>JAKSZU010000006.1:194605448-197005448 GCA_026018925.1 Tupaia tana | reverse complement strand
ATGTATGTCCCAAATCATGAGGGGATGAAGAAATGTAGAAAAAAGGATTGTGCTGCGACCACATCTGATTATGGGATGCTTTCTCTCTCTCTTATGAGTGTACATATTTTTTAGCAATAAAACTAACTAAATAAATAAATTTGTTTTCAGAGGTAAATTAAGACTATGAAGACTAACCTTAAAATGACTGTGACTGTGCTAAAGAGTAGAATTCATACTTTAACTCTCTTGTTTATGGGTGAATGTTGTAATATTGGCATATACCATAACAAAATAAACCTTTGTGTATTATATGTAGTTAAGACTAGTTTTTTGTTTTTTGTTTGTTTTCTAGAAAATTGAGGTAGTGTCTTTACTTAATACTTGAATGTTACAGAAATCCGATTTTTTTTTTCCCCCTTAAATTTATAGACAGAAATCTGGATTGGTAACCAGGTACTCATGTAGAGGATGTGCCTTTTAATTTTTCTGATGTGATATTTTTCTATTTAAATTAGGGGGTTAAAATAAGTGATCTCTATAAAGTTAAAGTTATAACACTTTATGATTCTAAATTTCAAATGGCTTTTATTTTTTAAACAAGACTCAAAGACAAGTCAGCATATATTCCTAGATTTTAGCATTTCCCCGCCATAATGTAAAAGAACATTTATCTTACATATTTGGTACATTCAGTACTGGAATCTTATATAGGCTTCAGTTTGTACACTTATTTCTACTTATGTGTCTTCTACTGAATCTGTGTCTCTTCCTCTTTATTTAAATCTCTCAATTGTATCAATAGCTTCTTAGTTGCTGGGCTCAAAATCTTGGTTTTCTTCCATGGCTAATTTTCCCTTGTCCATAATTTAAATCAGTTCACACAGTTGGATGTATTTCTGTGAAGGGTAAGTCTAGTTTTACAAGACAGAATTTCAGACTTGGAAGGGACTTTGTATGTTGGTTCCGAGGAGCTGAAGAAATATAACTAATATCTCCCCAGAAAAACAAAAAATCCTATACAGTTTTGCATATAATTTCCAGGTATTTAAAGACCTTATAAAGTTCACCCATGGATTTCAGATGATGAATCCCTCCCATAGGCCAAACATTTCCAAAGGCAGAATTTTACTCAGCAAAAATATAAGTGGATGGCTCTCAACATCTGCTGGAGTGCTCATCATGACTGAAAGTGCTCATTTTTGTATTTTTGTCTTCTCTTATTTATAACAAAACTTTTATTGTTGGAAAGTTTATTCAGAGTTACAATTATTGCTTTGGAGGCTGGGCAATGGCACAGCTGTGAGGTAACTGGACCCACACAGGAAAGGTCCTAGATTCATGTCTCTAAACCTCCCTGAGCACCCTAGGAGCACATACACATGCTCATGATCTGGGTTGACTGAAATTGGGAGCAGATCCTGGTGTGGAGGCCCTGTTGGAAGTGCCTATCCTCCTTTCTCTCTGCCTCTCATGAAGATAAATAAGTAAATAAACTTTCAAAAATAAAATCTTTGAGGCCATGGTGGTCAGGGTGCTGGACTCCCACATGGCCAACCACAGTTTGAGTCCTGGACCTGGTGACTTGCTTTCTCACACTCACTCTCTCTCTCTCTTTCTCTTTCTCTCTAAAAAACTAAAAAAAAGAAAAAATAATAATTAAAAATAAAATCTTTGCCTATGACTCCCAGCTGAGCTTAGGTCTTTAGTATGCAATGAATCCTCTATATTCCACACAAATATTTTGTCATATTAGAAATTTATCATGTCCTCAACTGAGCATTTTATTGTGTAGCTTCCAAACTCTTTCCTATCATGATCATCCTTCTCTAGACACTTTCTCTACACATTCTTTAATGCCTTGATATAATTTTGGTCCCTTGAAATGACTAACATTCTCTGTATGTGATATGAATAACTAATGCAAAGAATGTGGAAACTTTCTTTCTTTAGTGCCACAGAGGAAAAGACTTTAGAGCTGACCTTAGCTAAAGTCTTGGCTCTGCTATTTGCTAACCATTTTGCCATAGTGCTGGTTACTTAACCCCTTCAATTTTCTCATCTGTAAAAAGGAAGTTATTATCTTCAATATACGTCTGTTATCTTAGCATATACAAGGTGCTAAATAAATGAGAGCTATTTTTACTATTAGTTCAGATCACTCAGGATGTTTTGGAAGTAATATCATATTGAGAATGGACAAATACCATT
Source organism: Tupaia tana (assembly GCA_026018925.1). Classification (NCBI taxonomy): domain Eukaryota; kingdom Metazoa; phylum Chordata; class Mammalia; order Scandentia; family Tupaiidae; genus Tupaia; species Tupaia tana. The sequence goes on along the minus strand of JAKSZU010000006.1, from coordinate 197,003,258 downwards.
TCCAAACTATTTTTAACTGGTATTAAACTTGATCTCTTCTACCCCAAAATTATGATATTAATTTTTTATTTAAGTGTAAAATTTTATAATTACTTAATATTGGTAAATTTTGTGTTTGTTGAGTTTGACTCACGTACCAAGCTTCTGAAGTATTGCTAAATTCTGATCTTGTCATTCAGTGTGTTATCGGTCCTTCCCAACTTTGTGATCTTCAGTTAGATATAGAGGACCAAGCTCTATAACACACATTAGCCACTTCTCCCAAGTTGATTTTAATTCACTCTGTTGTAACCAGAGTTTATCATGTAGCTTGCTGACAACACAATACCATGCATTTGGAGTCCCCTGATTAAATGAAAAAAGGAGAAAGACCAAAAGGAAATGAAATTAATGAGAAGTGAATTGCTCTGTGTGGGCTCATGCTGACTCAGTTGTTCAGCTGAATCCTGTCCAAGTCCCCTAGTCATAACAAAGCTATACGATTAAGGTATGTAATGTCCCTATTTGTACAGATCCAAAAAGATTTTGAGGCCCTTAAATATAGAATAGATCATTTCTTTGACTCACAGATCAAAGCAAAGAGGGTTTCAAGAATAAGAGAGAAAGCCCAGCTCTTCAAGACACAATCCAATTCCACAAATGTGGGGACTCCATTAATATGTTCTTCCTGAGAACTTCTGCAGAGCATGGTAGTGGCACTTGCCAGAATCTGTAAGGAAAAGTGTGGATGGTTAGGTGTGAGGCTTCTCTCCTTGCCCAGATTCTATCATTCTCCTCAAGCTAGGGAAAGAGAGAAGGAAAAATAATGAGCTACATTAATTCTTTCCAAAAGACCTGCTGAACAGAAGGCTAAGAAATGCTTTGACAATTTTTGTGAATGAAATTTTTAAAGAAGTTTTTTAGTTGAATTTTCCAAACATCTTTGAGAGAGAGAGGGAGAAGACTCAATGCTAATGCCCTTGCATGAGCTCATTCTGTTTTGCTCTTGTCTCCTGCTGTTGAATGTATTAAGGTCATATTTGGAAGGATAGCTTATTCTGTTTAGAAGATCATGTAAGGGAGTGTGAAGGAGGAAGCATGTGGAAATGTCAGATAGGAGGGTAAGCCAGTAGACACACATGAACAGTCAGCTTCACTTACTCTTGGAGTGTCATTCCTGAAGTGGAACCCAAAGATAGGCCTCAGGAGTGAAGGAGGACCGTGACCTCTCTCAGAACCTTGGCAGTGAACTCTTCCAGAAAATGCATTTGCTCAGGGTCCTTGCCTCTCAGAAGGCCTTAGTTTTGAATTTAGATTAATTGAAAAATCTGTTAATATCATTGAAGGCACTTTCTCATCTCCACCATCTACAAATACAAGGACAATTTAAGAAGTTTTTCTTGTGTCACAGTATCTAAAGTATTAAGATATGATGAGATGTAGGACATGAAAGTTCCCTCTCCAGAGGAAGATGCAATATTCAATCAGTATATTACTCTTTATCTTAACCTAAAATCTTACTTAAAGCAATAGCAAATATCCAAAAACATCTGGTACTTGTTTCCTGGATAAAATGCAGGAATAAGCTAAATTTCCTAAATATATAAATTTCTCCCTACAAATTAACACATAAGACTATAATCCTTATAAATAAGTACACAAAACTGATTTATAAATACTTTTATAAAAACATTTATAATAGTCCTAGACATAACAAGGAACTAATTTAGGTCTCCAAAGTTCTTCACTATCTAGGAATGCATTAAAACGAAAGAATTTGGTATTCTGAGTCTGGATGACTCCTTTGGAAAAGGTACTCTTTTACATCATATAAATATATAAGGTATCATTTTTGTGGCCTCGGCAAGTTATCTTCCATTCTTATGTCTCAGGTTCCTCACCTGAAAAATGAAATATACCTAGTTTCTACCTTACATGTTTGTATTAAAGCTATCACAGTAAAGCCCTTAAGTCATAAAAAGTTAGCCACTCCTCTAACTAAAAGACAGCCAGAGTGCCAATATTTAGTATATATTGAGTGGGGACATACAGTACCTCTCTTTCATCATCTGGCTTGCTTCACTTAGCATTAAATTTAATAAATAAAATTTAAAAAAAAATGAAAAAAAAAAGGATTTAAGCATCTCTTCAAAAAAAAACCAAACAAAAGACAATTAGAAACAATGGCCCAGAGTGGTGTCTTTAAAAGTAGATCCATATGACTGAGGAGCCGTTCTATTTCAGAAGCCCAATTCGGGGATACCTTGCTCAGGTGACGTCTTATAGGAAGAGTTTTTTGGTACTCCAGTCATAAATTCTTTTTCAATTAATCCCATGCTGCTTACCGAATTTTAAAGATTGTTGAAATAATCCATTCAAAGTAGTTTTCCTCTGGGATTACAAAGACCTTTGCCATTCCTGAATGGGATAAAATGGTTTAGCAGTGAGTGACTTTAGAGAGATCTCTGGCTCAGGAAAGGCTACTGGAGTCCAGGAGATGAGAAGTGAGATAAGCCAACATAAGACTACTGTGTTTGTGTTCTCCTGCATTGAATGCCTAGACTGATAATGTTTCCAGGCACCACGAAGCAGTGAGTCATTATCAGCCATATCCATTTTACTTAAGAGATAGGAACTGAATTTAATACCCACATATTGGAGGAAGGCTATCTCATGTTCCTTCAGGGCACACGCAGCAGCAGCAATGATAACATAGGGAGGTAGAGGAGACTCAGAAAATAGTAGTCCTTAACTTGGGTGGTCATTTACAGAAATGAAAAAGAAAACATTCCAATTTTTAACTTCTTTTCCCCAAATCCTGTACTTCCTTCTCTAAGGTCATAAAAATTAGGGGGCAGAAGGTAGCACAGCAGTAAAACATGATGTTCTGGGAGGCAGACCAACATGAAGGATCTTGAAGGTTGCCATTTCCAGTCTGGAGACCTCTCTGAGTATGTGAACATCTATGTGCCCATGATCTGGGCTGTATTGCAGTGTGGAGACCCTATTGTGGGTGCTATCTCTCTGTCGCTCTGTTTCTCTCATATGAAATAAATAATTATCCTTGTAAAAATTCATCAAATTGCACTGGGGAGATAAATGTTTTGAAGAAGTAAGTCATTGATCACTTCCTCTCACTTGACATGTTTAACTAGACTAAATCAATACTTCTTAGCATAGCAATGGGCTTATAAAAAAAAAAAAGTAACACTGTTGGGTGTCTTGAGGCACCATAGGATAAAAGAATCTTATAGACAAATTCTTCTTTTTATCCTTTATCCCATCTGTGAGCACCTTTAATTAAAAATTAAATGTGGCATGGTGGTTAAGGTGGCTGAATCCCTCATGGCCAACTATACCATTTGAGTTCCAGATCCAGCAGTTTAAGAAACATGCCGTGCAGGTGCATGTATGTCCCCAAATATCCCAAAGGCAATGGAGGAGAAGGGATAGGAACTGAATTTAATACCCACATGTTGGAAGAAGGCTATCTCGTATTCTTGCAGTTTGACCATGCCTCATAGAAGGTACTTTCTCACTTTCCCTCTGTCTCTCTTTCTCAGTACAAGCACTCTCTGGTAAAAATTTTTTAAAAAAAGAAAAGAAAAATCAAATGTTTATGGATATTTTCAGTCACTAAATTCATGAAGATCAGGGCACAAAATGAATTATTTTTTCTTTATTTTTTGGTGCATTTACTTAAACCAAACTGCCCTAAATAGCACACGTAGAGTGAGTTTTAAACTGAGCATGAGATTGAAAATATAACTACTTAAGGCATCAAAAGTTCCATCTACTTTTTCAAAGAACTGGCTTACTTTAAGCATATTTAGGAAATGGGTTCCTGTTACAGGTAGCAATGCCTTCTTCAGACTTTCTTCCTTATAGTTCTATGAGTACAGTATTTCAACTGAATAATTCATGCATGTGCACAGCATGTTTCTTAACATCACCTTTAAAAAAAAATAAAAAAAAAACTCCTTTATAGAAAACGGTAATGGATTATCACCATTTGTTCATTTTGACTGTCACCTGGACTCACAACTGTGCAACCAAAGATGGTTTCAGATGGGCAGATGGCCCTGTTGGTTAAGAAGGATGGCAGTGAGAAAAGGAATAAATGAATACTTTGTTTTCTGTATAAATAAATAAAAAGTCAGAGTCAACAAAGGAATGTGTACCTCTAAACATACCTGACTTTCCCAGGCAGGGATCTACCTCTCCTGATAGCCCGTTCAGCATAGATACTCTTGCCTATGAGCCTAAGCATACTTGCCTCTCAGAGATAAATACAACATTTTTGCCTGGCATTCACAGAGATTATTAGAACCTGAAAATGCCATGTGTGATAACCAGTGATCTTATGTTGAAAGAACTGTAACCATATACTTGTTTTATTTGAGTTGATTGCACATCTAGGGCAGTGTTTGGCCAAATGAACGGGCATGCAAAGATCTTGCTTCCCCCCTGTGTGAGGGGAACTGAGACTCAGACACCCGTCCTGGTGACCCCAGTGGAAAGAAATCCACTTGAATGCTTACAGCTGAACGGGGCTGGGCATTGTCAGCTTTTGTTTACTTCATCTCATACGTGAAGATGGCAGCTGTTTCTTCCAGTAAAATGGAGCAGGAGAATGTAGCGACCAACCTCACATTTTTCCCTCCTCCAAATGTCTCCAAATGTTTGTGGGGCCAACAGCTGTCTTTACAAACTTGTCGCTCAGGCTTGGAATGGCTCTACATAATCAACAATGGAATGGTGAAGCTGAGATTGTTGGCTGGCCTGAGGTGGCAGGTGGGAGTGAACTGTTCTCTAAATGGACTCACTTGGTTTAGTCCTGTGGGGATTGACTCAAAAAAGAAAAAAAGTGTTTAAAGGAGGTGATGAAGGAAAGTTGAACACACACATCTTGTATTTCATACTTATAGTCTTGAATGGCTGTGAAGCATGAATTCACTGGTTGTTAGAATTGGAAGGGATTTGAAAGGACCTCTTGTCTAGGAGTTTTAAAATTATTTTTAGCAGCAGAAGTTTTTTTTTCCCCCCAAAATGAAATCTTAGACCAGGGGTATTGTGTGATAAATGAAAATATCTACATAGAACAAGCAAGAACATCAATGAAAAAGTGGGCTGGGTACAAGAAAAGCAACTCCAATAACAGAGGAACTCAGTTATGGGAGCACAAGAGCAGTAGGGACTATTGCTACTTCCTTCTAGTATATTTGTCAGGCAGGGATTAATTTATCATTCATTTAATACACATTTATTAAGTGCTTATTATATTTTAGCTACTGCTTTAGTCGTATACAAAATAGACTAGATTGCTGCTCTCATTGTACTTATAGGGAATATAATATTAGAAAGAAGATAGCTGGAAATAAAGGAAACCCATTTTTAAAAAAGTATGTATTTGTAAGTATTGATATGTACCAAGAAGAAAAGCAAAGCAAGGTAGAAGATAAGGAGTCACTGGGAGTAAAGGTATTAGAAAGAACTGCCTGAGATGGACTTCCATGGAGTATATTACATCAGAGAATTAAATAATAAGAAGGAATAAACTGTGTGCAGATATGTAGGGTGGGGATGGAGTTGGGTTGGGAGACTAGTGCCATTAGATTATCTAGTTCTTTAAGGGAAGCTCAAAGTCTTTATTTTCTGATGCGAAGTATCATTTTTAATTACTGGCAGTTACTTTGAATTTAAAAAAAAAAATGCAGTGTCCTGTCCTCTGCCCCAAGTCACTCAGCCGATAGGCCTCTGTTTTATATACTCTTACATGAGGTGTCCAGAAAACAAACAGAATGTCTTCAGTTTAAGTGAGGTATGGAGGACAGAGACCCTATTTGCCTTGACCTTACTCTTTCTTAGTATCCCAACTAATTGAGCAGAGTTTGAATTTATACTCTAGTTCAGACTCTTCTGATAACCCTAGATGAGAGATTAGAGAAGCAAAGTGCTTCATCTCAGGTCACACAGGATTGTGCTAAGAAAAGAACCAAGATCTTCCTACTCTTACCTGGTTCTTTTTCGTAAAAAGTTGTGCCTTCAATATTTCCTTCCATGTCCCAAGGGTGGAGTAATCAGTAGAATCTACAGAATCAAGGCTTAAATGACTAATGAATAGCAACACAAATAGCAATTTCCAATTAGGAATTTCAAGAAAACATCTTTAAATTTTCATAGAGTTCTGTCTCAATTCACCTAGTGAATTCCTACCCTAGGGTAGAATTCTGTGTCATTACAGCCTTAACATCTTGCCTGTGCTTTTGCAAATATGAGTACAGTTTAAGTAATTTATTCCCATCCAATAGATGAAATCTCTCAACAACAGAGGAGTCTGGAATACAGAAAAAAATACACAACTTACTAATAAAGACAACAACAAATCAAGCTAAGTCTCAACAGTTTCAAGAGGCATACTGACTTTTTTTTTTTCAAGTGTGTAAAGACAATCCAGTTATCTCACATTCCTAGTTAATTTTCCACTCAAAATGTAGGTCATCCAGGATCTGAAATAATAGTCCTTGATTATCTCTGGGTTCAAAGAACAGAATAAAACAGATTGCTCTTGCTCAGTCAACCAAATTCTTGTTTTCCATTCACCCTGCCATCAACTTCAGGTGGAAAAAGAATGTTTACATGTTAGACTGCATATAATTTTATGCCAGTGGTAGGACCATCTTTCCCACCCCTTTTCCCTCTACACAGACTACCACCAGAACCAGGCTGACCTCTATCTGTGCTGGAGGAATTTGACTAATGTACCAACTCCAAGACAAAATGCATATTTATCTTCTGGAACAGGTGCAAAATGTCCCTTTATTAATAGCCTATAGTGCCTCTCTCTTCTTTTCATTTCTTACATAAAAACAGAATTTGTCTTTTGGTCGTGCCATCGTTACTGTTTTTTACACATATAGAGTTGAAGATTGACAGAATTTTACTCCAAAGAATCTTTTTTGTATTCAGTTTTTCTTTCTATTCACAACTATGCAAAGTAGAATTATGTCCTAAATTTATTGTAATAAATTCCACTGTAAATCTTTCGAAATGCCATTAGACTTTCCTAAATCTTCTGGATAACAGTAAAGGAAATTGATAGAGATTTGCCTTGTTAAAGGAGTTTAAATAGCTAATGCATCACTCCTTTTGTTTAACCAATTAGAAGGCAGGCATTTATTAAATATTTGTTTTAATTTATTCCTGGGTATTTACATATGCTTCAATGGCAGATTTTATTTAATGGTTATCAATAACAATGGCAATGCCGAAGGAAGAAAAGCAAAAGGATACTTATAAAATTTTAACTTAGGTATCTCTTTTATTAAAAGTACAATGGGGTTTGGGGCCAGCAAGGGATGTAATGGTTAAAGAGCTGGACTCCCACATGGCTGACTACAGTTTGAGTCCTGGACCCAGTGACTTAAAAATCATGCTGTAGGGGCCAACAGGTGGTGTGGTGGTTAAGGGCACTGGACTCCCACATGGGCAACTGTAGTTTGAGTCCTGGACCTGGTGGCTTGCTTTTTCATTTCTTCCTCTCTCTCTCTCTCTCTCTCTCTCTTTCTCTTTCCCTCACTCTGCCCCTCTGTGGTCAAATTAAAATAAATAAATAAATTTTAGTAAAATAATTATTTAAGAAAAAAATAAAAGATCACGCTGCGTGCATGTGCCTGCATGCCCAAAATCCTGAGAGGAGAATGGAGGAGAAGCGATTATGGCATGGCCATCCCCCCGGAGAGTGATTTCTCATTTTTCTTTTCAGTCTCTCTCCAGCAGGCACGTGTACCCTATAGCAAAACTACAAAAAGAAGAAAAAGAAAAAGAAAAAAATGTATGATGGAAAATTATCTTGAGATAAGCCTGGTCTATGGGTTAGATATGTCTCAGAAATATGTTTGTTTGTTTGTTTTGCCTCTGAGCTATGGCATGATTTCAATGGAGTTAAACTAGTGAATTGTTTTATTAAGCATTTGCTCTAATATAGTGAATGTCTACAAGTGAGGCAAGAAGACAGAAAAATGTGCTTACAATCTCCATAGAGAGGACTAATCCATAAAATAATATAAATGTCAAGTATAAAATTTGTGCAATGAAAATTCTAAAAGTCTAAAGCAAGTGGTTCAAAATCATGAATATAATATGAATTTGTAGGGAGAAATGAATCCTGGCCAACAGACAAGCAATAGTAAAGACAAAACAGCAAGGGACATGTCCTAAACAGAGAGGAGAGTGGGAGGGTGACAAGATCAGAGCAGAGGGGATGTATGGTAGGTATTAATAAAGCATGCCCATAGTAAGGAAGAGCTTGAATCTTAGAAAGAGTCGTGTCCTTGTCCTGAGAACACTAGAGAAACAGCCAAATTCCTTGAGGAGATTATGCTGATGATGGCAAGAAGAAGAAATCTGAGGAAGCAGGATCAGAATTTCAGAAATCACCCAGGAATTTATTACAATAATCTTGTCATAGTGGTTTAAAAACAGTGATAGCCAAAGGAAAAGATAGCTGAAGAAAAAGAACATAGAGTGATTCTTGGCTTCTCTATACATTTATTCACTGATATGAATTGGATACCTCCATGTGCTGTTGATACAGACACACAATACTATCTCTGCCCTCATGGAATGTCAACTGTAGGAGATCATAACCAGGACTGAGTTTGAAACCTACATGTGGATTCCTTATCAAAACATTATGTCAAATGGCTCTTGCAGAAATTGAGACAGAGACCAGAAAAGTTGAAAAACATTGTAAGTTGTCTGATTGCTTTTTTCTTCTTAGAGAGCCTGGTCAACATGTAGAAAAAGAACCAAAGAATCAGATATGCTTAATGAGCCTGCATCTTAACCAACTTTGCTCTGAGTCTCATTTAGGTTCCCCATTTATGAAAACTTAATACTATCTGCCTGGCAAATTCAGTGGATTATCATGAAGATCAAAGAAGAGAATATATATTAAGGCCAGTAGAGCATATTGATGATGGTGAAAAGGAGAGGAGAATGAACTGCATTTGGTTTACTTTGTTCTAGTTATCAGGATCTAATTTTTTAAAACTAAATTCATAGGGCCAGCTGCAATGGTGCAGGTGATAGTGGACTGATCTGCAGTGCTAGAAGCCACAGGACTGACTTTAAGTTTGGATCACAAGTTGACCTGAAATAAAACACCCTGGTCATGCACCCAAGATCTTCACTGGTTAGAGAGCTGGAGGAAAGGGGATGACAGTATAGTGAGACCCTGTCAAGGGTGCCACTTTCTTCCCTTCTCTCTCTCACTTTTAAGCATGCACACTTTTTTGGCATGCTCTCTCTCTCATGAAAGAAATAAATTTAAAATTAAACTTAAAAAAATACAAAAAATAAACCTTAATCATTTTCACGTTAGGAATTTCAAGCCTTGATGTAAAAAAAAAAAAAAAAATGCCCCAATCTAAAGCAGCAGGCCTAGTCTAATTAAGCAGAAATGTTTTTGCTGTGGAATGTCTTTTTTAACTCCAAATGAAAACTTACACAAGCTTTCAATATATGAAACATGCAATTCATTTTTATGTAAATGATTTTTAAATAATTTATAATATTTACTTAAGATAAAGTCAATCAATGAGATTAATGAAGTTTTTTTGATTAACATAAAATTAAGTATGGGAAATTTATATCCACTTCAACCTTCAAGTCTAGTTTTTTTTGTTTACTTTGCTTGCATAGTGTCAATACAATTTTGATGAACAAAGATAAGCAGTTACAATTAGCAATAATTATTTTTACTTTTAATTTTTGTGCAAAATTTTTAAATAAACAGAAAGAATGGGAAAAGTTTTGCTTCAATGTCTGTGCATAAAAGAAGTTAACTAAGAACACAAACCGACATGTAGAATGATAATTTATGTTAAAGTTGGTATACAGTGTGAAAGTATATGTTTCTTTTTTTTTTATTAAAGTACTTAAATAGTGAGAACTACTTAACCAGCATTGTATAAATCAAATATTTATGGAACTTCTGAAAGAATTCTCTGGAACCTTAAGTGCTACAGAATTATGTTCAAATCTAGCCACATGTATTAATGCAGGGTACTGTTCTAAGCACTTTCAGTTTCTTTCTTCTTTGTTTATTTTTTGTTTAACATTTATTCATGAAAGAAAGAGAGACCGAGAGATAGGCACTTCCAACACAGTCTTCTTGCTGAGATCTACCTCCAGTCTCAGCCTGACTCACAGGCAAGCATATGCCAGGCATGCTAAGAGAGGTCCAGGATATAAACCCAGGGTCTTTCCCATCTGGAATTTGTATTACTGCAGTGCCACTACCTGGTCCTGTAGTTTATTTCTTTATTCTCACAGCCACTCAATGAGGAAGGTGAAGACTTTGAGACTTACAGAAGCCTAGTAATTTTCCATAAAGCACGTGGTTGGGGCCAGCTGATGGCATGGTAGTTGAGGCAGCTGGATCTCACATGGCCAACTGTGCAGTCTGAGTTTTAGATCCAGAGACATGAAAAACACACCAGCTGTATGTGCATTCAGAATGGAGGAGAAGGGATTATATTCTGATCATTCCTTCTGGGGTGCATTTCCTTCTGGCCATCACACACAACGGATAGAAAAAAAAACAAAAGGCACACAATAGTAAATAGTTAAGGTGAGATTCAAACCCAGGTTGTTTGTGACACTGGCATATGCTTGAGTGCTGAACCTGGAGAAAGAGAATGGGTGCACGGCCTGGCTGTACAATTTCATAGCCAGACAGTTCTAGTTTTTATACTTACCAAATACAGATCAGTTGTGAAGTTTAATTATAACACTATCTGGAAATCCTGGCATTTAGTAGGTATTTAGTAAATGTTCACTGATTGAATTTTCCCTTTTGCTGACTCTCCATCACAGATCCATTTATGTAATGATCATTTAATACTGGGGTTACCTATGGTTTGCAGGCCACATCTGTCCCACAGTCTGTCAACAGAATTACATTGTAGCACACTGTAATGAACTGAATGTTTTCTGTGCTTTAAAGTTTATACATTGAAATTCTAACCCTAATATGATGGTATTTGTGGGAGGCTGCGCACCAGCCAGTCTGCCGAGGTTTCTCAGAGAGCAAACAATTGCCATGATTGGTTCCCTTCAAAAAATCTGACCTTCGAAACCTTGCTCTGATTGGCCACTAGAATCCCTCAGATTTGCATATTCGGCACTTCATGATTGGTCCAAAAGCAACCAATCATAACCCACCTTTTACAACCAATCATAACCCACCTTTTACAACCAATCACGGCCCACCAGCAACATGTATATAACCAGGATGCCTGGCCCACAATTGCCAGATGACCCTGAAGAGCCTGAAGAGTTGTAACACCGCATCAGCTCCAGATGACCTGGAAGACCCTGAAGAGCTGACACTGCATCGTCTCTGGAAGACCCTGAAGAGTTGTAACACCACATCGTCTCTGGACGACCCTGAAGAGCTGTGACACCGCGTCGTCTCCGTGCTGCTCACAATAGATGACGCAACCCTGAAGAGTTGTAACACTGCATCGTCTCCGTGCTGCACCGTGCTGCCCAAAATAAACCGATGACCCTGAAGACACTGTGTCGTCTCCGTGTTGTAACACTGTGCTGCTTGTCCCGGCTCTCACTTCTTCCCTCAGGAAACCTGTTCAACTGTCCCCCCCAGGTCGGGACACGTGGCGCCCAAACAGGGACGGGACAGTATTAAGAGGTAGGGCCTTGGGAGATGATTAGATTGTGACAGTGGAACCCTCATGATTAGGATCCTCAAAAAACTAAAAATATGTTTTAGGGTTTATTTCTAGGATCTCTATTCTGTTCCATTGTTCTGCATGTCCGTTTTTGTGCCAATATCATGCTATTTTGATTATCACAGATTTGTAATATATGTTGGGATCAGGGAGTGAGATGCTTCCTATTCCCCTCTTTTTGCACAGTATTGCTTTGGTGATACAGGGCCTTTTCTGATTCCAGACAAATTCTGATTGTTTTTTTCTAAATCTGTGAAGAATATCTCTGGTAATTTTATCAGGATTGCATTAAATTGGTAGATTAATTTGAGTAAAATTTAATTTTGATAATATTAATTCTTCTAATCCAGTAACAAGGGATGTCTTTTTACCTTTTTTTTTGTGTCATTTTCAATTTCTCTTTTTAGTTTCATAGTTTTCTTTGTAGAGGGTCTTTGACTTCTTTGGTTAGGTTTTTCCTAGGTAACTTATACTTTTTGTGGCTATTATAAAAGTGATTGCTTTCTTCAAGTCTACTTTTGTCTACTTTTTGTTGGTATATAGAAATGCTATAGATTTTTGTGTGTTTATTTTGTATCCTTCCACTTTACTATATTAATTTATCACTTACAGATGTAAAGGGAACTCTACTACTCTGTTGGTGAAAATATAAATTAGTATAGCCACTGTGGAGAACAATATGAAGCTTCCTCAAAGACCTACAAATATAGCTATCATACAATTCAGCAATTTCACTCTTGGGGTATCTACCCAAAGGACAGGAAAACATTCAGTCAGAAAAACATTTCCATATTCATGTTTACTGTAGCATTATACACAGTTGCTAAGACATGAAATCAACCCAAATATCCAAAAACAAATGAGTGAATTGAAAAACTATGTCACATATGTACCATGGAATACACCTCAGCCATAAAAAACAATGAGACCCTGGCAGTTGATACAAAGTGGATGAATATAGAAGATTTAATGCTAAGTGAAGCAAGCCAGACTATAAAAGAGAGGCATTGTATGTCCCCACTTAATATATACTAAATGTCTGTTCTCTATGGCAGAAACTGAAAGATTAGAAGGCATAAAATCATAGAAAGCTACCAGAGACAGCGTAGGAGTAGGGTGGGAAATGGAGGGGAATCAAGGGAAAATTAATTAGTTAATTAATTTTCAAAAACTAAACATAGACTTGACATATGATACAGCAATCTCCTACAAGTACTATTTCCTAGGGAACAGAAATCAGTATATCACAGGGATATCTGCACTTCCATGCTGATTGCATCTCTTTTCACAATAGCCAGGTTAGTTATGAAAATAACCCCAGTGTTCATCAACAGACAAATAGATAAAGAAATTGTGGGATATGCTCACAATGAACTTCTATTCAGCTGTTAAAAAGAATAAAATCCAGTCATTCAAGGCAACATGGGTGAACCTGGAGAAAATTAAATTAAGTGAAATAAATCAGGCACTAAAAAAGGAAAGTCACATGTTTTCACTCAGTAGAAACTAAAAACATTGGTCTCCTAGAAGTAGAGAGAGAATAGTGGTTGTTAGATTCTGGGAAGGATAGAGGGTAGGGGAAGTAGAAAGATGTTGGTTAACAGATGCAAAATTTTATACTTAGATAAGAAGAATAAGTTCTAGTGTTCTATAGCATAGTAGGGTAACTATAGTTGACAATAACTTACTGCATATATCAAAATAGATAAAAGAGGACTTTTGAATGTTCTAACAAAAAGTAATGATAAATGTTTGTGATAATAGATATGCTAATTGTCCCAATTGATCATTACACACTATATTAATGTACTAACAAATCACACTGTACCCATAAATATGTACAATTATTATATGTTAGTTAAAAGTTAAAAGAGAGAGGGGTTAGCAGGTGGTGTGATGGTTAAGGTGCTAGATTAGCACATGGCCAACCATAGTTTAAGTCCAAGATTCAGTGGCATGAAAACCATGGCAGGCACATGTCTGTGTGTACACAAAATCCTGAGATGAGAATGGAGGAGAAAGGATTGCAGCGTGGCTATTCCCTCCGTATGTGTGGGGATGATTTTTCACTTTCCTTCTTTCTGACTTTCTCCGTTTCTGTCTGGTAAGTGCATACACCCCATGGGGGGAAAAAAAAAAACTATGAATAAAATTTTAAAAATAAAATAAAATAAATAAATAAAAGAGAGACTCCAGAGAACTCATTTGTCTTTTTTGGCCACTGAAGACAGAATCTCATACCCAAGAGGGCCCTACCAGACCTTGACTATCCAGATACTATGATCTTGAAATTTTAGACTCTAGAACTGTGAAAAATAGATTTCTGTTATTTATAAGCTATCCAGTCCATGGTACTTTGTTATAGTAACCCAAATTGACCAAGACATACCTACACTTATTCAACTGAATGCTGTCTGTAATTGTTTTCCTTCTAAAGCTACAGAGTTGTGTGGTGACAGAGACTGAGTGACTCCAAAGTTTAAGATAGCCACTATCTGGTCCTTTACAGGGAAAGTTTGTCAGCTCTTTATCTATATTATGACTGCGTTTTATGTCTATCAATGTCCTATAACACAGAACTATCTAAAGTGGTGATTGATGTGTGTATAGCTTATAGAGAGGCAAGGATGACCCTCGCATGAAATCACAAGTGAAGTTGATTTTGGTTGACATCATCCTGACCCTGTTCAGGGTCAGCATATTTAGGTTTGCATGAAAATGTTTTATGTTTACTATTTATGTATTGAGAGAAAGGGAGAGAGGGATAGGTATTCTCGACAGGGTCTTGCCATGCCTAGCCCTCCAGCCAGCCAAGATCATGAGTACATGCAGACATGCCTGGCATGTTCAGGTTGACCTGAGGTCAAACCTCGGCTTCCCACATGGCTGCAGTATCTCACAGAGTGCTCTACTGCCTGAACCGTTGCACATGAGCCTACATCAAATTTTATTAGCCTGGTGCATAAATCATAAAGTATGACTTTGTTTATTAAGAGGGGTTAAACAGAAAGTCGGAATTAAGAAACTGAAGCTACTGAGATCTCGAAAATACTTAATACTTTAATAATGGCTTCCAATATTCAGGAATAGAACTTTTTTTTCTTTAGGGGTATGTACACTTGCAGAGAGAAACTCAGAGAGAATGAAAGAAGATGAGAAAGCACCCCCCATGGGGGATGGGCATGCATGTATATGTACACAGCATGCTTCTCTAGCTGCTGGGTCTGCGACTTTTTTTTTTGGAGAGGTTTTTGCTATAGGGCCAGACAGACAGAGAGAGATAGAGAGACAGAAAGCGAGAAATCACCCCCCCCCCCAGGGGGGATGGCCATGCCGCAATCCCTTCTCTTCCATTCTCCTCTCAGGATCTTGGGCATGCATGCACATGTGCCCAGTGTGAGTATAAGCTACCGGGTCTGGGACTTGAACCGCAGTTGACCACCTGGGAGTCCAGCAACATAGCCATTACACTAACTGCTGGTCCCCTGGGTCTGAGACTTGAACTGCACAGTTGGTCACACTGCTGGCTGGTCCAGATTTTTTTTTTTTAAAGACAGATTTTTTTTTTATTATTTTATTTAACTTTATTCATTATTATCATTATTTCCAGTTTGATCAGAGAGAGAGAGAGAGATAGAGAGATAGAGAGGAAGTGAGAAAGCAAGCCACCAGGTCCGAGACTTGAACCGTGGTCAGCCATGTGGGAGTTCAGCGCCTTTAACCACCGTGCCACTTGCCGGCCCCCAGATTTTTTCTTTTTAAGAAAAAATTTAGCCTACTTTATCATGAAGAAAAAGCAAACAAAAGAAATGGTATTACATAGGATGTTATTTAAGTTAAGATTTAAATTGTAGCTTGTGTAGTTTCTTTTCTGTAACTTAAAGAATAATTGATTTGGGAGAGGTAGGGAAGTACAGGTCCTACACGTCATTCTACCAAGAGGAGAGGATCTCTATGGGAACCCACCAAGTTCATAATTATATTTAAAAAATTCATATCACATTGACAATGTCAGTCTTCATCCTCCACTTGGATAACAAACCTGAAAAGTTACTAATAGTCAGTCTGTATTTCTTAAAGATCAAGAAACATACAGTAGATTTAGGAACTCAGGAAGTGGAATCAGCTGACCATGTGGTTTGTGTTCTGGACCTGGTGACTTGAAAAACATGCCAGGCCCATGTGTATGCATGCCCAAAATCCTGAAAAGGAAGAAGTGGAGAAGAGGGAATTGTAGTGTCACTATGCCCCTGGGCAATACTTTTTCACATTCTCCTCCATTCTCTCTCTACATCCCTGACAAGTGCAAGCTCCCTCTGGCAAATTAATGAAAAGAGAGAGAAAGTGAAAATTAACAGAATGGATTCTCAATTTTAAGACCCTTAGTTATCTTTCGCTTGCTTATAATCATAGCTGTTTCTGTAAAGTTTCTCTTATTGATAGAAATATGTTTGAGTTTAGAATATAAGGGTATGTTTTTCTAAAATAATTTTTTAAATTTAATTATTTATTTACTTATTTATTTATTTAATTTGACCAGAGAGGGACAGAGTGGGGGGGGGGGGGGGGGTGGAAAGTGAGAAAGCAAGCCACCAGTTTCGGGACTTGAACTGCAGTTGGCCAAGTGGGCATCCAGCACCCTAAACCACCACACCACCTGCTGGCCCTCATAAGAATATAATGTTAAGTTGTAAGTATATAGGTAGCAAATGAAAATTTGAGTTGAAATTTCTGTCATTCATTCATTTAAAACATGCTTGAACACCAATGTTGTACAAACGTGGTACTAGCCACTGGTTATGCACAGCATCCAACACAGACATCATAGCATCTCTGACAGAACTGGGAAAGAGAGAGAAGTAACACTGGGTTTTTGTGATAGTTTGGTAAATAATATTGGTAAATTGGCAATTTGCACTATAAAGGAAATGAATAGGATGAAGTAATATGCGGGGGAAAAAAACAAACAGGAGGAACCAATAAATGGTGGCAACAGGGGGTGGGCCAAGAGGAAGTATCTGGGTGTACAAAGGTCCTGAGGGGTGAATGAGCAAAGGTTGTTCAGTGAACTGACAAAGGACTGTTGTTGGAGAAAGTAGGAGGAGTCAGGGTTAGAGATTGCAAGTAGAGCTCCTAGGCTATGTCTAGAGAGAACAGTTAAGGCTTTATATATGCATTTAAATGAAAAAATAAAGCTTCATTTATTAAAACAGAGACCAATATGTACAGGAGGTTTTTCTATATGAACTTTTGATGTCTTTTTTGATGGAGACATCATTTCTCATCAATTTGAAATATCCAGAGAAAAGGCTCTGATTGTGTAACATGACACACCCTTTTGTGAATCATACATTCATGCTGTTAGAGTCAAGCATTTAAAGAGAGGAGGTAATTTTACTCCTTTTAACCTGGAATTTTTAGTACATAGTGATAAAATACATTGTGATCTCTGAAGAGATTTGAATGACTGTCCTCCATTTTACAGAAGATTCCTGACCTAATTGATCACATGAGAGAAATACATTTATGTAAACCCTGTGTGTTGCATTCCTGAGATATAAGAATGAAAAGAAAGTCATTAACTCAGGAATAAGCATATGAAATGTTTAGCTTTTCTAAAAATCTACACTGTGTGGCAATTTATGGTAACACAATAAAAAACTTGACAGAATTACAGCTCTTGAAACATTAGTGTTTCACAGAGACTAATTTATGACACTGCCACTTAGTATATGAGAATATGATCTCTGCAGCCATTCCAGGCCAGATTGAAATTTAGGGAATTTTTAATAGAACTGATAATGCTGCTGATGAGAATTATTATAACAAAAGCCAGTTAGTTCTAAGAAGCTGTACAGAAACCAGAGGTCAGGATTTAATGACCTTTTAGAGCCAAGAAGGTAACTGAGTAGTTTTTATGTTGTGAGTTACTTTACCTTGAAGGGCTTGGTTTTGAAATACTAGCTAATAGGCATCCATTCTCTCAATATCACTAACCATCAAATTGGATCAATACAGAAATGGGAAAGAGTTTCAAATTCTATGGTTCCCACCTGCAATTTCATTGGTAATAGAATAAGTCTAGGTAGATTGCTTGGAAGATTAAACTGCTATTACTGTAAAACTGCTGTGGGAAATATATTACATGTCTTTTCTAAACAGGCTTTTTTGAGACAACCTGTGTGCTCTCTTGTAAAGAGCACGATTAAGAGTCTGAAGACTTAAGTCTTGCTTACCAAAGACTAAGTATGACCTTGAAGAAGCCATTAAACCTCTTTAATTCTCAGCTTCCTCATCAGTAAAATAAAAACAAAAAGTTGTCCCTTTTACTTACTTCATTAGGCTTCTGAGATCAAAAGAAAACACTTGGTTGGGACCAGCAGTTGGCATAATGGCTATGTCGCTGGACTCTCATATAGTCAACCACAGTTCAAGTCCTGGACTGGGTGGCTTAAACTCAAGCCTGGCACATGTGTGTGCATGCCCAAGATCCCGAGAGGAGAATGGAAGAGAAGGGATTGCAGTGTGGCCATCCCCCCCACCCCCCCGGGGGGGGTGATTTCTTGCTCTCTGTGTCTTTCTGTCTTCCTGGCAAGTAGACGCACCCTATAGCAAAAACCTCTTCAAAAAAAAAAAGAAAGAAAGAAAATACTCGGTTATCTGTGAACCTTTACACATTTGCATTAAGCACTTTAGTGTCATGCTGTTACTCACCCACATTTTGGGGATTCAAGGGACATCTGCATCTTAGGAGATTCTGCATAGGGGAGGGGAGTTTGAGGATGTGCTATATATTTTTAGTTCCACTTAGTCTCATGTAAAAACAACTCTATACAAAGAGGCTTGAAAAGTCCATGGGAAAATGGAATTAAAGTACAAGTTTATTCTGGTGCAAAAAATTGTGAAATCCATGCATAGTTTTTTCATAATACACGTAATTTTTCAGAAACTTTTTGAAGACATTTCATTTAACAGCATTTGTCCCTTTGCTTTAGCGTTTTGCTTGCGATTAAGCATAGAACTTTTTGGCTGGCCCTGTAGCACAGTGGTTAAGCATTATGTATATGGAGCTGAAGACCACATGGTTGATCACAGTTCAAATCCTGGCCCCAGTGGCTTGAAAAATACAGTGTGTGTGTGTGTGTATGTGTACAAGCCCAAAATCCTGATGGAATGGAGAAATGGAGTGAAGGGATTATAATGTGACCATACCCCACCAGTAATTTCTCTTTCTTTCTGGCAACCATATATGCACTCTGGCAATTAAAAACAGAAAAAAAAAAAAAAAAAGGAAGGGAGGGAGGGAGAAAGGGAGGGAAGGAGTGAGGAAGGGAAGGAAGGAACGAAAGAAGTAGGGAAGGAAGGAAGGAGGGAAAGAAAGAAGGAAAGGATGGAAAGAAAGCAAAACTAGAACTTTTGCAAGACAACTAAGTAGGCATCAACCAATTGAGACTAACTATACACTGTCACTTGTTGGTTACAAAAATAGTAACTACACCTGCTTACTGGACTTCTCTTTTGGATGTCTTACTCCCTCTCAATGTGTCTGCATCTGAATTTGTTTTTCCTCCTTTCTATAATGAATAATGTAATTATCACTCTCATTGCCAAACTCAAACATGGATGTTCTTGCAGGTTTTTTCCCTTCTCAATTCTCATGTCTAAACCCAAAACCGATCCTGTAGATTTATTTCCTTAACGCATCATATAGCTATATATTCCATTCTATTTGTATTGCCTCTGCCTTTCTGGTCCTTATATCTTTACAGCAGAATTACTACAATAACTTTCTGACTGAGAATGAGCTCTTATAAATCACCCTTTTTAATGATGGTAGACTAGACTTTCTGTATTAGAAGTCTGACCAAATTATTTAGATGTTAAGGATTTTTTTTTCTTTTTTTTTGGAGAGGTTTTTGCTATCGGGTGCGTGTGCTCTCCAGAAAGACAGAGAGAGACAGAGACAGAAAGCGAGAAGTCACCTCCCCCAGGCGGGATGGCCATGCCACAATCCCTTCTCCTCCATTCTCCTCCCAGGATCTTGGGCACACATGCACACATGCCCAGCGTGAGTTTAAGCCACTGGATCCAGGACTTGAACCATAGTCGACTAAATGGGAGTCCAGCGACATAGCCATTACGCTAATTGCTGGTCCCGTTGTTAAGGGTTTCACACACGCACACGCGCCAGGCATGAGTTTTAAGCCACCAGGTCCAGGACGCGAACTGTGATCGACTACGTGGGAGTCCAGAGACATAGTCATTACGCTAACTGTTGGTTCCCACTGTTTGCCTTCTTAAAACTTCAACTCTATTGTCAGCTCCTCACAGAAGCCTTCCTGATACTCGTATTTAAATGTCTCTTTCTGGGCTTAAATGGCACCCTGTGTATACCACTACTGTACTCATTAATCTGGATTAATCCTAACCCTACCATTTTCTAATGTATCCCTAGATTCTAACAGCAACTGTCACATTACCTGGAATTTGATACACTTCTTCTGAATGGGTAAATCAGCACAATCCAATATGGGGTCATGCTAGCCGTGAAGATAAAAGTCAGAAATTAGGATGAATGAAATAGGGGAAGACAAACTGTGAAGATGCTCTGTTAAAGTGAAAACTTAAGGAGGTTAAGGGAACAAATCGAAAGAGTGAGAAGCAAGGATGCCAAAAGAAGTTTGGGATAAATCTTACAGTCATAATGTTCTAACCAAGGGTTGTATATCCATTAGGTTATAGGACTGTCCTTAAAGTTACAAGATTACAGCAGACAGCACTGTCCTTTGCAGCCGTCCAGGGAGAAGAAATAGCCAGTGCAAAGGCTTTGAGGCGAGGGCATGTTTGAAGAATATGCAGAAAGACAATTTCATCCAAGCACTGAAAGTGAAGGTAACATGGGCTGAATTGTGTCCTCCTCTCAAAATGTATTTATTAAAACCTAACTTTGGTACATCAAAATGAGGCTGTATTAGGATATAGGGAATTTTAAGAGGTGATTATGCTAAAATAAGGTCTTTGAATGGGCCCTAATCTGTTGGTGTTCTTGTAAGAGGAAATTTGGACCCTCAAAGAGGTATCAGGGACATGCATGCACACACAGAGAACACAGCAACAAGGCAACCATCTGTAAGCCAAAGAGGGAGGCTCAAAAGAAACAAAACTTGCTGATGAATTTCTAAACTCCATACAAGAGATGATAAATTTGTGTTATTTAAATCACCCATTCTGTGTTATTTTGTCATGGCAGTCCTAACAAACTAATGTGAAGGGAAGGAGTAGTAGATAAAGGCAGAGAAATAGCAGGAATTTGGGCAGGGAGGAGGGGAGAATCATTTTATTATAAGGCTATTGCAAGGATTTAAGTCCTTTAATAAAGTGTAAAGCCACTGGAAGATTTGGAGGAAGTGGATAAAAGTCATGGTCTGACTTTTATGGATATTGGGAACCAATTATGGAGTAGGTGTACTAAAAAAAGTGGACAGTCCCTCGGAGAGTGTGGGAGGCTGCGCAACAGCGAGTCTGCCGAGGTTTCTCAGAGAGCAAACAATTGCCATGATTGGTCACTAGAATCCCTCAGATTTGCATATCTGGCACCTCATGATTGGTCCAAAAGCAACCAATCGTAACCCACCGCTTACAACCAATCACGGCCCACCATTTGCAACCAATCATAACCCACCTTTGCGATCCACCAATGTGTATATAAGCACCATGCCTGGCCCACAATAGCCAGACGACCGGGAAGACAGCGAAGACAACACAGACGACCGGGAAGACAGCGAAGACAACACAGACGACCGGGAAGACAGCGAAGACGACACAGAAGACCAGGAAGACGACGACCCTGGAGAGCCTGCAGAGCTGAAACACTGCACAGTCTCCAGACGACCCTGAAGAGCTGTAACACTACATCGTCTCCAGACGAGCCTGAAGAGCTGTGACACCGCGTCGTCTCCGTGCTGCTCACAACAGACGACGCGACCCTAAAGAGTTGTAACACTGCGTCGTCTCCGTGCTGTACCGTGCTGCCCACAATAAACAGACGACACTGTGTCGTCTCCGAGCTGTGACACTGTGCCGCTTGTTCCGGCTCTCACTCCTTCCCTCAGGAAACCTGTTCGACTGTCCCACCGGGTCGGGACACGTGGCGCCCGAACCAGGTCGGGACAAGTGGCGCTCGAACAAGGGACCTGAGTACAAAGGATACAGTGAAGAGCACCCGAGGAGGGGACGGCAGAGAATCGTCCGAGGAGGGGACGGCAGAGAATCGTCCCGAGATAGGACGGCAGAGAATCGTCCGAGGAGGGGACGGCAGAGAATCGTCCCGAGATAGGACGGCAGAGAATCGTCCGAGAGGGAACGGCAGAGAATCGTCCCGGTGAGTAACAAAGATTGCTTACTTATAAGTAATAAGGGTAATAATGGGACAAGTAATAAGGGTAATAGTGGGACAAGAGCTTAGCCAGCACGAACAAGAGCTTAGCCAGCACGAACAAAAGCTTAGTCAGCACGAACAAAAGCTTAGTCAGCAGAAATTATTTGTTCAGGGCTTGAAAGAAGCCCTCAAGACACAGGGAGTTAAGATTAAGATTAAGCAGTTGCTCTCCTTTTTTGATTTCTTAAAAGAAGTTTGTCCATGGTTCCCTCAAGAAGGAACCATAGATGAGAAAATGTGGAAAAGAGTACGGGACGCTTTAAAAGGTTATTATACCACATTCAGCCCAGAAAAAGTTCCCGTGACTACTTTTTTGTACTGGAACTTAATAGACGAAATTCTCAGGCTCCACACCAGTGAACCAAAAATTGTCGCTATGGTCACTAAGGGAGAGCAGATCATGCAAAATGATCAACCCCAGGAGGAGGCTATAGCCGCCTCAGATCTAACCATGGATTCTAAAATTGAAAAAGAACAGGGAGAGGATCTTATTTCCCTAGATAGTGAGGAAGAAGTTAAAAGCCCTGAAGGTGAGACAAAACCCAAAATATCCAAAAAACTAAAAAATAAAAACAACCTTAAGTCTCTACAAGAGCCAAAGAAAAATGAGTCAAAAACTGGGTCAGTTTTTTGGATAATATGCTGCTGTTTATCATATTTCTATATGGTCTCTGCTTGGGGTGGTTATGTGTTTATCATCAACCTTATTCCACTGCATGTGTTTATGTTGTTACTGATGCAGAGATATAGCAAAAGAGTCTACATAGCATATAGCATTTTCTACATTGTGGGTTTAATATTATCCATGCAGATACCTTTTGTAGCACAATTCGAGAAACTAAAAACCAATACAGACAAACAAACAAAACTAGTTCAGGGATCACATACGACAGACTTTGAGACAGACTTTGAGACATTCCCTGTTATGGAAACTATAGATCCCCAAGGACAGGTTTGGCGCCGTCACAGTAGGTTTATGGTAAAAGAGATTAAGGCAGCAGTTGCCCAATACGGAGCTACTGCTCCATATACCTTAGCTATAGTTGAAGCTATCGCCGAAGGCTGGCTCACACCATCTGATTGGCAAACGTTAGCCCGAGCTATCCTTCTTAAATTTCAAAACTCTCAGCCTTTATGTTCCCCTAACTGTAGCTACCAACTAGATTCCCCGGCTGAGGTGGTTCTTCAAAATAGACGAGGTTTAAATCTCCTCCTGGCAGAACAGGGAGGTCTCTGTCTTGCTTTACAGGAACGCTGCTTTTACACCAACAAGTCCGGCATCGTTCGTGACAACATACATCAACTCCAACAATCTCTCCAACAACATAGAAAACAACTCGCCAATGGTCTGCCTGGAACGGTCTCCTCCCTTTCCCGATCCCCCTCTCTGGCCCATTCATTGGATTTTTAATTGTTTGCTCACTGGGACCTGTTATATTTAATAGGCGCATGTCATTCCTGAAACAACAAATTGACTCACTTATGGAAGACCAACACCCTTATACTGGTCTCGCCTGAGGCGCTGAATCGGTTAGCCAAAGACGGGTAAGAGAGTCTGATGAACCCAATAACTCTTCAGTCCTTCCACCTAAGCCAGGAGGCTCATCATAGCTATGGGACTCTCCAATGACGGGTAAGAATGGACTTATGGTTCTATACACGACTCCAACCTAAGACAGGCACGATTCCCCCAGGCCTTTACCTCATCTCTCAAAACAGAGAAGGGGGATATGTGGGAGGCTGCGCAACAGCGAGTCTGCCGAGGTTTCTCAGAGAGCAAACAATTGCCATGATTGGTCACTAGAATCCCTCAGATTTGCATATCTGGCACCTCATGATTGGTCCAAAAGCAACCAATCGTAACCCACCGCTTACAACCAATCACGGCCCACCATTTGCAACCAATCATAACCCACCTTTGCGATCCACCAATGTGTATATAAGCACCATGCCTGGCCCACAATAGCCAGACGACCGGGAAGACAGCGAAGACAACACAGACGACCGGGAAGACAGCGAAGACAACACAGACGACCGGGAAGACAGCGAAGACGACACAGAAGACCAGGAAGACGACGACCCTGGAGAGCCTGCAGAGCTGAAACACTGCACAGTCTCCAGACGACCCTGAAGAGTTGTAACACTACATCGTCTCCAGACGAGCCTGAAGAGCTGTGACACCGCGTCGTCTCCGTGCTGCTCACAACAGACGACGCGACCCTAAAGAGTTGTAACACTGCGTCGTCTCCGTGCTGTACCGTGCTGCCCACAATAAACAGACGACACTGTGTCGTCTCCGAGCTGTGACACTGTGCCGCTTGTTCCGGCTCTCACTCCTTCCCTCAGGAAACCTGTTCGACTGTCCCACCGGGTCGGGACACGTGGCGCCCGAACCAGGTCGGGACAGGAGAGAAGAGGTAGAAAACAGTAAACAGAAAGAGGACCTTGGAGATGTTTTCTTGCCTCTGTTTTACAACTGAAAAAAACTGAAGATCCAGAAAATTAAGTGACTTGCCTAAAATGACACAATAAATTATATAGCAGTCTCAGAAATAGGAATCCTGTATCCAGGTCTCCTAACTACTTCATGCATAAAGAGGGATGCACTGAGCTTCTCACATAAAGAATGCAAGTTTGATTTCCTAAAGTTTGGGGGAGGATGGACTTATCTTTGTGAGGAAATATTAGCACTGAGTGAATTACAGTGGCTGTGGAGTACACTGGGCCACTCAGCTGCTCACCCATGTCTCTGTGACTCAAGGACATGTAACTTGAAAGACTGGCAGGAGCATGTGGAAATTTTTCATGGACTCTAGTCACAGACTGTTTCCACAGATGTCCTTCATGGTAGATCATTTCGTTGATAGGACAATTTTCTGAGATGACAATAACAAGGACAGCTCTCTAAACTCTTCTTTTACAAGCCAAGGAGAATAACCTTCTGGTTCTAGGTTACAAAGGATTCAGTGTGTGTTTGTGTGTGTCTATGTGTATCCATATAAATGTGTGTGTGTGTGTGTGTATTATATACACGTAATAGAGAAATATCAAACATGTAGATCATAAAATATGCCTAATGGTATAAATACACTCAATAGAATCTGCAGGATGTTAGATTTACTATAGCTTAGAGATTTGTGTTCTAATAGCAGCTCTGGCTCTTAGCTAACTATACAAATGTAGCAAAGTTACTAAATTTCTGCAAGATTCAATTGTCTTATTTGAAATGTGAAATAATAATCATGATTAACTTTTTTTTTAATCGAGTACCTCTTTAGTGCCACTCATTGAGATAGGTGATTTGCAAAGCTCTACATTTTAATCAGCAATACTTTTTTTTTAGATTTTTAAATTATTATTATTTTATATTACTATTTCAATTTGTTTTATACATTCAGTCATGTTACTTAGCTTGTGAAGTGAAAATTCCAACCTGTGTACATTTTACTTGGGTCCAGTTGACAATACTATGAGGTTATCCCTCAATAGCTAATAATCCATTTCTTTGTCCCATAAATGCCTTGCCTCTCTATTTTTCTCTTTAATGTCCTTCCTCAGACTCTACTTCTTCACCATCCCTCTTCTCACACTATACCTGGTATTCACAACCATTTACTATGTTTCTATATCCTTTAGTCATTCAGTTTGTGCCATAGAGTGTGGACAATTGGTATATATTAAGTGGAGACATACAATGTCTCTCTTTCATAGCCTGGCTTGTTTCACTCAACAGTAAATCTTCTATATTCCTCCACTTTCTATCAAAGGGCAGGTCTTGTTTTTTATGGCTGAGTAGTATTCCATAGAGTATATGTGCCACACTTTTTCAAGCCATTCATCTGTTTGTGGGCATTTGGGTTGGTTCCATGTCTTAGCAATTGTGAATAATGCTGCCATAAACATCTATGTGCAAGCACTTTTCTGACTAAGGATTCTTCTGTCCTTTGGGTAGATACCAAGGAGTAGGAATGCTGGATCCTATGGTAGTTCTATTTGTAGATTTTTGAGGACTCTCCAAATTGTTCTCCACAGTGGCTGGACCAATTTACATTCCCACTGGTTTTTATAGTCCAAATAATTATGAATTCACATACTGTATTATGAGCCAGCCAATACTTTTGTATCTTGGCCCCAAAGACTAGTAGATGAAATCCCCCAGACTCGGGGCTCTCACCCACTGGACAGAGAATCTAAGAGTGGATAAGAAATTTGAGAGATGGAGTCAGAAATTCACAGAGGGAACATAACAAGAGACTGAATTTCAGGGCATAGAGGCTGGAATATTTGACTTTCTCCCTGTAATGGAAATTCTTATTGAGTCTGTGGTGACCAGTAGAGAAGGGGAAACTACTTATGTGTTTAAGCACAATAGGCCTCTCCTTTAACATCTGATACGTTCACAGCTATGCAGACACAAAGTCACTGCTAGGCCACCTTTGCAGAAAGTTTGACATCATGAAGTTTCACCCAGTTTCCAGGGGAAAATTTCTTTTTGCATTTTCTGTTTTTCTTTGTACCATTTGTCAAGATTCAGATATAATAGTTCAGTTAACTGGATGTGGACCTACACATTGGAAATAAATAGAGAATAGTCATAGCATATTAAATTCTCAGATGAGAATATTTTTGGGGGCACTATATTCCATGAAGTAGATAAATTCATGTCACATACACAGACATCTTTACCTGCAAGAAATAGATGTCTTCATTTGGCATATTTTGAAGGGGAGTGTATATATATATATATATATATATATATATATATATATATGCACACATACATACACACACACACACACACATGTTCATGGCATATTTTGAAGGGGAGTGTATATGTATATATATACATATATATATATATATATATATATGTATATATATATATATACACACATACATACACACACACACACACACACATGTTCATACCTGTATCCATGTGTGTTAGGCTGCCAGAGAAGAAAAAAAGCATCGTAGTCTCTCCAGCAATAATCAGCAACATATAATAAAAATATTTGTTGAAATACCTCATAGGAAGTCCAAATGAATGCAATGACTGATGTCAGTTTTTTACTGACTAAGCAGAGGGATAAAAATGAGGGGTTTGATGTCTGATACAGAGGCAGACCAAGGGAAAACAAGAAAAAAGAGGTGGATGACTTTATAACATTATCAAGGGATTTCTAGACTCATCTAAAATTGATCAAGGGTAGAGAGAAAAGGTGACCAAAGCATTTTTGCTATGCTTGGTTGTGAATGCATATTTTTTATTATGTTGCATGAAAACATATCTTTTTTACGAGGCAACTTCTTTCTCAGATGATTTGTATAACAAATTAGCAGCAACAGGAATCTGGAAAATAGCATAGAACACATCACTCCAAGGAGGATTCCAGACTAAGAAGACAGGACTGAAATAAGCAACCCAATAGACTGTAATGTTTAATATATCTAATTAATCCTCAATACTCAATCTCCATGCCTACATATGACAGATGTTCAGAAAATATTTATTGTATAAAAGCCTAAAACTTAAGGACTAATATATTCCAAAGACAAATGAGTTTGAGAATGCTATATCAGATATCCCTTCTTTTTTTTTTTTTTTTTTTCCAAGAGGTTTTTCACTATAGGGCTATAGGGTGTGTGCACTAGCCAGAAAGACAGAGAGAGACAGAGAGACAGAAAGGAAGAAATCACCCCCCCAGGGGGATGGCCACGTCGCAATCCCTTCTCCTCCATTCTTCTCTCGGGATCTTGGGCACACACGCACATGTGCCCGGTGTGAGTTAAAGCCACCAGGTCCGTGACTCGAACCGCAGTTGTCTACATGGGAGTCCAACGACATAGCCATTACGTTAACTGCTGGTCCCAGATATCCCTTCTTATGGAATCACAATACACAATTACCTAATAAAAAATCTGAGAAAACCTATAGTAAATAAACCTATTATTTTTGTAGTAAACACGTTTTCATCAGTATTTCAAAACATAGAACTGTTTTTTTATAAAACACTTATTAGCATCCTGCAGAAATGCTGCCACAACCCAATATATCTTTGAGGTAGCAAAGGTGATACTAAAGATGAGAATTCTAAAAGATTGCTGTGATATGACCAGTGGATGGTGTAATGGTTACATCATTGAACTCTCATGTAATTGACCGCGGTTTGAGTCCTGGACCCAGTGGCTTAAAATTCACACCAAGCGTGTGTGCATGTATACCCAAAATTCTCAGGGGAGAGTGGAGAAGGAACTGTGGTGTGGTTGTCCCCCCTAGGTTCCCCCTAGAGGGTGAGTTCTTGCTTTCTGTCTTTGTCTCTCTGGGGAGTGCACGCACCCCATAGCCACAATCTCTCTTTAAAAAAAAAAAAAAAAAAAAAAAAAAAAAAAAAAGACTGCTGTGATGTCACATTGCACCCTCGTTAAATCTAATCCATACCATAAGAAACATTTTATGTATTCAAATTTCGTTGGTTTATTGCATGAACTGGACTTTGTAGGTTGCAAGTATACAGCAATTATTTTGCTTCTGTCTCATCAAAGCTAATAATTTTGGCTCCTCACCCCCCAATTATCAAGTTCTACTAACCAAATAAAGCTGAGTAGTTCTCTTTGGCTTTTCTGATTGTCAAGAGATAATAAATGAAAGAAAATTTTTTTTTCAAGGTAGTACAAAATTGAGTTCAAAGTCTACTTCAGGTAAATTTTTTTTGCATTTTTTTCTTTCATTTATTTATTTTTACATTTTTCCACAAACATTTACTTTACATAGCAAAAAATTTTAGCTCATACTCCATAATTCTTGACAGTTTACAAACAACTTTCAAAATTTCAAAACACTGAATTTTAAAGATAATGTTCAAAATATGTCTTATAATTTTGTATAATTTTTTTTTTTTTTTTTTTTTTTTTTTTTTTGAGAGGTTTTTCGCTATAGGGCGCGTGCGCTCGCCAGACAGACAGAGAGAGACAGAGAGACAGAAAGCGAGAAATCACCCCCCAGGGGGGATGGCCACGCCGCAATCCCTTCTCCTCCATTCTCCTCTCGGGATCTTGGGCACGCACGCACACGCGCCCGGCGTGAGTTGTAAGCCACCGGGTCCGAGACGCGAACCACGGTCGACTACGTGGGAGTCCAGCGACATAGCCATTACGCTAACTGCTGGTTCCCAATTTTGTATAATTTTATAACTCTATAACAACCGAAGCAGTATGGATGGTTTCATAAAAGCAGTATGTTTTAGAGTGCGGACAGTCGGTATATATTAAGTGGGGACATACAATGCCTCACCTTCATAGCATGACTTGCTTCACTCAGCAGTAAGTCTTCCATATTCATCAACTTCCTGTCAAAAGCCAGGGTTTTGTTGTTTTTTATGGATGAATAGTATTCCATTGAGTATATGTGCCACAGTTTTTCTAACCATTCATCAATTCGTGGGCATTTAGGTTGTTTCCATGACTTAGCAATCGTGAAAAGTGCTGCAATAAACATCGATGTGCAAGCACTTTTTCGATTAAGTATTCTTCTGTCCTTCGGGTAGATACCAAGGAGTGGGATTGCTGGATCATATGGTAGTTCTATTTGTAGATTTTGGAGGAATCTCCAAATTGTTTTCCACAGTGGTTGGACCAATTCACAATCCCATCAGCAATGTAAGAGAGTTCCCTTTTCACCACACCCCCTCTAGCACTTATCATTTTTTGTTTTTTTAATCTTAGACATTCTGACTGGGGTTAGGTGATACCTCATTGTTGTTTTGATCTGCATTTCTCTTACAATAAGGGATGTTGAGCATTTTTTCATATGCCTTTTAGCTATTCGTATGTCATCTTTAGAGAGTGGTTTTTTCAACTCATTCTCCCATCTTTTAATAGGATTGATTGTCTTTTTCCGGAACAGCTGCTTGAGTTCCTTGTGAATTCTGGTTATCAGTCCCTTGTCTGATGCATAGTTTACAAAAATATTTTCCCATTCTGAGGGCTGTCTGTTCACACTAATCAGTGTGTCTTTTGCCATGCAGAAACTTCTTAGTCTGATGTAATCCCACTTGTCTATTTTAGGGATCATAGACTGTGCATTGGGAGTCTTATTTAAGAAGTTTTTCCCTTCCCCAATGTCTCCCAGATTTTCCCTGGTGTTTTCCAGGAGCAGTTTTATAGTTTGAGGTCTTAGATTTAGATCTTTGATCCACCTTGACTTTATTTTTGTCAGAGGTGAGAGGTAAGGGTTCAGATTCATCTTTCTGCAAGTGGAGATCCAGTTTTGCCAGCACCATTTGCTGAAGAGGTTTTCCTTTTCCCACTGAATTGACTGGTACCCCTTGTCAAAAATCAGTTGGCTGTATGTTTGAGCATTCATTTCTGGGGACTCTATTCTGTTCCATTGGTCCACCTGTCTGTTCCTGTACCAGTACTATACTGTTTTGATTACCACAGCTTTGTAGTATATTTTTGGGTCAGGTAGTGAGATGCCGCCCACTCCACTCTTCTTGTGCAGAACTGCTTTGGCAATACGGGGTCTTTTATGATTCCAGACAAACTTTATGATTGTCTTTCCTAGATCTGTGAAAAATGTGTCTGGTACTTTCATTGGCATTGCATTAAATAGATAGATTAATTTGGGTAAAATTGCCATTTTGATTATATTAATTCTTCCAATCCAGGAACATGGGATGTCCTTCCACTCTTTTGTGTCATTTTCAATTTCTTTTTTTATCTTCTCATAGTTTTTCTTGTGGAGGTCTTTAACTTCTTTAGTTAGATTTATCCCTAAGTATCTTATACTTTTTGTGGCTATGGTAAATGGAACAACTTTTTTCAGCTCTATCTCAGTCTACCTGTTGTTCATGTACAGAAATGCTATAGATTTCTGGATATTAATTTTGTATCCTGCAACATTACTGTATTCATATATTACTTCCAGAAATTTTTTTATGGAAACCATTGGGTCTTCTATGTATATAATCATGTCATCTGCAAATAGAGAGAATTTCACCTCTTCTTTTCCTATTTGAATGCCTTTTATTTTTTCCTCTTTTCTGATTGCAATGGCCAAGACTTCTAGTACTATATTGAAGAGGAGTGGTGAAAGTGGACATCCTTGTCTTGTACCCGTTTTTAGTGGAAAAGCTTTCAGTTTTTCTCCATTGAGGATGATGTTCGCTATGGGTTTTTCATAGTTAGCTTTTATTGTGTTGAGAAATGACCCTTCTATGCCGATTTTGCTGAGAGTCTTGATCATGAAGGGATGTTATATCTTATCAAATGCTTTTTCTGCATCAATTGCTATGACCATGTGGTTTTTATCTTTCTTCCTATTAATATGGTGTATTACATTTATGCTTTTGCGTATGTTGAACCAACCTGCATTCCTGGGATAAAGCCTACCTGATCGTGATGTATAATCTTTTTTATAAGTTGTTGTATACGATTTGCTAGTACCTTGTTGAGAATCTTCGCATCTATATTCATCAGGGATATTGGACTATAGTTTTCCTTCCTTGTCCTGTCCTTATCTGTTTTAAGGATCAGGGTGATAGAGACTTCATAGAATGAATTAGGGAGAGATTCACCCTTTTGGATATTTAGAAATAACTTGAGCAAAATGGGGTTAACTCTTCTTTGAAAGTTTTGTAGAATTCAGAGGTGAATCCATCAGGGCCAGGGCTTTTCTTTGTTGGGAGGTTATTTATAACAGATTTGATCTCCTGGCTTGTTATGGACCTATTCAGACTTTCTATATCCTCCTGGCTCAATCTAGGTAGATTATACATGTCCAGGAATTTGTCCATCTCATTCAAATTATCTTGTTTCTTGGCATACAGATGTTCATAGTAGCCTCTAATAATGTTTTTTATTTCTACTATGTCTGTTGTTATTTTGCCTGCTTCATTGCAGATCTGATTCACCTGGTTCTTTTCTCTCTTCTTCTTAATAAGTCTTGCTAGTGGTGTATCAATTTTGTTTATCTTTTCAAAGAACCAGCTTTTACTTTCATTTATTTTCTGTAT
Organism: Tupaia tana; assembly: GCA_026018925.1. NCBI lineage: Eukaryota > Metazoa > Chordata > Mammalia > Scandentia > Tupaiidae > Tupaia > Tupaia tana. Next base: position 196,971,069 of record JAKSZU010000006.1, on the reverse strand, counting down.
AGTTCGTTTATTTTCTATTTCATTTATTTCTGCTCGTATCTTTATTATTTCCTTTCTCCTGGAGTTTTTTGGATCTTTTTGCTGTTGCTTTTCCAATTCTGTGAGGCATGATGTTAGGTGATCCATTTGCCTTCTTTTCATGTTCCTCTTATGTGCACTAATTACTATAAACCTCCCGCTTATGACTGCTTTAGCAGTGTCCCAAAGATTATGGAAACTCGTGTCCTCATTGTCATTGGCTTCCATGAACCTTTTGATTTCAGTCTTTATTTCTTCAGTAGTTGTGGAGTCATTCAGGAGTAGGTTATTAAGTTACCATGTATTTGAGTATTTTTGAGGATTTCTCTTGAAATTAAACTCAAGTTTAATTCCATCATGATCAGTGAAGATGCTGGGTATAGTTTCTATGCTTTTGAATCTGTAGAGGCTTGCTTTGTGCCCAATAATGTGGTCAATCTTCGAGAATGTTCCATGTGGTGGCGAGAAAAAAGTGTATCTCGAGGTTTTAGGATGGAAAGTTCTATAGATGTCTGTTAAGTCCATTTGATTTATGATATCATTTAGATCTTTTATCTCTTTACCTATTTTTTGTCTAGATGATCTATCCAGGGGGGATAGTGCAGTGTTGAGGTCTCCAACAATTAGTGTGTTGCAGTCTATCTCCCTTTTTAGATCTAGCAGTCTTTCCTTCACATATTTGGGTGCTCTACTTCAGGTAAATTTAAGCTCTGTCTCCTCTCACACCGCTGCTGTCACTCAGGCTGAAAATTTAGGAATAGAAGCAGCGGCCTATAGAAGGCTGGTGTCTTTCCTCTCTTTCTAACTCCTTCCCCCTTTTCTAGCTGTATTTTTGCCTTTCCAAAGATAGAGAAAGGTGGAGGAGCAAAGGAAGGGTAGTAACGTAAAATAAGTTCTAATTTGACTGATGATATTATGATCCATCCTCAGAGTGTAGTGAACATCTCAAATGATTATCTTTCACGGGACATTTTGTTGGCTTTTAAAAATACCTCCTTTTCTCTATATCATGGGGCATATTTTAGTAAATGTTTAGCTGACTCCAGTTATGCATTCTCAGCTGCTTATGACATTTTTTATTCTCTTGGCTTCTAATGGTGCATGCTCCTGATGTAATCATGACACCCTTTCAGGCAGTTTCTTCCGAGATGACTCAATCTGCTTTTCCTGAGCAGGTTCCTTATTTGCCCCACCAAATTTTGGTAATGCTAATTATTTACAACACATTTATCTGTCTCAGACACCCAAAAAGGCCAGCTATACTTATAATGTTTTTGGGTATAAATCAAATATCAGTCCTGACGTGCCTTAAATTCCAGAAGACACAAATCAAGCTATCTTGAGTAGGGGAAAGTGAGTATGAGGACATTAATTAAATTGACAACACCCTCCAGAGAAGTCTTCAGTACTTACTTCTTTAAAGAATCTCTTTTCAGTCTGGGAGCTGCCAATGTGATAACATGGGTAGAACCACTTTTCATGACCTCTTTATGAATCTCTTTAGAATGTGGGGTTCCTAGGTACCAATTGTACTGGGTGCCTCTCTTGACACACCTAGACAAGAGGAATGATCCATTTAACTTCCTATTGTATATGATTTAATGTACTCAAGCCACACTAACATCTTTATGAGAAATAGAGCAAATAGAAACCAAAACTGAAATAATAACTAGTCATGAATATAACCACTAAGTTCTACTCATGTTATTTATAATGCCTAAGGCCTACAAAGAAAGGAAGGAAGAAACAGAAAGTATGAGTTTTATGCACCATTTACTAGCTTCATGTGATGAGTTTTACAGCCATTAGAATGAGGACAGAGATTGAATTCCAATTGTAAAAAGCTCACTTTTTCTGCTGCCCTGTTCATGACTATCAGACAACAAATTAATTTCCCCTATAAATACTTATCTGTGTTTAGGTTTGTACTTGCCCTTTGGCTTTCATTGAGTTTGACCTTTACAATAATATCCTCATTTTGCCCAGTGAATGCCTGTCATCAGCTGGTTCCTAATGAGCCCAGAGACATTAGGCCACCAGCAATGTGCTAGAGTTAAGGGTACCAGTTTAGAAAAAGAAAAATCCGTTCATATTAAATCAATTCATATTGAATGTCAGTTCTCTGATCTGCATTCAGGGATTTGCTATGCATTTATCAATTTAAAACTCACAACTTTCTGAAATTCTCAAACATTCTCACAATATTCTAACACAGTGGCTCTCAATCCCGGTTGCACTTTAATCACTTAAGGAGCATTTAAGATTCCCAGTGTTGGGACCAGCAGGTGACATGGTGGTTGGGGTGCTGGATTCCCCCATAGTCAACTGCAGTTTGAGTCCTGGGCCCAGTGGCTTGAAACTCATGCCGGGCATGTGTGCGAATGTGCCCAAAATCTCAAGAGGAGAATAAAGAAGGGATTGCAGCATGGCCATCCCCTTCAGGGGATGATTTCTCTCTGACTCTGTCTTTCTAGCAAGTGTATGGCAAAAATCTCTCTTAAAAAAATCCCAGTGTTCTGACTGCAGCCCAGTCTACTCTAAATCTACTCCTCATGTTGGACCCAGGTATGGGCATTCTTTAAACTGCTAGGTATTCTAGTGTGCAGCCAGAATAGAATGTCACTGCTAGTACCTTTTGCCTGCAATGTAGCTTCTATTCATCCATAGCAGAACCAGTCACTGAAATTCTTATGGATGCAAATGCAGTGGTACACACAGATAACATAACCACTTTGAAGCTGAAAGCTGCATGTGAAACCTGGGTTCCCAGGCCAACCCAAATACATAGGAAGCAGTTGTGTATGCCTGTACTTATTAAGTAGCTGGAGTAGGAGGATTTCAGCACAGTGAGACCCAGTCAAAAATACCTATCTTGGAGCCAGGTGTTGATGGCATGGTTAATACAACTGTAACCACACAGGGAAAGTCCTGGGTTTACATCCCAGGACCTCCCTAAGTTCACTGAGCCTGTGCAAGCCCATCTGTGATCCAGGCCAGCTGAGACTGGGGTGTGGCAGGGATTGTAGTGAAAAAAGCCCTATTGATGGTTCCCCTCCACTGTCTCTCTCTCTCTCTCCCCTCCCCTCCCTCTCCCTCTCCCTCTCTTTCTTTCTCCCTCTAATGGAAGAAATAAATAATAATAATATATTTCTGTCTCTCTACCATTCCCTCTTCCTCTCACAAAGAAATACACCCACACAAACAAACAAACAAACAAAATCCTTAGGAAACCCTATCCTATTTACATGTAAGAGAGACGGGAAAAGTGCATTGCTTAGAGTGCATTGCTTAGGATATATGCTTAGTTTTGTTTGCTTGGTATTTTCTTTAAAGTTGGATTAGTTTCCATTGTTTTAAAAATTGGGAGTTCTAGTATCAAATAGAAGCATTTAGTTACTCTTGAATACTCCACAATACTGACAAGAGGAGCTGGCTTCTCCCCATGACAAGCAGCTGGTATTGGTAGGCAGCAGACCACTTTAGAGAAGGACTGGGTTTTTCAGTTTACCCATAGGCCTCACCACCTGAGTTCCTAGCTTGGTCCCTGTAGGCAGAGTTCTGGATATCTGCCATTGTCTGTGTTTGGAGAAGTCTCTCAAAGCTTAACCCTCTTTTCCTTTTCCATTTTCAAACATAGAAGACTCCAGTTTGTGCCAAAGAGCCTTCTTTCATCTGAATGATTCAAGCAATCCCTTAACCCCTGGATTGTAGAAAAGGTTATTGGGTTTCTCTCTTCTATTCTCAACTAGCCTACTCTCCACCCTCTCCTCACCCCCAGAGAGCTTGTTCTGTTCTTTTGCTTTTAAATGTGAAAACAAAGTATGACTACACATTTAATCTCTAAAGACCATAGCTCCTCAAGGCTGAGAACCAGATGCCTGATTTGTTTTCCATCTAGAGCTGTACATACAGAGAAAGTTGTCAATGCAAGGCCATTCCGTTTTTGACCTTCCTAGGGCTGAATGCACAACTAGTCAACAGTGTTGCTCAAAATAGAACCTAGGACTTTCAAATCATTGTTCTGCTTCTTGAGCCATGCTTCCTCCTGTTGGGACTTGGTTAAACTATGTCCTGTTTTGCAAAAGCAGAAATTAGAATACACATCTGAGAAACTGGACACAGAAGAAACCTAGTCTTCACCCTTGGGTAAGATGCTCCATTGCATTAAAGAAGTGTAAACTTGTTCCTAGCACTGCAACTTATAGACTGAATACACTCAAAAATGTGTGTTAAATCATCAGCTTTATAATATATGGCATTTTGAACAAGGAGTTCTCACTGAGAGCCAAGAGTATATTTGCCTAACAACTCACAGAAAGGAAATTTAGAACATTAGAAAGATTATCATGCAAATGACAAGACCAGTAGAGAGACAAAAAATCTTCCAGAAATTCACAGAAAATCCATATTATTGAAAGACTGTACATGGACTTCAAAAATTTTACACCAAAATAAACTAATTCTTTCATTTTTTCCACAAACTTTTTGAAGTCCTCTTGTATAAGGTCAGAGATCTGGAATCTGAATGCTGGTTTTGGCATAGGGTAGCGAGCATCATGGAAGGAAAAAGAGGGTTAGTAACACTGTCATTCTTCACTCATGGTATATGTGTGGCCCACAGAGGAGGCTGAAAGCAGACAAAAATAATAGGAGGATTGGGAGTAGCTGAAATTTTCACAACATCCTAGGAAGAGTTCAGAACTTTCTTTTCTATGCAACCATTTTGCAGAGAGCCTACCTACCTCTCTTTTAGGGAGTATACCACCATGCTGATGTGGATTTTCAGCAAGTTCCTTGTCAGCAGGAACTGTTGCCTAAATTGCTATTGCCTAAAGACCTACCTAGCATGTGGCCCATACTGAGAGACAGCAGGGCAGATTCTGGAACTAAGATTTCTAGGTTTGAGTCCTGGCCTCTATAACCTTCCAGCTGCAAAGATTTCAGAAAGGGGGCTTTAAATCTGTGTCTCAACTTTCTCATCTGATTAATATAGATGTTAATAATGGTTCTTAACACAGAGTCATTATAAAAATTAAATGAGTTACTAATTGTGAAATTTTTAGATTGGTACTTAGTACATAATAAGAATTCATGAGGACTAATTATTATAGGTCATCAATACATAATTTATGAAATAGATAAATACTATAGCTAACAATATTGGATAATTAGAATATGCCAGCTGACTTGCTAAACACTTTTATATGGATTGTCCCAGTTAATTCTAAGAAAAGGCACATGAGGGCCAGCCAGGTGATGTGGTAGATACAGCAGTTGGATTCCACATGGCCAACAGCACAGTTAAAGTCTTGGACTGGGGGCTTGAAAAATATGCCTGATGCATGCACACATCTGCCCAAAATCCCTAGAGGAAAATGATGAAGGCACTGTGGCATGGTCATCCCCCTGGAGGGTGCTTTTTCACTTTCTCTCACGCTCTCTCCCTCTCTCCTTTCCTCCTTCTGTCTCCCTCTGGCAAGCACCTCATGGCAAATTTTTAAAAATAAAATAAAAATAAACACATGAGACCCTTGTGCTGTTGCTCCGTATCATAGATGAGGCAACTGAGGCACAGGGGTAACTCACTTAGGGTTACTAGCTGGCAAATGACAGAGGAAGGATCTGAAAGTATATGGTCTGGCACAATGATTTTCACCACTATTCTGCCAATTAAGTATTTCCTAGAAGAGATACTGAGGTAAAAGCTGATTTATAATGCTCTTATGATGCTCAAATATAATTATTTATTGACTCTCTAAAAGCAGTTTTTAAAACATACATATTTTAAATGGTAGTGGTGGTGAAGAAACACATGAGAAGTGGTACTCATGTTAGCCTCAGTTAGCATATCAAAGGTATTAAAAGTAATAATTACCCTTAGGAACCAAAGAACAAGTAAAACCAGTCATTTTGACACACCAAAATGCAATTTGATATGCAAGTGTCACCTACTCAAGATAACACCCATTGAATACTTAACCAAAGAGTGTGTTTGGGAACTGGGGCACTATGCTCTTTTGCTTCTTTCTTTGCTCATACACTTAGCTGTGATATACATTTTTCATTCACATTCCATCTCTCTGTGAATAGTACCAGTTATAAATACTGGGTGAAATTGATAAGATGCTTTTTCTTCTCAGACATTAGTGGAGTTTTCTAGTGTCATGGGAAGCAAACCAAATTTGAGATGGTGAGATAAGGTTTTTTTTTTTTTATTATAGAACCTACCTTTTCCATCCCATCCCTGCCAATTAGATTGATTCATAATTAAAATACACATGAAAGGTCAGCCTTGTAGCACAGTGGTTAAGTGTTATGCATTGGGAACTAGATCCAGTTCAAACTCTGGTTTGAATTCTAACCTCAGCAGCTTGAAAACTATGCTGGGCGTACGTGTATATGTGCCCAAAATCGTGACAGGGAAAAGTGGAAGAAAAAGGATTTGGCATGAGCCTATTCCATTCTGGGGTGCTTTCTCTTTCTCTGGAAAGCACATGCACCCTCTGGCAACTAAAAATAATCAAAACATACATTAAATTTAATCATTTTTTCTTTTTTCCCTCTCCTCTTCCTTCATCTTATTCTCCTCCTTTTTTTTTCTTTTAAAGTTGTCACTAAATTGATAGCATATCTTAGAATTAAAGAAAAAAAATCTAGACATGTGAAATTACTACCATCATGGTCATTAAAGCCGTTCCAAGTGTTTGTTGATGTGTGAATGGACTTGGACACTGAAAATGAGAGAAGGAGCATATAAAGTGTTATCACTGCTTCATTTACTTACAGTTCTTTCAGGGAATAAATTATGTTATGATCCATGCATACATTTTGTCAATGGTGACAACACTGTATTCGAGACAAAATTTTATTTTCTTAAAAATGAAATCTCTCGGGACTAGCAGTTAGCGTAATGGCTATGTCGCTGGACTCCCACGTAGTCGACCACGGTTCGAGTCCCGGACCCGGCGGCTTAAACTCACGCCGGGCACGTGTGCGTGCGTGCCCAAGATCCCGAGAGGAGAATGGAGGAGAAGGGATTGCGGCATGGCCATCCCCCCTGGGGGGTGATTTCCTGCTTTCTATCTCTCTGTCTCTCTCTGTCTGTCTGGCGAGCGCACGCGCCCTAGAGCAAAAACCTCTCCAAAAAAAGAAAAAAAAAAATGAAATCTCTCAATACATTTGACTATGCAGTCATGAACATGTACCTGTGACTAATCTGTGAGAAGCCAAATCTCTCAATGTGAAACCAAATTTCTCTGCAGTCATCTGAGAATACTGAGGGGCCTCTCTTTAGTCTGGGCATATCTAAGTGGGAGAACAGCTCGTCTTTGTTTCAGGAAAGGATAGGTGAAGGTTAGCTCATGGGTAGGGTTTCCCACTTGTAATGTTTGAAACCAAGAGAAGTGCCAACAGTTTTGCAGTTTTTATTAAAGGGGAGATAGTTCTTGCTGAGGTAAGCTACAATGAAAAATAAAATTCACTTCCCAATTGATATCATGGTACTTTAGATGTACCTAAGAGTGATCATTTAATTTCCCTGCTAACAAGCCTTCAATGATTATCCTTTGCCTGCTAGATAAAGTCCAAACACTTCAACGCTCTAAAGCCTGTCCAAATTACTTGAAGTTCTGTGAACTCATTTGCTCCTTTGTGCTTGAAATGGCTTTCTGACAACTTCACTTGGACAAGTCATTTGTCACGATTCAGCTCAGTTATCATCTTTCCTTGGCAACCTTTGGCACCTTGTCAATCAGGGTTGAGGCCTCTTCTTTATGGTCTCAAAACATCCCTCTGTCCAAGGGATTCTCAAATATGGCTACACAGTGGAATCACCTGGGAAGTTGTCAAATTCACCAGTGCCCTGGCCTTACTCATAGAGATTTTCATTTTATTGGTCTGGATTGGAGCCATATGCCACTACTTAATGTACCCACCCAGAAGAGTCTAACAGTACTGAGAACACCCTTTGTTGTTAACGTTACAACATATTGAATTAAAAGTTTTCTGTTGGGCTGGCAGGTGGCGTGGTGGTTAAAGGCTCTGGATTCCCACATGGCCACCTGCAGTTACAGTCCTGGACCTGGCGGCTTGCTTTCTTGATTTCTCTTTCTCTCTCTCTCTGGTCAAATTTAAAAATAATAATAACAAATGGAATGAAATAAATAACTCTTTTAAAGAAAAAGTTCTCTGTTTATCTTCCCTAAGATTAGTTCTTTTCAGGGCTGGAATTATTTTGTAATGATGTGTATATATCCTGAAATGTAAAAAAAAAAAGAAAAAAAAAGCCAAGTATTAGAAGATATTCAATTAACAGTTTGTGAATAATGAATAATGAATACATGAATTACATTACACAAACGTATCTTCACCTCCCACCAATCTGCGTTTAGAAGCTTACTTGTGTTCATGCAATTGTTTGGGGTTAGAAATTGTGAAAAATAAAGAAATCAATGTGGATCCCAAGAGTTTGGAAGTAAAAGATGTAGTCTAGAGGCCAGCAGGTGGCGGAGTGGTTAAGGCACTGGACTGCCACATGGCCAACTGCAATTTAGGTCCTGGACCTGGCAGCTTGAAAATCACACCAGGCATGTGTGTGTGCATGCCCAAAATCCCAAGAGGAGAACAGAAGAAAAGGAATTATGTCGTGCCATCTCCCTGGGGGCTGATTTTTCGCTTTCCTATCTTTCTCTGGCAAATGAACCACCCTATGGCATATACACACAAAAAGCCTAAGGAGTTATAAAGGAAAATATGGCCTGAAAGAAACCTGGGGAATTTTGAATTAATTAAGAGTGGTGCTAAAAAATCAGAACCATGAAATCAACCTTGGCAGGAACTTTGGGAGAAAGATAAATGCAAGAGTTTCTGGAGCTGGGGAGGAGGCAAGGGGAGTAACCAGTTCAAAATGTAGAGATTAGCCTACATGAGATACAAATATAAGGTACCTAGAGTCTGTACAGAAGAGATTTTTTTTACATTCTCTTAAGATCCAGAGTTCAGGGCCTAAAAGTCAAGGTTTTTATGTAGCCTGGGGGAGAATCAGCAAAGGGAACTCAAGTTCGAGCATTATAGGATATAGCTGAGGTACATCCACCTGCTCTAGAAATCTGTGTTTTGGGGTTATGGTATGTGTGAAGTGCTTTATATGTGTTATCTTATTTAATATGAAGGATTAGTTTTATAGAATAGGTTTTATGATGCCTAGTCTCACAATGAGGACACAGAGGTTCAGCATCTCCTGTCACCTGCACTGAAAATAGTAAATGTCCAAACTGACTAGTAAGCATTACTGACCGCATGACCCTCCATAGAGGAGACATGTTAGAGGACATGGGATGGACTGGAGTTCCAAAGTCTCTATCCTAGAAGAAGCTTTCCCCTTACTGTGAAGGAACCTTGTCAATGGTTGTATGAAGAGTTTTCAGTTTGTAAAGCTCTCCTTTGTCTGGGCCTATACCACTAAGTGTCCTTAAGAGTGGGGACACAATGCTCCTGCTAAGTGTGTCTAATGAAGGCTCACGTCCTTTTCAGAAAATGGAAGATAGACCAAGAAACTTAGAATTCAGTGGTTTTATAAAAAGAATGTTGTGTATAAAGCTTGGAATGATATTAAGCCAGCCTTGTAGCCTAGTGGTTAAGGGAACCAGCTCTTACATGGCCAACCGTGGTTTTCATCTCAGCCCTGGGGGCTTGAAAAGCATTCCAGGTGTGTATGCACATCTGCCTACAATCCAGACAGGGTGGATAAATGGACAAGGGATTACAGCATGGCTATGCCCCACTTGGGGGTGCTTTCTTTCTTTCTCTGACCAGCACATATGCCCTCTGGTAATTAATAAAAGAGCTTGGGCTGTTTTTTTGTTTTGTTTTGTTTTGTTTCAATTAGTTACTTCATAATATAGGAATTGTTTAGGGTCCATTTAATGTCTCATCAAAATTTCAGTCTTGAAATATTTAGTTTTCATGTTAAGGGAATTTTCATCTTCCTGGACCTTTCTCTTGACTGTTCATAGTCTGAGTTCAGACAGACTTGTCTGTATGCTTATCTTAATAAACATTTAATTTCCAAAATGAGATCTGAATTTAATTATTCATCTAATCAGTTTAGTCTGTCTACATTCAGGTGTGATAAAAATCCCTGCAGACTTTGGTTTGCTAAAAGTTATCTTCCCTTATCAATCAACTGTGATGACTAGTTTTGTCTAGAATTATTCAGAGTCACAGCTTTGAGGCCTAGCACATTACAGCTACTGGCCTTTCCCCTACCCTGTACATAATTCCTGTCTGGGGAAACCATAATCACCCTTATTATAAGAGATGCCTGAAATAGATGGTGTTGGGAAATAGTTTTGGCTTCTTGGGAAATCATTTGGGCTGGACTCTGAACTTAGTTGAATCTAGGTTCAAATTCTGACTCTGACATTGGTGAGTACTTCTAGAGCCAAGAAAACTTAAACAAATGTTGATTTCCTTTCTGTCCTCTGTTGAAAAATGGCCTTCCCTTCCTTGATCATTTTTGTGATCCATTCATTCCAGCATACCTACACAAGAAGCATACAGCTACAGATTTTGGTCTTTTGTGTCTTTGGTTCTTTGAGAAGAAGCCAGGATTTCAAAAACAGCTCAAAAGTCATCCTATCTCATGGCGATTTATTATTTGACCTTTCTCTGGAACATGGATGTTATATTACCTCTGGTTCCCTGACATGTGAAAAGAATATATTCCTTCTCTTTCAGTCTGTGCCTTCTGATAGCAAGTTCAGATGAGCATTTTCTAAATAATAAAAGAGAAAGTGGCAGCTACAGGCATTTATAACTGACCTTATTTCAGGAATTTAATTGAGCAACCCTTACCTCGCTTTCAAGAGAGAGGCAGTGTGTGTCATGAGCAGATTTCTCTAGAGGTCGTCAAAATAATCAGCATTGCCTGACCTTGGCAAGTTCATTCACCACCTCTGGTCCTGGTTTCTCCCTCTGTGAAAGGGAGACAATGCCACATGATATCCGAGGTCCATTTCTCCTCTTAAATATCTGTGTCTCATTCCTGCTGATTTATAAGAAAACAAGTTGACTTGCCCAAAGATCAAAAGATATTAAATGACAAAAATTTCACAAGAGAACTGGTCTTTCTCTGCCCTCTCTCTCTGTTTTATGTCCAAGTTACAAAATTACGATCATGATTACTTTTCATCACCCACCTAATCCCATAAAACACCTCTCACTATATAAATGCACATGATCTGTTGCCCAGTAGCAATTACTCATTTTACTCATGGGAATCAAGTCTTTGCTAAAGCCCAGTAAGAGAAGATGCTGGCTTTTTGTTAACAGGCTGTGTTTTTCTGTCTGGACAAAAGATTTCCCATGGCTGATATCCACTCAGCATCACTCTGTTGTCTTCTTCTAAGAGAGAATTATGAACTTGTATTAGGTGTTCAAAACACTGGTGACAAGTGCTTTGAGGGTGGGGAAGAAAGATAGGAACATTTATTAGTAGGGTCTTAGTTCTGGCTGCTATAACAAAATACCACAGACTGGGTGGCTTAAATAAACATTTATTTCTTACGATTCTGAGGCTCTAAGTCTAAAATCAAAGTTCCCGCATGGGTGGGTTCTGGGCGAGGGCTCCTTTTCTGGTTATGACCTCACATAGTCATTCCTTTGCAGGTACATGTAGATGTTGAAGAGAAGAGAAAGAGAGATCTCATGCTTCTTTTTAAAGAAATTCAGTGTGCTATCCATTGCACAACAGAGTATTGTCTTTTTCTTTTACCTTATTTATTTTTTTTAAAGAGGGCACTGATCTAATCACAGTGGCTTCATCCTCCCATCCTTATCTAAACCTAGTTACCTTCTAAAAACCATCACATTGGGAATTAGGGATTAAACATATGAACTTGCGGAGAATGCAAGCATTCAGTCCATAGCAGTAGGAATAAATGAAAAATAATAGATTCTCCTTATTGTGCCTCTCTATACTTCTTGATGTGAAACTAGTGCACTTTATATAGTTATACCTTGTTTTATCTTCTCCTTTATTCTAATTACCACCTTCAGATCAAGTTTTATATCTTTTTTATAGCTGAGAACATAGAGGCTCAGAATAATTAGTAAATTACCCAAGGTCACCTAGGTCTCTAGATGCAAAGCTTATATTCATTTTATTTAATTATCATGGTTCCTGCCAGGAACTCCTAAGTATGTCTATAGTGGTCAGCTGAGATGGTGTAGCGGGGATGCAAAACTCTGCCGTATAGGGGTCACATGGGAAGGGGCCAGATTCACATCCCGTCTCTGTGCATACCAGATACACATGTGCTTGTGATCCTGCCTAGCTTAGGCTGGGGGTAGGATTGCAGCACAAGGACCCTATGGTGCCGGGGTCTAGCCTCGGCAGGGGTGGGTTATCTCAATGGAGGCGGCGCAGGTGAACAGAAGACAAAGGCCTCAGTGCCTTTTCATGCACGTCCTCAGCCGGACACCCCCAGAGATTGCTCTCTGAGGAGTGACAACTGCTAGGAATCATCGTGCCTTTTTATTGAAAATGTGATACATGCAAGTAAAGGGAGAGGGGCTAAGTGTTTCAATTATCAGTTCATAAAGTTTTTAACAATAGAGAACATAGATTCTATTCAGGGTTGGATTTAGGGTGGGTCTCGTGCAGTTACGCAATTGTAGGTGGGTCTCCATGGAATGCAGTTTCGGGAAAGCGGTTCCAGTAAGCAGAGATGATTATCAACTGATGCGGCGCAGCAGCCATCTTGTGATTACCGGGAATGGTGCTAAGAAAAGAAAATCTCAAGAATAGATATTAGTTCCTATGGATCTTAATAAAGGATGATACTTATATAGTTTTATAGGGATCTAAAACTTAATTTGAGGAATCCTAATATATTTATCTATTTCACTTGGTGAGGGAGGAGGTGTCCTGGGCCAGTTTTGGCCTAATCCTATTTTAAGTAAAGAAAAGATTAAGTTTACCTTAAATGTATTTTGAAGGACCTTCCAAAGGTCAAGATTATTTATGCCTAGAAAGAACTTCAGCCCACCCTCTATTGTGACCATGGAGATAAAGCATTGTAATTAACAGTAGGTGATCAGAGCAAAGGGGAGCGGTCGGGGGACTTGCTGGAAAATTTGATCATATACTCAGGATGTATAAGAGAGCTATGTAATTCTTTTATAGTAGTATATTGGAGAGTCAGAGGGGGTCGCTTCCCAGCAAGGCTGCCACAGTTTCTGGAGCAAAATCCTAGGTCGGGGGGGGGGGGGGGTGCACATTTGCGGCCTTGCCAACGTACGTACTGAACCGACCGGAAGCGGGGGGGGGGGGGGGGGGGGGGGGGGCTCAGACAGACCCTGGGGCCCAGCTGGGTCGGACTCCTCCACTATGGGAGGGTATCTGGCTCTCTCTTGCTCTCCCTTTCTCTCTCTCTCTTTCTTTCTCTCTCCCTTCTCTGTCATGGAAGAAATAAATAAAACTTAAAAAAAAAATTCTAGTATGTGGAAAAGCCTTGAAATAACCTGTACCATTGAGGCCAGCCTACCCAAATGATATGTCCACATTTGCAAGATTCTAGAAGAGACTTTCCAAAATGAACTTGGAAATAAACACTGAAATATTTGACACTCCTATGCCAAAAGGATTTTGCATCACAGAAGTTAAACATGATTTGAGATATAATAATAAGGAACACCATTGATTGAACTTGACATGTTCTTGCCTTTGTGCAGCCAGCCTCACAAGCCTTATCTCATTTACCCAAGTAAATGTCTCATAGATGGTTTCACCCTCATATAGACGTGGCCATTGAAACTTACAATAAGGTACAACTTAGTCATGACACATGTCTTGGGAAGACATCATCTGGGTGTTTCTGAGTCTAAAGCAATTTAATAACGCATCCTCACTGCAGGCAAATGTGGGATTCAGAAAGTCCCATTCTCACTTTTCATTGGGTCTGCACTTCCAAAGGTAACTTAGAGACCTTGTGGGAATCACTATTGTGAATATAGACTACATAACAGGCAATCACAGTTGTAGGGAAGGGCAATACTGTCAGTTCTCACTGTACTTAAGTTCATTAAAAACGGAATTGAAAGGGAAGAAGGCAAAGGGGAAAGTCCCTCTCACAAATGAGGTCACTTAAACAAAAGAATAATCTTGGTAATAATTTACAAAGAGCAGAACTGATTGGATATTAGAAATAGAACTACAAAGAAACCTTCTTAAGAAGCCACTTCCCTTGCAGCATTTCCTGGAAAGATCATTTATAACTTAGTTTAGAAGTTTCAAAAATAACAAGGAATAATAAGATCTATCAAGCTAGATTGATTAAAAGATAAAACATTACCAACAATGAAATGTTTTCAGTTGGTTACTGTGTAAAGAAACCAGCTCTAAAGGTCACCATTAAGGAAAATCATGTAAATGCTGCTCTTGGATTTCAGAGTGACAACATTTAAGGAGTCCTGGCTTAAAACATGTTTGTTTTTTCACTGAATGATAGACTTTTTTTTATTATGGCTTCCATTTTTTTCTCTGAGAGCTATTTTTTTGTTTGTTTGTTTGTTTGCTTTTTGAGAGGTTTTCACCTCAGGGCATGTGTGCTTACCAGAGAGAGTGAGATAGACAAAGACAGTGAGAGGGAAAGTGAGAAATCATCCCCCAGGAGTATGGCCACACAGCAGTCCCTTTTCTTCCATTCTCCTCCTGGGATCTTGGCCACGCATGCACATGCTTCCAGCATGAGTTTCAAGCTACCAGGTCCAGGACTCAAACTGCGGTTGACCAGCAACATAACCACTACACCATCTGAGAGCTATTTGTGACTGAGATGTTATCTTAGGAACTGAGTGAGTTTAAAATATACAATGGTATCAGTGGATTAGGGAGACAGTATAGAGAGAGGGAATATACACTATCAGGGCTGGTAAAAACAACCTCACCACTCACGTTGCAGCTACGTGAGTTGAAAGGCAACCAACATACTCCTGGCGTCCTGTAGAATAGACTGGAAGCCATGATCCCCAATGTAATAGCATTTGGAGTTTAAAGGAAATGAGGTTTGGATGAGGTCATAAATGTGGGGCCCCTATGGTTAGATTAGTGTCCTTATAAAAAGAGAAAGACTGGGGGCAGCAGTTGGTATAACAGTTACATCACTGGACTCCCACATGGCCGACTATGGTTCAAATCCTAGACTTGGTAGCTTGAAAATCATGTTAGGCACATGTGTGTGCATGTCAAGATCCCAGGAGGATAATGGAGGAAAACGGATTGTGGCATGGCCATCACCCCTTGGGATGATTTCTCATTTTCTGTCTCTCTCTGTCCCTCCAGCAAACACAATCACTTTCATCCTTACTTTCCTTGTCTTTGTCTCTATCTCTTTTCTTTACTATGTGAGGACACAGCAGGAAAGTACTCAATAGAAAAGCAAGCTAGCAAGAGAGTCCAACCATGCTGGTACTTTGATCATGGACTTCTCAACCTTAAGAACTGTGACATGTAGACATCTGTTATTCTAGCCATACACTCCATGGGATTTTTGTTATAGCAGCCTGCCATGACTAAGACAGATTGATTTTGAAGTTTTTGGTAGCCTACTCCAGCAGTCACACGACTTTATCAAAAGGGCAGAAACAAGAGGTTCTATACTTATACTAACTAAGAAATGTCATCATCTCTAACTTCCAACCCAGGCCTAATGTGTATGCATTTTAGAAGGTGATGGAAAAACAAGTTTATGAATATTTCAAGTATGTATTGAGCTCTTTTAAATATCCTAGACATTCGGAGCCTGTGATGTAGATGGAGGGACAGGACAAGCCTCTGAAAAACAAATGGCAATGCAAAATTGTCCATGTGAATTCAAAAAGAGGCAGAGACCAAAATATCAATATATGAAGCAACTCCCAGCAGCTGAAGGCTTAATAAAGAATTGATGGAATCAATTACATGCCATGAACAGTCTAATGGAGAAGGGTGTGGGAAGATCTGCAAGAGAGCTATGGAGGGAAGCCTTGGTAAAGGTACCACATAAATTACAGCAAAAAGGGGCATCCCGTGGATGCAGAGGGACACACTTGCATAAAAGCAAAAAGGTAGAAGTGGGTGTAGAAAAAGAGATTGCAGTGTAACCATGCCCCATTGTAGGTGACTGCTTTCTCTTTCTCTCTGGTGAGCACTGTGCCCTTTGGGAAAGAAAAACAGGAAGGGAAAGGAAGACAGGAAGGAAAGAAGGAAGGAAGGAAGGAAGAAGGGAAAGAAGGAAAAGAGAAAGAAGGAAATACGGGAGGAAGGAAAGAAAAATGCCCTTTAACTGAAAGCAGCAGGAACTTAGGGCAAGCTCCTGGTTTGCATATGAAAATATCCATTGCTGTGTTGTAGGGAGTTTCCTGCCTGCCCTCAATAGAGCAATTTCCTGGAACCAGCAGTTAGCATAATGGCTATGTTGCTGAACTCCCATGTAGTCGACCGCGGTTCGAGTCCCGGACCTGGTGGCGTAAACTCACGCCGGGCGTGTGTGTGTGTGTGTGCCCAAGATCCCAAGAGGAGAATGGAGGAGAAGGGATTGTGGCGTGGCCATCCCCCTGGAGGGTGATTACTCGCTTTCTATCGCTCTGTCTCTCTCTGTCTTTCTGGCGAGCTCACGCGCCCTATAGCAAAAAATCTCTCCAATAAAGCAATCTCCTGATATTCTTAGAATACAGGTTGACACCCGGGATTTCCCGAAAGCTGAAGAGAGGATCATTTCAACTTGCCTTGTTCTAATTGACATAACTTCCCTAAGAGGATGCATCTATATATGTGCTAAGAACTTGATATCTTTATTTCCTTTGGGACTCCTCTAATTTTCTCTCCCAATCTACATCTTTAAGTGGTGGGTGTCATTACCTTCTTTTAGAAAACAAGCTTCTCATCTCCTCCTGACCATCCAAGAGAGCAACTTCCTCATCAATAGGATGTTTCTACAATAATCCCCTTGGCAGAAGCCAGTTTCACTATTAGAAATCTGAATCTCATTTTCTGCTAAAATTAATAGTCCACAAAGCATTTCTGAGGTGGTGTTAAAATATTTCTTTATCAGAGAATAGAAGAGATCAAGTAGAGTCACATCTTACTCTCTAAACATGCAGGTCTTTTGTGACTGCCCTGACAAACAGAATGCTGAGGAGAGATGCTGGGTGACTTTGGAAGTTAGGTTAGAAAAGTCTGTGCGGCCCGTCAGCCTCTTCTGGAACAGTCTCTAGATAGTTTTGCTCTTAGGTAAGAAGTCTTTCTGTCTTGCATACACCACATATAAAGACCATGTGAAGAAGCCTGGTAGAGACAATGGTACACTGGGAGCCCCAGGAGCACCACTGTCAGACTCTCTGTGAGGAAGCCCAGGCTACATGGAGTGTCCCAAGAGGAACTGAGTCCGCAGTCCCCAGCCCTAGCTGAGCTCCCAGCCAACAGCCAGCACACTTTTGCCAGGCATGTGAGTGAGCTCTTTTGGAAGAAGATTCTCCAGCCTGCCATCAAGCTTCCTATCTTATACCACAGGGAGCACAAGCAAGTCTTCCCAGGCATGTCCCACCTGAGTTGCAGATCTGTTTGCAAAATAGATATTGTTGCTTTAAGCCATTAAATATGGGTTAGTTTGATTCATACCAATAGTAACAGTAATTATTTCCCTTATGAGGAATCTTCAAAAAGTTCATGAAAATGATATATTATGAAGAAACATGGATTTCAGAAAAGAAAAATTTGCACCAAAATAAACTTATTCTCTAATAAATTTTCCAGAAACATTTTGACATCCCCTCAAACATACCTCAACATTAGTTTCTGCTTACTCCTTTCCTTAACTTGATCAGTGCCAGGTTATATTGTACTTCTACAGTGCCAATCCTTAGGTAAAATTTGATGATAGTGAAAAGATAATGAATGGAAATATATAGCTAATACATAGAGCTGGCATTTTTTTGATGAATTAATATAGGCTAAGTCCTATTTTATATATTGACTGTCACATATACTAAGACCTTTCATTTTTAAAACTGTGAGAAAAATGCTTTTGTTATTTCCACATAATAAATAGATAGGGACATGGAGGCATGGGGAAATGAAGTAACCAAATGCCAGGGTGCTCACGGGAGGGATGCAAACATCCTTGCTCCAAGTCCATGGTCATAACCATTACATGACTCTGCTTCTTATAACTGGCATTCTCTGCTTTACCTTTTCCACTTACCGTTAGCACCAGGCAGCCTCTTCACTTCTATAACTCTAGCCTTGACCTTCAGCTAGGGAACTTCTTGCTCCTACCCAGCAAGCCACAATCTAAGTGTTTATTTCTTAATGTCAAATTTACATAGATCAGAAATCAGTATACTATGGCCAAGATCTGGCCAGTCATTTATTTTTGTAAATAAAGTTTTTGATTTTTTTTTGTCTTAACATAATCACATTGGTTTGCTTATGTTTTGTCCATGGCTGCTCTACACTACACAGCAGAGTTGAGTTGTGACAGATTGTGTGGCTCTGGAAGCCTAAAATATTACTATCTGGTGCTTACCAGAAAAAGTTTGCTGACCCTTGACTGAGATCACTGAAAAATTCCTTCATTATTGAATTAATGATATATCGTAGAGAGGGTAGATGAGAATTATAGACAGACAGACCTGCATTGAAACCCAGCTTTGTTAGCTAAGTGTGATCTTAGGAGAATCTTGTAACTTCTTGGATCTTAGTTTTTTCTTTCAATAGTTTTATCTTTCAAAAACTGGAGTGAGGGACCAGCAGATGGTGTAGCGATCATGTTGCTGGACTCCCACATGACCTACCACAGTTTGAGTCCTGGACCTAATGGCTTCAAAATCATGCTGGGCACATGTACATGCATGCCCAAGATCCTTGGAGTAGAATAGGAGAAAAGGGATTGTGGCATGGCCACACCTCTGGGGGGGGGGGGGTGATTCTCACTTTCTGTATCTCTGGTGAGTGCACGCATCTTATAGCAAATAAATAAATAAATAAATAAATAAATAATTCTCTCTTTAAAAAAGGAGTTTTGGTGATCTTTTGTGATTAGGTCAAGATTAAGAAAAATCATAATTATAGGCAAAGAAAGTAAGATACTTAGTATTTTATTTTAACAAGGTGAGGCACACAAAGAAAATAGTAAGTCTCTGTTAGGTGTGAGACACAGGTGGTAATTGGTCTGCAAAATCTGACTAAAGGAGGTGAAGTCCAGGTTGCAAATTTCCTTCTAGAATCTAGATTTTAAAAGGCAAACAAACAAACATCTTACAGGCTGAGATAGCTTTACAGGAAACAGTTTTCCAGAGTTATTCTCTGATTGAATAAATGTCAAAGTTTTGTTTGTTTGCTTTAATTTTATAGTTTTTGCTGTTGTTGTTTTGTTTTAATTTTGCTCTAGAGGGAGTGTGCTTGCCAGAACTAGACAGAGAAGGAATGTGAGAAAAATGTCAAATTTTGAAGAAAGCCCTTCTGTTTGTTTGTTAGGCTAAAAAAAAACAAAATCCCATTTTTCCCACTAGAAGTGAATATTTTTCTTTGGGACTAGAAGTAAATTTAGAATCCCAGAGGTAGAGTGATTTGACCTGATTAAAAGTATTTTTCCCCATGTCTGCAGATATGCAGCAAGTTAGCTATTTCATCGTTCCAACCACAATGATTTAATATTTTGAGGGTTGAGATTTTTAAAGTTGATCTAAGTAGCTAAATTGGCTGATTGTTTTCAGTTCCTTCAAGAGATGAACAGTCACATTCTGGTTTCTTGGGGGATTAGGAAAACTGAGTTCTAGAAGGAAGATTTAGGAAGTATCCCAAACCTTTTTTTCTTTTTTTTGGGCATTGTTGCCGAGAGACCTCCATTTTTGGTGTGAGAATCATCATGGAATCAGCTCCTGTAAACTCACAGGTGAAGCAGGTCAGCTTTGCAGGTATTAATTACATATCTAGCTAAATGGGAGATGGAAGGGTGACAGCCAGGAATATAGGAGAGTCTGTTCTGAAAAGGACTTGCGGGCCTGTCTCACAAACATGGGGTACCAGATGACAAGAGACAAATGCTGGGGGCTTGATGAGACAGGTGGGGTAAGAACCAGCTGGACACTGCCCTTGAGCTGCTGTGTGGATTCCTTTTTTTTTTTTTTTTTTTTTTTTTTCACTTGAGTTTCTTTTCTTTCTCTGTTTTCGCTTGTCACACATATAAAGGGCAGTGAAATGCCAACCTGACCCAAGTGAAAGGCCTGGAGATAGGAAACTGTAAAAGAAGATAATGATTAGACACATGTGGAGGTGACTGAAGATTCTTGATACTGTGCTTCACATTCCTGTTTAACCTTTTAACTAGAAAAAAGCATTCATTTAATAGACACATTCTGCTTTACAGAGAGAGAGAAAAAAAGAAAGAGAGAAAGTGATTTTTTTCTCAAATCATATGGGCACATTTTCAGGACTGTATCATTCCAATGTATTAGATCCTTGAAGAAATCACAGAATTTGTAAGTGTAAAGTTCCTTGGAGGTCACTTTGTCCAAACTTTATGTTACTACCAAGATAGTTTCATTTATTCATTCCGTACTGTTTATTGAAAATCATCTATACCAGGCAGTGATCCAGACACAGGACTGAACAAAATCAATATTTTTGGCTTCGCAAAGGCCTGCTTAGAGTCCAGGGCCTGTGCTTGAACATTTCCAGTGATTGAGAACTGTCAGTTTTAGATAGGGATGAATAAATTCTTAAGAGTTTTATTTAACAGCATTTAAAACATTTTATAAATATTAACTCAATTAATGTTTTTTAATAAGCCTATTAGGTGGATACTTTTTATTATCATCATGCCTTTTCTACAAATAAGCAAATGGAGGTATAGTTTAAGCAATAAGACCAGTATCTGAACTCAGCAGTACAAGTTTGGAGTCTAGGATCTTAATCACTAGACTAGGCTGTCAACATTTGTCTCGCTCATGTTTATAATTTGGTTCTATTCTTCCTGATATTGGTATTCCTTATTCTAAACTGTTTAGCACCTTTATATGTAGCTCTTGGTACTGTCTGCTGAATACTCTAATCCACTGGATACAACCAAAGACAATATCTTACTCTTTTGAATTACTTGATTTACATAGGAGGAGACAACACCCTTTTAAGGGATATGAGCTCCCCTGGCCTTACCACTCTCCCAGCCCAGATGAAATGGTAGTGCATGGACATGAAGTGGTCAATAAGTGATAGCTACTGCTATTATTCATATGTTTCTTGCTCACTGTTGCCCCAAATTTCAGTTTATCTCCCCTTCTCTAGCTCAAGCCTGTTTTTTAAGACAGAGAACCAATTAGGCTTCATTGGATATACTTCCAAAATTTTTTCAAAAGTTTTAATAAATGGGAGAGGGCATCATAAGGCTACGGGGAGAAATGTTGTCGTATCAACAATGGAAGTGGGAGTGGGTGACAGTTGGGAACATCAAAACGCTCACTCATATGGAGTCATCTTAAAGCCTGCCTTCCAAAGTTGTCCATCAAAATCACTAGTCCCTCCCCATAACAACTAGAGATTTAAAAAAGCTCTGCCTAGGCAGGTTTCTGGCTTCGGATCTGAAGAAAAAATCATCTACACTGTCCATCATAGACTAATGAGAAAGAAAGAGTTAGATAAAAGTTTGAGTGGGGAAAAAATATTTTTCCACCTCACAGGTTGGTTTAATTCTCAGAAAGAAATGCTTAGGGCCAGTGGTGGTACAAGTAGATCCAAATGAGAAAGGTCCTGGATTTACACCCCGTGACTCCTGAACATGCTGAGTGTGCATACTTGCCCATGGTCTGAGCCAGCTGAGGCTAAGGGTGGATTGTGGTAATGAAGACCCTGTTGGGGATCCCTGTCTCTCCCCCTCTTTCTCTTTCAGAGAAAAATGAATAAATAAACTTAAAAAAGTTAATTTGAAGACTATCGGACTTCTCATTTCAAATGAAATAGTCCAAAAATATCTTCTACCATCTAATTGTGATGATTTATTTCTAGATCATTGCCCATGACTCCTCTTCCTATCATTAATGCAATTAATCTGATCTGCTTTCATTATGCTTGGTTTCATGAACCTCAGCCAAGGCGACTTAATTATTTATTTATTTTTTAGCCAGCCCTCCAAACTGCAAATTTGGCTGATGAAAACCCTAATTTCTTTAGCTTCCCATCTGCTTTTCACACTCCAGATAAGAGGCTCTGCCTCACATAGAGTTCCCTACCTCCTCTGTTCATGTAAAGCCTACCTTTAAGTTTGTCTCCTCTTACATGGCATCCCCTGGGCTTGTTTCTAAACTTATCTTGCAGCTGCTCTACTGTCTTCTGGTTCCCTATTCTAGTCCTGCCCAGAGAGCCATTACCTAAACTAGTAAACCAATCAACTGGGTGAATATTTCCATGCAGAGTGGTGGGATTAACTGTTGCAAAATCAGTCTTAGAGTAGTCAAGATGTTGGTGTATGGGAAGCAAAAACAGCTACTCAATGCTAGCATTCTTACATGTGTGAGCTTATAAAAGAAGATTGTCCTTTAAAATTTTCTTCACACTGCATGGTACTTCATTTTTTCTTCCAGTAAAACTTTTAGAGTTCCTTACACATCTACAAGAAAGGTTTTTGCAGTTAATAAATTTTGGATTTCTTGACATGCATCTATAATTTTTTTTTTACAATATAAAAAGTTGGCAAAAATAATTTGAGACATTTGCCAAGATCACTCAAAGAATTAGACTTTAGAATTCAAGTTCCTGGGACCAAATACAAATACTTACAACTCAGGTGTATACTTATTTCATTCAAATGAGTTTGTTCATTTCTTTTTCCTGGCTGGGTACTTTAAGTGTTTGCTAGTTGTTAGGGAATAAATGTATCATAGGTCATTAACTTAAAAAAAAAATAGTACGGGGTGAATTTCTTCTCTTAAATTTTTCCCGAATGCTTTGAATGGATTTCTGTTGCTTTATTGGTTGAGTATATTCTTGCCATCATAATCTACTTTTAGTAGCTTCATTTACATTAGCTATCACTCTGGAGAGCCATAGTAACAGGCCGCTGAATTACCCAAGAGAAATTACTCTTGAAAGTAATCATTGTGAATGAATTTTCATCACTTGGTCTCATCATTTCATACTGTTTAGTCTCTCTCTCTCTCTCTTTTTTTGCCCCTGATAAAAGTAAGGCACAATGAAGGCTTTTGTTATGATCTCATTTTCTTTTGAAAACTTAGTCTTATTAATCATAGAGTCAGTTTATTTCACAAAGTTTATCTCCCAAAGTGTATCACACACACACACACACACACACACACACACACAGAGAGTTTCTGAAATGCATTTCACCTTCTTGTGAAGAACATTGCTTTAACTTACTACAGTTTATTACATCTTACATAAATTAGGTTTTCATGTAACTTAATTGGTACAAAGATTATGTTTAAGTATAAGGGCTTGGAATATTTAAATACAAAAACCGTTAAATTTGTTTCAGATTACCAACACTAAAAGAAAACAATTTTAAATTTTAAACTTTTCAACAAAAATCTAGAATAAATGAAGAAGTAATATTGATAACAAATACTTAGAGAGTACCTATTTTATGCCAGACTGTATTTTAAAAGATTCCTGAAGGTCTTTTTTATTGCTATTGTTACTTGTTAGTTTTACATTATTTCTTTTGACCCTATGAATCTAGTGCCATGACTTTTGTTATTTTCCCCATTTTTCAGATGAGGAGCCAGGATTTCAGAGAACAGGTAACTTGCCGAAACCCACATGGCTAGCATGTGCTGGATCCAGAACTGAAACTCAAAAAGTCTGATCTCTTAATCTTTATATGATGTTGCATTTTATTTATTACATGGCATCTGCTAATAAATACTAAAGCAAATGAAAAAAGAAATTAATAATTCAGTATTTTATATGAGGTTATAAAGCAACAGATAATGATGAACTTCTAAAAAAGTTTCTCCTGTAATATATTTTATCATCTATTGAAAATGGTATTTTCACATGTTGCCTATCAGTTGGAATGCTTGGATTTTTTGGTCTGCTTTTGTTTATCTTTTAAAGTATCTAAAGAACAGGCCAACCATGAGATAACCATCAGGGAAAGTAGACACCAACAGCTGTTTTCTTCACCAAAAAACACTTCTGTCCAGGGTCACATCCAGCAGCATGAAGTCATAGCTTTGTATGCTGAGAAACTGATGCAAATTTCTACCAGATTCTTTTCAAAATTTAAACCTCAAGTAGTAAAGAATAATTGCAAATACTATCCTTACTCTTAATTGTTAAATTTGGTTTTCAATACCATTTGCAGATATTCATTCTCCAATTAATTCTTTCAAGACTTTTTAAAAATAATATGCAATGTAATATCAGGAAGTAGTAATATCAATGAAGAAAAAAATAAACCTGAATAAAGGGAAAGGGTAATTAGCAAAGGCTTCTCAGAAACATTGACGTCTTGGGACCAGCAGAAGGCAAAATAGTTATGTCACTGGACTGCCACGTGGCCGGTGCAGTTTGAGTTTTGGACCTGAAGGCTTGAAACTCATGCCTGGCATGTGTGTATGCATGCCCAAAATCCCAAGAGGAGAATGGAGAGGGGATTGCAGCATGGCCATCCTCCTTGGTGGTTGATTTCTGTCTTCCCAACTCTGGCAATCACACACACCCTATAGGAAAAAAAAAAATCTCTCTTAAAAAAAAAGAATAGAAAGAAACATTGTCATCTGAGAAGGTCACAGTCAATATAAAAGGGAGATGGGAGGGAACGAGCAGTTAGCGTAATGGCTGTGTTGCTGGACTTCCACGTAGTCGACTGCGGTTCGTGTCCCGGACCCGGTGGCTTAAAACTCATGCCAGGCGCGTGTGCCTGCGTGCCCAAGATCCCTAGAGGAGAATGGAGGAGAAGGGATTGCGGCGTGACCATCCCCCCTGGGGGGTGATTTCTCGCTTTCTGTCTCTATGTCTCTCTCTGTCTGTCTGGCAAGCGCACGCGCCCTATAGCAAAAATCTCTCTCAAAAAATAAAAAAAAGGGAAAAAGGGAGATGGGATACTCAACAGTGTGAGGCATTGAAATGTCTTTCTGCACATTTGCAATGTTTGGATATGGTATCTGATTTATTTATCTATTTCTTAGAGATGGGTCTTACTATGTTGTGATCCTCCTGCCTCAGCCTCTTGAGTTGGGATTACAGGTTTGCACCATTGTATCAGGCCTTTAGGTTGGACCAGGAATTGAACCTGGGCCTCCCATGTAGTCCAAGTCTTTGGAGCATAGCATCTTAGCAGTGTGTACCACCAAGGTTGTATCCAAGGCATCTTATTTTTTAACATGTTGATTCCTTCTCCCAAATACTTTTTTTTGTTTTGTTTTGTTTGTTTGTTTATTTTTAAAGCCTCCTGGGCCAGCTCCATAGCCTAGTGGTTAAGGGAGCCAGATCAATATGGGCAACTAAGGTTCAAATCCTGGCCCTGGTGGCTTGAGAAACATTCTGTACATGTACACATGAGTGCCCAAATCCTGACAGGATAGAGATACGGAGGAGAAAAAACTGTGGTATGACCAACCCTCAGTGGGGAGTGTTTTCTCCTTCTTTCTCTGTCTCTGGCAATTTAAAAGAATCCACTTCTGATATAAGTTAATTGTTGCTTTGGAAAGAATTAGAACTTTTAAAATAATTGTTTTAATTTTACACCTGGGAAAAGAGACACAACTCAACCAAATATTTCTAAGATATTGTTAAAATTCCAGTGTGCTTTGATGCAACATTTGATATGCTTTCTTTTGCAAGCATTTTCTAATAATACATTCTTTGACAAGACACAGGATTTTTCTTTCATAGTTTTCAGGAACAGGGTGCTTTGGCAAATGTCTTGCTGTTCATTATAAATAAACATAATTTGGGGGACCAGCAGATGGCATAATGGCTGCATTGCTGGACTCCCATGTGATCGACTGTGGTTCAAGTCCCAGACCCTGTGGCTTGAATTCACGCCGAGCGTGTGTGCGTGTGAGCCCAAGATCCTGAGAGAAGAATGGAGGAGAGGGAATTGCAGTGTGGTCATCCCCCCTGGAGGGTGATTTCTCACTTTCTGTCTCTCTGTCTCTCTCTGTCTTTCTGGCAAGCACATATGCCCTATAGCAAAAACCTCTTCCAAAAATAAATAAATAAACATAATTTGGAGTTGAGGATCAATTACAGAAATATTATCTGGCATATATTTTTAAACACCCATCTTAAAAACTAGTCACAGCTTTATTCTCCATCCAGGCCTCCTGTCCTTAGCTCTCATGGAATCAGCTACTATTTTTTCCTTAGGCTCATTGACTCTGAATTCAATACTCTTCCCACTAACTATGTTGGATGTTCTTGAAAAGCCACACAGTATGTTGTTTTATAGATTCCACAAAGCTTCCTCAGGCTTCCTTTCCAACCACAATGGTTCCAGAAGTTCTGAGTTCCTTCTGAGTGTTCATAAAGGGTTTTCCCTTATATCATACAATGGCTGGTTAAGATGAGTAAGTACAGGTCTGAAACCAGGGAACCCAGCAAGCTTGAAGATTAAGGAATTTTAGTATGCATAGGCCAGAAATTTGGAGTCAAGACAGAAATAAGGGACATCATATATCTGACAGGTCTGTGTAAAGAAGCCCTTCACTTTGATCTGTCTAGCATTCATTCTATTTCTACAGATGATGCGATGATTTTCCTTTGGAGAACCATTTCTTCTCCTCTTTGCACTTTTCCAGACTGAGTGGGATTGCAATCTTTTTCTGGTTCTCTAAGGGGACCAAATAACTGGAACTGATAAGCTCGGATCATTTTATCACCCGCCTCAGGATAGGTATGTGAACCGGGTTAGTCCAGTGAAACATGTAACAATTTTGATTGGACTAAAGAGAAAGAGATGCTCTAAGGTGGTAATATATGAATCCAGGGGTGCCAGTAGTCACCTCATGTGGATAATCTGTCTGAAGAGCAATCTGATGGGATGGAAAGCATGTGAAATTGGTAGAGAGGGAAAGATCAAGTTCTGTGATGGTGCCTGGTCCTTGGATCCAGCCAGGTTTGAAGCAAGCTGTATTCATGACATATCAGTTCTGTGAGCTCACAATTCCTTGCCATTTGATCTGGTTTACATCACTTACAGCTGAAAGACTCTTGATTAAACAGAAGGGAAGACCACAGATCTGGTAGGCAGGAAAAGGGACAAAACAGAATGGAGCAAAAATGTGTAAGTGGCCAAAGGATAGAATTCACACAGCTAAGTATTTGGAGACATTGTTAACAGGGAGTGAAAAACACTGAGGTAAGCCTGATCTTCCAGGAAGGCCCACTTGCTCTCTAGCCTCCCAACTATTTTTTTGCATCATAGAACCAACTGTAGCTGTAGAGAGACTCTACAAAGGTACTTGTAACTAACTCAGTCCTGATTGGAGCAAGAGGGATGGGAAAAAACATTTTATGACAAAACTGCATGGGTTTCAATTTTTTTATATCAAAATACACTCATACTTTAATTTTTCACAGACTTTTTGACTTCCTCATATATCATCAGCAAAAAGATTTTAGGATTTGTGTTATTATGTGTGGTCATCAGTAAGGCATTTCATGCTTTCTGTCTTTATTTTTTTTTTCCTATTAAATGGAGGGGGAGAATTGGACTACTTAATCCTTATAGCAATTCTATGAAGTACTTATTAATAGTTTTAGTTAACAGTAGTATTATACCTACATGATACTCTTGAATAGGACATAGAACATCTGCTCAGTATATGTTAGTATCATTATTAAAAAGGAGCTTGTTACTTACCTGTCTATAATGTATACCTGACTTTGTGAAAGTGACATATCACTCACCCATCAATCCAGGGTAAAAGAACCTAGAAATGTTCAAGACTATTTCAAGAGGAAGTTTGCTAAACTGTATTCTGTCATCTTGAGAAAATTAATAAATAATCAAATTATTTTAGAATTTCATCTCTAGGTAACATACAATTATATACATATGAATATTACTACTAAATTTAGAAAAATGATGACAGCACAAAGGCTGGGAATGGGCTTGTCTGAGGCAGATCTATACATGAAAGAATGAAAAGAGCACTTGTTGAACATCCCCCAAAACAAGCCTAGAACACAATTTTTATATGGAGTTGGCCCTTCATATCTATGTGTTCTTCATCTGTGGATTCAATCAATTGGATGAAACTATTTGGATAAATATTGATGGCGTTTGTACAGACTTTTTCTCTTATTTTTATTTCCTAAACAATGCAACATAACAACTACTTACATAGCATTTACATTGTATTAGGTGTTGTGATAACCCAGAGATAATTTGAAGGATACAGAGAACGTGTGCAGTTATAGGCAAATACTGCACCATTTTAAGTAAGGAATTTAAACATTAGTAGATTTTGGTATCTATGGGAGTCCTGGGGCCAATACTCTGCAGATACCAGGGGATAACTGTAATCCCCATTTTACACATAAGAAAACCGAGGCTCAGGAAGATGGAATCCTTTGCTCAAGGTCATGCAGTTAATGAGAATCATTGCAAGGGAGAAACATAAGACTCCCAAGTCAAGGCCTGGGTTTTCCCTTTAAGAGAACTTAGGCATGCTCAGTAATAGAAAACCATCGTGTATTACAACAGAGCTTCGTAAACACCGTTGTGCTGTGAATCTTATAAAAGTGTAGATTCTGATTTAGGAGCATGGGCTGGGACCTGAGATTCTGCATTTTCCCCTGTCTTATTCATTATAGAATGCAAGTGCACATGTAAGAGAAAAAGAGAAAGGAAGGGAGGAGCATCCCCCACAGGGTCTAGTCATGCTGCAATCCCCTCCCTCCCATCCTTAAGCCTATTGAATCCTGCCATGTTCCAGGTGAACCAGGCTAGGGATTCCACCGCAGCTATGTGGGATCCAGTTTCTCTTGGCCAGTATATTACCACTGCGCCACGGAGCTGGCCAAGTCTGCATCTTTAACAAGCTGCCAGTTGATGTTGCTGGTCCAGGTGCCAAAATGAAATAGCAAGATGCTAAAATTACAATACAATAATTATACCTTAAATCAAAATACTTAACATCCTGCTTCATGTCTATATTTTTCTGAACATTTCATTTCTTCTCTCCTTTTTTTAAATTCTTCACTTTTTTTCTTATGAAAGTTAGAGCAGACAAAATATTTGTGTTGTATTATTGTTTTCTCAGCATCTTTTAGCTGGTCTTAATAAAATCTTAGGTCAAGTGTTATTTTTCACTCACCGATGGAAAAGAATGTAATTTTTCTGATCTTTGGAATCTGAATGCTGAAAGCAAATTTAGCCTCTTCTTATCTTTCTTCTCTTCCTCTGATAATTTCTATTTCTTAGCTTTCTTTTTCTCTCTCTCTTTGTCACACTGGTAATAACTACTCTCTGACTTTTTTATAAAAATATTTTGTTTCATTCTAATATTTTCTCTCCTTTTATGAAATTAAGCCCAGTGGCTCATTTTATTTCCCATGACTTTTTATTTAGCTAATATGCCTCTCTAATTCAGGCATGGCCAAAGCTGAAAAGCATAGTGTAATGTTATTATACCTGAGTTGGACTGTCTGAGTTAATAACCTGGGTTGACTAGAGATGTTAACTTGGATTAGATGTTTAATTTGTAGAAGCTTCTGTTTCTCCTTCTGTAAAATGGGATAACAGTAGTATAAAGGCTTAGATTATTTGTGAAAATTAAATCCTGAAAAAAAAAATGTACATAAGGACTTAGTGCAGAGCTTTGAGCAGTGTCAGCTATATCATAATTAAAGATTACAATGTCCCTGTGGGGCTCTGCAGCTATCTAGGTCACTCAGGGTGGTGGTGTGTAGCCCAGCAGTTTTCTGTGTGTTGTGACCCAGTTTCTCATCCCTCTCCTGCTTAGCCAACCTTGGCAATTTCTCTGTACTGCTCAATCACACACCACAGTACTAGCTGTCCAATGGTTGTCCTTCAGGTTGGACCCAACCCTGTCAGTATATTCTGGCCTGTAATGACTTCCTCTGACCTTAGACCTTCATTTTACTCCTGCCTCTCCTGAGTAAGCAGATCATATCATTATTATCCAAACTGGGACACTTCTGAGAATAAAGGGGGTGTATCCATATTACCATGGGCTAACCTGCCTAAATTAGGATTATTCCAAGTAGATCATACATATATTCACCCCTCCTAAGTCAGTACTTTGGTTCTTTTCAGACCCAGTTCTTCACACTTAGATTCTGCCTTCAATCATCATTAGAAAATGAGAGATTCCTAGACACTTCTCTCTTTTTGCCATGTATACAGCAGGATATGTCATGTGTTACTGTGATCCAAACAGTGCTATCTATTCACCTTGTCTCACTGCATCCTCCCAGCAATCTGGGAGATGAGAATGATTTAGAGATGAGATGAAACATAGGGGGTTGAATCCTCACTCTTGTTTACCCAGGACAGCCTGGGCCTGCCACGGGAATCAGACAATCAGATTCAGACAGAACCATTGTGCTTTTTGCAGTTCTCTGCTGTCTCTTTATATTTAAAATACCCAGGTAAAGGGACCAGCAGATGGTGTAATGGTTATGTCACTGGACTCCCACAGAGCTGACTGTGGTTTGAGTCCCAGACCTGGCAGCTTAAAACTCAGCCAGGCACATGTGTTTGCGTGTCCAAAATCCCAAGAGGAGAATGGAGGAGAGGGGACTGAAATCCCTCCAGGGGGTGATTTCTTGCTTTCTGTCTTTCCATCTCTTTCTGTCTCTCTGGTGAGCACATGAGCCCTAAAACAAAAATCTCTCTTTTAAAAAAAAAAATACCCAGATAAAAACAGCAGCCTCATTTTCCTCTTCATCATTTAAATAGGATATAATTTCCCAAATATATAGATAATATTTACTCAAATCAGAGACCTAGCTCAGTGTCTTTCCACCTTGACTTCAGAGCGATGTGTTAATGATGAAAACTGAAGAGTTTCTCTTTAAGTTTCAATGAAGAAAGGGTCTATGTTCTCAAATTGGAGACTCCCTCCCAGACCTCTTGTGGCCTGAGTTCTGCCACCACTCACAGATGTTCTAGAATGAAAATGAAGATCAACTCCCAGCACACTAAGGCAGCTCAGTCTTAATTATTCCCTGGAAGCTGTGGTTATTAGCATGCTTGGCACTCAGGCTTGGTCATTTTTTTTTTTTTTTTGAGAGGTTTTTGCTATAGGGCGCGTGCGCTCGCCAGACAGACAGAGAGAGACATAGAGACAGAAAGCGAGAAGTCACCCCCCAGGGGGGATGGTCACGGGACGCGAACCACGGTCGACTACGTGGGAGTCCAGCGACATAGCCATTATGCTAACTGCTGGTTCCCAGGCTTGGTCATTTTTTAACAGCCTCCTTCTTTATTCCACAAGCCTATTGTTGATAATAATCCTGTAATAATTGATAATAATTATGCTTTTCATTTTTTTAAAGGTTTTTGCTATAGGGCATGTATGCTCACTGAAGAAAGACAGAGACAGAGAGAGAGAGAGAGAGAGAGAGAGAGAGAGAGAGAGAGAAAGTGAGAAATCACCCCTCATGAAGAAATGGCCATACCACAATCCCTTCTCCTCCATTATTCTCTCAAGAATTTAGCAAGCCAGGCTATGAGGGAGAGACATTGTATATCCCTACTTAATATATACCGAGTGTCTGCTCTCTATGACTGAAACTGATTGACTAAAGGATATACAAATACAAGAGATGGGTGTGAATGCCAGATGTGGTGTGTGTGGAGGAGTGGGGCCTAGGGAAGGACATTTGGAGGAGGGATATGGAGGAAGTGCATTGACGAGATGGGGAGGTGTGGTGTTAT
The DNA here is from genome assembly GCA_026018925.1 of Tupaia tana. NCBI lineage: Eukaryota > Metazoa > Chordata > Mammalia > Scandentia > Tupaiidae > Tupaia > Tupaia tana. The sequence goes on along the minus strand of JAKSZU010000006.1, from coordinate 196,939,141 downwards.
CAGTTAAAGATATTTTGATCAACTGGACTGGGGAGAAATGTTCACATATTGAAATGTTCACTTTGTAAGCTAGACAATGTGATTGAATGTATATAAAAAATAAAATAAAATAATTAATATAAAAAAAGAACTTTTTTATTCTGGTGTGTCTGTCAAGCTGCCAGGTTTGGGACTCAAACTGTACAGTTGGCCATGTGGGATCTAGCACCTTAACCACCACACCACCTGATGGCCTAATAATTATGCTTTTCTTGATTTGTTCTTTAGTTCTAAAACAAACACAATTTTTTATTTTTTGTTTGTTTGTTTTCAGGTTAATTTTACATTTACATAAAGTCCCCATCGTGATGTATATGATATTTTTTTTAAAAAGAATTTTACATTTTTTTTGGTCTGTTAAATGTTCTTCCCTTTGCACCTCTCACCCACTCTCTACCATCCACTATCCTTCCTAATGGTGTGGTATCTACCCTTGTCCACTCCACTATCATATCTTCATATCTCTCCAATTCTGTCAGAAAGTATAGATATTTGATACAAATTGAGTGGGGATATACAGTGTGTATCTTTCAAAGTCTGGCTCACTTTGTTCAACATTAAGTCTTCTATATTCATCCACTTTGAGTCAAATGGTAGAGTATCATTGTTTCTTATAGATGAGTAATATCCATAGTATATATATGCCATAGTTTTTCAACCCGTCTTCAGTTTTTGGACACTTAGATTGGTTCCATGTGTTAGCAATTGTGAATACTGTTGCAATAAACATGGATATGCATGAAGTTGTCTGTACAATTCATTCATCCATTTTTAAATAGGATTATTTATTTTTTTATGGATGAGCTGCTTTAGTTCCCTATATGTGCTAGATATTTATCTCTTCTCTGAGGAATAATTTGCAAGTATTTTATCCCATTCATGTGTTGTCTTTTCACTCTAATTATTGTTTCCTTTGCTGTGAGGAAGATTTTTAGTTTGATATAATCCTAGTGGTCTATTTTTGGGATTATTGCCTGTGCTCTAGGGGTCTTATTCAAGAAATATTTATCTACTCAAATGTCTTTAAGAGTTTCCCCTACATTTTCTGCAAGTAGTTTTATAGTTTGAGGGTTTACATTTAACTCTTTGATTCACTTTGAGTTGATTTTTGTCAACGGTGAGAGATAGTGGTCTTGTTTCATTTTGCTGCTGGTGGATACTCAGTGGTTCCAGCATCATTTACTGAGAAGACTTTCTTATCTCCACTGCATTGTCTTGTACCATCAGCCAAAGATCAGTCAGCTGTATGATTTGGGGTTTATTTCTGTATTGTCTATTCTGTTTCATTGGTCTACATGTATGTTTTTGTGTCAGTACCATGCTATTTTGATTGTCACTTCTTTATAATATATTTTGAACTCAAGTACTGAGATGCTTCCTATTTTATTCTTTAGGCACAGTATTGCCTTACAATATGGGGTCTTTTATGATTCCAAACAAATACTATATATTTTTTTTTCAATTTCTGTGAAGAATGTCACTGGCAATTGAATCAGAATCACACTGAATATGTAAGTTAATTTGGATAGAACTGACATTTTGATTATATTGATTCTTCCCATCCAAGAACATGGAACTGGATTTTTTTTGTATCATACACATTTTTTTTAACACTATTTTTTTTTTTTTGAGAGGTTTTTCACTATAGGGCACGTGCACTCGCCAGACAGACAGAGAGAGACAGAGAGACAGAAAGCGAGAAATCACCCCCCAGGGGTGATGGTCAGACCGCAATCCCTTCTCCTCCATTCTCCTCTCGGGATCTTGGGCATGCACGCTCACACACCTGGCATGAATTTTAAGCCACCAGGTCAGGGACATGAACCACGGTCGACTACGTGGGAGTCCAACGACATAGCCATTACGCTAACTGCTGGTTCCCACAAACACTATTTTTAAAAAGAGAATTCTAATTTAAGTGATGCCATTTAAGTTTGGAAAAGTATTTCAGATATTACAAATTTGTGTTTAAAAATTAAAAAATCTTACTACATGCACTTCACATATTGTTTCACTGTTTGAAATTTTATACAAAAATTCCAAGCTATCCCATAGAGTGACAGAATTGAAGCAACTGTTGCCCAATATCTCTGTTTTTACTGACACTGTTTGATCATCATTGATTATAAATCTGTGATTTAAAACAGAAATATGTGATACCACATAGCCTAGGATCATGAATTGTCCCCAAGTATTTATCAGAGTCTGTATACGTGGATGTTTTCCAAAATAATTTTTGTATTGGATTCAATGTTTGACAAGGACGAGTAATTAAAATGTGCTTACTTGCATATTAGAAAACTCAGTGGCAACTGTGACAATGATTTAGAATGTTGACCAAGGAGAGATTTGTTTTCAGGAAAGAGTCTTTTACCACTGGTACTATTTAGAGTTGTAATGAACAGCGATAATGAGAACAGACTGGATATCTAGTTGACTCTAGATTCTCCTAACAGTGTGTCCTGATATTGCCTAGACCAGCACTTTATAGGGCCCTGCTCTTGGGACCCCACTGCATGGAAGGAATAAAAGTCAGTGTTCAAAATTATTCAAAGGTGATCAGAAGATGGAGTAATGGTTATGTTGCTGGACTCTCACATGGCCAATCACAGTTCAAATCCCAGACCCAGTGGCTTTAAACATACTGGGCACGTGTGTGTGTGTGTGTGTGCACCCAAAATACTGAGAGAATGGAGAAGAATGGTTTGCTGCATGACCATTCTCCCTGGGGGTGATTTCTGGGACCAGCAGTTAGCGTAATGGCTATGTCGCTGGACTCCCACGTAGTCGACCGCGATTCGAGTCCCGGACCCGGTGGCTTAAACTCACGCCGGGAGCGTGTGCGTGCGTGCCCAAGATCCTGAAAGAAGAATGGAAGAGAAGGGATTGCGGTGTGGCCATCCCCCCTGGGAGGTTATTTCTCACTTTCTATCTCTCTGTCTCTGTCTGTCTGGCAAACGCACGCGCCCTATAGCAAAAATCTCTCCAAAAAAAGAAAAAAAAATTATTCAAAGAATTTTGTTCATCAAATGTCATTTGTCATAAAGAAATGTAAAATAGAAAGCTTTTCACAGGACCAGCAAATGGCGTAATGGTTACGTTGCTGGACTGCCACGTGGCTGACCACAGTTTGAGAACTGGGCATGGCAGCTTGAAACTCACACCATGCATATATGCATGTATGCCCAAAATCCCAAGAGGAGAATGGAGGAGAAGGAACTGTGGCATGGCCATCTTCCCGGGGGGATGATTTCTCACTTTCCCTCTCACTGTCTCTGTCTCTCTCTCTCCAGTGAATGCACGTGCTCTATAGCAAAACTCTCTTAAAAAGCAAAATAAAAACCTAGAAAAGCTTTTCACAACTTCTGAGGGATTTTGAGGAGGCTTTGCCAGAAAGTGCTTTTGTTGAGCTCCCACCTACAGGCTGATGCTTGAGGCTTGTTCAAATGATGCCTCTCACCCACCCATCAGGGGAACACTGACCCCAGATCACATGCCCATGCCCTTAGCTCCACATATGTTTAATCACAACCATGAAATATAAAAATTTTAAGCTATAAATATATAACATATTGCATTAGTCATAGCTCTTAGAGAAACAGAACCTATATGTATGTATGTGTGCATATATATACATATATGTATATATAGAGAGAAGGGAGTATGTGTGTGTGTGTGTATGAAATGGGAATTGGTTCATGGAGGCCAAGAAGTCCCACAATCTGCCATCTGCAAGCTGGAGAACCATGAAAGCTGGTAATGTAATTGAGTTAAATTCCAAAATCCTGAGATTATAGAAGCTGATGCTGTAAGTCATGGTCTGAGTTTGAAGGTCCAAGAACCAGACACACTAATGTCTCAGGACAGGAGAAGATAGATGGATGTCCTAAGAAAAGAGAAAGCAAATTTGCTTTTCCTTCTCCTATTTGTTTTACTGAGGCCCTCAATGGATTGGATGATGCCCACTCACCTTGGGGAGGGCTGATTGACTTACTCAGTTTGCCAGTTCAAAAACTAATCTCTTCTAGAAACACCTCACCAGCTTATGTTTTACCAGTTATCCCTGTCATCCTTTAGTGCAGTCAAACTGATGCATACAATTAACCATCACACATAAAGACTGATAGATTATTGACCCCTTCATTCTTTAGGTTGTTGACCGTGAAGACTTGTAGATGATCTGTCTGCTCGATTTCATAGCTACCCAAAGGTTTTCATCGGAACTCAGAATTTCATATTGATAACTGCAGCTCAGCCTGAGCTGGAACCTCAGCTAAAAGTGCTGAGGCAGTGAGCTCTTTGGCTCTTGGTCCTAGAAACTAGGAAATGAGAAAGATACTATCAATTTCTTTTATGGGGGAATTGTCTTTTCATTGGTCTTGTAAAAAGATTACCTCCCAAACTATGATAGTTCAGAGGAAAAGCAAAGAACTGTCTCTATGTACATGATAGCAGACAGAGGAAATGTACTTAGGGGAAGAAAAGAAGACACCCTGACAATGTTTATGGGATGAGGGAAGCACGGAAGGAAATGTAAGAAATGTATAAGTGAGAGCTTCAGAGAAAGATGTGAAATGTGTGAGAGTAACACTAATAATAACTATAAAATTAATTTGGAAACTATAATCAATGTATAAAGTACACCAATAAGGCAATAAGGTGACAAGAATGGAAACTATCCCAATAAGAGAAAGTGGAACTGCAGCAGATGTTTTATATAACTTAGAACACAATAACTGACCAAGCCCCAAACAAGTCAGAGGTGGAGAAATAGCCCAGACGTGAACCTTTCCAGCTCCTGAACTTGAGTTCATAACTCATGTCAGTATGATGAATGACCAATGCAAACTCTCTTTGCTTTAATTTTAAAAGCAGAAATATACTTGATTTTAACTGCATATATTTAATATATAAATATTTCTATAACCAAAATCACTATGTAGGGCTGGTCTTGTAGCCTAGTAGTTGAACGGACCAGATCCCACATGGCTGACTTGACTATGGTCTGAATCCTGGACCAGGCAGCTTGAGAAACACTCCAGGTGCATGTTCACGCATGCTCCAAATTCCAACAGGATGGAGAATTGAAGAATAGTTGATGTTGTGATCAAGCTCCTTTCTCCTTGTCCCCCTCTCCCCTCCCCATTTCTCTGTCTCTACAAATACACATGCTCTCTGGCAATTAAAAAAATTATAATCTATTAGGTTCAATCATTTGAAATTGCCAATATGTACTTATATTACACCTATAAAAATGGCAATTTCACATGGTTCAAATGAATATATATGAAGATATTCTCAAGCAGACTCTCTTGTTTTCTCCTACAGTTCATGTGGAAGACCCAGAGAGAACTTTGGCCTTGACTATATTTTCCTGGAGTTTGTGGTTTATGAATCTGGTGCCAGCTGGGGAGCCGACAACTCTTGATATGTTCACCCTGCCCCTGCCCAGGTGTGAGAAGAAGAAAGGTAGGAGAGGTTCCAGAATTACACAGTCTGAGAGAGGTAGGAGTGACTTCTGTTCATGCTTATTTCTTTTTATTGGTTTGCTTTTATTTCAGACTCATTTGACTTTGGGTTCCAGATTTGTTTTTCTCTTGGTAAACTAGATTTTGAAATTATTATCAGGCCCATATGTTTGCTTTTCTTAAATAAAATGTAAATTGTTTTTTTGTTTTAAATTTCAGGTGCTCTTAAGTTTGACTCTATTATTTATCTCTTAAGGCAGTTTGGCTATGGTGACAATGTTTTTGCTGCCAAGAACAGAGAAACCTTGCTGTTTAGGATCTTTTTCTTTAAGTGAATGTGCACTTTAATATAAAAATACCAGTTTTTAATAGGTTTGATTTGCCTGCCTATAACTTTGTCTTCTTACTTTTTCTCTCATTCTTTTTTTGTCCCATGGCCCTATGTTTATGCTCCCCTCATTCTTTCTTTCATATTCTTTCTCAACATACACACACAAAAGTAACTGGAGACAAGTCACTATCTGTTCCTTTCTCAAAGGAAAAAAAAATGCCTATGGGATCATCCTGATTCCTGTGGGTTCCTTGCATAAATGATTGTGGCACATTAGATAATGACCCTTTATTGGCCAATCAATAATTATTGAGTGTCTAGTTTGTGTAGAATACTGTGCATACAATATCATGAGTAATGATGGGAACAGATTTCTTGAGACATTGAGATATTCATGGACATAGAGTTTCTCAGAAATTATGCTTTTGAGATCCATTTATAATGGGCATATATTTGGAACAGAAGGAATCTGTAAACTCTCACGAAGTTTGTTTTCAATGCCTTATTTTAAAAAAATTTAACCATTGTGGGGACCAGCAGTTAGTGTAATGGCCATGTTGCAGGACTCCCATGTAGTCGACTGTGGTTCGAGTCCTGGACCCAGTGGCTTAAACTCATGCCAGGCGTGTGTGCCCAAGATCCCAAGAGGAGAATGGAGGAGAAGGGATTGAGGCGTGGCCATTCCCCCTGGGGGGTGATTTCTCTCTTTCTGTCTCTCTCTGTCTCTCTGGTGAGTGCACGCACCCTATAGCAAAAACTTCTTCTTCCAAAAAAAAAAAAAAATTGGCACTTATCTGCATATCCATCCATTCCATATGAAAGGCAGTGCTAGCCTACATAAGATGTGCAGGTAACAGGTAGACAATTGTTCAGAGTGTGACAAAAGCCCTACTTTGCTATTTTGTTGTCCCCCTGCCTCTGTCATACTATGAAAATTATTCCTTCTTTAGGATTACCTTAAAGATTCCTTTATTCCAGATAATATTTTATTATCTAGTAGAAAGATTTTCTTATCTATATATACACTAGAAAGGGCAGTTGATCTTATCTTACATGGCATGAAACAAGGCCATGAGCAATGGTGACATGGTAGTGTTTTACTTTGACATAATGGCAGTTAGATGGGAAAACTCCAAAAGGATGGTCACTTTTAATAGCTATAAGGATATAGGGAAAGAAAAGAATGTTAGAACTCTTAACAAACTAAAAAGAAGGAGTAAAATACCAAAGAGGGAAGCTGAAGAAACATCAGTGATAAATTCATTCTTGCTGCAATTTAGTTTTTGCCCATCCTGGCCAAGGAAGTTTCAGTAAGTAGTGGAATAACTTGTTGGGGAGACTGAGAATATTATGATCAGTCATCTAAATGGGCAGCCCCATTTCAAGTGACCAGTTCTTCCAGGTTTATTTGGGACTTTCCTGGTTTTGATGCTGAGTGTCCAGCATCCAAGAATCTTAGTTCTGGGCAACATAGGGATGGGTTGGTCACCCTAGCTCATAACTCAAATTCTGAGAAGACTACCATATTATACACAAATAATTTTGCTAAGAAATATTCATAAAGTCATTATTATTATGGACTAGGTCAAGGAGTGTGTGTGTTAGGATTCTCCAGAGAAAGAACCAAAAGGACATATATTGGGTCATTGGGAAAGTTATGACACATTTTTGCATAGAAAAATGCATAATGACTTCCTGGCAACCTAATAGATAAATAAGAGGGATTTATCATTGAAATTGTCCTACATGATTATGGAGGCCAAGAAGTCCCACCATCTGCTATCTATAAACTGGAAAAACCAAAAAAACATGATGGCATAATTCAATCTGATTCTAAAGGCCTAGAAACCAGGAGAGACAACTTGTAACTCCAAGTCTAGGGCTGAAGGCATGACAACCAAGAACACTGCTATTTTGTCTGAAGGCAGAAGGTGAGTGCCCAGCTCAAAAAGAAGAGAGCAAATTTTTCTTCCTTCTCCTTTTTGTTCTAGCCAAGCCTTAAATGTATTGGACCTTCATTGGTGAAGATGGCTCTTCTTCACTCCAGTTTACTGATTCAAATGCTAATCCCTTCTGAAAACACCTTCCAGACACACCAGAAATAATGTTTTACCAGTTATTTGGTTATCTTCTAGAACAGTCAGGTTGACATACAAAATTGACCATTATAGTGTGGCTCAAATTCAGTCAAACTGCATTTCTCTGCTTTCTGGACCATCTCCAAAGGAGATTATATTGTCTTTTGCTTTTCAGTAGCATCAGCCTTTCCTCCCATAGAATGTTACCTGGTCCCTCCCCACTCCCTGCAATTGTTTTCATTTTTAATTTTAGAAACTGATTCATTTTAAGAACATTACTTCCTAAAGTTATTGTTTGGTGCTTTGTGAGAAGATTCTCTGAGGGCTCCAGTAGAGGCTGTGAAGTTGAGAAATTTCAGAGGTGTTGTTATCACTAGAATTCAAATGCCCCCCTTGTTCCACATGGAGATAAGTGTGAAGTGTGGTGGTAACTTTAGGAACATTGGGTCAAGTTATTGGTCTTAGGAGACAAACACTGATTTTCTCTGAGGAGATCTAGCATATTCCAATATGCACAACACTTACTAGTTAAAAATGTGTTCTTGCCCTTGTCCTGAACGGCCTTTGTTTGAACTATAGCTTATAGAAAAATCTTAAACCACGGTTATGTTCTACATCCTGTATAATTGTGCATGGATCTGTAGCAATATCATAAAATCATTGATAAGATCCATAACTGGAGAACCTTCTCAAAAAATTTTAAAATCAGATTAATTAATGGCTTAAAAATTCATCGATGTGAAATGAAACTCATTCTGTTACTTGTAAATATTTGTAATAAAATTTCAGCTCATGACAATTCTTTGCTACAAGGTAGTTAAGACCTATTGTCCTTAGCAAGGAAAGCAATGAAAACATTAATATATTGGGATTTTGTTCATAAATTCAACTTTTCATTAACTTAATTAAAAGTAGAGGGAAAATGTACTGTTTTTTGTTGTTGTTCGGTGAATTATAGTTAAAACAAAAGTTGTCAAAATGGTATAATATCATACAGTTTAAAATATAACTAGTGTTTAGAAATACAATTGCTATTAAATAAAGGTAATCCAAAAATGGAAAGATGTTACATTAGACATATCTTATGCCAGAAGGTTTTGATATATCAAAATCATCTCTATTATTGCTGTTTCTTAACTAATTCGTTTTATTCAAGTACTAGATAGTAAGACTCTTTTTTCTTTTTATAATGTATGAAATACATATTTCAACTTTCTCATAAATGAAAGATTTAAAAGAAAGATGTTTTGTTCCTTGAAAATAACTTTTTTCCTCCAAACCCTGGTAAGAATAATTAGTGTCCTCAATTTCAAGAGGTTTATTGTTGTTGCTGTCTATTTCTGTTATCTTTTTCATAGCATATATTTTGAAATGTATATATATATATAAAATGAAGATTCTATCTTAATAACTAAAAGTTACTGTTTTCTGTACCAAGTTCTTTGGATATACTATAGCTCATTTAAATCACCCAGCATTTGTACAAGGTAGGTACTACTTCAATCCCCCTGCATTTACGTGTTAAAGTCTAGATATTATGCAAAAACCACAGTGTTCTGTAAAGATATACAATGATGAAATCTAAAAAAGAAATCATAAGATAAAATTTGAAATTAGAAAAAAGAAAGATGCATACTGTGTGACTGGAACAAAAGGCACATCTAGTAACTAACTGTCATATTATTGTCGTCAGTGGTATTAGTACCCTCTTAGTGACTTTTCAGAATTGGACAGAACTCTATTCTCCTTTATAGCTGGAGCAGATACACGGCTTTTCTGTTAATCTGTATTGTAGATGAGTTTCTGAACATCAGAAGACATGGTTCTTAATAAAATCCATAAAAATATTAATGTATCTAGAACCCTAGTTAAACCTTCCATACTAATACCAGTACCTTGACAATTTTAGTAACTCAGAGGAAACAGAACATTTTTTCCATGGTCCTCACACACGCTATATAATTAGAGAGGCCACAATCCAAGCCCAGCAGAGCTGGGGGAGAGTCCACTTTGATAAACCGTCTCATTCTAGAAATGCCAATTCTGATCAAGTTTGTGGAGAAGTAGACATTGAACTGCCTGAATATCCTTGTAAGCATATTATTTAGGAGGTTTATTTAAAGATAAGATACACATGATGCTAAAAAAAAATCTTAAGGGTAGACATAGTGGAGAAACTGGTTAACAGTAAAGTCAGAGAGTTTTGGCAGAGAAAATGTTCCTTCTTGTGGCTTGGAGAAGGAGAGCAAGTATTTTAAAACCAGGGCTTTGACAAATATTTCACTGTTTAGAGTATATTTCTCTTTAAAAAGAGATATCAATGTTTACTGGCTGTTTTCTTCTAAAACATAGATTTACTGAACTTCCAAATTTAAATCTTTACACATGCCAGGGAGGGCAAAAGTATGTTATTTATTATGGCCTGTTAGGAATTGCTACCCCCAGTTATGTTGCCTTCCCTTGAACAAAATCCACAGCTTACCTGCTTCTCTCCTTCCTTATTCTTCTTGGCAATCGATTTTTCCTTGTTTCTCTCTCTCCCTCTTTATTATCATTTTGAATCTCATTCTTTCTCCAGTCACAAGTTGATTCCCCCATCTCATGTTCCCAGCTCACTCCAGCCAGCAAGAACATCTCCTTTTCCTAACTCCTCATGTTACCTAATGTCTTTGCCAAAGACTTTGGCTCATTCATATTCTAGCTCAGAGTGTTGTCAAATTGTATTTTATGTATATTCCTGTACTCTCAACTAGATCCTAAAAGTTTGAGACCCAGATAGAGAGCATATATCACTTTTTAATTTCTGACAGGATATGAAACCAGTGTTCAATAAATATGTGGTATTTTGAGTTACAATGAATTTTCTTCACCAGTCATATGTATTTCCTTCACTGTTCTTGCCCAACAATGCTCATTTTTATCTATGACTCCTTTGATGGACTAAAAGAGAAAAAGGAAGCAGCAAGTACAGATACATTATTCATTTGTGGAAAGCAAAGTCTTAAAGAATATTATTAACTTTACTACAAAAAATTAGCTAATAAATTGGATTTAGTCTGAAAGTTTATTCATAGTTAGTGCAAGAAAAGTCATGACAGTTATATTTCAACACATGTTGACAGGTCGGATGGTAGTAAACATTAGCCAGCAAATCCTCAATACTAACTAGAGGAGCTTACTTACTAGTCAGTATAAAGTTCAACCCTAAGAAGTAGCCACTTGAGGGCCAGCAGGTGGCATGGAGGTTAAGGCACTAAGGCACTGAATCTCACATGACTGCATGGTTCAAATGCTGGACCTGGTGGCTTAAAAAACACACTGGGAATGTATTTGTGTGTGTGCCCTAAATCCTGAGGGGAGAATGGAGGAGAAGGGCCATTCTCCATTCTCCATTCTCCCAGGTAGTAAGTAGTAATTTCTCACTCTCTTTGTCATGTGCACAACATATCTTACAGCAAATTAAAAAAAAAAAAAAAAAAAAAAGTAGCCACTTGAAATATGGCTTTGCAGAAATAACTTCAATTCATAAAAATGCCTTTTAAAATTAATTTAATTATTGCTTATATTTGAAATGAAAACTTTAAAAATGACAGTTAGGGGCTAGAAGTGGCCTGGTAGTTAAGGTACTGGACTCCTATATAGCCGACTATGGTTCAAATCCTGGACCTGACAGCTTGCTTTTTTACTTTCCCTCTCTCTCTTCTTCTGTCTCTCTATGATCAAATAATAATAATGATGATGATGATAAATGAAATTAAATAATTTTTTAAAACAATGATGGTTAGAAGTTGCATGTGGGCATGTTGTGTATGATCTGTAGAATTTTTATACTTATAGTCAAATAATTCTTTTTAAAACGTTACAACTTTATAAAAGGTAAGTTAGGTCACATAAAGAGTGATAAAGGAGAAAGGCCAGGTAGACAGCAGACTTCAGCTGATCTTACTGAATGAGTGCAAGATCATAGTAGAAAACAGAGGTTTTCTGAACATTTGAAACATATAAAAGCATGTTGGCTCATGTATTCATTCCCCAACGTAATAAAAACAGTGAGAGCTGGGCAGTAAGAGATCTTTAGTTCGGATCCCATTTTTCTGCTTTCTGGTTATGAGAACCTGGACAAGATACCTAAGGCATTTAAATATTAATTTCCTTATCTGCAGAGTATGTAGCAATATTTCAAGAGGTTTTTGAAAATAGCATCTAAAAAAGCTAGAAGTACATGGCAAGGAAAAATTGCAGGTATCATTTGAATGTTATTAATCTTACCTCAGTTTCCCCATATAGCACAGACTAGCACTGATATGAACACAAGGGAACAAAAGCAATTAAAATTCACAATGTGAGGAATCAGATGGTGGTGCAGTGGTAACACAGCTGGACCCATATGGGAAAGGTCCTGAGTTCACATCCTGGACCTTCCTGAGCACATTGGGCATGTATGCACAAGGTCGATGCCAGATTAGTGGAAGGGATTGCAGTGTGAAAACCATGTTGGAAATGCTTGTTTCTCTTTCTCTATTTCTCTTTCTAACTCTCGTCTCGTGGAAGAGATAAATAAATTTTAAGAAAAAATTTATGAGACCCAGAAATCTAGAGATGTGACTCGAATAAGAGTTAATCTATGAATTAATATGAAAAACTGTGCTTCTCTGTATGTGTTTGATATCACAATAAGCAACATAGCACTTTTCTCTGAAAAAATGCCACAATTAATCCATATTTATTATGACACAGGCCCATGATGAAGCAGGCTGAGGGCCATTCATAGCCCATGTCTGCTCATGTGTGAGGGTGTGTGGTGGAAAGCAGTGTGCAAGCCCCAAACCAGGACTTCAGTTGTAGCAGGACACATTCAACTCTGAAGTCAGGGCTTGTCCTAGAGTACAGGATAGGCCAAAGAAAAAGCTAGAAATCCTGGAAGATGACACTAGCCACAGTTTACACAGCACCGTGTAATACTTGTATCAGGCAGTGTACTTTTACACACCATCTCATTTAATCCTCCCAATAACCCTATAAAGTAGGTATTGCTAGCATCTTTTATTTACAGAAGAGTAAACTGAGGCACAGAAATATCTGGTAATGGGTCCTCAGGCACTCACCTAGGAAACTATAAGAAAATATTGAGCTCAAGCCATCTGAATGCGAAGCCTGCTCTCTTTATCCTTCTGAAAGCAAAACACACTAGATACCTAATACAAGAATGCCAGTGGAGGTATCTCCCGTATTCAGGACGAGGAGATGATATGTAAAGGAAAGGGGCAGTGTGGCCAGCCAGCCCTGTAAAATTTTGTCAATCTGGTATGCTGCCTAAATGGCATGGACTCTGCTCCTAGATGGATGCTGGGTTAAAGCGTCTGGTGATAAGAAGGGCTATATGTGCTCTGTGTCCCAGTGACAGGGTGGGTTGTCTATATCCAGGGCCTGGGGGCTATCTTCCCTCATATGACCCAGATAAGTGCCAGACACAGAAGCGCAGGTGTAAGATCAACTGGTCTGTGCCTTGGGTGGAATTTTCCTGCTGAAAAAAAAAAAAAAAAAAAAAAAGTGACACAGGAAAACAACAGTTTCCTATGACTTCATTCTGCTTAAAATTCCTGGATATGTCTCTTATTTCCTTGCTGGTTCCAGATTTTTTTAAAACTTACTTTCAGAGTACATTCAGCTTCTTTAAAAGGAAACAGGGAGGGAACCAGCAGTTAGCGTAATGGCTATGTCGCTGGACTCCCACGTAGTCGACCGCGGTTCGCGTCCCGGACCCAGTGGCTTAAAACTCACGCCGGGCATGTGTGCGTGCATGCCCAAGATCCCGAGAGGAGAATGGAGGAGAAGGGATTGCGGCGTGGCCATCCCCCCTGGGGGGTAATTTCTCGCTTTCTGTCTCTCTGTCTCTCTCTGTCTGTCTGGCGAGCGCACGCGCCCTATAGCAAAAACCTCTCCACAAAAAAAAAAAAAAAAAAAAAAGGAAACAGGGATCAACTCCATTAAGAAGTGGTATTGGGGGTACAGCAGGTGGCATGGTGGTTAAGGTACTGGATGGACTCCCACATGATAGACCATTTTTTGAGTCCCAAGCCTGGCAGCTTGAAACTCATTGGGAGCATGTGCATGTATGCAAAATTCTGAGAGGAGAATGGAGGAGAAGAGACTATGGCATGGCCATCCCCCCAGGGGGTGATTTCTTACTTTTGATCTATCTCTGTCTATCTCTCTGGTAAGCGCACATGCCCTATACCAAAAAATCTATTAAAAAAAAAAAAAAGTAGTGTTGGGGCCAGTAGGTGGTGTGGTGAAGACATTGGACTCCTACATGGCTGACTGCAGTTTGAGGCCTGGACCCAGTGGCTTGGGACTCATGCCAGAGGTGTGCGCATATATGCCCAGAATCCCAAAAGAATGGAGGAGAGGGGATTGCAGTGTGGCTATTCCTCCTAGAGGGGTGATTTCTCACTTTCTGTCTCTCTGTCTCTCTTTGGCAAGCATACAGGCCCTATGGCAAAAACCTAAGGGAAAAAAAAAAAAATGTGGTGTTGATTTTTTTCTTTGCCGGAACATGGTAAAGCCAATGCATCTTATTTAATTCATTCATACTAACTTCCTCATTTAGTGTTTGTCCAGATGGTCAACCTTTCCCTAGAAGGTGGATTATGGACTTTCTACATTAGAATCACTAGGCATGTTTATTAAATTTGGTCAATTATTCATCAAAATTGCTATATGACAAACACTATATTAGGTGTTGATTTGTAGGTATGTCCCCACACCTTCTGAATTAACCTCTCTGGAGCTGGGTATCTTAGTGTGCTTTGTGCTATGTTAGCACAATACCTAAGACTGGGTAATTTATAAAAAAACAGATATTCTCATATGGAAGCTGGAAAGTATAAGATCAAGGTGCCGGCAGGTTCATCTTTCTGGTGAAGTCTGCTTTCTGCTTCGAAGATGGTGGCTTGATGTTGCATCCTCTAAGGGAGAAACACTGTGTTCCCATGTGGTAGAAGGACAGAAGAGAGTGGGACTTACTACCACAAACCCTCTTATAGAGCCCTAGCCCATTCATGAGGGAAGAGCCTAATGAATCAGTCACTACCCAGAGGTCCCACCTTTCGCACCACCACCTTGATGATTAGGTTTCTACATGAAATTTGGAGGAGACACAAACATTCAAACCATGGTGGCAGGCCTAGGAATCCTTATTTTAAACAAGTTCCCAGATAATTTTAGTGCCCTCAAAAGTGTGCAGAGGGCCTATGTCTTAGTGGTTAAGGGCACTGAAAAGCAATAGCCAACTATACAGTTCAAATCCTGGCAGCAGCAGCTTAAAAAACATGCAAGGTATATGTACATTCATGTGCAAAATCCTGATAGGATAGAAAAAGGGAGGAGAAGAGATTGTGGCATGACCACGATCCCCATTGGGATGTCTTTCTCCTTCTCCCTCTATCTCTATCTCTTTGTCTCTCTATGGTGAATGCACTTGAACTTAGCTGCTCAGACACTTGTAAATCAAGAATCTGATTATTTTAGATACTGTCTGGATACAAGATCGAATGGAAAGTGTAAGGATTCAAGGAGATGGCTCTTGCTTTCAGCTCTCAGCACTCTGTTTACTCTTCTTTTAGTAATGGCACCTTGATTTTTGGGGGCAGGACTGCCATGCTTTAATCCCAGGAAACTGTGAACATATTACCAAAGGGATTTTGCAGATAACAATTAAGACTATAATCTTTAAAATTAAGAAATTACCTTGGATATTCTGGTAGGTGCAACATGAGGCTTAAAATCAAAGAATAGGGCTTGCCCTATAGTACAATGAACAAGCATTATGATTAGGGAGCTGGCCTGTGATCAGGGAGAGTCCCTGAAAGCTTGAAGAGCATGCCAGGCATGTGTGTGTGGATGTGGATGTGTGTGTGTGTGTGTGTGTATGTGTGTGTGTGAGTGTGTGTGTGTATACACCTCAAATTTTGATGGGATAGAGAAATGGAGGAAAAAAATCACAATGTGACCATGCCCCATTGAGGGTGCTCTTTCTCTTTCTTTTTCTCTCTTTCTGTCAAGGGCACACACCCTTTGGTAATAACTAATAAGAATAATAAAAGAAAATAACAATTAAGAAAACTGAACGTTCTCCAGCTAGAGGCAGAGTGAGACAGCAGCAGGGAAAAACAGATTCAAAGTATGAGAAGGACTTTACCTACCAATGCTGGTAGGAGCCACAGATAAAGTATTAGGAGGATGTTGGCAAATACCAGCCCTTGGCTGACAACTTGCAGAGCAACAGAAATCTTAATCCTACAACCTCAAGGAACTGAATGTTGCCGACAACCTAAATGAGGTTAGAAGCAGATTCTTTTCAGAGACTCTGGTAAGGAGCCCATCCCACTGACACCTTGGTTTTGGTTTCCTGAGCCTCTTAGCAGAAAACCCAGTTGAGTCTCCCTGGTTTTCTATGCTACAGACACTCCGAGGTAGTAAATTTGGGTTGTTTAAAACCATTAAATTAGTCGTAGTTTGTCACAGCAGTTATATAATACTAATAGAATGAGGAGTTGGCTAGTCAGATCCTCTCTGCCAAGAATTATAATATTGAGCTAAACAATACATAGACTAAGAAAGTCTGAAGATGGTCCATCCCAACAGTAGTGTCTGGAAGAGATGGTACCTAGATACTTGATTTCTAAAACCTGATTTGTCACCTTACTCTGGGTTACCTCTTGGCTTTTTGTTATTGTTTTAGCTCACTGAGTCAGATTCGGTTCCCTGTGAGAGAGCACTACCTGCTACAAGAGTGGGTAAGTGGAGGAGCTCTTCATGCTCAGAGCTGCAGTGATGTGCTGGGAAATAGGTGCATTGATACCACCCACATGCACAAATACTTCCTGAGCAGTTAAGCAAGTCATGACCTCCATGGTAACTTCCCTGGATAAGTGTTGTTGCTACAAGGTATTCAGGACCAGGCTGTTTCAATCATGCACATTCCTCTGTAAGGAGATTGCCTGATCATTTAAAGAAGTTCTCAAGGTTCATTGAGAAGCAAGTAGAACTGCTCTTTGATTGTCTGATTGATTTTTGCAATATTACTGCAACGCTTATTTATTTATTTATTTATTTATTTATTTATTTATTTATTTATTTTGCCCAGGCATGTATTAATCTTTAGGTTGTGGGCTTTGCTACTTGGATATTCTCAAAATCCACTTTGCTTCTTCATTGAAAAAATGTCAAGATTGAATAGACCTTAAAAGATAACTATTCTAACTACTCATCAAATGAATTCTCCCCATACTATACTCTCTGTATTAGTTAACATAAGGCAACTGTTAAAAAAAAAAAAAAAAACACTCAAAATTTCACTGGCTTCACCACAGTGAAGTTTGTTTCTCTCTTGTGTCCATTTCAATGCAGATCGGTAGGAGGAGGCTATGTCATTCAGAGACCCAGGTTCCTTTTCATTTGCCTCTGCCCTGGCTTAGAAAACCAAGACCTTTCAGGCAGCAGATGGGGCAAAGTGAGCATCATACATAGCAAAAAGGTGTTGAGGGAGGGGCTTAAAGGGTATCCTGCATGTGGCACATACCATTTCACTCACATTTCATCAGCCAGAACTCAGCCACCAGCCCAAATCTAGCTACACAGGAGCCTGGCCTATGCAGTCAAAGTGTATGACTAGCCTGTGGCCTGGTGACTGAGTGCCTGTGTCCTACATGGCTGACAGCCATGAAAAACATGCAAGGTACATGTGCACGCATGCTGGCCCAAACTCCTGAAGGAGGGAGAGATGGAAGAGAAGGGATTGTGGATGACCATTCTGAATGGGGGGGAGGTCCTTTCTCTCTCTCTCTGTCTCTCTCCAGTGAGTGTAAATGCCCTCTGGCAAGTTAAAAAGAAAGAAAGAAGGAAAGAATGAAGGAGGGAGGGAGAGGAGAGAGAGAGAGAGAGAAAGAAAAAGATGAAAGAAAGGAAGAAGAAAGAAAGAACAGAAGGAAGGAAGTGAGAAAGAAAAAGAAAGGGGAAAGTGTATGACTATGAGAAAAAGAACACAGGTAGAGGAGAAGACTTGTTATCTCTGCCTTGACATCCAGCTGATTGTATGGGGTCCCCTAAAATCCTTGTAGTTACAGGAACTGCACTACTCTTTTTTTCTTTTTTTTAGTAAGTTAACATATTTCAACTTTAAACATCCTGAAAAGTTGGAAAATTCTTTAGCTGAGTTGAAATATATTTTGGTGCATTAGCAAGACACACAATACTTAAGAAGTTGGACTCATGGGACCAGCAGTTAGCATAATGGCCATGTCACTGGACTCCCATGTAGTCGACTGCAGTTCCCAAAACCAGACATGGTAGCTTAAAACTCAAGCCCAAAAACCTGAGAGAAGAATGGAGGAGAAGGGATTGTGGTGTGGCCATCCCCTCTGGGGGGTGATTTCTCGCTTTCTATCTGTCTTTCTCTGTCTATTTGGCAAGCGCATGCACCCTATAGCAAAAACCTCTCCAAAAAAAAAAAAAAAAAAAAGAAGTTAGACTCATAAGTCAGACTACTTACTAAACTACTAAACTGGTGTTTGGGATCCCCCCCCCCATATTTTTGAAAATTTAGAAAAAAATAAGTAAGACATACATTAGCATGCCCTTTGTAGACATGAAGACTTACATTTCTGTCTCAATGTGAATTTGTTTGAGCTTTTCTTCTTAGTGGCCAGGGAGTTTCTCTGTGTGTGCTGTCACATCACTTGTGCTTGGGGAAGGACAAGAGAGGAGACTAAAGATGTGGCAGAACAAGCAAGTGGGTACGGTAGGAACTGCTGTGGGCAGATGCTGGACCTAGCAGTGGCTGAGCTAGACGACCCAGAAGGCTCCCTGCAAACCTGGGATTCTCCTGAGCTATATCATAAGTAAGTGGATCAGCTCCAGGAGCTTCAGTGTACCAACCCGGGAAATAAGAACATTCTGATTTTGGAAATACTTGTTCTAAATATTCTCCCTTCAGATATCAAAATGAGATTTTCTTTTTCATGGCTCACCTATTATCATTTCTCCCTCAATCACCTTCTTCCCAAATATGGAAGTCTGACTTTGGAGCCTAATCACCAAACTCCCTGATCTTCTTTATTGAAGTGAATCTTTGGTAATTGTTTGAGACTGGTGTGCTGGCTTCTTCTGTAGTAATAAAGCAATAACAATAATAGCAATGTAATAGTCTATATTAATTGAGCATATACTACAAGTTGGGAATATATTAAAAGGTAGCTACTACATTATGAACCACATGTAATAGAAAAGGAAACTGAGGCACAGAACATTTGAGTAATTTCCCTGTGTTACATAGTAGCAGTGACAGTTAGAAAGGCATGCCTACCTGTAAAATGTGAATTACCATTCACACATGGGCATAGGCCCTGTCATTTACCACCCCAGAGGGAGCAGGCTTAGCTGCCAACTGCCACAGTAAAATCTCAGGCTACACATATACTTTGTTTTTTCTTTTTGTAGAGAGGTTTTTACTATTAGGCATGTGTGCTTGCTGGAGAGTCAGAGAGACAGAAGCAAGAAATCCCCCCGACCCCCTAGAGGGGATAGCCATGCTGCAATCCCTTCTCCTCCATTCTCCTCTCAGGATTTTAGGCACGCAAGCAGATGTGCCCAGAGTGAGTGTTAAGTGACCGGGTCCGGGACTCGAACTGCGGTAGACTATGTAGGATTCCAGCGACATAACCATTATGCCATCTGCTGATCACATGCTTTTGTGGACACTTGTCACAAATTCAGCTGACTTTGATATGCCATAGACTTCAAGACTTGTCTATTAGCCTGTCATCAACATGAAGCTCAAACGGTATTTTGGTATAATTACAAAGTGATCAGCATAAAGCTCTGGACAACCTTTGAATCAGTGGCACTTCAAAGAACATAAAAAGAGGTCATATGCCCCATTTGGGGAAAAAAAAAAAAAAAAAAAAAGAGAGAGAGAGAGAGAAAAGCTTACAGGAACAAGGCTATTCATTTTCTTCAGTTCACCTGGGCTGAAGTGGGGAAACCCCAAGAAACAGAACAACCCAATCACCTTCTCGAACAACGCACAGGCACAGATGATTTCTGAGAAATGAACTTAGCTTTTAGAGGTTTCATGATCAGCTGCTGGACGACATCCGGCACCAACCAAACCCACTAAACCACTAATCTCAGATCGCATAGCAACACAGACTGTCCAGAACCCAAAATAGCCCTGTCAAGAGCTTTTTGCTCACTTCTTATCACTTGAGAAAGAGCATGTGCAGAAAAGGTGTCTGTCAGCCCACAGCTGCTAACTTCAGAGAAATGAGGCTATGTGGCTGCTTCCTTATAATCAGTCACCATCTCTCTCGGCAGTGTTAATGCTTCCCTTTTCCCGGCCATCCCATCCTTGCATATTTCCCTTTATCCAAGAGTCTACTGGACTCTTTCAAATTCACTTGCACATATGATGTTTTCATAGGGCTTAACTCTGAATGAAATCCCTTTTAATCCCAACCTTCTCCACTTTATTTTATTACTTAGTATCTTCCCTTTGTTGAAATACATTAGAGGGTAATCCCCAGGACCTTGAGAGAGATACACAGAAGAAAGACTTTTTGACTTTGCTGGAAGATCTTTAACTTGACACAAGCCTTGGGTATCATCTGATCCCAGCTTTGCATTTTTTCATCACTTGACCTCAGTTTGAAACTCTGCTGCTAAAGGGGATTACTCCTCAACAGGGCATAGTGTCTGCTGTGATAACATTGCTTCCATCCATGACAGCTATGAGACCTGCAGCCTGAGGGTGCTTTGCTTGATAGCAGGTAAAATGAGCTTTGACTAGACTTTTCATATAAGGAACACTCTCTGGGTTTGCCCAAGAACAACATCAGCAGAAGAGATCAATAAAGAAATGCTTAATGTTTGAATTTGTGGCAAAGGGATATATTGCTTTATGATGAAAAAATAATTTTTTTTTCATTTTAGAGAGATTTTTGCTAGAGAGTAGGTGTGCTCACTGAAAAGACAGAGAGAGAGAGATATAAAGTGAGAAATCACCCTTCCATTTTGGGGGAGGGATAGCTATAATACAATCCCTTCTTTTCCACTCACCTCTTGTGATTTTGGGTATGCACGTACATGTACATGCACATGGTGTGCTTTAAGCCGCTGGGTCTAGGACTTGTACTGTGGTTGACTATGTGGGAGTCCAGCAATGTAACCATTATGCCATCTGCTAGTCCCCTGATAACAATTGCTATTTGCATACTTCTAGATCACCTAAATGATTGATTCTTACATAAAATTTAATAGTAGAACACAACATGAAAAATCTTTATTCTTCCCCAGCTTCTGCGAGCCCTTCTCAAATGGTTACCCGCTCCCTTTGTGTACTCTTTCATTGAAAGGTATTGGATAGTCATAATTCTCCAAAATTCCTGTATGTTCTTGCCTCAAGAACATACAACCAAGGATACAAACAACCAAGGATAGGTTCTTCTTTTCTTCATAGGAGCCAGGGTTCTGAGTCATATGATAAATTTAAATGATATTAAAAGAGCCTAGAGTTTGTTCATAAAGACCAAGAAATACTACTATATTTGCAAACAATTACTAATTATTTACTATATAGAAGCCATTTGTTTCAGCTGAATGGAATCTGTCTAGTCTTTAAAATAAATCTGAAGGGAAAAAGAGGAAAAAGAAGAAGAAAAGGAAGAGGAGGGATGATAATATACCACCTGCTAAGGGATAAAAAGTGTACCTATTAGTCCCTCTTCATTCTCAGCCACCCAGCCTCAGGTGTTGTCCACCTTGATGGTCAGAGGAACATAGGGCAGCAAGACCCTCCTAATTGCCTCCCTCAGAAATATACTGAAGTACATGCACTAAGATGCCAGGTGTTGTGTCATCTCTCCCTGAAGCATTTGAAGGAAACTGACATTTACTGGGTTCCTGTTATGATAATTTACTCTCTTTGGCACTTTACATGGCTTAGATACTTAGATTTTTTTTTTAATTCTCAAACTTACAAGGTAGGAAATGTTATTCCAATTTTTATAGATTAGGCTCAAAAGGTTGAAAAACATCTTCAGTTCTGCAAAATTAATAAGCAATTACAAATCTGAATATTGTAATTGCCAAGGCTTGTTCCACCATCTCTTATGAACTTAACCTTCTCTGCTCTGCCAGGAGATTAATCTGGTATCTTCTTTCCAATCTGGTGAGCCTGGCTAGCTATCTAGGCCAGCTCCAGAAGAAGCCTTCTGTACTAATCTATGTCCTTGTACCTCCTTGGTGAGACTCAGCCCAAGCAGGTACAATTTACTTTTGCAAGTCACTTTTTGTAATGTGAACATGTATTTAAGTTTCTTACCACCAAACAAGAAATATATCTCTATCCCTCAAACATAAATACAAACCTCAAGGCTTCCAGGATATGCTAATAGTCACAACACAGAAGAGAGAATTCTCATTGAAAATGCAAATACTAGGAAGGACATGGAAATTTAGTATAGACAGGGACCCTGTGATTAAATAACATTGGTTTAAAATATTTATTTTCTATTTCTTATCAGATCAGAGATTGATAGTACGTATGCAGCTATTCTGGACTGTGAGCTTGATGACTCTTTTTAAATTAAATAGGGGACTTTCCTTTTAAGCATCCAGGAGCTCTTTAACTGAGGTATAAAAAACAATATCCTAAGATTGTTGAATTTTATATGGTATTTTTCAAAGAGAGATTGTCAGGGAGGGGATGAGTTATCATAGATCATACTAAGAGGAAAGGAAAAAGGGATTGATAGGGACAAGAGTTAAATTTGTTAAGTGCTGTCTCTGTGTCAGGCACTTGGCTTGATGCTTGGCTATTTGCTTCATTTCCCTCAATTCTCCAGTGAGGTATGACATTCTACATAATCATCACCACCACTACTACCATCATTACCACCTCCACCACCATCATCACCACTACAATTACCACTACCACCACCACAACCATCACCATCACCACAACCCAAACTCAAGGAGCAGCACTTTGTCTAGGCTCCAACAGCTATTAAGCAGTAGAGCTGAGATTTGAACTCTTATTTCCCTGGGCTATTTTATTACTCTGAGTAATCTCTCAATGAACTGGGCTCTGTTTTTTGGTTTGAGAGGCTTACAATCAGTAGGAGAAGACAGATTCAGAAGTCAATGGCAATGTATGTTTGCAAAAATACTAAGCAACAACAAAGGTTCAGAAGTCCAAAGGAGCCATTGACTGCAAATATCTCAAGAGTTAAACCAATCCTTGTGAAGAACAGTCTTGCGTTGGGCTTACAAGAAGGCTGAGAACTTAGAAGTACGGAGCAGAGTCTAGAAGCTGTATCATCTTGAGATAAAAATACACATGTTAGGTTTAGGGAATATGGTGAGTGGTTGTGGTGGTATTATTCCACAAGTGAACATTGCGGGGGAGCTGGGAAATGTCCCTTTAGAAGGTACATTAGATCCTTACTCTTCAAAGTTGTCTAAGCACTAAAACCATCACAATCGCCTGCATGCATATTAGAATGCAGAAACTTAGGCCCTGAGCCAGATCCACTGAATCAGAATTTGTATTTTCACAAGATCTTCCATTTGCTTTGGAGACACATGAAAGTTTGAATTCTGACTTAAAGAAGTAGGTCCACTCTTCTCATTTTCCTTCATTTAGATCTCCAAATAAAGCTGAAGAGAACTAAAATTTCTCTTTTTTGCCCTCTGTTCTCTCTTTCCCTCCTCTCCTCACTCTGTGTAGAGACTTTGGCGGTTCTTGGTGAACTCAGGATGCTTCCTTTTTGCTGCTTTGTCTAAAACCCAACATCCTCTTTCTGCTGCTTCTATGTCACTCTATAATTTTTCACTGACATTCACTGATCTGTGAATGTCACACCTGAGAATGTGGAACAAATGCATTTTGCACCCAAATATCTACAAAATGGAGCAACTCAATCACTTTCCTGGGATAATCAGCCTGTGTGTGAAAGCAGTTGACAGGAGCAAAAGAGACTATGTTGTGCCAGAATCACCCAAACTCAGCAGTGAGCCCATTTGCAAGCAGAAGGCCTCATGCAATAAGAGGCCAAAGTTTGGACCCTGACCTATGATTCACCCAATTTGTTTGGTCCAGACTCTTGATTCCAATTGATTTCATTGGTCCTTGGATTTAAGACTACAACTACCATTTGGTTTAGGGGAAGCCAGGAAAAAAGAAATATTGTGTACAAAAACTTTGGGCTCTTCTGGTTTCTTATCTAACATGGAAAGACCTAAGAGGTCATCGCTCCTAACCACACATCAAGAAACAAACTGAACAAACTGAAAATCAACAACTTTTCTTAGATCTTTCAGGAATTGAAGGTATAGGGTAAACTGCTGCCAAAACTGCAGAGATGGACAAATGGACACAGAACTTTTGTTTATACTGTCCAGAAGCCCAGGAGCAGAAACCAGAAGCCTAAATTAAAATTGATAAATGACTAGAGGCTTGGTGTGGATAAGTATGAGAATTAAAAACTCTGAGAGGGACCCATATGGTTGGTCATCATCAATTTTAGTCCCAGTGGCTTACAAAACACACGGGGGGCATGTGTATGTTTGCACAAAATCCTGACAGGATAGCGAAATAGAAGAGAAGGAATTATAGCATGACCATGCCCCATTGAGGGTAATTTCTCCCTCTCTCCCTCTATCTCTCTGTCTCTCTCTGCCAAACATATAGGAAATTAAAAAAAAAAAAATTAAACTCCTGAGGGGTTCGATTGTGGGGGGGACTCCCAACTTTCCTAAGTTTTACATCACAAATCCCCAATAGGTTCCAATTGTGAAGACTGAGGAAAATTCCTGTCCTTTTTTTTTTTTTTACAGTTTTGCTATAGAACATGTATATTTGCCACAGAAAGAGAGCAAGAGAGAGAAGACAGTAAGAAAACATTCCTCCAGGGGTATGGCCATGCTGCAATATCTTCTCCTCCATTCTCCTCCCAGGATTTTGGGCACCATATACTCGTGCCCAGTGCATTTTCTAAGCCACCAGGTCTGGGACTCAAACCCACACAGTGGGCCATGTGTAATCTAGCCACTTTAATTAATTACCACACCACCTGGCTGACCCAAAAGTAGTCATTTAAAAATACACCCAGAGCTCTTGCTCTCCTTTATTTATAAGACCTCCCCTCAAGGGAAACTATCTGATAAGATCCCATAAGCGTTTTGCCAGGGTCCTAGCCAACCTGTGGAAGAGAAATACACAACTCAGGCTCTCTAAAATACTGAGATCTATCACAGGACTGTAGAATGCTTCCCTTCTCCCCATGTCTTACCAACACATCAATCATGTTTCTGTATAAACAAGGGATCACAGCTCAAATACCTAGAAGCCTCAGGCCTATTTAAGGAATGCCTAGGAAAATAAAAAACAACAAACAGACAAACAAAAACAAAAACAAAACAAACAAAAAAAACAGAGGAGACAAAAACCAGGACATGGGGAAATTTTAACCTCTGACACCAAGGCTACAGCAAATAGTTTATACAACCTAACTATTGGCCCAATAAACATAAAACCTCACACTAACTAGAGGGGTTCTGTAGCTAAAGTAAGCACTTAACCAGATGTCATCTCTGCTCACATAGCAAGATGTTCTAGGTTCTCTGATTATGTATGTTGATGTGCTTGATTGAGACAATATACAGTGTACTCTAGATGGAAAATCTCACTTTGTATGCTGTAATGATGTACAGTGAATGAATGTAAATAAATAAATTTAATTAAAAAAAAAGAAACCTTAGGAAAAGAAAAAAAGCAAATAAAGGAAGTAGACAAAGAATCATATGACTTGGGGGTTGAGGAAGAAGGGAAAAATCACCTTTTTGTGAGCCCTACCCTCTGATCTTGAGAGCTATCATCTAGCCACAAGCCGTTATTTATCTAAAGTTCTTCCGATCCTGTAAAATACACTGCTGCTGCTATTTTAGAGATTACAGAACCCAGTGGTTGTATTTGTTGCAAGTCATCAAGATTTCTGTGAAGGTTTTATCGTTTATTGCAGTAATGAGTTCATTTTAATTAATGCTAAATATTTCTAGTGATAACTTTACCTTGACAAATCTTACATGCTCAAGCATTTCTTCAACCTCTGCCTAACCTGCCTGCCAATGTGTAGGTGTCATAGGAGAAGAAGTTTCCTGGGGACTAAGGACATCTAGCTACTAGTTCTGATTTTGTCATACATGTGCTGTGGTTATTAAGGATAAGTTGTATAGCCTATATGGGACTCCATTTTCTTATCTGCAAAAGAGGATATTAATAGCTGACCTATTTCAGCCTCAAGATTAGGATCGAATAAAATAAAAAGATTTCATATCAAGGCACAGTATTAATGTCTATAAGAAAAAGTTTGTAGGTATAGTTGTATGTAACATGGTGGGAGTTTTAAAAAAATCACTAAAACTAAATATAATTCAATTGCAATTTAAAAGTTAGTCTTAAAAAAAAAGTCAGTCTTGAATGGAGCCAACAGCTGGCCCAAAGATTAAGGTGGCTGGATCCCACATGTCCAAATGTGTGGTTCTAGCTCTGGACCAGCAGTTTAAAAAACATGGCAGATGGTGCCCAAAATCCCCAGAAGACAGTGGAGGAAAAGGGACTGTGGTATGGCCTTCCCCCCGGGAAGTGATTCCTCATTTGCTATGTCTCTGTCTCTCTGCTTCTCTCCAACAAGTGCATGCACCCTACAGCAAACTAAAACAACAACAACAACAAAAGTCACTCTTCAGAAAGGATGAATATTTTAGTAGAGATCATGAGTTTTTCTAAATTTCACTTTATTTCCACACCTTCTCATTATGAGACTCTTTACCCACCTTCTTTTGCATTTCTCTACAGAGCTCCACTTATCTTTTGAAGGTGTTTGGAGAGTTTTGAAATTTGCAAATAACTTTGGGCACTCAGATCAGTTTAAAATAGGCTGTCTGGAATTTTCTCCAAAAGGAAACAAAATAAAGTGTTCTTGACAGGGTAAACAAACAGCCATCCGTCCTGAGAGAATATTTTTAGGAGCTAAGTGTAAATGAATCAGAAACATCCATAATGATCCCCCCCCCCAAAAAAAATAAAATAAAAACAGAAAAGAAATTAAAAGATAAATTTCGGGACCAGCAGTTAGCGTAATGGCTATGTCGCTGGACTCCCATGTAGTCGACTGTAGTTTGAGTCCCAGACCCAGTGGCTTAAACTCATGCCAGGTGCGTGCATGCCCAAGATCCTGAGAGGAGAATGGAGGAGAAGGGATTGCGGTGTGGTCATCCCCTCTGGGGGATGGTTTCTCACTTTATATCTCTCTTTCTCTCTCTGTCTTTCTGGTGAGCGCACGCGCCCTATAGCAAAAACCTCTCAAAAAAAAAAAAAAAAAAAAAAAAAAAAAAAAAAAAAAAAAGATAAATTTCTCATAACAAAGGCAATTTGGATTTTATTTCATTGCAAATTATTGTGCAAAATTTTGGGGCCATTTGAGGATCACATTAGGCAGATGACTCTCACAACTGCTTAAAAACTTTTTCACTTGGTAAGCAAGAATAAATCATGCCAGTGATCCAGGAAAGAACGAAACTGGAGAAATATAAACATAAGTTACTTCTCTCCAGGCAAGCTCATGAAGTCAGGCCTGCCAGAGGGAAGCCACCAGGCTTCAGACTGATTCCTATTGTTCATGGGAGGTAGGAGATGGTCTGAGAACCAATGTATGGGGTGAGGATCAAGGAAACTTGAAGCTAAATTATATGAGCTACTTAAATAAAAGTTAAAATGGAGGAAGTGGATTGATGGTAGTGCTATTCATGTTTTTAAAATAATGTGGGCTGAAATATAAATTTAAACAGGGCTGTGAATTATGAATTGAGTGTTAATTAATTGCCCATGGTTTGGGCCTCTTAACCCATTCACTGATGAACAGAAGAATGATTTAGTAATTGGATTTTGGAGTCAAACTTTAGTCTCAAATACCTTTATGTTGAGCAAATTCCTAAGCCTTTCTACTTTAGGGTCCTTGTCTATAAAATAGTGCTCATGATAATGATAGCATCCAATACATCAGGTTGTTTTAAACACTGAAAAAGATAATACTTGCAAAACAAAGCACATAGATTTGTGTCCTATTCATGAGAGTTATTGTTGCACACACACCCCCCCCCCCTTTCTCTGTTCTGTCCTAAGACTTCCTAGGTGCTCTTCTTTACTCTCTGGAACTTTGTCCATAGTATCCTGTCTAATAGCCTAAGCTAGCACTAAGCATATATCCACAAAAGCCCTATCACACCTTCCCTGAGTCCCACATGGTCAAATGTGTGGTTCTAGCTCTGGACCAGGAGCTTAAAAAACATGCCAGGAAGTGTCCAAAATCCCAATAGGAGAATGGAGGAGAGGGATTGTAGTATGACTTCCATATAGGCTCTGCTAGTGTAGCACTTTTAACTCTAATGTGCATATAGAGACCTCTGGTTAATGGAGAAATAATGGAGATCCTGATACGGTAGGTATGAGCATATTCCTGGGAAACTGCATTTCCAGCAGGCTCTGGAAAGGGTCCATGGGTCACACTTGAGTGGCAAGATACCAGGTAATTAGCTATCTAAATTGACAAGCCTTTTGTTTTTTCTGGGTGACTTAAATAGTGGAATGCTTCAGTAGGTTACTGACAGTTGTAACACAAGTGATCAGATCCTCATTCAGGTCTAGAAATCAGTTGTCAGATTCCTCACATAGCTGTATTTTTAGTATGCAAAATTTTAAATTAATTTTATTATTGAAGCTAAGGTATTTGTGAGAGATGACATCATAGTGTGTGACCTAGTTAGGGAACAATTTTATGTCTAAAGACACCTTCTCTGAAGTATAAAATCTGAGGCTGGAAATCTTGGACTTTCAACATATGTTGGGGGGAAGGTAGCAGCCCTGAGATTACTAGACAGGCAGTTTATAATATCAAGCCATCCACTGGCTGGCTGGTTGGGCAAAGTGAGTGCTGAATACAAGCAATTTTTTTTTTCTATCAGTCAACATTCATGTCCATTCAGAACTTTATTTGGAAATAGGTTCTTTACAGATATTAGATGAGATCATACTGGAATAAAGTGGGCCTTTATTCAGTTAGTGGTATCTTTATAAGAAGTGACACACAGAGATGCAGAAAGATAGTAGGTGCGGAGAGAAGTAAATGACAAGATGTGGGGAGAAAGCCATGTGGCCGTGGAAACAGAGATTGGAGTTATGGTACTACCAGCCAAGGAATACCAAAGATTGATAGCAACCACCAGAACATAGAAGTGAGTCATGGAACAGATACTCCCTCTGGGACTCCAATAACGAACTAACCCTGTAGTCCTTTTGATTTTGGACTTCTGGCCATCTGAACAGTGTAGAATACATTTCGTTGTTGGGACCAGCAGTTAGCGTAATGGCTATGTCGCTGGACTCCCACGTAGTCGACCGCGGTTCGCATCCCAGACCCGGTGGCTTGAAGACTCACGCCGGGCGCACACGCGCCCAGGATCCTGAGAGGGGAATTGAGGAGAGCGGATTGCGGCGTGGCGTGGCCATCCACCCTGGGAAGTGATTTCTCGCTTTCTGTTTCTCTGTCTCTCTCTGTCTGTCTGGCGAGCACACGTGCCCTATAGGAAAAACCTCTAGAAAAAAACAAAAAAAAAACAAAACAAAAGAATACCTTTCCTTGTCTAAGCCACCTATTTTGGTGGTAATCTGCTACAGCAGCCTTAGGAAACTAACATACTGTCTGTGAGGGAGCAGGGTCAACCCAGAAGAACCTATTGTTTAAGGGCTCTCTGTTTATTTCATCCATGGCGCTTAACTGGCAATGGAGAAGTTAACTACCTATATGGAATTGCTACCAGGGGCATCCTGGCCTCCTTTGATTCAAGGACTGATCCCTTCAGAGTAAAGATAATTGGATGCTCTTAAAAAAGGATTCAACCAGTCACTCAGCTTTCACATCTGGCCAAATTGCCTAAACACAAACCTTTTGCATGTGATGAGGTCTAAGGGGAGGCAGATAGCAAAGGGAGATACAGTACTAGAGGAAGTACTGAATGGACAACCTTCTCAGGATCATTTTGTTGGACATGATCTAACAGAGAGTGATGAGAGACATTCAGGAAAAGAGAGAGGATGTGGTTAGTGAACAGAATAGAAGGGGTCCCATCTGTCAATGCTATTTTAACCTTGTAGACGCATTTACTCTGTACTTCTTGTCTTTGCACAGACACTGCATCTTGTAGTGTAGGCTTTCACAACCTCAGACAATTTGGAAATTTTTGCTTTGACTAGTTAGGAGCCTGGGATCCACATTTATCTCAAGAAAACATACTCAATTAAGGAAAACATATTCCCCACCCATGATTATTCTATATTAAGTAACACTGGTTAAACATAGGCGTCCTGCCAGAAAAAAAAGTTTTCAGTCTGTTTTAACAGAATGAGGAAAATGCCTAAAATTACTCTTTCCCGTTTTCAGCCTAGTACATTCATATCGCCTTGATTTCATTGCATAGTTTAATGTAGTACAATGCATTCAGAAAGCATACTTCATTTACAGAAATTAAAACATCCAATTGAGGTACTCTAAACACACTTTTAATCTTCTAAAGTTGTATGAAATTACATCACCAGATGTTTGAGGAAATTTTCAAATTCTGAGGAAGTTCAAGTCCCAAACTCTACTTAATGTTAAGAATAACTTCGTATTTGGAGTTGAAAGAATTTACTAAGTTCAAGATCTGTCGTTCACTAGAAGCTTTGAGAACATATGTGAAAGATTTCTGAGCCTCAGTTTGTTATACATGAAAAAATTACCCCAAAATTTGCAGAGAAGACTTAATAATACATTTGTAGGTCATATATTGGATCAGCTAGCCATTAAATCATTGAGAATCATCGTCTGAATGCACAGATGATGAAGAGAGAACTTGCCATTGAGTGTAGTCTTTGTCTTCAGTATCTTGTGAAACCTTGTTCCTTACTGGAGGAAGTTCCTCTTTCTTTGATTATTTGTGTTGTCTGCACTATATTTAAATGGCACAAAGCCCATCTCACTTTTCACCGAATATGGGCTGACTTACAACATGCTCTGTATTTGTTGTCTGGATTTTGTCTCATATCTCTGTGCTCTATATTTACTTTTGCCTCTAACTATTTAGATAATCAGAAAACTTTTCCATTTTAGTTCCAGGGGCTTCTGATGTTGCTTGAGTGAGGATCACAGCCTCAGCTTTCCCTGGTGATTTACATTGATTTACTGCCTCTGTGTTCATTCCCACGATACTTAAAATTCTCCTACGATTTGCACTAATCTTAGCCATTATCCATAGGTAGATTATCAAAGAACAATATGACATGTGGTCCGAATCCTGGCCCAAGCAGCCTAAAAAGCATGCTGATCACATGAGTGGCTATGCTACTGACAGGGTGGCAAGATAGAGGAGAAGAGGTTGTGGTGTGGCCATGTTCCATTGTGGCCTTTTTCCCTCCCTTTATCTCTCTCTCTCTGTCTCTCTCTGTTGAGCACACATGCTATTTGGCAATAAAAATTAAAATTAGAAAATAAAATTAAAAAACAATATAATGTAGAATAACAAAAACAAGTTTTTTGATTATATAGATAAAGTGACATATATTTGAATGTCCATTATTTAAACATTCTAAAATTCTATAGAGATAAATTCTAAATAAAACACTTTTCTCATTTGATAAGAAAATTTTGAGTATAAAACTCAATTGTATACTCCTATGGCATGCTTTTCAACCTTATAGGTTTATTTCTAGCATACTTTATTAGTATGGGAGACTCTGTGTCTTCAGGACACTGAAGATGTCTGTATTTATTCCCTCAACAAATATTTTTGACCATCTACTATGTACCTACTACTCTTCTAGACACTGGGCATAGCAGAGATAATCAAGAAAATCAGAATCTCTGTCTTCATGGGCCCTGTACTCTAGGTGGTAGAGACTAACAATAAACAAGAAAACTGATATAATCCTTCCAAATTGGAGTTTTGTTATATAGGAAATAAGAAAAAAAATAAACAAATGAGAAAAAGCAACTTCAAATGGTAAGTTGGAGAAGTCCTCTCTTAAGAAGAATTTAGCTGTGACCAAAGGATAAGATGGAGCCCTATTTGATGCCTGAGGGGAAGAATATTCTGAGAGACTTGTGTGTTATGTGGAATATCAGTTGGAGGATGAAATGTGCAGCTGCAGTGAGGTGAGTGAGAAAAGTCCGGAAATGGGTAGGTGCCTGGATCTTACAGGACCCTACAGTAACCATGTGTCTGGATTTTATCCCAATACCAATAGCAAGTTATTGAAGAAGCTAAGAATAAGTGTGATGTGGTTTGATTTAGAAGACAACAGGATCACTCAAGCTGTGTGAAGAAACTTAGTTGGAGGAGACACAAATAAGAACAGGGGAACACTAAGGGAGCTTTCAGTGCTCCAGACAAAAGGTAATATTGGCAGTAGAGGAAAATGAAGAGAAATTTGAAGTATCATAGAGTTCCCTAAATTGGACTCACCAAAGGACCAGGCCCAGGCAGTGGAGATGAAAAAGAAAAAAACGGGGGGGTGGGGGGGGAAATCAGGACGTGTTCATTTGTATACTCTCAGCTTTTAGTATAATGTTCAGAACACAGTAGACATTCAATAAACATATTTAGTATGAACTGTTTTCCCCCCTCATAAATTTTAGTTCTCCCATACTGATGAAAACACGAGAAAACAGTGGACTATAGAAAATGAACAAATGAATGAATGAATGAATAAATGGAGGATGAGCAAAAGGGGGAAACAAAGACAAAGATTTCAATTTGGAGAAGTTGAGTAATCATTTTACTGACAGTGGATCAAGGTTAAGTCTTTATGCTTTCCCTCCAGGCAAATTTCCAATAAATGTCTAAGAAAGTCCCAGGCCAGCAAAGGCAGAATTGAATACTGCATGGTGAATAAAGTATGGGGCTGTATATGGAAAAGATATTTTTAAAGTGATCTTGTGATTTAAGAAATTATTTTTCATCATCTCCTTGGATGACTTTGAGGAGACAGCTTAAGAATTAAAAAAAAAAAAAAAAGACTGAAAGATATAGTCTGAAAATGAAAAAGCCAAGGAATTCTGTCTTGGTACATTGATTCAGATATTACAGAGGGTGTTTTGTTGCCTCTTAGTTTTAGTACTAATATTGCCTAATATTGCAAACAGACACACTCTTTTTCAAAAACACCACTAAAAAAAAAAGCAACCTGAGGGAACAAAATTCTTGTAAAGATTTTAAATAGGAAGAATAAATATTCCTATGCTTCAGACTGGTGAGGTTAGATAAAAATATATGTACATATATACACACACTCATACATATACATATATGTATGCATATAAGTGTGTGTATATATATATATACACACATATGTATATGTGTATGCATATATGTATATATGTGTTTAGATATGTTTCGATATCTACATATATATGTATATGTGTATCTGTGTGGAGAGAGAGAGCGAGAGAGAATGCTAATACAAGTGATTGCAGACAACATACTTTAAATTGGCCCCCATGGTTTAATTCAGGACCTTTTAGAAATTCTGACATTCTTAGAAAGGGATGTCAGGCATCTATATTTATTCCCAGTTGTTCTTTCAAGATTCAGCTTATGGACCATTTTTAAATCCTGCTACTCTTCATGTAGTTTTGAGTGGTGGCTTTAAATTCTCTCTAAGTTAACCTAAAAATAAAATGCATTGGCCCTTATGCTAATACTATTTGGAGTCTAAAAGTGGCATTCACAATTTTGTCTTGCTCTTTCTATTCTGGCTACAGTACTTAGTCTCCAGAATATGATTGATGTATGGACTTTATTCTGGGAAAGAGTCACATCATACACATCTAAATTCCACCCGACTAAAACAGTGATGTTTCTGGGTCCTGTTTATTCTGTTTCTAACCATGGCTCCTTCACCACCCTTTCAGCCAAATGTTATCTACAATATCAATAGCTTTGAAAAAATATTTTATTTATTAAGGAATTATAGCCTCAGCTATTGCAGGGCTGAAAAGAAATAACAATGGCTTTTGAAGGGAAAGGAAGGATAATTTTAAAACATTGGCAAGTGACATTAATAAACACTGACTCACAAGTTAAAAGGTCTTTTTGGAGGGTCTCTCAAATCTCAATCTCAATCTCTCAAATATGACTTCCTGTTCTTTTTATAATATGGTCAGCTCTGGAAATAGGGTCATATCAAAAGGTACATTGAATTCATATGTAAGCACAGTGTGGGAACAATGTTCTCTTTGGGATACATAAGAGGCAACCCAACTTTCCTGTGGCAAGATTGCTGAAGATATACTGGAAATTGTTACCTTACTTTGTAGCTACCTTCTTTTCCCCAACCTTGAATGAAAGAAACTAAAGATTTTATATAGCCCATTTTATTGGGTAGTCAGTCCAAAGTACATAGTTCATTTCTTTTGAAAGATTTTTAAGACTCATCATCACTTCTTCAGAGGAATCAATGACTTCTTCCTCTGAGTCACTTGGCACCTGTACCTACTCCTTTACCTTTCTATACACAATACTTTCTTGCACTTAATTATATATAATTATCTCACTAGTCTCCTCAAGGGAAGAGACTCTGCTTTATTTGTATTTTTATCCCCAAACACATGACATAGATGCCATTCCAATGTTCTTTTTTTTTTTTTTTTTTAAGAGGTTTTTGCTACAGGGCGTGTGCGCTTGCCAGACAGACAAGAGACAGAGATAAAAAGTGAGAAATCCCCCCCCCCCCCGGGGGGATGGCCATGCCACAATCCCTTCTCCTCCATTCTCCTCTTGGGATCTTGGGCACGCACACACATGCACGCGGCATGAGTTTTAAGCCACCGGGTCCAGGACTCGAACCGCAATCAACTGCGTGGGAGTCCAGCGACATAACCATTACGCTAACTGCTGGTCCCTGCCGTTCCAATGTTCTACGCAAATGGAAAATATCTGAAAAGGATCTCTGCTTTATTAATCCCTAGTAAAGCCTCCTTCTTGGGGCACCATACAGTAGTGATTCACAAAGCAAAACAAATGTTCAAATACATCTATTTTCCCCTGCTCCAGATCATAAAGAGAAGTGTGAAGGTTTTATGGAACCATACATGGTACACAACACTTATATCCATCCCATGTTGCTCAACAGTAGAGAAAAAAGAAGAAATATGGCTTCTATTATCCCTCCATGCTAGGTTTTGGGCCATCTGCTTCTGGCTTGGAAAGAGCCACTGTTGAACTTCTGCAAGGTCAGACACCTGACCACAACTCAAGGCACTGTGGAAGCCACTGCTTGTCTATTGTTACTGGTATAGCCACTGTTAGGTAACACCTTATCTTAACATTTCTATATCTACATCTTCAGAAGAGAGGAGCTTGTGATTTTATTTATTTTAAAAGAATTTTCCTGAGTTCAATCCAAGCTGTTTATGAATTTTAAGCAGCAAACTCAGAAACTCACAAGTCAATGACACCTTTTCTAAAAAACAGTCTCAGTTGATGTAACTAATTAATCTTGAATGTCCAATCCTGGAAAATCCAGCAGTTAAGCCTTTATTTCAGATAATTTGTATGGCCAAGGTTACTATGATGACCTTCTGATCCTATCAACATTACAATGTCCTTGGCCAGGAACAAAGTGTCCCTTTTTAAATGAATTTTCTGGTATCACTGAATATGATGCCCAATGAATGTTTAGAGAATGAATGAATGAACTAGTGACTGGCATGTAGACTAGCTCTGTTTCCTATCGTATACCCACTATCCTTCATAATCATTCCCCTTGACATCATGTGCTATATAACCAGTATTGCAATCTAATTTTAGTTCTGGAAGATGACAAGCGTAAAGAAGAAACTTGGCTTCTGGTGTCACAAAAATGCATCAGTAAAGTTTTAGATGACTCCCAAAAGACGACTTTTTAAAGTTACTATTTTTAAATCAACAGTGTCATCAATTCAGAAGAGTAAGGATTACTAGGAATATATTTAGAGTCTGACCTTCAAAATTTTTGAAATAGAGTTAAAGAAATTCTTAACACCAAATTTGATTTAATTTGCCCTTTTTCCATAGTTTGAGAAAATATTATTAAGAATCTGAATGATTTGTCAATCAGTCATAGTGTCATCGGCATCTTTTGTCACCGTGTAATCAATTCCTCTCTACAGATTCTTTTTCTTTTTTCCTTTCATCTTTCTTTTCTTCCTTTTTACTAGTCATTAGACTCAAATGTATTCATAAGCATCATCTTATATAGTCCTCATAAAAATGTAGTATGCTACTGTGATTATTTTTTTGTCCTCTTGAAAACTGAGACTCAGAGGCATTAAATAACTGAGCTAGGGTCACACAACAGTCAGAATTTAAATCCATGACTAAAAGGCTCCAAAATCCATGATCAACCCATTTTATCAATGTGTTTGATATTGGAAGAAAAAAAAAAGTCATTGTTGAAAATACCAATGTCTTTTTTTTTAAAGAATTATTTATTTATTTGATTTATTCATTCATTTATTTTAATTTGGCCAGAGAGAGACATAGAGAAAGAGAAAGAGGGAAAGTGAAAAAGCAGGCCACCAGGTCCGGGATTTGAACTGTGGTCGGCCATGTAGGAGTGTCCAGCGTCTTAACCACCATGCCACCTGCTGGCCCCTGAAAATACCAACGTCTTTTAAGGATTATTAAGAGTTAATTTTTAAACTAATGAAAAAAAAAGAAAAATGCAAGATAAATCAAGATGGCCTATGTTTATAGCCCCAAGCAAAAGACAGAGGAAATAGTAGTGAACAGGATTAAATATTAGTTTTTTCAAGATTCTTTTTGATGTATTATAAAAATTGATCATGTGTCCCTAAAAGCTATAATATAATTATCTGGATGTAATCATTTGACAATGAAACGTAATTCTGTGAATGTACTTTGATATTCAAGGACAGCAGTGTTGGCCTCCAGGGACAGAAAATAATAATACTGATAGAGATATGTGTGAAAGGACATTATTTATAAAGAAGTCCAAGATATTTTACTGCTGATTTCATTACATAGCTTCTTATCAATTAGCATATGCTCCTTTCAAGATAAAAAATGAAATGTTTGCATTTCTTTTAGGGATTTCCAGTTGAACGGATGGCTGGTCAAATGATTGGATGTTCTTAGGATGGATTCCAAAATTTTTAACTAACTGGCCAACAAAGCATTCTTCGCCTCCTCCAGCCTCATCTCAGCCACACTAGTCTGGCTTCTGATCCTCCTCTGGCACTGGCTTTCTTTGTTCTCTCCAGAGGACCATGCTCTTTTATTTCAGGATCTTTAGCTTCCCATTACATTTCCTTTACACATCCCTTACCACATTTCCTTTCCTCCTATCCCCTAAACCTTTTTTTCAAATCTAATTTACTCTTTGTGTCTCAGTGTATAGGTCTTTTTTCTTAGAGGCCCCCAGAGAACACAGGCCAGATGCATCTCCCCACCCCAGGCAGAGCACTCACTAGTTTAAGACATTGGTCTAAATGCTTCATGTGTGCTAGCTCATTTAATCGCCACAAAACTCACAAAAGGAGTTATAGCTATAGTTGCATGCTTCAGCTGGAGAGACTGAGGCACAGAATGATTAAGCAACTAACACACTGTCACGAGCCTTGTAAGAGGAAGAACAAGACATGAGCCTTGATGGTAGACCTGGAAACCCACTGTTCTCTCTACTTGGCTACCTTGCCTCTCTTAGGAAATCCTATACACCTACTCCTAGTATCTTTCTCCTTGAAGTACTTATCCCCAGAACTGTTTTGTCCCTCTTTTCTACTATAATTTCTTTGAGAACAAGGTCTAAATATCAACCATATTACCTAGCAGGTCTAGCACAGTGCCTAGCAGGTGGTCAATAAATATATGAAGAGTGGTATGGTTTGAATGTCCCCAAAAAATAAGGTGTTGAGATTTTGTTTTGACTGGATTAAGAGGGTAAAAACTTAATCTGACTACATGATTGAAAGGTGGAGCCTTTAGGAGGAGACTAAGATTAAGATTACAGTAATTAGGGCAGAGTCCCCATGATTTCTGGTGGATTTATAGGAGAGGGAACCAATGATACCAGAACAGAGACATGTGGGCACAGATGTGTGTGCTTCTGCCTTCCACAGCCAGACGACCTTCACAAGAGGTGGCCCTTGGCCCCCAGACCTCCAAATTTTGACCTGAATAAACTTCTATTTTTATAAATTATCCAGACTCAGGTATTTTCAGTTACTAGCAACAGAATGGGCTAGAACAAAGAGTAAATAAATAGATGGTCAGATAGAGGGACAGATGGGTAAACAGATGAATGACTTTGCTGTATGCCTTTAAAAATGGTGCCAGATAATTTTGGATTTTAGGCTTTCTCTACCCACAAAGAAAAACCTTGTTATGAGCCAGAAATATTATCTTATACCAAGAGCAAGGTGCCTAGAGCTACATATTTTGGACCAACTAGGTTTTAGTCAACCTCAATATAATGTCTTCAATGAGAAACACTTGATTTGTAAGATGCCCTAGATCTAATCAAACTTTTAAAAGGGCACCTATAAAACTGGCATGGGATGGAGGAGGAGTAGAATAAAATGGTATAAAACTGTTGATCAAAAAGAGACCATAAAGATCACCAAATTCTACTTCATGCTACAGTAATTGATATAATCATGATTCTTGAATGCTTGGGTCAGAGTTCTTCAACCGAATCTTGATCTATGTTTGGAATAAGTGAAGAAATTCAGAAGTGTTCTGACAGTGCCCCCATATCTGGCCTTTCCTGCTGCTGTCAGACAAAGATAAAACACAGGGGATTTTAGGAAAGCCACGTGACTGTGATACTGACCCTTTCATCCAGTCTGTGGAAGACACAGTGACTGATAATGACTTCAGAAACATCTACTTACCAAACATCTGAACTCCAACATAAACCCACAGTCTTAAGGCATAAAACAATTATTTTACAGAAGCATGAGGTGTGAACACAGGCTTCAGAAGGAAAAGTATTATTTTACAAAGGTATTCCATTTGAAAAACAGCAAGACAATTTTTGTTAAGATAACAGGCTGATTTCAAAGAAAAGACCTGCCTGAATATTCTTCTTCATTCTGTCTGACATGCATAGAAATGCAACTCAAAACCCAAAGATTTCATAGAAATAAATTGCATGGAGCACAGGATTTCAAACAATGAAACTGCCCTCTTGCCAGCTGAAACTTTGGGCAAGCCATCTGATCTCTCTGAATTTCAGTGCTCTCAACTGCAAAATGGAACTGGTCCTTCAATAAAGCCATGTGTAGTGTCTTCTGTGTGTGAGCTGTTATCACTAACAGGAGAGCTACCATTTATTGAGTGTATACCATGTCTTGGGTACTTTACCTCTTGTCTCACTCAATCCACATCAGTCCTTCATTAGAGACATTGGAAACTGAGGCTTGGAAAGTTCAGCAACACAAGTCGAAAAGCCAGAAATGGAACTCATGTTCATTGACCCCCTCAAACCTTTGATCCTTCTGTTCAGCTTCACAGAGACTCATATGGAAAGGGCTTTGAACACTTGGGAAGGGCTAGATATATAATCACTGTTGTTTTTACATATGGTTTTAACTGGACTTACACTTTCCTTAGAGATGCTTTTCTCTTTTTTTTTTTTTTGTCTATTTGCCCTTGTTAATATGATGTAAAATCTTCAAAGAAACCTTCTTTGCCTTCTGAAACTCCCTGGAAAAGGAATGCAATGGAGCTTTCAGTTGCTTTACTTGCCTGTGACTCGGCCCAACTTCAGTATTTCTGAGAATAGGAGAGTAATTGTGATGGGCTTTCTAAGACCTTAAAGGCTAGGAAAATGGGCCAAGACTTCGTTTTCTTTCTCTTCTCTCAAGTAACAGAGTTTCTACAGGCAAAATTCCCTCAAACCTCAACAGCAGCATACACTTTGGGAGATACTTATTCTCTTGAATTTATCTTTAAAGGTCTTGACATGTTGGCAATTAGGAATGCTGTTGTCTCACACTCATTTTTCACTTCGCTTGAAGGAAGTAAAAGACAGCATTGTGTCAATATTCAACTGCCAGGAGAGTCTCTGGGTTACTGTTTGTGTTGCTTTGCCATGAACTAGAAGTTGCTTGATGTCTTCAAGGTGTTAATGACAAAGCTAGTGATATACAAGGTCCAGAATCATTGAGGACATAATAAAGTGAGGAAAAATACATCAGAATGAATTGTTTAGTGAATGGAAATTGGATAGAGAAATGGATATAGATAGATACTGAACAACTGAATAACTGATTTTCATATTGTTATTTTCAATCTCAGTATTTTTTTTCTCCCTAGATGAATACAGCTTGCTATGGTGTTACATGATAATACTAAATGATTCTATTTAAGTGAATTTCAAAAACAGATGGATTCATGATGATAGAAACCAAAATTGTGATTTCTTCAGATAAGATGTAAGACTAGGAATTAATTGAAAAATGACACAAGGGAATTTTCTGGAGTGATGAAAGTATTGTAAAAAAATTTTTGAGTGGTGGTTTTATCCTTGTATGTGATGGTCTAAGGTCACAGAACTAAACAGTTTAACTCTGTACATTTTATCTTATTTGAATTATACCCTAATAATAATATATGCATATATGTTATCTCAGTTTTCTATTTATTGATGAATAACTAATTATAAAATTTAGAGCTTAAATCAACAAACATGTATTATCTCACACAGTTTCTGAGGATCAGGAATCAGGATAGCTCAGCTGGGTGTTCTGGCTCATGAAGTAATCAAGCTGTTGATCTGGACTGCAATCTGAAGACTTGAAGAAAGTTGAATGTTTTACTTCCAGCCTCACTCATACAGCTGTTAGCAGGAGGCTGACCACATGAGCTCACAGTGACTGCGTTAGGGTGAGTGATCCTAGAGAGAGAACACACAAGGCAGAAGCCAAGGCCTTGGACAGAGAAGCTCAAGTGTCACACTATCACTTCTAGCATCTTCTGTTGGTCACATAGACTCAACCCAGCACAATGTGTGAATGCCAGGAATGGAGATAATTGAGTAACTGAGGGCCATCAAGTCCGAGTATGCCTTTACATACTTAAAATATCATTTAAGCAGTGCCTGGCACATTGCAGCAGTTCAATCAATATCTGTGGTCATTACATTGTATTCTAAGAATACTGGAAAAGAGGTTACACCTCATGGATGAATCTTGATTATCAGGAGGTCTCGGTAAAATCAGTTTTAGCTGAGTGAGATGGGGAAGGCAGGGAAGAACACATCTCTCAATAAACCTAAAGGGGCTATTGATTCAATTTGCCAATAAAAGAGCAAAGCAGAACTTTGTACATTTCGGGTAGGAGAAAATTGGACAAGTGAAGCAGAAACATTCAGTGCTATTTGGGGGCCTGAGGAGGTCTGACCATACCTCTGGCTATCATGTCACCAGCCTTTCTTGTTCCTCCTCTTCCTTCTCTGACAATTTATTTGGACTCCTTTCATCTTTCACCCTGGATTGACCTCCTTCCCTCCTTCCAAGATCTAGCAGCACTCTCTCTTCTCAGGGATGGCTTCTTTCTCCACTTTCATAGTGTGTCCTTTGTACTGTGTCCTAATTCTTGATTTATTCTGGTTGAGTGGATTGCTAGCTCTTCACCTCTGTCTCTAACACGTATTTTGAATTTCCTGGGGACTAGGACTGTGTTGTATCTCACCTATTTCCATACTTTCTGTTATATTCTGCACACAGTAGGTGCCCTATAAATATTGATTGAAATGGCACATGGCAGCAATTTAAATTTTGTGTCTCCTGGCTCAAAATGTACAAAATCTCATATTCTTTCTAGCAACCATCCAATTAGCTAATCACCAATAGAAAAGAATGACCTCCCACTCCTTTCACACATGTTTTATTCCATTTTTGGAGCCCATGACCATGCAGGTTGACATCAGGGAGTCTTTGTGGTTTTGTCCATGATAGTAACAGCTGATACTAAAATTAAAAAGTGCACAGAAGAACAAACTACCTCTACAGACAAGGAAGAAACTGTTCAAAAAGAGAATATCTCTGACAACTGTGGACAATTCAGCAACCAATTTGAACACTTCATGCATTTTTGCTTACAAGTTCTAGTTCTTGAACTTTTCCTATTCATATATCTAAAGCATTGGGCTTACAATACCTCCTAAGCCCCCTTTCCATCAATGTTCCTGGTCATTTCCCAGTTAAAAATTCATTTTAATCCCTAGCCCTCGTTTCCTAGAAAAGATGTTTGTTTTTTACTTTAAGTAGATGGATTTCTATCACACACTTGCAGTTTGGGTGATGTAATACCCTTATCTTCTCCAAGAACCTTCTGAGTCCCAAGAACTTCTCTTAGATGTAGGTCTTGTCATGGCCAGGCATCATAAAGCATAGATTCAAGGGTTTTCTAGAGTAAAAGAAAGAACCATAATGATCTCATTCTCAGAAGTACAAATTGGCTAAGCAGGAAAGCACTATCAGGATGACAAAATTCAGTGTCCTGAATTTCCTGAATTGGCAGGTTAACCCTAATCTGCCCCTTCACGGAGGTCCTTGTCTTGGGACTCAAACCCAGCCCAATTTGTGAGTGAGCCTTGAGCTAGGTCAGAAGTGCACCTGGTGAGTCCCACCCTTGGGTGGGCTCCAGAATCCATTAGTCCTGGCTGCTAGTCCTGGCCATTTTCTTGTGAGCTTAGTCAGAGCCTTTCTCCATGATCTTCAGGGCATTTTACAGGTATCATTCAACATGAGTGAGGGGCTAAGTACTGTGCTTCTGTTTTCCCACTTAGTCCAACAGATCGTGTGAGAGGCAACATGA
The DNA here is from genome assembly GCA_026018925.1 of Tupaia tana. Lineage (NCBI taxonomy): Eukaryota > Metazoa > Chordata > Mammalia > Scandentia > Tupaiidae > Tupaia > Tupaia tana. The sequence goes on along the minus strand of JAKSZU010000006.1, from coordinate 196,896,248 downwards.
TAACATTAAACTGAAAGAGCCCCCAAGTAGGAGTAAAGCTCATCTGGTTTCTTCTTTTCATTCCATTTCTTATCAGCTGTTTAATCTTGGGAAAATTAAATCATCTCTTTTCTCATTTGGGAATTAAGAAAAATAATGCTTGTGCAAGTATGTTTCAATAATTAAATAAGGCCCTAATATATTGTAGGTGCTGAATAATATTATTCCTGTTTTATCTTCCCTTAGACTGGAGTCCTGCCCATCCAGCCCAATAAATTCATTGTGTTACCCCCTAGATTCTATACTGTGCTGCAGTGTCTACCCATCAACCAACATAACTGCTTTGAAGTGACACCAGCTTAAATGGAGCACAAGGTTATTGTGTTCGTTTGGACTAGTTATACTGGATTGGTGGTTGCCTTCCTTAGGGACAATTTGGCAGGTGACTCAGTTTTCCCTGTCTTAGATTTACCTAGTCTCAGACCCTCCCAGCCCTCTACCTAGTGTCAATTAGACACAGACAAGCAAAGTAGAATAGTGTTTAAGTGTACAGACTTTGGAGTTGAGCAATCTGAGTTTAAACCCATTGTGTGACCTTAGGCAAACTAGTTAACTCTTCTAAAGCCTCAGTCCCTTTATTTTTAAAGACCACTTGATAGTATTACCTAACCCCAAGACAATGAAGAGGATCACATGACATATTATGCATAAACCTCTTAGCAAAGTGCCTGACACATAATGAATACTCAATTAATGTTGCCTATTTTCTGCTCTGCAGCTGAGCCCAGCCATGAAATGATGATAAATACTAATCATGAAGTAATAGTTTTGTCTTGAGTACTGTTCACCTGTTGATAGTTAGAATCAGGCCTCTACTGTTTGTACCAAATTAGGAAGTTCCAGTTTTGTATGACGGAACTTCGTCAGGAAGCTGGGTGGTTCATTTGCCGCAGGAAGTTGAAGTATGATTTTATTTATTTGCTTTATCTCATATGTTTACAAGTGATCTCAGAATCTAGATTTGAAAAAAGGAAAAGGTGATTTTTAACTCATCTATGTCAGTGAGGTATATTCTTGAGCCACAAGGAAAAACTGAATCTAGAAAGATAACTCATAAGGAAGCCACTTCAATAATCCAGGTAAGAATCTGAAGTCCTCTAAACATCTGAGCCAAGCAAAAGTATATGAGAGTAAAATTCTCCTTGAATTCTGGGCTGTAGCATGCCCTGCATATCACATACACAGAAAACTTTATTTATAAAACATGTGGGTCCTCTGGGACTTGGAATCTTGAATTCAGAGCCAGTGCAGCATGATTAAAACCCTAAAACATCCACTACTGTAGTTAACTCCCATACAGGCGTAAGTGAGATACTTCTCCAAATTAGTTGACCTATGCTCTCAGAACAAAAGACAACTGTACCCATGTGCCATGAAGGTTTGTGGTTGTGCTGTTGCTGCTCAGCAAGTCAGAAATTTGTGAAAGACATTCAGAGAACTCTATAGAATACAAGGTCTGTCTGTCTGTCTGTCTATCTATCTATTTATTCATTAGAATTTTGTCAAAGCGCACATGCGCACCCCTTGGAGGGGGATGACCATGCCACAATTCCTTCTCCTCCATTCTTCTCTTAGAGTTTTGGGCACAGACACACATGTACTCTATATGCATTTTTCAAGCTACCAGGTTTGGAACTCAAACTGCAAAATCAGCCATGTGGGATCCTACTGCCTTCACCACCAGACCTGAATATCCATTTAATTTTAAAGGCCTCAGTAAAGCATAACCCTGAGACTTTGGTTATGTCCCATAACCATCAGGGTTATTGCTCAAGAGGCATGAATTTTAGTTTGCAGTAAACAAATTGTGATGCTGTGAAGGAATATACATTTACAGTGTGATACCCACCCTTTCTTTATCCACTGTTCTTGACTTCATGATGTAAAGAACAAGGAATGGCCAACCTGTAATATTTCAAATGAACCATTGTAAACTCTTGACAACTTGTAACCTCCTCTCTTCTTGCCCTTCTCTTTGTTAAATAAATTACTTTTCTTGGTGCCATGTTGATGAGCACATGTCTAGGAAACTGGAGTTTGCTCATCTGGGTAAATTGTCCTAAATCCTGTCTCAAATAAACCACTCTTAGGTTGACATATTGCTCAGGAAGACAGGGAACATTCGAATGGCAGGAGCGCTTAAGTAAAGAAAATTAAAACAAATTATTTAACTTGAATAATTCTTCCTGTATGAAGTATGCATGAAGCAAGATATTGGTTCTTAGCGTTGGCAACTAAATGCACATTGTGTCTAGTTTAAGTTAGTAAAGGTATTTGATAATATTTAATTACTTTTTTAGAAAATGTAAGCTCATGGGACCAGCAGGTAGCATGGTGATTAAGGTGCTGGACTCCCACATGCTCAACTGTGGTTTGAGTCCTAGAACTGCCGACTTGAAAAATCATACTGGGTGCATGTGTGTGTGTGCCCAAAATTCCAAAAGGAGAACGGAGGAGAAGAGATTATGGTGTGCCCATCTTCCCTTGAGAGCGTGATTTCCCACTTTTTCTCTCTCTCTTTCTCTGGCAAGTGTACATGCCCTATGGCAACCCCCCCCCCCCCAAAGAAAAAGGAATTAAGCTCTATTTAATAACCTTTATTTGATCTTTTTATAGTTCCTCACAATTTATATTTTTGTTTTAGGTTTGTAAAATAATTTGAATTGAATGCTTGAGAAGGAAAACAACTCTCTGAAAACAAAAAAATAATACTTTACATTTTAGGTTTGACTTATATTTTTATTAAAAATTGAAACTGTATATTATGGACATAATTACATTTTAATTTTTAATATTTTAGATATTTATCAATAGAATCACACCCCATGATTTACTGAAATGAAAGCAAAAAATAAATTTTGTGTAATAAATGTATAATAATTTTTGAATTATGTTTTTACTTACTCAGCACAACTTTGGTTATCAACTGAATACCCATACATGTACGTATTAATTGAATTCATTTGAGGCTAGCAGCTGGCACAGAGTTTGGGACAGCTGGATCCCACTTGACTGACTGAACAGTTCAAGTGCCAGACGCAACACTTAAAGGACATGCCGGGCTTGTGTGTGTGTGTGCCCAAAATTCTGAAGGGATTGCAGTGTGACTATCCTCCCTGAGTGGTGATTTATCACTTTTTCTCTCTCTTTATCTCTCTGTCTCTCTCCAGTGAGTGCCAGAGATATGCAATGGTGAATATCAGTCATCTTTGATATTCTATAAACTTTCAGTTGTAGACAAATAGTAGCTTTTACATTTAAAACACTTTTTGTCATTAAGATGTACTTGTTAAGGAAGAAGATAGTTTATTAAGCATGGTTCATGCTTTATTTATAACTTTTAAATATTTAAAGATAAGACATGTAGGCTTCTGAGATGGGCTCTACAAGGTTGAGACTAGGTCTGCCAATGGTAAAGAGTCTTCCTTTTATTTTTTTAGTTTTCTATTTACTTTTATCTATTCATTTGTACAGGTTTTTGCCTTAGGGCATGTGCACTCGCCAGAGAGAGAGACAGAAACGGTGAGAGGGAAAGTGAGAAAATAATCCCCAGGGGGATGGCCATGCCTCAGTCCCTTCTCCTCCATTCTCCTCCCAGGATCTTGAATATGCACACACATGCACCCAGCATGACTTTCAACCCACTGGGTCTGGAACTCATACCATGGGCAGCCATGTGGGAATCCAGAGACATAACTGCTATGCCATCCACTGGCCCCAAAAGTCTTCCTTTTAAATATTGGGGGGGGGGGGAAGGAAAAATGAAGTCTGTGAGCTAATTTTAAAACTAAACAACCAGGGACCAGCAGTTAGCGTAATGGCTATGTTGCTGGACTCCCACTTAGTCGACCGCGGTTCGTGTCCCGGACCCGGTGGCTTAAATTCATGCCAGGCGCGTGTGCGTGCATGCCCAAGATCCCAAGAGGATAATGGAGGAGAAGGAATTGCAGCGTGGCCATCCCCCCTGGGGGGTGATTTCTCACTTTCTGTCTCTCTGTCTCTCTCTGTCTGTCTGGCAAGCGCACACGCCCTATAGCAAAAAACCTTTCCAAACAAACAAACAAACAAACAAACAAAACTAAACACCCAGCCAGCCAACAAGACACAGTAAAGATATCAACAGGGATTAGCCATTCAGATCTGTTTCTGCTGTTCATACTATGAACTTTATATCTTACTCATAGTGACTCTGAACTCTGAATACATTGCCCATACATTTTAGGCTAATATGTACTTAAAATTTTTTTTGAAAAGAAATTCGGGTAGAGCCTACAGAATCTTTTTATTACTGTTTTTTTGTGTGGGGGGAGGTTGTTTTTTTTTTTTGTTTGTTTGTTTTTGTAATCATGTTTTATCCATTGTCTACCTACTATTGTTGAAGTGGAATTCAGTTCAGAAACTGTTTTAAAAGTCAGTATCAGGTGTTCTGAAATTTTTTTAAATCTACAGACCTAGTCTATAGGTAATGATTAGAGGTGACCAGGGACACAGAACTTCAATTAAGAGAGACTGATCAGAAACTCAGAAGGGCAAGCTTCTCATATTGGATCCCCTGATAGCTCAATGAAAAATGTTACATGGGTGCTGTTCAAATTCGAAATGGTATCACTTTCTGTACCACCAAGGATAGCACAGATTTTCCACAACAATTAGGTGGTCCTCTAAATGGAAGGCTGCTGAAATGGGCAGCAAGCAAGACACATCCCCACACACACCCAAAATATCACATCACCAGCTGTAGGTTTTAGAAGGAGCTATGTTAACATTGTTCTATAAATCAATGAGTAGGATTTCTTCTTCCTGGAGAGGAGCTATTTAATAAATTAGTAAAGATTAAGAAACACTTTTATAAGTATCTCTCTGGATTTGCCTTGTAAGATTACATGAAAACAGTGAAATCATTGTTCTGTATAGGAGTCTAATCTCGTTGGAAATATTAATCTTTCTACCTAGGTCCATTGCCCTGCAGTTGAGTGTGTGTTAAGTCTGACAGCTATGTATAAGCCACAGGGACTAATGGACTCCTCTTGTAAGTCCTTACTGCCATAGCCGTAATCAGACCATCCATATGGTTAACATGTGCCAACTTCATTGAAGGAGGGTGAGTGAGACTGAGATTCATGATACTGGAGAATAATAATGTGAAGAGGCTGTATGAATGGACTCATTGTTTGCCTATGTTTTAAAAGTTCTCATTTTCCACAACATTTTATAGAGAACTCTTAAAAGAGACTTTTACTGATAGAGATACACATTAAATGTCAGTTTAAAAAGAGTTGTTGATGTAACGTAACATGATCTGCCTTTGCATAAGACCTTTTTATCCCAGTATATTGAAGAGTATTTTGCCAAACCAATCCTATCATCAAAATCAAGACGTAATTCACAGAAGCTAAGAAAACCGCCTTCTAGATTTAAATTCAGAGACATGGAGTATTTATTAGATCAAATACTCCAAAAAGATTGGCATACATTTGTCACATGACTTCCTTTCTCTGTGATAACTAGACATTAAATATTTACTCATTCATTATCACACATTGAACATCTACCATATACCAGGAGGAGTGCTTTGTAGTGAGGTAAAAAGCTTATGTCCTTATCTTCTAATGTCAGAAATAGATGTGCAAATAAGGTGATAACAATGAAGTATGATAAGTGTAATGTAAGGAACTTATACAAGTTTGAGAGTTTAGATAAAGCACTGAGTCTCAAAACATGGTCCCAGGACTAGCAAAATCACCCAGAACTTGTTAGAAATGAAAATTCTTACTGCAAAAAATGATAAGTATGGGTGTAATGCATATGTTAATTAGCTTGATTTCACCATTCCACAAGGTGTGTACATATACATCAAAACATCCAGTTGTGGGTTAGTCCTGTAGCCTACTGGTTAAGGGAGTCAGATCCCACATGACTGTCCATGGTTTGAATCCCAACCCGGGCAGCTTGAAAAAGAAGCCTGCTGCATGTACAAGTCCAAAATCTCAACAGGATGGAAAACTGGAGAAGCGAGTGCGTAATGATCACACTCCATTGAGGGGATGCTTTCTCTCCTCTTTCTCTCTCACTCTCTCTCTCTCTCTCTCTCTCTCTCTGTCAGTCCATCTCTGGCAATTGCATGTACCCTCTGACAATTAATAAAACACACATAAAAACAAACCCCAAACCATGTTGTACACCATAAATATATACAATTATTTGTCCATTAAAACATGTGTCTATTTTTTAAAACACCACCAACAAAAATATAAGTGAAATATTAATAATGAAAACTCCAGCAAAACCCTTTTGAAAAAATAAAGAAAGAAATGCAAATTCTTGGGCCCAGAACTACTAACTTCTAAACTCAGGGGTGGATCCTGCCATCTGTGCTTTCACAAGCCCTCCAGCTGATTCTGATGCTCGCTCAAGTTTGAAAACCACTGGCCTAGAGCAGCGATTCCTAAACGGTGGTTGCAGATTAGAATCACCTGGGGAGTGCTTAAACCTTCCAATGCCCAGGCCACATCCCAGACCAATTAAATCAGAATCACTGGGGGTAGATGAAGTGATGTCTGCACCAGGTTTTAAAAGTCAAATAAGATATTTCCAGGAAGACACGGTGAGAAGGCATTTCTGGCAGAGCGAAGAGTCCACAAAGGCATAGAAGCATGAAATGGTGTTGTATTTTGGAGGTAAAATCAACACTACTGCTGAAGCATAAAGTTTAAAAGAAAAAATAAAGAATGAACTGGAACAGCAGAGGTCAGTACACAGCTTCATAGCAGCTACTACTTGGAGGATGAATTGAGTCTTAGTTCTATATTCTTTTTCTGCTCTTTATTAAAAATTGGTTTGGGTCTCATTTTACTACCTACTTAGCTTGTTTCCTAGTCTTGTCTTTCCTAACAAAGCCATTTCTCTTAGCTGAGGCTATTTATAATCAAGATCAGTAATTATTTAGGACTCAACAAAACTCAGCCACCTGCTGTTAGGAATGGAAAGACAGAATTGGTAGCAGACAATGCAGAAAAGAGGATCTGAGATAACGCAAAGTAGCTAAAGAAAAGGAGAGAGTTGCTTTAGACATTTCCCTCCCAGCTAAATCAGGCAAGGAATCTAGAATAAAAGCATCTGTCCTCTAAGAAATCAAAGCCAGACACAGGAAGTGGGTGGAAAGATCCTTCTAAAGAGCCTCAGCTGCCACATGCCTCTGTCTGCTGCCCGCCCAGCAGCTGCACAGACCCCCTCTTGTTGGGGGACAAGACAGGGTCCTTTCAGTCCTGTGACCTCAACCCCATCTCCAATGATGGGGAAGAGAGAAGCTGAAATTCTTGTGAACGAGCACTTGAGAATGTGACAGTTATTTGGGGTAACAGGTTTCCCACAAGCCCTGCGTTCAACGGGGCCATTGTGTGGACTGCATGCACTTATACCAGTGTCAGGGCAGGGAGAAGGATAACAGAGAGGCAGGATTGGGCCATTCTTTGATTCACATAATATAAATATTTCCAGGGGACAGAGATGGGCAGAAACTTTAAACTACTCATCGTCTACCTTGGCGGGGGCAACCAATTATTCCTTCTCCCTTGAATAAAGCACCCAGTACCCCTTGCCTGCCTTCCTCTTTTCCACCTCTCCTTGAACACTTCCGGGTTGTGCTCTAACACAACAGTCCTCAACCTTTTTGGCACTCGGTTTTCATAGAATACATTTTTTCTATAGTTCAGGGGTCAGGGGGTGGGGGTGGTTTCAGGATGACTCAAGCACAGGACATGTATTGGGCACTTTATTTCTATTATATTATAATAAAATAATTATACAACGCACTATAATGCAGAGTCAGTGGGAACTCTGAGTTTGTTTCCCTGTATCTAGGTGGTCCAATCTTGGGCCTCCTCTGAGACTCTAATGCCACCACTGATCTGACAGGAGGCAGGGCTCAGGTGGTAATGCCAGCAATGGGGAGGTTTTAAATACAGATGAAGCTTTGTTCCCTTGTCTGCTTCTCACCTCCTGCTGTGTGGCCTGGTTGCTAATAGGCTATGGGCAGATACCAGGGGTTGGAGACCCCCACACTAACAGACTCTACTCTTTGAACTGGATTCAAGGTCAACTTTGACTCACTATTGCATTCATAGCCTGCTGACCAGAACCTAGGCAGTTTAATAAACAAAGCAAGTATGAATCAGTCATGAAGATAAAGGTTAACACTCAAGCATGTACTAACTTTACAAGGCTCACATCTCTACTTCTGATATCATATCAATGGACCGAAGCAGAGAGAGCATATATTTTGAACAGAATGTCAGCACATTGAACCTGAGATTATGGTGAGCAATGATGGATAACTCTAAAGTCTAGAGTAGGGGTAAGAAAGTTCTCTCCTCCTGAGGAAATTTGTGAAGAAGCTCATTATTTGTTACTGTATTGGGTTCTATCAGCCATCTCAACTCCATCTCATATTCCCATGCATTATTATGTGACTTATTTGGGAGAAAGGACCTGGTCAGCTTCTTCCTGGCAGGGGATTTGGTTGTCCTTTTCAGTTAAGTTTTAATGGACTTCTTTTGGTTATTATTATATATTCGAAGCTTTCCTCTTTGCTAAGCTATGATCATCACTTTACATGGCAATATGATGGCATAGGCCTTTAACCACAAGCTTTAGAATCATTCTGCCAGAGTCAAATCTCAGTTTCATCCCTTTGAGCAAATTGCCTAATCTAGTCTAGCCTCAGTTTTCTTTAATATTAAACATGAATAGTAATAATAGTCCTTCCTTTGTTGGATTAATATGAGTGTTAGTAAATTCATTCATATGGTATGCTTACTATCACACCTAATAGATAATAGGTGTTCAGTAAATGCTATGCACTGTCATCACAAACCAACTTTTTCACAACCTGGAATGTATGTACTCCTCACCCTATTTGCAAAATGTAAGAGAGATTTACCAAGTTCAAGTTCCTATTCATAGTCACAGAACTTGTGTGTAGGAGATTTGGGATTCAAACTCAGTTCTAGTGTTATGCTCGAGTTAATGCTGTTAAACATTACACTCAGCAGCCCATATTCAACAATTACTTTTTATTATTTGACTGTTTAAATTCATCTCTCCTCTCCTTGGCAAAATGACTACTGGTTTGCTCTATACATATGATTTATCCTGAAACTTTACACTTCTCTGCCCTTGTTTGATTCCCTCTTCTCAGTTTGCTATTTTATTGTTACGTTTCTTCATTGTACTCACAACAGTTTTTAATACTGTCTGTTCTAAACTAGTCATTTTGCTTCCACACATTTGTTCTGAAAGATAAGACTATTCCTTAAGAAAAAATAAAAATAAAGCAGGAACAAATTCTCAGATATAATCTTCCTGGTGTGCTATGAATATCTGAGCACTTGCAGGGTCATTACACTTCCGGATATTCCTAGTCTCTATAGCAAGGACTCAGCAGCACTTTTCTATTTGTTTATTTTTTTTGAGAGGTTTTCTCTATAGGGCACGTGCGCTCACCAGACAGAGAGAGAGAGACAGAGAGACAGAAAGCGAGAAATCACCCCCCAGGGGGGATGGTCACGCCGCAATCCCTTCTCCTCCATTTTCCTCTCGGGATCTTGGGCACGCACGCACACACGCCCGGCGTGAGTTTTAAGCCACCAGGTCCGGGACGCAAACCGCGGTCGACTACGTGGGAGTAAAGCGACATAGCCATTAAGCTAACTGCTGGTTCCCTCAGCAGCACTTTTCTAAAGACAGCTGGCTATTGTAGTCTGAGTAAAGTCCCACCCATAGATTCGTGCTCTATTGTTTAAAAGTAAGAGAACAAAAATTGTCTACTTCAAGTTTCAGATACTCAAGGAATCTTCAAAATGTTTATTGAAAATGCGTATTATGAAAGACTATGCATGGATTTCAAAATGTTTTGCACCAAATAAACTGGGAGTGTTTAAGTATAGGTAATTTGGAAAGTCAATTGTTGGAAGTCAACTACTATCATATACTCATGATATTTAGCAAGTTTACATTAAACCTATAATAGCAAAATGGTTCTATGCAGTTATAGCCAAGCATACCATATAACTGAATAACACCCAGCAAGATGAATATATTTGTATAAATGTTGTCAACTGACATGCACTTTTGTTTGAGTTTGCAGTTGGCCACATTGCTGTAGTTTCTTGAGGGCAGAAGGAATATTCCATCTCATACTTTTCATGCCTTCTTCCAGGTATTGGATACTTGGCATATGGATTTTTTCTCAGTAAATGAACTATGAGTAACTGAAATTCTTCCTCTTATTTTTTTAACATGGTATTTAATTAGTTAATAAATTACAAATTACGGAATTTTTTAAGCCTTTTTAACTCATTGTGTCCAACATGTACTTTGGAGGAATTAAAGAGTATTAGACAAAAAGGAGGAAGCCCATCTCTATCTTCTGGCAGCTCCCCCACTATTTGCAGTATGGGCCTCTTTCTCAATAATTACCAAGCTGCAGACCCATCTGTTGGCTGTCAAAGTCTAACCATATTCTAGAATGAGAACCATCATCAATTCTGTGTTAGGCTTCACAAACAGAAAACACTTACCGTACATACTGAGCTCTTCAATGTTAAGTTAGCTCTTCTAGGAAAACCACATGGAAGGAGGCCCAACTTTTTTGGGTTTCCAGTGTTTGAGCATATTTGATAACAGTAGTGACCAAAAAATACTGGGTCGTAAGTAAAGTCATGATATGTTTTTGCATAGAAAAACATAGAAAAATACACATGACTTTTCTGACTACCCAACACTTCCCCACTGCCACAAGTTCTGGCCCACCCTTTTCCTGCTATTTTTTTAGGACTCCATATTTTTTACATGGAGGCAATGATCATAAAGTTAAGAAGTACCAGAAATAGCATGCCCATTTCCAGCTATATCTCAGCCATTCAGTAATCATTTGTACCACAGCGATCATTTCTGCAGGATAAACTGGGAGAAATGGAATGTCGCTATGTCAGGTCTCGAAAATACCAAAAAGGGATCATTTGCTTCCTACCACATCACGGGAATATTCCATCAGCGGTCTCTCTCGTCTGTTATTTATTCTACACACATTTACCACATTGTTCCAGGTTTCATTTACATGCTAAGGACCCATGCATGAAAAGATCTAGTGTCCGTCCATAAAGAATTTATGTCTGGCTAGATTATTTGAAGGCCACAGATGTTCTATACCCACTCCTTACGCTTCTAAAGGAACAACTGTTAGGTTCTGAAACTATATACAGTATTTGCTTTAAGAGACTAAGCAGGAAGTCCTGAAATATACCACAGAGTATGAATAGGTTGTAAATGATATTATGCTGCAGCTGAATATATACCATAGCTAAGGGCAAGTTATCTCATAACTAATTATATTCATTTTGCACTTAACAGAGGTGTTCACAATACAGATCTTAAATGTGTAAGTTCAACTTTTGTTAAAATTACACTCTCCCTAAGGAAAATAATTCTCTTCTTTTGCAACACTTTAGACTACATTTACAGGCTGCCAAAACATTTCATTTAATTTAGGGGAAAAGTCTGTCCAACTGTTGTCAAGGATCATGTAACAACCAGTTGTTTTGCTGATTTTTTAAAAAAATCTTATAACTGTACGTTTGTGTTCTAGTAACCCAGCCTTAGGCTGCTTGAGAAAGACAGAATTGAGTTGATTCAAACAGGAAATGAAAAGGAAAATATGCATTCATACGGAGCTTTGGCATTTACAAAAGTTCCACATATATTATCTCATTTAATTCTCCTTAAGGCTCTGCTGATAGAAGTATGATTACTGTCCCTTGTGTTCAGATGAGATTTTATTTGAAGAGAAAGAGTAACAGTAGTAGATTTAAGGGACAGGTGTTCTGAGTCTAAATTCTGGCCCTTTCCCACATTGTATTTCTACAATCCAACATTTCTGAGGATGTCTCTCTCTGCCAGAACCATAGTTTGAGTTGTTGATGCCATTATCCTGCCAGTGTTGGTTTTCTCTTAGTGTATCATGTGAATAAGTCAGAATTCTAAGGCCAGGGTTCTCTAGAAGGAAACTCCACAGAGCCTGGGGCACTTTTGTTACCCAGATCATAGATGGACCCATTGTTTAAGTTCCCTTCAATGAGGGTTTCTGTAGCCAGCAGCCAGTTTGGCCTGCATAACCGAAACAGGTGACTTAAACAACAAAAAATTTTTTCTCGCTATTGTATAGACTGGGAATTCCAAGATCAAGGAGCTGGCCGATTTAGTTTCTGGTGAAGGCCCTCTTCCTGGCTTGTAGACAGTTACTTTCTTGCTTTGTTCTTATGTAGCCTTTCCTCCGTGCATAGGCACAAAGGGACAGAGAAAGGGAAAGAGAAAGGAGAGCTCTTTCTTTCTCTTCTTACAAAGCTGCTATTTCTATCATGAGGGCCCAACCCCCATGACCTAGTCCTACTCTAATTACCCCCCAAGGCTCTATCTCTAAACACCATCACACGGGGGGTTAGGGCTCCCATTCATGAATTTGGGGTGGGGGGTACATAAACATTCAATCCATAACAAATGTTTAATATCTACTAATTTCTGTCATGCTCCAAGTATTGTTGACAGGTAGTTATAGAATTTTTATTAAGGAACATTTTTTTCCACTTTCCATACCATAATGATGATGATAATATTAATTAATTATAATGGTTAATACTTTCTGAGGGCTTACTATATGCCTGGCACTGTTCTAGTCACATTGCATGCATTACTTTATTTGCTGCTCTTGGTAAACTATGTGATAGGATGGACTGTCCCCATATCAGAGATGAGGAATCTGTGCTTAAGTCATATGGCTTGTTTAAATAGCAAATGTGAAAACAAACTTAGGCAGTCTGGCTCTAGCACTATCTTTATAGTGTACTTTGTCCCCGTATCATTCTAGATGGGATATTCTTCTTCCTGTGCTTCATTGTCAGAATCTCACTTATTCTAGCCCTCTGCAGAGCTATACTGGACAGTTTGAAACTTTCTATCAGGAGAGAGTACTAACCTCAGAGGAGTCACAGTGTCTTGGCTGTGAGCCTTTGTTTCTATGTAATTCTGTCCCTGATTCCTTCTGTACAGACTGATGCAGGTGTTAGTGTGATGACGAGGAGATAAGATGCTTCTGAAACAGGAATACACTTTACAGAAATACCCACTGAAAACACTCTCCTCTCCATGCTTGTGGAAGGAGTTCCTATTTAGACTCCATGGCTTTTGGTGGGAAGAATATAAATTCTAGACTGTTTTCTTTTTTGTTTTGTTTTAAGGGTTTTTTTGTTGTTGTTGTTTGGTTTTTATTTTTTATTTATTTGTTTGCTTATTTATTTATTTATTTATTGCAATAGAGCATGTGTGCTTGTTGGCAAGAGAGAGAGAGAGAAACGGTGAGAGAGAAAGTGAGAAATTATTCCCCGGGGGTGGGGTGGCTGCACCATAATCCCATCTCCTCTGTTTTCCTCTTGGGATTTTGGGCATGCATATACACACCATGTCCAGTGTGATTTTCAAGCTACCAGGCCTGAGACTTAATCACGGTCAGCCACATGGAAGTCTAGCACCTTAAACACCCTGTCACCTGCTAGCCCCTCTAGGCTGTTTTCTAATGTAAACAGTCTTTATCTGATTATTTAAAGCCTTCTACCTTGTGGTTAGTTTCTGTATTGAACTATTAAATCTCCCACCAATAGGGACCTGTCCCTTTCTTCCAACTATTTTATAGCTGTTGCAAGAGAAATTGTCTGTTGTCTGGCAAAACTATTTTTATGTTTAAGAGTTTAATATCTGTTTGCATGTAAGTTACACTAGACCTTGTGAGTGAAAAGAAAGAGAAGCAGTAAATAATGGCCTTTTACCTTCATAGAGTATCCATGATTTGCTTAGATAGTTTAAGTTTGTGTCAGGTGTCCTGATGTAATTATTAATAACGTCCCTTTTCATTCTCAATGGGCCCTAATTTGAATATTAAATTATTTGGTCCTCTAGATCTTAGCAGCTTTATATTCAGTTAGGAAGATGGGCAACTCAAACAGAAAAAGACAACTAACACAACAAAGCAATGTGTGATAAATGCCAACTTCGTGATCCGTGCTGTCAGTGGATGGAACCACGTTTTTGGAAAGACAGCTAAGGCCTTCAGCAATCTGAGAAAGTGCTTAGAGATGATGAGACTTAAGTTGGCTCTGGAAGAACATAGAAAATTCAACCAGGCAGTGAAGAAAAGAGATCATACAATAAATCCTTTGCTTGAGAGATTGCTAAAATCAAAGAAAAGCATAATTTTTTTAACACAAATAAGTACTAGTAAGAATGATTCCCTTCCCTCTTCTAAGCAAGCTGAGGTTACAAGCAAACCAGCTGGCAACTTGAGCAGAAACCCCATTTTGGCCTATTTAAATACGTGGGTGTTTTTTAAATGTTCACTCTAGTTCTCTACCACATTAATGAGCCATTTGCCTTGCTGACATAATCGCTACCCCATGGTTATGGAGAAGAATAAAGAACAAGAGCTGGATGGGCTGGAGCTTACACCCCGTCGAGGAGTCCCCACAGAGTAGCCTGGACTTCAATGACAGCCCCCAAATGTGATATTGCACATACCACCCATTTCCTATTTGGCTGCATTTTAAACCATCCTCTTGATCCAAGTGTGTACAGGGACACGATGAGAAGGAAATGTTGAATGGGAACATATGCATAAAGCTGCTAACTCAGTTTTCTAAAGTATCTTAGGGAAGCCATGAAGAGTATTCATCAAGTATTACTTATTATCTGGAATATCCATAGCAAACATATTCTGTTGAATCAAGATGTGAATGTCATGATCACATTGCCTTGTTTGAGCATCATATTCAATTAAACACACATAAGCATGCTTTCCTAGAGTTTGATTGTATTAGCAGTTTTTAGGTTTTATTCTTTTGAAGATTAGGACCATGCATTTAGAATATATAAAGTAAATGTTTGTGGGAAAATATAAAAGTAAATAAATAAATGATTAGAAAGAAAAAAAACTATGCATTTAGACAAAATTTTAAGAGATAACTCTAATTTATATGTGACAGCGCCTGCCAAGTCACTATCCAGTCTCGTCTTCTTTCTTATGAACAAACCTTCAATTTTTATTTGAAGTAGCAATGTGCCCAACTTAAAACAATAAAAACTAAATTTCTTAGCTCTCCTTCTATCTAAAAGTGAGTTACATATCACTGACCTAGCCAAAAGAAGATATAACAGTGTTTGTAAAACTAAATCAAATGACATATACTTTTTCCTCTTTTCCTTTCTGTTTAGTCTGCCTGAATTATGAATATAATGTCTGGAGCTCTGGCAGCCTTCTTGAGAACATGAAAGTAGGCCCATACTTTAATGATTTAGAAACAAACAAAAAGCAAAAGGAATTTGAGTGTCTAATGATATTATGGAACAACTATATCTGAGCTTGAACTATCTACATCTGGACTTAATTATGTAAAAATGAACAAAAATTATCCCAATTTCTTTTTCATTTTTTCTTTCCTTTTTTTTTTTTTTTTTTTTTTTTTTTGAGAGGTTTCTGCTATAAGGCATGTGCACTCACTGGAAAGACAGAGAAAGAAAGTGAGAAATCACCTTCTAGGGGGGATGGCCATGCCGCAATCCCTTCTCCTCCATTCTCTTCTCAGGATCTTGAGCATGTATGCACATGAGCCTGGTGTAAGTTTAAGCCACTGGGTCCAGGACTCAAACTGCAGTCGACTATGTGGGAATCCAGTGATGTAACCATTATGCATCTGCTTGTCGCCCAATTTCTTTATGTTACTCATTTGAAGATTTCTGCATTAGCAGGAAAAAGGTAGTTTTTCTTCTTTTTTTTATTTATTAAGAGAGAGATTTTTTGCTATAGGGTGCATGTGCTTAACTGAGACAGAGAAAGAAAGAGAGACAGAAAGCAAGAAATCACCCTCAGGGGATATGGCCACTCCACAATCCCTTCTCCATTCTCCTCTCAGGATTTTGGGCATGCACACACACATGCCTGGCATGAGTTTTAAGTTGCCAGGTCTGGGACTCAAACCATGGTCAACTCTGTGGGAGTCCAGTAATGTAACCATTATGCCATCTGCTGACCCCGGAAAATGGCAGTTCTTAATGCTAAACTGATAAACTGATATATGCTAACCTATTGAATATGAAACTGACGAATAGGGAATTTCTCTGGTTGAAGTGCAGGTGAATGGAGTTCAGAGTTCTTCTTCCTGTAATTTGAATTGTAAGATATTTACTAACCTTGGGTTGCATGCCATTTCTGAAGGTACCAACAATAAAAGGCCACATATAAATTTTTAAAACTTATTCAAGTCATAAACATCTGCACTGCCTATAAGATATTATTTATGATTAAAATATTGAAGGAAATTGTATTTTTTTTCTCTTACTTCAGAATAAGTGCTAGTAAGTCTGGAATGTTCTAATCTAGACCTCAATCATTATTGAATATTTCTTTTTTTTCAATTTTAAGCAAGAAAAGAAAGGTACAAAAGATAAAAGGAAAAGAAGGTATTTTTGAGTATCTACAAATTGCTGGTCACTTTATCTATACTATACTATTTAATCATCACTACAAACCTGTGAGGGAGAGAGATTCTACATTGCCCAATTCCAGTAGGTAGCATTCATGTAGAATACAGTAAAGTGTCTATTGGAGTTATGCAGTGTGACAGTCCTAAATTAGAAGATATGACCTATTTTGATCGTCTCACATTCCTTTCTTTGGCAGACCAACCAGCCTCCACTTCATAGCAGTCCTGTACCATTTGTGCGGTTGGGTGCACCTGGCTGTTCCCATTGCCCTAAGCCTCAGTTTGGTTATTTCTTCCAGGGTTTATTTATCCAAGATCTTCATCTCCTAGACATAGTTGGTTCAGGAATGTTCTTGACAAAAGACACAGAACCTCTTGGGTTGTTTACTAATGCCAGAGAGAAACCACTTTTCTTCCTGTTGGGTCCTAAGTTGCAAAGAGCATGTGAGCCTTCAGCTGCTAGTGGCCACCTCACTGCTATGTCTCAAGAGCTCACCTGATAACAGAACTATCACATTATTTAAGCACTTGGGTCCAGTCACAATGAGGACACTGGAGTTTATCAGTTATATGAGTTCACCAATATTTTTTCTTAAAAATCCAGTTTGAGTTCCACTTCTGCCATGTGCTATCAAAGAGTTTCAACTAATGCAGGTTGCTATTACCCTTTATGCAAAAACAGAAATGATGTAACTTGGCTAAGCCAAGTCAGTAATTGATGGAAACAGGAGTCTCGAAGAGGGAAGTCTAGTACTCACATCCATCTTCTTTTCATTATACTATACTGCCTCCCCAAGCAGATGAAAATCAATCACAATTGATGAAAATCATGTTGATTTATCATTAGGCCTTCTAAAATATGATATCATTTCTAGAAATATAGTTTTCATGCCCCAAGTTTGGTTAATTCCAACTGCTATATTTATGAAGCAGAATTATCACTCTTTGTTATGAAAATATTTCCATATTTACAAAGCTTTAGAGAATGTTCCAATGGAGCTTGTCAACAAGTCCTTTTTGAATACCTACTGTGTAGATGAATTTGGATTATTAACAGAGAAACTTAGGAAAAAAATGAAAATAGCAGGCTGCACCAAACATAGCATAGTTTTGAAGTTTTTTAGAGGTTTTTACCTTTGGATGCATGTGCTTGCCAGAGAGAGACTGTGTGAGGAAAGTGAGAAATCATCCCCCAGGGGAGATGGCCATGCCACAATCCCTACTCCTCTGTTCTCCTGCTGGGATCTTGAGCACACTTGCACACATGTCTGTCCAATGTAATTTTCAAGCCACTGGGTCTAGGACTTGAACCACTGTCGCTGGCCATGTGGGAGACCAGCGATGTGACTGCTGCACCATCTGCTGGCCCCACATACTGATTTTTAAGTCACTCTATTCCAGTTTGGACAGTAGTAAGTGTCATAACACCAATACCAATAAAATGTTATGGCAAAAATGGGTGGTGCTGCATGACGAAAATCGTAAAGGACTGAATGTGAGTCAATCTGAGCAGGACATTCTAGGGCAGTGTTGTTGAATAGAATTTTCTGCAACAATAAAAATGTTCTTTATCTTCTCCACTTACCATAGTAAATACTACCTACATGTGACTACTAGGCACTTGGAATGTGGCTAATTTAACTGAAAAATATGTGGTTAAGGTCTACCATATCTGTCAGGGCAGTTCTAGACAAATGAATCAGCAAATAACTCAAGCAAATATATGAGATGGAAACAATGGAAAGCACAGGGTTTTCAGGAGAGATTAAATCAGTTGAAATGGATCTTTTAAGGAAGTGATATTAAAAAAAAAATTATTTGGTAAAGTTGAGTGGATCGAGGTGATAAAAACTTTGCCTTTGGGTTTTAGTTTTGGATAATCAGAGGTGGATGATGGCGCCTGAGCTAGGAAGTGATATCTTTAGCCCTATGCTATGGAAAGATTAAACTGGCAGCTGTAGATATCTACAACTTGAAAGGATATAGTGTAGAAGCTGAGATGCCACATGAATCCACAGAATGAGTCCAGACAAATTACTGAAAGACAGGGACAAAGGAAACAGTAAAATGACAGATGTGAACTATATCATGAAAGTAGACACAAGAGTACTAACAACTGATTGAATGATTTGGAGAACAAGGAAGAAGAATCTGAACAACAAAGCCTGGAGAAGAAATCATAAGAGAAATAGATTTGGTAGTATAGCCATCCGATTTAGAGAGAATTTCTGAGTTTTGTTTTAAATCTTTTGGGCTTAAAGTGCTAATGTTTGAAATGTAATTATAAGATTAAAGAGAAATGTTAGAAAATACAGTAAAAATGTGGGAATTATCTACATATAGATCAGAGATCAACAAACTATAACTCTCAGGGCAAATCCAACCTATTACTCATTTTGTATAGAAAGTTTTCCTAGAACATAGCTTTTCTCAGGTGTTTATATATTATCTATAGCTGTTTTACAGTATAAAATGAAGAGCTGAGTAGTTGTTATGCTCACTAAATTAAAACTATTTTCTAGCTAGTCTATTACAGAATGTTTGCTGACCATGATATTAATATAGGAAATCGCCAGAACACATGCAATTCTGGCAATTTTAATATAGGAAATTCTATCATTCATTGAAATTCAATATAATACTCTATTTAGTACTACACTAGTGACACATCTATAATATACTAATTACATTCCGAGTAAAAATACAGAGGTCCACCATTATCCTAACATAGCTCTTAGATGACCAAAACAACCTTATATTATTTTCCATATAAAAATATTGCTATGTATACATTTTATGTTTTGATTTTTGTATGGTGTTATTCCTCTTATTATTTGTATTTTATTTTCCATTAACCATGGTATTTCATTAAGTATATCACTTCATTATCCATCTTTGGCAAGTAATATATATTTCAAGCTATATGAAACTTCCACTTTGTTCAAGATTCATCAATTCATGGAAACTAAATAGGATTTGAAGTGTAAGTTTCAGGTTCAACCTTGGATGGCCAAAGTATGGGCAGTTGTTTGTATCTTACAGTAAGAATATATTGAAGTATTAGCATTTTCATAGTCCATGCAAGTTATCAGAAAATATAAACTTGGTGGCTTATAAACAACGAAAATGTATTTCTTACAATTTTAGAGACTGAGAAGTCTAAAGTCAAAGCACTGGCAGATTTAGTGTCTAAGACCTCATCCCTGGTTCACAAATGACTGTATTCTTGTTGGAATGTGGCAGAAAGTGCAAGAGAGCATTCTGGGATCTCTTTTATAAGGGCACTAACCCCTTTTATGAGGACTTGATTCATATTACCTAATCATTTTTCAATAGCCCCACCTCTTAATGCCATTACCTGAGGAGTTAGGATTTCGCTATATAAATTTAGGGGGACACAAATATTCAGACTATAGTTAAGTTTGACTTAAAAATAGGGAGGGAGAAAGAAAGGAAAGAAGGAAATATGGAAAAGAAGGATGGAGGGAGAAAGGGAGAGAAAAAATATATAAGGAAGAAAATAGAAAAACAAATGAAATGACCATGGACTTTGAGATTTAGGTTCGAAATTTGGTTCTACTACTAAAATGTATATGACCTTGGGCATGTTATTTAACCTCTTCAATATCAGATTTTACTTGCAAACTGTAAATAGAAATGACTTCATAAGTTTGTTCTGAGCATAGGATTGCCAAATAAAATATACCATGTTCAAGTAAATCTAAATTTCAGAAAAACAAAGAATCTTTTTTTTAGTATATGCCATATATTTTGCCGTTTGTCTGAAATTGAAGTTTTAACTGAGTATGGTAAGCTCAAGAATATCCCCCCAACACGTCTCTATTCTAGTCCCCTAAACCTGTCCATGCTACGTTACATGGCCAAAGTGACTTGGCAGATGTAATCAAACTAAAAATCTTGCAATGGAATGGGGAAGATTATCCTGGATTATCTGGTAAACCCAATGTAATCACAGGTGTCCTTGTAAGAAGGAAGATACAGAGGAGAGGATGATGTGATAACAGGAGAAAAGATTGGATTGCTATGTTTTGAAGATGAATCCACTAAATTTGTGGAAATTTGTCATAGCAGCAACAGGAAACTATTACAGTGAGGTGACCTGTTGTTTTTACTCAGTAGAGCTGGCAAATTTACTGATGATCAAATGTAGTATGTCTGACACAAACTTCTCATTGAATATAGAAGAGTGAACAAATGGATTTATCATCACTCCTTTCTGAATCCTCACCAAAATTAAATAAATAAATAAACATCCAACATTAATAAATCCATAAAGATGGAGAGAAACTGAGAAAACAATAGCAAGATATAGATACCAGTCATTTGGAAACTCAAAGAATGAAAACTGGTTAAACCAGTGAGAATGATACTGATTGAAATAGGCAATGTGCTGAAACCAAAGAAAACAGTGAGTGACCCAACAAAAAGCAACCAACTTATACTGCAAAACTCTGAGAGGCTCAAACATTTAGAGGCATTAGGCACCACAACGGGCAAAACAGGAGGTTGTTGGAATCGTGCTTAAGCAGCAACTAAATACAAAATCCCTTCTACTACCTCTACCTCCAAATATCCAAAGACTACCTTTCACTCAGTTGGGAAAAGATACGATGTTATTTTTTGAGCACATTAAAAGAGATTCAGGAGTCAGAGAGATCAGAAACAGAGGATGGTAGACTTCATACCTCCTATTAAATGAAACTTAAATGGAACATTATGTAAATATCAACATACTTGAGTAAAAAATAATCTCCCTTCCTAATAAGAGCTCTTTTTTGAATTTAACATTTTTTCATAGTTTATTTATTTTATACGATCACTCTATATCATTATAGGTTGTAAAATTAATTTTCCCAGCATGAATATGCTGAATATGAGTCCAGTTAAAGATATCATCACACACGTTATCATCAACAGATAATTTTTCCATTTTTGTGTCCCTTTAATGTTTTGCCTCTTTCTTTTTCCCCTTGATTCCCTTCAAGATGCTGGACATCAAGGCAGGAAATTATAGGATCCATTTTGAGAGAAAATATCTACAGATGCTGATAATTTGGTTTCCCAGAACGAAATGCTGGATCCTGGCAAAATTAAACTACTGTGAAGATGACCAGTTAAAAGACTTTCACACACTGTGTATGTCCTACTTAATTCTTCACAGATTCAGAGAGACAACAAATACCTCCAGAAGTCTAATAAAAAACATAATAAAATAAACAAACACAGAAAAAGGAAATCATAAGATACAAGAATAGTGCAAAAAGTAGGAAAAAAAAAAAACTTCACATTATAATTAATGTCTTCAGAAAGGGAGAATGCTTCATCAAATGGAACAGCCCAGAACATGAATGAACACTGGAAATTTTAAATATGCTAGTTGAACTGAAATATCCAATGAAAAGTTTGGAGAACAAACCTGAAAAATATCCCATAAAGCAAAACAGTACAAGAGTATGAAAACATTTGGAGATAAAATAAAAGGAAATCTGAGGATCAATCCAAGAGATGTGCCCACGAGTTTATGACTTGGATGAATTCTAGCAACAACAGAGGGAACAGAAGAAAATTTTCAAAGAAATAATGCAGGAAAATAAGTTTCCATAGTAGAACAAACAAAAAAGACATACGCTAAGATGTATTATTATAACCAACCAGAACACCAGGGCCAAAGATAAGATCCTAGAGGCTTCCAGAGAGGAAAAAAAAAGAGTCACATATAAATAGAATGGCCATACATCCTGGTTTGCTTGTGGGATGTCCCAGTTTACTCTTTTCCCGTCATACTATTTGCTTTATTAATAATCTCTAAGTTATAATTCTTAGCAAATTACTATTAATTAAGGCATTAAAACAACCCACAATGGTTTTATAAACCTCCACTTTATATTTCCAGGTTCTGCAAAAAGTTTTGTCTGGAGTATATGAGATACATGTAATGAATAGATACATACTTAATACTTAAACCAGAAAGATGATTAGCAAAAGCAATTACCCATTTGTCTTTCTCTCCCTTTTCTGATGAAATGTTATTGATATTTTCCCTTTAGAGGACAGTATTTCTTGCTAATAAGGGAAAAAAAAATTCATTCTGACACTAACTTCTTTGGGTCAGAGGTCATATTTAATACTATTACTCTGCCAGCCACTTAGCATGTCACCGAGTTGCCCTGTTTCTGCAGGATGCCTGAAGCCCTCAAATGGTAAGGCAGTGGGAATGTAGGAACAATAGGTTAGGTGCAGAGTATGTGGTGTGGGAAATAGAGACTGAGCTTATGTGAAAAGCACATGAAGTGTGGTCTTTATATTTACTACAGTAGTTTTGTCATTTAGTCTATGGTACAAATCTAAAATGATATATCTCATCATTTGTTAATTTTTGTTAAAATTTTGCAAATTAGGCTCTTTTAGCTAAAAGAAGCAAAAGTTTATGTTTAATTAAAAATTATGTGCTTGGTTTCCAATTTTTAAAAATGTGAAAGGGCTCCTGGACTGTGTGCAGCAGTAAAACATGGCACTGTGAGACTGACCCGCATGGGAGGGTTCCGGGTTCACATCCTGAGTATGTGAGGCATGTGCCAAGCATGTCTGTGACTCAGGTCCGGCTGAGGCTAGAGGTGGATCGTTGTGTCAGACACTGTAAGAGGTGCTGTTTCCCAGCCTCACTTAAAGAAGAAATAAAGTAAATGAATGTTAAAGAAACAAGAACAAATAAAAGGGATGAATGTGTAACTTGCATAAATGTTTGTCAACATGTCTCATCTGTAATAGCAATTATTACCAAAACATTGTGTACAAATCATTCTAAAACTTAATGGCATCCAGGGACCAGCAGTTAGTGAAATGGCTATGTCATTGGACTCCCATGTAGTCGACTGTGGTTCGAGTCCTGGACCCAGTGGCTTAAAACTCATGCTGGGCGCGTGTGCATGCGTGACCAAGATCCCGAGAGGAGAATGGAGGAGAAGGGATTGCAGCATGGCCAACCCCCCTGGGGGGTGATTTCTCGCTTTCTGTCTCTCTGTCTGGCGAGCGCACACGCCCTATAGCAAAAACCTCTCCCCAAAAAAAAAGAAAAAAAAAAACTTAATGGCATCCACAATAAGCATTTATATTTATGCTTAATAAACGTATTTATTTGTTTAAAGCTGATGTTCAAAAACAACAACACAAAGAAAACCACATTCAGAGAGAATGTATTTCTTTTCTTTGTCACCTATTTTCAATTAGATATTAGAAATCTTTAAGCCTTGGGAACAGCAGTTGTTATAATAGCTATGTCGCTGGACTCCCATATAGTCCACCGCAGTTCTAGTCCCAGACCCGGTGGCTTAAACTCACAACAGGTGCATGTGTGTGCGTGCCCAAGATCCCTAGAGGAGATTGGAGGAGAAGGGATTGCTGCGTGGCCATCCATCCCCTCTGGGGGTGATTCTCGCTTTCTGTCTCTGTCTTTCTGGCAAGTGTACGTACCCTATAGCAAAACCTCTCAAAAAAAAAAAAAAAAAAAAAAAAAAAAGAAAGAAAGAAGCTTTAAGCCTTTACAGAACTATTTTTTATACCATTATAAATATTCTTTTTTTAGAGACAGAGAGATTTTTGCTATAGGGCACTTGTGCTTGCCAGAAAGAGAGAGAGGCAGAAAGCAAGAAATAACCCCCTCGGGGGGGATTGTCATTAATTTTAAAACATCTCAATTTCAGTAAAAAATATCTTTTCATGAACTACCAGTTTAAAATGGATAATTATTTATATTATATACCAAAATGAAATAAAATTTAAAAGCCCTGTGATTTTGTAGCAACTAAATTAGGCAAAAACATCAATATAAGTACAAATACAGGAAACATCTTATTTTTTTCCTCCTGAAAATATTTGGAAAAAAAAAACCAAAACACCCAATGAAGGATATAAGATGATACCTTTAAAATAATTAGACCGGGAACCAGCAGTTAGCGTAATGGCTATATCGCTGGACTCCCATGTAGTTGACCGTGGTTCGCGTCCTGGACCCGGTGGCTTAAAACTCACGCTGGGCGCGTGTGCGTGCGTGCCCAAGATCCCAAGAGGAGAATGGAGGAGAAGGGATTGCGGTGTGACCATCCCCCCTGGGGGTGATTTCTCGCTTTCTGTCTCTATGTCTTTCTCTGTCTGTCTGGTGAGCGCACGTGCCCTATAGCGAAAAACCTCTCCAAGAAAAAATAAATAAATAAAATAAAATAAAATAATTAGACCAAACTATTTATGTAGTTCAATAAGTCCACTAAAGAGCATAATTTATTCTCTAAATTAAAATACCTCAGGGAATTTTCTCAGTTAAAAATTTTTTAAAAGAATTATTTTATTTAACTTTCTTTCTTTATTTATCTTTAATTTGACCAGAGAGGGACAAAGAGAGAGAGAAAGAAAGTGAGAAAGCAAGCCACCAGGTCAGGTACTCGAAACGCAGTCGACCATGTGGGAGTCCAGTGCCTTTAACCACCTTGCCACCTGCTGGTCCCCAGTTAAAAATATTACAGTCAATACAGAAGTCAATAAAAGTTGTCAAAAATGTCAAATTTGGAGCTAGATGGTGGCACAGCAGTCAAACGCAATGTTCTGTAAGGCCAGTCCATGTGGGAAGGTTCTGATTTTGTGTCCAGAGATCTTCTTGAGTATGCCAGGTCAGTGCATGCCCATATGATCCAGGGCTAGCTGAGGTGGAAGTTGGATTACAGTATCATGACCCTGTTGGGTATGCTGTCTGTCTTTGTCTCTCTTACGCTTGAAGAAATAAATAAACTTTTTAAACTGTCAATTGTATTAACTAGTTAAAAAAGAAAAACTTACAGAAAATTATAGGCAATTTTGTGTTAAAAAAAAAGACCATAGGTAGAGCACAGAGGATTTTTAAAGCAGTAAAATTACTCTGTATGATACTATCATAATAGACATATGTCATTTGTAAATTTTTCCAAACTCATAGAAGGTAAAACCAGAATAGATACAAGCTTTGGACTTTGGATGATGATACATCACTAATGTAGGTTCATCAGTTGTAGCAAATATACCACTCTGGTGGTGGGAGATGCTGATACCAAGGTGGCAGTTGGTGCATGAAGAGGTATAAGGGAAATCCCTATATCTCCCATTCGATTGTTTTGTGTATCTAAAACTTGTCTAAAAATAAAGTCTATTTAAAAAATAAAACAAACAGAAAACAAAAACATTTGCTTCAGAAAATTTCCTATGTCACAATATCAGATCTAGATATATCTTCAATGATTTGATTATAGAAATAGGTACCAAGAATAATTATTCTCCTTATACTACTTTTAGTCTTCAGGAAGTCAATATAAAGAACTATATATTTTTTTACTTTACTGTTCATGAATATATATTCTTTTTAATTTCTAGACAAAATTTTAAAATACTGTTTGAATGAAACTACATTGTTATAGTTTAGTTAATGGTTTGGTCTCCCAGTTTACATGTTTTATAATTTGATGTTGGGAGGGGTGAAGCCTAGTGGGTGATTCTTGAATCATGGTGATTGCACCGTGGAGGGAACACTCTCATGAATAGATTAATGATGTTTGTTGAGAGTGTCCCAGTGAATTCTAGCATTCATAAGAGAAGTTAGTTTTGGCAAGAGCTGGTTATAAAAGAGAGGTATCTGCAGCTCACTTTCTCTCTCTCCCTATGCCTGTCATCCTTTGTGCTTTCTTTGGCCATGTAGCTTCCCTGCCACCAGAACCATGAATTTTGCAAATAAACTTCTACTTTCTTAATTTTACCCAGCCTCAGGTGTTTCTGTTAGCAAAGCAAAATGGGCTAAACCATAGGCTAACCAATATATAATAATAATGTAGCCCCCAGAGTGCTGAGCTGGCCCTAATGCCCACCACCATCACCAAAGGCAAATTCAGTAGCAGTGACCTCATGGTCCTGTTTGATAGAAGAGTCTTTATAATGTGTGGATCACTGAGACCTTGATCTCAGGCTCCACCTTGGAGAAGACCAGTGTCCATACACTCAGAGCTTAATGCTTAGGGATAGTTTTTTATTGTTCACTTGCTACTTGGATAGTTTTGGGTCATTGGAAAGTTATGACACAGTTTTGTATAGAAAAATATGTCATGACTTTTCCAATGACACAATACAATTATTTCAAGTAAACATAACTTTAGCAAAGAAAAAACATCATTCTCTAATTTCTTAACCTGGATCAGCCTATGTGGCCTGTCCTAGTTCTACTGATTTAAGTAGAAATTTTTATATAATCATATTAATCCTATGGGGAAAGGAGTTGAAGTAAAAGAGATGAATCCTCATTTTCCCTAGAGGAAGTTATATTCAGTAGTCAATGTAAGTTTTTAAAAACAATTAAGAAATAGCATCATAAAGGTATTGTGTATAAATACAGAAGTAAAGAGCAACAAAATTATTAATATATTTGAAGATAGGGAGTGAACCTGAGAATGAAAGAGCATAAAATTAACACTAAATTTTGTTACTGTATTTGAGTATTTAAAGTTGTGAACATATATAATTTTGATTTTTAAAAAGTAAATAAGTGTTTTTTGTTAAAATTAAATGACATATATAGTCAGAAATCAGTTTCCTTTCCTTGTTACTCCTAATTTTCACAACTTTCTTGTTGTGCACCGAATTTCCTCCTCTTTTCTGACAATTTCTGCCAAGAAATTACTAATTTGCGATGATCTGAGGGTCATGCAGTCTGCCCTCAATAACTTTAGAATTGCTAAACCATTAGGAAAAGTTTTTTGTTAGCTAGACTTCAGTCCCTTTGTCATTCAAAATTTTAGTAACTCAAAGCCTTTTTACAAATATACAGTTGATTGGAATCCAGAAAAGTAAAGAGCTTCCTCATTTTCTTGTATATTATTTCCAATATCATGCACTGTAATTAATTAACTTAAAAAATTGCCTCCTACCCATAGATCTTCTTTTTACCACATTAAAGGGAAGCAGAGACCCCCTCTTCTTCCCAATTCCCCTGCTGGAGATGACACTTACGGAAGTATTATTATAAGCCAAGATCAATGGTGGGTGGAAATTCTGAGATTCAATAAAGGAAGTTGCACACCGAGATTAAGATTGTTATCGAAATATTTTTTGCTAATCACTGACTTCTCTTTCCTCCAGTTTTTGGGTAAACAAGTAGAGAATGTTGAGTGCTATGAACTAGCCCCAGGTTTCCCTGCAATAGTCAAGGGAAAAATATTCAAAAAGTCAATGGGAAAGTTAAATTAAATATGTGTTTATTCTAGTGCAAAAAAAAAAAATGAAATCCTTGCATAGTTTTTTTTATAATACAGATTTTCCATGAAGTTTTTGATGACCCCTTGTATTTCCTGGATTATGTTACTGAAATGCATGTAATTGTATGTTCATCCCCAAGACTTGTAGGAGCTGTTATGACTTGTTCATTCCCAGTATTCAAATAGTCCAGCTGTTGTGTCAACACATGAGGGGTAAATATCTCTTATTGTGATGGGCCAGACTCACTCTTATTATTGAATTCTCTTTCAAAGAGAGAAAGATTCTTCTAAGATCTCAGCTCAATATCTGCTAAAACCAGATTTGATCAGTAGTGAAAAGTAGAATACTTCATGTTGAAACTGCCAAGCAAATCAGGTAGAGTCTGGATAGAGTTTCACAGAAGATTGAAAATGGTATCAGGTAAAAACTGTGAGTTAATATTGAGGACAATTACCCATTACCACCCTGCTCCCACTTCCCTGTTAAGAGTAAGGAAGTAACTGATTAGAATCATAGCTACAATCACCTCAGCTTACAATACACCCAGACAGGCGTGGTTTTAAGTGCTTCTCTGTCTTATCTCATTTAGTCTTCATCGCATCCGTAGATGGTATTTCCCTTTAATGGTATTAAATAGTAGAATGCTTTAAAAGTACTTAACACCATGCCTAACAGTATATAAAGAAATGTTAACTTAATATCATTACTAACCTCCATAAAGGCACACCAATGTATTGCAATTATAAAATGAACCTTCAGAATCTTATCAGTCTAAGCTAGACACTTCTCCCTTGGGAGAACAATGCAAAGGGTGAGATACAAAACTCATGCAAGTTTACATTCCTATATTTTAGTGATTTCAACAGGTGAGAGTAAAACAAAGGAAATTTCTCAACACCAATCCTGAAGAATGTCATGTCTAGATTTTGATAACATAGGAGTTGGGTGGGCCATCACTTCCTAGGTCTTAAAGTGATATTTTTGCTTAGTAATCAGAGACTCAATCTCGGTTTCCATTATCCATGGAGAGATTGGGATGCCTGGAGACAATGGCAATGCTTTGTTCAGAGGCGAGGCTTGTTAGATGTTGTAGAGGAAATGTAGGCATCAATTAAATGCTTTGTAATGCCACTTCTTAGAATTTATTATACTAAGAACACAAAATGATGTTTTTTAGATATTAAATAGAAGACTCCACCATTGTGTTGCTCAAAGATGTGGCTCAAGGCAAGTGTACATTTTGAAAAAGGGCACCAGTGAACACAATAGGGAAAAGAAAATCTCTTTAGCAAATAGTGTTAAAAACTGGGTATCCACCTGCAGAAAGATGAAACTGGACCCCTATCTCTCACCATTAGCAAAAATCAACTCAAGGGGCCAGCATGTGGTGTGGTGGTTAAGGGCGTTGGACTTCCAAGTGGCAGACAATGGTTCGAGTCCCAGACCTGGTGGTTTGCCTTCTTACTTTCTCTCTCTCCCCCTCTCTCTCTCCCTCTCTGGCCAAATTAAAATAAATAAATAAATAAATAAAGTTAAATAAAATAATTCTTAATAAAATTCAACTTAAAATCCATCAAAGATCTAAACCTAAGAGCTCAAACCATAAAACTTCTGGTGAATAATGCAGGGGAAAGTCTTGGAGACATTGGAGCAGGCAAACACTTCTTAAATAAGAAATAAAGCACAAGCAATAATCCCTAAACTAGACAAGTGGGGTTACATCAGATTAAAAAGCTTCTTCTCAGCAAAAGAAACAATAATTATAGTCAGTCAGCAATTCTCAGAATGGACGATGATATTTGCAAACTATGCCTCAGATAAAGAACTAATAACCAGAATATACAGTAACTCAAGTGGCTTTCTGAAAAAATAATCAACCCAATTAAAAGGTAGATGAATGAGTTGAATAGACAACTCTCTAAGGAGGACATACGAACAGCCAAAAAACATGTGAAAAAAAGTTCAATATCTCTTATCATAAGGGAAATGCAAATAAAAACAATGAGATTCCCTCTAACCCCAGTCAGAATGGCTAAAATTTAAAAATAAAAAATGATAAGTGCTGATGAGGCTGTAGAATAAAGGGAACTCTCCTATACTGTTGGTGGGAATGTAAATTAGTACAGCCACTGTGGAGAACATTATGGAGGTTCCTCCAAAACATACAAATAGAACTACCATATGATCCAGCAATTCCACTCCTGGGTATCTACCCAAAGAACAGGAAAATGCTTAGTCAGAAAAGTATTTGCACATCCATGTTTATTGTGGCATTATTTACAATTGCCAAGAAGTGGAACCAATCCAAATGTCCATAAACAGATGAATGGATTGAAAAAAGATGGCACGTATACGCTATGGAACACTACTCAGCCACAAATAAACAAGACTCTGACAGTTGATAGAAAGTGGATGAATGTGGAAAATTTACTGCTAAGTGAAGCAAGCCAGAC
Source organism: Tupaia tana (assembly GCA_026018925.1). Lineage (NCBI taxonomy): Eukaryota > Metazoa > Chordata > Mammalia > Scandentia > Tupaiidae > Tupaia > Tupaia tana. Next base: position 196,865,893 of record JAKSZU010000006.1, on the reverse strand, counting down.
TATTTTTTTCTGAGAGAGATTTTTGCTATTGGGTGTGTGCACTTGCCAGAGAGACAGAGACAGAAAGTGAGAAATCACCCCCTGAGGGGGATGGCCATGCCGCAATCACTTCTCCATTCTCCTCTTGGGATCTTGGGCACACACACACGTGCCCGATGTGAGTTTTAAGCCACTGGGTCCAGGACTCAAACCACAGTTGACTACATGGGAGTCCAGTGACATAACAACCATCTGCAGTCCCACTTTTTGGTTTGTTTGTTTGTTTTAGCACAACAGATTATGAAAGAATCTGTTGTATATATGTTCTCATATGAGTGTTTGCACTTTATGGCAGAAACTGAAAGATTAAAAGATATAACAGCATGAAGAGGGACCAACAGATGTCGTAACAGTTAGGATGCTGGACTTTCACATAGTCAACCTCGGTTCCAGTCCCTGGCCTGGTGGCTTAAAACTCAACCTGAGCACATATGCATGTGTGCCCAGAATCTGAAGAGGAGAATCGAAGGGAAGGTTTTGCAGTGTGGCCATCCTCCTTGTGGTGGGGGGGAGAGGGTGATTTCTCACTTTCTCTCTGTCTCTCCAGTGAGCACACATGCCCTATAGCAAACACCTCCCTAAAAACAAACAAACAACCTTGAAGAACAACTGCAGTTACTAGAGACAGTGTGGGAGGAAGCTGGGAAATAGGCAATAGGCAAGGGTGAGAGAAAAGAAATGAAGAAGCAAAACATATAAGGGACACAAAAATGGAAAACCATCTGTTGATGACAACGTTAATGATAATATCTTTCACTAGACTAATATACAGTGTATTCATGCAGAGAAAAGTCATTTTGCAAGCTGTGATAATATGCAGTGGTCAAATATATTTAAAAATCTGGAAAATAAATTTAAATTAAAATTTAATTAAACCTTATATTTAATTAAAACCTTAGGGGAAAAAAACCTTAAAAGCCTTAAAAATAGACATCAAAGGGAGCCAGGAGGTGGTGGAGTGGTTAAAGTGCTAGATCCCACATGGCTGACTGCAGAGTTAGACTGTCCACCCAACTGTTCGAAAAGCATACAGGGCAGGTGTGTGTGCACACCTAAAATACCAAGAGAAGGGATTGTGAGATGGCCATGCCCCCTCAGTGGTGATTTCTCACTTTCCCTTTCTGTCTCTCTTTGGTTAGCACATGCTCCCTGTGGCAAAAATTTAATAATAATAAATAGATATCAAAGTTAAATATTTGAGTCCTGGATGGCCACAGTTGATGTAGACAAGGGGAATGATGGAGAAGTGCAATTAAACCAAGGACTTCAGCATCAGGCAGATTGAACTAAAGATTGACCTGAAGTTAAAACATGACCCTAGAGCCAGCCAGGTGGTGCAGTGGTTGGGGCAGCTGGGTCCCACATAGCCTACTGCCTGATTGGAGTCCCAGGCCTGTTGGCTTGGGAAACAGCAGGCACATGTGCTGGCGTGCCCAGAATTCCAAGAGGAGAATGGAAGAGAAGGAGTTGTAGCATGGCCATCCCCCATGAAGGGTGATTTCTACCCTTCTCTCTTTCTGTCTCTTTGCCTCCCCAGCAAGTGTACACACCCCCCATAGCAAAACGGAACAAAACCTGACCCTGATCACAACTGTGTGTCACTTTGACAAATTCACCTCTGTATATGTGCATTTTCACTTCTTGAAATAAGACACTTCATCGTCTTCATGAAGTTATAAGCACTTCGAACATAGTAGCCACCTAGTAAATGACAGTTTTAATGATAATGATGCCAAGGATGAGGAGATCCAGGGTATATGTTGGTTCCTAAATTCCACACAACAGAGAAGCCATTTTCAAGTCACTCAATCTCCTCACTTTCTCATCTTCCCAAAAAAGTGGTGATATCCAGTCCCTCCTTGCCTCATGAATGAATTCAGAGTAATGCAATCCTGGATAGGAAGATATAGAGAGGTAGATTAAGTGTACCTCCTGGGTCATGCTTCACAGGTGATTCATATTTCCATCCAGAGAGTTCTGTGCAACCTTTAACATACTGCAGGCATAAAAATAGAGTCAATCAAAACAGAAAGTGCATCCAGTGCAAATGCCATCCCAAATAGGAAATAGCCAGCATTTCAGAGCTTCTGGATGGACATCAAAGATGTGGGACTCACCATGCAAATTCCATAGAATCCAGAAATTATCTGTTAAGAGCAAATGGTCAGACACAGGGAACCACCATTTCAACCAGTCCAGATAATTACAGAAAAACACAGGGGACAAACACTCAAAAGATGCAAATCAGGAGATGGGGAGATCCTGCAGAGAGGAATGAACAGCTCTCCAGTGAAGAGGATTTGGATGTTAACAACAGACCCGCATTTTATTATTTGTTACATAATGAACTTTGAGTGAATTGTTTCTTGTTCTCATACTATAGTACATTCAGTCATTCTCAATTACTATCATTTAATTTTCCAGAGAGCATGTGTGCTCGCCAGAGACAGAGAGAAAGAGAGAAGACACCCCCCACCACCACCACCAGCGGGGTATGGGTCACCGCACAATCCCTTCTCCTCCATTTCTCCATCCTGTCAGGCTGTAGGCACATATGTATGCATACACACACACACATATGCCCAGAATGTTTTTCAAGTCACCAGGGCCAGTATTTAAAAATGCATGTTATGAACACACTATGTATAGATTTCAAAATATTTTTGTTAATTTTCAACAATCAAATCAAGGATAAAAATGCATATTATGAAAAAATGATGTATGTATTTCAAAACATTTTGCACCAAAACAAACTCGTACTTTAACCCCATTTTTTCCACAAATATGTTGAAGCCTTCTTGTATTAGCACACCCATTGTATAGATGACAGGTCTTAAAGCCCTTGAAATTTACGTTATTTTCCTAGGTTTATAGAGTTTATGTTAAAACTGGGAGAAAAACCCAGGCTGAAACAAACTAAAAAACAGATCCCAGGACTTTTCTTTACTATTAGGTGGTCAGGAATTCATGATGTATTTTTCTATGCAAAAATGCACCATGATTTTCGTGACAACCCAATACATGGCCTTCCGAAAAGTACCTTTGTGAATAGTATGATGTTTCTATTTGCTTCTGGTTTCAAAATGTTGCATTTTAAAATCCAACTTGGATTTAAATCTACTATTTGTTGAATATGGAGTTTCTGAGTTGTGCAAAACCTTGTGATACCTCTAAGATTCCAATAGCTGTATAAAGTCTTAAAGGAAAATCAGTGACAATGGAAATGATGGATGCATTGAGTGGGCTAGATCTTTAAAATATTTATTTCACATGAGGTAATGGTTTAGAATTATCCCACATGCTAATAACACTACAGAAAACATTAATGTCAAAAGCCCTTTGGAATTGAGTTACGGATGAAATTTAAACTTAACCTAGTCCTAAAATTTCTATGTTTAACATTTATTGAAGCAGTCTTATTCAGTAGCAATCTGAAGATTACAACTAATTTTGTTAAATATATGTATATACATTTAAGCCATATATATGGCTAAGAAATGTAAGTATAATATAGTTTTCACATGTTATGTGTGAAAATGTTCTCCTTTTGGTTGATTGGTTATCAGGATTTTGAATTCACAGTCTCTGGCACCTTTAGAACGTATGCACATTTGCAGATGCTAATTAGAGCATATTTCTCCATCTCCCCTGCTACCCCAAGTATCTTCTTGTTTCTCTCTGCAAGACTCCCCAGGAAGGAGACTCTTATATTGATATATGCTCAGTCTGAAGATGGTATTTGAACCAGCTGCTTTTGGGGGGTGTTATAAGAGGGTACTTCAGAAAGTTTGTGGATTCTTGTGTCTGTAAGCACATACAGAATACATGTAAATAATTGGAATAGGTTATAGAATTATGTGCTACAGCAGAGTAATAAATGCCACTGACAAGTCAATATATACTTCAAAAACAAACTATTATTGAATGTGCACAGAGTAATACAATGTTCAGTGTGAAGTATGGTCATTTATACACTGTATTCATGTACTAAAAAATTACACTGTACTTCATAAATATATATATATATATATATATATATATATATATATAATTATTATGAGTCAATCAAAAATGTTTAAAATTTTTTTATGTTTGTGGAAAAATAGAATGAAAGTAAAGCTTATTTTGGTGCAAACATTTGAAATCTATGCATAGTTTTTCATAACATATATTTTCTATGAACTTTTGAAGACCCCTCATATAATTGGTTTAGAAAGGTTGGAATGGGTTTTATTTCATCCCTTATCCAAGGATGTTGTGAAAATGTCAGCCCATGAATGAGTAAACTGGGTGGTCTGGTATGAGTCAATCATTTCATAGGAGGAGGAGTAGGTGCATGTCAACGGGTGAAGGTCTTTGATAGCCTTCATCAATACCCTCTTTTCTGAGTTACCTTTTCATAATGCTGGTAGAACAACTGCTCCAAATGATTTATTGAATTTTCCAGGTAGGAGAGATGTTAGCAATTTTATTGAATGTCATTCCTATCATTTTATGGAAATGGAGGTATAGAAAGGTGACATGTTTTTCTCAATGCCACACAACTGGTAGTGACAACTAGAACTAGAAACCAAGTTTGCTGACACCTTTTGCTTCAATCTCTGCCTTTCTTATTCAGTCAAATAAATGATTTAACTGGGATAGTCACTGAATTAAGCAATTGTTTTGATTGAACGTGTGCAATAAATTCAAGTTCCTGTAATGAAGGTTCATTTTTCAGTTGAGCTACAATGTTGATGAACAGAATTGAAGCTGATTAAGCGTTTTTGAGTTAATTCTTTCTAGATTCCTTGGGCCATGCTCCCATCTGGCTGAACTTCAAAATAAAGAATCCCAGAACATTTTATTCCTTAAAAAATGCAATTATGCATGCCATATAAAATGTATAGTGTTGTGTGATTATAGGAATTTTGCCATTATATCCTCTCAGCCAAAGATGATTTTATTATGTAGGATTGAATTGAAGTCATGTAAATGGAAAAACAGTATTTGTAAAACACCAAGAAAGAACAACCACTGCATGGAATGCGATAACATCTACATCGCTTAATGTTGGGTTTTGACTAATACTTAATGTTATTTGGAACACAGAATAATGGAATACAGGAAGGAAAGCAATAAACACCACCTTAAGTTTTCTCAAACACATCTCGAGGAAAATGCACCATAAGCCAGCACACTAGAAATCGCCATAAAATATGTTTTCTTTCAGTTGTAAGAAAAAGGAATTTATGTCAACAAAGAAGGGAAATAGGATGCAAAAGCTGACATTTTCTTCTGTAGTTCCTGGCTTGGTGCTTTGAAAGTCATTAAAGAGACCAGCAGGTGGCATGGTGGTTAAGGTTCTGGCCTCCCACATGGCTAATTTCAGTTGGAGTCCTGGACCCAGTGGCTTGAAACTCATGTCAGGCATGTATGCATGTATGCCCAAAATCCCAGGAGAAAAAGGGATTGCAGCACGGCCTTCACCCCTAGGTAGTGATTTCTCACTTTCCCTCTCACTATCTCTCTGTTCTTTGATAAGCTCATTTGCCTTGTAGCAAAAACCTTAAAAAAAAAAAAAAAAAGTCATAAAGTACTCTTTCATTCATGGCCATAGCAAGGTATTGTGAAATTGATCATGATATTAGTTAAGCAGAGGCATTTTACAAATGCTTGTAAAAGCTGATGCAAAGAGAGAAAGATAGACCGTCAGTGTGTTTACCATAAAAATCTGCTGTGTCTATGCACACATGCTTCAGTTATAGCCACATTGATTGAGTTTTTGTTTAATCTGCTATTTCCAGCAGCAAGTTCATTCCCAATTTCAAGCCAAGTTCCTTTTAGATTTCCATGTGACTTGCATTAGCATTTTTGGCATCAGAAGTACCTCTAATGAACCATTTATAGTTTTTTTAAGAGTGCTCAAAAAATTAGGCTGTGACAGTTATCCAAAACATAATTTGTTATGCTGTTTAATTATTTAATGCACTGTTTAAAAATTTAAATGTGGCCTCTGGTTGGTTGGTTGATACAGTGCCATTAAGGTGGATTTGAATTTTCTTCAAGACTATAATTATCTGCTGAGTCCTTAATGGTTTGGACTTAGAAATCAGATTGTGTTCTAATAAAATGCTAATTCAAAAATGTCAATTTTGATGTTTTTAATGGCAATACTTCTTTAAAATATTACTAAACACCTACTTTTAAAAAATAATTACTAAACAAAAGAATATTTGAAATAGTCTAAAAAATGAAAGTGTTCTAATCCACATTATATATATATATATATATATATATATACACACATATATATATGTCCATTTTAATATACATATATTTCTAAATTCTCAAAAAATACACTTTTTTTCTGCAAAAAATATATATTTACTATTAGCATGTTTCAAATTTTTACAATACCATGGATCTTGAAGTAAACTCTATGAAAGCCCTCAGTCTCTAACAAATTACATAAACATCATAACAAAACCTTTAACTCTTTTTACAGGAGAAAAATAAAAGTGAGGTGTGATTTTCTTTGCTATAGATTATCAAACTGTGTCTCGTATTGAAAAAAAGAAATTAGTTAATACTGCATTTATATTTTCCAGGAATAATACAAATGGAAATGAAAATGGAAATACAGTATAAATACTTTCTGAAAAGTACTCGGAAGACCCAAAACTTTACTTGCTTAAAATGTAGATTATTGGCTGTCTCAGACCTACAACAGAATCAGAGGGTTATCTAAAATTTAAAGATCAATTACTGAGATGCTTAGCTATTTTTCTTTTCTTTCTGAATATCTTCTTTGGTCTTTCTTAAAACCCAATTTGCTAGCCTTTCCCACGTTCTTCTCACCTTACATTGTTAACTACTGCCTAGAGGGCAGGGGCTGTGGTTTGTTCATTGTTGTATTCTTATAATGCATATAATAGAGAACTTCAGTTATGATGAAGCAGAATTGATGATAATGTAATTGCTCAAGTCACAGACAAAAGGAATTTTAGATAGTAATTCCTTCTCTTTCTCTCACTGCTCATTTTAGCATCACTCCAGGAAAGAGTGTCCTTTTAACTCTAATTTTCCCATCCACCAGCTTTAAAACTGAACTACCACCTCAAAACTGATATTAAAGAATGTCTACAGCTCTATGACCATTTATGACTAATTTTTTGCTAATTCAAATGTAGAGCTGAAAGTGCTCCACACCCTTGTCATTCAGATCAAGAATTTTCTTAAGAAAAGGAGTTTAAAATGCAAGATAAAAGAAAGTCAGTGCAGTGAAGTGATCAGCTAAGAGTTAAGGGGAATGAGAGAAGACACAAGACAGTTGAAATTTTGTATAACACTTTGGGGTTAAATCTAGAGTTGGAAAACTGTAGTTAGAGAATTGTGGATTTTGAACAAGAATTCAATTTTAAGAGGAATATATTATTTATTTGAATGTAGGGTTCAGTTTCTGTGGAACCAAAAAGAGAGTATGAGGGCTGATTTAGGAAAATAATCCCAGAGTACTTGCCCTCACATTGATCTCCCAAACCACACTCTGGAGATAAAAAAGGGGAAAAAGAGAGAGATGTCTAGAACATTTTTTAATTTAAATTACTTATTCAGTACAAAATTCAGGTTTTAAAATGAAGTAGACCATGACTGTCTTGAGGTCAAGGGCCATGGCATCTTTACCTTTGCACATTCCTATTCTTAAAGGATAACTCACTTATGGCAGAAAGTATTCAGCCAACAGTTGTAGAATATTGAGTAAAAACAAGAAACTCACACATGAGGTTAGTAAGATAACTTAAGCAAGGAAATAGCAACAGTAAAAATAGAAAGACATAGACAAACATGAGAGCCACGAAAGCAAAATTGACAGGACTTAGCAATTGGTTACCTGTCAGTGTGGAGAGAATTTAAAAAATGAGAGTTTTCTATTCCAGTGACAGGGAACATGGCAGACCCAATAACAAAACAACCAGCAGAGGTAAGAGGAGGGACTGATTAAAAAAAAAAAAAAAAAGATGATAAATTTGTTTCAGAAGTTTGTTTTGGTTTTTTAAATTTGTTTTATGAAGTCTGATTTTAATACTTATTTTGCCTGGTCAAAGCCCAAGCTTAAATACTGTGACTAATAATAGCATTCCTTTCCAAAAGTGGATTAAAATGTTCCTACCATTTGGCAGGAAAAGAACTTTTAAGTTCTTTTCTAAAATATATCTTCCCATGATGTTTGATCTCTGTTTAATTTTTGGTTTAAGCTGCACTTGTTCTAATAACTGAAGAACACTTAGGAAGTTCCTTCTCCTTCTCTGGTTCCTTTAATTTTCCTGTCATGTGCTTTGTAATTCAGAATCAATCACTTTAGTTTCCCATTTCATCTATAGAGTGGGATAAATGGTCAGAACAGGGGATTAGGGCTCTTCTTGATGGACTGTGATTACTAAAATAGAGTTCAAGGAATCCAATGATAAAAACACAAAAAAATTTCAAGCTACAGAGACAAATGAATTCTGATTATAAGATATATCTTGAAGGAAAATTAATGTGGCACATAAAAATTGAAATTAGGAATTGATAAAATTCTGAGTCAGGTAAAGAACACCTCAGAGCAGAGTCAGGGTGACTAAGTCAAATCACACAGTTGAGATTCACATGAAGAAACAAAGTGGGAACCAGCAGTTAGCGTAATGACTATGTCGTTAGACTCCCACGTAGTCGACCGCGGTTCGCGTCCCGGACCCGGTGGCTTAAAACTCACTCCAGGCGCGTGTGCGTGCGTGCCCAAGATCCCGAGAGGAGAAAGGAGGAGAAGGGATTGCGGCGTGACCATCCCCCCTGGGGGGTGATTTCTCGCTTTCTGTCTCTATGTCTCTCTCTGTCTGTCTGGTGAGCGCACACGCCCTATAGCGAAAAACTCTCCCCCAAACAAACAAACAAACAAACAAAAAAGAAACAAAGTGAGTGTGAAGAGGCAGAAGATCAATCTGTTGATGATGACATGTATAATATTCTCAATGGACTGGTCTGAGAAATACTTGGGTAAAGTCTTTTTACAAGTAAAATAAATAGTGATTGAATGTTTTAAAAAGTAATTGGAATAATAATAATAATCTGGAAAAAATAATGAAAAGCTATTTGATGAGGATGATGTGGATTTTAATGTCTCTGAATTGACTGATATGCTGGTATTCTTTCTGGAAAAAAGAAATGTAATACACTGTAAAGTTATATGCGATTCAATGAACAAGATTATGATAATAAAAAAATAATAATAATAAATTAAATTAAATTTAAAAAAATTTAAAAAGAGGCAGAAGATCAGAACAGGGGAGCTGCTGAACTTGAACTGCCTAAAATTGACCAGGAAGTGTCTTCCTACCCCAAGTCAGCAAAGCATTTGGGGTTCCCAATGTTAGTAGTAGAGCTTATAAAGTAGTAACATTACACAATTGAAGTCTACTCCCTATAATATAAAAAAACCATAGGTGAGGGCCAGAAGATGGCATACCAGTTACATCTCTGGACTCCCACATGGGTGACCATGGTTTGAATCCCAGACCAGGTGGCTTGAAGCTCATGCCAGGCATGTGTGGGTGCACGCCCAAGGTCCCAGGAGGAAAATGGAGGAGAAGGGATTGCAGTGTGGCCATCCCCCTTGGGGGGGGTTTCTTATGTTCCCTCACACTGTCTCTCTCTCTCTGGTGAGTGCACGCACCCTAAGGCAAAACCTCTAAACAAACAAATTATGGGGGAGAATGAGAGGGAAAGAATCAGGGGGAAAAAGGAAGAAGCAAAACATTTATGGGACACAAAAATGGAAAATGATCTGTTGATGATAATACATATGGTAATATCTTTGACTCTACCAATACACAGTGTACTCAGAATGGGAAAATGCATTTGGTATGCTGTAATGATGTACAGTGGTTGAATGTAATAAAAAAATAAAATAATAAATTAAAAGAAAAAATAGATCCTTAAGAGGACGATCAAAGCAAAAGTTTGAAGAGAAACTTGCTAATAAATATCATGTTACACTATTATTAAAAAAAAAACACACACATAACAAGTAAGAATAATATGAGATGGAAAGTTTGCAGAGAAAAAGGAGCTCTTCTGCAGTGCTGGCAGAAACATATATTAGTAAAATCACTATGGAAAACAGTATGAAGGTCCCTCAAAAATCTAGAAATAGAATTGCCATAAGATCTAGTAATCCCACTTTTGGGTATATACCCAAAGGACAGGGAATCATGCTCTTAGAGAGCATTTGTGTATCTATGTTTATTGCAGTATTATTCATGATAGCTAAGACACAAAAACAATGTAAGTGCCCAGCAAATGAAGAATGCATAGAAAAAGTGTGGCATACATACACAATGGAACCCTAGTTAATTGTAAAGAACAAACTCTCATCATTTGACACAAAGTGGGCAAATCTAGAAGATATAATGCCAAGTGAAAGAAGCTAGACTATGAAAGATAAATACTGTATGTCACTACTTAACATATAGTGGAAACTAAAGGAAATAAAAGTATGGAGAGTAATTGTAGATATTGAAAGATACATGGGAGGCAGAATGGGTCCTAGAGAAAATGATTAACAGATACAAAAATGCAGGGAAATAGGTTTTAGAATGGTGTACCACAGCAGAGTGAAAAAATGTCATTGACAGAACCAGCCTTATAGTACAGTGATTAATTGCTATACATTGGGAGCCAGATCCTGCATAGTTGATTATGGTTCAAATACTGCCCCATGTGATTTAAAGAACATGCTGAGCCTATGTGCACACATGCTCAAAATCCTGACAGGGAGGAGAAATGGAGGAAAAAGGATTGTGGTGTGATCATGTCTCATTGGGAGTGCACTCGTTCTCTCTCTGTCTCTCTGTTGAGAGACACACCATTCAGCAATTTAAAAAATTGTCATTGATAATTCAATATGTACTTCTTTAATAAAAAAAGAAGTAGAATATTGAATATGCACAACATAATGTAATGTTAAATATTGAAGATAATGAATATGTTAATATAGTTGATTTGATTGTTACACACTGTAGACATGCTTGAAAAAACATCCAATAGCTTACAAAGACATAGCAAAATTATATGTAAACCAGAAATTACAGTAAAAAAAAAAATCATGCCAAAGACCCAGCCACAGTGGCATAGGCACTAGGGCATTGCTCTGTTCTGCAATGATATGAGTTGTGTGGGAAATTGGGGGGTGAGGGCGGGAACACAGTGTGACCAGATGATAGGACACTGTCAAGGGTTCCCTTCTCTCTCTCTCTCTCTCTCTCTCTCCTTTACCCTATGAGATAAATAAAATAAACTTTTTTTTAAAAAGCCACAATTTCTGTAGTTGAGTTTATTGTCTTGTACCAATGATAATTCCCTAATTCTGACAAATGTAGCATGGTTATATGAGATGTTAACATCAGAAACTTAGTGAAAAGTACACAGGAATTCTGTACTATCTTGTAACTTTCCTACCAAATCTAAAATTATTCCAAAATGAAAAGATTAACATGAAAAAAAGTTATCCATAAATCTTTCCAGTCCTAATATTTACAAGCCAGTAGAAAAATTGGTCATTGCTTAGGGTGGCTTTTCCTCAAAAAAGTCAATAACTTTTTTTTTTTTAAGAGAGATATTTTTGCTATAGGGTATGTGTACTCACTGGAGAGAGAGAGAAATGGAGAGACAGAAAGCAATAAATTACCCCCCATGGGGTATGATGATGCCGCAGTCCCTTCTCCATTCTCCTCTCAGGATTTGGGGCACATGTGTACACAGGCCTGCCATGAGTTTTAAGCTGCCAGGTTGGGGATCCATCAGCAGTGGACTACATGGAGTCCAGTGATGTAACCATTAGGCTATCTTCTGGTTCCAAAAAAAATAAAAAAACTTAATTGCTTAGGGCACATAGGTAGAAACTGGGCAGACTTGGTGTTCCAAGCTTGGCTCTGTTATTTACTAGCTGTGTGATTTGGAGCAAGTTTATTTAACTTCTTTAAGTCTCTATTTATTTCACCTATAAAATGAGTAACACTAATATTGCTTAGCTCTTATAAAATAATCTAGAGTGCTCTATACTTTGTCTGGCACATGTGTAGTGCTCAGTAAACATAACAGTTGCTAGTAGTAGAGCATTGGTTGGTGCGTGTTTATTTCCTGTGTGTGAACAGGCAGAGCTGAAGATGTGTGAAACGTAGACTATTTCATCACTGCCCAAATAAAACATTTGACTTGTTTTGCTGTGCTTTGGGTTCACAAACAGAAAACTCTTACAGTGTTCTCTAAAAAATATGATTTTCAATTCAGCCACTCTCTTAGATTAAAGTAAGCACTATGACCAGATGGTCCCTGCACTGGAGTTCCAGGATGACATTAAAAATGAGTGGGCAGAGGGATTTTATTAGTCATTTGTTGGCTTCCCAACAGCCATTTCCATGAAATTATAGGACAATGATAAAATTAAAGCAGCTTACGCTGGTCTTTGGAAAGCTGTTCTCTATGTCTGCAAATAGTCATAGGTCAGGAATGTAGAACAGGGGCAATAAATTGGAGAATTATTGCCTGACAATCCCAGGTTCCTTTGGCAGAGAAGCCAAGACCTCTCAGGAGGTTGGCCTGAGAAAAACAGGCCAAAGACAGGAAATATTGCTCTGCCAAAGAAGGCCTAGAACATCTCGGCTTTCCGGTTAGCATTATGCTACCAGTCAAAGGGCAGTGTCACCTAATAGGCTGTTAGAAGTGTCCCATAAGCCACATCTAAAAGATAAAGAGAAACTTGGAATCAAACCTGGGACCTAAATTTAACCATCCACCTAGGGTCTCCTTGTCAAGTCTTCCCAGCCTGCCATTCCTCTGTTCAGACTTCATTACTTTGCACCCTCCTTCATCTCCGCTATCATTTCTCTATGTTGTTGCCTTCTTACCAGTTACAACCACTTTCCACCAGCCAACCCTCCAGCACAGAATTCCAGAAGTTCAGATGTAAAACAAATGAGTATGAGTTTAAAGATTCAAAACCTTAGCCAGCTGCAGTGGCCCAATGGTAACATAACACACTGAGATGCTGAAGCCACAGGGGAAGGTCTCAGGTTCACATACCAAGATCTTCCTGTACAAGCTGGGGGCATGCACACCTGCCTGTGATCCTGGCTGGCTGAGGCTAGGGATAAATTGCAGTGTGAAGACCCTGTGGGGGGGTATATCCCCTCTTTCTCACAAAATAAATAAATATATTTTCCCCCACCCAAAGAAAAAACTCAAAATCTGAGTTCTGAGGCTAACCATCTCCTACAGTTTCAGGTTTTCTTATATTCAAAAGCTTCTTTTTGTATTAAAACCAATAGTACCTTCCTTACCTGGGCTACAAAATCCATAGGGGATTGTAGTCAGGTTTATTGAAACATATATAAAAAGAGTTTAGTACCAAGTAGGCACCCAATAAATATTCATTTCCTTCCCCTTCAGCCAGACCAGACCTGTAGCACAGTGGTTGAACCCTGTGCAGAGAGGTGGACCCCAAGTGGCCCCACAAAGGTCAAATCCTGCCTTTAGCAGCTTAGAAAACACACAGTGATGTGTGCCCCAGCAGGCTGGGATGGAGAAATGGAGGAAGAAGGACTGTGGATGCTCCACTAGGACATGTTTCCTGTTTTTGGTGAGCTCACGCATCCACTGACAATTAAAAAAAAAAAAAAAACCTTTCCCCGGACAATTTCACGACAATATCTAGGGATTTATGGTATAATTTGGACTGCCATTAGTCTGAATCGTGGCTTTGCTGATGGGAAGCACAATGAAAAATGAAATGTCTTAGAATTCCAAGAAACATTGCATGTCAATATTTAATTAAACTATACACATAGTCTTCATATGTGGATGATGCCTTTTGAGATTTTAAAGCCAAGTGAATTTCAAACTTGGAACATTTGCTCTATCTAAGACTACATTATTGACAGAAACAGATTTTGGTTGTTAAACTGAGAGTATGTAAGAAATAATTAGTTAATTGGATGACCTTCTTTCTTAATACCCATGTGATATTTGACTGGATAAATTTGTCTGCTCTTTCTATTTGTATTTTTACTCTAAATCCATTGAGAAGAGAATAGTGAACACTTTTCTATATTTTGTGTCTTCTTGAAAGCTCTTATGAGCACTTCCAATGTATGTACCCTATTTTCTTAAAAAGGAGACCAGAAGGTGATTGAAATCCATTACTCCAAAATATTATTTATTTCTTCAGCGGCTCCTAGTATTTCTATAAGTGATTTTTAAAAAGCTGATTTTGGGGACCGGCAGTTAGCGTAATGGCTATGTTGCTGGACTCCCACGTAGTCGACCGCGGTTCGAGTCCCGGACCCGGTGGCTTAAACTCACGCCGGGTGCGTGTGCGTGCCCAAGATCCCGAGAGGAGAATGGAGGAGAAGGGATTGCGGCGTGGCCATCCCCCCTGGGGGGTGATTTCTCGCTTTCTATCTCTCTGTCTGTCTCTGTCTGTCTGGCGAGCGCACGTGCCCTATAGCAAAAACCTCTCCAAAAAAAAAAAAGCTGATTTTGCATCTTTTGTAGAATGACAGAGAAAGACCATTTGCAAGTGACTGAAAGTTTATATTAACTTTAAAATTTGTCTTTCCTTTAAAGTTTCAATTTGATACTTAAGCTTTTTTTTTTTTAATTTCAGAACAGAAAAGATCACTCAGATATATCCATTCATATTACGGCATGTTTAGTAGATTCAGAGTCATCTCTCAGCTTTTGTGGAAATCTTAGCATGGTGTTCTTTGTCTTCATGCCTTGAATTTATGAAATTGATTAAAATTAAGAGGACTGATAGAGAGGTGTATCAGGTAAGAGTTAAATTCACTGTGTAGTAAAAGGAAAATTGTTTAAGGAGGAATAGAAGAAAGTCATAAAAGCAAAGAAAACAAATAATCATGGCTTAGGAAGGCAGGCTTTTAGAGTGGATAGAAGCACAAATGCTCAGATTCTCAACCCAAATCTACCCATGTTAATTTTGTGATTTCACTTAACCTCTCTGTGCCTTAGATTTTTTTTTTTTATTGTAGCAGGGATGATGTGATAATGATATCTGTCTAACACAGTTGCTATAAGAATTAAATGAGTTAGTGTCTATCACATAATAAGTACTGCATAAGTAGGGTCTTTTTTTTTTTAATTAGCAGAGGGCATGTGCACTCACTAGAAAGTCATAGAAAGAGAGACAGAAGGAGAAAGCAGCTCCTCAACGGGGCGTGGTCAGGTCATAATCCCTTGTCCTCAATTTCTGTATCATCCTTGTTCCCCATAAAGTCTGGCCAGGTCTTCATGGGCTTATTTTCTCTGACTTTGACTTCCAAGATAATTTTGTTCATATTTCTCATGTAACTTCATTTTTTTCTGGTAGGTATTAAAGTTAGTTGTTTAAAATGCCTTTCCTCTACCAGAAAATGGTACTAGGAACTGCAAAAATGTCTTAGTTTTATGTCCTTTGCAGCACCTAAAATGGTGCCTTATTTCCAGTTGGCTTCAGTTTCCCCATTTATAAACTAGAGAAGAATAACAAAACCTGCAATTCCTACTTCATGGGATTATTGTAAGAACTCATGAACCTGACTCTCTCCACAGGCAGAGCCTGAATAGGTTTTGAGAATTTCAGGAAAATGCTGCTACTTCTGCTTTATAAGCTATACCAACTCTTTTTTTTTTTTTTTTTTCTTTTTTTGGAGAGGTTTTTGCTATAGGGCGCATGCGCTCGCCAGACAGACAGAGAGAGACAGAGAGATAGAAAGCAGGAAATCACTCCCCAGGGGGGATGGCCACGCCGCAATCCCTTCTCCTCCATTCTCCTCTCGGGATCTTGGGCACGCACGCACACGCGCCCGGCGTGAGTTTAAGCCGCCGGGTCCGGGACTCGAACCGCGGTCGACTATGTGGGAGTCCAGCGACATAGCCATTACGCTAACTGCTGGTCCCTGACCAACTCTTTCTAATACAGCAGTTTCTCAATACACTTTAACCTACATGGCACCTCCAGTCCATTGGCAGTGACCTCAGAGGTGCAGAATTGAGAAGAATTCTGAGACTGTCCAGGACCAGTGAGAGGACCTCCACAATGGGTTAGAAATGTTTTCCATGGCTTTGGTATCAGAAATTGATGGTGTGACGTCTATAGTCTCTGTCAATTTGGCCTCTATCAATCTGTTGCCTCTTGAATTTGCGGGCTGTTCCCATATCAAGAGGAAGAGTTAATTTTCCCTTGACTTGACTCTGAGTTAGCCTTATGACTTGCTATAACAAATAGAAATTAGCAGAAATGATCTGGGATCTCCAAAGCTGTGTCTTGAAAGGAACCCCAAGTTTTTGCTTTCTCCCTTTTGGAAGCAAGCTGCCATCTAAGAATTATTTCTAATAAAGGGGCGAGGCTGATGTGGAAGATTATTTAGGTGCCAGCCGTGTAAGTGAAGCCTTATTAGACCTTCAGGACAGTCCTGCCACTAGCTGAATGCAACTGAATAACTTTAGGTGATGGCACATGGAGCTTATGAGCCAGCCAGCTGAACCCTGCCCAAATTCCTGACCCACAGAATTATGGAAAGAGCAAATTATAATTGTTTTCAGCCGTTAGCTATTGGGATGGTTTGTTACATGGCAATAGATGACTGAAATATAGTAGAAGAGAGAGAGTTTTGCCATTTCCAAATTAAAGGATCCCAATTCCAGAGAATCTATTTAAATAGCAGAAATTGGACTCGGGGTTGGTATATTTTTTAAATTCTTCATTAGATTGTCACATAGAACTAGTGTTTAAAATCATTGGCTTAGCCAAAATTATAAGGGCTATATACTAAGTTAGAAAGTCAAGTTGAGCTGAAACAGAGATAATACTTAAACAAGTCATTAATATCTGGCATTGTTCAGATAAGCAAAATTAAATCTTAAGAGTTATCCACAACATGTCACATTTGCTGAGGCAAGCAGCAGAAAGGTAAATAAAGAATGAACAATCAGAGATAAATAGGAAATAACACTCCTCTTGTTTTTTCCTGAGTAATATAATAGAACTTAACCCTCAAATTCAGTCCCAGTATTTCCTCTGGTACATCATAATTAGCTGAACAATAATAAAAAGTATATATAGACAGATAGTTTATTTTTTTCCTTTAGCCAAGATTTTTAGGGTTGTGTTTTGTACATTGTGTCCCATTTTCAACTGAAGTTTGGATAAACATAAAGACTTGACAGCTTTTGTTGAAAGCATGAGAGAAAGGAGTTGAAGATTCTCAGATCTGCAGAGTGCTATTTGGTATTTTCATAGTACACTAGAAAGTCATTAAGGAAATATGTATGCCAAGCCACACCACCAATTTCCAGATATTGACTCTAACTGAGATGTCAATATTCTAGTCACATCAGCAGAGTTTAACCTCAACTAATGTCTACTGACACATGACACTTTGCTTGCCCTTTAAACCATTTATATCTCTGCTTTAGGCAAAATGCATTCTGTCTCTATTGATATCTAATTGTCAAGTACTTGAATCTAAAACTCTAGACTTAGCAGAACCGAAAGAGAAAAAGAAGAAAAGAAAGAAAAAGAAAGTGCTGGTTTTCATTGGAGGCATGTCTGCCTTTGAAGCTTAGTATTTCAGAAGCTGAAATAAGAGTCTCCAGCGATTTTGATTATAATCGTCGCTATGTGGCCCTCGAATTTTCCAGGGCACCTCATATATGACCACATGTGCAACTGGCTGAATAGCGCTGATTAGTGTGAATGAATAAGACATAGAAAAGCTTAGGGGTCTTTCAGCCCCCAGCCACTTTCCTGGAGGGGAAGAACATCCCCTGGGCCAAGCACATTCAGTCTTTGCATGTGTTAATATGAAATACTTTCATCGTTCCAGTTTCCACTCATGTGGATTTTTCCTGGCTCTAACTCAGTGACCTAATTCTCTAATTTTCCCCCTTCTGAGAACATACTTTTTCTTAAGTTATTTTTTTCTCTGAAATCCACACCACCACCCCCTCCCCTTCCCTTTTGATTTCTTATTCAGACTGGAAACTACCTCACCAGTTGTAATTAGCCTGAATACTTGTGGGAGGGAGAAGGGCTCTCCTCAGGAAATAGCCAGAATAAAGCAAGATTCCTTCTTCTAAGAATAAGGAAGAGAAACCCAGGCCCATGTAAGCTGATTAAATCTCTCTTTCCTTTTTCATCTATTGTAAAGCACCAAACTCTGATGAGGGCCTATTCTTTGTGTTATTTTATAACCTTAATTGACCCATACCACACAATCTCAGCTTGTTAAGGCCAGACAGGCTCTCTAATATACTCTCTTGGATCAAATGAAGAGCAGAAATAAAGCAGAAATATAAAATCTTTAAATGTCAGGTTAGCAGTTGTCTCTGTTTGTTTTTATTTTTCCCCTATCTCAATCTTTTCTGCATGTCTGTACTAAATAAGTTCGCCTGGCATTGGATGACAAAGGTCTGCATTCCAGTCTTGTCACCTTGAACTCATTTTACACCATGTTAGTGAATCCAATAGGTCTTTACAAATACCATTCCTCCGGAAGAATTTTAATGTTCCCTATGTTTCTTACAAGTTAATTTTTGCAAGAATAGTAGCTATGATTTATGTTGTATTCTGTCCAATATTTTAATTAGATTATCTCAGTTAGTCTCCACAATAGCCTAGGAAATGGTTCTTGATATCTGCATTTTACAAATGAAAAAAATATGAAGGTTAGAGTTAAGTATAATAACTTGCCTAAGGAGGCACAGTTAGTATGAGTTAGGCCTGAGTTTGAAACCACGAGCTCTTTAGTGCAATCTTCATACTAACCTAGCATTCACCAAAACACGCACTACCAGTTTGTAATTGTTGAAGACAAAGAGAAAGAGAGCAAAGATGAAACAAAAGAGCAAGGAAAGAATGAGGAAGAATGGGAGTGTTTTCTATACCTGCACGACAGGAGGTCTATGTTGAGGAGAAAAGAAGGGTGACTGTTCAGAACAGTTTAAATGTAGGGCAAGGTAGGTCAGAGAATGCCCTGGTTTGCAAAGAGCCAATTTAATACAAAAAACATGTTGTCTGGTTGCACTGTTTCCCAGAGTGGTTACAGGCAATACCATGTTTGAAAATCCACTGTTGCATTCGATGCAAATAGCGCCTGTCTCTAAATGCCAAAATGCCATTAAGAAGACATTTGATCACCTGTACCAAGTCATGGTCATTGTTGCTTTGGAGAAGATATTGATTTCTCTCTTTGAATAGATAGAACATTAAATTCTAGTCTCCTAACAAACACAATTCTATGTAAGCATTTCCTTGATTCTTCAGTAAGTATGAAGGCAGAAGATTACTTTATCATGTTTATACACCTTCCCTGTGCACTAAGAGCATAATATCTTACTCCCTTCTATACATTAGGTTGTTGGGAAAGTCATGATGTATTTTTCTATATGCAAAAATGTGTCATGACTTTCCCAATGACCCAATATTTTTGTGTATTTTTCAAATTCTAAAATAAATATCTATACAATATAATAATTAGATACCAATTTTAAAAATTTTCTATCTGTTTTAATTGGTCAAAAGTTGTAATGATAATGTTCATTTGCCATTTTATTGCTTTCCTGATAATCTCTCTTTTTTTTTTTTTTTTTTTTTTTTGAGAGGTTTTTCGCTATAGGGCGCGTGCGCTCGCCAGACAGACAGAGAGAGACATAGAGACAGAAAGCGAGAAATCACCCCCCAGGGGGGTTGGTCACGCCACAATCCCTTCTCCTCCATTCTCCTCCCGGGATCCTGGGCACGCACGCACACGCGCCCGGCGTGAGTTATAAGCCACCGGGTCCGAGACACGAACCGCGGTCGACTACGTGGGAATCCAGCTACATAGCCATTACGCTAACTGCTGGTTCCCCTGATAATCTCTTTAGACCAAAGATTCCTGATTAAATAGCCTGTTATACTGACACCAAGGGCTGGAAAACTGCTTTCTGTTCCATACCAGGTGATTATTTTGTGTGTCCAAAAGATAATTGTGGGTGTAACCTCTTGGCTGTATCATTGATGAAGCTCTTGATGCTTTCAAGAACTGAGTTTTCCAAGCTGCTACAGCTGAGAGCTGGTTAGCTGGATGGAACATAATCTCTAAGAAAGGCATAGGTGAAATCTCAGGGGACTATGATCACTGGTCAACGAACACTTAGAAATCTACGGGAAATGTAATTTTGTTTTACCTTTGAAGTTCATATCGAGAAGATCTTTCACTTTTGTCACCGTGGCATTGAGATATTTTTGTAATTTCCCATAGCTTAAGGGCTTTTCATGGTATATTACGTATCTATAAAGTTTAAATAGCATTACAGCCTATTAAATCTAGGACCTGCAAAATAGGACTCTCAATAAGCACAAAAGGAAAATTCATACAAGTAGTTTACTATACAGTTATTTCTCTGTAAAACAGAAAAAAAAAAGTATGCCTTTTATGTAAAAAAACAAAAACAAAAATAAAAATAGGTATTTGGGTCCTGGGGATCACTGATAGGTAGAACAGAAGTGGAAAAGTATTTGACTGCCTCTGTTGGGTATATATTTGGCTTCTTGTAACAAATGCGTTTTGATATGCTCATGGCATTACATATGCAACACATTAGAAGTCATTGCCTTAGAATTCATGACTTCTTACTTTCCATGCCAAAGTTTGACCACACCTGTGTATCCAATACTCAGAAAGAGACCTTCTCATTGCTATAAAAATATCTTCAACGAGGAGTACTCTCATTTTACTTGGCTTAAGTCTTATGAAATGACTCACCCAACACTTCTAAAAACTTCTCCCATACTGAATAAATAACATATAATCAGATCACTATTTGCAGTAACTAACTGTAGTTAACTAACTATTACTCAGAGATAGAGGGATTATAATTTTTATTTTCTGAAATGAACTAATTTTTTAATGGACCTTTGGAAAATCACCATTTGACTTTTAGACATAGTGTTTCAGACATCGTGTTAATTTAATAAGCAGTATAATCAAAAAATTTCTTGAATCATCATTTAATAATTTGTACTTCTGTGCCTTAATAGTCATGGCTCTGTGGACTAAATCCTCAAAACATCATTTCAACAAGGAAGAAATAATCCATTGTTATTTGGATCCCAGGTAACTCACTGTAGTTACTCTGCCCCCCCCCCCCCTTTTTAATGTGATTTTTGAAAAAATAAAAAAAGAGGGAAATAGGAATTTTGGGAGTTTTTGTAAGTGATGCTGAGTGGGTTCTATGGGTTGAATATGTCCTCCAAATTCAAGTTTTGAAAACTTAATTCTTTTTTGTGGTTGTGTTGAGAGATTTTTGCTATAGTTGCTCCTGTACTGTCTGGACAGACAGAGGAAGAAAGAGAGACAGAAACTGAGAAATCACCCTCCAAGGGGGTGGGGGGTAGCCATGCTGCAATCCCTTCTCCTCCATTTTCCTCTTGGGATCTTGGGTATGCACACACAGGTGCCCAGAGTGAGTTTTAAGCCACCAGGTCCAGGACTCAAAGTACAGTCAACTATGAGGGAGTCCAGTGACAAAACCATTACGCCATCTGCTGGTCCTGAAAACTTCATTCTTAATGCAACATTATTGGGAGATGGAGCCTAACGAGAAGTGATTGGATCACTTCTCGTTAGAGTGGAGTTCTCATGAGTGGATTAATGTCATTATTAGGAGGAATGGGTTTATATCTCAAGGCTGACCCCTTGGCCAACTGGTTAAGGGAGCTAGATCTCACATAGTCAACTGTGGTTGGCTTACTGGCCCCAGGAGCTTGAAAAGTGCTTGGCTACATGCATGTATGCTTGCCCCAAATCTCAACAGAATGGAGAAATGGAGGAGAAGGGATTGTAATGTGAACAAACTCCTTTGGGGGGTGCTTTCTCCTTTTCTCTGCCTCCCTGTCTGGCAAGTGCACATACTCACTGGAAATTAAAGAAAAGGAGCAGGTTGTTATAAAGCAGAGTCTTTCTCATGCTTTCTTTCTCATGTCCTTCTGCCCTTCTGTCATGGGATGCGGCCCTCACCAGATGCCAACACCCATGCTCATGAACATCCCAGCCTCCAGAGCTATGAAAAATAAGTCTCTTTTCTTTATAAATTACCCATTCTATGGGGGAGGTGAAGAGAATAGGATAGAGAAAGATAGCAAGAGAACAATAGAGTGGCAGGATGTTAGTGAGAAACAGATATGGCTTATTACCTGTTGATGAGGACATGTATAGTATTCTCAACTGGATTGGTCTGAGAAGTATTTCATGATGTGTGAAGTCTTTTTACAAGCAAAATGAGAAATAGTGATTGACTGTTTTAAAAAATAATTATAATAATAATAATAATGATTAGGAAAAACATAGAAAAGATATTGAATGTTGAAGCGGGGAGATTAATGTCTCTGTATTGACTGACATGCATGGCATTCCCTTTTGAAAAAGCAATGTAATACACTGTAAAGTTATATGTAATCCAATGTAATGTAAAGAAGATTATGATGATAATAAAAATTAAAAAAGCAAAAAAAAAAAGATCGTGACGCTCAAAAATAAATAAATAAATAAATAAATTACCCATTCTAGTATTCAGTTTTAGTAGTAGAAAATGGACTTAAACATACTGATTTACTGGCTTAAATATTATGCTACTCTTTTATGCTCAAATTGTAGTAGACATAGTCCCTGCTTTGCCTAAAAGTGTCAATTTTCTCATTCTCTCAGCCTACATATGAACTCTAAATTCATATAAAGCCCTTCCAGCTACTTTACCTACTCTTCCATCTTCTCACCATCCTTGCCAACTTCAAAAGCAACATCCTTGGAACTTCAAAAGGAAGCAGAGATTCAGGTTTTATGGAATCTTGTACCAAGTGGACAGTCTACAGAATGGGGGCTAATTCCCTGACAGCCTCATTGTCCTCTTTGACAGAACTGGACTGTGCTTCTACTGAGTGAGTTCAGTGTATGTTGTGGAGAGTAATTTATGTATAATTTGAAGTCAGAGGAGCAAAACCTTCAGAGAATAACCTCAGACACCAATAATGTCATAACACTATATAATATCACATGGTAGCCATTTCATTCTTTTTAAGTTCTGCTTATTTATATTACTTCTTTAAATATAAATGGTCTTAAGTCATTTACATGAAAACTTTTTTCATCATCATTTAACAAACATCGAGGCCAAAACAAGTCTTCTGTCTATTTTTATAAATAAAGTTTATTTGAAGAATAGTTATTTCATTAATTTATATATTGTCTGGGACTGCTATGTTCATTGTGACAGAGTAAAATACTGGTCACAGAGACCACATAGCCTGCAAACCTAAAATATTTACTATTTGACTCTTCACGAAAAAAGTTTGCCAATCCTTGGTCTAGATAGTAAAATGTATGGCAAGGATGGCGAGAAGAAGGAAGAGTAAGTAAAGTAGCTGGAAGGACTTTATATGAACTTAGAACTCATATGTAGTTGAGAGAGTGAGACAGAGGTCGCTTTTAGGCAAGGCAGGAACTATGTCTACTACAATTTGTGCATAAAAGAGTAGGGTGATATTTACGCCAGTCATCCTCTTAACAACTGCTACCAGGACTCAAGCCATAATGTCACTGCCATGTCTGGGATTAGCTGTTGAAGTAGGAACCAAACTATGGTGAAAAGCTATTGGCTTGCTCCACCTTTCTAAACTAGATGTTCGTTTGGAAATGATCTACTTCCCATGATGAGCCTTGGGCAAACTTTGCCAACAGAGTCCATTATAATTTCTAGATATATGACCTGACTGATCTCAAGAGTCCCAGAAAATACAACATTGGTTCTAGGGTCACTAAGAAACTTCAGTCTCCTCAAACTTACTGGTCTTGATTCAGGAAGGTCCTGGAATCTGACAAATTGAATCGTTTCTAGATAGGGTGACAATCAAAACTCTGAAATTTCAGTGGTTTGACAGCTCATCAGACATTTTCAAGTTCTTTAAACCATGGATCAGTTTTCGACTTCACCACTGAGTAGGGTTGAAAGATTGCTGATCCACCTTGTTTTTACTCAGATTGCATTTCACAATAAAGCAGTCTTTCTCCTGGTGTCTTTGGTTTTCAGGATTTTGGTTCTGGCCAGACCTTAAGGAGGGGCAAAGTATACAATTTGAAGGGAAAAATGGACTGGGGAGTTAGGGAGTGAATGTGTTCTGAATTTCACAGAACAAAGTGGAGCTCTGGTTTTTGGTTGAGCTTGGGGGCAGATGTCCCCCCACCCCCGACCACCACTGTTTGCCCTCTGAGAATGCAGTGGTGAAATCTAGTCTGCTCCAGTGCAGCTGTGGCATTTGGGTTTAATTTGATAGATTCCCATGTGCCTACTTTGGTTTGAGACTAGGTTTGGCCTGACTTTTTTGCCCATCCCTCAAGCATATATAAGCAGAGGAAGCCAAGTTTCCACTTGTACATACTGAATCATTCAACTAGAAGTCCATTGCCCTTACAATAGCTCATGTGGCTTCTGTCTTTAAAAATTCAAAATATGGGTTGACTGGCTTTTGTTTTCAAAAATTTAGAATATGGGTTAACTGAACATTGGTAGGTTATCATCTGAAGAGGAAGTGAATGTTCCAAAACAGACCACAGTTAAGCCATGAGCAAAACAGGCAAGTTTTAAATTTTTATTCTAGATTTCAGTATATACCCTTTCTCTTCAATTTTTAGCATATCAGAGGGACTTGTTTGTTTGTTTAATTTAACACTTCAATTTTCAGAAAGGAGCCAGATCAAGCTTTTTAGGCATTATCCACCTGGGACATGATGAATTAATTGCAGGCTTTATTTTGTAGGAGTTGGTATCAATGGACGGGGTGCTAACTCAGCCCTTTTGAAAGCAGCAGCGGAGGTGGCTCCAATAATTGCATTAAGACCGTGGATACACACTTGCCTTGGGGATTTGGAGCTGGGCTTAATCAAATCTGGATTTGACATTTCACAGCCCACATCAAGGATTTCTACAAAGGAACAGCAGAGTGTTGCTAGCTCTTGGTCTCACTTAGCGCCTCCTCCTGAGTAACTGAACAGGCCTTGTGCTAATCTTGTTGATGTCTTGGCTGCATTTCTGCTCTGCTGCACAGCACTCATAGCTTCTGAGGGCCGTTGTTTCTTTCAGATAGTGAAAAAGTGTTTATTGCCTATCATGTGCCAGGACCCTGGGCTAGGCCCTGGGATACATATAATGATGAACAAGGCTAGATTCTAAGCTCCTACATTCATGACAATTACGTATACCAGGAGTTACAGAAGCCTAATTTAAAGCTTGCAAAGAACTCACTGTTTTCATGTATTCATTACCAACCATGAACCAGGTAGAGCTAATACAAGGGAGACAAATAGATGATGCCTGCCCTTGAGGAGTTTAATGTTCAATGTCATGAGTAGTTCTCAAACCTTAGTGACCTGAGACCTTCCCATTTAAAATAGGAGCTAAGTGTCTGAATATTTTTATTTCTAAAGCAGTTGTTCTTTGGACCATGTCTCTAGAAATACTGATAAAAGTGGAAGTGATGCAAACAAATAGTTGCTTAAATAGCTTAATTGCATCCACCACAATGGAGGTTTAAAAATAGAAGAGTTCGGGGTCAGCAAGTGGCATGGTGGTTAAGTGCACTGGATTCCCACATGACCAACTGTGATTCGAGTCCCAGACCCGACAGCTTGCTTTCTCATTTTCTTTCTCTCTCTTGCTCTCTCTTTCTCTTACTCTCTCTCACATTCTGTCCCTCTCTGGTCAAATCAAAATAAATAAATTAATTAAATAATAAAAAAGGTTAAATAAAATAATTAATTTAAAAAACTAGAAGAGCTCATCTCTGGGGTCCCATTAAAGACTTCCCAGATGAAGAGCTAGATCTCTTAAAATGATACAGGGTTTAATCAGTCAGTACCACAGGAGGTACAGCTGGGAAGAAAAGGAGAGGATCCAGATTGAGAGGAGAGTAGGTAAAGATAACGAGGTAGAGAGTATACCTGTTTAGGTGCCCTGAGAACATAGAGCTGAGTGAGAGGGGCAGAATATGCCACTAGAGGGACCAGCAGGTGGTATAATGGTTACATCTCTGGACTCCCACATGGTCGACTACAGATTGAGTCCCAGACCCAGCAGCTTTTGGGAGTGTGTGCGTGTGTGCCCAAAATCCCAAGAGGAGACTGGAGGAAAAGGGATTTATGGCATGGCCATTCCCTCTGTAGGGGGTTTTCTCTCTGGTGAGTGCACACACCTATAGCAAAAATCTCTTTCTCTCTCTTGAAAAAAAATGACATTGGAAAGGTAAGCTGGAAACAGGCCATGAAGGCCATCTTTCCTTCATGTAATGTAATCAAATTTACATTCTAGATAGAGTATTTAGGGTGGTGTGGTGTTGAATAGGAGATAAATAAAATCTCAGGTAGGGAACAGGCAGAAGTGTCCCTATTAGTGTTACGTGTAAAAATAATAGCTTTGTTGTCAGGATACATGTACAAAATATCCCTTGGTTGTAGAAATACCTATGTAAAGGAAACCACTAACCATAGGAAGCCCAGGGATCACAGAGAAACCAGACTGCCAGAACCCTCACCTAGGAGTTGCACCAACACATCCCTTGGCAGTGCCCCTGCACCTGCTTCTCAATGGCTTCACTGGCTTCCTTTGTCTCTGTATCTGCTTCATACCCTCCTACAACTCAAAACTTCTACTCCCTTACAACTTAACTGTCCCATCATTTCTCATGGCCATGATTCCATCTAATAATGTTCTTTTACTTTTAATTTCCACACTATTGTCTCATTCTTTCAGTATGTCCTATGTGCAATTCCCAAGAGATAGCATCCAGTTGTCTCATTTCATCTCTTTGTGCCATACTTTATCATAGGTCACAGGACAATCTGTGTGAAAGTTATTTTTTTAAATTTTATTTATTCATTCATTTATTTTAATTTGACCAGAGAGAGAGATGCACAGAGAAAAAAGGAAAGTGAGAAAGCAAGCCACCAGGTTTAGGACTTGAACTGTGGTCAGCCATGTGGGAGTGTTCAGTGCCTTAACCACCATGCCACCTGCTGGGCCCAGGTTTTTTTTTTTTTTTTTTTTTTGTTTTTTTTTGTACAATCATCTATGGCACAGAGATGGGCTTACAGTACCTAAAACATGGCTACTGAGGTCTACCTCAGGGGACATGGGAGTGATATAGCCCCTTAAAAGAAAATAAAATTGGCATGCATGGAAAAGGGAACCAATGTGACTATCCAGGTGACCCTGGACTAAGGCTGGAGCTCTGTGGTGGTAAATGTCTATAAGAAATATCTAAGGGTTGTGAAGCAGCTGCTAAGAAAGATGATGAAGAAGATATTTTCAATGTGGACAACTAAATGAATGAAAATGAAAATAATTGGGAAATGATATACAAAAACAAAAGTTTATTGTGATAACAAATTTAGTTGAAACAAGATGATTTTGAAGTGCCTACAGGTTCAATGGGCAACAATGATTTTACACACATATCTGACTTCATATCTTTGCACAGCTCCTCTAACCCTGCAAGCACCACTAAGCCAGGTAAGCTCTCTCCTGCATGCTCCAAAGAATCTTAGGTAGAGGTCTATCATTGTATAATACTTATCAGTTTGTCAAGTAATTACCTATTCAGATGTTGTTCTCCCAAATAATGAACTCACAGTATAAGCTCAATACATGTTAATCAGTTGTATCCTAGTTGTATCCAGAAGCAGAACCAAGATAATGGCTCAAGTGTAAATAGGTTATTTGGGAGACGAAAATGACATCTCATTAAGAAAATGGAGAAATGAGCAAAAAAGGAAAGGTAGTCCAAAAATGGTGAATAGCTGGAGCTGAGTCTCACCGAGGAGCCAACACAGACACACGGTCCAGAGTTATCCCACCCAGTGGATCTTTACATACCAATTCCATCAGGCAGTGGTTGAAGGCTTCTGGGATAGAGTAGGAAGATGTTAATTCTCAGTACTTTCTGCCTGCCCCACTGGATAGACAAATAGCTTTAGGACCAGAGAATAAAACTCAGACAAAGAAATGTAGGTTTTGACAGTGGAAGTCCCACAGGCATGCATTAAGTGGCCAGGACAAGGAGCTATGAGCAGGCATCAACACTATCTAATAAAAATCAAATAAATGGATGCAGACAAAGTAGTAGGCAGTAATACATGTGCATGAATTGTCAGTCTATGTAATCATACCTATTTCTGAATCCCGCTGACAGAGTAGACAACCTACAAGGTAGCCAGTCAAGTTACATGAGCTGGAGAGGACAAAGTAGGACACTGAATCCCTATGGGAAATGCATTTGGATATTAATATGTATAAATTTAATAGGTTGGCCCTGTAGTGCAGTGGTTAGGTATTGCACAAAGGAGCCAGATTCCTCATGGCTGACCAGGATTCCTATTCTGGCCCTATGGCTTGAAAAACATGCTGGGCATGTATGCATGTTCAGCATCCTAATGGGATGCTAAATTTGACATAAATTTCTGGCATTTAAAATAAATTTAAAAATTAATATGGATAAATGTATTATTTATTTATTTTTAAGAGATATTTTTGCTATAAGGGCACATGTGCTTGCTGGAGAGACAGAGAGAGGCAGAGAGACAGAAAGAGAAAAATCACCCCCCAGGTAGATGGTTGTACTGCAATCCCATCTCCTCCATTCTCCTCTCAGGATTTTAGGCATGCATGCACATATGCCCAGTGTGAATTTTAAGCTGCCAGGTCCAGGACTCGAACTGCGGTTTACTATGTGGGAGTCCAGTGACATTAGCGTTATGCTATCTGCTGGTCCCTTTTTTTATTTATTTAATTTTCTTAACAGCTTTATTGAGATACAATTCACATGCCATATAATTCATCCACTTAAAGAGCACAATTTAATTATTTGTAGTATATTCAAAGTTATGGAATTGTCACCACAATCAATTTTAGAGGATTTTCAGTGGCCCAAAAAAAAGACCACATGCTCTTTAGTCGTCACCATCGAACTCTTTCTCCCATTGCCTTAGGCAATCATTCATGTACTTATCTCCTAATATTTTTATGGACATTTAGTATAAATGAAAAAAAAATATGGATAACTTTAAAAACAGAGCTATTGACACCATGAATTCTTTAAATAATTCATTATCCACTTGTCATTTCCTTATTTTACCAGCAACCACTTTCTCATTCCTGTTGTAACCACACTCTTTATTTTTTAAACACACAAAGGGATCTATAAAAGATTTGTACTGAAAGATCTTTCCTTTAAGAATTATGGAGATTCCAAGAGACACTATGAAAGATCAGGCAGGGGGCCTGGATCAAAAAGTTAACTTAGAATGCATGTGAAGGGGGATGGTGGGTTGTAACTGAGGTGCACAATTACCAATTGAGACTAAAGCAAAGAGAAAAAACTAAGATAAAAAGCCAAAGAAAATAGGAACTCACTCAGAGTTGCAGAAGGATAAGGTGGTTCAAAGAGAAAACAGAAGCAAAAAGTTTGAAGTTATTTCCAAATGAATGCTAAGTCAATGACAAATTTGATTCAGCTTCTCTGGGTGGGCATGATAAAAATAAAGAAAGAATACAGACTGAACACATGTGACATAATGGGGAAAATTTAGGAGGATATCTAGAATCTGAAGACCACCTTTAGGGAGTGGCCCTTAACAAGGCCTTTTGCACTTAGTGATTAATTTACTGATGGACTCTACAGTCATTTATGCAATGACAACCACTGGCTGTTTTGATCTTTTTTTTTTTTTTTCCTAATGGAAAATCCTAAAATATGATGAGTTAGTGCCAAGTAATTGATTTTTGTGAGGCACAGCTGAAAAGGACTATGAAGTTGCATAAATGTAGGCTCTTTATTTCTTTAGTAAGACTTCATCAATTCAGAATGATTAAGAGAAAACAATTCCTATCATAAATATGTGAACATTCTGAACTGTGGAACATTATAAAGTATTCATTTTCTAGTGTAAGAATTCAAGCTTGGTCCCTGTTAGAATTAGATCTTTGAGGGCCTGCTTAAATAAATTATTTACAGTTACTTGTAATTGACATATCAATGTTTTTATGTAAACAGTCCTTCCTCATTTTTTAGCATATTATCCTACCCAACTATAATATTTTTCTTGTAGAAATTTAATGCATCATTCACTTCTTTGGCAAATCCATTGCCCCATGACGTGAAAGATAAATTTAAACTCTGCTTAACACCAACTGTTACGGATTAAAAATCTGTCTTACTATCTAAGATTGAGAGGAGCATATTTTGGCAACCAAAATGTTTAAAATTCAGAATAAGTGAGGATTTTCTGTGTTAGCCATAGCTTTCTTTCTATTGGTCATTATTCATATTGCAGACTCTAGGTCAACCTTGAAGTCAGGTTTCAAAAGCCTTCAGTACTGCAAACATCCCAAAGTCATGAAAAATTCCCATTAGCCCATTGGCAGCAACTTCCAACTCCTTCCCACACTGGGCTAAGAAACTTACGGAGCTGCCTTCAGCAACTACATATCTATAGTTCGCCCCACATACACATGCCCATGAAAAACAAGCAAAAAAGGGACTGACAGGAGAGGTAGACACAGAGATCTCTATCTGTTCTCAGGCTTTTTCAGCCCATCCCTGATTTCTTAAGACTAGTGCTAAATTTCAAGCATTGGAAGGAAGCAGTTCTGGAGGTTTTTGCCAATTATAAGGGAGACCAAGCATACCCCACTTGGCTGATCCTCACAGAGCTGGTTGCCCTGTGGTTTGGGATATTCTTTTCTTTTTCCATTGCGGCTTCTGGGATGGTAGGTTGTGTCTCTATGTAGCTAGGTTGGAGACAACAGGGTGTTACAGCCAATCGTCTGAAAGCAGCATGTGTTTAAATTCTCCTAAGCTATCTCTGACAAGCTTCAAGGAAAGCTCATCCCTGTGGTGTTTATCAGTTTGGTTGAATAAATATATATCCTTCAGAATTTTGTAGTCTTTGATCCTAGTGCCTCTTACCTTGAATCTCTGAAGTCTAAAAGTCTTGATTATTCTTTTCTGTCCTCACAGGATCTCTTCATGCATTCCATCAATTTAGTGGCCTTTTCCCCGACTTTTCAGCTCTGTTCTGTCTCTGGAGAATTGAAGTGAGGGGGCAATATAGTATAATGAGTAGCCTTAAGATCCTAGGAGTTCCCAAGTCCACAGATCAAGTAGAGCTTCTGCCACCCAATTTCTCTGTGACCTGGGTGCTTAACTTTACTGAGCCTATTTTCTTATCAGCAAAATGAGGAGAATAGCACTCTTCACCAGGTTATTATAAGGGTTAATATGTATTGCTATTAGGAAAAAAAACTAATCCATACAAACCTGAGCATGATAGTCTATAAACACAAACATAACTAGATGACTCTTCTTTACCTGAGTGTTTGGCAAATTATAATCTATCCATTTGATAGGAATATAATCTTAGAATTTTCTTAATGCTAAGGTAGAGTTGATTCCACCTTCCAGGGTTACATATATAGTAACCTGACAATCTAGCCTTAATGTGGTAGCTGCTCAGGCTGGGAGCATAAAACAATGGTTAAGGGTTGTGCACAGAGAGCTAAGATCCCACGTGGCAAACACAGATTGACTTCAGCCCCAGTGGCTTGAAAAAAAACATGGTGGATGTGTGTGCATGCATGTATGCCCCAAATCCTGACAGGATAGAGACATGGAGGAGAAAGGATTAGGGCACGACTATGCCCCATTTAGGAGTGCTTTCTCTTTCTCTCTTTCTTTCTTTCTCTCTGGTAAATGCATGCATCCTCTGGCAATTAAAAAAACAATGGTAGCTACTCTAACAATGTTGACTTTGCACATACATATGAATCTTATGAAAAGTCACATTCATCATTTATCTTCTTTTATTCTCTGTTATACTCTCATCTGGGCACTGCATTAGACAGTGAAATCTTGAGAACTACAAACCTGAGTCTTTACCCTTAGAACCTTGCAGTCCTGTTCATAGCATAAATACTGTATTCTCCAGTATTTAGTAGGTGCTAGAACAAACAGTCCTGACATCTTAATTACATAACAAAATACAGGTTTATTTATTTATTTTTATATTTTTTTATTTCTTTCATGGGAGAGAGAGTGAGAGAGAAATAGCACATAAGAGAGAACACAAGAGAGACAGGCACCCCTGACAAGGTCGGGTCACACCATGGTCACCTTCCCCTAGCCCTCCAGGTAGTCAGGATTTGGGATGCATGTTCTCCAACAGTGTTTCAGATTGACTCAGAATTTAAACCTGTGGTTGGCAGAGCGCTACCAGCATTGCCATTTGTGCCATCATGGCAGAGCCAATAAAGGCTTATTTCTTATTCACATTGTATCAGTTATCTATTACTTTGTAACAAATTACTCCAAAAATTAGCAGCTTAAAACAACTAACAGTTATTTCAGTTTCTGGGAGTCAAGAATCCGAGGACATTGGTTGAATCTGGCTCAATGTCTGTCTCAAAGCTTTGCTCATACTGTCTTCTGGAACTGCAGGGTCGACTGAGACTGGAGAATTCCTTTCCAAACTCACTTGCCTGATGATTAGCAGGTCTCATTTCCTCCCCGGTTGTTGGGGGAGGTCCTCCATTTCTCAATACATGTGCATCTCCATAGACTGCTTGAGTGACATCAAGACATGAGAGAATTATCCAAGAGAAAAGATGAGCCAGAGAGCACCCAACACTGAAGCTGCAGTCTTTTATAACCTAATCTCAGAAGTGAGGTACCATCATTTTTTCCATATGCTACTGGTCACAAAGACAGATTCTGGAACAATGTAGAAAGTATATACACAATAGTATGAATACCAGAAGTTAGACACCATTTGAGGCTGACTACCACCCAGTGCATACGTGTCAGGGGCTTTGAGTTACTGGTCAGAGGAAATGGATGGGGACAGATACTTGGTTTCCTGCTGTTTTGTTCCTGGACCTAACCTCTCTCACATCTAGAGGTTCCTCTAGAGCCTTTGGCCATCTCCACCTGTTCCTCTGCATCTCGCCAGAGTTCAGGAGTAAGGAAATTATATAAGTGTAAGGATTAGTCTGTAGTTTTGAGGGGCCAGACTTGGAAATCATATGCATTACTTCAGCTCAAATTCCACTGGCAAGAAATTACCTAGTTGCAAGAGAAGCTAGGAAACGGGTTCTGTCTGTGGCCTAGGATGAAAGAAGACCAGGAGTAGGTGGCTGAAAAGCACTCTGCCACACCCTCCATTTGAAAAGAGACTGTATATTTAAATGGTTTGATTTTTTTTTTTAAATGCAGCATGTACAGTTTTAATACAACAACAAAAAATATGATTGCTTGCCATTATGCCACAAAGCAACTGATTGATTGCATATTTTCACCTTTTCAATGCATTGTAAATGCAGCCTCTGTTAGGGGCCAGTAAGCAGGTGGTGGAGAGTGGTTCCCAAACTATTAAGTTCGCTGCTTTTTCAGAATATTATTAGGATGCTGGCAGAAACAAGTCTTGCCTTGTTTCCCAAGTGGGGAAAGAAGAAAGCCTTTGTTCCCAAGCAAATGAAAATACAAATCACAAGACTAAAATTATGAATGCAAAGGAATATATTAAAATGTGGCTTGTGTGTAGTATTTGCATGCATTTTAATATGCATCTGTCATTCCTTTTACTAAATTCAGTAGGCTTTGAAAATATTAAACAATGAAGTACTATTAATGGGTAGAGAAATTATTTTGGAATATATTTTATGTTCCTATCACTAAGCCTCTTGGTCTTTAAGGGTTCTGAGATGTCAAATCAGATAATTATGTTGGTCAGATCTCAGTTCCCTGTGGCCTTAAAACAATTCACAAAGATATTTTTCATAAACTGACGTCACAACACTCAAATGATTGTAACATGACTAAAACCATTCCTAGGATAGAAAATTCAAATCCAAATTTGAAAATTAGAAAAGGCTTTCAAGATTAGATATTCTTTAGATTAGATATTCTCATTTCTCCTACTCATTCTGAAGTCTGGCCATATTTATTTCCAAAGAACCCATAAGAAATTTAAGACCATTTTTCTCTATAAGACCAATTTGCTGAGCCTTCTGCTCTAGTTATCTTCGCAGCCGAAGTTTTCAAAATTGGTTTTGCCCTTTTCTGGGGTTGTTTGCTTTGCTTTCTATTTGAGCAAACCCCCAAAAGGGAACTTGCATTTAGAGCAGTAGAAAAATGAACCAAGTTTCAACCACATTTGCTCTTTGCCCATCGAGGCTTCTGGGCCAGGGAAGAAGACTGTATTTCATGAGAACCCAGTTCTCAGTCATAAACTCGAAATACATCAAGCTCTTTGTTGTTAATTGGCACTTACCTCACCTGAAGGCTTTTGCCAAGAAGAGCAGAGGGGTTTACTGGGGAAGGGAAAAAGCAAAGAGCCTGGAGCCCTGGAAAATACTCCCAGCCACGTGTGACTTCAGCTGGGGGGCTTCCCACCTCCCAGTATGCTAGAGCAACAAAGTGGCCTATGTGATTTCTCAGACCTCGGCTGTTTGTTTGGGGGGTAATGCTCAGACTGGGGCCTGAGTGATAACTGCTTCGTGTAATTACGAAGACAGCTTGCAAACTATGTTCCTCTTTGTTTCAGCCTCCAGATGACGGCTGTCTGACCGCTGTTTGTGCCAGTTTTATTTCAAAGCGCTTTTCTTTCCATATTTCAAAGGTCAGTGTGTTTACTGGTGGCCAAAAAGGGCCTGTGTGTAAGAGAAAGAAACACATGTGGCTGAGTGATGGGAGAACCAGGATTCTGCAAATAGATTTGAATCCTGGACCAACTTCTAGGTACTTCAAAGGACTCCAATGATTTGACCTCTCCTTCTTTGTTACCATCCAAAGACGAGGAAGTAAATGGTATCTTTTTTTTTTTTTTCAGGTAAAACAAAAACTTTAAAAACTTTTTTTAAAGAGGTGTGGTTCGAGAAGAAAAGTAGGTATTTCCAGTAAAGAAATATTATCAATTACTCAGCCAAGAAAACATCCACTTCACCTCCTTGAAATGAAAATATTTCCTCCCTCAAAGAAACCAAGCTTGATGTTTTGGCCACCCTTGGAAGCCTTGAAATTGTTTTCAGTCAAGGAAGGTTAGCACTAGGAAACAACAACAAACTCTCAACCCTTTTTCAGGACTGTCAGTTGAGTTTCAGACACCATTATGTAGAAAAACAAGGCTGGTCAGACCAAGTTACCTGTTCATACATGAAACTTTAATGCTTCTTTTAAGAATATTTTAAAATGGCATCACATTTCAATGACATATACTCAATTCCTATTTCAAATACTTTTCATGATTCATTTTCTTCTAATCTGTGTTTTCTCCATCTGTTTTCCCTTGATTTTTCTATATACTGAGCCCCTGTGGAAGAGGTGAGTAAGCTACTAAAGTAGTAGAGAGCATGTATTCTGAAACTAGATCTGCCTGGGTTGAAATCTTCACTCTGCCACTTATTAGCTGTGTGACCTTGGATAATTTACTTCTCTGTGCCTCAGTTTCCTAGTCAGCTAATACAAACACTCATTGCAAAGTGTTGCAAGGATTAAGTGGATTGACATATTTAAAAAATATGTAGGGGAGTGCCTGATAATTAGTAAACATTCAAATGTTAGCTGATCATGAAAAACATGTCCCCTTACTGAAATAAATTCTGCGCTAGGAAAAAAAGTCTTCTTTGTGCAACTATGTCTCATCTTAAATCAATCCACCTACACCTGTAGAAATAAAAGAAGTACATTTGCAAATGCCAAGGGAACAGTGGCTGTGTTGTGAAAGGTGGGGGAAAGTGAAACAGAAAAAGAGAACAAATGAAATGTCTAAAACTTAGTCTTCCAGTTACGGTGAATTTTCAGCCTGCTATGAATCAAGGGTACTTTCAGCCCTGAATCTGCACAAGACAAACAGAACTCTCACTACTTAACCAAGAAAAAGACATGGCAAGTCTTGGCTATGACTCAAGAAGGGATGGAACCAAAGCACAAGGAAAGGGAAATTAGAGCATATTGAACACCTTGTCTTCACCCTGCATTTTCAACACATTTCATCCATTAATTTAATATTATTACCATATTTTACAGAATAAGAATAAGAAGTTTTAGGGAGATTAAGTGACTTTTCAGTCCATTCAGACTTTCAGTGATGTGGCTGGATTTAAACTCACTTTTATTAGTATTATTATTATTGTTGTTGTTGTTGTTATTTTATTTGCCAAACGGCATGTGCCCTCACTGGGGATGGTAGGAGAGAGAAAAAGTAAAAGAGAGAAAGGATGCGAAAGCACACCCTCAGGGTGGATGACCATGCTACAATCCTTTCATCATTCTTCTCTCAGGATTTTGAGCATGCATACACATGCGTCCCAGCCTGCAATTCAATCTGCCAGGTCTAGGATTCAAACAATGGTCTCAGCCATGTGGGATCCAGCTACCTTAATCATCACACCAGATGCTGGCCCCTGACTTCTATTTGAAGCCAAAGCTACTACTTTTGCCTCCTTCCTATAGTCCCTTCTTAGGAAGACCCTGGGTAGGACGGGGTTCCCAGGAGGTTATTAGCGATATAGACTGAACCTAGACTCCAGATGATGTGTTAATACACAGGCAGTATTAGGAAGCTCTTGTATTTTTTCCGAGCCTTGTCTGTGTCCATTCAGATAAAGTAGATTCGTGTGGAGTCTTTCTCCTGAACCATGAAATTTTATGCATCAAGGAGAGGAGACCCTTTAGAAAGCAAATTTTCATTCACTGCTAGAGTCAGAGCTAGTAATTCATTGCCAGTTTAAAGATATATTTCAGCTCTCATTTTTAAAATTCTCTACATTATCCAAAGCAATTTATGAATAGAAACTGTTAGTTTCCCATTGCTACTATAAAAATAGGTTCAAACTGGGACCAGCGGTTAGCATAATGGCTATGTCACTGGACTCCCACGTAGTCGACCGCGGTTCGAGTCCTGGACCCGGTGGCTTAAACTCACGCCGGGCGCGTGTGCATGCATGCCCAAGATCCCAAGAGGAGAATGGAGGAGAAGGGATTGTGGCGTGGCCATACCCCTGGGGGGGGGGCGTGATTTTTCGCTTTCTATCTCTCTATCTCTGTCTGGTGAGCGCACGTGCCCTATAGCAAAAACCTCTCAAAAAAAAAAAAAAATAGGTTCAAACTTAGTGGATAAAAACAATAAAAATTTGGGCCAGCAGGTACTATGGAGGTTAAGGTGATGGATCCCACATGGTCAACTGTGCAGCTGAAGTCCTGGGTTGGCAGCTTGAAAATCATGCTGGGTGCATGTGCATGCATGGCCAAAATTCCAAGAGGAAATTGGAGGAGACAAGATTGCAGTATGACCATTCTCCTGGGGGGCGATTTTCCACTTTTTCTCTCTGGTGAGTGCACATGCCCTATAGCAAAATAATAATAATAATAATAATAATAATAATAATTATCTTACAGTTCTGGAGGTCAGATATGCAAAATGTGTCTCATGAGGCTAGCATTGAGGTGTCAGCAGGGCTGTATTCTGCCTAGAGGCTCTAGGGGACAATCTCTTTACTTTCCCAACATCTAAGCTGCTTGCATTCCTTGCCTCATAGTCCTTTCCCATCTTCAAAACAAAGTCTTTCTCACATCATACCACAGCTGTCTAATATTGACTCTTCTGCTTCCATCTTTCACATTTAAGGAATTCTTGTGATTATACTGGGCCTGCTCAGATAATCCAGGATAAATTCATTTCAAAGTTGGTTAGTAACCTTAATTCCATCTGCAGTTTCAACTCTCATTTGTCACATAATGTAACATCCACAGATTCTTGAGGTGAACATCTTTGAGGAGCCATTATCCTGCCTACCACAGGTCTATATGATGTTGTCAATATGATGTATCCTTAGCACCCCAGATCTACCATATTCTAGCTGCATAATTCTGGACAAATGATTACTGTCTTGGTACCTCAGTTTTCTCACATGAGGTTAATAGCAATACTTACCTTATAGGGTTGTTACAATTAAATGCATAAATATGTTTAGAAATACCATGTAGCTCTAAGTCTTAGCTCTTAGTATTAATATTTTTATGATTATTATTTTGGAGATGGTGCTGACAATCAGGATGCAATTTGTGCAACTACATCATGCATTTATCTCAAGATGTTGCTTTGCCATGTGCTAGAGGCACTTGTCACCTATGACTTCTCTGTGTTTCCTCTTTTGCTAGGTTGGCCATGAATCCGCAGGACACTTCCTTTGAGAACTACCATCCATTCAGCCACTGGGTTTGCCCATACTATTTAAGACAGTCTAGAAGCACATAAATATGCATAAAAGATGCTGTGTTGACAGAAGTAACATGAGCAATGATCTAGGCATTATCTTTTCATTGGGTTTTGGAGTTTTATTCTGAAAAGAACTACTGAAATCAGTATTGGACAGACTTCATCAATGTCAATTCTCTGGTTCAACATTTCATCACAAGAACACTAACATTAGCTCCTCTCTACAATAGGCAGAGTGAGTCTTGGATCATTGACAAGTAGACTAGGATTCAAATGAAAGCTCCAGATGCTGGTAGATTTGTGCCCCAATGAGGATTATTAATGTGGGCAGGTCCTTAAGGATAAGAGAAGATGTCCTCTTCTGTTAATGTGAGGATCGTTTTTTCAGGTGAACTATGAATCAAGGCCACCTCTAGTCTTACACACTGTTCTTTTCACTGGGGATAAACTTAAATAGAGAGAGATGTTTCTCAGGTTTTTGGTTTTTTTTTAAAGTCAGAAGATAGATTCAAATGGTTCCTCGTGATGATTTGGGGTTGTCCTTTTTAGTCAGAAGATAGATTCAAATGGTTCCTTGTGATGATTTGGGCTTGTCCTTAGTTGTGACCTGGGTGGTCTGCAGGTTTGACAGAGTACGTAAGTTTGGTCAAATCCTAAATAAGCCAGGACTGAGACCGCCCCCCCAGGACACAGAAGCTCCTTCTTTATCCTCCCCCAACATGCTGATGGAGAGACCTCTCAGATCCATATTTAGTCTTTTTTTCTGACTACTAATTGCAAAATTTCTGCACGGAGATAAAGAAAGCTCAGATGCACAAATTCTTTCTTGGTTATGACCTTGACCTCCTCTCTCCCTTTCATTACCTTGGAGCAAACATGGCCCATGTTAGTAAAAATCTGATAAGGAAGTCCTCATTCTTTTCCGCATGCCTAATTATTTTATTGAATTCAACAAGGTTTTCTAAATCTATTTGTGTATATTTAGACATACGATGGGAGTAATTTGTGAACATTTACCCAGAAGTCTTATCCAAATTCCTTTTAATAATGATGCCAGGACCTCATTCTTAATGCTGTTATTGAAACTGTGACTTTCCCATTTTCAAGTTGAGATGCTGCAGCTAAGCAGGAATATGGATTTCATTTTCAATAAAATCCCTGGCTGGTAAAACCCAAATTAAAACAGAGCATTAGAGATCAAATTGCCTTTTTCCATTAGAACTAACAAGAACTGTTTCATTTTCCAAATCAAAAGTTCTAGACATTGAAATCCTATTTGTAGAAAATGCTAGCCATGGGGCCAGCTGGTGGCGTGTTGGTTAAGGGTGCTGGACTCACACATGGCCAACTGTGGTTCAAGTCCCAGACCTGGTGACTTGCTTTCTCTCTCTCCTTCTCTCTTTCAGTCTTTCCCTCTGTTATAAAATTTAAATAAATAGATAAATAAAGTTAAATACAATAATTCTTTTTAAAAAAAGGAAAAGAAAATGCTAAGCATTATTAAAAATGCAGATGGTTATTGTGACCCACCATGTTTTCTTGCAGTTTTCAGGATATTTTAAGGACAGGATCACACAATACATCACCATTTTAATAGAAGAATAGATGGAAAACAAGCAGAAGAAATTAAATACACCAAAACATTTAGGAAAGATAATGTCTCTTCCTGGACTCAGCAGTGACCTCATGTTTAGAAAAGAGTTGTCTGGGGACCAGCAGTTAGCATAATGGCTATGTCGCTGAGCTCCCATGTAGTCGACCGCGGTTCGAGTCCCGGACCCGGTGGCTTAAACTCACGCCGGGCACATATGTGTATGTGCCCAAGATCCCGAGAGGAGAATGGAGGAGAAGGGATTGTGGCATGGCCATCCCTCCTGGGAGGTGATTTCTCGCTTTCTATCGTTCTGTCTCTCTCTCTCTTTCTGACAAGCGCACATGCCCTGTAGCAAAAAAGCCTCTCAAAAAAAAAGAGCTGTCTGTCTCATGCATCCCTTTACTTACTGTCCTTTCCTACTTATGTATCCCGACTGTATGAAGGTCTCCCTCTTAAAATAATAACAGCAGGGCCAAGTCGTAGCCTAGTGGTTAAGGGAGCTAAATATCACATGGCTGACTGCAGTTCAAATTCCAGCTTGGTGATTTGAAAAACATGCCAGCATGTCTGCACACATGCCCCAGATCCCAAAAGGTTGGAGAAATGAAGAAGAAAGGATTTCAGAATGGTCATGCCCCACTAGGAGCAATTTACTCTTCTCCCTCTCTGTCTTGTCATCTCTAAGAATTAATAATAAATAAATAATAGCAATATCAATTGCAATAATAGCCACACTAAAAACTTTGTTTGGCTTAGTAGTCCCTTGGTTCTTATCTAAAGAAGGGATTTTATTTTTTAACTTACTTATTTTGAGATAAAGAGACAGGGACCCCTGACAAGATCTTGCCATGTCACAATCCCTCCCCCCTCTCCAAGTCTTCTAGGCAGCCAGAATCACAGGTATGCCAGTGCGTTCAGGTCAAACCAGGAATTGAACCCAGGGTCTTACCAAATGGCTCCAGTATTATGCAACAGCTCCCTACTGTCTGTACTATCATGGCTGGGCCTAAAGAAGGGATTGTTAACATGACTCCATCTAAATCTTTATATGCATGTGCTTAATGGTATTTTCTGAAAATTAGGTCTGCCCACCCCCTTCCACCACCCCCTAAAACAAAAACAAAAACAAAAACAAAAACAATCAAACAAAAAGCCACAGGAGAAATGAATGGAATCTTAGTCTATCTTTCTTTTACTGTCATTATGTTTTAGCTGGGCTTTTGATCAAAGCAACGAGTAGTCAATTTAAGGTTAAATCTCCTGGTCAGAGTAGATATGTGGTTGCCCACTACTTTGGACATGGCAAAGCTGTAAAATCATTCAGATATCCTGCTACCCACTGTGACTTGACTCATTATCTTCCCTTCCAAACCTTCCTTCACATCCATTTCCAAGATTTCTGTTATGACTTTACCAATCTCTTAGGCACCATCAGTTGAGATCAAATTTGTTTCAAAGTCTTTCCTGACTTTTATCTTTCTTATGTAATCTGTTGGCAATCTTCTCAGGTCACCTTTTCCTTTTAGTTTTTAAAAAAGTAAATGAATAAAATCATATTGACCACCAGTGGGTTTCACTACTTGTTGAACACCAGGATGACCAGGATCACATGGGAAACTTTATTTTTTAAAGAGATATTTTTGCTACAGGGCATGTTTATTCACCAGAGACACAGAGAGAGACAGAGAGACAGAAAGTAAGAAATCACCCCCACAGGTAGGATGGCCACACTGCAATCACTTCTCCATTCTCTTTTGGGATTTTAGGCATACATGCACATGGGCCGGCATGAGTTTTAAGCCACTGGGTCTGGGGCTTGAACCGCAGTCAACTATACAGGAGTCAGCAACATAACCATTACACCACCTACTGGTCCCCACATGGGACCAGCAAACTTTGGCTCAGCTGCACTGGTGCAGGTGGTAGTATGCTACTGTGCTGAACTGGAGCTATATAGGAGGCCCAGGTCCAGATTGCATGTGGATCTAAACATGCTGAGCATGCCCCCATGTACTGGTGATCTTGGTTGGCTGCAAGGCTAGAAGAAAGATCACAGTGTGATGAGACCCATCCAGGGTGCCCATCTCTCCCCCCCACCAACACACACATGCACATTTTCTTTCTTTCTTGGGAAACAAATGAAATAAACTTTAGAACACACACGCACACACTGGGGGCCAGCCAAGTGGTGATGGTTAAGGCAAATGAATCTCACACAGCCATCTGTACCATTGGAGGTCTGGACCTGGTGACAAAAAATATGCCAAGAACGTGTTCGTGCATGCCCAAAATCCTGAGAATAGAATAGAGGAGAAAGAATTGGAACATAATCTCCCCCCTCCCCGGGTGCTTTCTCACTTTCCTTTTCTCTCTCTCTCTCTCTCCAATGAGCACACACACCCTATACCAAATATTTATATAGACAGATATATAAATAGTTAGATTTATATATATATTTATATAGAGAGAGACTTATATATATAAATATAAATATTTGGTATATATATATATATATATATATATATATATATACACACACACACACACATACATGCATACATACATACATATGAAACTTAGAAACAAGATTCAAGAAAGTTCCATATCACTACCCTTAGATAGAGCCTGGACACCTGTATTTTTAAAAATTGCCTTAGGATACAGCAAAGGTTGCTTGCTTATCTTATCTTATTTAACTACTTTCTTACTATAAAAGCCTTCTAGCTGGTGATCTTGTTTTGACCTATTCCATATTACTTTCCCTTTCCCAGATTAATCTCAGCAACTTAATTCCCTCATGACTTACTTTGATTGGGAAAAGCCATACCCTTCCACTACAGTAGCATTTACATTTCTCTACGGGGCTTTAGGGTTTCCTCAGAATCCCACTGGGCCGGGAACCAGCAGTTAGCGTAATGGCTATGTCGCTGGACTCCCACGTAGTCGACCGCTGTTTGTGTCCTGGACCCGGTGGCTTAAAAATCACGCCGGGCGTGTGTGTGTGCGTGCCCAAGATCCCAAGAGGAGAATGGAGGAGAAGGGATTGCGGCGTGACCATCCCCTCTGGGGGTGATTTCTTGCGTTCTGTCTCTATGTCTCTCTCTATCTGGCAAACACATGCGCCCTATAGTGAAAACCTCTCCAAAAAAATAAAAGAATCCCACTGGACCGTCTAATGGGAGGAGGATAAAAAATTAGTATTGGGTATTTCTCCCCTAGTTTTATAAATACAGTAGTCCCCTTTATCCATAAGAAATGCATTCCAAGACCCTCACTAGACGCCTGAGAGCACGGATAGTACTGAACTGTGTGTATGGTTTTTTTTTCTATGCATACCTATCTCTGATGAAACTTAATTTATAAATCAGGCATATTAAAGAATTAACAACAACTAATAATAATAGAGTAGAGCAAGTATAACAATGTATTATTCTATAGTAAGTGTTACCTGAATGTGGTCTCTCACAATATCTTATTGTATTGTGTTCACCTATCTTTGGACTACAGTTGACCACAGGTAACTGAACCTGTGAAAAACAAAAAATGGGATAAGAGGGCAAGTATTGTAGTATCCTCAAAGATAAAGAGAAATACCCTGCTTTCAGTTATTTCTGTAGTCTGTTAGTACTATAAATAAATCTAAAACTCAAATCCCTTTACCCTTGACCCCTTTTTCTAATTTAGAATGCCACCCATCTCAGAGCTGTAATAATTGATGGTAGAAGTTAATGTTGAGCCTTTATTGTTTTTCTCACTTGTGAGCCCTATTCTGTAGTCTTGGCTTTCCTCTGTTTGGAAAATCTTCAGCAGATATATCTGTTTTCTCAGGAAAATCAGATGTGACTGAAAGATTTGACTGGTCCAATTTGGCATGACTTTTTGACAGTGGTCCTGGGAACTGTGGGACCAGTACCACTAGGACCTTGATGTCATGCCTGTCAACCTAATAATGTTGTGTTTAAGCACAGCATGTTCCACTTTAGCCTTCAAGTCTGTCTTCTATCTTTTTATTAAACAGTTAACTCCAGGACAAGCTCTGTGGGTTGTCTAAATAGCAGCTCATCTCTGGTTCAAGAGAAACTGAAAGTTCTACCTAACCCAAAATGTTATCTGCCATTTTGGTAAGAAACTCCTCCTGGTAATGAGGTAATCTTCATTTTGTAAAATGCAAATGTAA
The DNA here is from genome assembly GCA_026018925.1 of Tupaia tana. Taxonomy (NCBI): domain Eukaryota; kingdom Metazoa; phylum Chordata; class Mammalia; order Scandentia; family Tupaiidae; genus Tupaia; species Tupaia tana. Next base: position 196,821,708 of record JAKSZU010000006.1, on the reverse strand, counting down.
TATCTAAAAAGCATAACATTAACTTACCAGTATTCACTGACACCTTAAAATAAATTTGACTTTTTTTTTTAATTGTCATTTGGATTAGAGCAAAGTCCTAAGGCATTGGAACTGCTGTGGGTAAACATTTACCCATGAGGATGGGTAGAGAAGAGAGCAGAGAAGAAAGCCTAGGTGCAGAGTTACAGGAGGTACTGGGACACCAATCAGAGAGAGCAAGGTGAAGGAGATACAGTGAGTGCCTGGTGCCCAATTTTGCTAATTCAGCATTTTCCTAGAATTCTTCTTGATTATTGTCTTAGTCCATTTCATACTGCTATAACAGCACACCTGACACTAGGTAATTTCTAAAGAACAGAGATGTATTTCTTATACTTCTAGAGGCTTGGAAGTCCCAGACCAAGGGGCCCACATGTGACAAGGACCTTCTTGCATCCTAACATGAGCAAAGTTATCACATGGCCAGAGAGCATGTATTCATGAGAGAGAGTGTGTGCACACAGCAGGGCTGATGTTGCTTTTTATAACAAACTCTCCCCCTTGATAATAAGGCCACTTCTGCAATAACATTAATTTTTCATGAGGGTGGAATTCTCATGACCTAAACACTCTCATTAGGGCTTACATCCTAACACTATTGCACGGGCTTAACTGTCCAACACATGGACTTAAGGAAACACATTTAAGCCTTAGCAATTAGTTCCCCTTATTTATTGATTTTTTTTTTCCTGGCTATAATGGAAGTACAGAAGTTTTGGAAATTATAATAGCATTGCTATAACTAACATTTATTGAGCACTTACTATGTGCCAGTGTTGTTTGAAGCATTATACATGCATCAACTTATTTTACTCCCTAGTCAATATATGACGATAGATGGCATTATTATCTCAGTCCCACAGATAACAAAGTGAGACTCAGAGGTTGGAAAAACTTCTCTAAGGTCATTCATCAAGCTAATGGTGGAATCAGGGTTCTTACCCAATCTAGCTCCAAAGCCTGAATTTTTAACCCCTATGATCTATTGCCTTTCAAAGTCCAAATATTTGTAAAAGAAAAAAAAGTAGGGTGAAGGTGAGCAGGTGGCACAGTGAAGATGCTGGTTTCCCACATGGCTGACTCCACGGTTTGAGTCCCAGATAGTGCAAATTGAAAAACATGCCAGGCACATGTGCGTGCATGCCCAAAATCCCAAGAGGGGAATAGAAGAGAAGGAGTTGTGCCATGGCCATCCCCCTGGGGGTGATTTCTCACTTTCCCTCTCTCTGCCTCTGTCTGTCTCTCTCTCTCTCTCTCTCTCTGGCAAGTGCACACACCTGAAGACAAAAGCCTATAAAAAATTTAAAAAAAAATAAAAGCTCCTCCTCAGGACCAGCAGTTAGCATAATGGCTATGTCGCTGAACTCCCACATAGTCGACCGTGGTTCAAGTCCTGGACCCAGTGGCTTAAACTCACGCCGGGCGCATGTGTGTGCGTGCCCAAGATCCCAAGAGGAGAATGGAGGAGAAGGGATTGTGGTGTGGCCATCCCCCCTGGGGGGTGATTTCTCGCTTTCTGTCTCTCTGTCTCTCTATCTCTCTCTGTCTGTCTGGCGAGCGCACGCGCCCTATAGCAAAAACCTTTCAAAAAAAAAAAAAAAAAAAAGCTCCTCCTCAAAGTCAGGTGCCCTGTCTTACAAAAATAGGATGATTATTTAAATCCATACATTCAGACTCCAGATCATTCCCTTATAATGTGTCCTGGACCAGAATGAATTTTTCAGGTACATCTCCAACTTTTATAGTCATGGAGATTCTAATAATCCAGAAAAAGTTATTTGGTTCAGCACCTTCCTGAAGTTGCAATAGTTTGGTGTCTCAATAACAGGGCTGTATTGATTTAATATAAAATGCCAATCTGACATCAGCAGTTGAGTATAAACCTCACAAAGTATTGGACAAAATCCCTGCCCAGCTGTTATCGTACCATACTGAAATGAAGAATCCAAACAAAATTACTTCTTGTCTTTGTAAAAGGTCAGCTGAAATAAAAACGGTTTATTATTTCTCCTTTATATTGTATATGACCAAACACTGACAGTGTCCAGGGAATATCAAAGACAAACCAGAAATCTTGGATTTAGTAAATCACTGCACCAACCTTAGTAGTACATTGTGAAGCCCTCTGAAGAGCTTTTTTGGTGTGTAACAAATCCTCCCAGCTTCCAGGGCATAAACAAATGATAGGTATCATAGTAATACAGAAAGTGTGATTAGGACCAGCCGATGATGTGATGGATAAGGTAGCTGGATCCCACATGGCTGACTACATGATTCGAGTCCCAAACCCGATGACTTAAAAGACATGCTGGGCACATGTGCATGCATCTTCCAAATCCCAAGGGCAGACTAAAAGAAAAGGGATTACAGTGTGGCCATCCTCCTGGGGGGTGCTTTCTCACTTCCCCTCCCCAGCACTCTTTGGTGAGCAAACACACACAGCGATTTTTTTTTTTAATATGGTTGTAATTTGGAGAAAGTCTGACTCAACTCTATCCTTCCCTCCTCCAATGATGGAACTAATTTTAGTAAGAGGATACTTTTGGGGACTGGAGAGCAGAATAAAATGTCTTTTAGGACAGTGCTACTGGAGCTCAGCTTCCCAGTGATTCTCTAGGAGCTGAGAGGATAGAGACAGTCGCTGAAGGAAGAGGGGTGGGAAACACTGAGGGAACTAGGGCAAGTTTACACAGTATGTAAGTGACAAAGGGCTCCATTTTTGACATGCTTTCCTCTTTTCTAGTAATTAGCTGTTCTGATACCAAAATTAAATGATTTTTCCTTAACATTCAGTAAAAAATATTGTGAAACAAACGAAGATACTCTGTTTTATCAGAAAAGGGTTTTTTTTTTTCTGTTATTCTCTAGTTTTCATGAGGGAAATGTCTCACCCACTCTGGTAATAGATTTGACCTATCTTTCCTTGGGAACATCTTTCATTTCCATGGAAGCCTTAAAGAAACAGTAATATATTGAAGTAGTAGTTCCCATTCTTTTTGTCAAGGGAAGCTGCTTTTCATTTCCCCTTAAGCTTTAAGGTCAAGGATGGGGGTGGGGAATTTCCAACAGATTGTTCTGCTCTTCCCCAGGAAAGCTATCAATCCCCAGGCACTGACTTGAGCACTTTCAGATCAGGCTTTGAGATCTACCCACATCAACTGGTTGAAAACTCATAGGCAACGATACTTCCATTACATGAGAAATGAAAAGATTCTTTTTTTTAGAAAAGCAATTACTTACTGTTTCACTTTCCTAGAAGAAGTTCTGAGCACCAGCCTACTTAATTTGCCATTTGAGTAGGGCAAAACAGTGAAAAAGACATAATTTAACCTCCATAATTTTTTTCTTCTTTGCTTTAAGCGTCTGTGTATACACTCCAGACCAAGTTTCATATAAATGTCCTGATGCCCTAGCTAGACCTTCTGAGCTTACCCTGCTGATTGAATGAGATGTTCAGCCAGGTTTTAACTCCTTGGAATGACACCTTCTTGCGAAGACACTTGAGGTTCTTACTGAGAGTTCTCACTCTGAAAATAAAGCTCTGTTTATATAAAGCACACAATCCTACTTATATCTCTTTAGTTTTTGGATTATAAACTATGCTTCTACTCTGGGTTGGAGGACATGTGATGTGCAGATGGGGAAACTGTATGACCCAATTGTTTGATTCATGGTCTAGAAAGCATGCTAGGATGGCTCTCTAAGACTGTCTGGGGTTGGGGGTCAGGGTGTGGTATGGACATTCAAATTCAGCCCATAGTATTGTAGATTTTAGAGTTGGAAAGAAGTTTGATGAATATTTGATCCAGTCCAGACATCTTTGGTAGAATAATCCCATTTTACTGATAATATAATGAAGGCCCAAAGAATCTAATGGCATACTCATGGATATCTTGTCACTTTGTGAAAGCAGAAGACAGGGGACTGAGGACCCTTATCAAGTGCTTTCTACTTCATGCTACTCACATATCCTTAGAGGGATGTGGGATGCCAACAAATAATGACTTTACTATGTTCATGAAGTATTTGTAAGGGAGTGAGAAAGAATGGAATGCTTAATGCAACATAGGAAGTCCTGTGAAATAAATTCCTTCTGATGTCTAACTAAATTTGACTTCCTTTAAAAATCTGGCCAAAATTCAAGCAAAGGAATGGCCTGCCACATATTCAGTATTTATGGATTGATTAATGGTTTAGATACCTGACTTCATAGTATATCATGTAGTTTCTTATTCCATTTTTGTCAACTTTATTACAGATGTGGTTTTCTGCTAAAATCTTCTTTTTTTCTTTCTTCTATTTGCCTATAATTGGACACCACAACTTGTTTCTTTCTTTTTTTTTAATTACCTTGGTCTTCCCTCTGTAGTTGAATGCTTTCTCAAAAGGCAAAATAGATTACACTATACCTGAGTCAACCAGATGCCCAGGTTTTACCTTCTATATGGTGCTAGTAAACAGACCTCTATGCAGTCTATACCAGGCATTGGTGAGTTGTTCTAACATTTATAATGCTCCATAGCTATATGCAAACTGCTTTGATTATCACCATAACAAAGATATATAGGGCTTAGGAAGAATAGGATCATCATCATAATAAAGTGCCGGAGCCGTACCTTTTAGAGCAAAATGTTTCACTTACTTCCCTTCACTACTGTAAAAACTCCTTCTATAATAAATACGCATGACTTCTGGCCATCAGGGCTGCAGTCTGGAGATTACTCTGGCTGCAGTTGGCTGAGAACATGCTAAAGGGGCGTGAGGTCTCAGTCTGATTCCTGTTCACCCGCGTCACCTTCCTGTGCACCCACCCCGGCTGGGGCACGGCTCCCGGCAATAAAGATATATAGAGGTACCAGCAGTTAGCATAATGGCTATGTCGCTGGACTCCCATGTAGTCGACCACGGTTTGCATCCTGGACCCAGTGGCTTAAACTCACGCCGGGCCTGTGTGTGCGTGCATGCCCAAGATCCTGAGAGGGGAATGGAGGAGAAGGGATTACAGCATGGCCATCCCCCCTGGGGGTGATTTCTCGCTTTCTGTCTCTCTGTCTCTCTGTCTGGCGAGTGCATGCGCCCTATAGCAAAAACCTCTCCAAAAAAAAAAAAAAAAAAAAAAAAAAGAAAAAGAAAAGAAAAAGAAAAAGATATATAGAATGTAGGAAGAATGGGAGAAAGAAAAAAAAGAAATGGGTAGTAAGTTTTAGTTTGTGGAGTTCCCATATAGTATGTACTCTTTGTGTCTTTGCAATAACCCATACTATCTGCAACTTTAGATACATAGTTGAAATGCAGATTCTGCACTGGAAGTATGAATTTTGAATAATTACAGACACCAAAAATGCTCTGCATTTCTATAAAAATACCCATTCCCACACAGACAAATGTGGGAAAGGGGGCCATATGGAAGCTTAGAGGGGTTGGGCATAAATTAGAGAACTAAATGAATGCAAGGAAAGGGTGCAAAGAGGATCAGGACATAGACATTTTTCTTAACCTCAGTAGCTGACATCCCCCAATTCCTCTGTAGAAAGAAATAGAAATTATTTTGGATAAATATTTTCCTCTGACATGTTTGTGAATGTATATTATTCAATGCTATGATAAATTTGTGTATATACAATTACTTATACTATATTAGATACCTGTACCATGTAATGCCTTACTCCAATATTTAGTTGCTTAACACACTAAAAATTTGTTTTCTTGCAGTTTCTGAAGATCAGAAATCCAGGAGTGACTTAGCTAGATGGTTCTGGACCAGGGTCTATCATGAGATTATAATCAAGATGTCTACATGGGAACCAGCAGTTAGCGTAATGGCTATGTCGCTGGACTCCCAGTAGTCGACTGCGGTTTGCGTCCCAGACCCAGTGGCTTAAAACTCACGCTGGGCGCGTGTGCGTGCATGCCCAAGATCCTGAGAAGAGAATGGAGGAGAAGGGATTGCGGCGTGACCATCCCCCCGGGGGGTGATTTCTCGCTTTCTGTCTCTATGTCTCTCTCTGTCTGGCGAGCACACGCGCCCTGTGGTGAAAACTTCTCCAAAAAAAAAAAAAAAAAGATGTCTACCAAAGGTGCATTATCTGCAGATTAGGATGAATCTGAAGTTTCTGCTTCCAAAAAGCTTAAAGGAAGTTAATGGGACTCTCCAGTTGCTCACTGGTACTTTCTGGAGTCTCAGATCCTTACTTAAGTCCTTGCCATCTCCATAGAGGTGCTTGGCTAGCCTCAAGACACAGTAGCTAGTTTGTTCCAGGGTGAATGTTTAAAGAGACAGGAAGAAAGAGAGACAAAGCAGCATTCAGTGTGGAAGCTGCAGTTTTTTGGGGAGATTGGGGGTCTACCTTTTTTTTAATATGTTGAAATATATATAGCACAGGACTGATACCATAGCCTAGTGATTAAGGAGCTGGATCCCACGTGGCCAACAATGGTTTAAATCCTGATCCTAGCAGCTTGAAAGACATGCCAGGCATGCGTGCGTCCATGTTCAAAATCCCAACAGTATGTAGAAATGCAGCGTGATCACGCTCCATTGCAGGCAGAGGATACTTTCTCCTTCTCTTTCCATCTCTCTGTTTCTTTCTAGTGAGCACACATACCCTTTACCAATTAAAATTTCCAGATCATCCAAACAGAAGCTCTGTACCTATTAAGCAGTAACTCTTCACCACCCATACTCCAGCTTGTGATGATTTAATTCCATCTCTACGAATTTTTCTACTCTGGGTATCTCATAGAAGTGGAACCATGCATTTGTTCCTTTGTGTCTGGCTTATTTCAATTAGCACAATGTTTTCAAGGTTCTTGCATGTTGTAGCATATTCGTAATTTCATTTCTTTTTAGGGTTGAATAATTTTCTATCGTATGTACTTACCACATTTTGTTTATACACTTATCTGTTGATAGACATTTGGGTCACTTCTATCCTTCTTGTAGTCTTTTTATAATCTAATGTAGAAATAACATCCCAATACTTCTGCTGTAAATTGATTCACTAGAAGCAAGTGACTAAGTCCAACCCATACTGAAGGGAAGAGGAAGGAGAGAGGTACTAAAGAATTTGTGAACGTGGGAACCAGCAGTTAGCATAATGGTTATGTTGCTGGACTCCCACGTAGTCGACCGCGGTTTGCGTCCCGGACCCATTGGCTTAAAACTCACGCCGGGCGCATGTGCGTGCGTGCCCAAGATCCCGAGAGGAGAATGGAGGAGAAGGGATTGCGGTGTGACCATCCCCCCTGGGGGGTGATTTCTCGCTTTCTGTCTCTATGTCTCTCTCTGTCTGTCTGGCGAGCACACGCGCCCTATAGTGAAAATCTCTCTCAAAAAAAAAAAAAAAAAAGAAAAAAGAAAAAAGGAAAAAAAAAAGAATTTGTGAACATATTTCGAGAAGAAGATTCCTCCGTGGCTCCTGAGAACTAGTGATTTCAGGGAAAAAAGAGAAATGAAGATTTTCTACGGATAATTCAGCCTCCAGCCCACCAACTCGAGTGGAGAGGCAAGGAACAGGCCTTCAGAAGAAGACTCCTCCATGGCTCCTGAGAACTAGTGATTCAGGGAAAAAAGAGAAATGATCTACTGATAATTCAGCCTCCATCCCACAAACTCCAGTGACAGATCCAAGGGAACCATAGCCAAACATCCAAATACTATTAGGGTTAACATATTCCTCAATATCCAGTGAATCTGCTGCACAAAGGGGTAAAAATGGAATGGCAAAGAGATTCTAGATCACCTCCTTCTGCACGCTCCTGAACGCTCAGATTGAACTTCAAGAATTATGAAGAAACACACCATCCATCAGAAGACTAGAAATCACTGCGGGGCCATAGAAATATGGGGAAGCAAGAAAATACCTCTCCTTCAAGGGAAAAGAATAACTCCTTTTCATCCACAGACAGTTCAATGGAAATCATGTAAATATCTGATAAAGAATTTAGAATATTCATAATGATGAAGCTAACAGAGATGGAAGAGAAGAGAGACAATGAACTGTGGAAAAGGAAGGAGAAAGGACCTGATAAGTTCCAGGAGGTAAAGAAATTCTTGCAAGATCTAAAAGAGGAATTACACACTTTAAAAAAGAATCAAATGGACCTATTAGAGATGAAGGCTATAATACAGGAAGTCAAAATCTTCCTTGAAAGTATTAAAAGCAGACTAGATCATACCGAAAATCAAATCTCAGATGTAGAAGATAGAATTGCTGGCTTAAATCTACCACGAAGACTGAGAAAATTCCCCCCCCCCATGAGAATAATATGTGAGAAATACTAGATACCATCAAACGTCCAAACATCTGGATAATTGGCATCCCAGAGGTGAAGAGACTGATAAGGGCATTGATAATCTATTCCATGAAATCCTGCAAGAAAACTTTCCAAACCTAGAGAGGTACTCAAAGATCCAGTTCCAAGAAATACAAAGGACCCCAAATAGAATCAATCCAAGAAGATCTTCTCTAAGACACATTATAGCCAGATTGACCAAAACCACAGACAAAGACAAGATACTAAGATCAACAAGAGAGAAACAGTAAGTTACCTACAAAGGATATCCTATCAGGCTAACAGCAAACCTCTCATCAGAAACAATGCAAGCAAAGAAAGCATGGGAAAATATATTCAAAGTGTTAAGGGACAAGCAATTTCAATGGAGAATACTGTAGCTGGCAAGACTATCCTTCATATGGGAAGAAAACTTAAGAACATTCTCAGATAAACAAAACCTATAAGAATTTACCAACACCAGACCAGATCTCCAAGAAGTTCTCAAGGGAGTGCTATACCAGGAAAATTAAATACAGACACACAGAAATAAGAGTTCAAAAACTAAGAAAATGGCCAGATTAATCATGGGACAAGTCTGGAGTTGAATATTATATCCCAGAATTTAATCAGGAAGGTCGAACCACAACAGAAGATAGATTAAGTACATGAGACTGAACTGGTGAAATAGCATTTTATGACTTTTGACTAACGCATTGCCGGTTTTCTTCTAGGCTTTGTTTTCCAGTTTTAAGGATTTTTGTCCTATCTTGAGCTGTTGATAGATTCATATACCTATTATTTGAACAGAACTCTAACCTGTTTCCTGGCTTTAAGTTTTAAGCAAAGTTCCTTAGTATTTCTTTGATATTAAAGTGAAAACTGCTTTTCTTGAAATTGCCAGCTGAACTTGCTATTGAAAGTAGTTAGATTATTTAAGAAAATGTGTTGGGGGGGGGACGGAATGGAAAACAACTGTAGACACCAGAGATAGTGTGAGAAGAGGGTGGGAAAGGGCAAGGGCAGAGGGTCAGAAATAGGGGTTAAAAAAAAAAGAAATATATATATATATATATATATATATATATATATACACACACACATATATATATACATATATATGTATACACACACACACACACACACACACACCACACTACACATTAAACTAGAAATTGAAAATTATTGATGATAACATGCATGATTAAGCCAGAATATATGTAGTATATTCTGGATAGAAAATCACATTTTGTATTCTGTGAACCAAGCTTAGGGAATGAATGTAAATTAATTAATTAAAAAAATGTTTCAGAAAAATAAAAAAGCTCATGGAAATATGCGTAATAGGAAAACTATGGATTTCAAAAAGTTTTTGTACCAAATAAATTCATACTTTAATTGTAAAAATAAAAAATAAATAAAGTTTTTTTTCCAAAAAAAAAATCATGAATGTATTTCTAAAAAAAATAGCAGATACTTTCATTAATTTTAATAATTGCAAATTATTTTTTCCATTGTGTGGGCCCAGTCATTATCCGTAACTCCCGATGGTTTTATAAAATCTTGAGTTTGAGAATCTTTCTAGAAACTACACCTGGAATACCCTCAAGCAGAGTGCAGTGCTGACAATGGATAAAGCAGAAAAATGACATGCCTTATAAATATTGCCCTAATGAGGGTTATTTTGGTACATTAGGCATTATGGATACAAACCTGATTTCCATGCTGCAGGTAGGCCTGGGTTTCCCAGCAGAAGGGGAAAGAGTAGGCCAGACTCCTGCTTTATTCTCCTGCATGGAGTGAGTGCCATGTCAATGGCAATAGTGGCTGAGGCATATGTATTTAGAGCATACTCAGAGTTATTCCTTTTGGAATCTGTCTTCGTCTGTAGTTGGCAGAAAGCTTCATCTATGATGACAAAAATCACAAGAAAAAAGAATGATCTCCCAAACTCTGATCCTTCTTATTAATTCTGAAACCATTCTTATTTCTTTAAGACTAGCATTACAAAGCCAAGCTCCTTTACCTTTTTAATTTATGACACTAGTTCAGTTTTCTATTTTGTGATGAATGTAAGAAATTTGAAAGTCGTTTGTGAAGATGAAGGTAGGGAGGATTAAAAAAGAGAAAAGCAATTACCTCGTGCCAATTACACCAGGAAATGCTGGAGGTGCCATTCCTGTGGCATTTCTGTCCATTTTTCTTCATTACTATAATAGTGGCTGCTTTCCTCATTACCCGACACATTTCTCTTCATTACTAGCTGTGGTGATGGGGTGATGATGAGTGCTATTTACAACTGGCATTCTGTGAAAGGTCCAGTAGATGAATAATAACTATTCAAACAGATATGTGGAGGCCAAGAAAGGCAAGTGGTTAAAATCAGGCTATTGTGTCCCAGAAAGGCAGGCAGGTCATTTTATTTTTTGAAGAGAGAAAGGAGGCTCACATTCCTCAATCAAGGACTGTCCTACAGTATGGGACTGGAATGGCTGAGGGAACTCAAGAATGTTCTTGTAAGAGCTGGACAGAAAACAATGATTTGTTTTAATCATCAAATGTCTAATCTATTAAATATGTGTTTACATATATAACTGTGTATGTGTGTACCCATCCTGCACATCCTGTTGGTTCTGTTTATCTGGAGAACCCTGACTAATATAGCTAGATAGATATACAATATGTACATACATAGGTACACAGAGGGATAGGTGACAAATTTTATATATATATATATATATATATATATATATATATATATGTGTGTGTGTGTGTGTGTGTGTGTGTGTATATATATATATATATATATATATATGAAGAGAGAGAGAGAAAGAATTTATTTTAAGGAATTGGTTCATGCAGTTGTAGAGGCTTGGAAAATCTAAAATCTGATGGGGTAGGTAGGACAGCAGGCTAGAGACTCAGGGAAGAGCTGCAGTTCAATTCCAAAAGCAGTGTGTTGGCAGAATTCCTTCTTCCTTGGAAGAAGGTCAGTCCGTGTTCTAGTCTGACCTGTAACTGATTAGATGAAACTCCAGTATATTATGAAGGTTAATCTGCTTTACTCACAGTCTACCAATTTAAATGTTAATCTCATCCAAAAAGCACCTTCATGAAAAAATCCAGAATAATGCCTAACCAAATATCTGAGTGCTGTGGACCAGCCAAATTGACACATGAAATTAACTATCACACTACCTATCTATTTGTAAATCTAGACTAACAAAGTACAATGAATTTGTGAGCCACAAATAAAGATGCTAAATTGTATTTTTAACTAATGACAAGTCTTTGAATTGGGCTATCCCAATTTTTCTGAGAGTGTGACCAGTCAAGACAGAATCCGGCAGCTCTCAGCAGGAATGGAGTCTTTTTTTTTTTTTTTTTTCCTCAGAAAGACAGAGAAAGAGGGAAGTGAGAAGGCACCTCACTGGACCAGAGTCTTGCTTTCCATCCAGCCTCCTTTCAGATACTTGGATTATACAGGATAGTCATTCCAAAGGCAAGAGAGGATCTGCAAGGGGGTTTGGAGAAGAGGCAGGGTGTGGATATGATTGGGAAGTCAGGTAAATTAATTAGTAAAGACATTTTTCACTTTAACTGCCCAGTTGCTCTCTTGCTTTGACTTTCTCAGTAGCAGTGGTTCTCACTGTTGTCTAAAGGCTTCCTTGCCCGATTTGAAAAGGTGGTGAAACAGGCTATAGAAGTCGTAAACCCTGCAAGTAGCAGCAAGTCAGCTTCCCAGAGATGCACTCATGGGAAGGATTCTAGTTAACCCCTGCTGGCCTGGAGCATTTGGAAAAGAGGCCATGGGACAGGATTTCTACTTGAAGGGCACTGTCATTTGCCAAACTCTCACGGTGTATGCAGCCTGTTAAGAATGGTAGAGGCGGAGTTCCAGCACAGCAGGCTTTCAATATGAGACAGAGGGATGAAAGGAGTACAATATGAAAACAGCAGGTGAGAATGGATGTATCACACAGGGAAAAGATGTTAGAGGAATATTGAGGTATATTAATTCTCCCCAGGTCCTCTCAGATTCAGTAGCTTCAGTGAAAACAAAGATAGACTCTTGAATTAGGCCCAGGCTCCTAACAAGTGCCATGGCACCATCTGCTTAGTTGCAAAAGGCATAGGAGGTGGAAAAGACAGATCTGCATGCCATCCAGTGATGTTTTCCTCCCTAATCTCTACTTCCTCAGGAGCCTTCACAAGCTGTCATGTGTGGACAAGCTAAGGGAATTTGATGTCTCTCAAGTGACACTGTTCCAGATTGAAGGTACTCCTAAGGGCAAGACAGCATTTGCCCAGTGGCCTTTGGGATAATTTGCACTTTTCTAAGGGCTTAAAATAAGCAACAGAAGCAGCAACTGTTTGGCACCTGGAAATTTCTTTATAATGATAGAGTCTGGAGAGACGTCTAAATTTACTGAAGATGGGCAAGTTGTCAGATCCTGCCCACAACAAATCATTCACTATTGAGAAAGGGTGTGGTCTTGAACATCACACCTATCTTGTTATAATGTCAAGAAAACAAGAACAAACGAAAGGTAAACATCCTGTAGAGGTGTGAATCAACTATACCCTTGAGAGATAGAGCTCAGGGATTTTTTTTTAATAACTAGCTTCGGCCTTTTGACTTAGGTGTTTTGATTTATTTTCCTAACTGCTTGAGTAACTTGCTATTTCCCTAAACCAATTTCCTGCACCCCTGAGCAGGGAGCTTGTGACAGTCTCTCCTATCTGGACCCAGCTAGCTTCAGGCTGCATTGGCTTTGCCTTAACTTGGCATCAGACATTCATCTGAAAAATGTGGGCAAGCTAATTTCACCATGCCTCTTCTTGCTGTCCCTGGGTAACCTTCTCCAAGCTGATGGATTCAACTACCGCCTATAGTCTGATGCCCTCCAACTCCGTTTCTAGCCTAAAACTCCTTCTCAGTCTCAGCCTGGACTTCTCGACCTGAATGTACAATGGACACCTTGAGCATGCTCAATACTGAGCTCAGCATCTTAGCTCACAGCTGCTCTTCTATCTTCTAGCTCTGTTAGTTCCAACACACTTCATCAGTCACTGACCCTGGTTACCCTTTACTCCTCCATCTTTCTTCGCCCTCACACATATAAATCACCAAGTTGTACTGATTATACATTCTAAATAGCTTTAAACAAAAGATACCTCCTTCCTCCCATTCCTACTACTATTACCAGAATCCTCTCTCCTAAATCAACCTATCAATAGTTTGCTTATAAGTAGTCCCTCTGCCTCCTGCCTTAACTAACAGTTAAGACTATACATGGAAGCTGGAATAATCTATCTAAAATGCTTCACATCTTTCAATACGCCACATCATTTAGAGAGCTAAACACTAAACTAATTATCCAGCCCTTCTTTGACATTCGTCTCCAAGGTTACCTCCCAATACCTCCCTGTCCCTTTATTTGTAGTACCCTTCTAATTCCCCACAAGTACTTCCAGCTCCATGCTTCTGAGGGAGTTATCCCTTCAATTTGGTGCACTCATCCCACCCTTCTTCACAGGCTAATTATGTCTGACTCATCTTTTAATACTTAGCTAAGGCATTATCTCTTCCAGGAAACCTCTTGTGAACTCTCAGAATTAAACAAGTACCATTCCTCTCTATTATTTCCCATAACATTCTGTGGATATGTCCATTATTTTCCCTTACGTCCATTTCTCTCACTGGATTTTAAGACCTCTTTTTCACCATTGCCTTCAAAGTGCCTAGACAAAAATCACCCTGCACACAGTTTTGAAGGACTGAATTCCTTTATCTTTGCATTTTTAGATCCCATCCTTGGAATATTAATTCTATCAACAAATTTTTTTTTGATTCACGAAGACACCATCGTGTTTCTAAAACTCTCCAAAGGTTTTGAATATTTCCATTCTTAAAAGCCACACACCTCCATAACTCACAACCTCTACTCCAGTACAACTGACTCTCTAGAAAAGGGATTTAGGATCAGGAGTCTCTCTGAGGTGTATACTTCCAATGTGAATGGCATGGTGGCCTCCTTTGGCTGCAGTGAGGGGCTCCACAGACAATGATCAGGACATTAAGCAAGCCAAAGCAAGCCAGCAAATAGCATCTTAGGTTAGGTTTTAGAACGAACATAGGTATGTCTGGAACTCAAGGACAGGCCTAGAGAATATATAAATTCAGTAAGGCACCCTTTCTGCCAGCTTACCTCATTGTAAATAAGTGCCTGGCATTTTATTATCTCAATTAAATATTTTTGTCCACCTGTTAGAAGTATCACAATATTGAAAAATGCAACTGAAGTTAAAATATCAACCCATGTCTGTATGAGGCTTAGGAGATAGTAGTTAAATCAAGAATTTAAGATGCAAATTTTCTTAGAAACATAATCTAAATACATGTAGATCATGTTGTACTTCTGCTTTAAAATTCTTCCTATGTCCCCTGATTAGATTCAGAATAAAAACCTTTATAACACAGTATCCTTGAGATGTATCATGGCATAAAAAGTAAGAGTATGTGTGCTAGTACCAGACCAGGTTGAGATTCCCACCTCAGACACTTGCTCATACCTCATCTCTATATCTTTCAGTTTCCTCATATGTGAAAGAAAATATCTCCCACTTTGTAGTGTTGTGAGGATGAAATTAAAGTCATAACAAGAACTGAAAAGAGTGTTTGGCATGTAATAAGTATTCAGTCACATTTAACCGTTGCTACTTGTTATAAGACCTGCTCATTTCTTCATCTGCATTTGTCAATGCACCCCAGCCATATTGAACTTGAAGTTCTCCTACTGCATCATTCTCCCATTGCTTGCACCTGCTGCTAAGAATGTTTGTGCTTTCTTCTGGCTAATTCCTACCCCTCCGCATCAATCACCCAGGGAACTCTCTGTATTTTCATAAATGTCTGTGCTTTCCATTCCTGTGGTCTATCCTGATGTTCCTTTCCTTGTGTGTCTCCCACACTGTATTCTAAAACCTTTAATAGGAGGAAATTGTTTTCTTTATTTCTCAATTTATACACAATAACCAGCATATAAAAGTACACAGAGCATTGATGAAATGAGTTACAGACAGACTGTACCCTGGACATATAAAACGTGGTTCCCAAATGCTAGTTCATGGACCTAACCTTTTCCTGGGCCCTATGCTTAGAGATATATCTAGAATGCTGTATCAGAAATGTATATCAATGGAGCCAGCAGGTGGCATGGTGGTTAAGAGCACTGGACTCCCACATGGCCAACTGTGGTTCGAGTTCTGGACCTAGCAGCTTGCTTTCTCACTTTCCATCTCTCTCTCTCTCTGTCTCTCTCTCTCTCTGTCTCTCTGTCTCTCTCTCCCCCCCACCTGGTCAAATTAAAATAAATAAATAAAGTTAAATAAAATAATTCTTGAAAAAGAAATGTATATCAGAAAACTGTATAGCTATGTGTAAGTGTATTCTTGTGTATATGGGAGCATGTACTTTATTTCCCAATTGATTCTGATACATACCCAAGTTTAGAAATCACTGTTTCAGGGGGCCAGCAGTTGGCGTAATAGCTATGTTGCTGGACTCCTATGTAGTCGACCGCAGTTCGAGTCCCAGACCCGGTGGCTGAAATTCACACTGGGCGTGTCTGTGTGTTTGTGCCCAAGATCCTGAGAGAAGAATGGAGGAGAAGGGATTGCAGCGTGGCCATCCCCCGCAGGGGGTGATTTCTTGCTTTCTGTCTCTCTGTCTCTCTGGAGAGTGCACGAGCCCTATAGCAAAAACTTCTCAAAAAAAAAAAAAAAAAGAAAAGAAAAGAAATCACCGTTTTGGTCTTTTCATGCATCCCAAGACTTTGTTAGAATTTTAAAAACAATTGCATGTTATCTCAAATTGATCACACAGTTAAGCAGCATCTGCTTTCTTCCCTGTAAATTCAGCTAAACAAGATTTGTGTCAACCCATACCAGACCTATGAAACTTCATTTTTAAACCTAAACTCAGAACTTAATATTCTTTTATATTTCATCTGCTAATTTTGGACACTACCCCTAGACTGCTCATTTCATTATGAATCCTAAATCTGCCTTATAAAATCTTAGCTAAGCTGCATGTATAAATTTAATCATTAAATCCTCTATCCCCAAAGAGCTACCTAAATATCTGACAAAATGATTAGAACTGAATCTTGAACAGAGTACTGCATCCCCCTCCATTATAATCCACTTCCCCGTGTAACAGTCTATGATATTTTTAAATCGTTAATCAGATCACATCATGCTCCAAATTAAAATCCTGCATTGAATTTCCGTGCATTCACTGTGGCCTTCAGTAAGACTCTGACCTGTCCTCCCAGACTTTGTCTCTCTCTCTGTTGTTCAGCCAATGTGTCAAGCTCACCCCCACCAGTAGGTCCTTAGTTAGAAGGCTCATACAGAAGACCCACTTGTGGTTGCTTCTGTCTTAACAGTCAGGTGTCAACTAAGTAAACATCAGCACTTCAGAAAGGCTTGCTTTCCCACTTTAGATAATGTGTAGGCTTTATTTTTATTTAACACCTGTCATTATCTTTATTTGTTTAGTTGTTACATTTCATGAAAGTAGAATATTGTCTTATTCATCCCTGTATTCCCAGCATCTAGAGGAGTACTTAGATTACAGGGAGTATTCAATAAACATTTTTTTAATGAATGAGAGAATAGAACCTTTTTGCTTATTTGCAGTGATCTATTAATTAGCCTCCTTTGAATATATTAGCTTGTTGGGAAAATCATGATGTATTTTACTATGCAAAAATGCATCATGACTTTCCCGATGACCCAATAATTATCCAACTAGCTACCATTTCTCATCATGTGTCCATGCTATTCAAAGCATATAGTTAAAAACTACTTACTATATTTAATCATTTTCTAAAATGTTTATTTATGGGACTAGCAGATAGCATAACGATTAGGTTGACAGAACCCCCCACACACACATAGTTGACCATGGTTCAAGTCCCAGGCCCAGCAGCTTAAACTTACACCAGGTGCGTGTGTGTGCACCCAAAATCCCGAGAGGAGAATGGAGAAGGGATTGCTTTGTGGCCATAACCCATGGGGAGTGATTTCTCACTTTCCATTTCTCTGTCTCTCCACTGAGTGCACACACCCTGTAGCAAAACAAAAACCAAAACAAAAGAACAAACAAAAACTCTCTCTCTAAAAAAAACAAAATATTTATTTCAGAGACACAGAGGCACCCTCAAAATATTTATTTCAGAGACACAGAGGCACCCTCAACAGGTCTTGACACAAGCATCCACTCCCAGCCTTAACCAGCACAGATCATGGGTACATGTGTGTGTGAGAAACTCAAGGAAGTCTCCTAACTTGAACTGGAAACCTTCCCATGGGGTTCAGCCTCACAGAGCATCATATTTGACCCCTGTGCCACTGGCCAGCCCCAAATTTTGTTCTTGATGATGATATTCACTTAAAATATACCTTTTGTATTTTTCTGACGTACATATGTGCCAGTTCAAAAAGAAAATCAGGATAATTTTATAAAGTGTTTTCTTTCTTTCTTTCTTTTTCAGTAGAGGGTGCATACATTTGCTAGAGAGAGAGAGAGAGAGAGAGAGAGAGAGAGAGAGAGAGAGAGGCAGAGAGCTAGAGGTAGAAGAGAAGGTGCTCCCATGGGGAATGGTCACACCACAATACCTTCTCCATCTCTCCCTCCTTTTTTTTTTTTCTGGAGAGGTTTTTGCTATAGGGCGTGTGTGCTCACCAGACAGACAGAGACAGAGAGACAGAAAGCGAGAAATCACCCCCAGAGAGGATGGCCACACGCCACAATCCCTTCTCCTCCATTCTCCTCTCGCGATCTTGGGCATGCACGCACACATGCCCGGCGTGAGTTTAAGCCACCGGGTCTGGGACTCAAACTGCGGTTGACTACGTGGGAGTCCAGTGACATAGCCATTACGCTAACTGCTGGTCCCTCTCCCTCCTTTTGAGATTTTGGGTACACACACATTCTTGGCATGTTTCTCAAGCCACTGAGTCTGGGACTTGAACTGTGTGGGTGACCATGTAGGATCTGGCTGCCTTAATCACCAGGCCACCAAGCCAGCCTGATTAAATGTTTCCCTAGTGAACCAACATTGGTTCTTTCTTATTATCGTTGAGCTTTCCGAGCTGAAATTTGCCATGAGTCTACAACAGCTATACTTGTGAAACCTTCTCTCCCAAATGTTTTCGAAAATCATGATTTTTTTTTTTTCTATCACTGCTCTTCTATTCCTCTCATGATTCTACTAATGGTTCCTATGGGCTGTGCATGGGAACCAGTACTCAGATTCATTTGTTCTTTAGTAATGGAACTAACAAAGCATATGATTGACAGTCAGTGTATCTGCTCTAGAGAAGTGCTTCCCAAACTGCAGGGTGTGTAACAATCACCATCAGATCTTATTAAAATGAAGATTCTGATTCCATAGGTCCAAGATTCTGCATTTCTAACACATGTCTGGGTCATAACAATGTTTCTTGTCTTCAGATTATGACTTGAAGGCTTTAGCGTCAGGCCATCTGGGCTCAAATCTTAGCCCTTCCCTGATTTGACTTCCCTGGGTCTCAATTTTTCCCTCTGAAAAATGTAGATAGATACTAACTGCATCTACCTTCTGGGTTTTTGTGAGAATTAACTTAGAGAATACGTATTAGGCACTTGAGAGCAGTACCTAACATCTGGTAATCAATGTTTGCCTTGGAGTATAATTCATCTAGATGTGAGGATGTGTCGTTATCACATTTTTCTTTTTCTTTTTTTTTTGAGATGTTTTTGCTATAGGGCGCGTGCGCTCGCCAGACAGACAGAGAGAGACATAGAGACAGAAAGCGAGAAATCACCCCCCAGGGCGGATGGTCACGCCGCAATCCCTTCTCCTCCATTCTCCTCTTGGGATCTTGGGCACGTACGCACACGCGCCCGGCATGAGTTGTAAGCCACCGGGTCCGGGACGTGAACCGCGGTAGACTACGTGGGAGTCCAGCGACATAGCCATTACGCTAACTGCTGGTTCCCTCACATTTTTCTTTTTGTTATTGCCAGACATCCATGCGTTTGTTGGAAGGAGGGAAAAAGCATTCCCCATTGGGGCATGGGCATACCACATTTTTTTTTTCTCCTCCATTTCTTCATCCTATTGGGATTGGAACAAGCATCTCTTGTGCTCTGCATATTTTTTAAGCAGCTGGAGCTGGGATTCAAATCATGGTCAGCCATGTGGGATCCAGCTCCCTTTAACCACTAGTCTCATGTAATTTTAATCTCCTTTCTTAAACTAATTTATATTTTCCATAGTTTCCAGTTTGATGCTTTTCAGTGGTCAAGATGAAAGTACACAGGAATGGAGAAACTATGTTTTTTCACACATTAACAATATGCCACCCACTTTAAGTATTCAGCTTATCTTGTTTCAAATATACTTTCAAATATTCTATTTAATGTTCTTGGAATTTTGGTTAAAGTCAATTTATTCCAGCACTATTCAATGTCAGGAGTCTGTTTAACAACAAGAATAGAATTATTTTGTATTAGTGATTGTAAGAGATCCATTCAGACAGTCCGTGCAGCCTAAATGAACAAGAGCTTCTCACACTCAGTTTCATGCTTCTTGGCTTAAAGAGGCCAAGATGATAATAGGTGAGCTTTCAATTACTGCAAACGTGGGCAAGTAGGACGGGTTATTTAGTTTATTATCAGTACTCCGAGAACTCACCACACCCTTGTTTAAGGACAATTTAGAAAATTTGGATGGTGATGAATGGAATAATTAATGTTGTGCAAATTACACCAACTTTTGAAAAGTTATTGCAAAATCTCAGTTTACTTGTATATATATATATAAAAACAACTAGAAGTGATAATGTAGCCAACATGCCTGATAAATCATGTGCTATGCTATGTATTTTAAAAATTAAGGTAATAAATCTTCACTTCTCACAAGAAAGCTATCATTAGATTAAATGCTGAACTGGAAAAGATCCACACCTAGGCCAGGGGCTGAGCACAGGCAGAGCCCAGGGCAAATCATGCTGTGTGAACTTTAAATAACAAGGACAACTTGCATTTTAATTTAATCTAAGAGATTATAAAATCTTCCCACGTATTTTATCTTCTCAATGGAATGTCAAATAATTCCAAGAAACGCATTTCTTCCTACCACAAATGGAGTGGTAGCTAATACTTTGGGTTCTTAAATCATGCTACCTAATAGTGTTCATTTGGGTCTTCAAGGAAACAGATGCCAAAAGTGGGAACAAAAGGATTTTCTTAGGAGAAATGGCTATCTGCACTTGGAGAAAATGTAGAAGGGTACCAGGAAAAGCTGAGAGAACCATCATCAGAGATGCGTATTTGACCCAAAGTGAAGAAGGAAGGGAGAGCAGGTTGGGTTGAGGTATCCTAGACTACAGTGATTTCTATGAGAGGTTTGACAAAGTTAGATGTCAGAGAATCCCATATTATCCAGGAATGCTCATATCATAGATCCCAGTAGTGGGTTTCAGTTTTAATACTGCATCTCTCAGCTGAAAGTCTGTAAGGCTCAATCTCATTGGCTCCTCATGGTTTTAGTTCTAGCTCCATCATTAAGTAGGGTTTTGTTTTGTTTCATGTTTTTGGTTTTTTTAGTTTGCCATAGGTCAAGCGTACTTACCAGAGAAAGAAAGAGACAGGGAAGTGAGAAAGTATCCCCTATAGGGGATGATCACATAGCAATTCCTCCTCTTTCATTTCTTCTTCTTTCTGGAACTTTAGGCACACACATACATGTACCCGGTGTGTTTTTCAAGCCACCTGATCTAGGACTTCAACCCCATAGGCAGCCACATGGGATCCATCCACTTTAACCACCATACCAATGGCTGGTCTGTAGGTATGTTATTTTAGCAAGTTATTCTATGCCTCTCTAAGCCTCAACTTCTTCATTTGTGAGACAGTAATCATAGTAGTAACTCCCCTGTTGTATGTATTAAATGAAATAATTAATGTATTATTATTTCTCTGTGGCACTTGGGCCCTTACTACACCAACTACTTCTAAGCCCATCCTATTAATTGGCCTGTGGTCAAGCTGGAATCCCAGGCTGAAATTCACAGACAGGCTAAGCTAAATGGCATGTTTTCTAATCGTGCTTATTGGGAAGCATCTGAAATATTTTACCTTTTGACTCTCAAATATATTTCTCTTTATAAAAACTGGAAGAAATAAACTTATAAAGAACAAAGATATGATATACAAGGGAAGAAAATAAACAAAGCCTTTGGAACAAACATGTGAAACTATTCCAGATCTAACATTTGTGTTATTGGAGTGTTAGAAGGAGGAGAATGTTTGCACTTGAAAAATTACCAGATAAATAAACTTCCAAATTTTGGCAAAAGACATAAACTAGAGAATTTAACAAACTGAGATAACCCCTAATAAGATAAACTCAAATAAATCTACATCAGGGTACATCAGAATCAAACTTCTAAATGTAAAGACTAAGAAAAAAAAAATCTTGAAAGCAGTTAAAGTAAAACAATACCCATCCAGAAGAGCCAAACAATTCAACTGACAATGGATTTGTCACCAGAAACCATGCAGAAGAAAATGGTACATTTTTCAAATGCTGAAAGAAAACAATTATCAATGAAAAAATTCTATATCCAGTGAAAATACCCTTTAGAATGAAAAGGGAATCAAAAAATTATGAGATGAAGAAAAAGAGAATTTATAACCAGCAGGCCTTCTTTGACAGAATATGTAGAAGAGGTTTTCTAAAGAGAAAGGAAACTATAAAAATAATGAACCTTAGAAGGTTAAAAAGGAAAAAAAATATGCAGAGCGTTTTGAAATAAGCAAAAATATGGTTAAATAAAATAAACTACTTCTCTTGAGTTTTCTTAATTGTGTTTGATAATTGAAACAACACTATCTTATGTGGTTCTAAATGTATATTGAGAAAATGTTTAGGATAGTTTTATTTTAAACAGGCAATAAAGGACATACAAATCAGAAAAGAAGAAATAAACTTATTTCTAGATGACATGATTTTCTGTGTAGAAAATCCTATAGAATTTTAAAAAAGACAATACGAAAATAAATCTTCCTAGAACTAAAAAATGTGTATAGCAAGGTTGTGGGATAGAAAATAATTTTCAAAAAAATTTTATTTTCATTATGCTAGCAATGAACACCAAAATTTAAAATATGATACCATTTGCCATCAATCAACCAAAAAAAAAAGTTGTACTTAGCTATACAGGATTTATGTGTTGAAAACTATAAAACACTGATGAAAGAAATCAAGGATAACCTAATTAAATGGAGAGATGGGCCAACCAGTGGCACTGCAGTTAAGGCAGCTGAATCCCACATGGTTGACTGTACAGTTTGGGTTGAAAAACACGTAAGACATATGTACTTGTATGTCCAAAATCCTGAAAGAAGAGAGAAGGGATTACAGAGTGACCATTCTCCATAAGAGGTGCTTTCTCCTCTCCCTCTCTATCTTTGTCTCTCTGGTGAACACACACATCCTCTAGCCAAAAAAGTTAAAAAGCTAAATACTTGAGGCTAAAGGAGCTTATTTTAAGTGACTGATTATAATACCAACTTAAAGGCATAGAGCCAGGGCAAAAAAATGCAGGGAATGCAAATGAAATCAGAAAAATGGTCACACTTTGCATATTGTAAGCTAGAACTTCTCAAGTAGTATGCATTTTGGGGACTAGTACATAACTTTTTGGAATAACTACATGATATAAGACAGTCTTACTTCAAACTTTTTCTGTTACCTGCTGAGTGATCTGATTATCTGCAGAACTGTGCATCTTTGCTCTCTCAGACATCTGGTTGACCACACTAAGAAAATAGGTAGGTCTTCCTGCTCAAGGTGGCAGGGAATTCATGATAAACTTCCTGACAAGGAGATCTCAGAGGAAGCAGCATGCTAGCTGGTATGACCATTTGCCTGTCTTTGACCCTTGACAGCAATGTGACCTCCAGTTTCTGAGCATTCTATTCCCTGCTTTTGACCAGAGGTTACCACACTTGACCTCTGACCTCAGCATGATCTCTGACTCCCAGCTCCCAACTTGGCTTTGATTGTTCTGCACAATCTGTAGTCCCCCAGGGTCCAGAAAAAACCTTTCCACTAGCTGCCACCAGCTGTTGCCACCTTTGTTCTCTTTCTCTCTGGTCCTGGCTAACTGAAATCTGCAGCCCCCTAACAATGGCAGGGCCCTGCCACATGGCCTTGTGTGCATATTTGATCGATTGCTAATAATTATTATTATAAGTGCCTATTTTTCAAAATGCTAAACATGCTACTGCATTTATCTCCTCATTTAGCTCTCAAGAATCCCAGAAGGAAGATATTATTTTTCTCCATTTTTGGAGAAAAATAGTTTGGGTATTTAATATACTCATTATGAAAAAGCTCTGGTGTTTTTGTTTTTATTGCCAGAAGGCACATGTACTCACCAGAGAGACTGAGAGAGAGAGAAAGGAGAAAGCACCCCTCAATGGGGTATGGTCATGCTTCAATTCCTTATCCTCTATGTCCCCATCTTGTCAGGATTTGAGGCATGTACACATACCTGGCACATTTTTCAAGCTGTAGAGGCTGGGATTCAAACCATTGTCAGTCATATGAAATCCAGCTCCCTTAACCACTGCAGGCTATGGAGCTAGCCCAAAGCTCTGTTTGTTTTCATTTTAAAAAGTGTTACAGTTTTCATCATACCAGGAAACTCTTGTGCAGACTTCAAATCCTTTCAACCCTGCCTCTCATCTAGCCACAACTGCAATAACCAGTTCTGTGAAGCTAGGACTCGCTTTAGCAGGTGCAACCTGGCAGAACCTCCTTTCAGCTGTCTGACACTCAGTTTAAGGCATTTGCAAGAACCTGTGTCATTCATACTTGGATAATCCAAAATTACCAGCCCATGAGTTCCCCCTTGACCAGCATGAGATGGGAGTAAAAAAATACCATGTCCCCTTAGCTCCCAAACGTGTCTGCTCAGCATCCTCGAAAGATCCTGCTGCAACAAGCACCAGTTAACCACAGTATTGGTCAACTAGGAGAGCCTTCCTCTGATTGGGTTTCTCCTCCCTGCTCCACTTCCCTTGCCTCTACTTCTACTCCCTAGGATCACATTGCAAAGTAACCACACCTAAAATCAACTTGGGCTTTCCTTCCAAGAAAACCTAGGTTAAGAGTTTTCTGATCAGTGAATCTGAATGATTCTTCTCTTTATCTGTGAGTCATCATTTCTGCCTTACATGTCTGTGTGACTGTGCTCCAGGACTAATCAAATTTATTTGGTTTCTTAATCTGTTTATTTGACTTTGATAGCACACAGTCTTATAACTATGAACAGGCACTTCTAAGGAATGCATTATCAACATTTTTGTGAAAAGCTTATTTGCTTTGCATTTATGAAGGAAGTTTAGTTAACTGCTAAATTAGATGGGTCAAGTTGGTTCCGGACTTTTCTGACTACCTGTTAATAATTCTTATGTGAACGGTAACTAGAACACTTGTTTGATTATTAAAAAACAAACAAGCAAACAACAACAAAAAAAACCCTATACGAACAGATTCCAGCTAATCGTCCACATTTCTGAACTTCTTTTCTGCTTCCTATAAACACTCTTTTTGACAAGATGTGTAATGTCTGCGTGTGAATAACTTAAGCACTATGCTCTTTTATAGAACATACCCGTGCACCATTTTAGCTCATTTGACCACTGTTTCTACAACTGATTGGGCTGGGAAGGAGAAAAACAGTGACATGCACTTTGGAAAAGCTTTCTGGTAATTCTAATACTAAATCACCCTTTACCTTTCTCTTTACCCTCTGCCTCCTCACACTATGCAAGATTTCAAACCTGTCATGTAGGACAGGCCCCGATGCAGACAATACAATGGAACAATAAAGTCATTTCTATTGAGCACTGCCTTTAGAATCTCTATGGATAAAAATGTAAAACCAAATGAGTGAATTCAGTAAAGAGAACAAAACTGAAAGTCTAATGCCTTTCTTTCATTTCATATATTCTTAAGAGGCCCAGAGTTAAATTGCTTTTTATGAAATCTCCTTAGCAAGTAAATTTGTATAAGAGCAGATAAGCTTAGAAATTCACACATCTTTCATACAATCAAATATTCCAGGTAATTATGATCTGGGGATCTAGAGAATTGATGGTTGTGGTTTATTCTGAATGTCAGATAATAAAATGTAGAATACAAGTCATATATAGATGATATACCATGGATAATTTATTTAAGTCTTACTTTCCATTGAAAGGCAATCAACTAGGCTGTGAAAATTAAATATTACAGTCAGCACAGAGCTGTTTTATTTGACCGAACAGTAAGATTAGTCACATCAAAATTAGTTACATCTTTAAAAAAGAAAGGATTCCATTAGCTGCTTTGCTGTCTTTTGTGTCTGCTACAAAGCCTAGTATCAGTTCCTGTGTGAGTTAAATCAGTGAGCACCGAGCTTCAAGAGAGACTTTCTAAATTTTCCAATGTGGAAAATAAATCATAAAGATGAAAAAATGCACACATGCTAGCTGAATTTTTTAAATTTTTTATCTTTACCAAAACATTTATTAAACATCTGCCTCGATATAACACTTTTCAGGGATGATTCAGATTTCTTCCCCCATTATTTTGTTCCAACTCATATTATACCGCTTATGAAATTTAGTTTGCTGCATATAATTTACTTTGACAGATAGATTATATGGGCATAGAGAGCAAAGGCCAACCTGGTCAGCCCTGGCATGCAAGCGGCACATGGGAGCAACAGCCAATGTCTTATGGCATGAGTTAATAAATGATTAAAAAGCATCCCAGGCATGGTGATACAAGTGTTCATGTACCACTCTGCAAAGCTGAAGTTACATGGAGAACCAGGGTTCAGATCCCAGGTTGACCTGAAGTACTCTGGGCATGTGTGTACACCCGTGATCCTAATTGGCTGGAAGGTTTGAGGGGAAGATCACAGTATGATGAGAACCTGTCAAGGGTGCTTTTCCCCTCTTCTCTCTCAATAAAATAAAAACAAATAAGTTTTCAAATATATGTATAATAGCGTTAGCCAAGCTTTCTTTTAGGTATAAGGACATACTCTTGGTCTATCACTGGGCAAGCTGAAGTTCCATCTATATCATGGTTCTCCTTATATGTCATATATAAGTTATCAGCTTAATTTAGAAACAGAAGTATGGAAAATTTTATGTAATATGCAACATACTACACAAGACAAGTCATGAGCTATTCCTAGGTCCTATATTGTGTGCAGACTATATGCCAAGGGCTTTTATGTGCATCACTCATTTTAATTAGAGACAATAATACCTCTCATTTCTAGATCAGAAAATGGAAATTCATGAGGCCAGTAGGTGGCATGGTGGTTAGGGCGTTGGATTCCCATATGGCTGACCATAGTTTGAGTCTTGGACCTGGAGGCTTGCTTTCTCACTTTCCCTCTTTCTCTCTCTCTGTTTCTCTCTGGTGAGTGCACATACCCTATAGCAAATTAAAATAATAATAATAATAGGGGCCAGCAGATGGCAAAATAGTTATGTCACTGGACTCTCATATAGTTGACTACGGTTCAAATCGCGGAACCAGAGGCTGGAAATTCATGCCAGGCACATGTGCATGTGTGCCCAAGATCCTGAGAGGAGAATGGAGGAGAAGGGATTGTGGCCTGGCTATCCTCCACCCCCGGGGGTGATTTTTCACTTTCTGTCTCTCTATCTCTCCAGCGAGCACATGCGCTCTCAAACAAAAATTTCTCTGAAGTAAATAAATAAATATTAATAAATAAAATTAAATAAATAATTCTTTTTTTTAAAAAAGAAAAAAAATGGAGATTCAGGAACTTGAAGTCATTTGCACAGAGAGACAAAGCCAGACACAGAATTCAGGTTTTTGGAATCTAAGTTCAGGGCTTATTTTACTGTAGCTCGGCTGCTGTCTTCCTTTAAGAGAATTTGTTAGACAAATATTCTGAGGGGGGAAGTATCCACACCAACCAGTTGGCATTGCATCAGTTCAACACGAAACAACCTGTTGATGAGCTGAATTATTCACTCTTCACTTGATTATTTTGTCATCTTGTATACACAATCATACTCTGGTTAAAAATGAAAAATGTCTTTCATAAGACAGTTGTTCAGTTCTGCCCCTGGCATGTTCTGTTCAGTACGGTGATGTTGTTATTTTTCTTTTAAATCTTCAGGCTTCTTGTTCCAAATGCAAAAATAATCCAGGCTCCTTTATGTTTTCAATCAGCAATTCATTCTTGGATTTATTCCTCATGTTTTATTTAAAATTTTTAGTTGTTGCTCTTAGAATATACTTGGGATACATGCATGTGTTTTAATAGGAAGGGATGAATATTTTCCCTCTAAAACACATACTTTTAATTTTATAGACATCAAAAGACTACTATGATTTGCTATATAGAAATTCACTTTATAGGCGACTTTTTTAAAAAAAGCAATTTTTTCTGCAAAATGCAACACCTGTTCAGAAAGCAGAAGAAGAGTGAAGACATTAAAATTCATTTTTGGAGTACCATGATTCTTTGATCAGTCATCTCTTTTCTCATAGCCATTTTCCCCCATCACTACCTTTCTGACACAACAAATGGGGAATTATAATTCTGGAAGGTGATGGAATAAGCTGGGCTCCACAGATGCTGAAACAGTCCTTTTACTACTGTATTTCAGAAGCAACAATTCCAAACTGATGCCTGAGGAGATTCATTTTTATTTGGATAACAGAGAACTTGAGATGAATAAAATGATCTCTGTGCAAGTGCTGTTCAGAACCATCATGTAAATAAGTAGCTTACACAGCCAGACATAGGGATAAACAAAGGAACATGGCAACTGACATTCAAATCTCATTAAAGCATTAATGTAAGCTTTCTGGGTAGGGGTTGAAATAGCTTACATAAACGTGTGTGGAGGGATAGAAAAATAAATGGCCAAATACACATTTTTAACAATTTATCACCCAGCAATATAATACTCAACACTAAATGATAACAATACCCGATTCTTCCTGCAACGTTTCCCCGATTCCTTTATTTGAGCAACTAGACAACTCTAATGACCCGCTCATTTATCAGACTGTGGTGGGACTGACCTCATTCAGCACAACCAATTGTTCATAATGGGTTTTGTGAACTGTGCTCAGTATTCGGTGCTTGCTATTGAAAGTGTCTTCTACGTGATTCCCTGCAAGTCACATCCATTTCAGCTTTTCATTTCTTCCAGTAATGTGGTCAGGCTCAGAACGTCCGAATCTTTACAATGTGAGAGAGGATGGAGTGCTGCCATTATCATATATAAGAACACATCTCCACTCTGGATGGGATCTGTCTGATCTGAGAGGCAGAGGTTAAAATGGCCTCCCTAGCTGGGGATTAGTGTTTGTGCATTTCCATCACATAGAAGAGTCCAGTTATTATTTAAAGCAGTTGATCCCAAGTACTGGTCCCCACACTGATGCCATCTGATCAAATTCTCATCATTCACTATGAAGGGAGGAAAAATGAGATTAACATAGGAAGAAGGCTTTCATCTAAGTTATTTTGTTTCTAGAATCCACTTTTTAGTGTCATGTATATGAAATGAAAGGTGTAGTAGTAGGTAATATGTTGGTTTTGAAGACTCTGTTTAGAAAATTAAGGATTGACAACTGTATCAGCTTTGCAAGTATTTAAATTTTGCTGGTCTATAAAATCCTACAGAAGGAGAATTATTACTATCAAAATTTGTGTTCAAAATATGTCAGTGGGGACCAGCAGTTGGCATAGTGGCTATGTCACTGGACTCCCATGTAGTTGACTGCGGTTCGAGTCCCAGACCTGGTGGCTTAAACTCACGCCGGGAGCGTGTGGGTGAGTGCCCAAGATTCCGAGAAGAGAATGGAGGAGAAGGGGTTGTGTGGCATGGCCATCCCCCGGGGGGGGGGGGGGGGTGGGGGGGGGTGGGGTGGTGATTTCTCACTTTCAGTCTCTCTGTCTTTCTGGTGAGCGCACACACCTTATAGCAAAAACCTCTCCCCCCAAAAAATGTCAGTGAACCAGCTTGGTGCTTCAGCAGTAAGGCACTGCTCAAGGGGTGCTGAACACATGTGAAAAATCATGGGTTCAGTTCTCCAGTTGACCTATACATGCCAGGGGCTTGCACCCTGATCCTAGCTGGCTGGGTAAGAGAGGTATGGAAGAGTTGTGGCATGCAAACCTGTTGAGAGTGTTTGTCTCCCTCTCTCTCTCTCTTCCTCTCTCCCTCTTTTTCTGTCTTTCTCCTTCACTTACTCTCAAGAAAGGGATGAATAAAAAACGTACTGAAAAATATTACACTTTGGATTTAAAAAATCACCATCTAACAAAAGTCCTCTAACAAAGTTAGATGACTGTATTTCACAAATGAATCCCCAGATCAAACAAGTATCTCATTGTTAAAAGGCAGAACAATAAGAACTTCTGGAAAAAATAAACAAGGAAATATTTTCATCAGCCTTGGAGAAACTAAGCAATGTAAGAACACCAGAAATTATTTTACCCTGTGAGTCCCAGGACCCAGAGTATTTATTATCCAAGGTCCTTTAGTTTCAGCAAAAGTATAACTTGTCACAACATAAAAATGCCCACTAACGAATATTAACCCTTCTAGTCCTATGATTAATACTAATATCTATTTCAACCCATGGCATTAATAAATTAATAATTCTGTAATGTTGCAAACAATGAATAAATAATGCAATTCAAATTCATTACAAATCGATTGCTAAGTAAAGTTACAGATCTTATAAATGTTTCAGGATGTCGTGAAGTTGATTACAGTGATGTGGGAGAATTATTTAAATCATAAACAAAGCCACTGACAAATAAGGATCCAAAAAACTAGACTAGTTAATACTTGCTATATAGGTCCTCAAACAAAATAGTAAAGCCCTCTGATATTTTTTTTCTTTTATTATTTTTTTTCATTTCATTTTCTTCCATACATTCAATCACATTATTATTTGTCTTACAAAATGGATATTTAAACAGGTGAACATTTCTCCCTAGTACTGTTGATAAAACTACGAAATATCTTCAACAGATAATACCACACCTCTTTGCGCCATTAATGCTTTGCCTCCCTGTCCCTCCCCCAAATGTCCTTCCTCAGACCCTCCTCTTTCACATACATTATATCTGGTATTTACATCTATATACTACGTTTCTATGACCTTTAGACAATTAGTTTCAATCATAGAGTGCAGACACTCGGTATATATTAAGTGGGGACATACAGTGCCTCTCCTTCATAGCATGGCTTGCTTTACTCAGCAGTAAGTCTTCCATATTCATCCACTTCCTTTCAAAAACCAGGGTTTTGTTGTTTTTTATGGATGAATAGTATTCCACAGAGTGTATGTGCCACAGTCTTTCTAACCATTCATCAGTTCGTGGGCATTTGGGTTGTTTCCATGACTTACCAACCATGAAAAGTGCCGCAATAAACATTGATGTGCAAGCACTTTTCCGATTAAGTATTCTTCTGCCCTTCGGGTAGATACCAAGGAGTGGGATTGCTGGATCATATGGTAGTTTTATTTGTAGATTTTTGAGGAATCTCCAAATTGTTCTCCACAGTGGTTGGACCAATTTACATTCCCACCAGCAGTGTAAGAGAGTACCCTTTTCACCACACCCCCGCCAACACTTATCATTTTTTGTTTTTTTAATCTTAGACATTCTGACTGGGATTAGGTGATATCTCATTGTTGTTTTGAACTGCATTTCTCTTACAATGAGGGATGTTGAGCATTTTTTCATATGCCTTTTAGCTATTTGTATGTCATCTTTAGAGAGTGGTTTTTTCAACTCATTCTCCCATCTTTTAATAGGATTGATTGTCTTTTTCCAGAACAGCTGCTTGAGTTCCTTGTGAATTCTGGCTATGAGTCCCTTATCTGACACATAGTTTACAAAAATATTTTCCCATTCTGAGGGCTGTCTATTCACACTAATCACTGTGACTTTTACCATACAGAAACTTCTTAGTCTGATGCAATCCCACTTGTCTATTTTGGGGATTATTGACTGTGCATTGGGAGTCTTATTTAAGAAGTCTTTCCCTACCCCAATGTCTCCCAGATTTTCTCCGGTGTTTTCCAGGAGCAGTTTTATAGTTTGAGGTCTTAGATTTAGATCTTTGATCCACCTTGACTTTATTTTTGTCAGAGGTGAGAGGTAGGGGTTCAGATTCATCTTTCTGCAAGTGGAGATCCAGTTTTACCAGCACCATTTGCTGAAGAGGTTTTCCTTTCAGCCCTCTGATATTTTTATAAAATAAATTCCCTTAATGATCATACTAGGGAACCATTTTTCTTGTGTGGGGCCTTGTAAAGTGCTACCATAGCATAAAGTTTACTTGTCCCCTACTCACTGTCATAATAAAATCATTATATTTACATATTGCAAGGATTAACTAATTTTTTGAGAGATTTTTGCTATAGGACATGTGTGCTCTCTGGAGAGATAGATAGAGACAAAGAGACAGAAAGCAAGAAATCTCCCCCTCCCCCAGAGAGGATGGCCATGCTGCAATCTCTTCAAGGTGTAATATTTTTCAGCACTTTTTTTATTCATCCCTTTCTTGAGAGTAAGTGAAAGAGAAAGACAGAAAAAGAGGGAGAGAGGAAGAGAGAGAGAGGGAGACAAGTAAGTACTCTCAACAGGTTTGCATGCCACAACTCTTTCATACCTCTCTTACCCAGCTTCACCTCTTTGGATTTTGGGCACACATACGCATACACCCAGAGGGAGTTTTAAGCGACTGGGTCCAGGACTCAGAGCATAGTCAACTATGTAGAAGTCCAGCGACATAACCATTATGCCATCTGTTGGTCCCAGGATTACCTAATTTTAAGAATTAAATTTTAAGGTATTTGATGATGATGATGTGAATAGTAATGTCTTTGTCTTAACTGATATGCATGGTATTCCTTCTGGAAAAAGAAATGTAATATGTTGTAAAGATATATGTGATTCGATGTAATGTAAACAAGATTATGATAATAAATAAAATTTTAAAAAAGAATTAAACTTTATGTAAGATAAAATTAACTACTTATTCTCATTTTATTTACAAGATAAAGACTAAATCTATTCAAATTATGTTTATTACAATATTTTGGTTCATTTTTAAACCAGACTCATTTGATAGACTTCCTATTATCAGTTCTCCTTGAATAATTAAGACCACCTGTTTGTAAACATACTTGCACATGTGTGTGTATAAATGAGAGTATTTTTTAAATTTCATGGAAAAAATGAGATTAAAGGACATTTATTGGTACCGATAAGTGTCTCTGTCTCTCCAATGAGTATACGCACACTATAGCAAAAAATCTCTCTCAAAAAAAAGTATATTTGTTGGGAACCAGCAGTTAGCGCAATGGCTATGTCGCTGGACTCCCACGTAGTTGACCGCGGTTCGCATCCCGGACCTGGTGGCTTAAACTCACACCGGGCGCGTGTGCGTGCATGCGCGAAGATCCCGAAAGGGGAATAGAGGAGAAGGGATTGCGGTGTGACCATCTCCCCGGGGGGTGATTTCTCGCTTTTTATCTCTCTGTCTCTCTCTGTCTGTCTGGCAAGCGCACGCACCCTATAGTGAAAACCTCTCAAAAAAAAAAAAAGTATATTTGTTTATTTATTTGGAGAGAATTTTTTAATAAGGCATGTGCACTCACCAGAGATACAGAGAAAGAAAGTGGGACTTATAGGGTCAAATAATTTCTGGGGTTCCTACATCTCTGGGGATATGGCCACATCGCAATCCCTTCTCCCCCATTCTCCTCTTGGGATTTTGGGTATTCACCTACACACTCTTGGCATGAGTTTCAAGTCACCAGGCCCAGGACTCAATTGGTTGTTAGCCATGTGGGAGTCCAACACCTTATTCACTATGCTACCCATTGGCCCCAAGTACATGTTTATTTTAATACAAGAAAATTTAAAATCCATGCAAAGTTGACTGATTTGTTTGTTTTTAGTTTTGTTCTAGGGCACACATACTTGCCAGAGACACAAAGAGAGAGAAGGAGGGAAAGAGACAGAGAAACAGAGAGAAAGAGTTAGCAATCATTTCCCAAGGAAGATGGCCACCCTGAAATCCATTCTCCTCTAGTCTCTCTCAGGCAGACACATGCACCAGCATGATTTTCAGCCACCGAATTGGCCATGTGGGATCCAGTAACTTAACCTCTATACCACTACTGGTCCCTATAGGTTTTTTTGGTATGTAGTTTCCATAAACTTCTTGAAAACTCATGTGTATGTGCCTGTGTTTGTATAGAGAGAGAGAGAGAAAGGGAGAAAGAGGAAGAGGAAGATAAACAAACATTAGGAAAAAATATTTGCAACACTCACTACTGATAAAAACAATTATTAGCTTCAATATATAAGAAATCTACAAATTAATATATAAAAGATAAACTCGGTATAAATGCTAGTAAAGATTATGAACACAAAGACAATTCCCAGAATAAAAGATATATATAGCCAATAAAACTAGGAAGGAATGACCAACTTCACAAATAATCAAGGGAAAGTAAATGAATCAAATTAATCAGTTTCACAAAATTGGTAAATATATATGTGTGTGTGTGTGTGTGTGTGTATATATATATATATATATATATATATATATATGTAGTCTTCAAAAAGTCAATGGACAATTCATGTTATGAAAACACTATTTGTGAATTTAAAAATTTTTTTGCCCTGAATTAAGTGGGCACTTTAAAAAAAAAAATTGTTAGAGTACAAGCACTCACTGGAGAGGGAAGCAAAGAGAGAGAGAAAATGAAAAAACACTCCACAGAGGTGATGTCTACTCTGTAATCCCTTCTCCTCATCCTTCTCTCAGTATTTTGGGCATGTACACACACATGCCTGGCATATTTTTTAAGAGGCCAGGTTCAGGTCTGGAGCATGTAGTCATCTGCCCCAACCATCATGCTACCAGCTGGCCCTAAACTCATAGTTTAATTCCATTTTTAACAAATTTTTCTAAGTCCTGTGTATGTGTGTGTGTGTGTGTGTGTGTGTGTGTGTGTTTGTGTGTGCAGAAAGGTGTATCTTTATATGTATGTATATATTCTATATATACACGCATAATTTTAAATATATTTCTTTGCTAATTTTATGGGTGGATAATTGGATATATCACTGAGTTTTTCAAAAATATGAGAAAATAGTCTCATTGGTGTGTAAATTAAGTTCCTTTCTGCTAAATAATTTGTAATCTATATTAACCTATAAAAGACGCATATTCTGTAACCTAACAATTCTATGTCTAGGAATCTAGTTTGTAAAATATTGCCAGTAGACACAAAAATATGTGTACTAGATGCTCATTGTCAGTATTTGTGGTGGCAAATGAAAGCACTCATTAGAAAATTTCAATAAATCATGGTGCGTTCATACAATAGGATACTAAGCAAAAAAGTGATCCAAAAATAAGTCTAAAATATAACATTAAGTGAAAATAAGCCAGAAGTGAATGAATGTGTTTAATATCATTACATTCTTATAAAAATACGTTTGGCACACACATACATACATACATATGCATACACATATCTATATATTTTTAAACTTCTGTATTATATTGGTGCCAGATGGTGGGCCAGTGATAAAATGCAATGTTCTTTGAAGCTGATCCATATGGGGCAGTTCCTACTTTATACCCAGAAACCTTCCTGAACACTCTGGCATGTTTATATCCATAATCTGGGATGACAGGTGCTGGGGATGGATCATGGTATCAAGACCTTGTCGGAGCTGCTGTCTCTCTCACTCTCTCCTGGAATAAATAAATAAACAAACGTTTAAAATATGCAGGCATTAGGGCCAGCAGGTGGTGTAGTGGTTAAGGTGTTGGATTCCCACATGACTGACTGCAGTTCGAGACTCTGACCCAGTGACTTGAAACTCACACCGAGCATGTGTGTGTGCATGCTTGCCCAAAATCCTGAGGGGAGAATGGAGGAGAAGGAATTTGGCATGGCCATCCCCCATGGAGGGTGACTTCTCACTTTCTCTTTCTGTGTCTCTCCAGTGATTGCATGCACCCTGGAGCAAAAATCTGTCCAAAAAAATAAAAATAATAAATACAAAAAATAAAAATGTAGGCATTATATATATTAATTCTTAGCAATGATTATCTTTGGGAGGTAAGTATCACCAGATACATACAGATAGTTAGATAGATGATACATAGATAGATAGATAGATAGATAGATAGATAGACAGAGATAGAGAGAGAGATAGAAAATATGTGTGTATATGTACATGTGCAAGAGGGAGAGAAAATAGTCAGTAGAACCTCATCATGCCATGATCCCCTTTTACCAATCCTCTAGCTCCTCATGCTCTTGGGTATCCACGTTTTCAGGCCTGTCTGGAGACCAAAATTATTTTCTACATTTTTTAAATGACAGAATAGTGAGTGATCTTTGATTTTTGTGGCCTTTTTTTTAGTATTTTTAAATACAAGTAAATAAATCGGTGGCTTAGAAAAAGGCCTAGCATCTTAGTTAAGACTAAAGCTGATATATAAGTTGAGTAGTGTGACAATAAATATACTTATAGCCAAGATTCACGTGCATCTATGCCTAAACACATGTTATCTCTCACAATCTAGTTTCAGCTTCCTCACCCAAGAAATCAAAGATCTGTACATAGAATTCAGGGGGTCTGTGAACTTGGATGAGAAAAAAATTACATCTGGATTTTTATTAACCTCTAATTGTAATTTAGCAATTTCTTAAGTTGAGAATATAAGTAACAAGCCCCAGAGGTGTGAGCAGGCCCTGGGACTTTGTCACCAATAGAAATCATAGTATTTTCATATCTCCTTATAGACATCTCAAAATATTGTTTATGAACTATTTGCCTCTCAACTCTTGAGATAATAGTCATTGGAGACCCTTCACTGGATCTTGTTGATAAAGAAGCATATCTATTACCATATCTCAGCTCTGACATTTTAAATTATTTTGGTAACTGTATATCAGCATAATTGAATTTCTTTGTTTCTTAGTCTGTTTTTCACTGCTATGACAGAATACCTCAGACTGAGTCATTTATAGAGGAAAAAAAATGTATTTGGCTCACAGTTCTGGAGTTCAAGAGCATAGCACTGGCAAGGGCCTCATCTCATAGTGTAGGTGCAAGTGAGCACACAGAGAGCAAGAGAGAGGCAGGGAAGACAGACCTTATCCTTTTATATGAACCCACTCCCAACATACTACCCACTCTCTCAATAATATCATATACCCATTTATGAGGATGGAGTTCTTATGACCTAATCATCTCTTAAAGGTCACACCTCTTAATACCCTCACAATGCTAATAAAATCCCAATGTGAGTTTTAATGAGGATATCCAAATCATACCATTTGTGATTTTTCTAAAAAATTTTATGTTAAATACATTATTCATTAAACAAGTTTATAGAATTCTCTGGACCACCCAGAGAAGCCATGGCACAAACGTCACAATGTAAAAAAACCCTTCAAGTCCTGTTGACCTTTTTAATTAATTAATTAATTAATTTTAATAGTGCATTTTTTAATTTTAATTTATTTTATACATTCAATCTCTGTACATCACTTAGTTTGTAAAGTGAATTTATCCAAAATAAATATACCTCACACCAGTCTAACTGAGGATATTGTACATGTTACCATCAACAGATGACAATCCATTTCTGTGTCCCATAAATGTCTTGCCTCTCTATTTCTCCCCTTAGTTTCTTTTGTCACACACTCTACCTTCTCCCACTCTCTTCCTATACTGTCTCCACCATCTGTAACAAGTTTCCATACTTCTATATCCCCTAATTCTTTAGTTTCTGCTGTAAAGTGTGGACAGTCTGTATATTTTAAGTGGAGACATACAATGTCACTCTTCCATAGCCTATCTTGCTTCACTCAACAGTAAATCTATATTCATCCACTTTCTATCAGATATCAGGATTTTTTTTATGGGTAAGTAGCATTCCCTAGCATATATGTACTACACTTTTTTAATCAATTCATCAAAACATAGATGTGCAAGCACTTTTCCAACTGAGCATTCTCCTATCCTTTGGGTAGATACCCAGGAGTGGAATTGCTGGATCATATGATAGTTCTACTTGCAGATCTTTGAGGAAACTCCATATTGTTCTCCACAGTGACTCGGCCAAATTACATTCTCACCAACAGTGTAGAAAATTGCTGCTTTCATCACAGCCCTGCCAGCAGTTATCATTTTTTGTTTCTTTAATCTTCACCATTCTGACTGGGGTTAAGTGGTATCTCATTGTGGTTTTGATCTGCATCTCTCTTATGATGAGGATGTTGAGCATTTTTTCATATGCTTTTTGACTGTTCATATGTTTTCCTTAGAGTGTCTGTTCAGCTCATTTTTCCATCTTTTAACTGGGTTGATCATTTTATTTTCAGGTAAGCTACTTAAATTTCCTGTGTATTCTGGTTATTAGTCCCTTATCTGACGTGAAGTTTACAAAACTATCCTCCCATTCCAAAGGTGTCAATTCACACTAATTATTGTGTCTGTTGCTGTGCAGAAATTTCTTTATCTGATGTAATCCCAATTTATCTATTTTGGAGATTATTACCTGTGCTTTGTGAGTCTTATTTAAAAAAATCTTTGCCTACCCCAATGTCTCTCAGAGTTTCCCGTGTTCTCCACCAGTAGTTTTAGAGTTTAAGTTCTTAGGTTTAGATTTTTGATCAATTTTGAGTTGATTTTTGTTAATGGTGAGAGATAGGGGTCCATGTTCCTGGATTGGAAGAATTAATATAATCAAATGGCAATTCTACCCAAATTAATCTACATATTTAATGCAATCGCAATCAAATTACCAGAGACATACTTCACAGATTTGGAAAGACAATCATAGAATTTGTCTGAAATCATAAAAGACCCTGAATTGCCAAAGCAATCCTGTGCAAGAAGAGTGGAGGCATCTCACTCCCTAACCCCCAAAATATATTACAGAACTGTGATCATCAAAACAGCATAGTATTGACACAAAAGTAGACACATGAACCAATGCAAAAGAATAGATACCCCAGAAATAAACCCCAAAACATACACCCAGCTGGTTTTTGACAAAGGGTATCAGTCAATCCAGTAGGAAAAGGAAAACCTCTTGAGCAAATGGTGCTGGAAAAACTGAGTATACACTTGCAGAAAGATGAACCTACTGAGCTTTTAAAGAAAGACGTTGGAATATATGGGACTGTCAGAAAAGTCATGACTCATTTTACATAGAAAAACACGAAAAAAATACATCATGATGCCTTCTCCAACAATCCAATAGTAAAGATGGTGTGCTAGATTATAATTTAG
Source organism: Tupaia tana (assembly GCA_026018925.1). NCBI lineage: Eukaryota > Metazoa > Chordata > Mammalia > Scandentia > Tupaiidae > Tupaia > Tupaia tana. The sequence goes on along the minus strand of JAKSZU010000006.1, from coordinate 196,782,915 downwards.
AGACTTGAAGTTTTCTCTTTACATCCTGCCTGAAGATGGCCTTGAAGCCTTTTGAGTACCTCTTCTCTGTATCAGGCACTTATCCAGGTACTGAGAACATAATGTTAAATGATCAAACAAGATTCCTTCTCACATGCAGTATAAATCTAGAAGAATAGGTGGCAGGAGGGAAGATAGAAAATAAACAGGAGAGCAAGTAAACAATTATAGATCAAAGTAAGTTCTATAAAGAAAGTAAAAGACCATGAACAGGCATTTGGATCCTTTTCTAAGTATGTCAGGAAGCCTTTGGATATCTTAAGTAGGAAGGAAAATTGATTATAAAAACACAAGAGATAATTGTGGCTTGAAATGGGAAGAATGAGAAGAATGAAAGCTAGAAATAGACAACAGTGGAAGAAACGAGTTATTTGGTTGCCGACAAGAGTTCCCTCTTTTCACTTAAAGGGCATCCATTCTAGAGATTCTAAAACCTCTTGCCCCAAACCAGTAATACATTTTATAGATTATACTACATGATACCTAAGCAATCCTAACAAAACGCAAATCAAATTGGTCATTTGGCATGAGATATAGAAAAGCGATAGTATGGTTGGATATAAACTTATACCAGTAGAAGTCCTGCAGAAGATTAGAACGACATTTTGTTCGCAGATATAACAAAACAACATCAGAGTCTATAAAAAGGATATGTTGAAGAGTATGCCATTCCAAACCTAAAAAATTAGGAATCAGATCACATTCAGAACATTAAGGACAGACAGAACAGTTTCAACGAGATATAAGACCACACTTGCAAGACAGAAGCCTGCTCGTCAGTTCCTAGCAACATTGAGGAGCTTTTGTATGTAATGAGGAGCCTTTCAGCTCCATGACACACAGCTTTCATTAGCCAACAGCTGTGTGATCATTGTTAAGGCCTGGCAGCCTCAACAGCCTTGGCAAAGAGCCTTGAATCACAATATTGCTGGAAGTATCTACTGGGAATATGATGTACCACAATTACATAGCTGCTTTTGCTGATGCTATTGCCATTACTATAACTATCATTTATTGAACACCTACTCTGTGCTCTGTAGTTTACTAAGAACCTCATGTATATTAATTTGCTTCATCTTCAGATAAGCCCATGAGTTAAGTATTATTGCACAATGAGTTCAAAGAGTATAAGCACCTAGCCCAGCACTGTTCAGTAGACCTTTCTACAGTGATGGGAATGCTCTACATCCATGTTATCCAATATGGTAAGCACTTAGCCAGGTTAGTTATTGAACTGTTGACTGTGTCTGGAACAAATGAAGAATTGAATTTTTATTTAAGTTTATGTAAACATAAATTTAAATACCAGCAGGTGACTAGTAGCTAACATGCTAGACAACACAGGCCTACCCCAAATTCACATGGCTAGCAAATACCAGAAGTAAGGACTCAATGGCAGAATTATCTGCCTCTAGAATCTTGCTTTAAAGATTAGCACTACTTGGAGCACACTGAAGTATGTTATCCTGTTTGCCTCATTAGAGCTTTCCAATTCGTGCTTACAGCTATTTTCTAATCTATGATCCTAGAAGAGCACTGAATCCTAGTTCCCAGAGCAAGCTCCCACTGCAAATTTTCTCTGAATAGACAGTAACATCTCCTGTGGACATTTTGGTATTCAAACTCCATGGTCATGCCCATAAAGTTAACCAAATGTGAGTAGGAAGCAAAACTAATGGGAAAACCATCAGTTCTAGATATTTTATACATTATCTCTCTAGATCCGATCCACATTATATTCTGCTCTGTGCTAGTCTCAGGCAGCTAAGGCTGTTTAACTGGGCTTCCATGCCTCTTGGCTTCTATTAGGTCCTGCCAATGGAACTTAAAGGACAGGAAAAGAGTGTCATATCTTTATTTTCCAGTTCTCTCCCTGATAGTCCATTGCTTAGCAGTGACTTCATTCTATTTAAGAGCACAGCTCCTAGGGGGTGACTCTTTCTCAAGCTACAGGTCTCAACAGGTTCACTTATGAACTAATGACAAATAAATGATAAGATATTCATAAAGTGGCTATCACATATTCTTAGGCACAAAAAATTCAGCAAATTGCAAATTGTATGTATGAAAACTTTGCAAGAAACAATGTCTGAAGGCCTGCACTCTATCTTTATGTTAAAAGGGCCCAAAGGGAATATGTGAACAGAGACATGAATTGCAGCATTATTTTCTATATTAGAAAATGGAAGCAAAAATCATATGTCCATCAAAATTTTAATAATGGTCAGTTTATAGTACTTGTTTCATAAGGAAAATTATATCACCATTTAAAAGAATGAGGAAGGAACAGACACTGACACAGTTAATAATGGAATTCTCTGCAAGTCTGACCTACGTGGGAAGGTTCCAGATTCATGACTAGAGACTTCCCTGGATATACTAGGTATGCCCAAGTGTGCCCATGGTCCAGGGCTGGTTGTGATGGGAGTGGATCACATCCTAAGGACCTTGTTGAGGGTGGCTGTCATTCTCACTATGTATGTCTCTCATTTATGGAAGGAAGAAGTAAACTATTTAAAAAAAAAAAAGAACGGGTTAGCCAATGCCTTGGTGGTTAAGGTGGTTAAGGATCCCATATAGCCAAATGTGCAATTCAAGTCTTGGAACTGGGAGTCTGAGAAACACACTGGGTGCATGGGAGTGTGTGCCCAAATTTCAAGAGAAGAATGGAGAAGGGATTGTAACATGACCATCCTCCCAGGAGGTGATTTCTCACTTTCCTTTACTTTTCTCTCTCTCTCTCTCTCTCTCTCTCTCTCTCTCTCTCTCTCTCTCTCTATCTCTCCCACAAGCTCACACACCCTATGACAAAAAAAAAAAGTTCTCAAATTGTACATATAATGTATTCCAATATTTACAAAAACAAATGTAAATTCAGTAAGTACATAAGTACATATTGCGTGCCTATTATGTGTCAGGCATTTTTGTAGGCTCTGAGAATTCAGCAGGGATAAAACAGTTTAAAAATTCCTGCCTCGGGACCAGCAGTTAGCGTAATGGCTATGTCGCTGTACTCCCACATAGTGGACCGTGGTTCGCGTCCCGGACCCGGCGGCTTAAACTCATGCCGGGCGCGTGTATAAATGAGAGTATTTTTAAAATTTCATGGAAAAAAATGAGATTAAAGTACATTTATTGGGACCAATAAGTGTCTCTGTCTCTCCAATGAGTATACGCACACTATAGCAAAAAAATCTCTCTCAAAAAAAAGTATATTTGTTGGGAACCAGCAGTTAGCATAATGGCTATGTCGCTGGACTCCCACGTAGTTGACCGCGGTTCGCGTCCCGGACCTGGTGGCTTAAACTCATGCCGGGCGCGTGTGCGTGCATGCCCAAGATCCCGAGAGGAGAATGGAGGAGAAGGGATTGTGGCGTGACCATCTTCCCGGGGGGTGATTTCTCGCTTTCTATCTCTCTGTCTCTTCTGTCTGTCTGGCAAGCGCACGTGCCCTCTAGCGAAAACCTCTCAAAAAAAAAAAAAAAAAAAATTCCTGCCTCTTAGAGCCTGTACTACTTTGGAGGGAGGCAGACAATAAATTAATTAGTCAAATACACAGTGTGTTAAGAGGTGAAATATGCAGAGAAGGAGTATAGTTTGGATGAAGGGTGCAGTGCTGGAGAGCAGAGTCAGGGAAGGTCTCACAAGGGAGGTGACATTTGAGTACATTTCCAAAGGAGATGAGGGGGAAGCCACAGGCCTATGAGTAAAGAACCTCCAGGTAGATAGAACAGGAAATGCAAATGCCCTGAGACTGAAGTGTGAGAGGAACTGCAAGAGGGGAAACCTCTTAATAGCAGTTGCTTCTAGGTAATGAGAAACAATTTTTCTTTTTGAACAGATATTTAATTTTATATACTGATATATTGTTTGCATGTGAAAATAGATGTACACACCTTTTAAAATTTTAAGCCAATTTGTCTTTCCAAAGAAAAATCAGTAAACAAAAGAGTAGATGATTCTAGCACTGCCAAGAAATTAAATGTTGCTCTCCAAAAGAACCCACATTTTTTTTTTTTTTTTTTTTTTGGAGAGTTTTTTGCTATAGAGCACATGTGCTCGCCTGGAGAGACAGAGAGACAGAAAGCAAGAAATCACCCCCCGGGGGAACGGTCACACTACAATCTTTTCTTCTCCATTCTCCTCTCAGGATCTTGGGCACCTACGCACATATGCCTGGCATGAATCTTTAAGCCACCAGGTCCGAGACTTGAACCACAGTCAACTACATTGGAGTCCAGTGACATAGCCATTACACCAGCTGTTGGTCCCAAAAGCACCCACATTTTTACAGGAAGTGACTCAAGAAATTTTTGGTCACAATTGCATATTGACACGGCAGGATTGTTCTGAGTGTTGGAACTAATCACAATGGCATTGATGCAGCATCCCTTCCATTTTAAATGCCTGCTATAACAATGAGCATATAATGATGATTATTGACAGCACACGTCTGGCCAGATACTACAGCTCTGACAGGGGATTTGCATTTCCTTCTGCTGAGTTTAGGCAATTTGTATATGAGAATATTATAAGATGTCACCGTTGTGATTAATTGTGCTTAAGCAAACTATCAGCCTTAATAGAAACTAAGGATTCCTGGAAGCAAGTTGTTAGAAGACACTGGCCAATATGACTTGTGAAATTCATTCAACATGCAATTTGTATATTCATCAAAAATCCTTCTGGGCTCCACTGAGACAGCATCTTAAAGTGTACTTCAGCTGACCTCAATAGGATTAAGCTGGGCTTTCTTTCTGTCTGTACTCTCTGCTCACCTTTACTAGAATAGCCTGTTCAAGAACTATGGGCCCTCTTTCCTCCCTTTCCCTTCACTTCCTCCTACCTCCCCTTTCTTTTCCACCTCGTGTTCATATTTAGCCTATTTTTTACCCTTGTACGATATAAGTCATACATTTCTCTCCCCTCTACTAATTCCAGCTGGCCTCTCACCATTGGTCTCTTTTTTATCCTCCTGTTCCCCTTTTATCCCATGTATTCTTTTTCCTAATTTACATTCACTGTTGATAACATGGATTTGAAATTTGTCTTATTAGACTTTATGAAGATGAAAATCTTCTTTCTTTAAGAAGAAAAGAAACAGAAGGTATGACAGGAAACCATAACAAATAAAGTACTCTTCACTTATTAAAAAAAAAAAGTGATAGGAAGCTATGAAGCCTTGCCCAAGTGATTCCTGTAACTGAGGTTAAGATGGACAGTACCAGTGTAATGCACATCATAACCTCAGATATAGGAATTGGCATTATAGGGTATTGTTCTGGTGACCACCAGTAGGGTATTAATTAAGAGAGAATTTCATAAGAGGCATAATAAATACAGGCATCTGTGGTACCAGTTGCATGGCCATGATGGGCACAGCCACCCTGTCACAGCCCTCTTCTCCTGGTTGCAGCTTCAGGGTCCTTATCCACACAGCACTCCAGGAAGCCCCTTTATTCATTGCCATAAGGGTGAAGCTTATTTACCATCCTGCTCTGAAAGCATCTCTTCTAGAGTTATCTGTCATTGATACAGAGCTACACCACTTCACCAGGACCACAAGGTAAAGAAGATACAGTCAATCTCCTTAGTCTTAGGGAAGTCTCTCAGAGCTGTAACTCAGATGAGCTAGTCAGAGCTTTGTGCTGAGACACCAAAACTTAAATGGCAGAATTTGAGTAATGTCTCACGTCGCTGTAACTACCCCTGCCATTACTGCCTCTGGCTGTAGGGAAGCGATTCCTCTGTCCAGACATGGACCCTTCAGGAACTGATGATTGGAAAGGAGCCAGGGAGCGGAGGTCAAGATCAGGCGGCTCATGGCCCAGGTTCCCTTCTCCTACCCCATGGCCTGCCTTGGCAGGATCATGGCTATTGATTAGAAACTCTATTTTGTGAATTTTACCCCAGATATCAGTTATTGCTAAATATACCTCCAGAGTTCCTTGGTCCTTTCAAACAGGATAACAGAACCAGTGTGACTACGTAGTAGTACTACCTTATCCATGTGAATTGGAGGAACGCTAGAGCTAAAGCACAGTTTGAAAATATGAGTCATACACCTTAAAAATACTGGCAAATGAATGAACATTGAATCGCACACATACAAAATGTTCATTATAGTGTTGCTTGCAACTGAGAAAGTAAGAAACCACTGAAATCTCCAGGTAAGAACAAAATCTCCATTCATATGGAGTACTGTGCAACAACTTTAATCCAATGCTTAATTGTGCAATGCAAAGTTAAGCTGTAAGATAAAATTGCAGCCATGGTAAACTCTATTATCCGTTCTTTAAAATATTGTTTATGAGGGCCAGCTCTGTACCTCAGCAGTTAAACACTGTGCATAGAGAATATGATTCTACATGGCTGACCATGGTTTGAGTCCTATCCTCAGCAGCTTAAAAAAAAAAAAGGTCAGACATCTGTATGTTCATGCCCAGGATTCTGATGAGATGGGGACACCGAGGAAAAAAGATTGTGGTATGATCAGGCCCTTTGGGGGTTTTCTTTCTCTCTCTGTCTTTCTCTCTAGTGCACGCACTCTCTATCATGAGTAAAATAAACTTTTAAAAATAATTTAAAATTATTGGAGATTAGAATTAATATTTTCAGACTGCACTTGTATAAAAATACATATAGTCTAAGTTGAATTCATCATGTACATTCTTTGTTTTATCTTTTTTCTAATTTTTATTTTCATTTTTTAAAATTTTTTTTTTTTTTTTTTTTTTTTTTTTTAGTTTTTGCGTTAGGATGTGTTTGCTAGACAGAGAAAGAGAGAGGGAAAGTGAGAAATAACCACTCCAAGGAAATGACCACACCATGAACCCTTCTCCCCATCTAGGGACTCTTGAGTATGTACATATATGTGCCCAGCATGTTTTTCAAGTTGCCAGGTCCAGGACTCAAACTGTGAAGTTGGCCATGTGGGATCTAGCCGCCTTAGCTCTCATGCCACCTACTGGCCCTATCACATACATACATACATACATTTATTTATTTATTTATTTATTTATTTTCACTAGAGGACGCACACACTCACCAGAGAGAGAGACAGAAAGGAGAAAACACCCATCCCCCCACCATGGGGAATGGTCACCTGCAATCCCTTTTCTTCCCTTTCTCTTTCCCCTCAGGATTTTTGGCACACATGTCTGTCTTTCTCAAGCCTATGAGTCCAGACCTCAAACCATGTAGTCGGCCATGTGGGACCTGGCTGCCTTAACCATCAGACCATAGAGCCAGTCCCATTCTTATTCTTATATTAATTATTTTCTTCTGATTCTGAGAGAGAGGGAAATTGATCCATTTTATGGTCCCTGAAAGTAAAATGGGCCATGAGTACTCTGTCAGTTGTGTGAAATGGGTAAGTTGGTCCCAGCATCACCTGGGAAGTGGGAAATCCTAATTCTGGAGCCCTACTCCAGACCAAAAACTAGTAAAGTGTACTTTGACCAGCCCTCCAGGTGATTCTGAGCAAACTCAAGTTTGAGAACTACTAGTTTAGATAATTCAAGGCTAGATAGGTAGAATCTTAAACTGCGGAAGCTGAAAATTCTCCTTGCTGAGGAGACAAATGATAGGCAGAAAACCCTCACTGCCATGGCTCCGTTTTTAGAGGTCAGATTGGGTAATCATTCTTCAAACTATTTTTGGACAAGGCTTTATTATATAGAAGATGTTTAGTGCCTTGAAAACAATAGACCCAACCACTCAGCCTTTGAATGGCTTAATACTAGCAAATTTCATCTTGAGAAAGAAAATGTCATACATTCTAGTCATAGTCTGCATATGTCTAACATAATATATGTATTTCAAAAAAATTAATGCACCGTGAAAAATTGCCCAATAAAAACCAGAGGCCTTATGGGGTAGGGGTATGCCATTGTCAGTGATGCATAAATAAAAGGAAGATAGGAACCTAATTAAAACAGTAATACCATTTTTCTCATCTTAAATGGTTAAAAGGCACAAATATTACTAGTAAGTATGGCATTATACCTTGAAACAGACCCAAAGCTTGCTTGTGGAAGTGAACATCAGAAAGATTGTAGCTTTCAGTTATTATGAAATTGTGGAAAGAGGGTTATCTGAAGCCTGACAGACAGTTGTCATGCTAAATGTGGATGAATGTGGCTCATGATGCCCATGGTGAAATAGCACAGCTGGTAGGTGCTTGAGGTATGTGCATTTTGTGTGCAAGCCTGGTTGTCTGAATACCATTTTCTACATTCACCTAGTGTTTCTCTCATGTGAAATCGTGCATAAAAGCAAATGCAAAATTTGCATTATACTGAAATTGTTCCCTAATGGAACAAATGCGTATTTTCAAACAAGCATTGTAGCAAAACTGACTCTGTATGAGTATTATAGTTCTATATATAAATTCCATATCTAAGTACTACTCCTATCTGAACAATGATCTTTTTACATTCTATAAATTCAGTGTCATTGTTTTATACACAAAATTAAGCATGAATAGGTGAATAAGAGATAATGTGCGTGTTTATGCTAATGTCGGATAAATCCTATTATGAGTAAGAGTGTATTACTAAAATATGACCCTAAGAAATTAATTTTTATATCAGTGCAAAATATTTTAATTGTGAGTTTGGTCAATTTGTACATCTATTAATTCTAAAAGGTGAGTGGCAATTAGATTACCCCATTAAAAAAAATCTTCCGGGAACCAGCAGTTAGCGTAATGGCTATGTCGCTGGACTCCCATGTAGTCGACCGCAGTTTGTGTCCCAGACCAGGTGGCTTAAAACTCACGCCGAGCACATGTGCGTGTGTGCCCAAGATCCCGAGAGGAGAATGGAGGAGAAGGGATTGCGGTGTGACCATCCCCCCTGAGGGGTGATTTCTCACTTTCTGTCTCTATGTCTCTCTCTGTCTGTCTGGCAAGCGCACGCGCCCTATAGCAAAAAACCTCTCAAAAAAAAAAATCTTCCTGGGGAAAAAAAATGGGTACAAAATCACACATCTATGATTTTAAAATGAATAACAAACTTTGTTGATTGAAAAAAAAAGTAAATACTTTCAGGTTTACTTATTATGACACTGATGGTGGCAATTCCAATCCCTCTCTCAACAACTGTTTTAAGGAATCAAACACAGCAGGTTCTTGCCTTTCATGATTCTAATATGCGCGCATTTTAGTCACCATAATTTAATTAAAGAATACCAGTCCCCCACCAGCACAGTTTAAGTTTTAGTTACCATGATATGTTAGATGTGAATAACTACATAAAGTCTAAGCTTCCCTGCTAACCCTTCAAGCCACGATCACTATGTAAATAGCAGGTGCACATGATGATCAGTGACTATATACATCACATCTTTCAGTATTTGTCAGTGAGTGCTCACTGAGCATCTGTTGTAGACAGCAAAGCATGTAGTTGTATTGCCTCCTTGACTCCCATTGATAAACCCATGTGACATATTCTGAAAATGAATAATTAAAAATAGGAACAGGTCAAAAGAAGTTGAAAGTGAAGAAAGAAAAAGCAATAACAAGAGAAGTGTATTTTGACTTTAATGAAAATAGAGTTAGAGAGGAGAGAGCTTACTGTGGGAAGCTATGCACTATTAACTTTTGATGAACTCTAGAACTGTAGGCAGAGGAATTTAGTAAAGGTAGCTTATCAACATAAATGAAGAACTGGTTTTGAAGAAATGAATTGATGTCTCAGAGAAAGAGATAACAGCGAAGGTCTTTATTTATTTTTAATTTTTTTTCTAAGAGAGATTTTTGCTACAGTGCGCGTGGGCTCGCCGGAGAGGCAGAGAGACAGAAGTCGAGAAATCACCCCCCACCCCCCGGGCTACAGCCACGCCACAGTCCTTTCTCCTCCATTCTCTTCTCAGGATTTTGGGTAAACACACACTCATGCCCAGTATGAGTTTTAAACCACTGGGTCTGGGACTCAAACTGTAGTTGACGAGGTGGGATACCAGCAACGTAACCATTACACCAACTGCTGGTCCCAAGATTTTTATAATAAAAGAATTTTCAGTGATATTTTCTTACATTGAAAGTGCAAAAGATAAAATGTTGGAAGCTAGTCCAAATTTAGATAAGTATATGACAGTTAGATACAGAATAGAAACAATGTTTACTCTGTATCATAAATTATATGACAAAAATAAGACAAGTTCTGTTTGAATTACTCTTGGTAAGTTTTTTGTTTTGTTTTGTTGGTTTTTTTTTACAAAGAAATAAGACTTAAGTTCTTAATGTTTCTAATGTCTTAAATCATTAATGTTTTAAATTAGCACAATTATTTATTTATACTAAGTAAATATTAGTTTTACTTTTTTATATATTTCTAAACAACAGTAAGATTAATGTTTCAGTAACAGTACTGTTGATGTTTTGACAGAAATTTTTAAAGGTCACAAAATCATTGCAATTTCTCATTGATTATTATTACTTTTAAATTTTATTTATTTATTTTTTAGACAGAGATTTTTGCTATAGGGCACATGTACTCACTGGAGAGACAGAGACAGAAAGCAAGAAAGTATCCCCAAGGGGGTTGACCACATCACAATCCCTTCTCCAATCTCCCCTCGGAATTTTGGGCATGTACTCATGTACTCGTATCTGGCATGAGTTTTAAGTCATCGGATCCAGGATTCAAACCACGGTTGACTATGTGGGAGTCCAGCAACATAACCATTATGCCATCTACTAGTCCCTCTGGTTGATTATTAAAATAGCTTTGTGGGGACCAGCAGTTGGTGTAATGGCTATGTCGCTGGACTCCCATGTAATCGACCACGGTTCAAGTACCAGACGCAGTGGCTTAAACTCACACCAGGCGGTGTGCATGCGTGCCCAGGATCCCAAGAGAATGGAGGAGAGGGGATTGCAGCATGGCCATCCCCCCTGGGGGGCAGTGATTTCTCACTTTTTGTCTGTCTGTCTCTCTCTTTCTGGCAAGCGCATGTGCCGTATAGCAAAAACCTCTCAGAAAAAATAAAGTTTAAAATAGCTTTGTGTATTTCAACTTGCACAGTCACTTTTACCCCTCCCACATTACTGTGTGAAGTGATAGCTGCTGTTATAACTTAGGGGAATGCTAAGCACAGTATTAATTTTTTAGAAAACCAGGATTATCTTATGTTACTTAATGCCAAGAATCCGTTCATAATCACTAGCCTTATGTTCACAAAATTACTTGTTTTTAACAATATCTGAGATACCCATTATATATAAATTTTAATACTATTTGAATTCCTTTAAGGCAATCAACTATTTGGTGAAATAGAGCATGGGGAGTGTAAGAGTAAGATGAAAGCTGTCCAGTTTTATTGAAAATAATTTCATTACATCAGTTGTAGAGGTCTTAGAGCCAAGCTAGCCAATATTAACTGAGTTTTCAGGTAAGCTATTTAGTTCAAATAAATATTTTTTAGTAATGTATTATATACTTTGCAGATAACTCCTACTACTTCTGAAGAATAACATCTTCTGTTAATAAGATCTTTTAACCATTGTATACTATATTATAATTACAAAAGCAGAATAAGCTATTAGCTTTGGAATAATAATTATTTATGAGCATTTTGTAAATCACTATTGTACCTTGGGCTGAGCTTGTTTCAAGAAAAAAACTGCCAATTGCTTTAAATATTATCTTTTTAATAACTCCTCTGCCTGTATGTGTAATTTAGAGATCTAATAAAAGTTCCCTTTTATCAGATGGCCAACCATATCTTCTTCCATCAACTGGTATAAGCAGGATTTTTAGGTAGGTTATTAATCAGATTTACACACGACTGTCATCCACCGTTTTTCACATTGAAGGCTTGGTGCTGGCTTTTATGTGGAAGTCAAGTTCAATTGGAAAATAATAAACCTTTGGCATACAAGCTCTATTCCTCCCACCAAACATTTGCTGTTAGTATGTGATTCAACCCATTTTACTATATTGGGATTGTGAGAATTTCTCTTTTTTTAATGTTGTTTACTGCAAGCAAATGTTTATGTTCTCTACACTCATGCCTACATTTATACAACAAATAAATGATGTGGAGAAAAGCAAAATATTTCATTAATAAATCAGTTGTTTACCCTGTACAAAGCTCCAAACTCAGTTTGGATTTTTCCTTCTTTTTTCTATTATAAATTGACAGCATTTTTTACTGACATTATTGAATTACCACATGTTTTGACATTATATAGACATGCCTTCAACCAACATTAGGCCAAATGTTATAAGAAACCTGAAACTCAGGCAAATTATTCAAAGATTTCTAAACTACCACATTTTTATCATGTGAATGATTGATTGAAATTTGTTAGAATTCCAGAAAAACTAAAACCCTCTCAATTACAATAATGCATGATTTGAATATTTATAAGATAATTGGCAATTCCACAATATGTTTGCTTTAGCAGAGGCAATTAAATACAAAATAACAAAAATAGGGAATTGTACACAAGGGTGTAGAAAGAATAGACTGAGAAAAATGGAATTGGAATGTACTAAATTCCACTGTCATTTGTTTATGCTTGTAGAATATCTTCATCAGAGATGATTAACATAGGATTTTCAAAATGGTTCATTGATAAAATGTACTTGTACATTACTCTTATATTTTTGATGTTCAGAAATCTAACCTTAATTTTGAGGAACCAGAGGAAATTACGACTCTATGTAAAACAGCATATTCAAGCTGAGTCCTCTCAGGAAACATTAGATTTTAATGCCTATAATCAGCCCACTTGTCCTATGTAGGAACATTTTGATACCAGTGGGGATGTTCAGTAGCGAACTATAATGTGAACATTTCAGTTGAGCAAGCCAAGTGGCTGCTCCCTTATGGATGCCAGATGTAGAGGATTGGGAAGGAAACGAGATTTTCTGAAGTATCTACAATGTACCTTGCATATCATTCTATACATTATCTTGGGATCGTCACAGTATCCTTATGCAATATGTCTACTATACTCAATTTACAGAAGAAAAAAAAATTCAGAATGGATATATGATAAATAAATCTCTCAACAGAAGTCGAATGAAAAATACAAGTTGCAGAGGATATTAACAGTATGTTATAACTTACAGACTTTTTTCAGAACATGCCAAGTAATAGTACATGTTGCTCAGGTATAAATACATGTGTAGTACATGTTTAAGGATATGATGAAGAAAAACAAGCACCAAATATAGGATAGTTCTCTGCTAGTGGAGAAAAACGAGGTCAGACTGAGTATACATAAGGGCTTTTGAACTATTCGTATGTTTTATTTTTAAGCTGGGAAATCTACCATGTGGGTAATCATTATACCATTCTGTATATATGTTTATGTGTCTGAAATATTCTATAGGGATTTAAAGATTAAAAATAGGTTCTGCAACTTGCTGGAAAGTCATGCAGCTAGTAAAGAGTAGGCAGAACTGAATTCAGCTCCCCCTCTGTGTACTAGAGGCTACACACTCTCTGCTCTACCCTACATTGTGCACCTACTTGACAATGTTGAGACCTTCTTGCTGAAACAGTTATCTAGGTTGATTTGTTCTGTGTGACTGTGCACCACCGAATGGTGGTAGAGTGGAGAAGAACCAGGTGAGGATGTAGTCTATGGTGAAGAAACCCATGCTGCTTAGCGGAATGATAACAGAAGCTCACCACGGTCCCTTTTTCTGTAAATACCATGACCTTTATTGCTGCTACATCTAGAGCTGCTACTACATTCCAAGCTCCCCTAGAATATGGAATGGAACATAATTTTTCAATTATCTTGTGGGCCAGCCTGTGATGTAGTGGTTAAGGTGGCTGGATCCCATATGGCTGACTGCATGGCTCAAATCCCAGATCCAGAAGCTTGAGAAACACCCTGGCACAAATGCATGCATGCCCAAAATATCTAAAGAAGGGAAAAATGGAGGAGAGGGAATTGTGGCATAACTATTCCCCATTGTGGGAGAGGGGTGCTTCCTCATTTTCTTTCTCTCTCTCTCTCTCTGTCTCTCTCCAGTGAATCCATGCACCTGCTCACAAAATTTTTAAAGTTATCTTGTTTATTAGCCACTTCAGTACAGTAATAAAGCTAACAAAATATGCTATCAAATTCCATCACATTCATAGTTCTTTGTAGGAACAACCTCTAAGAATAACTGAAATCTAGCAGCAAAGTTAATTTGTGATACACTCAAAGTGCTGCTATTAATTTTCCTAAAATTGACTTCACAGAATGTTTCTCTTCTCCCCACTTTCTTCTCCAATCACTCGTGTAGCTCTCAAAGAACTAGGATTGGAATTGAGCCTAGAAACATATATCTTTACATATTTTACTTTACACTATAGATTTATTATCTGTGACTCAACCGATCAGTGTATTCCTAGTATAGATTCTAACATATGGTAAGCAGTCAATTAATATTTGTTGAATTGAATGAGAAAATGTGTGAATGAGTATGGGCAATATTATCTGCTGTTTGCACTTATGTATCTTGTAATGGAGACAGAAGTGTCTAGTCAGCAAGGGATAGTCATTTAAGAGTCGTGAAACAAGGTCAGTGGAATTAAACTACCCCTTTGGAATCATTTATCCATTATTTTGGCATTTTGAGCAAACTACTTAACCTTTGTTAACCTCAGTTTCAGCTTCAAAAAATGGGAATAATATTATGCCTCTCATTTAAGTTGCTATGAGGATTAAATGAGATAATACCTCTAAAGTTCTGAGACTTGTGCTAGACACATAGTAAGTGCCAATACATTTTAGGTATTATTTACATCATTTTGGGTTCTAGCTATATAGCCTTTGTTTTCATGAGAGAGGGAGACAATATTTACGTCTCACTGCTCTCTTACTAAGTTAAAAAAAATGAACAAAGAAAACAACCCTTTATAGAGCTACCCATCTCTTTTTTCCTTATCAAAATTTCTATTTCCTAACAGCAAAGTCACTGTTCACATACTACTGCAGAAGAAAAATGACTTTAATCTCAAAGGCAACATTAAAAGTAGAGAAAAAGAAAACAAATCAATAAAGGCAAAGGTCATAGAAACAGATGATTTGAACATAAAGCAATGTTCTGAGCATTGGGGTTATATACACAGGCTGGAAAAAATACACAGGTAAGCAGGCATCTGGAAGAGAAATTATATGATTTGGTTACCAATATCTGGATAATTTTACATGTCAAACTTTTTAAGGAAGCTATATAATTGAAAAGCCCTAAAATAACAAACTATATTCATAAATTTCATTTTCTAGCAATGTATTTTCCTCTCCATAGGAGCCTGATTAAATATTTTATGCAAATGCACGCACATACACACACACACATCATCCTCACCATCATATCACCACCATGACAAGAAACAGTTATATTTTCCACAAGGAAGAATATGGAGATACAGAGGTTGCTTCAAGGAAAAAAAACAAAACAAAACAAAATGAGAGTTAGGCATGGTATTTCTTATCACCCCTGTTAATGATTAGATGTGGCCAGTATTAATCACTAAAAATATTTGTTTTAATTATCTTTAGGACTTTTTAAAATGTTTTATATTCAAATGGAAGTTACTGAAATTTATTGTTTATGACAGTAACTTTGACAGTACCATTTTTTTTTACCACAATTTCTAATAAAGAATGCATTTCAGGGCTGGCAGGTGACATGCTGGATAGGGGCACTGGACTTTCACATGGCCAACCACAGTTCGAGTCCCGAACCTGGTGACTTGCTTTCTCACTTTCTCTCACTCTCTCGCTTTCACTCTCTCTCACTCTGTCCCTCTCTGGTCAAATTAAAATAAATAAATTAAATAAATAAATAAAGTTGAATAAAATAATTATTTAAAAAATATAAACAAGAATGTACTTCATTGCAACCCAGATGTTCTATTTTATTTAATTTTTTTTAAATGTTGGTTGTGACCCACTAAATTTATTTGCACAACCTACTAATGGGTCATGACCCACTGTTCAGAAAACACTGCATTAAGACGTTCTATTCAGACTTTTCCACTGAAGTTCCCAAGCAGCAGGGGACTAGGAAAATAAGAAGTGGTGAGAAGAGGAAACTCCAGGGCCTACCTCAAGTGCAAACTGTCTTTCATGTTTCTTTATTTTGCTGTTAAAATTTACTCACCAAACATGGCCAGTAGTTCCTTTATAAAATGGTTTTAAGTCTTCCATTTAAATAAAAATGATGCTCCAAAGACACCTGCTGTGATATTCTGGTCCTACCTCTCCTGCTCCTGCTACCTGGCCCTGCTGAGGATTACGCACGCTGCAGTCTGCCAAGCGCAGCATCCTGAGTGATGAACTGACCTCTCCATAATACAGGACCTTACTACAGTCTCAGGGCTTTGGGGCTGTCTGACAATTACTCAGCCCAGGGCCTGTGGATGATCTCACCAAGAAGATAAAGACATGTCCCTTTAGTCAATGTGGCATGTCTGAGCGTGGGTCCTGTGCCTTTCTCTGGCACTTCTGAACCTGATGGGTAGAAAGGTGAGCTCCTAACTGGATGACTCAGACCCTCATTAACCCACACCGCGTGCACAGAGCCTCCAGGCAGCCACAGTAGCAGGAAGGGCACAGGCAGCGCTAAAGAGGTCACCCTGCAATGGGCTGAGAAGAGTTGGTAATGATGAGCCAGATGATGAATGTGGAGCCAGGGAATCAATCATTTTGAAGGAGAAGACATTAATTCTTCTTCCGTGCAATTGTCTTGACAGGAGCTTGACATCATCCTTCCCCTGAATCAGCCATCACCAACATCACAGTGGGCTACAAAAAGAGAGAGAGAGAGAGAAGTAGTAAATAAACCAAAGAAGGAAGAATGCTCTGCATTTTTAAGCACTTTTCCTATTTGATGTCATCAGATCCCAGTGACTGGACTGAAATCCAAAGACGAGCTAAAACAACATGAGTGCTGTGTTCTTGCAGAGAGAAAGTCTCTGAAAGTTGAGACTTTTCCTTTGTAAAATGACACTCTGAAATCTAAGATTATACATAAATTTAAAAAAAAAAAAGAACTCCAAAGAAACCTAACAAATAGCTTTTTAATAAAACTGTAGCTATGGGTAGTTACAGATATAGATGGATTTAAGTAATAAGGCTTTGGCAAAGAGCTCTGTTTCATAAATCTACAGTGGAAGATTGCTTCAATAAACCATCTAAATGTTAGTATAAGCTAGGTTCCCCTCCCCTTTTTTCTTGTACCAGGTTGTCTATTATCTTCGACCATAAACCAGGCCTTGTAACTAAAGTGGATTTCAGCAGTATGCCTTGCTAGAGTAATAAAATGGACCCTGTAATTTGAAAAACCAAGCCTCTTCTCTTTTGAAAAGTGTGTGAGGTTTTATGTATTCCATGATTAAAAGAATAAAGTATATGTGCAGAAATCTGGACTTCTGGGAAGCTAAACACCGTGTTTCCCTAGCTAATGAGGTAGTAATAAAATCTAAGTCAAAGAAATCATTTCAGACAGAAGTAGTTACTGTAATGCTTAATTATCTTTAAGAAAAAAAATACTTAGGTTGGCTATAGAATTTGAACGTGAAGCTACAAAATATAGGGAGATGAATCTCATTGACTTTGGGAAATTTGTGACTGCCAGACATAATTAAATCCTGGATTCAAAATATATAATCAGGGACCAGCAGTTAGCGTAATGGCAATGTTGCTGAACTCCCATGTAGTTAACCGCGGTTCGAGTCCTGGACCTGGTGGCTTAAACTCACGCCGGACGTGCGTGCGTGCCCAAGATCCTGAGAGGAGAATGAAGGAGAAGGGATTGCGGCGTGGCCACCCCCCCACCCCCGGGGGGTGATTTCTCGCTTTCTGTCTCTCTGTCTCTCTCTGTTTCTGGCAAGTGCACGCGTCCTATAGCAAAAAAAAAAAACTCTCAAAAAAATATATATATAATCAAAAATGTTTCATTTGAGAGTTGTTTAATTTTTATTTAAATACTGAGTATAAAATTTAAAAAGCCCAAATCAGAGAATGAAACTATCTGATTAGAACTTTAAAAACATTGTTGTATGTCATGTAAGTTTGCTATCGGATAGCATGAAATATAGTTAAATGAAATAAAGATACTGAAGCTTATGAAACACAAGGTTTTGTTTTTTTGTTTTGTTTGTTCATTTGTTGTTTTTTTGCATCAATGCCTACCTTCCTATTGGGGGTCTCCTCTCTGGCCAAAAGCCTACCACCCATTACCAACCAAGGATTTTGTTTACAAGAGAAAAACAAATCAAAACTTCTTTTTTTTTGGTATTATCTAAAATAGTTCATAGTAGTTTATATCTGTCAATTTATCTGTCATCAGATGCACACCTTGCCTAAAAGAAAGAACTGTCTAGTGTGCAAAATGTTCACAATTTTCTGTGAAACTGTAGTTTGTCCTTAATTTGTATCTGTAAGTTATAAATATCACCTGTTTTGTGTGTGTGTGTGTGTGTGTGTTTTGTTTGTTTGTTTATTTGTTTGTTTGTTTTTAGGTTTTTGCCATAGAGGCATGCACTTGCCAAAGAGAGAGGAAAAGTAAGAAATCACTACCCCCACCCCACTCAATGGGTAGGAGGGATGGCCAGTCCCTCCTCCTCCAGTTTCTCTCAAGATTTTGGGCACACACACACATGCGCCCAGCATGATTTTCAAACCACCGGGTCTGAGACTTGAGCCACGGTCAGCCATATGGGAGTCCAACATCTTAACCCCTACACCACCTGCTGGCTACCTATCTATATTTTTGACATGTGTGAAATTACAACTGAAATTTATTTTGCCAGTATTATCTGAATGAACTGAATAAAATTTTGTTAAAAAAGAAAGAAAGAGGAACCAGCAGTTAGCATAATGGCTATGTCACTGGACTCCCACGTAGTCGACCACGGTTCGCGTCCTGGACCCGGTGGCTTAAAACTCACGCCGGGCGCGTGTGCATGCGTGCCCAAGATCCCAAGAGGAGAATGGAGGAGAAGGAAATGCGGCATGACCATCCCCCCAGGGGGATGATTTCTCGCTTTCTGTCTCTATGTCTCTCTCTGACTGGCGAGCGCACGCACCCTATAGCGAAAACCTCTCCAAAAAAAAAAAAAAAAAAAAAAAGAAAGAAAGAAAGAAAGAAAGAAAGAAAGAAAGAGAAAAAGAAAGAAATTGAAGTCTTTTCTGATTACTAGCGTGTAGTAAGGATTGATTTGAAACAGATTTTCAGGGACATTAGTAAGTCCCAGAAGTCACCATGATAATGTTTAAATATGTGTGTGCTTTTTACTTTTCTATAGCATGTTCTATAGCATATAGTCACTCGCAACATTTTAACTTCGCAACATTTATGTGAAGCAAGTACTGTCATTTTCATATTATAAATGAAGGACTTGAGATGCAACCTTGTGCTGTCTCCCCAGCTAGGTGATGTCTCCTTTTGCAAATGTTCTCCCTTTCTCTTTTTCTTCTATTGTAGTATATTCATAGACACCTGAACTTTTCCTTTATAGGATTCACCACAGTTATAATTCAGTAATAAAAATTAATTACTGGGGCCCAGCAGGTGGTGTGGTGGTTAAGTCACTGGACTCCCACATGGCTGACCATGGTTCAAGTCCCACAACTGGCAGCTTGTTTTCTCACTTTCCTCTATTTCTCTGTCTCTCTCTCTGATAGCAAGTTAAAAAATAATAATAATAATAAATATAATAAAATAAATAAATTATTATTTCTTTAAAAATTAATTCCTGTACTAAGAACTGCCTGAAAGCAGGGCCCTGTCCCTTTGCTTATCATACAATTTTGATTACTTGCTGCAATACTTGGCATAGAAGGCATGCTCCAGAAAGACTTGACTCATGAATGTTTGAGTAACATTTTCCCAAGTCCCATAGGAAATAAAAGAACTGAGATTTGGAACTCCATCTTCCTTTTTATTTAATTGATTAACTTATTTCTTCCATGAGTGAGAAAGACAGAGACAGCAAGAAAGAGAGAAAGACAGCACCCCCCAACAGGGTCTTGAAACCACAATTCACCTCCAGCTTACAGCTAGCACTAGATCATGAGCACAGGTAAGCCTACATAGGCAGGGATATCTTGGGATTTGAACCAGGAGCCTTTCCAAACAGGATTGACTCACAGAGCATTGCATTTTACCTCTATGTCACCATATGGCCCCCAAGAACCTCATCTCCTACTAGAAACCTCTTATTCCTTTCATTCTGGCAATCAAGGGCAAATGTATTGGATCTTCATAATAGCCTTTCAAGTAAGTCTCAGAAATTGGAGCTCTGGATAACTACATGGAAGCCAGACTCTGAGGGAAGATACAATTGAAGAGGGTATTCTTACATAAAGTCATCGACATTCCCAAGTCATCTTTGCAGCATTTTAGCCCATGAGCATGGAGCTGACCATTCTTCACTGCATGGATGAGGGCATCTAAACCCCTCACAAAAGTGTGTTCTTCCCACTCAATTTGTGAAAATGAGTATGTGAGTTTTGCTTCCAACTGTGTCTGTTTGTATTTCTTCAATAGAAAGTTTTCCAGGCCATCCCAAACTGACTGAGAAAGCTCAAAGCTGGACTCTGCATTGCTTATGCATTCCGCGGGTGGCTCTTTGGATATTGTTCACTCCAGTTGGTACCTTAATCAACTCTCTGACCTAGCAAGTAGAGAAGCTGAGGTGCTCTCCATGGAGGAGGAGACAGGGACCTAGCTGCCCCTTCATGGTGGTTTAACAATGGCTGAAGATTCCAGCCAGGGCAACTGGAATACAAATAGAAAAACTGAAACTGGTTAGATTGTCCTGCTTTTTGGACAAAGTTAACTCAACATGGAAGTGAATCCAGTTTCAGTGAATGAGCCAGAAGAAGAATGCAGATGGTCCTCTCCATCGCATCTGCCAAGATCTCAATGAGCCCTCACTCACTGCCTCTCCATCGCATTCCTATAGAATTTACTGTTAGAGTTCCAGTTCTAATTGCCCAGGGTCTTTCAAGGCTCTTATTTCAGGTGTCTTTCCAATTACACTAAAATACTATGTTTTATACTTCTATGTCTTCCACGTAAATAATGCTAAGTATGCCAACACAATTGGTAGACAACAATGTCTGTTGATTATTACCTAGATAGTGGAGCTAGCATAGTATCTAAAGAGTTTATGGTTGAAAGAGCCATTTTTAAGAGTTTGACCTCTAGATTTAAAATATCAAGGTTCAGATCCCTTCCTCCTTAGAGCTCTATGCCTATGTACCAAACTACTTGATCTATTAAAGCTTTAGTTTCCACTTATGTAAAAATGAGGGTTATAGGGCAGCAGGTGGCGTGGTGGTTAAGGAAGCTGGACTCCCACATGGCTGACCATGGTTCAAGTCCTGGACCTGGTGGCTTTCTCTCTTTCTCTCTGTCCTTCTCTGGTCAAATTAAAATAAATAAATACATAAAGTTAAATAAAATCATTCTTTTTAAAAAAATGAGGGTTATAATAATATCTAGCTCAGAGGGCTGTCATGAACATTAAACAAAGCAATCTATGTAAAGCACAGCCTCTGAAACTTAAAGAGTATAATCAATACTAGATTTTAAAAAAAAAATAATATTTTCACTATAGCTTAATGATTTAGAGTACAGATTCTAGAACCAGACTACCTGAGTGGGAATCCTGGCTTTGCTCGGCACTAGTTGTGTGATAGCTACTTGGTCATTCTTCCCCTCAGTATTCTTATCTATAAAATGAGGATAGTAGTTGTAAGGGTTACATTAACATATAGCACTTAAAATAGGCCTTCATAGGGTAAGCTCTATGTGAGTCAGTACTACTACTACTACTACTACTACTAAACTACTACTACTACTACTAAACTGTCTCTACTGCCACTAACATTACTACCGCTACCAATATTACTACTATCATTATTATTAAAGTGAATCTTTCAGTTGTTCTCAAATCACATCTTGATTTAGCTAGGTCCAAGTCAAACCTAACTCTTAAATCAGAAATGTTCTTTTATCTTCCCCCTTTTTCATGATAGAATGGTGGGCACACAAGTCAGAAGCAGAGAAAGAGAAGCATATCTTCCACCAGGTCTGGTCATACTGTGATCTTCTTCCTGCTGTCCCAGCCCACGAGGGCTTGTGCACTCCAGTGCATCAGCATGCTTCATGCTGACTGGAGAGGGAATTCAAACTGTGGCTACCATGTGGGATTAAGCTTCTCTTGAGCAGCTCGTTACTGCTGCACCACAAAATTGGTCCCTTAAATGAGTGGTATTTGCCAAACCATCTTTCCCAGTATTTAGTTTCTGCATTCCACTGTGTCAGGCAAGGCTTCTACAGCTACTTCTCTGGTGCTTCATAAAGTCCGAGGGCAACCAAGACAAGAGAAGAGCAGAGCCAACAAGTACATTCACATTAAGCTGGGAACCAAGTGTGGAGTCTAGCTCATCCCTTCGTTGTGATGAGTGCTACCATTATGGTCCTGTTGGGAGTCACCTTCAAGCTCTTACTTGCTTCTTGAGACCTAGCAAATGAAATGGCTTTGCCCATCCCCCTGACCACATGCATTTCACAGCTTCTGTTTTCACTGAATTATCAGACAGGAATGGAATGAGGAGAGGCAGTACTTTCCAAGAGAGGAGCTGAGAGTCTAAGCTCAGCTGGGAGAGTATCCTGGGTTTGAATCCAGACTGTTCTCACAACCTTCTCTTTAACCTTAGGTAAGTCCATTATCTGTCCTCAATTCAATTTCCTAATCTATATTACTAATTTTATAAACTCCTCATGGAACTATTTCTAAAATGTGAATATTTAATCAAGCTATTTGAAAATCCATTGCAAGACATTTGGCCCTCAGAAAACATTTGCTGAATGTGAATTCAAGTCTGAATCTTTTAATAGCCAGCCTCCAGAAAACTCCCCATTTGACCTTTGGCAGCATTTCTTGAAGAGAGGTGTGTGTTACTCAGAAACAACCTACTACCAGGCTAGAATTGGATATGTATTTGCATTTCCATTCTGTTCAGTTCCTTTTCCTAGGAGACCGACCCACTCCATATTCCTTTCTTATCTACTGGGGTCCTTGCCTCTAATTTACAGCTTCTTCTAGTCCTGCTGTTCACATTTATATTTTCAGCCAAGACTTCTACTTGCCCCTCTAATTGTCCTTTCTAATTGTGCTATTCTAATATTCATTTTTTTTTACTTTGCCCTATAGGATAATCTTGTTGTTTTTTTTGTTTGTTTGTTTTTGTTTTTTTCATAAGCAATCTCTATTATCTAAGAATTGTGGGAAATATAAAGGTAAAATGCTTGGTTGCTGCCAACTGTAGACATCTAAGCCTTTTTTATTCTCTTTAAGCTCTGATCTCACTATTCTTAGTCTTAGCACAGAACTACACCTCTTAGTTTGTTATATACAATTATTTCTGTGTTAATTTTTATAAATAATTTAGTGGTTCCAAAATGGAAAATTTTAACTTTTTCTTTCCTAAAGAACTATACCTTGAAATCATTTTACACTGCTTGTAGCTATTTTTTGTGATTAAAAAGTTGGTGGTAAGAAACGGTTGAAGGTTTATAGTTAAATCTAAAACCGAGTATGAGGTGAAAGATGAAATGGCAAGCAGTCTTTAGGCATTATTCATGGGACTCCTAAGCTAAGATTTAGACTAAGATTTCTCATTTTCTGTCTCTCTGTCTCTGTTTTTCCAGCAAGCCCACATGCCATATAGCAAAAACCTCTCCAAAAAAATAAAAAAGAAAAGAAAAGAAAAAGAAACAAGGAATAATAATAATAATAATAATAATAATAAGGTTGGAAGACCAGTTGTTTATTATTACTGATTGTTTATTAAGAGTAAAGTCAAGTGTTTTCAGGTACCGGAGGCACTGCTGTTATATTTAGAAGCTAAGATCCTGGAGTCAGCTTGCCTCGGTTCAAAATGTAGCTCTGTCATTTGCTGTAGGTTTGAAACCCTGTAGAGGGTAATTCACCACGCCATGCGTCAGTTTTCTTATCTGCAAAGTGAAGCTAATTATAGTATCTACTTCATGAAGTTGATGTAAGAATCATTTGGAAAGGCCACCCAAAGAATTTAGCAAGCAGTCAATTTTCAATAAATATTAGTTATTATAATCAGCCTATTTAAAAGAATTGAGGTGATGCTTCCTTAAACAAGAGCAGATGTAAACTGGCTCAGCATACCTTACTTTACTGCATTTTGTTTTATCGCATTTCACAGATACTGTGTTTTTTACAAATTGAAGATTTGTATTAACTTTACATCAAGCAAGTCTATCAGCATCATTTTTCCAACAGCATGTGTTTACTCTGTGTCTATGTCATGTTTTGGTAATTCTCACAATATTTCAGTCTTTTTCAGTGTTATTTTATCTGTTCTGATGATCTGTTATGAGTGATCTTTGATGTTACTTTGATGTTATAATTGTTTGGGGATGCCAGATCGCACCAATATAAGGCAGCAGATTTAACCATAAACGTTCCATGTTTTGACTGCTTTACTGACTGTTCCCTTCTCTCTCTTCCTCTCCTCGGACCTCCCTCTTTCCTGGAACACAATATTGAAATTAGGCTAATGAACAACCGTATAATGGCCTCTCGGTATTTAACAGCCACATGTCTCTCTCTCACTTGAAATCAAAGTTAGAAATGATTAAGCTTAGTGAGAAAGACGTGTGGAATATGGAAAGCCAAGGCAGGCTGAAAGTCAGAATTCTCCAAACAGTTAACCAAGTTACCCAAAAAAAAAGTTCTTGAAGGGAATTAAAAGTTCTGTGAACACAAAGATGACACAAAAGAAACACCTTTTTGCTAACAGGAAAAAGTTTTAGTGGTCTAGATAGATCAAATGACCCACAACAGTCCTTTAAGCCAAAACCTAATCTGGAACAAGACCCCCAACTCTTTTTAATTCTTTGAAAACTGAGATTAAAGAAGCTACTGAAAAAAAGATTGAATCTAGCAGAACCTGGTTCATGAGGTTTAAGGAAAGAAGCAATCTCTATGACAAAGTGTAAGATGAAACAACAATGCTGATATATCGGGTTGTCGTAAAAGTCATGATATATTTTTTGTTTTTCTATGCAAAAATGTGTAATGACTTTTCCAACAACCCAATAAAAGCTGCAGCAACTTATCCAAAAGACCTAGCCAAGGTAACTGATGAAGGTGGCCCATACTAAACAATAGATTCATAAAGATGAAGCAGCCTTATACTCTATTGGAAGATGCTAATGCTTTCATAGATAAAGAGAAGGCAATTTCTGGCTCCAAAGCTTTAAAGAACAGACTGATTCTGTTAGGGACTAATGCAGCTGGTGACTTGAAGTTTAATTTTTCATTCTAAAACTCTAGGACCCTAAAAAATTACACTAAATCTACTCGGCTTCTGTTTTATAAATAGAAAAACAAAGCCCAAATGACAGCACATATATTTACAATGTTGTTTACAGAATATTCTAAGCCCACTATTGAGATCAAGAGGGGAAAAAATGTTTCCTTCAAAATATTACTGCTCATTGACAATGGACCTGGTCACCTAAAGAGCTCTGATGTAGATGTATAAGGTGATTAATGTTGTTTTCATATCTGCTAACACAATAGCCCTTCTTTGGCATATGGATCAGAGTAATTTTTACTTTCAAAACTTGTTATTTAAGAAATACATTTCATAATGTATTTCTTATTTCTTATTATCTGGGGGTAGCTATAGCTACCCCCAGATAATAATTCCTCTGCTGGATCTGGGGGAAAAAAAATTGAAGATCTTCTAGAAAGGATTCATCATTCTAGATGCCATTAACATTTATCATTCATGGGAGGAGGTCAAAATGTCTTTATTAACAGGAGTTTATAAGTGATTCAAGATGTCAGTGGAGTAAGTAACTGTAAACATGTTAAGCCATCAAGAAAACTAGAATTAGGACTGGCACTTGAAGATGTGACTGGATTGCTGCAATCTCATGATAAAACTTTAATGGGTGAGGAGTTATTTGCTTCTTATTGATGAACAAAGGAAATGGTTTTTTGAGATGGTGTCTACTCCAGGTGAATCCAGTGAACATTGTTAGAATGACGACAAAGGAGTTATAATATTACATAAAATTAGTTGATAAAGTAGCAGCAGGGTTTAAGAGGATCGTTTGCAATATATTTTTAATTTTGCCAGAGGTCCCATGCCCAAGACAGAAAGAGAGAGAAAGGGAAAGTAAGAAAGTACTCCTTGAGGGGCATGGTCATGCTGCAATCCCCTCTTCTCCATTTCTCCTTCCTTTTGAGATTTTGGACATACATGCACATGTGCGCAGTGCATTTTTTTTTTTGAGTCTCTGTTTCTGAGACTCAAACCTCAAAATTAGCCATGTGGGACCTAGCACTGTAAGAACCACCTCACTACTGGGCCTAATTCCAATTTTTAAAGACCTTCTACTGTGGGTTACAGTCTACCAATAACATCACATTCTACTTTTATGAAAGGAAGAGCCAATTAATGTAGCAAACTTCATTGTCTTATTTTAAGAAATTGCCACAGTCATCCCAACTGTCAGCCACTGTTACCCTGGTCTGTGAGCAACTACCAACATTGAGGCATGACCCTTCTCTGGCAAAAAGATTATGAATCACTGAAGACTTAGGTAATTATTTAGCAATAAAATATCCTTTAATTAAGGTACCTGCACTTTTTAGACATAATGCTATTGCATACTTAGTAGAGTACAGTATAGTGTGACCATAACTATTATATGTACTGTAAAACCAGAACATTCAGGGGACTTGCTTCATTGTGATGTCCACTTTATTGTGGTAGTCCAAAATCAAACCTGCAATAACACTGAGGTAGTCTTGTAACATGGATTATAAAATATATTATGATGCAGTAGAGCTAGCACATCTGA
Source organism: Tupaia tana (assembly GCA_026018925.1). Lineage (NCBI taxonomy): Eukaryota > Metazoa > Chordata > Mammalia > Scandentia > Tupaiidae > Tupaia > Tupaia tana. Next base: position 196,755,982 of record JAKSZU010000006.1, on the reverse strand, counting down.
AATATACGCTAGGACCTGATTAAAATCTTAGACAGAAGGATCAGCCTTCTTGTACCAAGAAAATACTAGTAGACCTAGGCATATTCCCATCTCCTAGGAGGAAGGTCTTCTTTTTCCTTATTATTATTTTTATTTTTTAAGTAACAAATACTTTGGGATTGGCTGTATTTTTCCTCTCTACTTTTGTGTGTTTGACAATTTTTTAACATTTCTTTTAAAAGTCAGTGTCAAATGTGAATTGCAGCACAACAAAATATTTTCTTAATCACAAAAATGTGTCTTCTTCTGGGCTTTGTTTGAAGTAAAATAGAATAGCTAGAATTTGATTTTCATTTTGTTAATCTTCCCTTTTGTATTTCTGCTGAGATGAGAGATCTTTGCTTGCCTGCCTTCCTTCTTTCCTGTAGTTTTTTTTAGCAATGGGATCTCACTATGTTGCCCACATTGGCTTTGAACTCACACTCTTCCTACTTCCCCTTTTTTATTGCCCTTAACATATTATATATTTATCTCTTTGCATAATGTTTCTCCTACAAGAGTGGAATTCTTATTTCACAGGAGAAGAAAATTTTTGGAACTCAGAACAGTGCCTGATGGAGTTCTAAACTTTTCATCTTGCAAATCTGAGACTCTTATCCCCATTGAACAACAAACAACTGCTCTTCCCCCACTTCCATCCTCAGCCTTTGGCAACCACCATTCAACTTTCTAAGACTTTGGCCATTGTAGTTATCTCATATACATGGAATCATACATTGTAGGTATCTCTTTCTGTGACTGGATTATTTGACTTAATAAGATGTCCTCAAGGTTCATCCATATTGTAGCATGTCAGTATTTTCTTCCTTTATAAGGCTATTGTGTGTGTATATACTACATTTTCTTTTTTTAATATTTTACTTAACTTTACTTATCCATTTATTTAAATTTTACCAGAGAGGGACAGAGTGGGAAAGAGAGAAAGAAAGTGAGACGGCAAGCTTCCAGGTCTGGGACCCAAACCATAGTCAGCCATGTGGGAATCCAGCACCACCAACCACCACATCACCTGCCAGTCCCACATTTTCTTTTTCCATTCATCCATTGATGGACACTTAGGTTGCTTCCACTTTTTTTTTTAGAAGTTTTTGCTATAGGGTGTGTGCGCTTGCCAGAAAGACAGCGACAGAGAGACAGAAAGCAAGAAATCACCTTCCAAGGGGGATGGCCATGCCGCAATCCCTTCTCCTCTATTCTCCTCTCGGAATCTTGGGCATGCACGCACATGCACCCGGAGTGAGTTTAAGCCACCGGGTCTGGGACTTGAACTGTGGTTGGCTACATGGGAGTTCAGCGACATAGCCATTATGCTAACTGCTGGTCCTCCACCTTTTGACTATTATGAATAATGCTATATGGATGTGCTAGGCTGGCTCAGTAGCATGGTGGTTAAGACAGTAGAATCCCATGTAGCCAATCACGTAGTGCAAGTCTCGAACCTGGCAGCTTGAGAAACACACTAGGTGCATATGTATGTGTGCCCAAAATCTCAAAAGGAGGGAGAGAAGGAGGAGAAGGGTTTGCAGCATGACCAGTCCCATGGGAGATGCTTTCTCCTTTCTTTCTGTCTCTTTCTGGTAATTGCACAAACCCTTTAGCAAAAGGAGAAACAAACAAACAAACAAACAATACCATGGGTACACAATCTGGCTTAAAAAGAAAAAAAAGTGCATGAACCAGGGTTCAATGAATACTTTTTAATCTATGAAAAAGTGGATTAATGGTTTAGTACATGACATGACAAAAAGTAATCAATGAAGGGTATCTTTGTTATGATACCACATGTTTCTCTTGGATTGGAAAGAATGCTGGTTTTTAAACTTTATTCATATTTGGATTTTTATGATTTTTTAAATGCACAAATACAAGACTAATGTCTTTCTTGTGCCATCATAATTTTTGATAGAATTCTATTTTTTTCAACTTTTCATTTTATATATCAATGTACTAATATGCCCTACACCTATACAATGAGGTAGGAATGGAGGTACATACAGGAAAGAAAGGAGAAGAATAATTTATAATTCAACATACTCTTAAATTAAATGATGGGGGAAGTTAAACAATCATATATAATGCTAAAAAGAAATGATAAAATATAAAATTATAAGAAAAATTGCAACTATTTCTACCTGATTAAATGAATTTCAGTCAAAATAGTTTGCATGTATAATCAGGGTCTCAATTTCTGAAACTAAAGCAATAACAATCTGTAGGACCAAAAATAAGATTAAATAAGCTCAGTCATAGTGGCACTAGCAGTGGGGCACTTCTATGTGGGGCTGGGGCTAAAGGGGAGACCAAGGTTTGGTTCCCAGGAAAACTCAAACAGGTTAGATATCAAGGCATGCACCTGTAACCCTAGGTTATTGAGAGACTGGGGCAGGAGAATCATGACACAGTGGGACCTTGTAAAAGATAGCCTATCTTCCATGCTCTCATGCCCTCTCTTTGTCTCCTGCCCTCTCCTTCCCTCTCAAAATAAATAAATAAATAAATAAATAAAATGAGATAAATATGGCCCTTCTTTTTCTTTTACCTTATATAGAAAAATAACCTAAAATAATTTGCATAATATCTCAAAATTTTATGAAGCACAGTCTTCTTTCTGATATAACTTGTGTAGAGCAAAAACATTACATCCTAAGAATGGTCTTAATCAGGGGTCAAAACTAGCTCTAAACTAGAAATTCTGAAGTGCAAAAAAGATATTAAAATATGATTTTCAATTAGCTCAGAAATGAGCTCTAATACTCTCTGACTATGTATTCAGAAATGATACCTTTTATTTCTCCAATAATTGGGATGTCAAAGGGCAATTTGATGCTACTCAAAAAGATTCAGTGTCTGGGTTTAATAACTAAGTTAATTACTGGTACAAAATGAAAAATTACTAGACACCACTGAATTCTTGACAGGAAAAAAACATTCTTAAGAAATTCTGAGAAGTTTAAAATGATTATATTAAAACTTTTAATATTCATTTGTAGCTTTCTTTTTTCAGAGTTACCAAAATTTAAATCAGTGAGGTTTTGTTCTTTGTATGTGTATAAGAATGTGAATGGGGATAAGGGAGAGTTAAAAAATATTTTTGCAAAATCCAATTGTATTCATGGATAATATATTGTGAGGTAAATAAGAATCACATTAATTTAAAAAAAAAAAAACAACAACTTCGAACCCACTATTTCTGGGGCAAAATACTTACTTCCAAAGGAATGGGTCATATATTTAGAAACCATAAGCTCCTTAGATCACCTGTGTGCCAGATAATCTGTCAGTTCAACAATTAGCCTCAATAACAATAAAAACCTCTTACCTTCACTCAATGGTCTTCTCCAGTTCCTCCCACTTAAATAAATGGTGGACAAAACCAACCTAAGAGATGAGTTTAGGCCACAGCCAGGGGCACTAGCAGATGATGTAATGGTTGTGTTGCTGAATTTCCATGTAGTTGTCCATGGTTCTTGTCCCAGACCCGGTAACTTGAAACACACCGGGCACGTGTGCATGCATGCCCAAGATCCCAAGAGGAGAATGGAGGTGAAGGAATTGCAGCATGATCATCCCCCTGGGGAGTGATTTCTCACCTTCCCTCTCACTGTTGCTGTCTTACTCTCTCTCTCCCCAGTGAGAACACACTCCCTTAGACAAAAACCTCTACCAAAAATTTAAAAAATCAAGTGAGGGTAGAATATATAATCACTCGAAGAGTTTCTAAGCTATAATTGAGTAAAATGTTCATTCTGTAGAGTTTTCTTGATTTTTGTTTTTGAATTTGCTATAGGGTGTGTACTCACTGGACACACACACATGCACACACACACAGAGAAGGAAAATGAGAAATCACCTTCTTGGGGGGAGAAGGAAGGATGGCCACACCACAATCCTTTTCCATTCTTATCTCCAAATTATGAGTGCACACAAATGTGCCCAGCATGTTTCTCAAGTTGCTAGGTCCAAGACTTGAACCACATACTCAGTTATGTGGGATCTAGCCACCTTAACCACTGCACTACCGGCTGGCCTGAGAGTTATTTTTAAGTTGTGAACAAAATCTAGAGCTGGAGTCGTGGAGACACATGCGAGAACAAATTTGGAAATAAGGTTTGGTTGACTTGGAGCACCTGGTGTCAGAGAAGATGCCCATCCCCAACTTCAGCTGGGGATGATGAAAGTAATGAGGAGAGAGAAAGGGGAAGGAGGAAGACTGGAACATTTAGGGACATGAGAACTTGTCAAAGTGTGGCCTATAGATCATTTGCATCAGAATCCTCCACGAAGCACATTTCAAAACTAAACTTCCAGGACCCAACCTGAATTGAATCTCTGGAGGTAGACCCTAGAAATTAAGATTCTAAGCATGTTCTCCAGCAATCTTGTGCACACTTATATTGTGTGCTAAGTTCTTTACGTGTATTGTTTCACTTAATTCTCCAACAGCACTATGAAAGTGTATACTGATTATATCTTCCCTATAGACAGGAAACTGATTCCAAGAAGCTAACAAAACATATATGTGGCAAAGCAAGAATGTAAACTCAGACATTCTGATTCCAGATTCTGAGATATTCATCGCTAGGCCAGAGGCCCTCAGACTTTTTCTGTGAAAGGATTAGATAATAAGCATTTAAGGTGTATGAGCTAAACAGTCCCTGTAGCAACTACTCAGCTGGGCCATAGACAACACGTAAACAAATGGACTTTACAAAAATGGGTAAGAGGTCTGGTGATGCCTGCTGCAAACTAAGCATGGCTTTTCAAAGTGTGGTATTCTGAACAATCACACCTAGAAGCACATTAGAAACAGGGAATCTTGGGAATTGGTCCAGCCCTGCTGAATTTACATTTAACAAGGTCGCTGGGTGATTTTTATACACATGAAAGTATGAAACCCCTACCAGAGGGCATGCACAAATGGCTTCCCTCAAATCCATCTTCATTGCATTTGATGCTTCTACGTTCAGATACATGAACTCAGCTTCTGATAGTATGGGGGCCAATCGCCTCTCAGAAAAATGTAAAAATAAAATAAATAAAAATCCTTGATCATGTAAAAATTCTTTCAATTGGAGGCCAACAAGTAACATAGTGGTTAAGGCTCTAGACTCCCACATGGCCGACTTTGTGATTCAAGTCCTGAAACTTCCGGCTTGAAAATCACGTCGGGTGCATGTGCGTGCCCAAAATCCCGAGAGACAAACAAATGTGCCAGTTATATTTTAGAATACATTTCAAATAGTTTCCCTGGCTCTTCTCTGTACTTAGAAATAGGTTGTGCATTTGGGGCAGGAATATCACTAATGTGGCCGTGTGTTCTTGTTGCATTACATCAGGAGGCATAGGCGGTCTCCATATTGGGGGTACTAGCTTCAGTCATTTAGTTAAGATGACATCTGCCAGGTTTATCTCCTATAAAGTAACTATTTTTCACTTTGCCATTAATAAGTAATTCTTAAAGAGAAACTGTCTGTAAGTGTCCTGTTCTTTTATCAAATTTTTACCACTAGTTTTAACATGCATTAATGATTTCTAACTCCGTAGCTTTTCTATGTAGTAGTTAGTTGGCATTCTATTGCAAGAAAGAACTGTCTTTTCTCCCTCACTTGTTTATTCATTCATTGATTTATGCTATTATGACTGATGGGTTCTCTGAGATATTGTTCACATCAGTCAAGGTGATCCTGATGCACACTGAAGTTTGAGAATCACTACCTGAGTTAAGAAACAGATGTCCAAAGAGGTTAATGTACTTACCCAAGGTCAGATAATTAGTGTAGGACTAAAACCCTCTCTCCAAACTTGTTATTTTCTTTATACCAATAATTTCCAAATCTGAAGGATGAACACCTACCAGACTATGTAAATGTGAATTACCTAGGAAACATTTAAATGATTCTTTCAGGTCTCATCTCCAGAGATTCTGATTGAATACCTCTTTTACAAGGTCCTGAAATTGCTACAGGAGCTAAAACAAAACAAAACAAAACATACTTAAAGAGCACTTTCTATTTACTTACCTCAGTGCTTTTAGAAGAAAAAAAATATGATATTTATGATATCATGTCTTTGATTCCAAGATAATATGTATTATAAGGAGTACTATTGATTTAATAACAGTTTTAAGACAAAAAAGAATCAATGCCACATTGAATATGCACATAAATGTATTTATTATATCCATCCTATATTTTGGAAAGGTTTCAATATGAAAAAAAAATATATGAATCCAGGTCAACTCTGTGGCCTGATGGTTAAGGCAGCCGAATCCTTCATGGCTGACCATGTGGTTCGAGTCCTGGGCCCAGCAGCTTGAGAAACACACTAGTTATATGTGCAAGCACAAAATCCCTCAAGTAGAGATAAATGGAAGAGGAAATATTGTGGTATGACTGTCCTTCATGGAGAGGGGAGGGTACTTTTTCTTCTTCCTTTCTCTCTGTCTCTCTGCTTCTCTCTCTGGTGAGAACACATACCCTCCAATCAAAAATAAAGAAAAGGAAGAAAGAAAGAAAACAAAAGAAAGAAAGAAAGAGAGAGAGAGAGAGAGAGAGAGAGAGAGAGAGAGAGAGAAAGAAAGAAAGAAAGAAAGAAAGAAAGAAAGAAAGAAAGAGAAAGAAAGAAGGAAAGAAAAAAGAAGGAAGGAAGGAAGGAAGGAAAGAAAGAAAAAGAAACAGAGAAAGAAATGAAAAATAAAAATTTTAAGCTTGTGGAAATAAGCTCTTTGGGGGCTATAATACCTTACATGTATAAAATAATTAGGTAATTATTCTGATCATGACACTTACATTAATTGCAACTGGCTGTTTACTAAAATTACATAGTAATGACTACCCTAAGTGATAGACAATTCTATGAGTGTTTATTTAGCCTTCATATTCATTGCCTACAGTTAGCATTAGCCAGATTGTATACAGGTTAAACATCTTTTATACAAAAATCTGAAATGTGGGACCAGCAGTTAGCGTAATGGCTATGTCACTGGACTCCCACGTAGTCAACCGCGGTTAGAGTCCCGGACCCGGTGGCTTAAACTCACACCGGGCGCGTGTACGTGCATGCCCAAGATCCTGAGAGGAGAATGGAGGAGAAGGGATTGCGGCATGGCCATCCCCCCTGGGGGGTGATTTCCCGCTTTCTGTCCCTCTGTCTCTGTCTGTCTGGCGAGCGCACGCGCCCTATAGCAAAAACCTCTCCAAAAAAAAAAAAATCTGAAATGCAAAATGTTCCAAAATCTAAATTTCTTGAGCGTGAACATGATACCACAAGTGGAAAATTCCATGCAATAGCATGTGATGGGTAGTAGTCAAAGCAGTATAATAGAAAAAAATTGTATAAAATTACCTTCAGCCAATATCCAGTGTGCACAGAGAGGCCTCCAGACATGAGCCAGGGACCTTCTCATGTGAGTCCAGTCTCACAGAATGTTGGATTACCGCTGAACAACCAGCTGGCCCTAATACCTTTTCTTAAAAAACATAATGCCAAACTACTTAGTAAGCAATATTTTCTCCCACTCTGAAATTGCTAACCACTTGACTAGAGTTTAGACTAGCACAGTGGTGGCAAAAAGAATTATTGGGAAACATAAATAGGGTGACCCAGTGACTTTTGGTGTCATGGGAGTCCAATAAATTAAAGAAAAATTGAGTCTTCAACAAAATCTGGAGTGTGGAGATCCCACAACCCAATTGTTTTAGGGTAAAACCCCAGCTGAAGGGCCCAAATAAAACATATAAATCACTCAGATGTCTTCAAAAGAGAATTATCTCCAACTTGATTAAAATGATCTAGTGTACTGTCACCCTCTTTTGAATGAGAAACAAAATGAGGTAGAGCAAAATTTTAAATTCTCCTCTATTTATTCTCTCTTTCTTAGTAATCCATTATATCCAGCCCTTGAAGGCCCTGAATTTCATGGTTCATCTGTTTTAGTACATCGGGTCCTTTCCCAGTCTTTGCTGACATAGCAGGTCTTTTGTCTATGTGCCCTATTGGGTTACAGAGATTAGTGGATATATTTCCTGGGAGCAGCCTATCCAGGCGTTTAAAATGAACTATCCTAAAATGGAGCTGATGGTCTCAAAACATGGAATTTAGCACCTCATCTGGGCAGCAGAAATGAGACCATAACTGATAATGTCTTCTATCATTTCTGCCACAAGGAATAGTTTTCTTTTTTTTTTTTTTTTGGAGAGGTTTTTTTTTTTTTTTTTGCTATAGGGCGCATGTGCTTGCCAGACAGACAGAGACAGACAGAGAGACAGAAAGCGAGCAATCACCCCCCAGGGGGGATGGCCACGGCGCAATCCCTTCTCTTCCATTCTCCTCTTGGGATCTTGGGCACGCAAGCACACGCACCTGGCGTGAGTGTAAGCCGCCGGGTCCGGGACTCAAACCGCGGTCGACTATGTGGGAGTCCAGTGACATAGCCATTACGCTAATTGCTGGCCCCGGGAATAGTTTTCTTATAGTAGACTGCGACTGAGGAATAATTTTTCCAAATCACACAAGTCAACAGATGGTCAAAGAATAAGGGAGTAAGTGTGATGTTTTAAAAATATGCTCTTAAGGTATTTTATATGGTTAACTCCTCTATTGTATAAACAGCCCATTGCTCGCTGTTCAGTACTACAGTGATGGGTTAAAAGACATCCTCCTAAGTCAGACAGTGGCGGGTGCTGTGATACACAGGGAAGATACTCCCTCCAAGACTTAGGGGTTAATTCTTCCTCCTGCTGGAAGTGGTAGGTGCTGACGGCTTACAGTCAGTCTATCTCAAAACTTGCCCTTAGCTGAAGAGAACAGCCTTACCACAGGTCATGCGCTTTCCTGGGTGTGGCCTGCATTTTGTGATTCATCCTGGAAGCAGGAGCACAGGGCCACTTTGCCTCTATCTGGAACAACTCTGCAGGGTCATCCAGTTCCAATTTATCCATCCCTGTGTGTGGGAGGGGCTGAAGCCCAGATGCATCTGTCACAGGTCAGCTTCTCCCTCTGCCCCAACCTGTTGCTGGCTTGCTGCCAAGCCTCTTTCCTGCCATTCCTCCAGACATACCTTCATTCCTCACTTACCTGCCCATCGCTGACTCTGAATCCCTGAGCTCCCACCCCTAAGAGAGAGGGTCAGAAATCCTTAACCCACAAGCAGTGGATCTAAAATGATTTAGAAGAGGCAGAAATATGCGCCCACAGCAGTTTGACACTAACCGTGAAGCTAATGCCTCAGTCATGTGAGCGAATACTTCAACTCTTGAGCCATTTCTGATTCCCTGAAAGGGAATTATATTGAAACAGAAGAAAGGTGAAAAAAGAGAAAACAGAAAGAGGGAGGGGAAAAAAGAGGGAAGAGAGCAAAGGGAAAAAAAAAAAAAAGAAAATAACCTGGAGCCAGCAGATGGTATGGTAATTAAGGCACCAGATCCCACATGGCTAATGGTACAGTTCAAGTCCAGGACCAGGCAGCTTGGAAAATACATGGGGTATGTGCGCATGCATGGCCAAACTCCCAAGAGGAGAATGGAGGAAAAGAAATTGAGGGGTAGCCATCCCCATGAGGGCTGATTTCTCACTTTCTCTCTGTGTCTCTCTCTGGCAAATGCACGTGCCCTATGGCAAAGTTAAAAAAAAAAAAAAGAAAGAAAAACATAAATGAACCAAGTAATCCCTGACTTCGCAGTCTTACCTTTTAAGACTTCTTTTTACATAATTGCAATAGCTACTTTGAGAGTATGGTTGCTATTTACTGAGCGCCTATTATCCTTGCCCCTTTGCATGCATTTTCTCTAAACCTATAAAGAATCCTGCAAAAGATACAATATTATTGGGTTGTCAAAAATGTTGTGACATTTTTGCATAGAAAAACAGAAAAAAATAATGTCATGACTTCTGAGGACCCAATATCATAAAGGGTAAGAAATTTACCTAAGGGCATAGTTAGTAAATGAGAAAATAGAAATTATTTACTTACTTGCTTATTTACTATTTTAACTTGCTATAGGGCATGTGCATTCAGGAGAGCGAGGGAGAAGGAAAGGCAAAAAACACCTCCCAGGGGGATTGCCATACAGTGATCCCCTTTCTTCTACTCTCCTCTCAGGATTTAGGACACACACACATGCCACAGGTACTCAGTTTGCTCTTTAAGCTGCCAGGTCCCTGGACTCAAACCACGTGGCTGAACCACCACACTCCTAGCTGGCCTGACAGAACAGGAAGTTTAAACAACCTTTGTGATAAACACTTAACATGGACCCACACCAGGAGCAAAATTTAACTCCTTTTGAAAGGCAGCTACTGTATTCCTTGAAACGTTTTTCTGAGCAAATGATAGAGACCCATTTCAAAGTAGCTTGAACATAGCTGATAATTTATTATGGATGAGATGTTTCATGGAACCCAAGAGGAGAATATGATTTGATCTCAGGAGGAAAAAAATGCAACCAAGGACAAAAAGTCTGTCAGGATTCATTTTCTTCAGGGTTTTGTTCAGGGTTCAGTACAGACCAACTTCTGCTACATGTGGAAAACATTATAGCCAACATTTTTGGAAATTTATGCTTCTGAGTAGTAAGATTGGCCTGTTTCTTTTGTCCTAGTCAACTCTGAGCCAAACATCCCACTCTGGGATTTGAGTTACAATATAACATGTTTGTCTACTATACCCTGTGGTTAGAAGGGATGGGGGAGAGAAGATTCAGGAAAAGGATGCTAATGAATATCACCATGTAGATTTATCATAAGTATTCACGATGTATGGGCATGATACATTTGTACACTGTGAAACTTTCTGATTTTCTTTAGTTAATCAAGCATAATTGGTAACTCAGTGATAGGTGATGGGCAGAGTTTGGCTTGGTAAAAAACCTCTACCCTTACACCCTTATTGTTACAGAATTTCTTCTTAGTATAGTTCATAGAAAAAGGAGTTAAGAAGATAAAGCAGGAAGTAAAGTCTGGTCTATTTTGGATACTAAAACTTTCCTCACCAAAACAGGAAATTAATTTCTTCCTGATTGTGATGACTGAAAGAGATTGGACAGAAAAAGGAGGTGATGAAAAACCTTCAGCTACATTTTCGTGATGGTATCGTGCATGAAATCCTCAGAGAAATTTAGAAGAGAGTTAGGCTTCCTGTGAAAGTGAGCTGATCATCAGATATATACTTTATTAACATATGCTTCAAAACAGTTCACCCCCCCCCCCCCACCCCTGACTGGTCAAACAGGGATCCCAGGGGAAGCCAGAGTTTCTCTCAAGGCCCTACGTGTAGACTTAGTTCCAGACCCACCTTCAAGGTCCACAAAGGACAAAAAAGGTCTTTCATTCAACTTTCCCTAGGACTTGAGGTTGAAATGACTGTTTGTTCCTTCTGCAACATATATGTCTGATAACATGTGTAAGCATGCATTATCAACTGCCTGCATTATGTATGAATTGGACCCTACTCTTGTTCAGCAACAGCTGGATGGGTTTTCCCCTCCAGATGCCCAGCTGCAGTGTGGCTCCCCACACTGTGCTGTGCTACTGGTGCACACACACACACATATACACACACGCATGCACACTCACAGGCACTGGGGACAATTGCCCTAATTTACCAGAACCCAAGGACCACCATAGCCAGTGCGATATATTTTCATTTGAGCTGCTTTTCTTTTCTTAAAATGTATTTTTCTTTCATATTTCACTGCTGTCATTTTACTAATGAGACAAATAATCTGGCCAAACAAGGAATCACTTCAATGCATTCTCATAACTGAAACTTTTAAAAACACTATTGGCTTGGGACCAACCGTTAACATAATGGCTATGTCGCTGAACTCCCATGTAGTCGGTCGCGGTTTGAGTCCCAGACCCGGTGGCTTAAACTTACACCGGGCGCGTGTGCGTGCGTGCCCAAGATTCTGAGACGAGAATGTAGGAGTAGGGATTGCGGCGTGGCCATCCTCCTTGGGGGGCTGATTTCTCACTTTCTGTCTCTCTCTCTCTCTTTATCTGTCTGGCAAGTGCATGCACCCTATAGCAAAAACCTCTCCAAAAAAAAAAAAAAAAAAAAAAAAAAAAAGCACTATTGGCTCAAGCTATTGGTTGGATGATCTTCCTGTAAAAATGTTTGCCACTTGTGGGTATGTTTTGAGCTAAGAGAACCTAGGATAAAAACATTGGGTGGTTTCGCTTGTTGCTGTTCCTTTGTTTCCTGATCCATTAACACCAAGTTCCTGATCTCTATTGAAAATGAGGCATTGCTGAAAAAGAAAAAGTTGTAAAATGATACCATTTAATGTAGGCCTAGAGTTGAAGCACAGTGTAAATGGCATCAGTTTGGTTTGGTTTGTTTTATTTTATAATTTCTTATTTACATTTCATTGTACATCTTTGCTAGGTACAATATGGTTTTCCAAAGCATGCATGCAGTGTGTGATAATCAAAACAACGATATTACCACCTTCATCATATTCAACAAAGAGTATCATGTTGTACAACTTCAATTTTTGTTCTACTTTATTTTTTTTAAGTTTCTTTTTTTTCCGTAAACAAGACCGACACACAAAGAAAGAGAGACAGAAAGACAGAGAAACAGTACCTCCAACAGAATCTTCTACCCCAGTCTCAGCTAGCTATGGATGATGGACAAATCTCTACCTGGTGTACTCAGAGAGGTGTCCAGAGTAAATCTGGAACCTTCCCTGGTTATCAGTCCTTATAGAGGACAGCCTTTTACCACTGTGCCACTGTCTGATCCCTAAATATCATTCATTTTAAGAAGAAAGTTGCAAAACCGAGATAATTATGTGGCCATTTGCAAAATATTTTAATTAAAAAATTAAAATATTTTGAGATTAAAGGATCTGAGTAATTGCCTGAATTTTGCAATTCCCTTTGGATGTTTGCCATCTTACAGAATAGTTTACATGTCAGAAAAGAAACATTGTATTTTAGAAGATATTATGAGGAGTGATATAAATTTATTTCACTCTATTTAACAGAGGACAGTGTATGGTCCCATAAACAGTCTAATCTTTGGGCTGAAAATATCCTGCCAAAATTGACCTCGGGCTCCCTTTGCCCCTTCGGAAAGCCTCCTAGAATAAGCTCCTCTTGAAAATATTTCCCAAAGAGAGAAGCCTATATACAGTGGTTTTCTGAAGATTCAGAGGGAAACATGATTGTCTTTGTAAACTTGCTTGCCTCATCAAGAAAGCTATACGAAGCATCTAATGACTGTTTTCTTGCTGAAATGTCCTCTCTACAGAGGTCAATCATCCTCTTTCTCCATCAGACAGCTTGAAAGAATAGGACATACAGGTAATCTCCTTCTATATTTCACCGAATTTCTGAGGTCAAAGCATTTATGCAGTGAGGTCTTTCAGTACCATTAACCGTGAAAATATCCAATATCAAAATAATTCTGAATCTCAAAACCAATTTGAGTTTTAATCTGAGTATTCAGGGTATTCACCCTTGATATTGATGCATCCAACCCATCAGTCTGCCTTAAATTGGTCAAATTGATGAGGTCAGTGGCATTAAATAAAAGACCAGAACACACTGTCACCATTGTTTGTATGACTATTTTTTGCTTTTCTCATTATTCCCTCAGTACAGAAGTTTGAGAGGCTAGACTGGGAAATATCAGAAAGTTTGGAGGCTTCTGACCTTATCACTCACTGCCTTCATTTCATCACGTGAATGCAGTTGAGAAGATGAGAATGTTGGGGAGGTAGATGGAGAAAGGAGGCTACTGGCCAGAAGGCAGAGTGCGAGATGGCTGCTCATCCATGTGGTGAGTTTAAAACAACACTGAGTTTTGGAACCAGTAGTTAGCGTAATGGCTATGTCGCTGCACTCCCACGTAGTCGACCGTGGTTCACATCACGGATCCGGTGGCTTAAAACTCAGGCTGGGGGTGTGTGCGTGCGTGCCCAAGATCCCGAGAGGAGAATGGAGGAGAAGGGATTGCAGTGTGGCCATCTCCCCTGGGGGGTGATTTCTCACTTTCTGTCTCTCTGTCTCTCTCTGTCTGTCTGGCGAGCGCACATGCCCTATAGCAAAAACCTCTAAAAAAAACAACATTGGGACCAGCAGTTAGCGTAATGGCTATTTCGCTGGACTCCCATGTAGTCGACTGTGGTTCGAGTCCCGGACCTGGTGGCTTAAACTCACGCCGGGCGCTTGTGCGTACAGGCCCAAGATCCTGAGAGGAGAATGGAGGAGAAGGGATTGCGGCGTGGCCATCCCCCCTTGGGGGTGATTTCTCGCTTTTTCTGTCTCTCTGTCTCTCTCTGTCTTTCTGGTGAACGCACGTACCCTATAGGAAAAAAAAAAAAAAAAAAAAAAAAAAAAAAAAAAAAAACCTCTCCAAAAAAAGAAAAACAACATTGAGTTTCAATTTCTAGTTCCGTTTACTTTTAACAGTTTTTTTTTTTTTTTTTTCCCCCTCTGATCCTTATTTCTAACACAGAATTATTCATACCCTTTTTTTCTGGGCCTGCTAGTGATGTGATAGTTGACGCAGCCATCCCACATGGCTGACTGTGCATTTGGAATCTTGGCCCTCTGACAGCTTGAAAAACATGACAGGTACATATACATGTGTGTGCAAAATCCCAAGAGGAGAAAGGGTTACGGCATGGCCATCCCCTCTGGAGGGTGCTTTTGCACTTTCTCTCTCTCTCTCTTTCTGCAGCCTTACAGATCTGAATCATTCAAACAGTTCTTTTTTTTTTTTTTTTAAGAATTATTTTTAGTTTATTTATTTATTTATTTATCTATTTATTTATTTATTTTTTTAACTTGACCAGAGAAGGACAGGGGTGTGGGCGGGAGTGAGAAAGCAAGCCGCCAGGTCCAGGACTTGAACCATGGTCAGCCATGTGGGAGTCCAGCACCCTTGACCACCATGCCACCTACCAGCCATTCAAATAATTCTTGATTAGGCTTGTGATTGGCTTTTTATTCTGCAAAACACTTGCATCAACCCTTTAGACATTGTGTTTTAGATGATATGTAGTAAATTTTTCAAAATTCCATTTTCTTTTATTTTTTGACTGCCAGAGGGCATGTGCACTTGCCAGAAAGAGACAGAGCACGAGCAAGTGCACCCGCCTCCCTCCCCAGTGAGGCATGGTCATGCCATGTTCCATTCCTTCATCTGGTCAGGATCCCAGGCATACATTCGTATGGCCTGGCATATTTTCAAGCAGCTAGGACCAGGATTCAAACGGGGGTTGGCCATGTGAGATCTGGCTCCCTATTCATAGTGCTTAACTGGTGTGTTATAGGGCTAGCCCATAACATATATCAATATCCCAGAATTTGTCTAATGTATAATTGAAATAGTAATAATGTATTTAATTTACATAGTCCTTTTTGCTCTACAAACCACCTTTGTCACATTATTGTTATTTTAATATTTATAAAAATCAAGAGCAATAGCTTTTGCCTTACTGTATCAGTGACAAAAGATGCAAAACCATAAAGAACAATTTCCTAAACGTGAACCGCAATCTTTTCTCTCCAGAGTCAGGATTCTTTGATACTGCATAAGTACTACAATGTTGGATTCCCTCACCCCCATAGATTCCCCCATTACAACCCGTTTCCCACCACATTTCTAATTCTGAGTGTACAATGCCTTTGAATACAAAGAGATCAAAGGCAACAGTTTATTGTGTATATTTAAATAAAGCTCTTTCTGGGTAACCATCCAACAGACCAGTTAAATTCATTTACTAGTCTACTCAGGGCCTGCTTCTTATCCATTTTCAAGCTCAAAACAAATTGTATTTTGAGCTCCTGCTTCAAAGAAATCTAGTAATACAGAGAGTTGTCTGTGGGAGGTCTGTTCCTTATTGTTTCCAAATAATCATTAAGTGGACATATGGTGAACTGAATTCATACCAACATTTCTGAACCTATCCATTTCTTTTTTAAGTGAACTAAAGGGTAACATCAACTCTTAAGCATTTTTAGAACTCTTCATTGTTAGGTTTTAGTTATACCAATTCTCATCAAATGAATTAAGATTCAGTAAAAAAAAATTAAAAAAAATTAAAAAAAGCACAATGGATCTTTGCAAAAAGGTAGCCAAATCAAATATGCCAAGTTTAGGGTTTGGGGTTATACATGTTGCTCCTATATTAAATGCTTCCAATCATAATCTATCATTTAAAAATTACAGCTTTAGCATTTGCTTTTGCAGCATTTGCAAATCACAAACATGACTTATGGAAAACAATTTACTTCAGTGGCTGGGCTTTCCAGATGCCTACAATGTGATTATAAATTCAGAATATACTTTGTGTGACAGACTCTGCATTTAGGAAGAGGTGAGAGGGAAGGAGGCAGGGGCCATATTGTATCCTTGTTAAGAAATTCTGTACCAAAGGTTAGTATCACCTAGTTACATTTCTTTCTTTAGCACTGGAAAGCCTATATATCAAGGGTGAATTTTCACCATCTGGGTAACATTAGTCTCAGTAAATATTATTCCCTGTGAGTCTCAGAGGAAAAGATCAAATTACCCTGACAAACTTTTGAGACACTTGACAGTTGAGAGATTTTAGTAATATTTTTTCTTTCTCTCTCTCTCCTCATCTCCTCTCTCTTTCTAGATAGTATAAATTGCTCTTAAGGAAAGTTATAATGTGATGAAATTAGGTTATTCTTCCATAACAAATGATTATTCAAATCTGATAGAGATATGCTATTCTAGTGTATACAATGGTGAAATCTCTCCTTTGTATTTTGGAGAAAGGGAAAAGGTTTTTTAAAAAGCGATGGGTTCCAGCCTTTAATGGGATTTGAGGAATACCAAACTTGAGGGCAGTAAGTTGACGCCTTTAGGAAAATTCAATAATATTCTTATTTTTCTATTATCATTGAGGCATCTGCTGCTTGGGGAGAACTAATGAGATGAAGGTTCTTTTTCCTACACATCAGCACCATTCTGAGATCTCTTGGAAAACTGTTTCTGCAGTAAAGAACCAGTGTAATGCTACAGGTCAAGGATAGACTGTGCTGCCTGGAACCACCAGCCTGACTCTCACCTGCCTACTCTTTAAGGGGAAAGTTGACCTTTGGCTCTCTGACACAAGTTCTCATGTAACAAAGCAACAGTCTTCTCAAATAGGGTCAGAATGGCTGGAAAAATCTCAGCTATTTACTACTGAGCTGAATTTCAAAGCCAAAGGGCCCATTTACTTTATAAATACAATACATTTTTCTTTCCTTTCCCTTCATTGTTATTTTTTATTTCAGTTATTTTTTTCTTCCATGAACAAGAAGCAGATTGAAAGAAAAAGAGAGAGGAGAGAGAGAGAGATGTCACCCCCAGCAGTGTCTTGACATACTGATCTATAAACTAGTCTCAAGTCATCCCCCAACACTGACACAGGCCCAGAATACTCAGGGAAGTCTCTGAACACACACCTAGAACCTTTCTATGTGGGACAGCTTGGCAGAGCATCACATTTTCCCACTGCCTCATTCCTTTTATACTTTTTTTTCAAGAGTTTTTTTTGCTCTAGGGTGTATGTGCTCCTCAGAGAGAAAGACGAAGACAGTAAGATTGAAAGTGAGAAATCACCCCCCCAGGGGGCCACACCACAGTCCCTTCTCCTCCATTCTCTTCCTTGAATCTTGGGCACTTACACACACCCAATGTGATTATTTATTTAAATTTATTTATTTATGTTCATTCACTGTATATCAATATAGTATACAAAATGAGATTTCCATCCACAAAATGAGATTTCCATCCAGAGTATTTCTTATATTGTCTCAATCAAGGATATACCATACATGTTATCATCAACAAATAATTTTCTATTTCTTGTTTCTTATGTATTTTGCTTCCCTCCTCCCCAATTCCCTGCCTCTCACCCTCTGCCATTTTCGATAATTTTCCCAAACTGTCTCTGATATCTACAGTTGTTTTCCATGCCACTTTTTTCACATTTTATTGATTCACCAAAGATCTTAATTAATTAAAAACCTTTTAATAGCAAGCACAGCTGATGTATACATAGCTATGAACACATGTCTGACTTTAGGCATAAACCTCAGTGAGTAAAGTGAATATAATATAGAGTAGCACCTTGCTGGGTCTATATACTTACTTCAGTCATTAAATAGGTATTAATAGGAATTTTTTAATACTCTTTATTTTTGGAGAGGTTTTTGTTATAGGGTGCATGCGCTCACCAGAAAGACAGAGAGAAACAGAGACAGAAAGCAAGAAATCACCCCCGGGGGTGGGGGGGGGATGGCCACACCACGATCCCTTCTCCATTCTCCTCACAGGATCTTGGACACGCTTGCACACACGCCAGGTGTGAGTTTAAGCCACAGGGTCCAGGACTCGAACCGCAGTCGACTATATGGGAGTCCAGCGACATAGCCATTATGCCAACTGCAGGTCCCAGTATTTTTTAATAGTTTTTAATTTCAAGAAAAAGTTTTAGTTTTAATAGATCAAAATCTAAAAATGTTAAGAGAAATGTGCTTAAAACTTAAAGTCAGGAAAAAGGTTAGGATTCCATTCAAATAGTAGGTAGATGAACCTATCAACAGTTCATGAGAAGACTAAAATCCTTAAATATGGAAATCAAAGCATCAAAGAAAGTCAGTAATGTTTTAGACTGAAGTCAAAAACTTCTCCAGAGATGGATATTGAACTTGAGCTGTGCAATACTGCTTTCATTGACTGAAAATTATTTTCTGCTGAGACTTCACCCTTCAGATTAATTTCTAGTGGGTACGGCTACCTCTCTCTCCTTCTCTTCATCTCTCTGTCTCTCTGTGTCTCCCTGTGTCTTTTAATTTATTTTAATTTAATTAATTTATTTATTTATTTATTTATTTATTTATTTATTTTAAGGTAAAGTATTCTCTGGACTCTCAAACCCCTCCTTTACTGTGTTAATCTGTGCCTTTCCCCATCCCATTTAGGAAAAGCACAAACCCAGGCCTATCCTGAGATGGATACTGAACTAGAGCTGTGATATATTGCATTGTGTGGTTTTCAATTTTTGCTTTTTAAAATTAAAATTTAAAGTTTTTTTAATATCTTTTTTCTTTTATTTTTTCTTCTTTCCTCTTCTGTAATTCTTTTCCTTTTTTCTTTATCTTTATTCCTTGGCTGCTCAGCCTCTACACACTAAGTGTCTAGACAGGTCCAAGGGAACAGAATCAAAACATCTGAATACAACTAGGGTCAGAATATTCCTCTATTTCAACTGAATCTAATGCACAAAGAGTGAAAAACAGAACAGAAGAGAGATTGCAGATCACCTCTTCCTGCATGCCTCTGAACAATCAGATTGACCTTCAAGAATTAGGAAAAAACACACCATCCATCAGATGACTAGAAATCACTGCAAGGCCACAAGAAAAATGGGAAAGCAAGAAAATACATCTCCTCCAAGGGAAAAGAATAACTCCTCTTCATCCTCAGACAGTATAATGAAACTCATGGAAATGTCAGATAAAGAATTTAGAATATTCATAATGACAAAGCTAACAGAGATGGAAGAGAAGAAAGACAATGAACTGCAGCAGAGGCAGGAGAAAGGACCTGACAAGTTCCAGGAGTTGAGGAAATTCTTCCAAGATAGAAAAGAGGAAATACACACTATAAAAAGGAAGTAAATGGACCTGTTAGAGATGAAGGCTGTAATACAGGAAGTCAAAACCACCCTTGAAAGTATTAAAAGCAGACTAGGTCATACCAAAAATCAAATCTCAGATGTAGAAGATAGAATCGCTAGCCTAAATCCACCATGAAGATTGAGAAAATTGTCCCCCAAATTGAAAATAATATACAAGAAATACTAGATACCATCAAACATCAAAACATTTGGATAATTGGTATACCAGAAGGCCAAGAGACTTATAATGGCATTAATAATCTATTCCTTGAAATCCTGGAGGAAACCTTTCTGAACCTAGAGAGGCATTCAAAGATCCAGTCCCAAGAAATACAAAGGACCCCAAAAAGAATCAACCCAAGAAGATCTTCTCCAAGACACATTATAGCCAGATCTACCAAAATCACAAACAAAGACAAGATACTGAGACTGGCAAGAGAGAAATGTCAAGTTACCTACAAAGGATATCCCATCAGGCTAACAGCAGACCTCTCATCAGAAACAATGTGAGCAATGAAAGAATGGGAAAATATATTCAAAGTGTAAAGGGACAAGCGATTTCAATGAAGAATACTGTAGCCAGCAAGATTACCCTTCATATGGGAAGAAAAGACAAGAACATTCTCAGATAAACAAAACCTGAAAGAATTTACCAGCACCAGACCAGATCTCCAAGAAGTTCTCAAGGGAGTGCTGTAACAGGAAAATTAAATACACACAGAAATAAGTTCAAAAACTGGGACCAGCAGTTAGCGCAATGGCTATGTTGCTGGACTCCCACGTAGTTGACCATGGTTCGCGTCCCAGACCCAGCGGCTTAAAACTCATGCCTGGCGTGTGTGCGTGCATGCCCAAGATCTGGAGAGGAGAATGGAGAAGGGATTGTGGCGTGGCCATCCCCCCTGGGGGGTGATTTCTCGCTTTCTGTCTCTCTGTCTCTCTCTGTCTGTCTGGTGAGTGCATGCGCCCTATAGCAAAAACCTCTAAAAAAAAAAAAAAAAAAAAAAGGGAACCAGCAGTTAGTGTAATGGCTATGTCGCTGGACTCCCACGTAGTCGACCGCGGTTCGCGTCTCGGACCCGGTGGCTTACAACTCACGCCGGGCGCTTGTGCGTGCGTGCCCAAGATCCCGAGAGGAGAATGGAGGAGAAGGGATTGCGGCGTGACCATCCCCCCTGGGGGGTGATTTCTCGCTTTCTGTCTCTATATCTCTCTCTGTCTGTCTGGCGAGCGCACGCGCCCTATAGCGAAAAACCTCTCCAAAAAAAAAAAAAAAAAAAAAAAAAACTAAGAAAATGGCCAACTTAATC
This sequence comes from Tupaia tana, assembly GCA_026018925.1. NCBI lineage: Eukaryota > Metazoa > Chordata > Mammalia > Scandentia > Tupaiidae > Tupaia > Tupaia tana. The sequence continues at coordinate 196,734,981 of JAKSZU010000006.1, read as the reverse complement.
ATAGGGACAAGTCTGGAGTTTAATATATCTCAGAATTTAATTGGGAAGATCGGACCACAACAGAAAATAGATTAAGTACGTGAGACTGAACTGGTGAAATAGAATTTTAGGACTTTTGACTAAGACATTGCTGATTTTCTTCTAGGCTTTGTTTTTTGGTTTTAAGGATTTTTGTCCTGTCTTGAGCTGCCAATAGGTTTATGTACCTGCTGTTTGAACAGAATCCTAACCTGTTTCCTGGCTTTAAGTTTTAAGCAAATTTCCTTAGCAATTCTTTGATTTATTAAAGCTAAAATTGCTTTTCTTGAAATTAAAAAATATATTAAAAATACGTATTAATGACCATAATAAGCTATATAGCATCAGCTAGGTGGTACTTTATAGTATATTCATTGTACTCAGAGTTTCACACCTAAAGTCAGACATGTATTTACAAATATGTATATATCAGCTGAACTTGGAATTGAAAGTAGTTAGATTATTTTTAAAATATTTTGAATCAATAAAATGTGGGAGGGAAAAGGAATGGAAAACAACTGTAGACTCTAGAGTTAGTGTGGGAGGAGGATGGGAAATGGCAGAGGGTGAGAAATAGGGGAAAATATATATATACATATATGTATATGAAACTAGAAATGGAAAATAATCGATGATAACATATACGATTAAGCCACTATGCAGTATATTCTGGATGGGAAATCACATTTTATGTGCTGTGACAATGCTCAGTGAATGAATATTAATTAATTAATTAAACATTTTTAAAAATTTAGTTCTATTTACCAGTTTAGTTTCATGTAATTAATTTATCTTCTATTGAAGTTGCAGTGTTACTGTGGTCTGATCTTTCCATTTAAACTCTGGAAGTTAACATTCAACTCTGGATCTGTCCTTACCATTAGGCTGACCATTCTCTTGGTTGTTTCTTGTAATCTTATTTCTATGTGTCCAACTTTAGTTTTCCTGGTATAGCACCCCCTTCAGCACTTCTTGGAGAGCTGGTCTGATACTGGTAAATTCTTTCAGGTTTTGTTTATATGAGAGTGTCCCCCCCCCCCCCCATATAAAAGATAATCTTGCTAGGTATAGTATTCTTGGTTGAAATTGTTTTTCAATTAACACTTTGAATTTTTTTTCCATTCTTTCCTTGCTTGCATTGTTTCTGATGAGAGGTCCAATGTTAGCCTGATGAGATATCCTTTGAAAGTAACTTGACATTTCTCTCTTGCCAAATTTAGTATTTGTGTCTGTCTGTGGTTTTGTTCAATCTGGCTGTGATGTACCTTGAGGAAGATCTTGGGTTGATTCTATGTGGGGTCATTTGTATTTCTTGGATCTGGATCTTTGAATGCCTCTCTAGGTTCCGAAAGTTTTCTTCCAGGATTTCATGGAATAGATTATCAATGCCCTTATAAGTCTCTTCGCCTTCTGAGATACCGATGATACAGATGTTTAGACATTTAATGGTATCTAATACTATTCGTATGTTATTCTCATTTTGGAGGTTATTTTTCTCATTCGTTTTGGTAAATTTTTTTAGATCAGAGGTTCTAGCTTCTACATCTGAGATTCGATCTTCTGCATGATTTAATCTGCTTTTGATATTTTCAAGGGAGGTTTTGATTTCCTGTATTACAGCCTTCATCTCTAACAATTCCATTAGATTTTTTTTTTTTTAATGATATGTATCTCCTCTTTCAAATTGTGCAAGAACTTCCTCACCTCCTGGAACTCATTGTCTCTTTTCTCCTGCATGTTGTGGAGTTCATTGTCTCTCTTCTCTTGGATCTCTGCTAGCTTTGTCACTGTGAACATTTTAAATTCTTTATCTAACAATTCGACAAGTTCCCTTGTATTGTCTGTAGAGGGTGAGGAGTTATTCTTTTCCCTTAGAAGAGAGATATTTTCTTGTTTTCTAATATTTATTGTGCCTCTGTGGTGGATTCTGGTAATCTGATGGATTATATGGTTTTTTTTTCCTCATGTTTGAAGTTAAATCTTGGGGACCAGCAGTTGGCACAATGTCTATGTCGCTGGACTCCCATGTAGTAGACCACGGTTCGAGTCCCAGACCTGGTGACTTAAACTCATGCTGGGCATGTGTGCATGCATGCCCAAGATCTGGAGAGGAGAATGGAGGAGAAGGGATTGCAGCATGACCAGGCCCCCTGGGGGGTGATTTTTTGCTTTCTGTCTCTCTGTCTCTCTCTGTCTTTCTGGCAAGTGAGTGCACGTGCCCTGTAGCAAAAATCTCTCAAAAAAAAAAAAAAAAAAAAAAAAAAAAACAGAGGAAAGTTAAATCTTAACATTCTGATTCATGTAGGAGGAAGTGACCTGCTATCTCTAAACTGTTTTTTCTCCCTTTGTGCAGCAGACTCCATGGAAATTGAGGATTAATCTGACCTTAAAAGTATTCAGGTATTTGACTCCTGAGCACTTAGACCTGTCTAGAAAGTCAGTGTGAGCAAAAAAGTGAGAAAGGTACAAAGAAAAGGAAAAGAAAAAACAATAAATGAGAAAAGACAAAAACAACAAAGAAAAAAATATTTTAAGCAAAAAATGGAAACCGTGCAGCACAATGGGGCTGCTCAGAACTCAGATATAGATGACTATTGATTGGCTTGTCCTATGGGGGGCTGGGGGAGAGGTAAGAATTAGCAAGACAAAAGGGTGGCAGAGAGCTAAGAAGTTTAAAAGTTAAAGAAAAAAAAAATCAAGAATAGATAGCTGTAGAGAGACAGAATAAATAGGGTGCTCTAGCCTGGCTCCTGGCTAAATCTGGGGGGCAGGAGGGTGAAGTCTGGGCAGAAAATCTTCAGTGGTCCTGATCCCTACCAAGGGTGATTTTCAATCCACCAAGTCCAGGACTCAGACCAGGGTCAGCTGTGTGCGAGTCCAGTGACAGTAATCTCTATACCATCTGCTGGCCCCTCCTTTTATTCTTGAAAGTAATAAAATACTTAGAAAATCTCTGAATTTTTTCCAAATTATTATTATTTTTTTTAGGTTTCGGTTTTTGTTAGGTATAGCAAAGCAGGGAGTTTATTAAAGGAAAGAAAAGGAAAAACGGAGCTCCTAAGAAGGGAGAGATTCCAGAAAATGGGTTGCCAAGGAAGAACTGTAGCAAGAGGTTTTTATTTGGATCAGATTATGAACATCCTTTTGATTTTTGTCTTCTAACTTGTAGGATGCAATGTAAATCATAAATACATATGTTTTAAAAATATAATAGCAACCTAATCAGAATGAACTGTTTTTAATTATAATTACAAATGCATTTCTGTTGGAAATGAAATCTGGTTTTAGAAAACAAAATAAATGAATGGCAGGGACCAGTCAGAATTCAGCATTTCTTCAGGATCTCACTTTTCATAAACTCTTCCTGGTAACAAGAATTAAATGCACATTCACATCACTAGGGTGAAGGTGACTCAACAGCGAAATCCCTGCTAAGGGCATTTCTTTAGGAGGAAGAGGATTTTCTGTTCAAACTCCAGCCTCATATACCTTGGAGCTGATGAATGCCGCACATCCCTGGGATTTGTAGGAGGTTACCGAACAAGATTATGCCCCCCCGCCTCGATTTATTTACTGCAAGGACAGCCAGGGCACATTTGCAGCCTGAAACCAGAAATGTGTGGAAAGAGTCTAACCATGAAACACTTAAGGCTATTATTTAAACAGTATCCTTGTGTACATGGAAAATGAAGCCAATCAATGTTTTTCTTTTTCACTGTTGTTGGTTTAATATCATTTTGTCTGAGAGGATGAAAACTGGTACCTGACTTTATTGTGTTCTGATATAAAACCACGATAGAGAAAAAATTGGGGCCAGTGATAAGGATTGTAAGTACTTCACTGATTTGTAAAGAATTATAAGTAATAGCTCTCAGGTTATAAGAGAAAAAAAAATAAAAGAAAGGTTGAAAGGTTGCTCTGTAACCTACTGCTCCTTTTTGGATTAAACTACAAATATCACTTAACATTACTTAAGATTAAATGGCTTGGGACCAGCAGGTGGCATAATGGCTATATTGCTGGACTCCTATGTAGTTGACTGCTGTTTGAGTCCCAGACCTGGCGGCTTAAAACTCACACATGGCATATGTACATGTGTGCCCAAAATCCCAAGAGGAGACTGGAGAAGGGATTTCAGCATGGCCATTCCCCCCCGAAGGGTGATTTCTCACTTCCTGTCTCTGTCTCTCTATCTCAGTCTCTCCAGTGAGCGCACACACCCTACAGCAAATGTCTCTCTCTGAAAAAAAGAAAATAGAAACCAAAGAAAAAAAGCATTAAATGGCTTTAGAAAAAAAAAAAAAAACTATGCTGAGTTTCTCAAGTGCCTTCCCAGAATTTTTGTTGTTCTTCAGCCTGTTCCTTGAAAGTTATGCTAAGGGCAGCTTGGATGGAGCAGTTAACAAAACAGGGACTGTCTTTATGGAGTCCATACCCTTGTAAAGAAAGGAGACATTAAAAAAAGTAGAAGGACATAACTAATAAAGAGTTACAAGCTATGATAAAATAGCAGGACAAGCCCCAAGAAAGCACATTAGAGGATTCACATTTCTGTTTTTATTTGTCCACTTCCACTATCAGACTGAGATTCTTGGCCAAAGTAATATGTTATGTACATTTTGTAAAATGTTCCTAAAGGTGGCACAGCAGTAAAATGAGATAATCACTGGGATTGGCCCTCATAGGATGGTTCCAGGTTTGCATCAAGCAACCTTCACAAGTACATCAGTAGGCATGTGCCTTGATTCAGGGCTGGCTAAAGCTGGGGATAGATCGCAGAGTGATGATCCTATTGGGAGGTCTGGCAGATGGCCTGGTGGTTGAGGCACTAAACTCCCATGTGGCCAACCAGGGTTCGATCAGGTGGCTTGCTTTTTCACTCTCTCTTGCTCTCTCATTGTCTCTCTCTGGTAAAATTAAAAAGAATAATAATAATAAATAAAATTAAAATAATTCTTTAAAACAATCTTGTTGAGGTGCTGTCTCTTTTTCTGCCTTTCTATGGGTGTCTCTCATTTATGAAGGAAAAAAATGTATAAACTTTTTAATTTTTTTTAGATTTTTGCCACAGATCAAGTACACTTGCAGGAGATAGACAAAGAGAGTGGGAAGGTGAAAAATCAATCCCCCAAGGGGGATGGCCACACCACAATCCTTTCGCCTCCATTCTCCTTTCAGGATTTTTGGGCATGCACATACACATACCCAGAGTGTTTTTCTGGCTGTTGGTTCTGAGACTCAAACTTCAGAGTTAGCCCTGTGGGATCCAGTGCCTTACCACCACACTACCTGCTGGCCCTGGATAAACTTTTTAATAAGACTTCTAGGACCAGCCCCTTAGTGTAGCAGTTAAACATAGGGAGCCAGATCCACATGGCAAATGAACGTTTCAATCCTGGCCCTAAAGGCTTGAAAAATATGCTGAGCACAAGTCCATGTGTGTTTAAAATCCTGATAGGATGGACAATGGAAAAAAGAGGATTGCAGCCTGACCACAACTCTTTAGCGGCATTTTCTCCCTCTTTCTCTAGCTCTCCCTCTATCTCTCTCTGATGAGTGCACATGCCCTCTAACAACTAAAATAAAAGAAGTAGGTGACAACTGGTAGCATGGTGATTAAGGCAGCTGTATCCCACATGACTGCATGGTTCAAGTCCCAAACCCAGCTGCTTGAAAAATACTCCTGGCAAATATGTGTGAATGGCCAAAATCCAAAGAGGAAAATGGAGGAGAAGGGATTGTGGTGTGACCATCATCCCTGGTGGGTGATTTCTCATTTTTCCTCCCTCTCTCTCTGGTCCTATAGAAAAACTGAAAAAAGGAAAAAAAAAAAAAAGGGCAAGCAATTCTTTTCTTTTTTTTCCAGAGTTTTATTTGTTTGTTTGTTTGTTTTTCTTGCTTACAGGGTATGTGCATTCACCAGAGAGACAGCTAGACAGAGAAACAGAAAGCAAGAAATCACACCTCCCCGGGGGGATGACCATGCCACAATCCCTTCTCCTCTATTCTCTTCTCAGGATTTTGAACATGTACGCACACACTCCTGGCATGAGTTTTAAGCCCCTGGGCCCAGGACTCAACCCACAGTCGACTACATGGGAGTCCAGCAACGTAATCATTACACCATCTGCTGGTCCCAGTAACTATTCTTTAGAAGAATAATAATAACAAAAAATAATAAGAAGAAAAATGTTAAACTTTTTTTTTTTTTTTTTTTTTTTTTTTTTTTAAGGGAGAGGAAACATACCCCTCATTTATTTACTGGGCACAAAATTAAATGACATTAGTAATTCCTCTAAGTCCTAGGAACATTATCTCCAGACAGAAAGACACACTACACACACTTCATCCCATGTGTTTCTGTGCTTGGTATTTTGATAGTGTTCAGATTAGGAGCTGATCTTGTCAGTGGCAAATTCTACTGGTCTATATCATAAAAATCTGATGATTGTTCCTGACCCATAAAAGGGATTTCTTATGTTCAACAAATACATCATCATTTCTAAATGGATGGTTGAATTTTTAAAGTTACTATCTGGATAAAAATTACATTTTGAATTAGACTAAAATGATTCTTTGAAAATATAATAGAAAAAGCATATAAAACAGAAGTTTATGACACAACTTTTTTTTAATTAAGTAAATGCTTTAAATGAAAACCATACTACCATTAACTGACAATGACCAGGTAGCATGCAGATAATAAGGCTGGAGAAGCAGTTTTGTTCTTGATATATTTACATATAACACAGCATTTGATTCCAAAGTCTATGTATGAATTGGCTTGGCATGATTAACAATTTAAAGTTAAATATAAACATAAGGGCAACTTAACCATGGACATTAATTTCCGTGAGTCTATTCAAGGCCGATGATTGTATTTAAAAAAAAAATGAGGTAAAAAACAACCCTGACTCTATGTACACCTGACAGCGAGGGCTGAAAACCCACTCTTGATGACTACCATTCAGCAAAGGAATATAACATCCATCACGCATCTGTTTCAAAAACAGCATGCTTTCAAAGTCTTACTTTTTTTTTTTAACAAGTAAACATTACAGTACTGATAACTTTAGAGACACCATCAGAATGAACTCCAAAATAAGCTGCTAACTTTCACCAGGCACCCTTGAGCCACGTCTTATGGCATCCATTTTAATCCTGTGGTTTTAAGAACATCTTTTTTGGTTTAATTGGTTTTATGTCTCCATTTTCATCTTCCTCATAATTGACCCGGTCTCTCTTCTTGGCAAACTTTTTTCCAATTGTCCCCACCAAGGTCTCATATCTTCTAGCCATTTCTTTGTCTGACACATCAAGCTCCACTGTTTCATCTTCAATGTCTTCTTCTTTGTTCTTGGCATTCATCTGCAGCATTAATTTCTCAACCTCAGGATCAAATCTTTGACATTCTTCCGTAGAGAAGATCTTCACATAACAAGAAACTCTGTTCTTCTATTATGAAACTCTCTTTCTCTTTAAGCTCTGGCAAATCCAAATACCAATGTTCTTCACTAATGATTTTCTTTTCTTACTCTTCTAGTTGTTTCTTGGTTTCCGAATCCAGTCTCCTTTGCATAAACTTCATGCACACCAAGTTCTTGGACAACTTGGTCTTGCGCTCGGCCACCATATTGCTTCCAGCCCGGCGCCACGCTCCGGCCACGAGCCCCAGCGCGCATGCGTCATTAAACTTATTTTTAAAAGAAAGGAATAGGAGCCTGCTGATGGGGCAGTAGTCACATGCAATGCTCTGCAGTGGTGATCCATGTGGGAAAGTTCTGGGTTCATTAATGGAGACTTCTCTGAGTATGCCAGGCACATGTGTGCCATGGTTGGGAGCTGGCTGAAGGCAGGGTAGATTCTGTTGGGTTTGCTGTCTCTGTCTCTCACTCATGAAAGTAATAAGTAAATAAACATTTAAATTAAATAAAAAATTAAATTTAAAAACACATACATTTAAAAAAAACTTTCTATTGCAGGCACCTTGCGCAATGTATGGCATGTGGTAGTTTCTCTGTTGATTCTGCTTATTGAATAAAATTACAGTTACCTGAATTACTCACGTAATCCTTTCAAATAATCACCTGAGTTAAATCTGGCAAGTGTTTTTTTTTTTTTTTTTTTGAATCTTTTTTTTTTGGAGAGGTTTTTGCTATAGGGCGCGTGCGCTCGCCAGACAGATAGAGAGAGAGAGACATAGAGACAGAAAGCGAGAAATCACCCCCCAGAGGGGATGGTCATGCTGCAATCCCTTCTCCTCCATTCTCCTCTCGGGATCTTGGGCACGCACGCACACACACCCGGCGTGAGTTTTAAGCCACCGGGTCCGGCACGCGAACCGCAGTCGACTACGTGGGAGTCCAGCAACATAGCCATTAGCTAACTGCTGGTTCCCAAATCTGGCAAATGTTAGCATTCTTCTTTTACTGATAGAAAAACTTGGTAAAGTAGCTTGTTCAAATTATCTTAGCTGATAAGACAATAGATCTTTAAACTCTGACACCAGTGTTCTTTCACCAAACCACACTGCTTCTAGGGGAAAAAAAAATAGATAATGCAAAGACTAGAAATCATACTAATGAAACTAGCAAACTGTATAAACACATTTGCCTGTCACTAAAGGGGGAAAAACAAAAACAAAAAACTTCAGAGGTGTGCACGAATTAAAATGTATTCAGTTTGTCTTCAAATGAAAATGCATGGGGTAAAAGCCAAAAACATTTTTTAGATTTCCAGCAACCTATACTTAACCAGATGTTAATTCCTTAAAAAACAAACAAACAAAACTCTTCTATTCATATTTTTGAAAGGTAAGATTGGCCTTTTAATAGGAAATCTTTTCATCATGGAGCTAAAATACAACTTTACAAGCCTGGTTATTTATTCTTAATTTGGGCAGAACTATTAAAAAGTCTAAGCTGCTATTTTAGCATATAAAAGAAGACAAGGAAACCTGTGTACTGTATTTGAGGACAGATAGACTAGGAACATCTATGGGAGGTGTCTCAGCTCAGCCTGCTGTAACAAAACTAACTAAATGCTGTAAATTCCTGGTGAGGGCCCTTTTCTTGGCTTGCAAACAGCCTTCTCTAGCTATGTCCACATGATAAAGATCTCTCTCTCTCTCTCTCTCTCTCTTTGTCTCTTCCATAAAGTTTCTAATCCCATCATGAAGACTCACCATCATGATTTCATCTATTCCAAATTGCCATTCAAAGGCAAATACAATTACACTGGGCGTTAGGGCTTCAAAGTATGAATTTTGATGGTACAAACATTTAGCCCATAACAGGAGGTATAATTAAAAGAAATAGTAGGTCATTAAGAAAGTCATGAGGTATTTTTCTATACATTTCTATGCAAAAATGCATCATGACTTTCCCGATGACCCAATAAAATTGATCCCATAAAATATACACACACATAAAATAGACTTTAAGTCATATTTTTTTAAGTCCATAATAAGGTTAAATAGGAGAGGTTTCATTTAATTGATATTATTGATAGAGAAATCAAAGACTGAGATGGAAATATATCAGCAGGAATGTGCTTGGTGAGCCTTTTTAATTTAACTAGAGCATCTTGATGTTACAGAGGCCAAAAAGCTCAAACCACCTTGACATCAGCACAACAGGGAATTTATTGGCCCATGTAGTTGATGTTTATTGGTAGAGCCCACACCAAACCCAGCTGGACCAGGGATTCAATGAGGCCATCTTGGTATAGTTTCCCAGTCTTCATCTCTCAGTTCAGAACTGCTTCTCTTTGAGTTGGCTATCTCCTGTGGTGGGCCAAGATGGCAGACAGAAGCTCTAGATTTTCATTCCATCTTCTTGGTCACTCCAGTGGAAAACTAACATCCCCTTTATAGTCATGTTAGCAGAAGCACTTGAGTGTTCCTTGAAAGGACTGACTTGTGTCATGTCATTGTCTTATTCTTGATCCAATTATCATGGCTGGAATAACAGAACACACAGATTTGCCTGACCTGATTCATGGTTTCATTTTTGGCTCTGAAAGACTAGGATTAAGCCCATCCAAACCATGTGAACTGAAAATATAGAAAAGAAAGTAACTAAGAAGTGTTGGGGTTCTTAATCTCAAAAAGAGGAAATACCCTTCAAGTAGTTCAACACTATAGAGGTCCATCAAAATCTTAATACTATAAAATTAAATAATTGATAAATATTGAAAAGCAAACGGCATGTACTAAAGATGATGGTGGTGGTATGGAGATGAGAAGAAAAAGGGAGAAAATATGGCCTGAGAAAGGCTAGAGGCCAGCCAGTGGCATGACGGTTAAGGAAGCTGGGTACCAATTGGCCCACTGCATAGTTTGAGTCATGGATCCAATGCTTTTAAAAACACCAGGAGCTTGTGTATACATGCCAAAAATTCCAAGAGGAAATAAAAGAGAAAGGATTGCAGCATGGTCACCCCCTTCCCCCTGTGGTGGTGGTGGTGGGGTGCCTTCTCACTTTCTCTCTCTCCAGTGATCACACATGTCCTATAGAAAAACTAAAAAGAAAGAAAGAAAAAAAGAAGAAACTGAATGGCCAAGTATAAAACTTTTTTTCTGAGTTTCCTAGAAGCCAAGATAAGGAGAGAAACTCCATGGCTCATGCAACTTTTCTGATACAACAAAAGGAAGCTTTTGGATAACATAGACATGTGCCTGTGTCTAAACTCAGAATAATTTGTCTTCAAGGTCTTTTAATGAGAAACAGTGGACAATATACTCTGTTTTCAAAATGCAAGTTTTCCAAGAGGTACTACATTTTGCTAGATGAGAGCTAAGGACATATCATTACTCTCTAGCTCTGTAAGGTCAATTATTCAAAAGGCTAGAGTGACATGGTCCAAGTATGCAACCTAATGAAGGACTTAAAGGTAGAAAACCTGCAATGAAATACTAGCCTTGCCACTTATTAGTGAAGACACCTTAACTAGGTCCCTTTTATACCCTGAGCTTATGTTTTTTAAGTATACAGAAAGGGGAGTATCTATATTTTCTGATGATATGGGAGAATTGAATTAAATAATGTATGAAAGTACTTTTAAGTCTGTAAGTTTACACATATATAGTCTTTTCATCAGGAAAGTGATATTCCAGAATTATCTAGATAAAGTCAGATCAAATTACATATATTTTATAATTAATTATATCAAACGTTTAACTGATAAGCCATTAAATAGTAAATCTATTCTAAGTTTTTATTGTAGTTCTAAATAAAAGCCTTTTAAAACTACCTCCTTTTATAATTTCACTCTTAAACTTTCTGTGTTTCAACTAAATGAGGTGTTGAGATGATTTCCATCCTCCTCCTCCTTCTTTCTCTTCTCCTTCTTCTTTTTGTCTTTTAATTTTCCAGGACACATGTATGCTTTCCAGAGAGAGAGGAAAGCATATTCTCCTGTTGGAGATGGTCATGCTACAATCCTTTTTTCCTCTGTCTCTCCCTTCTTTTGAGATTTTTAGGCATGCACACCCTAGTGTCCACATGTTTTTCAAGCTATGAGTTCAAGGACTCAAACCACAATGAACCATGTAGGATCCAGCTACCATAACTACCATACCATCAGCTGGACCTTGTGTTTTGTTTTTTGTTTTTTGTTTTGTTTTTGTTTTTTTTTACCAGAAGGAAGATGTGCTCACCAGAGAGAGAACCACCCAATGGGGCTTGGTCATGCCATGACTCATTCTCCTCCATTCCTCCATCCCTTTAGGATTTGGTCATGTATGCATATGCCTAAAATATAAGGCTAGTCCTTTTATTGAGTATGTTTTTTAAGATTTGCCATAGGATATGTGTAGTCAGTGGCTAGAGACAGAGAGAGGGAAAATGATAAATTACTCCCAGACAGGATGGTCACACCACATCTCTTCTCCTCCAATCTCCTCTCAGGATTTTGGGCATCCATGCACCTACATCTGGCATATTTTGCAAGCCACTGGGCCCAGGACTTGAATCACACAGTCGGTCAAGTGGGGTCTAGTGCCTTAACTACCACGCCACCTGGTGGCCCCTTGTATTGTATATTTAATGTATGTAAAAGCATTTTCTATTGTGTCTGGTCAATAGTAAATGTTCAATAAATTGTAGCAATTGGAAGAAGTAATTGTGATAGTAATACTACAGTCATATTGGTAATAATTGTCTGCAGGGTTTTATTCAGTGTTATGTTCACTGCTTAAAATATTTAGTGAATTTAAAAAAACAAACAAACAAACAAACAAACAATAAAAACTACTTCTTGGGCCAGCCCTGTAATGCAATGGGTTATGGGAGCTAGATCCAACATGGCCGATCGCACTTTGAATCTTGGCCCCAGCAGCTTGAAAAACACATTGGGTATGTGTGTGTGCAAGCCCAAAATCCAGATGAAATGGAGGAAAAAGGATTGTAATGTGACCACACCCCAGTAGGGGGTGCTTTCTCCCTCGTTCTGTCTCTCTCATGAGTGTACATGCCCTTTGGCAAAGAAAAAGAAAAAACAAAGCAGAACAATGCAAGCCAAGTTTGGTGGCATATGTCAAAGGAGGCAGCTAGAAAAGGTCATCTGTTCACCTATACTGTCCCACTCCTCTCACTCCTTTTGGGAGTAACAAAACTTTTTTTTCCCATTTGGAGGTTCTTTTGAACATAATTTATAATATCATTGTGTCCTCAGGGTCTGTTTTAATTGACAGAACCAATAGACACAAGAAATATTTACCAAAATGAGGAACCACTTAAGGTACTCCTTTGGGGGATTTCTTTGTTATGTCCTGGTGTGCTTGGGCAGTTGTGCCCGTTGTGTCTCTTTATTTGCTTTTTAAACTGGTTTTCCTGATTTCTTACAATTTTTTCTGTGCAAAGCTTAATCAATTCTACACAGCAAAGATAAACTGCAAGCTAGGAGCTGAAAAGAACCTGTCTATGTGGTCGAGGTGCCTATTTATGAGACTCCTGATTGGGTGGTGAGACCCAGAGGAGCAGTACCCAGCTCTGCAGTATACAAGAGCCCTTTTTCCGTTCTATGAAATGAGAGGTTTTCAGCTCCCCCAGGAAGCATGTCAGGTCTGGTCTACGGATGGCTGACATTTGGGTACTTTTATATCTGCTTGTGACTTTGAAGATAAAATTTTGAGGTTAAATGTATAAATAATATGGAAGGAAATAAATGCTTGAGGTTAATGTTTGCAGGAAAAGCCAGGGAGGGGACTTTTTGCTAAAGGTATATTTTTGAAACTACTTGACTTTCTACAGATTGATATAGTAACCAAAGGGGTTTTCACTATTTTTTTTTCCTCAATTTTCTTTAATATAAGGTATAAAAATATACCTTATAATCTGAAGCAAGGAAGTAGTCAAATGAGTTGTATTATTATGCTATATTTTTAAATTTACATTTTCACTATAGTAAGAGAAAACTAAGATGTTTCAAAAATCAAAAAGCATAAGAGTTTTTTCTCCATGGTGGTATATATAGGTCAAAAAAAAAGAGGAAATCTACTAATAATCATATATTCACTAACTACCTGAAAACTTCAGTGGTTTTTACTTTCATAGAATTTATTTTTCTATTGGTAATATTCCTTAACATTATGTTTTCTCATACCTCCACATTCACTGTTATTAAATAGGATGTTAGGGGTGTGTGTGAAGAGAACTGAGAAATGTATGTAGTAGTACGTTTTCTCATAATATAATTATCCTTTGATTCTAAATTTGGCTTTTATTAAACCATAGAACATATGTAAGTAGTTTGGGTTGAAAAACAGAAGTCAATTTTGGCTAGGTCAGGCAAAAAGTACAGCTCATTGCAGAGACATTAGAGTTATTTCTCAGTACCTAAGAGCTGAGAGGCGTCTGTGTACTAGGCTAATTTTAAAATGACTTTCAATAGGGCCAGCCAGGTGTGGTATAGTGGTTAGGGTGACTGGGTCCCACATAGCCAACTACATAGTTTGACTTCTGGACCCAGAAGCTTGAAAATCATGCCAGGTGTGTGTGTGTGTGTGTGTGTGTGTGTGTGTGTGCCCAAAATTCCAAGAGGAGAGAAAGGAAAGTGTAGGATAGGGTACTACTGTGTGGCCATCCCCCCCTGAAAGGTGCTTTCCCACTTTCTCTCTCTCTCTTCCTCTCCGGTGGCTATATGCACCCCATAGCAAATTAAGAAAAAGAGGAGGGCAGCAGATGGCATAGAGGTTACATTGCTGGACTCACCCATGGTGACCATGGTTCGAGCCCTGGACCCAGTGGCCTAAAAATCATGCTGGGCACGTGTGCATGCTTGCCCAAGATCACAGGAGAAGAATGGAGAAGGGATTGTGGTGTGGCCACCTCCCCCCACCACCACCCCCGTGGGTGATTTCTCACTTTCCCTCTCTCTGTCTTTCTCTGTCTCTCTGGTGAGCTCATGCGCTCTATGGCAAAAACCTCTCAGAAAAAAAAAAAAAAAAAATCAATCATTTCACCTCCTGATATTCACAACTTTTATAATCTCTTTTTCAGAGTATAAACTGGATTGAGTGACTTCTAACAAATAAAATATAACGAATTGATCAGAGTGTCCTCCCAGATCAAATGCTAAAATCTTACTTGCTCTTCCTCTCTTTACTCTGATGAAGACAGACATCACGTTGTGAGCAGAAAGGGGTATGTGGCATGGGACTGATGGCAGCCTCTAACAGTCAGTGAGAAACTGAGGCTCAGCTTCTGTCAGCGTAACAATCTAAAGGATCTACATCCTGCCAACAAGCATGGGAAAAGCTTAGGAAAAGATCTTTTCTAGTTGAAACTTTCGATGAAATCACAGCCTTGGTCAGTACCCTGACTGTAATCTCATGGGAGACCCTGAGACAGAGGATTTAACTAGATCACATCTAGATTCTCAACCCACAGATAATGAACACATTTTGTTTTGTCCTGTTTTCTTTTTAAAAATTTTTTTCTATAGGGCATGTGTTCTCACCAGAGACAGAGAAAAAGGGAGAGAGAGAAAGTGAGAACTCACCCCCCAGGGGAGATGGCCATGTCATAATCCCTTCTCCTCCATTCTTCTCTTAGGATTTTGGGCATGTATGCACATGTGCCCAACATGTTCTTCAAGCTGTCTGGTTCAGGACTTGAACCCTACAGTTGGCCATGTGAGGTCTAGTCACCTTAATGACTATACTACCTGGCTGGCCCAATGCTATTGTTTTAAGACACTCTGTTTTGAGAAATTTGTTACATCACAATAGATAAGTGATACAATCAATAGTCAACTGTAAGAGCACTGCGAGGCGGGTAGAAACCCGTAAAATATTTCCTCTGCTCTTTGGTTTTCTTTGTTTCTAGGTGTCGATATCACTCATCTCTCTCACTACCGAGCCACTTTGCCTGATGCTCAGAGCTCAAGTACACTAATGTCCCCCATGTTTCCCTGCTCTCAGTTTCCGTCATGCAAAAAGGATGTTAATGTCTTTTTAGGCACATTTCCAAAGCTAATGGAAAGCATCAGATTGGCTGACCTTGGATCAGAGGCTTACCTCTGAACCAATCGTCTATACCACGAAGGAAAATGTGCAAGGGAGGGATTGGGACTGACCCTGCTCTGATCAAGTGTACTAACAGAGCAGTTTTTTAGTTGTCATAAATACTGGAGAAGGTAGTTAGATTTGCAGTTTATCTCAACATTTTGCTAATGGTGAGCTCTCTCATTTATATGATTTGAATTCCTAATATAGTGAAACGTACATATGTTATCATACCAAAAAGTAAATATAGAAAAGTTTAAGGTCTCTACAAAACTTTCCACCTAGAAAATGTGTCATGAGAGATTGAGATTTGTACACAGTACATGCCAAGAGGTAGAAAGTAATAGATGCTGACATTCTTTTTTTTATTATTTTTAAAATTTTAATTTACATTTAATCACATATATCTTTATAGTGTACAACATTGCTTTTTCCAGCATGAATACCATGCATATCAGTCAAGACAAAGACATTACAATATACATTATCATCAGCAAATAGCTTTTCATTTTTTTGTCAATTAAATATACTTTTTTCATTGACATTTTTGCTTATTCAGGAAAGAGATAGTTTGACATTTGCGGCCAACTGAAACTTTTTACCCTCATCACAAGCTCCTTTGAGCTTCCACTCTGCCTGTTGTCTTATATATGTGAAAAAATTGATTCAATTCAGGCAAGGAGGGGAGGAAGAAAAAAAAGATCAGTTGTACCAGGATGACAAACATTGGTCAGGTTATGGTTTTATAGTTGTGACAAATACAAAGATCTCTTTAGAACTGTCTACACTTATGAGAACAAAACATTGTAATTAAACAATGTAGACAAAACAGTGGCTTTGCTGCAGCCTCATTGGGATCTAAAACAACGAACTACGGAAGAGTATGTTTTATTTTGACCACTAGACTTGCTTCAGTATTGAAAGCATTTTATAAAAATTAGCTCTGGGAACCAGCAGTTAGTGTAATGGCTGTGTCGCTGGACTCCCACGTAGTCGACCGCGGTTCGCGTCTCGGACCTGGTGGCTTACAACTCACGCCGGGCGCGTGTGCGTGCGTGCCCAAGGTCCCGAGAGGAGAATGGAGGAGAAGGGATTGTGGCATGACCATCCCCCCCTGGGGGGTGATTTCTCGCTTTCTGTCTCTATGTCTCTCTCTGTCTGTCTGGCGAGCGCACGCGCCCTATAGCGAAAAATCTCTCAAAAAAAAAAAAAAAATTAGCTCTGAAGTCAGAGAAATAAATACCTCTATTACTATTTTGACACTTGTGCCCTGGTGAGTTAGAAAAAGAATCCTGTTGGAAAATGGCCAAGGTAATATACTGAGTAGTCAGAAAAGCCATGACATATTTTTTCCTATGTTTTTTCTATGCAAAAATGCATCATTGGGACCAGCAGATGGTGGAACGGTTACACCACTGGACTCCCATGTAGTAGACAGTAGTTTGAGTCCCAGACGCAGTGACTTAAAACTCACGCTGGGAACGTGTGCATGTGTGCCCAAGATCCTGAAAGTAGAATGGAAGAGAAGGGATTGTGGCATGGCCATCCACCCAGGGGGGTGATTTCTCACTTTCTGTATCTTTCTGTCTCTCCGGTGAGTTCATACACTCTATACCAAAATATCTCTCTAAGAAAAAAAAAAAAGGCGTCATGACTTTTCCAACAGCCCAATAATTACACATGCAGTTTGCTAAAGGGCAGTTTGTAGGTTCCAAGGTTGCTTGTGTAATCAGAAGTGATAAATTCATAATATCCTCAGAGAACATGACACATTTCTTTGGTAACTGGGCTTTAAAAATAGTTTCATTTGGGTTCAAATCCTGCCTTTGCCAATGGCTGGAGACTTTGTGCACATAATTTATGTTCTGTGTCTCAGTTTCTTCATTTTTAAAACACAGAAATATGTAAGCATGCCTGTCTTTATAGTTTTGCTGTAGGGATGAGATAATATAATTCATATGAGGAATATGGCAATGTCTAATGTATAGTAAGCACTCAAAGGTTATTTATTATTATTATATATTTATTGACATCACTTATTTAAAATCTCTCAATCCCAATGTCCTCCTGTGTCAAATAGGGAAATGATTTTAACAGTGACATACATAAAGTTATATGTATGACCTTGCATTTGACATTACACATGCACTCAGTCTAATACATTTTTCTTAATTCTGGAGGAATAAGAAAGGAAAATGAGTAGTCCTTTTATAATCACCTAGGAGCACAGCTGTCATCCAAATAATGATGTGTTCATTTCCTAGAGCTGCCGTAACAAATTACCATAAACTAGATTACTTAAAACAACAAATCAGGCAAGCAGGTGGCACGGAGGTTAAGGCAGCTGGATCCCACATGGCCCACTGCGTGATTCGAGTCCCAGACCCTGCAGCTTGAAAGATTCTCCAAGTGTGTGTGCGTGCATGACCAAAATCGCAAGAGGAGCCTGGAGAAGATATTGCAGCAATGGCCATCCCCCCAGAAGCCAATTTATCTCTTTCTCTTTCATCTCTGGTGAAAACACGTGCCCTGTAGCAAATAGGGGAAACAAACAAACAAACAAACAAGCAAAAACAGAAATTTGGAGCCAGCTGATGGCATGTGGTTAAGGCAGCTGGGTCCCACATGGCTGACTATACAGTTTGAGAGTCAGACCCAGCAGTTTGAGAAACATGCCGGGTATGAGTACCTGCATGCCCAAAATCATGAGAGGAGGAGGAGAAGGGATTATGGTGTGGCCATCTCCTGGTGGTAGGGGGGACATTTTCTTGCTTATCTCTCTGGTGAATGCACATTCCCTGTAGCATATTTAAAATTTTTTAGGAAATAGAAATTTATTATCTTACAGTTTGTGAGTTCAGAAATTCAACTCTTCTATCTTCTGATGGGTCTTGGTTTATATCAGCATAATTCCAATGTCTGCTTATGTCTTCACATGGCCGTCTTCTCTATGTATATCTGTCTCCAATATCCCTCTCCTTTCTCTTGTGAAGACTCTCGTGTTAGATTTAGAGCAGGCCTTAAGTCTCAAGATTTTATCTGCCAAGACCCTATTTTCATCAGATAAAATTACTTTCCAAAGTTCTGAGCAAACATGAATTTGGGGGTAACTATGCTAGTGCTTCCAAATGCCTCCAACTCTTTGCCATTGCCTGTTTTACTTCAATCCATGCACTCAGCCCACATTTTGGAACCACCTACTACATATCAAACACAATGCCATGTCCTAGGACACAAAGGTAGTTTCATTTTTTTTTTTTTAAGAATTATTTTATTGGGGCCTGCTGGTGGCATGGTGGTTAAAGGTGCTGGACTCCCAAAATGGCCAACCGCAGTTAGAGTCCTAGACTTGGTGGCTTGCTTTTTCGTTTTCTCTTTCTCTCTTTCTCACTGTCTCTATCTGGTCAAATTAAAGAAATAATAATAACAAATGGAATTAAATAAATAAATAATTCTTTTTTTAAAAGATGTATTTTATTTAACTTTATTTATTTATTTAAATTTGACCAGAGAGGGACAGAGAGACAGAAAGTGAGAAAACAAGCTTCCAGGTCCGGATTCAAACCACGGTTGGCATGTGAGAGTATAGCACCCTTAACCACCATGCCACTTGCCAGCCCCCACAAAGGTAGTTTTGTTAAGAAGTTCACAATATTTTGAGAAAGTTGCACATTAGACAGATTCTTCAGAACTATAGTAAGTCAGAGAGAAAAAGAGCGCATCATCCTCAGATGGTCAGAGAGGAAGGACGTAAAAACTATAACTCTCGCATATTCTTCATTCAAAGGTGCATGAGTGAACTGAAGATATAAAAGGGAAAGAAAAAAATGGACTTAACAGGGCAAACATTTACCCCCTCAATTAAACAGAGCCAGGCTTGTACCCAACATCTTGCTTCAAATAAGATTACATCCAACAGTCTACAAAACTGGAATATGTAACAGATGAGAACTCTGGACTGTAACATTTAATTTAAAATAACAGCATTCACTTTGAGTCTTCTATCTATAAACAATACATGTTTATGTTAAATGTGGAAAGTGTATTGAAAAATGCATACATTTCCAATGATCGATTCATTGAAACAAAAGGTCACTGGTGACCCAGTGGTTTGTTTAATTGATGATAGATTTCCATGCAACATGGTGATATTCAATTCTCTTTAAGGTTGTTTCTTTTAAAGGGGATTTTTAGAAATGAAATCTAATTTCATAAATGTAATAATTTTAAAGACGCCCCTGCAGCTAAGTGGTAACTGAAACCTAGATGTTAACCTGTCATTGCACCTCGTTTTGCAAGAATAACTTCAGAGGTGCAAGAACACTTATTTTCAGCACTTGGAATGTGTCAAATGTGTTATCTCTAGACTTTGTGAAGTTCACCTCCACCTCCCCCCATCCCACCTAGATTCTTGGTAAGCGTAGGTGTTATGTTTTCTGTGATAGAGGTTTTGTCTTCAGACAGAAAAATCACATGAGCAAGTTGTGTCACAAGGATTTTATTATATTTCCGCAATAGTACTTCTGCTGGCAGGTGCTGTCTTAAGCTACTTCAACCCAGAATCAGGCTCAAAAGCAACTGAGGTTGCTATTGATTTCAGAAGGTTCTGGTATCTACTAAAAAGTAATTTTAATCTGAGATATTTAAACAGAAGGAACTTGACCTTGAGTGAAACTAAGAAGATTAACTTCTTTATTGTCCTATTACTTCCCTTGGCTGTGCACTCAGTGTCTGAATACGCAAATATTGTAGAACACAAAGATTTTCAAAGTGGTTCAATGCAGTGTGATATATTTCAAAAGTAAGCTGGACCAGGTGGTAGCATGGTGGTTAACGTAACTGGATCCCACCAGCCTGGCTAAGCTGTTCAAATCTCAGACCCAGAGCCTCGATAAACATGCCAGGCATGTGTATAGAGCACACCCAAAATCCCAAAAGGAGAAATGGAGGAGAAGGGGTTGCAACATGACCTTCCTCCCCATGGAGGATCCTTTCTCACTTTCCCTCTCTCCTTCTTCCTGTCTGTCTCTCTCGGGAGAGCACACATACCCTCTAGCATACATACATATATACATAAATGATGAGCAGATGGTGTGGTGGTAAAGGGGCTGGACTCCCACATAGCCAACTATGGTTCAAGTCCTGGACCTGATGGCTTGCTTTCTCACTTTCGCTCTCTCTCTATTTCTCTCTTTCTCTCTCTCCGGTGAGCACATGTGCACTATAGTGAACTTAAAATAACAATAATAATAATAAATTAAATAAATAAATAATTTAAAATAAATAAATAAAAAGTAAGTTAATGTTTTATTGCTTTAAGAATTAGCAAACGGTAAGCATACAATTCAGCTGCTGTCATGAAAAAATAATACCATGATGGGACCAGCAGTTAGCGTAATGGCTGTGTCGCTGGACTCCCATGTAGTTGACTATGGTTCAAGTCCTGGACCCGGCGGCTTAAACTCACACCGGGCGCATGTGCGTGCATGCCCAAGATCCCAAGAGGAGAATGGAGGAGAAGGGATTGTGGTATGGCCATCCCCCCTGGGGCGTGATTTCTCGCTTTCTATCTCTCTGTCTCTCTCTGTTCTCTCTCTGTCTTTCTGGCGAGCGCACGTGCCCTGTAGCGAAAACCTCTCCAAAAAAAAATAAATAAATAAAAATAATACCATGATGACATTATATTGCTTAAAAGAGAACGTAGCTTTCTTCCAACTATTCGAAGTATGCCTTTACCTGTCTCACTTTCAGCCAAAGTTGTTTTAAAGATACCTTGAAAATATAATGAAAGAGGGACCAGCTGTTGGTGTAATGGCTATGTCACTGGACTCACATGTAAGTGGACCGAGGTTCAAGTCCCAGACCTGGTGGCTTAAACTCACACAAGGCGTGTGTGCATGTGTGCTCAAGATCTCGAGAGGAGAATGGAGGAGAAGGGATTGTGATGTGGCCATCCCCCCCGGGGGGTGATTTCTTGCTTTCTGTCTCTCTATCTCTTTCTGGTGAGTGCACGCGCTCTACAGCAAAAGTCTCTCAAAATGAAAATATGATGAAAGATATGAATACTTTCCCCAAAAGAATGTATAAATTTGAAAGCAT
Source organism: Tupaia tana (assembly GCA_026018925.1). Classification (NCBI taxonomy): domain Eukaryota; kingdom Metazoa; phylum Chordata; class Mammalia; order Scandentia; family Tupaiidae; genus Tupaia; species Tupaia tana. The sequence goes on along the minus strand of JAKSZU010000006.1, from coordinate 196,713,356 downwards.
TTCCAGTGGATTCGTATCTCCCTTCTCTAGTCTCTTCCCCAGGGGTCCAGTTCATTCCCCTACTCTCTTCAAACTCAGACTTGCCAACGCTAGGGTTTGAATAGGGTATAGACAAGGATACAGTTGTTATTATCTTCCCTTCCAGGCGGGCATCTGACTGTCCCTTGGCTTCCAAGCTGTCACTCTCTATAGACAAATCCACTGATCCTTCCTTTTTCAGGAATTTGTCTGTCAATAACTATGGGAACACACTATGGGGAAACAATAGCAGAGGGATTTCAAAAACTACAGTTGGACAATTATAAAACTGAATTCTTAAAAAGTCCTCACTTCTTGAGTGGGTTATAGGAAAGCTACCCTAGGGAAGCTGCTGCCCAGAAATTTTTCTTTCCAGGTGGGTCTCTTATTATTATTATTTGTGGTTGAATTTCTCATATCCTAGATTTGTCTCAGATAGGTCATTTGAATCTTGGAGCTCTTGTAGGCTAGATAATTGATGCTCTGGTCCCACTCAAACTTGGATATTTTCTCTCTCTGATGACTACACAAGGATCCCTGATCTTTTCCTTAAGAAATAGATATCATGATTTTTTTACAAAATATGCTCAATAGCTATCAAAATAGCTCTTGAAAAATTTGTAAGGGCCCTGGAAAGGGGAATATCTTTATTTTGCTAAATACTTATTGCTAAACTACTAAATATAAAAGACTACAGACTGGGAATACAAACATGGTTTAAAACAAACAAAAAACTACCCCTTAAAAGTTTGCAACCATGGGGCCAGAAGGTGGTGTGGTGGTTAAGGTGCTGGATCCTACTTGGACAACTCAACAGTTTAAGTCCCAGACCCAGCAGCTTGAAAAACACACCAGGCACATGCACGTGTATGCCCAAAATCTCAAGAGGAGAATGGAAGAGAAAAGATCGCAGCATGGCCATCTCCTCTAAAGGGTGATTTCTCATTTTCTCTCTCCTCTCTCTCTCCCTCTCTCTCTTTCTCTCTCTCTGGGGAGTAGTCATGCCCTATAGCAAGGGCATGAAATAAAAACATAAACAAACCTCACATCCAAGATTTTCACTCTTTTCCTATCTTTAACATCTTATATTCGTCTTCACCTGCTTTTACTTTCTTGCAGTCTGAAATTATCTTTGGCTTTATGGAATTATTTTGTATTCTGAAACAAGGTGCTCATCCCTCTGAATTTTATACATTTTTACATCTCTGTTTAGACTCTTTTCCCAAAACTCTTCCATCTAGGACTGTGATGTTTATCAACAGACATGCAGTTAAATTTGAGCTTCAGATAAGAAATAATGATTCTTTAGTTTACATATATCTGGAATGTTGATGGGACATACTTAATAAAAATTTATTCATTGTTTGAGACACTAATGGAACTATGCATCCTGTATTCTATCAGGCAACCATATGCCCATCTCAATTCATCTTCAAAAAAAGTGTTATTTTCTAGAAAATAAAGGTGACCTGCCTGAGCTGATCAACAAAGACCTCCACCCATCCTGCAATGGAAGAGGAGAGGTTGTTCCAGTCTTCAAGGACCGACAGCTTGTTCCTACAGTCCCAGAGACAGAGGGCAGGAGCTGCTGTCCTGCCTGTGCTGGTGCCATTCTGGCCCTCGCCCATCTAGGGGCAACAGGGAATCAAAGGCTGCCCAGCCTGAGCTGATCAGCAAAGATCCCCACACAGCCTGCAATGGGGGACGGGGGGTTGCTCCAGCCTGTCTGTGTGCAATGTATAACAAGCAAATTGGACTACCACCTTACATTCTACCTGTGCAGCTCAGCCTCCAGCCACATTGGGAGCAGAGAGATATTGGTATATAGGAGCCAAACACCTGAAAACAGTGAAGTTTTAGAGGCATTCTCTCCCGGCAAGTAAATGGAGAGAAACTTTCCTTTGAAAACCTGAATCTGAAACTCCCACTGTGGATCACATTCCCACCCACAGTACAGGAGAGAGACTGGCAGAGACCCAGCTCACACCATAGGGAAGCACATGAGCTTGAAAACACAGAAACACACTTCAAAGAAGTCAGAAGTGAGTATATAACCAAATGACTAAAAATCAAAGCAGAGACCTTTGCTTTGATATATATAGAAAGCAAGGAAATACCTCCCTCCAAAAGGAACATCATAACTTCTCACCGAAAATGGATAAAGCACAAAAGATCACAGAAATATAAGGAAAAATATTCAGAATATTTATCATAACTAAACTAAATGAGATGCAAGGAAAAAAACTGACAATTTTAGGAGATGAGACAATCCTTCCATAAATCGAAGGAGAAACTCTATAAAAAGATACTACACACACTGGAAAAGAATCAAACAGAACTTCTGGAGATAAAGAATATGATGCAGGAAACAAAAACCTTCCTCAAAAGTATCATCAGCAGACTAGACTATACAGGAGAAAGAATCTCTGACCTTGAAGACAAACCTCTGATTTAGAACAAGCAATCAAAAAGAACGGAAGAAAAAACATTTAAAAATGAGGCCAGTATGTGGGAAATCCTAGACATCATTAAACAGCTGAATATCCTCATAATACAGATTCCAGAAGGTGAAAAGACAGACACTGACATAGAAAACCTCTTTTATGATATAGCTGAAAACTTTCCAAATTTAGAGGTATGTAGATATCCAAATCAAGGAAATACAAAGGACACCAAATAGATGTAATATAAGAAGGTCCTCTCTGGGACAGTAGATAACATAATGGTTACATTGCTGGACTCCCACTTAGTTGACCATGGTTTGAGTCCTGGTAGTGACTTCAAGCTCACACAAGGTACATATGCATGTACGCCCAAGATCCTGAGAGGAGAATGCAGGAGAAAGGATTACTCTGTGGCCATCCTCCCTGGGCGTGTGATTTCTCACTTTCTGTCTCTGGTGAGCACATGGCCCTATAACAAAAATCTCTGTCACTAAAAAAAAAAAAAAAAAAAAAAAAAAAAAAGAAAAAGAAAAAAGAAAATCCTCTAGAAGGCATAGAAGGCATATCATACCCCATACCCAAATTGGTAAAACAAAAACAAAGACAAAAAACAATATTCTAAAAATGGCAAGAGGAGGAGAAACACCAAGTTACTTACACAGATTACCACATTAGACTAACATTGGACTTCTCAACTGAAACAATGCAAGCAAGGGAGGAATGGGAAGCCGTATTTAAAACACTGGAAGAAAAACAATTTCAGCCAAGAGTACACTACCTGTCAAGATAATCATTCAAATGGGAAGGAGAAATAAAATCATTCGCAGATTAACAAATACTGATAGAATTCACCAAAACTAAGTCAGCTCTGCAGGAAATACTTAAAGGAATACTACAACAGGAAAACTAAAAGGAGATAAATAGAATCAAGAGAATGCAAAACAATTAGAAAAAAAAAAGAGTGGACCAGTAGGTGGCATGTTGGTTCAGGTGCTGGACTCCCATGTGGTCAACTGCAATTCGAGTCTTTGACCTGGTGGCTTGTGTTTTCACTTTGCTTTTTTTTCTCTCTCTCTTTGGTGAGCACATGTGACCTAGTAATAAATTTTAAAAATCAAGACCAGCAGTTGTGTAATGGCTATGTCACTGGACTCCCATGTAGTCGACTGGTTCGAGTACCAGACCCAGTGGCTTGAAACTCACACTGGGCATGTGTGCATGCATGTCCAAGATCCTGAGAGGAGAATGGAGGAGAAGGGATTGTAGCGTGGCCATCTCCCTTGGGGGTGATTTCTCGCTTTCTGTCTCTCTGTCTCTCTCTGTCTTTCTGGTGAGCACACGTGCCCTATTGCAAAAATCTCTCCCCCCCAAAAAAATTAATAATAATGATGATGATAAGTGAAATTAAATAAATAATTCATAAAAGAGTAACAAAATGATAGAAATAAGTTCACATATGCTGATAATAACATTGAATGTCATAGATTAAATTCAACCAAAAGGCTAAAAATTCAGAATAAACTATTTTACACACAAGCGGTTTTGTGTAATTCACCAATTATTTCATAGACAGTTATTTCCATAGGTTTCATATTGTATTTATATATTTATTGTCATAACTATTATCCATTGTATGAAACTAGATTACAGAGGAAAAGTCCACAATGTTAAAAGTAGCTGAGTCTTTCTTTGGAATTAGTCTTTTAAAAAGCTAACATGGAGGCCAGCAGGTGGTGAGGTGGATAAGGGCACTGGACTCCCACATGGCTGACTATGGTTCAGGTCTCAGACCTGGCAGCGTGCTTTCTCAGTTTCTCTCTCTCACTCTGTCCTTCTCTGATCAAATTAAAAAATAAATAAATATAAATGAATAAATAAAGCTAAATAAAATAATTTAAAATAATAAAAAGCTAATATGAAAAACTTGGTGAAACCTATGAATTTTCAAATCACTGATACCATGTCTTCACTTTTAACCATCTCGTTCCAATTTTAGTATTTCTTTATACACAGTATAGTAAAATGGCCTTACAAGAATTCACAGTGAGTAAAAGTTTTCTTTTTCTATCTTTTCTTTTTGGAGAAATTTTTGCTATAGGGCACATGCACTCACCAGAAAGACAGAGAGAGACAGAAAGAGAGAAATCACCCCCCGGGGGGATGGCCACACCGCAATCCCTTTTCCTCCATTCTCCTCTCAGGATCTTGGTCACTCACACACATGCGGCCGGTGTGAGTTTAAGCCACTGGGGTCCAGGACGTGAACCACAGTTGACTACATGGGAGTCCAGTGACTGCCATTACAGCATAGCCATTATGCCATCTGCTGGTCCCCTTCTATCTCTTCTTAATGAGCTATTATTATGTACAATTTTACCTGTCTATATCTGAACCAATGATTGATATCACAGATTTTTTTCAGATTATAAACTCTTATCTCCCATAATCCTCTACATGGAAATTACAAAATCGTCTTTCATTGGTTATGTTAAGATTATGTTTGTTTTCAAATATCTAACCTCAGGGACCAGCAGATAGTATAATGGTTATGTCACTGGACTCCCACTTGGTCGACAGCAGTTCAAGTCCCAGACCCGGTGGCTTAAAACTCACGCCAGGCACGTGTGCATGCATGCCCAAAATCCCAACAGGAGGATGGAGGAGAAGGGATTGTGGCATGGCCATCCCCTCTCGGGGAGTGATTTCTTGCTTTCTATCTCTCTGTGTCTGAGGTGAGTACATGTACCCTATTGCAAAAATTTCTCTTTAAAAAAAAAAAAAACTATCATCTGGACCAGCAGTTGGCATAATGGCTATGTAACTGGACTCCCACATGGAGTTGATAGCAGTTCAAGTCCCAGACCTGGCTGCTTGAACTCACTCTGAGCGTGTGTGTGTGCATGCACAAGATCCTGAGGGGAGAATAGAGAAGGGATTGCAGTGTGGCCATCCCCCTGGGGGAGGGGGTGATTTCTCACTTTCTGTCTCCCTGTGTCTCTCTTTCTGGTGAGCACACACACCCCGTATAGCGAAAATCTCTCCAAAAAATAAACAAACAAATAAATAAATAAAATAACTATCCTCATTAATCTATGAGACTTTTTGTTTTTTTATTTTTAATTACTTTTTCTTTAGAACTGTATTTTACAGTAAAGAACATCATTTGCAATTCAATACATACTTCCAAGATAACCAGTAAAGCAGATTTTGATTGTACACAACATAATATAATGTTAAATACTGAAGGTGGTGAATATGTTTATAGCCTCAATTTATTTATTACACACTATGTACATATTCTTTAAAATCATACTGTACCCTATACAAAGATGTATAATGACTATATATAAACCATAAATTACAATAAATAAATAGTATGTTAGCTCTCCTGTTTAGTGGCTTCCACAGATGCAAAAAGCATCTTCTTTATTCTGTAATCCTGGTCAAGGAGGAAAATGCAAAGACTCCACAGGAAATCACTCCCTGCTGGGAAGAACTTATTTGTTCCTGTCTGACATTGACCCTTTTAGCTGAATGGGACATGTCAGCTATTGCTACCCCCAGATAATACTTGTCATGTTGTCCAGAGACTGTTTGTTTTTTCCCCCTTCTCCCTGATTTAAATTTTTGATTTTGTCTTTCAGTAAAACAAATCCTACAAGTCTAATCCATCACGTGTCTGGGATCTAGATTTGTCCTTCATTTCTTTGAGGAAACTAAATGAGGATAATGTTGGTCATTATAAGGCACAGAGTCTTTAGGAATGAAGACAATAATGCATGAAACACTAGACCACAAATCATTTAAACCCTAAGTTTTGAACTTCTCTAAAAAACAGAGAAGAAAACTAAAGGAGGAATGACTGATTTGCATATCATTTCTGTTGTTTCACCTGCTTGCAATCTGGTAAGATTTAGAATGTGTAAAGGAAAGCCTGGAAAAACGGATTTCAGATGAGCTCCTTTCTGTCTCAGCGTAGCCTGTCCTGAGCTCAACAGATACCACAGTTATCAAAGGGAGAGCGAGAAACACCAAGTGTGTAATTTATTTAACGTAACACTTTTATAAGTACACTATCATGCCAACTGATATCGTTTTCATTCTAAATGTAACTGTAATTGAAATATGTTATCACTAATATCCGAAATCAGCAATTTCTAAGGTAGTTTAATATGCAGCTGCTTTCAAATGTGCTCGCAGATTAGCAAAATGTCAGAGCCTACTTTGAAAGAAGGCTATCTTCTGGGACACCATTTATTCTTGCTCATAACTTTAATGTGATTACCTCCCACTGTAGCAAACTGGTTTTCCATAACATTCTGAAGAGAAGTAGCCACAGAAGAAAGCTTTAATCTTTCCAGTAAGGATGGCTTTCTCTGAGACAGGTTAACAGATAATGTAAATTCCAGGAAGTACACCTTCTGTGTCCATAAAGAAATCATTTATAGATCTGGCATGTGGATGTACAGGGAAATGGGATGTATTATCATATGAACATTCCCCAAGAGCAGGATCTAAAAACCTAAACTAAGAGCACAGTTTTTACTATGTGAATGTTAACCCCATTTTTTAAGAGAACACATAAGACTCTGATTCTGAAAACTGCATGTGACTCCTTTGGGGTCAGGAAAGAGTGCAGAAAATGTACAAACAGCTAAGAATCCTTTTCAGGCCAATGAGTAAATCAGAGTACATATGCCTTTGGTGGTCCAAGGGAGAGTTCTCGGGCCTTAGACTTGAGGCCTCAAGGACCATGTAAACCTGGTGAAGAAATGCCCCTGCCCTCAAGGTCACATTTGCTTCTTAGGATAAGTCAAATTGTCTTTATTTTTTTATTTAGACCTGTTCGGGGGGAGGGTGGGTAATTCTGTCCTATTTTGATACCTGCTGATTCTGAAGACCTCATTACTTTGTTAATTAAATTTTAGGTTATTTTAATCTCCCTTTAATAGTTTATTTTTATCAGTGGGGAAGAGGAAGTAGCTAAAAAATAAACACATAAATTAATGAAAAATGCCACAATAAACAAATATCTTTGTCTTACTGTACGGCTAAACAAAAATATCTGAGACTGGGTGATTTATTTAAAAAATGAGGGTTTTTTTAGCTCATGATTCTGGTGGCTGGAATATCCAAAGCATGAGGCTTTTAAGAAACTGCTTCATCACAACATGGCGGACAGAAGCATAGATGAAGGTTGTTTGTCCAAAGGAGAGAACAGGTTAACCGGTGGCATGGTGGTTCAGGCAGCTGGATCCCACATGGCCAACTGTGCAGTTTGAGTCCTGAACTCAGTGACTTGAGAAACACACTGAGTGCATGTGCATATGTGCCCAAAATCTCAATAGGAGGGAGTAATGAAGGAAAGGCCATGATTACCTCTGTGTCACTGTCCAGCCACCAAAAGGTGCTTCTTAACATACAGAAACAGGGACCAGCAGTTAGCTTAATGGCTATGTCACTGGACTCCCATGTAGCTGACCGCGGTTTGAGTCCCAGATCCTGTGGCTTAAACTCACACTGGGCACATGTGTGTGCGTGCCCAAGATCCCGAGGAGAGAATGGAGGAGAAGGAACTGTGGCGTGGTCATCCCCCCTAGGGGTTGATTTCTCACTTTCTGTCTCTCTGTCTCTCTCTGTCTTTCTGGCGAGCACACGCGCCCTATAGCAAAAACAAAACAAAACAAAACAAAAAACTATCTCTAAAAAAATAATAAAATACAGAAACATAGTTTTTTGGGTTTTTTTTGTAGATATGTTCATCTTTTTTCTTTATGGATTCTTGTTTTGGTGACCAACTTAAGAAAGATTTTCCACCCATTCTCACAGCTATACACTGAAAGATTGTATCCCACATAATTCATGTGTTAAAACATTCCCCAGTGTGATGATATCAGGAAATGGGCTTTGGGGAGGTAAAGACTAAGTTTTCACCTAACAATACATTCAAGTCCCACCACTTGGATTTTGAGGGGATATCCAGATTCTAAGACATAAAGAGGACAAACAAACTATTATCCAAACTGTAACATTTGCCTTCTAGTACGTGAGGTTATAACAAGAAGAAAGCCCTCAATGAACCAGGAAGCAGACCTTCACTAGACACCAAATCTCTGGCACCTTAATCTTCCCAGCCTCCAGAATTACAGAAAATTAATATTTGCTGTTTATAAGCCACCCAGTCTACAGTGCTCTGTCATAGCAGCACAAATAGACTAAAACAGCCATCTTTGTGTACCTACACATTTCTTTATTTTTCTATTAGTTTTTATATTAGTAATGTAATCCAAATGGAATTGATTTTATTTATGATATAGCAGTCTAGTTTTCTTTCATCTAGAAATTCAGTAATCAGGATTATATAAAATGAGTAACTACTCACCTTTCCACACATACCTCACAGGGGAGTATCCACCCAACATGTAATCTTAGATGTTTTCCTATGAATATATAATCCTTTGAGTATATATGCATACGTCTGTATACAGCATACATATTTGCCATATACAAACATGTGCATACACAAATATCCACTGTGTCTATAGCATAATCTGTTTTTATTTAATTTTTCTGCCGTTTGCTTTCTTTATAGAGCATAGCATGTGGGGCCAGATAGTGGCACAGTAGTAAAATGCAATGCCCTGCAAAGCTAATTCACATAAGAAGATTCTGAGGTCGCGAGTTCTCAGAGTACATGCTGGGCATGCGCATGCCTATGAGCCAGAGCTGACTGGAACTGGGGCTGGATCTTGGCATCAACACTCTGTTGGAGGGCCAAGCCGAGGTAGCATATCAGACTACGGTGCAGGAGGTCACATGACTTACAACCTATTTAGATCCCTAGCCTGATAAACCTGAAACAAGCTGGGTATGAACATGCAGTCCCAAGATCTTGAGGCACTGGAGAACTGGAAGAAGAGGATTATGATATAACAAGACTCTTTCAACAGTGTTTCTTTCTTTGTCCCTCCCTTGTGTGTGCATTGCACGCAAACACACACACACACATTGTCTGTCATGAATAAAAACTAAATGAAATTATTTTTTAAAAAGGACCCTATTAAGGTGCTCTCTGTCTTTCTTGCTCATGGAAGAAATCATATTTTTTAAATAAAATTAATTTTTTTGAAAAAAGAACTTACAATGCTGGACAGGAACACCAAATCAGTTGGTCTAGCCCTATTTCATTCTTTTTAAAGGCACCATAGCATATGATTTTAAGAATTGACAAAACTGATTTACTGCTCTCAGCTGAAGAAATGCTCTGAGAAAAATCTCCTGCTGCCCCAGCTCTCCAAATCCAGCTCTGAGCAGCGATCTCTAATCTTTGCATTTCTTTACTCAACTCCTGTGATACAGAATCACAGTTTTCATCTCTATCTTCTAAAAGGGCAAGTTTCTACAGTGCCGCCTTCAATCAGTCAGCTCCAAAGTCTAAATATTTTGGGATAGCTTTCTTTATGTGTTGCAGGTCTGGCTTTTTCACTTAATGTTCAGCATGAAAAGGAAGGAGCATTTAAAGCACCACCATCCTACCACTGACCTTTTTAATCTACAGGGAGTGGGGAAAGCAGTTAAAAATAACTGAAGGCTCCCTTCTGCAATATTTATTGATCTCTCATCAATCTTTGATTGCATAGATGGTACCACTTAGCCAAGCCGTATGATTTTGATATTGATTCAAGATTTTTAATCTTCCATCAGAGCTTTTATAACCACTGAATCTCAATCAAGGTTCAATCATTTCTCAAATATTTATTGAGGCCACTGTTTACCAAGCACTGTGTTAAAGCGCTGTGGATATCCCAAAGAACAAAATAGTCATGATGCTGTGTAGTTATAGATGTCTTTGAGCAAATTTTAATGCTGGATGTAATTAAATGTATTCTTCATTCTCAATTCTCCTTCAAGCATCTATCCAAATATTTGATGCACCTTTTAGCCTTTCTTAAGCCATAAAAAGTAACAACCTCATTATTGATCCCTATCTAGAAAAAGTAGACCATCATGACCTTTTCAAACAAGTTTCATCTAAATAGTTTAGTATTTTTTTTGGAAAGGGATTTTGCTATAGGGCATGTGTGCTCACCAGAAAGACAAAGAGACAGAAAGCAAGAAATCACCCCCCAGGGGGGAAGGCCACACCACAATTCTTTCTCCTCCATTATCCTCTTGGAATCTTGGGCATGCACACACACACACCTGGCGTGAGTTTAAGCCACCAGGTCCAGGATTCGAACCGTGGTTGACTACATGGGAGTCCAGCGATGTAGCCATTATGCCATCTGCTGGTCCCCCATATGTTAGCATCTTTTAAACATAACCAATACTAGTACTATAGGTTAAAAGTGATTTTAGAAATTTTAGAAATATTTATTAAACCCCTATCGTATGTTAGATACTATTTTAGGATCTGGCCTTAGGTCAGACACCCAAAAAATTTTTATAAAGATATATGTCCATACACATCAATATGAAATAAAAGCACATTTGTGTAAGTAATAATAAAGAATTTGAAAGCAATCAAACATAGTAGTTCAATGAAGGTTTATTGTACTCACTAAAGGAGGAAGAGATGACTTGATAGTAGATGATGGGTTGTTGTTGATTTGTTTGTTGTGCCATGGACCTCTTTAGGAGTCTGAAAAACGTAAACATTTTCTTAGAACAGTATTTTTTTAAGTGTATAAATTAAAATACATTTGGATTACAAAGGAAACCAATTGACCTATACTTTGATAAATAATTGTTAATTAGGAACCAGATGGTGGCGCAGTGATCACACACCGCTTTACAACACCAGCCACATGGGAAGAGCCCAGGTCTGTAGCTCAGGGTCTCCCCGTACGCCCTACATGCACACAGTCCAAACTGGCAGAGGCTGGAGGTACATTGCAACATGAAGATCCTATTGAGAGTCCTCTTTCTCTCCCCCATGGAACAAAAAAATAAACCTTTAAAACAAACAAACAAAAACCTATTTCATTAATTTCTACAAGCCCTACTGTCAGCATCCTTAAACTAAAAACAAAAACTCCTGGGCTTGGGGCCAGCAGGTGGTGTAGCGGTTAAGGTGCTGGACACCTACATGGCCAACCGCAGTTTGAGTCTGGACCCCGCGGTCGACTACATGGGAGTCCAGCGACATAGCCATTATGCTAACTGCTGGTCCCGCACCCAAACAATTTTTATAAATATATTTTTCTAGACATATATATGAAATAAAAGCACATTTAGCTCTCCAGTGGTAACGACCTCCCCATGAGAACATGCCTCTCGCAAAGACCTCCTTCATCCCTCTCCAGAAGAGAAGAGGAAACACGAGAAGAAGTGCCTGGTGCAGAACCCAGATTCCTACTTCATGGATGTGAAGTGCCCAGGATGCTGTAAAATCACCACAGTCTTTAGCCATGAACAAACGGTAGTTTTGTGCATTGGCTGCTCCACTGTCCTCTCCCAGCCTACAGGAGGAAAAGCGAGGCTTACAGAAGGATGTTCCTTCAGGAGGAAGCAGCTCTAAAACATCCTGACTCAAGATGAGTGGGAAACCATCCCAATAAACACATTTTGCATAAATAAATAAATAACAGAAACAAAAACAAACTTAAAAAATTCATGTAAATAATAATAAAGAATTTGAAAGCAATCAAACAGTAATTCAATGAAGGTTTATTGTACTCCCTAAAGGAGGAAGAGATGACTTGGTAATGGGTGTACAGGGAAGAGGGGAGAGAGTCTGGTGTTGAAAACTCATTCTTCTTTCTGCACTATTTTCCTTGTGAATTTTTCAATCTTTGAAGGAACTCATCCTTCCTGAGGTCAGTTTTGCTTAAAATAAGCTTAATTGTTTTTAGGAAAAAAGAAAGAAAAAACACTAATAACTCAAATCACATATGCATAGTGCAGCACACTCACAACAAACCAAAAGGTTATTCTTGCTTGGTATTCACTAACAAAACAAAAATGGTTTTAATTTGCCCAGAGAGACAGAGAGGGTGAGAGTGAGAAAGCAAGCCACTGGGTCCAGGACTTGAACCGCAGTCAGCCATGTGGAAGTCTAGCTCCTTAACTACCAAGCCACCTGCTGGACCCCCAACTACATATATTCTTAAAGCTTTCCTACAAAGCAAGTAAGGAATAGATCTTTACCTTCTAACTTTCTTCATCTTTTTTAAAATTAGAATTATTTATTTAATTTCTGGTCCAGCAGGTGGCATAGTGTGCACTCGCTGGAGAGACAGAGAGAAAAGCAAAAATCTTAAAAAAAAAAAAAAAAAAAAAAAATCACTTAGGTAGAAAAGATGTCTCTGATGTCCCTCTACCCCATCCCCATCTGATTAGACTCTCAGAGCTCCTATATTTTCCTTCCATAGCAGTTTTCATAATGGCAAATATGTCATTTCTAATGCTATTTACTTAATGTTGTCTTCCCATCAGATTCCATGGGTAGGAGACAGATTTATTCTGTTTGTGGATGTATCTCCAGTGCTTAGCTAGTGCCTGATAACTGACAGGTGATCAAAATAGTGGCATGAGTTTATGAAAAAGGTGGAACACAAATATATTAGACAGCAGTGAATTTATTCGCAACAGTAACTGGGCGAATCAAATTAAGGTCAAGCTATCTGAGTCAATGGGTGACCTGGTTCTTAAGATGCTGTATCCCACATGGCTGACTGGGGTTCAAGTCCCAGACCCAGCCACCTGACAAACACGCTGGGCATGTGTGTGTGTTGGGGGTTCCTAAAATCCAAGAAAAGAAGGGAGGAGAAGGAATTGAGGTGTTGTCATCCTCCCTGGGAGTGCTTTCTCACTTTCCCTCCCCTTTCCTCCCCGCCCCCCCAGGGGGAATGCACATACCCCTAACAAAATTTACAAAACAAACAAAAAGACTGAGCTACCTAAAGCATGTTTCCCCAAATGTCTTATAAATTATGCAAAATCGTTCCTCATACAAAGATCTACAGCATTCATCAATTAGTTGATCACAGTTTAATGCTAATTAGTGTCTGTCTTTTTTCTTCTTTTTATTTAACAAGAACAATATATTTTGCTGTGTTTCTCTTTTTTCCTTATGGCCAGGAAGCTCAAAAGTAAGTTTATTGTTTAATTACAGTGTTGCTATTCAAACCTAGTTTTCTGGTAAAACTTCTTTCTACCTTTTTTACATTACTTATTAGGCTTTTTATTTAAGTCTGTTAAATATTTGCTTCATGTCAAGTTGTCTTCATTTTTTTTTTTTTTTTGGAGAGGTTTTTTTTTGCTATAGGGCGCGTGCGCTCGCCAGACAGACAGAGAGAGACAGAGAGATAGAAAGCAGGAAATCACCCCCCAGGGGGGATGGCCATGCCGCAATCCCTTCTCCTCCATTCTCCTCTCGGGATCTTGGGCATGCACGCACATGCACCCGGCGTGAGTTTAAGCCGCCGGGTCTGGGACTCGAACCATGGTCGACTACGTGGGAGTCCAGCGACATAGCCATTACGCTAACTGCTGGTCCCAAGTTGTCTTCATTTTTAAGTATCTTTTTATTTTCTTAATTTGCTAGATGGTACATATGCTCACCAAAGAGAGACAGAGAGGAGTGAAGAGAGTGAGAAAGCACCTCCCGGGGGGATGGCAACACTGCAATCCTTTCCCCATTTTTCTCTTTGAAATTTGAGTATACACGCGATGTGCCAGCGTGTTTCTCAAGTCACCAGGTCTGGGAACTGAACCACACAGTTGACTGTGTGAGATCCAGCCCCTTACCCTCCACTCCACCTGCTAGCCACTGTAATTGTATCCTGATTTTGTTTAAAATCACAGTATTTCTTATTCGAATGGGTCCAGAAAAGCATAGAAATAGTACCACTTGGGCTGTTTCTGATCAACTCCTAAGGACGAAAGCTGTGTCTGGACTTAGGAGGTTTTAAGTGTCCTAGTTGAAATCACAAGTGCTGTGGGGATGGGGAAGAGAAGTGGGTGAGCAGCGATGTGAAAATTAAAGAAAAGGCAGTAGGCTGGCTCCTTGGCCTAGTGGTTGAGGCAGCTCTGGATCCCACATGGCTGAGCATGAAGTTCGAATCCCAGCCCCCTCCTGGTGGCCTATAAACAGTCTTGGCACATGTGAATGTGCCCCAAACCCCAACCGGATGAACAAATGGAGAAGGGATTGTGGTGTGACAATGCTCCACTGAGGGGTTGCTTTCTCCCTCTCCCACTCACTGTCTCTCTGTCTCTGTCTCTCTGGTGAGTGCACATGCCCTCTGGCAAATTAGAAGGGAAAAAAAAAAGGCAGCAAGAAAGTGCAAGTTATACATTGCTCATGAAATATAAATAGTATATGAATGCACTTTGGCAACCACTACGCAAAACTCTGCTTTCTGTGCTAGAATTTTAGTGTATAGGGGTGTGTGTGTGTGTGTGTGTGTGTGTGTGTCCAGTTAGTGCTGGGGCCTCCTATGCTGCATCGTGCGTCTCTGGTGAGCTGATTTTTCAAATCACTTTTCTTTCTTCCCTAAGTATATCAGGCTGGGGAAAGGGGTGAATTAAAAGAGTTCATCAGTTTAGAAGGAGGGGGAATTTAATCGTAAGTCTGTACTTTCTTTAAATGATTAAACAATGAGTGTTTATAAAATCTAGAAAAATGTTTTTGCTCCCCCAGAGTTTTCTTTTCAAAGACTTCCCTGTGCACTCAGCTAATTTGAAATGAGTCCCATAGGGTGCTTATTTTTATACATACATTGCCAGAGTAGTTCCTGTTTTGGTTTAAATGTGTTCCTTCTTTTTAGTCAGATGAAAGAGAACTTTCTTTAAAAAGGACTTGTCTGCTGATCATGTTTGTTAGAATGAGCCTAAATAAAGCTTCTGTTAAGAGCTTAACTGTTTGGTTTAATCTTCTTGGCTAAATTATCTGTAGATTTTTGTCCTTAGTTGGACTGCATAACCAAAGTGCTCTCTCTACACCCTGAAATGTGTGCCTTCCCTAAAGGCTACTCTGAACTGAATGTCTTGAGAAAGGAACTTTCTCTCTCATTGGACTGACTTATTCCTGTGCAGTTAGCTGTTGGGGTGTGGAATATGATAGGCACCAAAATGAGCAAGTATTAATTCTGCAGCAGATAAGGATGTAGGAGGGACCTTTTTTTGGACAGAGGATACATGCACTCATCAGAGAGAGACATAAAGGGGGAAGGGGAAGTAGAAAAGCACACTTCCCCCCCCCCAAACCCCCCCCCCCCTCCCCGGGAAATGGCACACTGCAATCCCTTCTCTGTTTCTCCCTTCTTTCAGCTCTTTGAGCATACATGCACACACGCCCAATGTGTTTCTCACGTCACAGGGTCTGGGACTTGAATCTTATAGTCAGCTTTGTGGGATCCAGTCGCCTTAACCAGCATGCCACGAAATGACCCAGAAATGATATCTTGAGGCCTTCAGAGATGGTAGAATATCTAAAGAGGATGAGCCATGGGAAGGAGATAGAAGTAGCTCCTCAAAGCTGGCACAGTCAGAAGGCAGGCAACTATAAAATTAAGCTTTCCTAATAGGATATTTTCCTCAAAAGGAAATTCTGGAAAGATACAATAGGAGAACCAGCAGTTAGCGAAATGGCTATGTTGCTGGACTCCCATGTAGTTGACCAGGGTTCAAGTTCTGGACTCGGTGGCTTAAACTCATGCTGGGCACGTGTGCGGGCATGCCCAAGATCCTGAGAGGAGAATGGAGGAGAAGGGATTGCGGCATGGCCATTCCTCCTGGGGGGTGATTTCTCGCTTTCTGTCTCTGTCTTTTTTTTTTTTTTTTTTTGGAGAGGTTTTTGCTGTAGGGAGCATGCACTCACCAGAAAGACAGACAGATACCGTGGTCAACTACATGGGAGTTCAGCGACATAGCCATTACGCTAACTGCTGGTCCCTCTCTATCTCTCTGTCTTTCCGGCGAGTACACAAGCCCTATAGCAAAAACCTCTCAAGAAAAAAGAAAAAGACACCATAGAAAAAATAATAACCAAACAAATAAATAGGCAAGTAACAAATTATTCATACATGTTTAACATTCAGGGTCAGCCTAAAAAGAAGGCTGAGGAATAATAAATGAAATAGAAGTGGCTTTTGGAGCCAGGGCTGAGGATCCACTCACTTGGATAAACAGACTCTGGTTCCCAGAGATGTGCTCATTGCAATGGCAGCTAAGAAAGTTGGTTTGTATAATAAAGAGAAGGGCAGGAAGAAGGGAGGATACAAATTGTTTGTCAAGAATTTGCACTGGTCTATTTAAAATAATGCAGAGGTGGGACCAGCAGTTAGAGTAATGGCTCTGTCACTGAACTCCCACGTAGCCGACCGGGTTCAAGTCCCGGACCCAGTGGCTTAAACTCACGCTGGGCATGTGTGCTTGCGTGCCCAAGATCCTGAGAGGAGAACGGAGGAGAAGGGATTGAGGCGTGGCCATCCCCCCTGGGGGGTGATTTCTCGCTTTCTATCTCTCTTTCTTTCTCTGTCTTTCTGGCAAGCACACGTGTCCTATAGCAGAAACCTCTCCAAAAAAAAAAAGTAAAATAATGCAGAGGTCAGACCTGTAGTGCCCTGGTTAAGCACTGTATGTTGGGAGCCAGGTCCTACATGGCTGACTATAGTTCAAACCCTAGCTCCAGTGACTTGAAAAACATATTGGGTGCACACATATGTGTTCCCCCAATCCTGACAGGATAGAGAAATGTAAGAAAACGGATTGCGGTGTGACGATGCCCATTGTGGGGTGTTTCTCACTCTTTATCTCTCCGATTAACGTATGCACTCTCTCTGGCAATTACAAAATATAATGCAGGCAACTAATTGACTATACCTTTTTCTTTACATCATGAACCCTGGGATGAGAATACTGGGGTAAGGAAAAGGTGGGGGAGGGGGTCACACTATAAAATGTATAATGCTTTGTACCATCAGCTAATTTACTGTAAACTGAAACATGCCTTGTGGGCAATAACCCTGCTAGGTGTGGGGCTAACCAAAATGTCAGGCTCATGTTTACTCAGCCTTTAACATTTCAAACAAGCTTAAATTCTACAGACTGCTCTGAACAGCTTTCCTTTCAAGGAAAACCTCGAAAATATTATGGTAAGCAAAAGAAGTCAGAAACAAGAGACTACATATTGTATGATTTTATTTACATAAAATGTTCAGAGTGGGAAAATCTCTAGTGACAGAAAGATTCGCAGTTTTCTAGGACTGGGAGGTGAGTTGGGCCTTATTGGGGGTAATGTCAATGTTCTAAAACGGGTTACAGTGATGGCCTCATAACTCAGTAAACTTACTAAAAATCACTGAATAGTACATTCCAAATGGATATATATATATATATATATATATATATATATGACATATTTATAGATATATCATATATATGATATATTTATAGATATATAAATATAGATATATAAATATATCATATATTTATAAATTTTATATATATTATATTTATAAATTTTATATATCTTTTATATTTATAAATTTTAAAACCTACCTCAACAGAATTATACATTCCAAATGGATATATACATATACACACACATATGTATATATACATATGTATATATACACATACATATTTACATATATATGTGTATATTACATATATATGTGTATATATATACACATATATATGTATATATACAAATATATACATATATTTGCATATATACAAATATATATACATATATATGTATATATACATATATATCTCTTATATATTTATAAATTTTAAAACCTACCTCAACAGGGATCTTTTTTTTTTTTTCTTTTTTTGAAGAGGTTTTTGCTATAGGGTGCGTGCGCTCACCAGACAGTCAGAGAGAGACAGAGGGATAGAAAGCGAGAAATCACCCCCCAGGGGGGATGGCCACGCCACAATCCCTTCTCCTCCATTCTCCTCCTGGGATCCTGGGCACACACGCACACGCGCCCGGCGTGAGTTTAAGCCACCGGGTCCGGGACTCGAACCGCAGTCGACTACGTGGGAGTCCAGTGACATAGCCATTACGCTAACTGCTGGTCCCGGGATCTTTTTCTTTTAAGAAAAAGAGCACATCATCTGTTCAAAGAGACTAAGATAGAACTTTTCAAGCATAAAGATAGAAATACTCTCAAATATCATAGTCTCTTATCATCTAAATAGTGTACTGACAGCTTTGTTTCTATAAGAGAGAAAAACAGAGAAAAGAGCCATCCCTTGAGTATACTAACGGTATATCTCTTACTGCTGGTTTACTATTTGAAATTTACTTGTGAAATAACCAGGAGGGTCAGACATTAAAAACCACAAGGAAAGCATTCCTTAAGTTTGAAGGGCAGCATCACAGTCAAAATTCAAATGGGATGGACCAGTCCTGTAGCCTGGTGGTTAAGGAAGTTGGATCCCACGTGGCAAACCACAGTTTAAATCCCTGCCTTGAAAAACACATCAGGTGCATGTGTGTGTGTGTGTGTGTGTGTGTGTGTGTGTGTGTTCAAAACCCCAAAAGAAGGGAGAAATGGAGAAGGGAATGGAGCGTGACCATGTCACATGGAGATACTTTCTCACTTTCTCTGTCTTTCTGTTTCTCTCTGAAAAGTACATTTACCCTTTTGCAAAAAAAAAAAAAAAAAAAAAAAAAAAAAAAAAAAAAAAAAAAAAAACAACTAAAGATTGAAGCATAGACTATGCCAATATTTAATTAGGAGTCCAGTGATATAACCATTACTCCATTTGCTGGTCCCTATAGATTCTTTTTTTTAAAAGAGGGATTTTTGCTATAGAGCATGTTTGCTCTCTGGAGAGACAGAGAAAGTGAGAAACCACCCCCAACCAACCCCACCCCACCCCGCCAGGGGGATGGCCATGGCACAATCCCTTCTCCTCCTTTCTCTGCTAGGGATTTTGGGCCATACCCATACATGCCTGTTTCAGAGTTTCAAGTTTCTGGATCTGGGACTTGAACCACTGTCAGCCATGTGGGAGTCCAGCACCTTAGCCACTATGCCACTACATTTTTACCATTACATTTTCAAAGCAGTTATTCTCAATCATTAGTGCCTAGGTAGTTGGGCCATAAACTCAGTGGATGATTCAGTTGATCTTAGGTATGCCACAAGTTTTGCATTTCTATCAAATTTCCAAGGTGATGCAGAGGCTACTAGTTTTGGGACCATACCTGGAGAACCACTGAGATGTCTCAATTCCTTTTCCTATTAGTTTGAAGAGAAGTGTAGGACCACGTGCTCCATGTTCAGAAAGTTAAAAATCCTGCAGACCAGAATCTATAACTTGTAAGAGCTTTATATGAATCTTTAAAGTTTGCAGCATGCCAAAGTTGATTCTTATCACCCGTTTCTGTCGTTAACCACTTTAAAACTTAAACTTTGGGACCAGCAGATGGGGTAATAGTTGCATCGCTGGACTCCCATGTAGTTGACTGCAGTTCGAGTCCTGGACGTGGCAGATTAAAACTCAAGCCAGGTGCGTGTGCATGCATGCACAAGATCCCGAGAAGAGAATGGAGGAGAAGAGATTGCTGCGTGGCTATCCGCCCGGGGGGGCGGTGGTGGTGATTTCTTGCTTTCTGTCTCTCGGTCTCTATCTGTCTCTCTGGCAAGCGCACACGCCCTGTAGCAAAGATCTCTAAAAAAAAAAAATCTTAAAATTGAATTAGCTAAGAGATGAACCTAAGAGATTAAGATGGGGCCAGTCAGGTGTTGTAGTAGTTCAGATGGCCAAATTCCACATGGCCAACTGCACAATTGGAGTTCCGAACCTGATGTCTTGAAAAAACTCCAGGCTACTGTGTGTGAGTGTAGCCAAGAGGAGAATGAAAAAGGGATTGCGGTGTGGTCGTTCTCCTTGGGGGTGGTGGTGGTGATTTTGAGGCTTAGACATATAGTTAGGGTATAAGACACAAAATAGAGACACAGTAAGCTTTATGCAAGATGGCATCATAATGGCTAAGTTTTAACAAAGAGTTGGGTACATTAGGGCTCAAAACACTATAGCTAAGGGCAATGGTTTGTATTTGTTAACTACATTCTAACAAGAACTGCAGATTGATAAGGTCTGCTGACCCCTGGAAGAATGGGGTAGTAAATCACCCAGATTACCATGGAACTATTTTCTGAAGCCCACTTATCAGAGAGCCAGCCCCTTGCTTGGACTGCTAGATAAAAGCCCATCTCAGGCCAGCAGGTGGCCCAGTGGTTAAGATGCTGGACTCTTTTTTCTTCTTTTGTTTGTTTTGGGAGAGGTTTTTGCTATAGGGTGTGCGCTCACCAGAGAGACAGAGAGACAGAAAGCGAGAAATCACCCCCCCCACCACCACCACCAGGGCAGATAGCCACACCGCAATCCCTTCTCCTCCATTCTCCTCTCAGGACCTTGGGCACGCACGCACACGTGCCCAGCATGAGTTTAAGCCACAGGGACTCAAATCGTGGTTGCCTATATAGGAGTCCAGCGACATAGCCATTACACCAACTGCTGGTCCCTCCTTCCCCTCTTCCTGCTCTTCAGTCCTCTTGTCTTCCCCAATATGAGGCTTCAAAAAGTTTATGAAAAAAAAATGAAAGTTTGAGCTTACTTTGGTGCAAATATTTTTTAAAAATCCATTCATTTTTTTTTTTCATAATACACATTTTCTATGAACTTGTTGAAGACTCCTCATTTTGTTTCATGTCTACAATGTGCCTTGATCCAAGCACTGGACCCTTAAGTGGCTGCCTGCAGTTGGAATTCTGGACCCGGAGGCATGAAACACTAGGGGCATGTGTGTGCATGCCCAAAATCTCAGGAGAAGGGGTTGCGGTGTGGCCACCTTGCATCACGACCCGCTCCTCCACCCCAGACAATTTCTTGCTTTCTGTCTCTACAGTGAGCATGCATGCCCTATAGCAAAAAAAAATCTTAAAAAATAAAATAAAAATAAAAATCCCTTCTCTCAGCACCTCTTTGGCAACCCACTTCTGGAACCTCTCCCCATTTCAGAGTTCTGTTCTTCCCTCTCTCTCTTAATAAACTCTGCTTTACTGCTCCTTTGTTTGTGGCCCTAATTATTCATGAGTCTGTGACAAGAACCTGTACCTCTTGTGGTCCTGAATCTGCACTGGTATTAACGCACACCCCAATAACCTACGTCAACCTCTCACTTTCTTTCTCTCTCTCTGTCTCTCCAGTGAGCACACACATCCTATATAAAAATTTTTAGGAACCAGCAGATGGTGTAATGGTTATGTTGCTGGACTCCCATATAGTCAACCGCAGTCGAAGGCTTGGACCTGGCAGCTTAAAACTCATGCTGGGCTCGTGTGTGTGCCAGCCCAAAATCCCTAGAGAAGAATGGAGGAGAAGGGACTGCAGTGTGACCGTCCCCCTGGGGGGCGATTTCTCACCTTCTGTCTCTCTTTCTTGCAAGCACATGCACTCTATAGGGAAAATATCTATTTGAAAAAATATTTTTTAAAAAAGGTAAATGAAGATGAGCATCCAGTAAGACAACCTTTTCTCCCAGGGAGGTTGCCCTGGAAAACAGAGTAGAAAGTGGGAAATTTGAAAGAGAGAAATGGGTGGAGTCAAAGGGTTGGACTAGGAGGAAGGAAAAGGTTTTGGAAGGAGGCCGACTTTGAGAAATGGCCTTGGGGTTATACAATGGAAAAGTCAGTGAGAATTGCTGGAGGGCAGGTTTTCAGTCCAACCGTGTGGTGCCCAGAGGAACATACCAGCCCTCCTACTGCCCTCCGGCCTTGTCCACCCACCTCCCAAGGAGCACAGGGCTCTCCTCAGTTGTGGGGTAAAGGGATTGTGAAACTGACCAGCTCCTTGGTTCCTCCTGCCAATTTAGGCCAAGGGGGAAGTGAGACGTTTAAATGGTCTTAAATAGAAGGCTTTTTTGCTTTCTCTTATCAGCCTCTAGAGATAATTTTCATTCCAATGAAAATTATTTTATTTGGCAGATTAATGTTTCAGTATTTTCTTTGATTCATTTTCTTGGAGCCTTTTATAAATACAGCTCTATTTCCCAAGGTATGTCAGCCACAAGGTATCTTCTCACCTGCCTGGAGTTTTGTTTTATTTTCCTTCTTCTGTCTCTACTCTTCTCCAATTGATCAAACTTTACCTGGTTTTGTTTTGTTTTAATTAGAGGGCACATGTTCGTGTGAACTCTCCAGAGGGAGACGAAGAGACAGAAAGAGGCAGAGAGAGAATGTACCTTCCAAAGGGTTGTGGTCACACTGCAATCCCTTCTCCACTTCATCCTGTTGGGATTTAGAGCATAGATATACACGTGTCCATTGTATTTTTCAAGCCCCTGGGACTGAGACTTGAACCACTGTCAGTCATGTGGGATCTGGCTTCCTTAACTACTAGCCCACAACACCCACTCCTTTATCAGATTTTATTCCTCATAGTTCATTTTAGAAACGATAATGTCAGAAACACTCTTACAACCCCTACCATGAATTCAGAGCTCAAATTTTGCAGTCCGTAACTTGAGGGTCCATAACTTGTGAGATCCTGGGTAAATTACTTATTTTCCTTAGAATTGTACCCACTATGTTAAATGCTATCAACCATACTTACTTGATGAGGTGTCTTGAGGAATTAAATGAGAGGGCCAGGGAACCAGCAGTTAGCGTAATGGCTATGTCGCTGGACTCCCACGTAGTCGACTGCGGTTCATGTCCCGGACCCGGTGGCTTAAAACTCACGCCGGGCTCGTGTGCGTGCGTGCCCCAGATCCCGAGAGGAGAATGGAGGAGAAGGGATTGCGGTGTGACCATCCCCCCTGGGGGGTGATTTCTCACTTTCTGTCTTTCTCTCTCTCTCTCTCTGTCTGTCTGGTGAGTGCACACGCCCTATAGCAAAAACCTCTCAAAAAAAAAAAAAGAAAAGAAAAGAAAAATGAGAGGGCCAGCCCCATAGCAAGTTATTAAGTAAGGAAGCCAGATCTCAAATGGCATGATAGCGGTTTGAATCCTGGCCCTGGCACCTTATAAATCATGCTGAGCGCATGTGCATAAATGCCCAAATTCCCAGCAGGATGGTGAAATGGAGGAGAAGGGATTATGGTGTGACCAACCTTCATAAGAGAGTGCTTTTTTCCTCTTTGTTTCTCTCTGATGAATGCAAATCTCTGGCAATCAGAATGAATGAGTGTGCATTGGGACCAGCAGATGGTATAATGGTTATGTAATTGGACTCCCACGTAGTCTACCATGTTTCGAGGCCCACACCTGACAGCTTAAAACCTATGCCAGGCATGTGTGTGTGTATGTCCACAGTCCCACAGTCCCACAGTTCCAAGAGGATAATGGAGGAGAAGGGATTGTGGTGTGGCCATCCCCCTTGGGAGGGGGGTGATTTCTTGCTTTCTGTCTCTGTCTCTCTCTTTCTGGTGAGTGCACGTGCCCTATAGCAAAAATTTCTCTTAAAAAAAAAAAATGAAAGAAAGAAAGAAAGAAAAAAGAGTGGATCTGTAACACTTACCAGTGTCTGATCCATTGTTAAGATGATCAGTACTGGGACCAGCAGTTGGCGTAATGGTGATGTCGCTGGACTCCCAAGTAGTTGATGGCAGTTTGAGTCTCGGACCCGGTGGCTTAAACTCATGCTGGATGCGTGTGTGTGTGTGCCCTAGATCCCAAGAGGAGAATGTAGGAGAAGGGATTGTGGCGTGGCCATCCCCCTGGGGGTTGATTTTTCCCTTTCTGTCTCTCTGTCTCTCTCTGTCTTTCTGGCAAGTGCACACTCCCTATAGCAAAAGGATTCGAGTCTTTCTCTCCTCAGCAAGCACACGCACCATAAGGCAAAAACCTCTAAAACATACTATAATTAATATTATTAACATATTATTGTTGATTTTAGGCAATGTTGTAATCCTTTTTTAAACTCCTTTTTCCTTCTACTCTCTGAAATGCCTCACAGTTAAGGAACTGAGTTTTATTTGAAACCTCTTTGCTAGCTTTTTTGTGTCTTTTTGAACCCTGGTAGATCTAGACTCGGTACATATGCCCTAGCCTGTGCCCTTGGTAAGCAAAGCCAGGCAGGGTGCCAGGAGGAAGGCAACTAAAAGTGGTCTCCTCCTTTCTAATGGGTACCCAAGAAATAAAGAAATAAAAAGCATGGGTCACTAGCTGAAGAGATAAGGCCACAAGAAAAGCTAAATTATTTTAAGATTTAAGTAAGAATTGGAGATGAAAATAGAAGTCATTTTTTCATTACAACCCTTCTCCAATTTATCATCTTCAGGGCTTTAAAAAAAAAATCTAATTTTAAGTACCCCCAAGTCCCCCATGCCCACCTCTACCAACCAGTTTTTTCGATGATATTCATCATCTGTAGTTTAAGCCTCCAAGACGCTCCAAAGTCAGGCCCTTCTTTTTCCTTCCTCTCAAGGAGTCCCAATCACAGGTCACCTTTACTGACTTAGCAGAGGCTATTTACTTCGGGGCTTTCTCATCCTCATCTGCTTCAAAACTAAACCCAGAAATAAATGCCTTGTTTCCATGTATCATGCACACTCACTAAGAACTTTCCCATTTGACCCTGTTCTCGTTGGTTAAGCTGAGTTTTCTGGGCACCTAGCATTTGCTTAAAAGTAGGTTCATAGTGAATGTAACCTCAGTGACTGCAGCCAGCTAAACTAGCAAAGGCTACACCTTTACTGGGTGGGATTATGCAGGGAGGTGGAAGAGGCTTTTCTGAGAAATTTGTGTGCTGAAAGATGGCCATTCAAAAAAGAAAGCTGGGCGTTTCCCAAAGATAATTCAGGAACCCTGGCTCATGTGCTTGGCATCTTGTGAGCACAGAATGATAGGAAGATCAAGTGACAAAAGGATACAGCAAATGATACTCATGGGTAACCTGACACAAAATACCAAAATATGTCCACATAGTAGGAGAAACGAACAAATAAAACCTTAAGAGCGAATGATGTAGTCGTTACCATGATTACTTGAGCAATACATCAAAGTCACTTTGGTCTCCATTTCATTGAAAATGCAGTTTATCATAAAGCAATGTATAGGTATAAAAACAACTTGGGTCCCCAAGGTATACATATTTTAAAATATCATGTGATACACCACAGATATAAATGGTCTTTGCCAACTTAAATCAATTTGGGCAGTAATCTTGATTTTCTGCAAAGTTATTTTCTTTTTTTATAATAAAGATGTGTGCGAGCACATAAAAGGAGGAAGAAGAGAGAACCCTCTACAGGTTCTGGTCACGCCAAGAGCCCCTCCAGCCCATTGGATCCTGGGCACTCACGTACCCAGCTGTTTCAGGTTAACATGGCCAGGGATTAGAACTGCAGCAGCCATGTGGGACCTGGTTTTTCTTGAACAGCCTATTACTGTTGTACCACAGAGCTAGGCCCAACAGTCTAACTCTTAAGGTGATCAGGGAAAAAAGTGCTACCTAATTGAGTGACTTCTCTCTCCTCTAATACGGACTGTCCGATTTTAAGTAGAAAATTATTCTCTCTGTATTATTTTTCACCTGACAAATTGCAAGCAGTGGTTTTGATTTGAGTCACTTGTGTTTTGATCTGTCCCTTCCTTTCACATCATTTCATCAGTATTTGCTGTGTGAGTCAGGCATTACAGGTGCAACAGTGTATGACGTAGGTTGCCTGCCCTAGACGAACTTACAGACTGGACAGAAAGAGAGACTGGTAAACATGGGAAATGTAGCATACACGCTGGAGCCAGGGCAAAAACAAGCAGAATATTGTAGACATTCATCCAAGTCTAGAGGGTCAGGGAAAGCTTCTTGGAGAAGAAAATACTTACTTAGGAAGGATGAGCAGCAATTAGCTAACTAAAAGGAAAGGAAGGAGGATATCCCAGGCAGTGAAAATTTAGCACATAAAATAGCTAGCATAATACTGGAGCATCAGAAAAATCATGACATATTTTCCATGCAAAAATGAGTTAGGACTTTTGCCACAACCCAAAAGCTTAATTTAGTGCTAACATATACATAGATTAATAATTTATTTGTTTTTTAAGAGTTTTTATTTTTTAAGAGAGTTTTTTTTAATATATATATATATATATGTATATATATATATGTATATATATATATATATATATATATATATACATATATATATATTATGCTTGCTGAAGAGACAGAGAGACAGGAAGTGAGGAAACATCTCCTGGAGGGATGGACATGCCACAATCCTTTCTCCTCTATTTTCCTCTCAAGATTCTGGGAATGCATGCACATGCATCAGTTGTTGAGTTTTAAGCCTCCGGGCCCAGGACTTGAACCATAGTTGACTATGTGGAAGTCCAGTGATGTAACCATTATGCCCTCCGCTGGTCCCTAGATTAAAAATTTAAATGAGTTCCCAAATGTAGAATCATGATGAAATGCAACAAGTGACATTTAATGACTTCAAATTTATTTAATTAAAAAGGCTATGCTTGGGACTGGCAGGTCGCATAGTGGTTAAGTTGCTGGACTCCCACATGGCTGATCACAGTTCAACATCCCAGACCTGGTGGCTTGCCTTCTCAGTTTCTCTTTCTCTCTCTCTGGTCAAATTTGATAAATGATAATAATAACAAATAAAATTAAATAAATTATCCTCTTTAAAAAAGGTTTAATTTTAAAAAGTCTGTGCTTTATTCTGATATTGATGCCTTCTCTACTTTTTGTGTAATAAAATAGTAGTGACAGCAGAAGGTAATGTGATTCAAAAACAATCTTGGCAAAATGAAAGGCTTTCAACACTGTGTTGGTCCCTACATTTTAATAGTCTCTTACCCTATGTAGACATATATTTTCTCTCTCTGCCTTTGATTAAAAAACACTAGGCTGGGGGCTGGCAGGTGGCTTAGTGATTAAGTTGCTGGACTCTCACTTGGCTGACTGCACTTTGAGTCCCAGACTTGGCAGCTTCTTTTCTTACTTTCCCTTCTCTCTCTTTCTTTCTAGTCAAATAAAATAATAATAATAATTTAACTAATTAAAATAAAATAATTTTGGGGAACAACAACAACAAACTAGCACTAGGCCAGCCAGACAATGTGGTAGTTAAAGAAGCTGAATTCCCACATGGCTGACTTAGCAGGTTGGAGTTTCAGACCTGGTGGTTCTAAAAACATGCTGGGGATGTATGCACATGTGACCAAGATCCTGACAGAAGAATGAAGGAGAAGGGACTGTGGCATGGCCATAATCCCAAGAGGATGCTTTCCTTCTCACTTTCCTTCTCTCATTCTGTCTCTATTTCTTGCCTGTAAATGCACATATTCTATTAATAAAGTAACATATATATATAGAAAAGCACTCAATTGGAAGACATTTGAACATCTGTGTTTGTTGTAGCATTATTTGCAATGGCTAAAATATGAAACTAGACTGGGACCAGGAGGTGGTGTAATGGTTACGTTGCTGGACTCCCACATGGCCAACCATAGTTCAAATCCCGAACCCGGAAGCTTTAAAACTCACACTGGGCATGCATGTGTGTGCCAAAATCCTGAAAGGAGAATGGAGAAGGGATTATGGCATGGCCATCCCCTTTGGGGGATGATTTTTCACTTTCTGACTCTGTCTTTCCAGTGAAAAAATATAGCAAAAATCTCTAATTAAAAATAAAATAATAAAAAAAAAACAAGAACATGGAACTAACCTAAGTGTACAAAAACTGAGTAACTGGGTTGAAAAACTGTGGCACATATACACTATGGAATATTATACAGCTATAAGAAACAATGACATCTTATTGTTTGACTCAGAATGGATGAAAATGGAAGACTTAATATTTAATGAAGTGAGTCAGGCTTTGCCATAGGGCGGGCACCACCACGCCCATGAGTCAGACTTTGAAAGACATACATTGTATATCCCCACTCAATTTGTATTGAATGCTATAGCAGAGGTTGAGAGATCTTTAGGGTTCTGGTGAAGAGGATGGGTATGGATGCTAGAGAGAGAGAGGATGGTAGAGAGTGGGTGGTGGAGGGTGAGTATGAGGTGCAGAAGGAGGAAACACCTGATAGACGGAAAAAATGTCAAGTTCTCTGTTGCAAAAACCAAAGACCAAAGACATAAAACCTCAAAAAGTCTACAGGCAGATCTGGTTGGTCAGTCCAGAGTAAACTGTTCTAGTAAGATCTGAACTCAGGCACAGGAAATTCTGAATGCAGTCCTTTGAAATTCTAGGTAGTTGTCCAATAGTGACCTCCATAGAAAATACTTTCTGAACTGTTAAACATTTCCAAAGACCACTCATGGTTTTATTTGTCAAGATTTTTGAAACCCGGGCTCATTTTTAAAATTTGATGGAATTCCTTTGATTTTTAATCCTTTGACTAGAAATCATCTTGGTTTTGAAATTAATTTGATAATAGTACAAACTGGCTAATAATTAACAACATATAAATGTTACCGCCTGCTACTTAAAGTTTCTTTCATTTAGTTTTCACTATTTTTACATTGTTTAGTGGATTCCTATGCAGAGAGGTTAAGAAATTTGCCTAAGGACACAGAGCCCAAGCTGGATTTGTAAATATTTGGGACAGCCCTGCAGTTTAGCATAACAACATGAGAAAGGACCTTTATCATTCAATAGCTGTTGAGAAATAGTTTCTTGGTTTGGAAGGATCTGACTAAACCTCTGGACCTTATTATTAAACATATATATGTCCAGAATTGAAAACTATTAGCATTAATATTGTATACTATTTCAGTTTTGCATTTAAGATCAATATATAATATATTCCCTCCCCCCCACCCTGTGACCTTTAGTTTCCCAGGTAATCGAATCATTTCTTTAATCCATTTGTTTCTTAAAAAGTTGATAATAAAAAAAAGCAGGAAATACATATATACAATTAAAAAAAAAAAACTCAGGGAAAAACCTCCCAGTTTATGTGGATAGATTTTCTGTTAACCCTGTTGAGCTGAATTTGTAACACTTTTAGGAGTGGTCCTGTTGCTACTTAGAAAGGAAGTTTGAAATAGTAGAGAGAACAGGGGCTTGGAGAAGCCTGACTTTAAATCCTAGCATTTTGTTAACTTCATTATTTCCATTTTGTAAATGAATCCATTTAAGCTCAGAATTACTGGGAGTCCAAGGTGGAGATCAGGCTTGGAAGAAAAAACAACTTTCATTTGTTTCCTAATTTATGCTCAATTGATTGATAAGGGAAGGGAATGAAACAGAAAATTAGGGAGAGTGGCTTGAGGAGGGCTAATAGAAGATACTATCATTGCAGGGCTATGGTGATTCCATGGATTTACTTTTGTTTCTGTCTCCTCTTGAGTAGAGATTTCATACCTGAAAAAATTATCATGTTTAAGCACAGTTCTATATAAAAAGCTTAGAAGGAAAAAAAGTACCTTATTTACCATTATCTTTTATGCAATTATAAAAAAATTCACTTTCACAAAAGTCAGTGTTTTCAACAATACTGTTTAAAATATTTATTTCTCATGTAACTACCTGATTAGTGTGTATTAATTAAAAAGGTAACTTGGAAGTTATTCTTTCAACTAGATTTAGTTTTACATATCATTTAAACAATGAAATCTTTTCTCCTTCCACTGTATAAAAGACCACACTTCTGCTTCTTTTCTATACTCTTTGCCTCAGTAGTTAAAAACAGACAAACAAACAAACTGAAAGTGGTGTGTTTTGCAATATTGATGATCAACTAAGCTCAGGATATTTATTTCCATCTGGTAGAGTTCAACTTCTGCCTCTTGTTTTGTTTGCCTTCTCCATCTGTCTGCCTCTCCTTTATCTTTTTTTTCCCTCCTTCTTAATGGAGCTCGGGTTAACCCTATCTTAGGCCTAATTGTTTTAGCAGGCTTAAGACTTCTCACAATGTTTTCAAAAGTTCAAATTTTACCTTTTTCTTCTATTTGTATAAAAAGCATTAGAATTCTAAGGCGTGGACGGGATTTGAACTAGGAAAAGAAAATCCTGATTTGTGCATACATGATTTAAAATGCGTTATATATATATTTTTAAAAATACCTAATCTCTACAGGATCTATGTTATAGTATTTCTCCAGTAGCTACTGCAGCTTTTCTATCCGTATTAAGCTGGATTCCGTAAGGTTTCTATTCTGCTCGCCTTTGACTCCTGAAGTTACTAAAACAGCAACTACAAATGGCCTTACTAACCTACTTATTTTACAATTAAGCTTTTATAAAGACATCCCAACCTTTACCCAGGGTGGAGCAGAAACGGTTCCTTAGCGCTGCGAGGGGATCTGATCTCCCGAGGCTGCAGTGTGGTTTCTCCGACCCAATGCCGGAGTCTGTGCCCTCCACTTTTCCCTGCACGGTCGCTGCGCACCTCCCACACCCACAGAGCGGGAACCCGCAGCCAGCGCGCTGCACGCTCCTCTGGTAGGAGCCAGCCACCGAGCGGGCTCGGGATGTAAACACCGAGTAGGGGAGGAAGCCGGAGCTGCGGTCCTACAGCCTAATCCAAAAAAGCGGCGCGAGTGTAGACACAGCCTGGGCCAGGATGCTCTCGTCTAAACTGCACTTAACCATCCTAGACCGCGGGCAGGCACAACACTCACTGGAGGACTCACTGGCTCAGGTCCTCCGCCAGCAACAGCGGGAAGGAGGAGCTAAGGCGAGGGCGGAGCTTTCACACGCGCACCCTCGGTACCCTTAGTCTCTCGACACAGCAAGTCGGTCTCCAGCCTCCACTCGGGGTTTATTTGTTTACAAGCGGATTACGTCAGCTCCTCCCTCTCTTCCCGGTCTCTGGGCCCGCCTCTTAGGTCCTTTTCCCGCCCCCTCCGTCTCCGAATCTGCTTGCGTCACAATGGTGCGATCTCCGGATTGGCTAGAGTGGGCCGTCACGCTCCGGCTACGCCACTTCCTTTCCGTGGCACTATAAAAAGTGCTGCACGGCGGCTGCATCTCTTCGCCTCTCGGAGCTGGAAATGCAACTGTTGGGATCTTCCGAGGCAACGGAGCTGGAGGCGGAGGTGGCTGGGGGGGTCCGAGCGATGTGACCAGACCGCCGTCGCTCGTGTCTTCCTCTCTCCTGCCGCCTCCTGTCTTGAGAATAACTTTTTTACTCTAAAGAAAGAAAAACAAAGTAGCCGTCCGCCCCTCACGTCCTCTTCTTCTCAGCCCTCTGCCCTGTGAGGGAGCCCGGGGTGGCCGCTCCGCCGTCGGGGCCGAGCCGCCGAGCCCCGGCCGCCCCGGGCCGCTCCCGCCCGCCGCCCCCATGCATCCCTTCTACACCCGGGCCGCCACCATGATAGGCGAGATCGCCGCCGCCGTGTCCTTCATCTCCAAGTTCCTCCGCACCAAGGGGCTCACGAGCGAGCGACAGCTGCAGACCTTCAGCCAGAGCCTGCAGGAGCTGATGGCAGGTGAGCGGGCTGCGGCTGGAGGGCGCAGGGTTCGAGGAGCACCGGGAGACGTGGGCCCCATATTCCCAGGTTGGGGTCGGGCCGTCGGGGCCACGGGAGCCTCGGTAGCGCCCCGGGACAGCCACGCTCGGGTCCCGTCGCGGGACCTTGCTCGTCGCTCTTGGCGGCCGCTAACGGCGAGTCCTGGCGCGGGTTTGGGGTCTGGGCCGCGGGCGCCCCCTTTCTCAGCCTGGTAAGCGGGTGAGAGAAGAAAACAGTCGCACAACAAAGAAACTACGGACCAAGGCGGGAGCTGCGGTCCTCGGACCGTCGGCGGGTCTGGGGACAAAGGAGCTGCGGGGCTGGGGGTTGGTTCGACGCCCCCTCCCCCAACCCCCTCCAACCGTTGCCGGGTCGGCTGGCTGGCCCAGGGGTGGGAAGCCGAGCTGCTGCCCCGGAGCCAGCTCGGGGCGGACGTGCAGTCTCCCCGCGGCCCCTGCCCATTAATCATCGGATTTGTCACCGGTACAATTACAGCCCTGCCCAGAGCGTGGTTTAGGGTTGCTTGTTTTTCTTCCCTTCGGGGTTAACAGTCTGGTGGCGCTTCTCTCCTCCAAAGCCATAAACCCCATTGTGTGAGGCTGGGGTGGAGAAAGTAAACAGGTTCCCGCCTGGCGGGCAGTGCCATCCGGCTCCGCGGCTGGTGGAGGCAGTACGCGGGATTCCTGTTTTGGTGGCTCAACCGGTTGGTTTCTGGACATTGTTTTGTCGGTAGTGTGTTATTTCTAAAACCCTACGGGTACTTTCCGCATCTCGGCAAATACACGGGAGCGAATACAATCGTGGACGTTTTAGAAAGTTGATAGTTTTCGTTTTTTCTCCTCCAAGGGAGCCGGCGGGAGAAACAAACTACCGCTGAAGCCAACAGTAATGATCTGAGCATTGTTTCTCTGTCTTTTCTCCTATAGAACATTATAAACATCACTGGTTCCCAGAAAAGCCGTGCAAAGGATCAGGTTACCGTTGCATTCGCATCAACCATAAAATGGATCCTCTGATTGGACAGGCAGCACAGCGGATTGGACTGAGCAGTCAGGAGCTGTTCAGGCTTCTCCCAAGTGAACTCACTCTCTGGGTTGACCCCTACGAAGTGTCCTACAGAATTGGAGAGGATGGCTCCATCTGTGTGCTGTATGAAGCCTCACCAGCAGGAGGTAGCACTCAAAACAGCACCAACGTGCAAATGGTAGACAGCAGGATCAGCTGTAAGGAGGAACTTCTCTTGGGCAGAACAAGCCCTTCCAAAAACTACAATATGATGACTGTATCAGGTTAAGATATAGTCTATGGATGGATCATCTTATAATGGATGGATAAATTTGATTTTTGCTTTGGGTGGGCACCTCTTGGGGATGGATTATGGAATTTAAACCATGTTACAGCTGTGAAGATCTGGCACAAGATAGAGTGGTAAAAAATAATTTTAAGTGACAGTGCCATAGTTTGGACAGTACCTTTCAATGATTTAATAGCCTGTGAGTCCAAGTAAATGATTGCTTTATTTGCTAGGGAGTGAAGTCCTAGGGTGGTTTCAGTTTCTCCCAAACATTATACCTAAATTTTTACATCAGTCTTTTATTGAAAAATCTGTATTTCAAAGAGTCTTTCTCTGCAGTAGATCTTGCAGAGAGATTTGCACTATTACACTTGAAAATTGTTATTGTTAACTTTTTTGGCAGCTCATTAGGAAAGCTCAACGTTTTAAACATGGTAGTACTGGAAATTTTATGACAAGACTTTTACCTAGCACTTAAATATGTATAAATGTACATAAAGACTAGTAAGCATGACCTGGGAAAATGGTCAGACCTTGTATTGTGTTTTTTGGCCTTGAAAGTAGCAAGTGACCAGAATCTGCCAGGGCAACAGGCTTTAAAAAGACCCTTAAAAAGACACTGTCTCAACTGTGGTGTTAGCACCAGCCAGCTCTCTGTACATTTGCTAGCTTGTAGTTTTCTAAGACTGAGTAAACTTCTTATTTTTAGAAAGTGGAGGTCTGGTTTGTAACTTTCCTTGTACTTAATTGGGTAAAAGTCTTTTCCACAAACCACCATCTATTTTGTGAACTTTGTTAGTCATCTTTTATTTGGTAAATTATGAACTGGTGTAAATTTGTACAGTTCATGTATATTGATTGTGGCAAAGTTGTACAGATTTCTATATTTTGGATGAGAAATTTTTCTTCTCTCTATAATAAATTGTTTCTTATCTTGGCATTTTAATCAATCTCTTGTCATGATTGTAGAGGTTCAGCTCAATATTTTTCTCAGAAGACAGGTTCTATGAGCTATGTGAATCAGTTGCACACAGGTCATGCTGAGAGAACACTTGAGGAATGAAGATGATCTGGGTATGCTTATTTAGGTGTTAAAGGAAACAGAAGTAAGGTTTTTAAAAAACTCTTTAAAAGTCAAAGCATGGACACATTCACAGGCTAAATGATCTCATGAGGATAAGAGACAAAGGTAACATCTACCAAAAAAGTGATTCTCAAAGGATTACATTTTATTGCTTCCCTGTTGAAGTGAAGATATAAAGGTTTTATTATGACCCACCTTTGAAAAACAATTATTTTGCCCCATGGATTCCTTGTTCAATTAGAAAATCCTGGGGCAGGTGACCCTTAGTCCTAAAGAACAGGCTAATCACTGCAGAGAGATTGGTTGGTTTTTGCTTTTCATCATCTGCAAGATTTGCATTAAAATCACTTAAGCTGGAATTCAACAAAAGGTATGTTTATGAACTTTTATTCTCAAAAATTGAAATGCTGACTCTTGATTCCTCATTTCCAGACTTATTTATTTCCGATAAATTCTAAGAATCTAAGTGAACACTGAGAATGCTATAGAATGACACATTTTGAAAATTTCTAGGTGTGAGATTAAATTATCCAGATTTAGTAGACCACACAGGACTACACAGCTAGACAGAGGGCTGTTTAGAATACAAATAACTGTATCTTACTGGTAGGGCATCCTGGGGGGTTTTGAGTTCTTAACTCACACAACACAGAGACTACTTTTGCCAATTATTAATGGTTTTGTTTTTCTGTGCTGTGAAAAGGCTTTAGGTTTTTCAGATTTGAATTTGCAGTTAAAAAACTGGTAGTGCAGTTGTGAAATTGGTCTCACCCCAGTGTTGACTGCTATTGTACTAACTGCATTTCAATCTGGTAAACTCTGAAGTTAAGTAAATGATAAAACTTTACACACTGAATCGCTGGGACCTAAGGCAAAGTGAGAATGATTTCTAGACAGGTTAGGAATGTATTTAGTACCTAAAACTTTGCTTGGTACATAAAACCTTTTCTCAGGTGGTACATTGATTTTGAAGATCTTGACTTCAGGATTTTTGGTACTTAAAAAAATTTGATGAGAAGGAAACAAAAATGTTTATTTTAGAATTCAGGTGATGTCTGGCATGTGAGGAACCATTTAAGTTCCTCTTTAGAAAGCTTGCCAAAATTACTTTTGAGACCTAGAATCCAGCTGTTTCCTGTGACTACCTCACTGTTCCCCACACAATTGAGCTGAACCTGTGTCTGCAGACAGTGGCTGTTTGATGGTTCTTGCTCACTGCTTCTGGGGAATGTTTTGCTCATCTATTTTTACTGAAAAAAAAAAAATTGCTGTATGCACATATCGGTGTATGCTACATGTATGCATTCATTTATACTAGTTGTATTTATTTATTTTAAATTATAGTGGTGTAATTTTGAAAGGTTTTACACTGCCTAAAAAAAATTAGAGATCCTTTAAGAAAGAATGACTGCTTTCAAAATTATTGTCGTTGGTACTAGTAATTCATGGTTATGATTGGTAATAAGTTAGAAAAATGTTACTAAGTTTTAAAATTACATATTTTCAAATATAAGTATTATCTTGCTCCAAAATGCTAAAGCCAGGCTTACAGTGGATTTTTATAGCAAGCATTATCCTAGTGCATTTAGAATAATTGGCTATTCCCTTTGTCATATGGAATGGGACTCACTCATCTTACTCTAATTCTCATATTTCTATAAAAATAAACCAGAAAGGCCACTAGTAAATGGCTTTTTGGTACAGTTACACAGATCCTTAAGTCACTGTTGCGAATAATTTTATTTTACCCAGGCATTAACAGATTATGAAACTGGCCTTCACATTAAACAGATGGAGGCAGTATTTCTGGTTTTGTTCCTTAAAAACAAATAAATCGGCTATGTAGACTTGTCTTAGTAATTTCTAACATTTCTGATACTCTCTCCTTGCTCCTTACAAAAGAGAAGTGTGATAATTGAAGCTGTACTTTATGTATTGAAGTTTAAAGATACCTTCTCTCCCCTTTTTCAGATGATGTAGCAAGATACTCTTGATAAAAACTCTAGGGAGATAATTTGTCAATAGCTTTATGCACAGGAGACTTAAGAAAGTATATGTTGATTGCCTAAAACTGAATAGATTTCTAAATTCTCTGAAGGCATACAGACTGCAAATAGTTGAGACTTGTCAGTCTTCATTGGAACTTTTTATATATGGCTGTCGGACTGTATATTTGCCAGAGAAGTCTGTATGAGTTACAATTTCTATTGCCTATAGACTTTAATATTTTCTTCTGAGAATACATATGGTAAAGGAACATTTGTAAGAAGCAAGAGGTCAAATTTTGTATTTTTGAAATGTGTCTAAACAGGTAAATTTAGTTTTAGATTGTATTAATAGTGAGGATTGACCTTTTCCTCAACAATTTGTGGAGAATAATTCATACCAGTTTTCTTGACTGCAGTTTTAACTTGGTTTATCAATTTCTTTTCACTTGTTCAGTGTATCACACGTAAGAATGGAAAGATGAGAAGGTTAAATTATTTTTTAATGCTTCTTGTCCTCTCATGGTTGAATGATCCTAAGGAATATTTTGGAGTTCAACTTCTGACTTTCATATGAGCCTTTTCATGGTATTTATCATTTTGGTGTTAAAGATGCAGTGTTCTTTATTCTTATGCTTATAGAGAGTATTAATACTTGAGAATGAAATTTTGAGTGTAGAGGTGAATGAAAAGGGAAAAGATAAGGGAAATGAAAAGTGAAGAAACAGGTGAGAAGGGAGAAATTGAAAGGTTTGGTGAGAAATTAATTTGCTGTGGTCATAAGTGTAAATATCAAGACAGATTTGTGTAGCACAATCTTTTGGCAGAGAATGTGGGCATCACTACAGCAGGGATTCTTCCATTCATGACATAGGGCAAAATCTGCACTTGTTTTTGTAAACACTCAGGTTAAAGTCGAAGCACTGGTTTATGGCCCTATGAAGAAATGAGTCTTGGGAGAGATGGGGATGGGAAATGTAGAAAGATTACTCCTAAAGGCATTTTTACTGAAATTTGAATATGGCATGCCTGTGCCTTTGTCTCAGTTTTTTATATAGGGAGAACATTTTTAAGCTCTCTTATAAACTTCTAGACAATTATAACTTCTTTCCTTGTACCTTAGAGTTGTGAAGGCCATCTGTGACCCCATTCCTGGTGGTAGAAGGATGATTAAGTATAGGCTGGACAGTTAACATCACAATAGGGACCACCAGGCAGGGGAATACAATTGAGTTAACCAGATTCATGTATTTGAAGAATATCATATCAAACATGACTTATAATTCCTATCTAATATTGATAGGAGACATTCAACCATGGGTACCTTGACTTTTAATGATTCTCCAGCTGGCCATATCCAAAGTTAGTTTATGTCATTCTTTTAAAGTACTTTTGGATATGTTTTTGTGTATGCAGAAGCACATGCTACATTTTAAAAATGCATAGATACTGGGGATACACTGAAATTTTGTTGATAGGGTTGGAGGATCAAAGATATTTAGAGACCATTTTTTCAAGGTTATTAAAGTGGATTAGTATTTGCTCTCCCTAATGTAACCATAATCACTGTTCTTTCTGTGTTAAGTCTTAAAATATGAGAAGCCATTGTAACAATACAAAGGATTGCCTTATATAATTTCAGCCTATCTGCCCAAGTCCTTATTTGTAGTCATCTTTTTCAGCCAACCCGTGCTCAAAATGGAGCAATTCCAAGTCTACCAATCCCAAACCTATTTATTTCTACATATTAACCACATATTGCTATTAACTGAAGTTTATACACTTTTATGTTTCTTTGAAATTTCCTTTCAAAATGTTAAGGTCTTGGTAACATTGATACGTGTAAATTGTCAGTGCTGTAGATCCACGACTAAATCATTTTTAGCAGGTATGGTTTAGCCAGATGTCTCCTGTCTTGAGCCATCCTTAAATTTTTGGAAGGAAAGATGACCAATCAATTACTTCATTGAGATACGGGCATAAGCTTAAAATGACTAAACCTGACAGTTGCTGGATTGAATACATTTTCTAGTTTTCTAGTCAATAGATTTAAATGGAGTTGTATTTCCTATGATTTGCAGCTGTGAGTCTTTATCAGCATACATTCCTACTTGACCCTCCAACAACTGGGTGAGGTTGGTAGGTAGGTCAATATCTTATCCTCATTTTATGGTTAGTAAACAGGCTTAGAGAGTTTAAGTAATTTGCCCTGAAGCCAAACAAGTAGTAAGCAGCTAACTGACAATTTTCCAGGCCTTTCTGATCCCAGAACTTACGCTCTTAGCTATTTGTATATTATGATATCTGATTTATTTACCTCGTTTCACATCGTTGAAATACATCTTTTAACTAATAGGCCATCTTTGGTTTTCCTAAGTCAGTCTTTCACTCTCCATGCCTGGGAGGCATAACACATTTACTAATAGGCAGTTGGGATTTATTGTATTAGTCTTAGACTCACATGAGTTCAAATCCTAGCCTGTACCAGCTTGTGACTTTGGACCATTTAGCTTCTTTGAGCCCATGTGAACTTGGTGGGTAAAAATGGGGATAACGATTTTGTTGTTGAGGACCGATAAAGACATGAGAGCACGTAGCAATGAGTTGCTGGATTCTTGGAACTTAAATTATTATGGAGGCCATTAGGCATAGTAGATGGTTTTCTTGTTATTTTTTTGAAAATTTGACCAAAGTGTGATTGTGGTTGGAGTGTCTGGAAAATCTGCTTTAGCTAATAGTTGTAACTTACAGAGCTGTCCCTGGGGCCGAGTTATTAAGGGAGCTGGATCCCACAAGACTCACTACAGTTTGAATCCCAGCCCCAGCCACTTGAAAACTATGCCCCAAATCCTGACAGGATAGACAAATGGAGAAGGGATTGCAATGTGACCAGGCCCCATTGCGGGGTGCTTCCTAATCTCACTCTTTCTCTGTTTCTGGTGAGTGCACATGCCCCCCCAACAATGAAAAAAAAAAGGAAATGTACTTGTGTTTTTAAAATAGTAGAGAAAGGAAAATAAATTTCTCATTTTGAAGGATAGAAATACAGATAACCCAGGCCTTGCACATTTATTTTGCAAACTTTCTAAAGCTGGGTCCTTAACAATGTTGTTTTCAGAGCCATTGTCTCAGTAATAAAGGAATCCTTCAGATCCTTTGTCCTTATTGAAGACACACTAAGTGGAGAGATGGAGTAATGCTACCAAATGTAACTATCTCAAAGAGGACAAAGTATGTTTGCATATATTCTGCAGTGTGTCTTCCTCATAGCAACAGCAATGTTAAGTTGACTTATCCTGGGGTTTACTGTCCTTCAAGCCATTTGTACTACTGTTATATCTAATTTGCTGCAGGGGTGCATGTACCTCCCTGAAGACAGGGGAGAATTGAGAAAGCATCCCCCCATGCAGGAATGATCACCACAGTCCCTTCTACACCTTTCCTTTCAGGACTCCTGGCATGTATGCACACGCACACAGTATGTTTCCCAAGCTCTAGGTCCAGGATTCAAACCCTACTTTGAGCAGTGTGGAATTCAGCTGCCCCAACAACCACACCACGGGCTGGCGCAAGCTATTTGTATTTTGGTGATGCTTTTTGCAAGAGATTTTAAAACAGTGTTTTTCAAACAGAACTCAGTGATTCTCAATCTCTTCTTAATCTTGAGCGGTATGAGTATTTCCTTTACTGAAAAGAAAGGCATCTTTTTTTACAAGCTATCTGTTTGGGTTTAAGTTTCTTCTTGTGATGTAACTTGATGCTCAGTGTGCTTGAATCACTAATAATGTAATTGATTTTCCTAGTCAGTCATAAATGAGTCAGCGACCATGGGTTTTTTGGGTTTAAACTCAAGTCCTTTTTTCTTTGTGAAGATATTCTCATTGAATATATGCTGCTGATTTGTATAGCATTACTGCAAACCTCAATGAAGGAGATACTCAGCCAGCTTCATGCTAATTTATTTCACAATAGTGTAGGAAACAAAGAGCCCCATTCTTAAAAGAACCTCAAGAGACTTAGAAGCAAATTTCCCTTTGACCCTTTTAGAAGTCTTGTATCTTAAAGCCCCAGTGTGGTTCAGGACCCTACTTGGAGATACATGCAGCCTTGTAATCTGTGTGTTCCTGTAGTGTTTAAGATTATGATGTAAGGACAAGGGTTTGGAATGAATTAAAGTAAGGTGTAGGTGGCCAGTGTTGTCAGAACAGTTGTTATGGTCATAGAGTCAGAGATGGAGTGCTTATGTAATATGGAGACATAGATACAAGCTCTTTTGCCCTAACTCCTCAGATTCTTGCATTTTTTCCATTACCTTTTAAAGTCTGTAAGGTGTTTTTTACAGAATTACTTATTTATTATTATTCTTCAATTTGAGTAGAGAGAGCAAGGAGAGTGAGAAAGCAAACTGCCAGGTCTGGAACTAGAACCGCAGTCAGCAATGTGGGAATCCAGTGCCTTAACCACCACGCCACCTGCTGGTCCCATAGCTCTGTAAGTTCTTTATGTCCTGGAATCCTTTCTAGTGGTTAAAATATGAGTGGTGTTATCTTGCATGCTTCCTCTATATCTCTCACATTCTGTAAACATACACTTACTGAATCCCTCTAAGAACCAGGTACTGTGCTAAATACTGGGGCTGCAAAAAAATAAATAAACATAAATCACTGTTCCTACCCTCAGGGAGCTGAGAGGCTGGTGCTAGAAACAGATACTAAACAAATGTAAAAGTTATACTGAACCTGCTATGTGCCAAGGAAAGGAAAATGATAAAGTGGTGTAAGAGAGAGGACACTTGAGCTGAGATCTGAAGGATGAGTAGGTGGAAGTGGAGAACGCAGGCAAGGGGGAGTAGTGTGTACAAAGGTAGAGAGAGATGTGAACGGGAAGACCAGTGTGACCAGAGTGGAGGGGGATTATGAGAGTGAGGCCAGTCATGAGTTCTAGGTAGTGACCATATAGTTTGATGATAAATTTATCAACCCAACTGTGACTTTTGAGTGAGAAAGGGAGTGCTGTTAATAATTGAACCCAGACTGTAACTATCAATCAGGACATATGGACACCTCACTTTTATAGGCTATGTTAACATTATCTCTTTGTATGAAGGCTTGGCAGCTAACAGTAACTACTTCCTAGTAACTTGCCAAGGAATTAGAATACCTTGTCCAATCTAAAAGGGACCTGGATGGTACTCAAAGAGTGTGGTTTTCTTTCTCTCTCTCTTTTTTTTTTTTTGTGAGAGTTTTTTTTTTTTTTTTTTTTTTTTAACTACAGGGTGCGTGCATTCGCTAGAGAGAGGGACAGAAAGCTGTAATCCCTTCTCTATTTTCTTGGGATTTTAGGCACTCATGCCTGGTCTTAAGCCACCAGGTCCGGGACTTGAATCATGGTTAACTATGTGGGAGTCCAGAGACGTAACCATTACACCAGCTGCTGGTCCCAAGAGTGTGTTTTTCTTTTTTTTTTCTTTTTTTGGAGAGGTTTTTGCTTTAGGGTGCGAGCACTCGCCAGACAGAGACAGAGAGACAGAAAGCAGGAAATCACCCACCAGGGGATGGCCACGCCACAATCCCTTCTCCTCCATTCTCCTCTTGGGATCTTGGGCACGCATGCACACGCGCCCAGCGTGAGTTTAAGCCACCGGGTCCGGGACTCGAACCGTGGTCG
Organism: Tupaia tana; assembly: GCA_026018925.1. NCBI lineage: Eukaryota > Metazoa > Chordata > Mammalia > Scandentia > Tupaiidae > Tupaia > Tupaia tana. The sequence goes on along the minus strand of JAKSZU010000006.1, from coordinate 196,671,467 downwards.
ACTACGTGGGAGTCCAGCGACATAGCCATTACGCTAACTGCTGGTCCCAAGAGTGTGTTTTTCTAACTGCTAGATTGGTATGATATATTCTAGTATAGGTATTAACCATGTTTTAAAGATTTGGCATGGAAAGTTGGGTTCCAGTGAGATTCCATAGATTGGGATCACTTTCAGGCTATATGAAACATCACAATTCAAACATCTTGAATAGTTCCCGCATTCTTTTTGTTAAAGCTTTCTTTCTTTTTTTTTTTTTCTTTCTTTTTTTGCTGTAGGGCGTATGTGCTTGTTGGAAAGAGAGAGAGAGAGAGGGAAAGTATGAAATCACCCTCCAGGGGTATGGCTGCATTACAGTTCCTTCCCCACTCTCCTCTGGGGTTTTGGCACACACACACACACACACACACACACACACACACAGTATGATTTTCAAACTGCTGGGTTCACTCCTTGAACTGTGGTCAGTCATGTGGGAATCCAGCACCTTAACCATTAATGCCACCTGCTGGCCCCTATAGCACTTGTGTTTTTACCCAAAGAATTTTTATTTAAATAGAATTTTTAAAAATAGTTTCATTCTAGGTTTACATTTTGAGAAAGAATTTCCTGGACAACTTTCAAGGTGTGGACCACTTGAATTTTTTTCTCTAAATTGGTATAAGACACAGTTAAATGCAGTTTCAGAGACTTAGCACACTCGTTACCTACATACGTTATGACCCCAAAAATGTTATCTTTGGGGGGGATCCTTAAAATTTCATTTAAGAAATATAGTTGGAGGGCCAAGCCTCAAATTAGAAATGAGTTGTTTATCCTTTCCTTTTATAACTTTTATTTTTGCTTCCTAAACATGCGGGAGTGGTTACTTTAAATATGAAACAAATTGTTGCCAGAAGAAACTGTTGCCTTTCAACTAGTTATGATTTAGTGGTTACTAATATTGTTCATCCCTGCCCAATTTGCTATGACTTTTTAGTCCTTTAAAGTGAGTAGTAAAGTCTGAGTCATATCCTCATCACTGACTCATAAGCTTCTAAGAGTTGCCTATTCATTATCAGGCTTAAACTTTAGATCTTGACCAATGGAAGAAGATCGTGATTATGCCAAATTTTCATACCATCTCTCCTCAGTCACATTTTTTTTTCCCTTTTAGCCTGATTATGTCACTTTCTAGTAGGTTTTGCAGATAAGAAGAGGGACAAGTGTCAAACCTGTACTATACAGCTGAGTCCTAGCCCTGAGCGCTTTCTTTCATCTCCAAGTTCTCAGCACTAGTTGCCAATGGGCAGTTAGAATATTGGCTTCAGGTACAGTACAATTAGTTGTGAAATTGATTCAAGAGTTGTGTGTCACTGTCTTTAAAGATTCTTGAATCTGAGATAGAAAGACTTGTCCTAGAAAGGCTTGTTCTTAATGAGTTTGGGAACCAGATCTTGAATGAACTTTCTTTTTTCCTGAGAAGGACAATGTGTTCTGCTTAGCAAAGCCTTTGCTGCTGAGGGATGGTGGTTTGTGATGATGGTGGTGGTGGCGGTGAGTAGTTTGCAGAGATTTTTTTCTCAGTGAAATGATTCTGAATATTCAGTACAAATTGGACTCCCCCACTTCACTCCCAGTCTGTTTTTTTTTTTTTTTAATTTTTATTTATTTATTTATTGCTATAGGGTACGTGTGCTTGCCAGAAAGACAGAAACAGGGACAGAAAGTGAGAAATCACCCACCCACCCCCCTGGGGGGGGGATGGCCACGCTGCAATCCCTTCTCCTCCATTCTCCTCTTGGGGTCTTGGGCACACATGCACACTCGCCCGGTGTGAGTTTAAGCCACCAGGCCCAGGACTCCAGCCGCAGTTGGCTACATGGGAGTCCAGCAACATAGCCATTATGCCAACTGCTGATCCCCCCACCCCCACCCCGTTTGTTTTAGAAAGAATGGCGAATTGGTGAAGATGTAAAAAGTTAAAGCTGGATTTCACTAGTAAAGACTTGTCAGTAACCCATTTCCAACTGGAGAAGCCCTTGCTTTGATTGTACATTCATATTACTAATAGGTTCATTCTATTTTTCTTTTTTCTTTTCTTTCCTTTATTTATTTATTCCCCCCGACTCCTGCTAAGGAGGAGGAGGGGGATGATGAGCTCACCAAAGAGAGAGAGAGAGGGAGAGGGAGAGAAGGCACCCTCCAGTAGGATGGGGTTACACCACAATACATTTTCTCCCGTATCTCCAATCCATTAGGATTTGGGTCATGCATGTGTTTTTCAGGCCACCAGGGCAAGAATTTGGACCACGACTGGCCATGAGGCATCCAGCTTCCTGTGAACAGTGCTTATCCATTTCTCTATGAGGCCAGCCTATTCTTCTTTTTCTAAAAAGATTTTTTTTTTTTTTTTTTTTTTTTTTTTTGCCACAAGGCATGTGCATTCATTGGAGAGAGACAGAGATAGAGAGAGGGAAAGTGAGAAATTACCCCTCAGGGAGGATGGCCATGCCACAGTCCCTTCTCCTCCATTCTCCTTTCAGGACTTTGGGCATGCACACCTGATGTACCTGATGTGATTTTCAAGATACTAGGTCCAGGACTTGAACCAAGGTTGGCCATGTGGGAGGCCCCCACCTAACCACTACACCACCTGCTGATCCCCTTTTTTTTTTTTTAAGAATTATTTTATTTAACTTTTATCTATTTATTTTAATTTGATCAGAGAGAGAGACAGAGAGAGAGAGAATGAGAATGAGAAAGCAAGCTGCCGGGCCCAGGACTCAAACCGCAATTGGCCATGTGGAAGTCCAGTGCCCTTAACCACCACGCCACCTGCTGGCGCCCCACCTTTCGTTTTTTTTTTTCCTTTTCTTTTTTTTTTTTTTTTGGACACATGTGCTCACCAGAAAGACAGAAAGAGACAGGGGCCAGCAGGTGGCCTGGTGGTCTGGTGGTTAAGGTGCTGGGCACTCCCACATGGCTGACCATGGTTTGAGTCCTGGACCTAGTGGCTTGCTTTCTTACTTTCCCTTTCTCTCTCTCTGGTCAAATTAAAATAAATAAATGAATCAATAAAATTAAATAAATAATTCTTTAAAAACAACTAAAAAAAAAAAGAAAGAGAGAGAGACAAAGAGACAGAAAGTGAGAAATCACCCCCATGGGGGGATGGCCATGCCACAATCCCTTCTCCTCCAATCTCCATGCACATGCACCCAGCGTGAGTTTAAGGCACTGGGTCCCAAACCGTGGTCGACTACATGGGAGTCCAGCAACATAGCCATTATGCTAACTGCTGGTCCCAACCCACCCTTCATTTTTTAAAAGCTGTTTCATGCATTAAGCACAGGAAAAGTCCGTGTGAAGTTTCACTGTATACTCCATATGCAGGAAGGGCAGTTTTTCCTTCATTCGTTCCTGCCATCGTCCTCTATAGCAGGTCTTCCCCGTGTCACCAGCCAGCTTCAGCCCCTCTGTCCTGTTGCCCCTGCTTCTGTAAAATTCCACTCCGATGCGTCAGGACTTCCTGAATGCCACAACTGTGCTAATAAGCGTCTCTGTGCATCATCCCCTCATTGACTCTTTATCCCAAATCTGTAGGAGTACACATTTGTTATTTTAGTCCTCTTTGATTTGAGGAGATTGTGGTTCAGCAATATTATATCACTTACCCAATGTCATACGGCTATGGACTGATTTGGGGCTAGAATCCAGGTTCGTCTGAGGTCAAGCACCAATTCTTAACCAAGAAAACCTCTCTAAGCATTGCTTTCTGCTCTTAGTGGATTTGAATTGTTTTCTTTCATGTCTGATTTTCCCATTAGGTAAGAAGACATCAGAGACTCAGACTAGAACTTTAGAAGATGCTGGGGCAAGCAAATGACAGGTTAAGGCACTGGACTTTTACATAGTTAACTGTGGTTCGAATCCTGGACCTGGTGGCTTAAACTCACGCCGGGCACGTGTGCGTTAGGTTAACAGACTGTTCATTCATAAATATTTATTGAACACCTACTATGGGCAATGTTATTCTAGGCCCTTGGAGATAACAGCATTGACTCAGACAAAAATACCTGCCTGCAGTGAGGGAGGTAAACAAGGAAATGTGTGATGTATCTATCAGGTGGTGAGGGCCCTGAGGAGCAGGGCGACTAGGTTAATGCTGTGAGTATTGCCTCCTGGACTTGTGTAACCCCATGCATCCGCCCTGCAGAAAATAGAGATAGGAAGTTAGTTGCTAGGTGGAGTGGGGTGGGGCAGGTTGTTATTTTCAGTAAAATGGTCAGAGAAGGCCTTGCTGATAAGGTGACATTTGAGCAAACTTGAAGGATACCAGAGAAACAGCCTAGAAGATATCTTAAAAAAGAACATTCCATTCAAATAATTGAATGAATTCCCCAATTGTATGCTTATCTCTCCCCGAGTACATACTTGCGATCTGGGCTTCTTGGGTACTTTCTGTTACCACATCGGCTAACCTGGTTTATGGCAGCTGTTTTCCTGCTCACTTTGTACTTGCCTCCCGGTTATTGCAAGCCACCAGAGTCAGCCCAAGTGTGATTACTAGGAAATCCAGCAGTTTTTTTTTCCCCTCCTTTTCATTTTCCAGTTACACTTTATAATAACCAGGCTGATAAGGAGACCTGAGCTTTAAAAAAGTCAGTCCGCTGTCTTTCAACCCTCTATGTATAATGAGTATGAATAAGAGGAGCAGCAGGTGGCGTGGTATTTGAAGTAGCTGAACTCCCACATGGCCAACTGCGGTTCAAGTCCTGGACTTGGAGGCTTGAAAATCACTTGTGGTGTGTGTTTATGTATGCCCCAAATTCCGAGAAGAGAATGGAGGAGAAAGGATTGTGGCATGGCCATCCCTCTAGGGAGTGATTTCTTTCCTTCCCTTTTATTATCTCTCTCTGTCTCTTTCCAGCAAGTAAATGCACCTTATGGCAAAAACCTTAAAATAAATAAGTTAATAAATAAAATAAAGATGGCAAATTTTTTTTTAAATATGAAATGAGAATGGATGTTTGGCTTAAGATACAAGTTCAGCAAAGCGCTCAGTGTTTGTCAGGATGTAGCTAGGAAGCTAACAGACAAGTGGAGAAAACAAAAAGACTATTTCTGCAGACACTGAGAGAATGGAAAACTGACTTTATCCAAAAGGCCTGTTCCTTACAAAATCAGATTATAATGTGGAGGCTCACCATCATTTAGGGCCCTTGGCCTTTTATCTGGAGATAAAAGCACGGGTACATTACCTTCATCACAGAGCCACTCGACAATTATGAAACATTTCAACTCATTTTGCTGGCAGGTATTTGCTTTATTAATGAGTTACAGAAGGTCCCTGGTGTTAAGATATAAAGATGGATATTTCTCTGGCTCCACTTTTCTTATCAGAGGTAAGTGAAAAACTACTTTCTCAAATACGTGTCACTATGAATTCTACCTAACCCACAGTTCCCCACCCAAGAAGAAACACCTCTTTCTAAATATTGGTTTGGGGCTTGCACTATCTAACTAGCTTAGATTATCTTAGTTTGGCTGCATAAAAATCGAATGTATACCTTTAGTATATTGAGTCCAAATCACTCATATATGATTTTTGTCTACCCTTAAGATGCTGAGCAAAGCTAAAAAGGAGACAGAAACCCCTTTCTGGATCTAAGGATCACTCTCAAAGCCTCCAAATAAATATTAACTACCTAATTCTGGCCACTTGACTAAAATACAGTGAAATAGAATTGTGAGGAACAGGAAAGGAATGCATGGAAAAAGGTAGGAAACTATACTTTGAAAAACAGTCATGATAGTCTGTGGTATTTTATGCAGAACTAGATTTTTTTTTTCACTTTGCCAGAGGGTGCGTGTATTAAACAGAAAGAGACACAGAGAGGAAGGGAGAAAATACCCCCTACTGGGCATGATCACACCACATTTCCCTCTCCTCCATTTCTCCATCCTGTCTGAATTTTGAACATGCACATACATGTGCCTGGCATCCTTCATGCTTCTTAGGTTGCTGGATCTGGAATTGCAGCTACACGGCAGGCTATGTGGACCTAGTAACCACTAGGCCACGGGGTTGGTCACAGAAGTAGACATTTTGTCTGAAGAAAACATTTACCCAAAGTGCCATGAGGTGTTTCTTAAAGTCAATAAAATAGATTCTTCCAACCCCAAATTTGTTCTTGTTAATGCTGACCTATCCTATCCAGTCTAATTATCTCAAAATTATCATCAACATACAAACACATACATACACACACACACACACACACACACACACACTAACCTAATGACGAGAGGCCCACAACTAAAATTCCCTGATGTTAAATTTGGAAACGCAAGTAAAATAACCACGTTAATTTGAAACTCAGTACCATGGGTATGATAGTGATTATAACTTCATAAATCTGCTAATAATCTGTTGCAATAATCTATGGCATCTCTCCCAGAAGAATTCTGAGATTCATCAGGGCAGATCAACGTTTGTTCTCTTATCAAAATGCCAGTTATGATTCTCTAGCTATGAAAGATGTTTTGGCCCTGCTGTCTTCATGAGAAAAAGTCCTGCCTTCATTTCTTCATGAGTGCCCCTTAGTTTTTCTTTCCACCTCCTCACACTGAACTTGTCCACTAGATGGGAAAATCCTCTGAAGGAAATAAAATCATCGCAACATGTGGTGGGACAGACTTATTTTTAAACTTAGTCATTTGGTGTTACTCTTTCTCTTAGGCAGTAATTAAACTTATGATAAAGTCATTCATTGGCATGAAGTTACTGCTAGTTCATTGGTTAGTGTTTTAGGATGTTGGAGTAAAAATATATTTCGGTATCTTGACTGCAGCTCTCTAGTCTAATGTAGCATATTTTTTGATGTGGAAACTTTCACTGGAGTTTTTTTTCAGGGTAACAAAATAGAGACTCATGTGTATGTGTGTGGGCGTGTCACATATGTGCTTGTGCAGAAAAGGGTGGGGAGAGAGATAGCATTGTAGAGAGTGAAATTCGAGAAACAATGAAAAGGATTTCTGCGTACATTTGTGCATCACGTGTGCATATCTTTGCCTTCCTTAAATCAATACAGGAAAAGAAATACGCTGATTATTTTCTTTTTGAAATATGAGGTTTTTTTTTTATTTTTTTTTATTTTTATGGTTTATTGTGATGCCTGGCCACTGATTTTGATAAAAGAAAGTTATGGGGGTCCAGCGGTTAGTGTAATGGCTATGTCATTGAACTCCCATGTGGTTGACCACGGTTCGAGTCCTGGATCCGATGGCTTAAACTCATGGCTGGGCACGTGTGCGTGTGTGCCCAAGATCCTGAGAGGAGAATGGAGGAGAAGGGATTGCAGCATGGCCATTCCCCCCTGGGGGGTGATTTCTCACTTTCTGTCTCTCTGTCTCTGTCTTTCTGGCGAGGGCATGCACCCTATAGCAAAAACCTCTCCACAAAAACAAAAAGAAAGAAAGTTATGGAGAAAGAAACAAAAATACTTTCTTTACCACCATCTGTCATCAAACCAGAAAAGTATGACCCTGTATATATAACATGCAAATCTCTATCCCTTTTTGAAAAATTAAATGGCCAGAGGATGTATGCACCAGCCATAGAGAGATGGAGAGGCAGAAAACATCCCCCAGTGGGGGATGTTTACACTGTAATCTTTTCTTTTCCATTTCTCCATTCTGTCAGGATTTGGGGAAGATTCACATGTGCCCAGTGTGTTTTTCTTTCTTTTTTTCTTTCTTTCTTTCTTTCCTTCCTTCCTTCCTTCCTTCCTTCCTTCCTTCCTTCCTTCCTTTCTTTCTTTCTTTCTTTCTTTCTTTCTTTCAGATTTTATTTATTTAATTTCGTTCATTGTATTTATTTTTTTTATAATTTTTTAATTAATTTTAATTCTTATTTATACATTTCATTGCTCTACATCATTTAGATTGTAAAGAGACTTTACCCAGAGTGACACACACCTCAGTCCAGCCCAGTTGAGTTGTTATTATTGTTAATTTCACCAGAGAGAGACAGAGAGAGAGGGAGGAAGGAAAAGCGAGAAAGCAAGCCTCCAGATCCAGGACTTGAACTGCAGTCGGACATGTGGGGATCCAGCACCTTTAACCACCGTGCCACCCAGTGTGTTTTTCAAGCCACCAAAGCTGGGACTTGAACTTTAGGAAGCCCTGTGGTATCTAGCTCCCTTTAATCACTAGGCTCCAGGGCTGGGCCCCTTTTCTTTTTTTATTTAAACTAAATACATGACAAACTTCATGAACCAGGAGGATAGATTTCTCACGGGTTTTTCAAACCACTGCATTTAGGCAGTGCGTACACACACTGGGGCGTTCGTTTGCACTGATTTCTCTGTTCTTGTTGGAAACAATCACATGTGAGACAAACTGACAAAGTATCAGCTATAATCAGCTATAAAACACCAAAAGCCCCACATTTTTACTTATTTTAGACTTAAAAAAATTAACATAGGGACCAGCTGGTGGCATGGTGGGTAAGGCAGCTGGATCCCATGTGACCAGCCACACAGTTTGAGTTCTGGACCCTGCGGCTTGCAAGACACACCAAGGGCATGTGCGTGGCATGCCCAGAATCCCTAGTGGAGGGAGAGATGGAGGAGCTGGGATTGTGCCATGGCCATCCCTCTTGGCAGATGCTTTTTCACTTTCCCTGTATTTCTCCATATTTCTTCAGCTAGCTCATGGGCCTTCTAGCAAATTAAAAAACAAATTAATGGGCTGGCAGGTGGCGTGGTGGTTAAGGGCAGTGGACTCCCACATGGCTGACTATGGTTTAAATCCCAGACCTGTGGCTTGCTTTTTTGCTTTCCCTCTCTCTTTGTCTCTCTCACTCTGCCCCTCTCTGGTCAAAATAAAATAAATAAATAAGTAAATAAATGAAGTTAAATTAAAACAATAATAATTCTAAAAAAAAGTGTTCTTTAAAAAAGACAAATTAACAAATAGTAGTGATACATATTTGTGAGGGGTACAATGTGATTTTCAGCACAATAAGAGTACAGTGTATGATGATTAAAATGGACAAAGTATCAGGATGAGTCTCCTTCCAATCGATTTCAGACTCTTTATGGCAAGCTGCTTTGGTTTGAAGGGTAAGATGCTGAAGCTGTTGTGCTCAGGCAGGACTGATTCCTGTGGGCTTGACATTTTGGTGTTAGTTTGGCCACTAAGCTCAAATTTAGTCTTTGGAATTTCAAATTAAAATGTAAACAATGGGACCAGCCTGTGGCAAAGTGTTAAGGGAACTGGATCCTGAGTGGCAGACTGCAATTTGAGTCCTAGAGGCTATGGCTTGAAAAACACCAGGGTGTGTGTGGGTATCAAGATCCAGAGAGGAGAATAGAGCATAGAGCAGAAGGGTTTGCTGCGTGGCCATCCCCACTGGGGGTGTTTTCTCATTTTCTTCTCCCTCTCTGTCTCTCTCTGGCATGCATAAGCAGCCTATGGTAAAATAAAATTAAAAAAAGAAAAAGGCAAAATAAAACCCACAAAAAGTGGATCTCAACCCTTTTCCTACTTTTCTAGGCATGGCTGAACAAAAATTAAACAAAAATAATTCACAAACTACACAATCCTATGGGCATTTCTAAGTTAAATGTAATTCCACATACACTTACTGTGACTCTGTGGCTTTAATCTTTTTTCCTAACACAAGAATGTGAGAGGGAAAGAGTAACTGCTAAAGGCTTTAATTTTTTTTTCCTTTCTATTGGGTGTGTGTGCTCTCTGAAGTGAGACAGAGAAAGAAAGAAGGAAAGTGAGAAAGCCCTTACCCTCCTCCCCTGCCCATGGGGTATGGCCACTTCACACAATCCCTTCTCTATTTCTTCTCTCAGGATTTTAGGTCCACGTACACATGTGCCTGGTGTTTTCCAAGCTACCGGATCTGGGACTCGGACCACTCAGCCGGCCCTGGGGGATTCAGCTGCCTTTACCACATCATTTGCTGGCCCACCTTTTATACTTCTTTCTACACAAGATCTTCAGAAAATTCATGGATTTTAATATTTTTTTGCACCAAAATAAGTCCATACTTTAGTTCCATTTTTCATTTAGAAAATGTTGCCAGAGAGTACATGTCCTTGCCAGAGAGAGACTGAGAGGCAGGGAGAGAGACTGAGAGGCAGGGAGAGAGAAAGCACCTCCCAGTGGGGTGTGGGCATGCTGCAATCCCTTCTCCTCCATTTCTCCACACTTGTTGGGATTTGGAGCACACATACACATACATACGTGTTTTCTGTGCTGTTGGGAGGAAATTCAAACTGTGGTCAGCCACGTGGCATCCGACTCCCATAAAACCATGAGGCTACAGGGCTGACCTTGAACATCACCTTATTTTCTATCTGTCTTTTTTTTTTTTTTTTTTTTTTTTTGAGAGGTTTTTGCTATAGGGCGCGTGCGCTCGCCAGACAGAGAGAGACATAGAGACAGAATGCGAGAAATCACCCCCCAGGGGGGATGGTCACGCCACAATCCCTTCTCCTCCATTCTCCTCTCGGGATCTTGGGCACGCACGCACATGCGCCCGGCGTGAGTTTTAAGCCACCAGGTCTGGGACGCGAACTGTGGTCGACTACGTGGGAGTCCAGCGACATAGCCATTACGCTAACTGCTGGTTCCCATTTTCTATCTGTCTTGAGTGTTGGAGTTGCTTCTGATATTCTTTTCCAATACCTTCTAAATCCATATTTTTAGCTGAGGAAAAAGCATTGTTTTCTCTTGCCGTTTTCCTGCTCTTTCTCTCTCTCTCTCTCTCTCTCTCTCTCTCTCTCCCCCCCCCCTCTCTTATTCTGTCTCTTATAAAGACTCTTTAACCCTGATTTCAGGGAACTGAGAACTGATTACTCTAGAGGCTGCTGGGCTTTTTGCTGAGAGTGGTGATTAATGACCAAAAGATGCTAAATGTGAAAGACTCATTTGATAAAGCTCTTAGGACATTTTTTTCTGGGGCCAGGTGCTGAGAACATCTCAAGGGGACAGCATAGTGGGGGGAAGTGAAAAATGAACACATACGATTTAAAACTTTGGCTATAAATATAAACCGATTTGTGGGGGAAATGGTATTTTGTTTGGTATTTTCTCCCTTGTACAGCCAATTGCCTGAGGTAGGCAAAATTCTATTTTTCAGCGTACAAACATAGGAAGCAGAGTAAGAGGAAGAATTAATAAGTTTAGATCAGAGGAGCTTGACTAATTGAAGTAAAAAATTAAAAATTTTTGTCCCATGGTGATAAGATAATCAAAACAACTTTCTCTTGTGAAAAATCTTAACGGTTAAAAAAAAAAAAAATCTGGCAGTGAATGGTGGCTTCATGTTGCCTGTCTAGGACAGTTTCCTAAATTCTGACAGATTAGTCTTATTTTCTGTGTATGTACTCCATGAAATATTTTAAGTTGTTAGAAGTATTTTTATCTTTGTTTCTGTTGTGTTTTTTTGTTGTTGCTGTTGTTGTTACGATTGTTTCTTACAACCTTGCTCAAGATCTAAAATCCTATGTACTTACCTTCATTAAAAAACAAACAGACAAATAAATGAAAACAAACAGGGCCTGCAAGTGGTACGGAGGTCAGGGTGCTGGATCTCACATGACCAACAGCGCTGTTTGAATCCCAGTGGCTTGAAAATCATTCTGGGTATGTGTGCGTGTGTGCCCAACATCCTGAGAGGAGACTGTCAGAGAAGGAATTGCAGCAGGACCATCCCCCCTGAGAGAGGTGATTTCTCACTTTCCCTTTCTCTTTCTCTCTTTGTCTCTTTGGTGAGCACATGAGCCCTATAGCAAAAACCAAAACAACAACAAAATAATGTGCCAAATACATCAATGTAAGTGAAAGGAGATGTAAGCAAGAGCACTGAGAACCTAAAGTTTTAATAACATTTTATGTTTACTTCGTACACTCAGCCACAAGTCATTTCTTGCTGACGGTTATTTTAGAGGCTGAAGAAATAAATTTGTCTTGTCCACAATTGCTATGAATTTTTTAAAGATTCCCATTTTTTTCCTCTTTAATTATCATGGCTTTCTGGGTTCTATATGACACATCGCCCCCTCCTCCTCAGTCATACTGCCTCAAAGATAGAAATAGAGACTTTATAGAAAATTGAAGCACTCACATTAGATTTTTAAGGAAAGAAGGAAATCACAGAAGCTCTCTTAGACTGTAGCAAAAGGGTGCGAGTAACCACAATTTTCTTGATCTTCTCTGCAAAGGATCGTGGGCCATGGAATATGCTTGGGAACAAATGAGTACTTCCCCCTCTGCTCCCCATCTAGCAATGCATTCATTTGGTTTCTAGGTACAACACCCCAGCAAGTAAAACCTGATCTTTCCCTCAAACACGGTACAATTTCATCTATGTTTCTTTCTTAACTACTTTCTGAATTTCTGAACCCCTTTCTTTTTTTTTTTTGCATTTTTTTTTTCATTAGGATAGTGTATTTAGTCCGATTATAGTTCAAAGGTGAATCTTGGTCCTGGTGTCCTCTCCCTCTTTCTTCCAATTTTATTTCTTCTATAAAAGAGGGAGAAAGATAGAGAGACAGCACACTTGACACCGTGATCCACTCTCAGTTTCAGCAGGACTGGATCATGAGCATGCACATGCTTGGTGTACTGAAGGAGATCTCCAAAAGTGAACCTAGAACCTACCCATGTGGGTCAGCTTCCCAGACCACTGCGTTTTACCACTGCACCACCACCTAGTCCCCGTCCTCTCTCTTCTATACTGAGACATGTGCATAATAACTTTCTAAACTACAAGGAAAAAATGAGTCTGGTTCCTGATGTGTTTGGTGGAAAAAAAAAAGTTAGGATCTGAAGTTATAATCATATATATGTATATACAGATACATATATATATATATAGACATACATACATATATATATACATGTATATATATATACACACACATATACATATATATACATGTATATATACACATATACATGTATATATATATATGGATCTGGAAGATTTCTTCAAAGGGAACTTTGAAGTTTTCAAACTTTGTGTTAAGCTGTTGTCAAGTCCATTATAACAATCCAGTCACGTTCATCATGATTAAACCCTTTTCTCTCTCTCTTTTTTAAATATTTGCCAGAGGGTGTGTGCACTTGCCGGAGAGAGAGAGAGAGAGAGAGAGAGAGAGAGAGTAAGAAAGCACCTCCCATGCACATAGTAAAACTATAATCTCCTGTCCTCCATTTCTCTCTCCTGTTGGAATTTTGGGCACATACGCACATGTACTTGCCGTGTTTTTCAAACCTATAAGACTTGAACTACACAGTTGGCCTGAGGGATCCAGCTGTCTTAACCACCATGCTCATACTAATGCTGTTTTGAATTTCAGAGAAAACTCCTCATCTGTCTTCCCCAACATCACTCCAGTCTCACTAAGCAAAAACATGATTGTTATGAAAGCATGGTAGGACCCCTTTGTTCCATAGTGTGACAGAGTAACATGTCCTCAGGTTTTGGATTCTGAAGTTTTATTCTGTCATTTGCTAAATGTTTGATCTCAAATAAATGACCCAGTCCCTTCTTGCCTTAATTTTTTGTCCCCTATAAAATGAAATAACATAGCAACTATTTTAAAAGGTTATTGGAGAATTAAATGAACTAACTCAGAGAGAGCACTTAGTGCTATGACTAGGATATAGTCAACCTTTTAATAAACATTAGCTATTTTTATTTTTTGGTCAGTAGTTAGTCCTTTCTTGCTTTGAGTGTGGCATGATTACAACCTGTGATAGTTTGTTTTATATGTCAACTTGCCTGGGCCATGGGATGCCCAGATATCTGGTCAGACATATCTGGGTGTGTCTGTGAGGCTATTTTGGGAGGAGATTATCAGTTGGTAGACTGAATAAAGTAGATGGCCTTTCCTGATCTGAGTGCATCCCATCCAATCTGTTGAGGACCTAAATAGATTGACAAGGCAGAGAATGGTTGAATTTTCAATCCCAGCTCAAGCAGTCAAGCTTGAGCTTCTGTCCTTGGTACTGCTGGTTCTCAGGGCTTTAAATTCAGGCTGGAATCACCATTAGCTGTCAGGCCTTCAAATTCTACCACTGCTCTTCTGAGGCCTCCAGCTAGGCAGTAGATTGTGGGACTTCTAAATATCCATAATCATGTGAGGCAATTCTTTTTTTTTTAGTTTTTTGTTATAGGGTGCATACACTTACCAGAGAGAGAGAGAGGTAGGATGGCCATGCCACAATTCCTTCTCCTTCATTCTCCTCTTAGGATTTTGAGCATGCATGCACATGTGCCCAGCGTGAGTTTTAAGCCGCTAAGTCTGGGACTTAAACCATGGTCGACTACATGGGAGTCCAGTGACGTAACCATTACACCATCTGGTGGTCCCTCCCAGCATGTTTTTCAAGCCACTGGGCTCAGGACTGAAACACGAAGTCAGCCATGTGAGATTCAGCTGCCTGAACCACCATGCCACCAACTGGCCCTGATCCAATTCTTTAAATTAATTTCTTTAGATACACACACACACACACACACTCACATGTGTATGTGAGTGTGTATATATATATATATATATATATATATATATAGTTTTTATATATATACATATATACGTGTAGGTATATAAACATGTATATATGAATAAGTTGTATGTAGAGAGATATTTTATATAAATAAATATGTATGTGTGTGTGCATGTGTATGTATTTATATGTATTCTATTAGTTTTATTTTTCTAGAGAAACCTGACTAATGTGTGGTTTACTATCAACAGCATCAACATAATCCGGGAACTTACTAGGAATACAGATTCCACTCCCTGTCCCTGCAATTTTAACGAGATCCCTGAATGAATCACATGCATGTTCGAGCACACAGTTCCCATACTTGTGAAAATCTCATGTTCATGTTGATGCACCATCAACTGGGGAGCAGCCACAGTCTGATCCCCCACACAAGGAAAAATATCTGCCAGCTGAGCAATGACACTTCAGCAAAGATGCAATTCACGAGGATCTATTAACAGCCCCATTTCAAATGGTGAAGTTATGGGAAATAAATGATGCGGTCTTAAAGGCCTCTTCATCGACTCTCAGATAGACGAGGGCCATAGGGACAGAGTCCTACTCTGACCATGTGTCCACACTGCAGAGACGTGGGGGAGGTAGAGGGAAGAAACTCTGTAACCAGGGACATTTTTATTTGACTTGCTCTTAAAAAGAGAACAACCTAGAAAAAGCTTGGAGGCTGAGACTTCCTGGAAGTTAAATATTTGAGAGAAGTTGACAAAACAGAGATAAGTAAGAACTAACTACTAACAAAAGGCCTTTGAGCCAAAGAGCTCTCACGTTGACCTGGCTCTCTATTGAGTTAACTTTTTCACCTTGAAGACAAGAAAGACTAGAATTTGGAGGTATTTTTCCTCATGGGCTTGGCTGGCGTGAGGATGAAGGAATTTGTTGGGAAAGTGGCAGTTGGCAAGGTAACCATACCTGGGTTTTAGCCTCTCACCACCCATCTTCTCCTCATTCCTCAATTATCTGAATTAACTGAATAAACTCGTGTGATCAGTACCCGGCTTTGCAGCCTGAGTTGGAAGGAACGATGTGAAGGAACCAGGTGTATACTGAATGGACATGATAGCAGTCCACCGTTGCTGCTGGGCAAATATCAGGACTGGGTAAAACAGTTCCTAGTAAAAGATTATTAGGATGGGACTTCCTTGGAAACCTAAAAAGGAAGAAAGAAAAAGAAAGAAAGAAAATATGACATGCACAAAAGTGGTAAATAATACACACGAGAATTACTGTACTTTGGGAAACAGAAACAATAGAATAAATTTACCATCCTCTCCGAGGAATGAAAGACAAGGTAAATAGAAAGGAGCTGACATGCTTAAGAGATTGAAGAGGCAAATATGATCACTTTTGAAATGAAAACTACTTTGAGAAGCAGAGAGGAGCAGAATCAACACCGAGAAAAAGATCAGCAATGCGGATGATAGGCATGAGAAGAACCCATAGAGAAGGCAGTGGAAAAATACAAGGCATGGAAAGAAATGAACTAAGAAGCTGAATAGATGCAGAGAACTAATCTGGAATGATTTGTGTACTAGAAGGTGAAAAACTAGGATGAGATAAGGCTGATTAATGCATCAACATCTCTTAAACATAGTGTTATCCAAATGAAAACAAATAGCAGGGACCAGCAGTTAGCGTAATGGCTATGTTGCTGGACTCTCACGTAATCGACCGTGGTTCGAGTACTGGACCCGGTGGCTGAAACCCACACTGGGCACGTGTGCGTGCGTGCCCAAGATCCCAAGAGGAGAATGGAGGAGAAGGGATTGCAGCATGGCCATCCTCGCGGGGGGTGATTTCTTGCTTTCTGTCTCTCTGTCTCTCTGTCTTTCTGGCGAGTGCACGCACCCTATAGCAAAAACCTCTCAAGAAAAACAAAACAAAAACCAAATAGAACACTGCATGCAGGTTTTTATTACTTACACAAAGCTTAAATACGTGTAAACATTTCTACACATACAACACATTGTGAGAATATGAAGCAATAGATGAGAATGGTGAACTCCAAATTTAGGAGAGTAGTGCTTTCAGGGGCTTGGGGAATGGAACCCTGTGAGTACCCAATGCTTTGGTTATATTTTATTTTTTAATGCAAGGTAGTGGGAGGATGAATGTTCCTGTATTATTACTTTAAAAGATTATTAATTTCTTCCACAGCAAGAGAGAGAGACATCCCCAACAGGCCCTGATGTCTTGGTTCTTCCCCAAGTTCAGCCAATCTGGTTCATGGGCACACACGTGCTCAGTGAACTTAGGGTGGTCTCTGGACTCAAACTTGGAACCTTACCATCTGGTACAACTTTGCCGAATGTCATGTCTTACTGCTATGCCACTGTCTGACCTTGCATTATTATTTGTGGCTCTTCGTTTTGTCCTGATAAGTGTGTGGGAGAACAGGTTTACCATACTTTATAGATGGCAGAGTGAGCTCTGCTAAGGTATTTCTGGAGCATCTTCCGAATTCATATCGGGAGTTTTATTTTTTTATTAAGGAAGTGTTTCTTATAATATATAAGAAATATATAATATATAAAAGTTTATATTATGAATTATTTAATGTATACAATAATATTTAAAGATACACTCCCCCGCCCTTTTTGTATTTGCCAAAGGGCGGCCGAGCTCACCAGAGAGAGCAGGAGAGGCACAAAGGTCCCTCTATAGCAAAAGGTCACTTTGAAGTCTCTGGTCTTCCATTTCTTCCTCCCTTCAGGACTTCAGACACTCATGCTTACACGCCTGGTATGTTTTCTCAAGCCACCAGATCCAGGATTTGAACTATACAATGTGCCATGCAGGATCCAGCTTTCATAACCACCAGGCCATGGGCTGGCGCTAGAAACCCTTAACCAAAAAAAAAGTTTAATTTTCGTTTTTCTGTGAGATAGAGGAGAGAGAGGCTCTAACAGGATTCTCATGCTGCGATGCACTCTCAGACTCATCCAGCCTGGGACATGGGCATGCACGCAGGTGTCATCTGTACAGAAAGACCGCCAGCCATGAACTCAGGACTTCTTCAAGTGGCCTCAGCATTTCAGAGTGTTGCATTACTGCTGCACCACCACTGCTGGCCCTAAAACAAACCTTCTGAAATTCTAATTGTAGTTCTATTACATTTATGTTTTTGTTTGTGAGGTTAACATTTTAATGATACTAATTCTTTCCATTTGGAAAACTGTATATGTTTACATTCATGAATATCTTACTTCTTTATAGAAAACATATTTTCCTGTTCCATCCAGGTGGTGCGGTAGTCAAGGCTGACTGCTCAGTTCGAGTCTTAGACCCGATAGCTTGAAAGACACACTGGCTGCTTGTGCATGCATCCCAAAATCCTGAGAGGAGCTTAGAGAAGGATTGCAGCATGGCCACCCCACGGGGGATGATTTCTCACTTTCCTTCTCTCTCTGAGTCTCTCTGGCAAGAACATGCGCCCTATAGCAAAAAATCAAAACACACACACTCACAATTTTACCCATAGGTTCTTTTCTTGTTAAATATAGATACTCTATAGCCTTACTGTAAATGGGATAATTGTATATGTTCGTTTCTAAGTTTATAACTTTTTTTTCTTGGAGAGATTTTTTGCCTCAGGGCACGTGCACTCGGTGGAGAAAGAGAAAGTGAGAAGTCAACCCCTGGGAGTTGGGGGATGGTCATGCCGCAATTCCTTCTCTATTCTCCTCCTGGGCTCTTGGGTAGTCGCACAAACGCCTGGTGTGTTTTAAGTCACCAGGTCCAGGACTTGAATTGCAGTTGGCCCTGTGGGAGTCCAGCAACATAACTGCTATGCCATCTGCTGCTCCCGCCCAAGTCTATAATATTAATAATTAAAAAGCTATTGATTTGTCTATATTTTTCTTACATTTTGATGCCTTGCCAAATTTTCCTATTAATCTTAATAGTTTTTCAGTTGTATCTCTTGGATTTTCTAATTATGCAGTATAAAACCTGCAAATAAATATAATTTGTTTTCTTTATATATACTGTTTACTTGATTTTTTTATCATATTTTTCAGACCTTCCAAAATAGCAAATAAATATAATAATGGTAGGAGAAATTTCTGATTCAATTCTGATTTAAGGCAATGACTTCAACATTTTACCATTAATAAAGTATTTATTGAGTTATTTAATACATTTACTTTGATTTTTAAAAATAAATATAAAAATAAGAAACAAAAATAAGAATAAAGATATTTAGATAAATAACAGGTGATAATATATTTTTATTTTTACTTACTTATTTTTTTAAATTTGCACATGCTGATCAGAGAGAGAGGGAGACAGAGAGAAGGATGGAGGAAGCAACCCTCAATGGGATCTGATCACACTGCAATCCCTTTCCCATTTCGCCATCCTGTTAGGATATTGGACACATACACACACACGCCTGGAGTGTTTTTCAAACCACCCGACCAGGATTCTAACGATGGTTGGCCATGTTAAGGGATCTTGCTCCTTTAACCACTAGGCTATAGGGCCAGCCCTTTATTTTTATTTTGTTCAGTTTTTATTAGAAGTTCTTGATAACATACTTATTTAAAATATATTTATATTTTGGCATCTATAGATATAATATTCTGTCTTGGAATTTTTAGTACATTAATTATAGTGTTCTGAAATATGTCTATTTGTGGTCACATTAGATTACTCTTTTAATGCTTGGATGTATAAATATGATAAATTTCTTCTTGTACAGTTTGTACTCATTCATGACTAAATTGTTTTTCTTTTTTGTGCTTTTTTAATTATTAAGTTTGGATATTTTTTTGTGAACTCGGTAGACCACTTTAGAAGTTTTAAACTTTTTTTGGGATCTAAAATATTTTAAAAAAGATAAGATGGGAATTACAAATATTTTTTCAACATTCAAGTCTACTTGATGCATGAATCTAGAAAAGTAGATATAAGGATATATAGTCACTTTTGTTTTTTTGAGTTTTAGATAGTGAATGGTAAGAGTTTAGAAACTAAGGGATCTGTTAAAATTTTCTGAACATATTAAGTCCCTAAGTTGTATAGTGAGAACTAAAATAGTGAGAAATACTATCCAAAGTTTTATTTCTTATTTTGAAGGTTAAATTGAATTCTACAGTTAAACTCTCTTGGCCTAGACCCTTTCTAATGATAATTTTTTTGGTAATATTTCATTTTCTTCTTTGGTCTCATCATATTTTCTTTTTACTCTACAGTCTGCTTTGGTTATTGATATCTGCTATAAAATAATCCAGTTCCTTTAGATTTATACATGTATTGACATTAATTTACAGTTAATTTTCTTTTGCAATTATTGTGTATCTATTTAAATATTTTCTGTATCTGAGATTGTATTTTTTCCCACCCCACTCCATTTATTTTATTGTAATTTTTTTAGTTTGCTGTAGAGTGTATGCACTTGCTGGAGAGAGAGAGAGAGACAGACAGAGAAAGTGAGAAATCTACCCCCCCACACACCATACACACTGGGCAGGGGGATGACCACATTGCAGTCCTTTCTCCATCTCTTGGTACTTTGGGTTCACATGAATAAGTGCCTGATGTCGTGTTCAAGTGTCTGGGTCTGGGACTTGAGCTGTGCACTCTATCATGTAGGACCCAGGTGCTTTAACCTTCACACCATCTGCTGGCCTTCTTTTCCCAATTTTAATGTTGAATATTCTTGTATCTCTTTTCCTAAGTCTCTCATTTTATATTCTAAAAATCAGAATATATAGGGGTTTATATATTCATTGTTTTGTTTTTTATTTCCAGAGGTCTGAGCTTTAGGTATTTAGCATTTCTATTATATTGGTTGCTTTTATTTCATTAATTTCAGCCTCTATCAATTTTCTTCTAACAAATTAAAATTATTTTTAGTTATATTTATTCAAGTATCTTGAGTTGTAAATTCTTCTTGGACTAAAACATTTTAATAACAAAAGTATTTAAGCTATTGATTTCTTCATGTACAATTTAAACATTCTATCCTATTTTTTTTTAAAGTTTATTTTATTTATTTTGAGAGAAAAGAGGGGTACCTTTGACAGGCTCTTGCTATGCACAATGCTTTCCCCAGCCCACTAGCCAGCCAGGATGAGTGTTCATGGGCACACCTGGGTGCAGCTGACATGTTCAGATCAACGCAGGATTCAAACATGGACCTCCTTTATGGCTCCAGTGTCACGCAGAGGCACCTTGCTACCTGTGTCAAATCTATAGTAGTTTCGCTAGAAAATTCATGATTCAGGTTTGAGTTTATTTATAGACAAAATAATTTTTTAGAAGACTCATTCTTGGGGAACCAGCAGTTAGCGTAATGGCTATGTCGCTGGACTCCCACGTAGTCTACCGCGGTTCGCGTCCCGGACCCAGTGGCTTAGAACTCACGCTGGGCACGTGTGCGTGTGTGCCCAAGATCCCGAGAGGAGAATGGAGGAGAAGGGATTGCGGCGTGGCCATCTCCCCTGGGGATGATTTCTCACTTTCTGTCTCTATGTCTCTCTCTGTCTGGCGAGTGCACGTGCCCTATAGCAAAAACCTCTCCAAAAAAAAAAAAAAAAAAAAAAGAAGACTCATTCTTTTTTTTTGTTTGTTTGTTTGCTTGGTTTGTTTCTGTCATAGGGCACATGCACTTACTAGAGACAGAGACAGTGAGAGGGAAAGTGAGAAATCACCCTCAATGGGGCATGGCCATGGCACAGTCCCTTCTCCTTCATTTTCCTCTTGGGATTTTGGGCACACATGCACATGTGTCTGGAGTGATTTTCAAGCTACCACGTCTGGGACTTAAACTGTGGTCAGTCATGTGGGAGTACAACACCATAACCACTATGCCATCTGCTGGCCCCAGAAGACTAGTTTTAATATTCAAGTATTTAACATTGGTCATCTATTGACTTGAAGATTTATTAGGTAATGGTTAATTCATATCTCTAGTTTTTGAAATTTATTTATTTATTTGCTTATTTATTTATGCAGACTGAAAATTTATTAATATGAACCTAAAGAAAACATGTATATTTATTAATTCAATAATACATGTGCAAACACTATTTTTAGTGTAAAGGATACAGAGCTAAGCAAACCAGACAATCAAGTTTGTCTTACTCTTTTATGATATTTACATTTTTTAGAGAGGTTTTTGGTTTTTTTTTTTGTTTGTTTTGTTTTTTTTGAGAGGTTTTTGCTATAGGGCACTTGCGCTCACCAGACAGACAGAGAGAGCCATCCCGGGGGGGATGGCCACGCCGCAATCCCTTCTCCTCCATTCTCCTCTCGGGATCTTGGGCACGCACGCACACGCGCCCGGCGTGAGTTTTAAGTCACCAGGTCCGGGACGCGAACCACAGTTGACTACGTGGGAGTCCAGCGACATAGCCAGATATAGGAAAGGTTTTTGTTTGTGTATTTTTCTAAGATAGGAGAAATAATGTGTATGGAAAGAGTAGACAGGAAAATGTAATGGGGAGGAAGAGAGGTGGAATTGTATTTCTTTTTACATTGTTTTATTTATATTCTTTATATCCTTATTTAATTTTATCTATTTTATTTATCAGATTCTGTTGCAGATTTCTCCACTGTAACTATAATTTAAAAAAAGGCTTTATCTATCTTTTTCAGAGTTTTGCTTCATGTATTTTGCTGTTATAATTTTGATATACAAGACTTAATTAATTGTACTTCTTTTTAAAAGTGTACTTATTTCTTTCATGACAGAGAGAAAGAGACAAGCACTCTCACCAGGTCTCATACTGCGATCCGCCACCAGCCTTCACAGCCAGAAAGACAGAGAGAGACATCATGGGTACGTGTCCCCGCCATGTACAAGCTGACCCAGGGAATTGAATCTGTGATCTTTCCTATGGATGCAACATTAGCAGAGCAATGCGTTACTGTGTTTTTAGATTTCATGATATGCCTCTTTTCTGCTTAATGGTCTCAGTCCTGAATTCTTACTGGATAACAATATTGCCATTTCTGCTTTTGGTTTACATACATTTTTTTCTGGTGTAATTTTTCGTGTGTATTTTCAAACTTTCTTTGTGATTCTATTTTAGATGTGTTTTTTGAATGTAGCATTGAGCTAATGTGTCAGGATAGTTTGGGTTGCAAATAATGCACAGCAGTTTAAAAAATAAAGTGGGTATATTTACTTGTATAAAGTTTCAGAGTAGATCTGGTGTCAAGCAGATCTACTTTGCTTCAGTGCCACTGCTTGAATTCTCTCTGTTGTTTTAGCTCTGCCATCCTTTGTGTATCAGCTATTTTTTTTTCCCTGGAGCAAAATGGTCACAGTGGTTTGGTTCCAGTTTTCCTATGTGTTTAAACCTTACGGTCCAGGGAAATGTGATCTCCTGTTCTGAAAACCTGGAAGCTTTATTTAATTAGTTAATTTATTTTTGTAGAGGTTCTTGTCATAGGACATGTGAACTTGCTGGAGAGAGACAGAGATAGTGAGAGGTAAAGTGAGAAATCATCTCCCGGGGGGATGGCCATGCTGCAATCCCTCTCCATTCTTCTCCTGGGATCCTGGACATGCATGTACACATCCCTGATATGAGTTTCAAGCCACCTGTTCTGGGACTCAAACTGTGGTCAGCCAGGTGGGAGTCCAGCAATGTAACCGCTATGCCATCTGCTGGTGCCTGAAAACCTAGAAGCTTTAGATCACAGATCCAACTGTAAAAAAAGATCACTGTAGGTGTATGCTATGCCTTACTGAGTCTGGGCATATGCTACTTCTCTTTACCAAGTCACTGATGAGGGGATTGGTGTTATGACCAACGGTTAGTGGTTACTGAATTAAAGTTCAAGTCTAAAATAGAATTTTGAGATTCATTCCTACCCAAGCCAATTTTCTGTTATTCAAGAAAACCAAGTAGAAAGTGTAAAGGAGTCAGTATAGGGCTTGCTGCATTGTGCAGTGGTAATGTACTGCTCAAGAGACGCTGGATCCCACTTGGTGACTGGTTCAAATCCCTGGCCCAGTCAGCCAGAGATTGAAACACATTGGACACATGCATGAGAATCCAAGATTTGATGGACTGGAGAACCAGAAGTCTGGAGGAAGGAGATTGTGGTGTGACCAGACTCTGTGGAGAATCTCTCTCTCTTTCTAACTCTCATGTGTATATATGCATGTACTCTCATAAATAAGTTAAAAAAGTTAAAAAGAAGTTAGCATAATTTTTACTCCTGGATCATAATAATTCTATGTCTTCAAAAGCTAATGGATAAACTAAGACACACCAGAAATAATTGGAAATAATAAGTAAGAATGTTATTATAATATTAATAATGGAAAAATGAATAATTTTTCTATACACAAAAAATAACCAATGAGGAAATATAATTGAAAATATTCCATTTATTAAAAGGTATAAAATATATTATAATAAGTTTTTAAGAAACATACAGTATTTGTATAAAAACATAGAAACTTTGAGATACCTTAGATGTTTCCAGTTAAGAAAACTCTATATTGTAAAGATGTCTCTTCCCCTTAAATTACTCTCCAAAATCACTGTAATCCTAATAGAAATCACAGTGTTTTTCTGTTTGGGGGAGTATATATTTGGGAAGGGAGGTTTGGCAGTTAAAACAAAAGATTTTGGGGCCAGCCCCATGGTCTACTGGTTAAGAAGCCAGATCCAACATGGCTGGCTACATGATTCTAATCTTAGCTCTGGCAGCTTGAAAAACATGCTAGGCACGTATGTGTGTGTGTGTGTGTGTGTGTGTGTGTCCCAAATCCTGACAGGATGGAGACATGGAGAAAAAAGGATTGAATTAACTTGTTTTTTTAGGTAAGTTAGAAATACTCAATTATTTAAAGGTAAATATTTTATAGCAAACCCAAATAAAGTCATATTTAAAAAGTACAGCTGTACTTTTTAGTCTGTGGAAGAAATGCAGCCTGAATATTTCCTGAGCAGTCAAATAAGACTTGGTAAGAAATTAGGGTTTAGAAATGAAATCATTCTTTCTTCTTCTTCTTTTAGTTGCCAAAGGGCATATGTGTGTGTTCATGCATGAGAGAGAGAGAGAGAGAGAGAGGGAGGAAAACATCCCTCAATGAAGCCTAGTCATGCTGCAATCTTTTTTCCTCAATTTCTCCATCTCATCAGGATCCTGGACATATATACGCATGCACCTGATGTATTTTTCAAGGCACCAGTGTTGGGATTCAAACTGGTCAACCATGTAGGGTCTGGCTCCCTATGCATGGAGCTTAACTGATGCACTCTAGAGCCAGCCCTAGAATCATTTGTTCTTCAATTATGTGTTCTGATCAACTAAATGTACATTTATATTTGCTGAACTGTGTTCAGTATATGGTTATGCAAGCTATGACTATAATAATAGTGATAAAAATAATAACAAGTAAAAGTAGTAATGCCATCTAACATTTATTGACAGCTTTTTAATGTACCAGGAATTATTGTGAATCTTTTAATTCCGTTAATATATTTAATCTTCACAGTATCTCTGTGAGGCAGATAATGTTATTATGTATAGAAGAAGATATTTTGTAAACTAGTAAGAACACTATACAACGATGATAACTTATGCTATTTTTTTTATATGAACAGTAGGTCTCATCTGCCTCTTATTTTTCTTACATGTCCATCTTTTCTCTAGTTTTATGCAATAGGTTGCAGAGAGACAGAAAAAGAGAGATCTTTAGGAAATTATTATCCCTAACTGATTGCAGATTGAGTTTAGTTTTTCTTTTTCAAACTCACTTAAGAAGAAAAAAGACAACGAATTCTATTATATTTCATATTATTCTACATTTCTGATTTTGCCGAGGTTGAAATGGTGAGTGCTGAATGAAATTCTTGAAGTTACACTGGGTTTCAAGGAGGCTGGATTTTGTCTTCTGTGTCTGCCCATTAAGTCTGACTCAAAGCAAGCAGTAATATTTGTTGGTCATTCCTTTCTCTACTCACCACACCTGTGTATAACCAGGAATCAACTTGAGGTAGGTAGTCACTAGCTTTCCACTTAAGAACATTTACCTGGTTGTGGGAAAATAGAATGGACATTTAAGACTCTCAATTATCAAGAAGATGTCAATAAATAGCCCCATTAGATTGAACTAATCCCACAGGGAAGTGATGGTGGAATAGTCAAAATAGAAATCTTAAACTTGAACTTAGATTCAAAAAGTAAAACAAAACAAAACAAAATAAAACCTTTGCAGAAGCAGAGATTGGCTTTAACATTTTTTTTTTTAATCCCTACCAACTGTGAGTCTAAGATTTTTGCAGTATGAGAGGGAAGAAATTATGTGTAATTTTCTCATCGGGGCTAGGGGCTAGTCTTCTTTTGCCCATTCTTTTCCAAATTTCGGCTCTTAGCATGTCAGCCAGATCCTGCAGTGAGCATTACTTTTCAACCATCAGAATGGGAAAACCATAGAACCCTACTGCTTTAAAATTATGCATCAACAAATCCAGAATAATTAGAGGAAGCATTCAACAGATTAAGTTATAAATGAAGTGGAATTTAAGACATGCTACAAGTAATTGATTCTTTCTAGGATAATTTAAGGACAAAGGCTTATTTGACTTAAACACAATAGTAGGTCTTCATTTTAACATTCATGTAAAGCAGGAATAATAAAGACTTCTGATAGAACTGGCCTATTTATATTTGCTGCCACTGTACTGTCCTCTCTCTTTTGGGACCTGTCATTCTTTGTTGGATTCTTAGTTTAAATACCTGCCTCCACTATTGGACTGGGAGTTCCTGGAGATCAGGAATCTCTTCTTATTTATTGTCCTAAGAGACATTCTCAGTGTTTGCCATTGTGAATACAAGGTACGTTGTAGGCAGTTGACCAATGCTTAGTGAATGCTTGTCATGACAAGAGCTGTCCAGGAGCAGTAAGAAGTCCTGGATTCCAGTTTGAGCTCTGTCATTTGCTAGGTTAACTGAATGTTTGAACAACTGATTTAATGTTTCTTCAACTTCAGGGACAATTTTCTTCCAGCATACAATTATTTTTATAGCAAGAAATTAACAGCATTTTATAAAATGTGGAGCATTTTATTTTTGGAGAGGTTTTTTCGCTATAGGGTGCGTGCGCTCGCCAGACAGAGACATAGAGACAGAAAGCGAGAAATCACCCCCCAGGGGGGATGGTCACGCCGCAATCCCTTCTCCTCCATTCTCCTCTCGGGATCTTGGGCACGCACGCACATGCGCCCAGCGTGAGTTTTAAGCCACCGGGTCCAGGACACAAACCGCGGTCGACTACGTGGGAATCCAGCGACATAGCCATTACGCTAACTGCTGGTTCCCAAAATGTGGAGCATTTTATAAAATGAATAATTCAGGTTTTGATATCTGATCACTATGTGTTAGAAACCTGGCTGTCTCAGTCTCATTTTTCTTACTTTGCCAAATATTTCAACTGCACTCCATTCTGGCTTATTTTCTCTCTTTTCCACTAATTTCTTGGGGTGGACAAAGAAGTGAGGAAGAGTCATTGTGTATTGAAGATATTCAAGATTGAAGAACTTTGTTCTGTCTTTCTTTCTCTTTCTTCTTTTTAATATTTTGTAAGAACTTTGTTCTTAATGCTAGCTTCTAGGGGCTTCATTTCTCTGAGTATAATTTCCATTTCAGCCTAAAATAGCAACCTGGTCTTTTTTCTTACATGTGTTATCATTCTACTACAATTTATGACAGTGAAGAGAAAAACAGTGGGAGAAGATAGATCGAGTTAAATTTCCTGAGAAAATTTTAAACCATAGATTGGTTATTAGGAAACTTCTATTTATTTAAAGCTGTCTAGATTGTTATGACTGTGTATAGATGACAATTGCCCTAGAAATTTTCCGTGCTTTTGAAAAGCTGACATAATTGCTTATATGGCAATTGCAAAATCATCCCTTGGAGTGAATTTACACCAGAGGAGGAAGTATCTTACTAGAAATTTCAGGCCTTCTGTCCTGCAGAGGAGGAAGTGGTATCGCGGAGGGGAACTTAGTAAGGAAGAGGGGAGGAGTTTGTGTAATGAGTGGAAAAAATAATTGGAAGTCAATAAACAGTTGCAGTGTACTGTGTACTGAGGCAACCACATTTGAGACTATGAAAAAAAATACATAAACCTGGACATTTGTCCTCATTTCAGTAGAGAAGGCAACTGTCTGCTTTGAAGACTGATGTTAAAAAAAAAAAATAAAAATAAAAAAATGAAATATTCATGTTTTTTTATATCCTAAATCATCAATTGGAAATCAGCTATACAGAAAGCAGGATTTCGAGTTTATTCAGAATCTCTATTAGTTGTTTCAGAAAAAATTATCTTTAATTGTAAGAAAGCAATGAAGGACTTAGTGAGAAATTTCTTACCTACCATAAATCAATTCAGAAATCTGATTGGAGGAGAATTGGCAGTTTATCATCTAAAATCAGAAGGGTCAGGGAAAAGGATTTTTCAAATGATCGAAAGAAACTATACACAGGAGAAGATATTAAGATGTTATGTTATAAGAGAATCTACTTAGGGAATTTCAAAGCTAGCTACTTGATGTTTCCCCAGAAGGCCTTGTAGTCTGGAAAGAATAAGCCTTTAAATCCTGTCTCTTCCTGTGTGTGTGTGCATGTGTATGTGCATGTGCACACTAAACAATTAAACAAACAAAAACCCAAGTAAAGATCTCCTTTCCCAGTTCTCCTTAATATTTTTTTTCTCCTAGGCAATCCTCTGTGCAACGTTTGCTTTTGCCAGTTCAGGGCAGCTTGGCCTGCGTAAGACAATAGATATACAAGATAATAACGGGGCAGTTGCTCTGTGGCCTTGCCCTTTATCAGGATTAACTGTTATACCAATAAGCAAAACAGGGCGGCAGGGTTTTTCCATCACTGGCCTTTGCTGTTCTTGGGTGCCAGATGGCATTATATTCATGTAAAAAAAAATGCTGCGAGTTATCATGTTGACCAGGCACTGTTACTTCCACTTGATCACACTGTTTGGGGCTCTCTTTGATGTACAAAACACTCCTAAGATAATGAAATGCGTTGGCAGCTGGCTAATGGCTGGGAAAGTGCAAACCCTGCATTGAACCCTTCCCACCAGACTATTCAATGGCTAGGTAATGTCAAGCCCAAGCTGGAGAAGGGGCAAAGAGGCTCGTTGCCAGGCAGGCCCGGGACTCCTGGGCAAGCTGCTGTGGAGGGGCTGGTATTTTTCTCTCTTCAATAGAAGTGGTCTCTGCCTGCAGCAAATGAGAAATAAATCCATCAAGACCAGGCTCAGACTGATTCTGAGCTGGCTGCTGGAATTTGCATAAAAGCCTTGTGCCTGCAGGTAAACAAAGACTTCCTGGAACCCTTGATGTGGCGGTGATCTGAACACTGTTAGTTTTCGTTTGTGTCCAAAGTAAGGCCTCATCTATATGCAAAAAAAAAAAAAAAAAAAAAAAAAAAAAAAAGGAAAAGAAAAAAAGTATCTTCTGAATTAAATTTGACTTTGCTGTGGCTGATCTTTTCTCTGGCCTGATTCACTGGGAAAGTAGAGCATGCATAATTGGATAGGGAGGCATTTTCTCACCCCTCTCTTCCTGCTGCTACAGGCCAGCTCCACAGAGATCCACCTTGGGTCTCAGCCCGGAGGGGAATCTTCCTGTGCTTTTGTACCCCTCTCCCTCCGAAAGGCACTCTAATCCCAGCTGAACTGGGGCAGTGGAAGTTCTTCCATCATCTAGACACCTCACATCTTCCATCTAAGCAGAAATTCTCTCTGTTTAAAAATGCCACCTTCTTTTCCAATTTGCACTTTTTTGTGTTATTAGAATTTAATCTTGGGCCAGGAACACTTATTTTATTTTATTTTCAGTTTTTGCTATATAGGTCATGTGCACTCATCAGAGAGAAACAGAGAGAAAGAGAGAAAGGGAAAGTAAAAAATCGCTACCCCTCCCACCCCCCAACTGAGGAGGGTTGCCTACACAGCAATCCCTTCTCCATTCTCCTCTTGGAATTTTGGCACACACACACACACACACACACACACACACGGACCCAGTGTGATTTTCAAGCCACTTGGCCTGAGACTCGAACTGTGAAATCAGCCACATAGGATTCAGCCACCTTAACCTTCAAGTCGTCTACTGGCCTCATTATTTAATTTTTTTTTTTAACATTCATTAGTTTCTTTCCATCAGAGACAGAAAGAGTGAGAGAGACAGGCACCTCCAACAAGGGTGCCAGGTCATGAACCACCTTCAGTTTTAACCAACCCACATCACAGGTATTCATGCAAGTGCCTGGCGTGCTCAGGGAGGTCCCAGGTTGAGATCTTTGGGCTCTTCCCATCTGGGCTCAGCTGTGCCACCACCCACCCTGCCTGGTCTCAGGAACTCTGCTCTTAGATTAGGGATCAACAAACTATAGGCTAGATTGTGTACTAAACCCAGTCTGCCCTTGTATTTATTCAGCCAACAAGACAAGGAGAGCTTTTATGTTTTTAAATAATAGAGAAAAAAAATACCAAAAGAAGAATAGTTTGTGAGATATGATAGATAATTCTGTGATGTTCAAAGGTCAGTGTCCATAAATAAAGCTTTATTTGGAACACTTCTGTGTACACCTGCTCATTTATTTCTACTCCAGTAGCAGAGTTGAGTAGTTGCTGCGGAGTCTGGATGGCCTACAAAGCCTACAATATTTACTACCTGGGCCTTTATAGAAAAAGTTTGATCCTTGCTTTCAGATTTTTGTAGGACTTAATATATCTTTTTGGACCATTTCTAAAGACCGTTTAACTGGGTGAGGAGCTCTCCAGGATTCTAGTCTTTCCATCACCTTTGGCTGAAAAAAGTTGTTAGTGCTGCCATTTAAGACACTTACCCTTCTTTCTAGCTTAAAATGGAACTGATTTTTGAAGTTCTTTCTAAAGCTGCCTTTCTGTACCCAGCCTCTCTACTCAGCCTCTCTATAGTTAACTCCTATTGGCTTTCAAACAAATACTTGAGGTTCAAAATGTCCCAAGGGTGTCTATCTGGTCTGAGTAGAAATTGAAGGAGGAAAAGAGGGAGATCTGATGATAAAACTTCTCACTATAACATTTGCATTTTCCAGACTCCCTTTCCCAGTCCACAGCACTGGGTTTGCAATCAAAGCTGGGAACTTAATCTGAGACAACACAATGAATCTGCCCATCCCACAAAGTGTGTCTGGGTTCCTGCACCACGTTCAGCTTTTGTTAATTCCCTGCGTGCTATTTGTAAGAAGTCATTGACCATTTTTAAGCTTACTTCTCAT
This sequence comes from Tupaia tana, assembly GCA_026018925.1. Lineage (NCBI taxonomy): Eukaryota > Metazoa > Chordata > Mammalia > Scandentia > Tupaiidae > Tupaia > Tupaia tana. The sequence goes on along the minus strand of JAKSZU010000006.1, from coordinate 196,640,630 downwards.
CTTGTTTGTTAGATGTTGGTCTATAACTACCTACTTACACCACTTTATCTTATGGTGCTGGGACTTTCTTTTTGAACTTTGACTTTTGCCAGATTGTTGGCTACAGCTGTTCTGGGTATATTAAAGATGGAATCTTTAGTCACCAAAGATTAACCACAGTTGACTATGTGTGATGGATTATGAATGACTATTTCCCTCTTTGTGCTTTTGGATGTTTTCTAAGGTGAATATGTTGTTTCTTGTATATCAAAGAGAAAGAGTTTAAAAAATGTTCTAAAAGTACCAGTAAAAGAAATAATCTCTACTTGCTCCGTCTAAATTCTTCACCCCCTTTCATCTCTTATTGAAGAATGCCAGATAGTATTTAAATCAGTGAAACTAGATAGATCAACTCTGTATAAGATGACTCTATTAAAAAATTATGGGATCTCCGCTCAATTTGTACTGAGTGTCTGAACTCTATGGCAAAGGCTGAGAGATCTAAAGATGTGATGGTGGAGAGGTTCGGTGTGGAGGCTAGTGACAGTCAGGGAGGGAGAAAAGGGTTGGTAGAGAGTGGGTGATGGACGGTGCATGTGATAAAAGAAAAAAATTATAAATTACGAACTTGTGTTTATAAGAGAAAAACAAATCAAAACTTTTGTTTTTTTGGTATTGTCTGAAATAGTTCACAATAGTGTGTTTCTGTTAGTTTACCTGTTGTCAAAAGAGCACTTTGCCTCAAAGGAAGGACTGACGGATGTGCAAAATGTTTACAATCTTCTGTGAAACTTCAGTTTGTCATTAATTCATAACTGCTGTTGTTATAAATATCACCTGTATTTTTGATATATGTGAAACTACAACTGAAACTTATTTCTGTCAATGTTTTCTGGATGAAACTAATAAGGTTTTTGTTGAAAAAAAAATTATGAGGTCAACCCTGTAGCCTAACGGTTAAGGGAGCCAGATCTTACATGGTCCATCATGATTTGAATCCCTGCTCCAGTGGCTTGTAAAACACACCAGCCAGGTATGCACATGTGTCTCAAATCCTGATAGGGTGGAAAAATAAAGGAGAAGGGACTGCAGTATGACTATACTCCACTGGGAGATACTTTTTCCTTCTCTCTGTGACTCTCTGTCTCTGGCGAGGACACACACCTTCTGACAATTAAAAGAAAACTACGTATATGAGAGAAAGAGAGAATAAAGTGTGCTGTGTTTGCATTAAAAAATTCCTGGACTTCCAATGTCTGGCTTGGCTTGTAAAGACAAGTAGAAAGCTACTCAAAACAAAACAAAGCAAAACAAAGAACTGAAACTAACCAACCAAACAAAATACCCATAGAATGATACTTATCAAATTATTAATAATAGTTGTCTCTGTTAAGTAGATTTGTGGGTAATAAGTACTTTTGCTTTATACTAAACTTGTTTTGTTTCAGATTTTTAATTGTGATTGTGTATTGCATTTGTAATGATAAAACTATTTAAAAATAAAAACTCCAACATCACATGTATTTTCACAGACTTTTGAGTATCCATTGGTCCTACCTACATCTGTTACTAATCAATGTCTCATTCCCACCACCTCCCACAGCAAGAAACCCTGACTCTCAAACCCCCAGCTCTCCCACCATGGAACATTTGGAAAATGCTAGTATTATGGCTCATCTGGGATGGGTAAAAGCAGTCAAATATCTTTTATGGTTTCAGATTTTGGGTTAGGCATAGAAAGGCTTTTTTTTCTTCTTAAAAAATTCATAAGAAGACATATGCGCTCACTGGACAGAGACAGAAATGGAGAAATAGAAAAAGAAAGCGAGAACATGGAAAGTATCCCATTTGGTGCAAGGTCAGGCAGAAATCCCTTCTCCTTTGTTTCTCCTTCTTTTTCAGGATTGAGGGCATGCACGCACACAGCATGTTTTTCAAGTCACTGGGTCTAGGACTTGAACTGCACAGTTAGCCATTTGGGATCCAGCTGCTATAACCACCAGGCCATGGGCTGACACCTAGAAAGGCTTTCTCTACTCCAAGATTATTTTGTTAATCTATTTTTCTTAATACTTGGTTATTTTTGCTTATGCTTTCTAATTCACTTGGAATTTGTGTATAATTTGTGAGGTGATAATCTGATATGGGCTGTTTTGACCTCAGCACTTCATTATTAACACAAATTAAAGCTGACAGTTATAAGTGTACATGGTTAAAGGTTACTAACTAGTCGCTTCTAGAAGAATAAAAGTCTTGATAAATTTATATCTGCAGTATTTGATTTGTTAAAAGCAATGATCATAGAAGAAACCTAAAAGCTGCAGGAGCTTTAACTGATAAGATTGATAAAATGACTTGCTATAAACAATGATAAGATTTACATAAAAAAGAAACTTGGTTTTGAAAATAATTTTAATAATATAAAAGATGGAACTGGTGGTAATTAGATGTTTTTTTACACTATATAGAAAATTGGTCAAGGAAAAATAAAATTCGCTTAATCCCAGAACATTTAAGAAAAATTAATCAGTGTTGGCAAATTATAACTTTAAGAATTGCTTGCATTGATAAAAACCAGAACTGAACAAGTCTTGGGGCCAGATCAATGGAATCAAGATGTTCCTTTTGTGTGGAGATCATATTTTATTTTTCTGAATAAATTGCTCATTATTCTGACATCATTTGTGTAAGGCATTAATCAGTCCTTTCTCAACTGGTCTGAAATGAATCTTTTTCATTTACTGAATTTCCATATGTGGGTTTATGTCTGGACTTTGTTTCATTTCAGCGATCTGCTTGCCAATGCATACTGCTTTTAATTATTGCAGATTTACAGTGGTGTTGATAACTACTTAAATAAGCCCCATCTTCTCCCCCATTAGAATTGTTTTTCCACATTTTGCTGGTTGTTCTCCCACATTACTTGTTTATGGACCTTTTTTTTAGCATCAGTTAGTTAAATAGAACTAATTTTGAATTATTTATTATTAAGCTGCATGATACAGATGTTTAAGTTTTAGTTCCCTACCTTTAAAATTATTTTAACCTTTTGGCTTGACTTTATATATAGATAGAGATGTGTGTGTATATTCCCCAGATTTAGTTTTTCATTTTTAAATTGATCAAATCTATTTGTTTAACTTTTGGTTTTAGATCCTGTTCTTATTTTGAGCCTTTATGATTCTTGGTTGTGCATTCTTTTTGAAGATAATTTTAGTTATTTTATTTTTTCCATTATATGTTTATTTCCAAAAATGATTAAGCTTGAGAGCCCAAGAACTCCTGCTGCTCCAATATGATATAATTTTGGCATCTATTTGGAAGTGAAAATGGCAAAGAAAGTTGTTTTTGGTTTTGATTTTTTCCTGAAATTCAATATATACTTTTTGTGTTGATAAAGGGCTAAGATGTTTAAGTGGCCTTGGTAGTAGAAGTTCCCGTCTTCCTTTCCTTTCCCAATGAATAAGAATCTATTATTTATTCTGTCCTTTGCAGTGTCCTCTAAATTCTTGGATGAAATTCACAAGGAGCTTTTAAAGTCTACCTCCCCCTTTGATGATAGTTGGTGATTTGAATTTGCATTCTAATGTGTCTCCTAAGAGGAGAGCCTTAACCTTCACAATCTTTTACTTTGTGAATTTGATATACTATAATGATCAATTCTTTGAGCTGTTGTCTTGCTTGTATATCACTTGTTTATGACTTGCTTTTGAATTAACCACGTGATCTTCTATTTCTTATGATTTTGGTATGTTTGTTTTTCCAAAGTAACTTTCATATACGTTAAGGTAGAAGTTTTTTTATTCTAATTCTGTCCTCAGTGTATAAAATAATACCTAAAACATAATAGACACCAAGTAAATGTTGTTGACTGAGTGACCTGTGTATCTTTGTCTCTGAACATAACTTTTGAAGAAAGTCAGCTTCTCAGAATTAACTCTATCTGCCGCAGCTGTCATTGCAGCTTGCCTGAAACAGATCTGACCCAAAACATTGGACTTATTCTCAAACTCTGATATTGGTGTCCTCTTAATGTTCAGGCTAGACCTTTTCAGTCCTGTGTGAACTTTTTTCTCTCCTGCTCCCCTTCCTGTCCATGTCCAAGTAGCTATCAATTTTTTTTTTTTTTTTTTGAGAGGTTTTTCGCTATAGGGCGCGTGTGCTCGCCAGACAGACAGAGAGAGACAGAGAGACAGAAAGCGAGAAATCACCCCCCAGGGGGGATGGTCACGCCGCAATCCCTTCTCCTCCATTCTCCTCTCGGGATCTTGGGCACGCACGCACACGCGCCCGGCGTGAGTTGTAAGCCACCGGGTCCGAGACGCGAACTGCAGTCGACTACGTGGGAGTCCAGCGACATAGCCATTACGCCAGCTGCTGGTTCCCAAGTAGCTATCAAATTTACTGAGTCTGTTTTGCTGTGTCTCTATAGATCCTCAGTCCTCTCAGTTACCACTGCTCTAGTTTGGCATCTTCATTCCTCTTGACTATTATGATTTCTCCTAATTACTATTTCTTCTTTCCAGGCTCTTCTTATTCTCCCATTTTGCCCAAGTTCATTTCAAATTGCTTCTAGAACAATCATCCTTAAATAGGCCTGACCCTATCAATATGTGCCTGCAATAATTATTTTCTTTAAGTGTATTAATTTATTTCTTGAAGGGGAGACAGAGACACCCCAAACAGCATCCTTAGCTGTTATCCATTCCCTGTCCCAGCCGTTCCTACTGGCACGCACATGCATACCTAGTGTGTACATGGAAACCCCAGGAAATGAACCCAGGACCTTCCCATATGGGCCCAAGATCATAGTACATCACATCATACTGGGCCCAATCAATGACTTCTATTTTTCTAGAGAATATGATTTAAACTCTTGCCCTTGCTTTGTATATTCTTCCAAAATGTGCAGGGCTCCAATTGTTTTTTTAGCATAGTCTGTATCCTCCCATGTCTGTTATTCTCCAGCCATGGTAGTGTCCTGTTGTTCCCTGGACACACCCACGATCACTTTGCTGCTGATCTTTGTCCCATCTCTCCAACTACGTGCACCTCTTCTTTGTTGACTGTGTTCCACGACCTCTCCCACCACAGTCTCTGCCAGTGATGCCCTCCCCAGATAGTCTCCCAGCTGCATGCAACTGCTCATCACTCATTCTCCTGATCTTACCTCAAAATCACTTCTCTGGAGAGCTGTCCATGATCCATCATTCTCATCTTTCACCTTTACACTAGATCAGATACTAGTTCACTGGCATAGATGTGGTGCCAAATAGTACACAGTTCATAATTATGCACATATTTGTGAGCTCATTTGATTAAAGACTATTTTCCCACTTCACCTATGTAAATGGAAACCGGACCATTCACCATTTTGTCCCCCTAGCCAGCATGGGAGTGGATTCCGAATGAATGAATGCCTCAGGGTGTCTAAAAATATTGGCCATTCTCCTCATAGAAACTGCCCAAGACCCCACATTTTGCATTCATCTGTCTCTTTCCTCTAATCCCATCACTTACTCCTTCTCCAGTGGGTGATAGCTACCAGATAGTAGTTAAGGCAGGAAAAGGTCAGCCTTGTGTATGAGCACTAATGCAAGACTTTATTCATGAATGACTAATAAAAGTTTGTAAAAGTTGAAATTTGGGCTAAATTTGAAATGCTCAGAGAGTTATGTTTGTAACGACACCAATATTTGGGTCAGAAATCTATCTAAAACAATGTCCTTCCATTATATCTTAATCTTAGCCATACAATTTATAAATATGTGAAGGTGTTATTAGGGAGACTGAGATAGAATGTATGAATTCAGTGTGAATCCACACCCAGTAGCAGAAATCCATGTCTTAGTGCAGGTAGGTTTATGAACCTAGGTTTATCATCTTTTTTTGTTTGTTTTTAATTTGTAAGAGGGCACATGCACTCTCTGGACTGTGGGAGGCTGCGCACCAGCGAGTCTGCCGTGGTTTCTCAGAGAGCAAACAATTGCCATGATTGGCCACTAGAATCCCTCAGATTTGCATATCCGGCACCTCATGACTGGTCCAAAAGCAACCAATCGTAACCCACCATTTACAACCAATCACAGCCCACCGTTTACAACTAATCACGGCCCACCGTTTACAACCAATCACAACCACCCTTTACGATCCACCAACGTGTATATAACCACCATGCCTGGCCCACAATAGATGACCAGGAAGACAACGAAGACGACACAGAAGACCAGGAAGACAACGACCCTGGAGAGCCTGAAGAGTTGAAACACCACACAGTCTCCAGATGACCCTGAAGAGTTGTAACACTACATCGTCTCCAGACGACCCTGAAGAGCTGTGACACCACGTCGTCTCCGTGCTGCTCACAACAGACGACACGACCCTAAAGAGTTGTAACACCGCGTCGTCTCCGTGCTGTACCGTGCTGCCCACAATAAACAGACGACACTGTGTTGTCTCCATGCTGTGACACTGCACCGCTTGTCCCGGCTCTCACTCCTTCCCTCAGGAAACCTGTTTGATTGTCCCCCCCGGGTCGGGACACTGGACAGAAGGAGAGAGAGCAGGAGAGAGAAAGAAATAAAATGAGAAAGTGAGAAAGCATTATCTATGGAGGATAGTCACACCACAATTCCTTTTCCTCCATATTTCACTTTTGGGATTTGGGGCATGCATTCACATGTGCCTGGCATGTTTCTTTTTTGGTTCCTTTTCTTTTTCTTTCTTTCTCTTTTTTTCTTTCTTTCTATTAATGAAACAAAAACTTTATTCAGTTCATTTAAAAAACATTGACAAAATAAATTTCAGTTGCACTACTACAATTTTGCAAAAGATTATAAACATTTTGCACATTAGTCACACCTTTGTTTTAGGCAAAATACTCTATTGATGACAGATAAATGAACAGATATACAGTATTGTGAACTATTTCAGGTAGAACAAAGAAGGTTTTGATTTATTTTTCTTTTGTGAATGAAAGTTTATCATTTATAATTTTTTCTTTCTTTTTCTTTCTTTCATTTTTTTTGGCCTCACACCCACTACCCACCACCCACTCTCTACCAACTACTTTCCCCCTTACTGTCACTAGCATCCACACTGATCTTCAGCTCTCTCAACCTCCACCATAATGTGCAGACAGTACAAATTGACTGGGGAGCTGGCATGTTTCTCAAGCCACCAGGTCTAGGATTTGAACTGCACAGTCAGCCAAGTGGGACTGAGCTGTCTTAACCACTGTACCATTGCTTGCCCCATATAATTTTCTTAGATTCTTCTTTGGCTTTCGTTTGCATACCTAATGTAACAATCTTAGTAATGATAACTAGGAAACAATGATTAACAATTCTGTGTTTATCCTGTCAACTGTATTCTACCTGGGACACAAACCTTCATGGAAAAATTTGGCCTTTGTGTATTTAAATATGCTTTCACAAAGTAACAGTAATGTAAGTTTTACCAAGGTGAAAGGTTTATTACTCTTGATTCTACTGACAATTAAATGAGTTGTCCTTTAGCCTGGCTTTACCAAGTTTCCATTTGGAATAATAGATGATCTATTCCATTTTTTTTTTTTTCTTTTTCTTTTCTTTAGGTTTCTGCCATAGGGTGTGTACACTTGCTGTTGAGAGACAGGGAGAGGGAAAGTCAGAAATCACACCCATTGGGAAAATGGCCATGCCACAGTTCCTTCTTTTCTATTCTCCTCTGGATTTTGGGAACGCATGCACATGTACCCGGCATGGTTTTCAAGCTGCTGGATCAGTACTCAAACTGTGGTTGACCATGTGGGAATCGAGCACCCTAGCTACCACGCCACCTACTGACCCTAATAGATGATCTATTTCAAAAAACAGTGTTCAATAATTGGTATAACACCATTAGTTTTGAACTGCCATTGAGGGTTTGAAGCATTTCTTTTTTTAATTTTCTCTTTAAATTTATTTATTTTTTACATTAATTCACTATACATCACTACAGCATACAAATGAATTTTCCATCCAAAAATACACTGTGTATTGGCTCAATCAAGCACATCAACATACATGTTTTCAGCAAATAATTTTCCAATTCTTATGTCTTGTATACTTTGTTTTTTGTTTTGCCATCCTTGATTCCTTATCCCTCACCCTCTGCCATGTCCCACCTTCCTCCCACATTGCCTCTGGTATCCATGGTTGCTTTCTATGCCTCCCCCCCCCCATTTAATTGATTTGCTAATGAACTTAATTAGTCTAAATATATCCAATAGCTAGCACAGTTGATATATACCTATACATGAACCCAAGTCTGACTTTAGGCATAAACCCCAGTGAGTAGAATGAACATATTATAAAGTAGTACCCAGCTTGGGCTATATAGCTTACTGCAGTCATCAAATACGCATTTTTTCAAAAATTGATACGAACAGTTTTACCGTTTTTTTTTTTCTCCTGCAACTCTTTTTTTTTTTTTTTTTTTAATTACTTAGCATTCATTCCCTGAGCATCATCACAACGTACTAAATGTGGTTTCCCATCTAGAATAAACTGCATAATGGCTTAATCAAACATGTTATCATCAATAATATTCCATTTCTACTTTCATACACATGTATACGTATATATATGTTTTTTACCCCATGTTTGACCCTCTGCCCTTTCCCACTCTCTTATTACACTATCTCTGCTATATACAGTTGTCTTCCATTCCCTTTTCCCCAACATTTTGTTGACCACACAATATCCTAAGTAATCCAACTACTTTCAGCCGGTAATTTCAAGAAGAGTAATTTTGAACTGGTAATGATATTTCCTTGAAACTTAAAGCCTAGAAACAGGTTAGTATTCTGTTCAAATAGTAGGTACATGCACCTATCAACAGCTCAAGACAGGACAAAAATCCTTTAAAACTGGAAAACAAAGCTTAGGAGAAAAGCAGCAATAATTTAGTCAAGTCACAGAATGTTGTTTCATCGGTTCAGTCTCATGTACTTAATCTTTCTTCTGTTAAGGTTCGATCTTCCAGATTGAATTCTGGGAAATAATATTCATCTCCAAACATTGTCCCTACAATTAAGTTGCCCATTTTCTTAGTTTTTGAACTCTTATTTCTGTGTGTCTGCATTTAATTTTACTGACATAGCACTCCCTTAAGAACTTCTTGGAGATCTGGTCTGGTGCTGGTAAATTCTTTCAGGTTTTGTTTATCTGGGAAAGTTTGTGTCTTTTCTTCCCAAATGAATGATAACCTTACTGGATACAGAATTCTCGGTTGAAATTGCTTTTCCCTTAATATTTTGAATATATTTTCCCATTCTCTCCTCACTCACATTGTTTCCGATGAGAGGTCTGCTGTTAGTCTGATGGGATACCCTTTGTAGGTAACTTGCCTTTTTTCTCTTGTCAGTCTTAGTATCTTGTCTTTGTCTGTGGTTTTGGTCAATCTGGCTATAATGTGTCTTGGAGAAGATCTTCTTGGGTTGATTCTATTTGGGGTCCTCTGTATTTCTTGGGACTGAATCTTTGACTGCCTCTCCAGGTTTGGAAAGTCTTCTTGCAGGATTTCATGGGAATAGATTATCAATGCCCTTATGAGTCTCTTCACCCTCTGGGATGCCTATTATCCGGATGTTTGGACGTTTAATTGTATCTAGTACTTCTCGCATATTATTCTCAAATTTTGGGGCCATTTTCTCAGTCTTTATGGTGGATTTTTCTAGGCCAGCCATTTTCTCTTCTACATTAGAAATTCTATTTTCTGTATGATATAGTCTGCTTTTAATACTTTCAAGGGAGATTTTGACTTCTTGTATTATAGCCTTCATCTCTAACAGTTCCATCTGATTCTTTTGTAAAGTGTGAAATTCCTCTTTTAGATCTTGCATGAATTTCCTCACCTCCTGGAACTCTTCAACTCCCTCCTTCCTCCTCAGCAGTTCCTTGTCTCTCTTCTCTACCATCTCTGTTAGCTTTGCCATTACGAATGTTCTGAATTCTTTATCAAACATTTCCATGATTTCCATTGAACTGTGTGTGAATGAAGAGGAGCTATTTGTTTCCCTTGGAGGAGAGGCATTTTCATGCTTCTCCATATTTCTTGTGGTCCTGCAGTGATTTCTAGTCATCTGGTGGATGGTTGGTTTCTTCCTAAACTTGGAAGTTCAATCACGCGGGTTTTGTATGCTGGAGGCCCAGTTAGGAGTGGGACATCTTCCTTTCTCCTAAAATGGCTAGATCGCAGGAGCCATGGAGCAGACTGTCTCTTGAAGAAGGGCTGTTCTGGCTGAAGCATTTCTTGATTGTGTTAATTTGAAGTCATAGAAAAGAACATGGGAAAGAACGGGGAAAGTTTTGGTTATACTCTATCTTGCAGCTGCCAAGATTAATATTAATAAGATCTTGCAGGGCTATAATATGAGTATTTTCTTATCTTAACTATTAAAAAGTGCTAGGGGTAGGTTTTAATAACAAAAAAAATTCATATATCTTTCTTGCTGTTGAAGCATGTGATAAAAATCCCGAGAGAAATCATTCTTTTGAGAGACAGAAAGGGCTTTACCCTGATCTCTGCGAGTGCTGAGAGATGCAAATTACTCAGTTTGACAATACTTAATGTATTTCTTGTTTTTCTGATTAAGGAGGGACTTTGCAAAGATAGGAGTATGCTTTTCTCTACCTAAAGGTAAGAGCCAGAAGAGGAGAAGTCAAACTCCGATGCCGAGGTTCTGGGATCTGTCCGTGTTTGCTGTTGTGCTCATTCCTGGTGCCCCTTTTGACTACTGGGAAAATGCTTAAAATGAAACTCATTCTTGGGAATGTGATAGAAGTGGTGAATTAACACATCCACTTAACCAGTTTTTGTTTAGTGCCTACTCTATGCCAGAGATCCTTTCAGAGACTGGGAACACAGCCGTACATATAGCAAAGATCTGTGACTTTGAGGAATGGATGTTCTTGTAGGGAGACAGACAATAAAGGAAGTATTCATAAGTACATACATATAGCATATTAGATGTTGATAAGTGCCACAGAGGCAAAATACAGGAAGGAAAATAGAAAATGTAGAAGATGAGGGTTGTAATTTTAAATATGGTAGTTCGGAAATGCTTCACTGTGAAGGTGACATTTAAATAAAGATTTGAAGGAAAGGATACAAATAACTGCATGATCATCTGGAGAGAAGAGTATTCCAGGCAAGGAACAGCAAGTTCAAAGGTGATTTTTGAGACGAGTTAGAAGGGGAATTTACTGGCTTAATGTATCTGAAAACTCAAAGGCTCAAGGCTGGCTTCAGTGGTGACCTAAAAGGATTACCAAAGTATTCTCTACTTTCCTCTTTTCTTCTTACATAGTGTGAACTTTTGTGGCTGTAGGGTGACTACTGCAGTATCTCTGCTTATATCTTTGAAGTATCTTTGCTTATATCTTTGAATTTCAGCTCTAGGGGTAGAGTGCAGGTAACTGTCTCAGTTCTATCAGCAAAAATCTCATTTTGTCTTTTTTGCTCTGATCAGGTCACTGCTCATGTTTCTCTTTTCACTCTCCAGAAAGAGGCAGAAAGAGAGAGACAGAAAGTGAGAAATTACTCCTCAGTATGGATGGCCACACCAAAATCTCTTCTCCTTCATTCTTTTCTTGGGACTTTAGACCACACATGCACACACACACACACACACACGCCTGGAGTGATTTTCAAGCTGTTGGAAGAGGGAATCGAACCACACAGCCACATGGAATCTGGCTTTCTTAACCACCATGCCTCTGGCTGGTCAGATTATTGCTCATTTCTGAGCCAGTCACCATATTGAGAGCAAATGTCATGTGCTGATTGTTTGATGTTTGTGTCACTTCCTTTTCTGATATGGTATGAACTGAGAGGGTGAGTATGTAACTGATTGGGTTAGGGTGGGGGTGAGACTGTGGGGAGGGCTGGGATGGGGTTCCCTGAGGAAACCTGGGGCACAAGAGAAGGGTAACTGAATTTTTGGATAGAGAAGACAGCAAAAGCCGATCAGACCATGTCTTTTAGCTTAAATAAGATCCTTGGTAGAACTAAATCCATCACAAACTTGCTGGAAAAAGCACTTCATGGCTATTGAATCCAGTTTGATTTTCTCTAAAATAAAGAGGTTGAACTCAGGACCTTTAAGGTTATTTCCTAATTTTCATTCTATGACTCAGTGCACTCTTTAAAACACAAACTAAACCAAATTAAAACATGAAAAACAAACAAGCAGAATTACAAACGCAGTCTGTTGGATGAAAGTGAAAAATGAAGCATTTGGCCTTTATGATTATGACTGTTGGTATCTGACATAAGGGCCAGCGTGAATCATTGAATGTAGGCCCAAAATACAAGTTTCTTAAAAGCCAAAGTAATTAATCATTGATACCTCTGTACTTTACCATGTCCTCTACTTGATAAACTATAGAAAAGATACAAAGAAAGGGTAAATACCAGGAGCTCTGGTGGGTTGGTGTCCAGCCTAGAATAGGGGACTCAATTGTAAAGATGGCTCAGAAAACATATTTAACATAGCTTTGCGGGCCTGACAGTGGCACCATGGTAATGCAACAAGATCCATATAGGAAGGCCCCAGTTTGTGTCCTGAGGCTTCTCTGTGTAGGCCAGGCATGTGTCTGCCCATTATCTGGGCTGGCTGAAGCTGGTGGCAGATTGTGGCATGGGACTCTGTTGGGGGTGCCTCTCTTTCTTGGAAGAAATAAACAAAAACCAAAGCAGAAACAAAGAAACACGCTTTTAACATCTGTAACTGAGAGTGAAAGGTTATACACACTTTTTTGTGTTGGCCTCTGTTATGGTTTAATATGTCCCCCCAAAATTCATGTGTGAAGATTGGCCGTGATAGGATTAAGGAGGTGAAAACTTAATGTGACTGAAAGAGTAGGAGGTGGGGCAGGTCAGTTGGTATTGTCATGGTTACGGTGGCTGGATCTCATATGGCTGTCTACAGGGTTCGAGTTCCAGACCCAGTGGCTTAGGGAACAGGCCAAGTTCATGTGCGCATGCCCAAAATCCTGAGAGGAGGATGGAAGAGAAGAGATTACAGCATGGCTATTTCTTCTGAGGGAGATTCCTCATGTTTCCTTTTCTTTCTCTCATTCTCTCTCTGTCTTTGCTCTCTGGTGAGTGCACGTGGCCTATAGCAAAAACTAAAACAAAAAAACAAAAAACAAACAAGCGAACAGGAACAAAACAAGAGGTAGGGCATTTGGGAGGTAACTAGACTTATCATTTGAGTAGGGTCTCCATGACTGAATCCTGGTAGGGTTTTAAGAAGAGAGAATGAGACAGTCACAAAATATACTCTTATTTCATCATATGATGCCTACCTTGGGACTCTGCAGAGTCCCCATCAGAAAAAAGACCCTCACCAGATGTGGCTTCTGGATCTTGGACTTCCAAACTGTGAGCTGAGTAAACATCTCTTCTTAAAAATCACACCATTTGGGAACCAGCAGTTGGCGTAATGGCTATATCGCTGGACTCCCACGTAGTCGACCGCGGTTCGCGTCCTAGACCCGGTGGCTTAAAACTCACGCCGGGCGCGTGTGAGTACGTGCCCAAGATCTCGAGAGGAGAATGGAGGAGAAGGGATTGCGGCGTGACCATCCCCCCTGGGGGGGTGATTTCTCGCTTTCTGTCTCTCTGTCTCTCTCTGTCTGTCTGGCGAGCGCACGCGCCCTATAGTGAAAACCTCTCAAAAAAAAAAAAAAAAAAATCACATCATTTCAGAATGGCCTAAAACAGCTTCTATGACATAATAATAGGAACATAGGATTTTCTGAAGTTAGAAGACTTTTGGGATTAATTTCTTGAATTTTTAGAGTTGCACAGCTCCTTTTTTTCTTTTAATTTGTCAGAGGGCATGCACACTTTCTATATCCTGGAGAGATATAGAAAGAGAGAGCATGAGAAAGCATCCTCTGTGGGGCATGTTCACACCGCAATCCCTTCCTTATGTCTCTCTCTTTTCAGGATTCTGGGCATACGTGCACACACCCGGTGTGCCCTTATATCTGCTGGGTCCAGGACTCAGAATCCTGGCAGAGTCAGACACGTGGGAGCCAGCCACCTTAACCACCCCGCCCTGGGCTGGCCCAGTGCATATTTCTAAGTGAAAGAAGTTAGTCTGAATAAGTTGCATACAATACCATTTCAACTGTATGACCTTCTGGAAAGCACAAAAACTTTGACGACAATAAAGATCAGTGGTTGACAGAGGCTAGGTGGGAAGAAGAAATGAGTAGGTAAGGTATAGTGGATTTTTAGAGGGCAGTGAAATTATTCCATATGCTATAAAAAAGGTGGATACATGTAATTACACATTTGTCCAAAAGCACAGAATGTATAGTTGCAGAAGTAAACCTCTTATTTGGTGATAATTATGTGTCAATGTTGGCTCATGTATTATCACAAAGGTACCATTTGCATAGGAGATGTTGGTAATGAGGAAGGCAGTGTGTGTGTGGTGTAGAGGGGAGTAGGGTGCTTATGAGAACTCTCTGTGCTTTCTACTCAATTTTGCTATGATTCTGAAATTGTTCTAAAATAAACCTATTTTAAAAGTGTCAGTTTTGGGGCCTGCAGTTGGTGTGGTGGTTAAGGCACTGAACTACCACATGGCCAATGGCAGTTCCAGTACCACACCTGGTGGCTTGCTTTCTCACTTTCTCTCTTATGGCTTGTTTCTCACTTTCTCTCTGATGGCTTGGTTTCTCACTTTCTCTCTCTCTTTCTCTGGTGAGCACATGTACCCTATAGCAAAATTTAAAACAATAACGATAATATAAAATTAAATAAATAATTCTAAAATGAGTACAAGTTTTATACATTTTTGAGATGCCTTCATATGGAACTTCTTTGACATTACACAAGGTATCATGCCAGTAGTCTAGGAGGGCTGATATTGGGCTCCTGGAAAAGAGGGGAAAGAAACTGGTTGTGAGGCAATGGCTCTCTCCGAGGACTGCGCAGTACCCAGTAAGCCACAAGCCTTCCTGGCCTTCCCCTATGTCTGTTTCTTGTAGACTAGAGAAGGAAAGTGAAGGATGTTTCTTCCGTGAGTTTCTAAAAGACCTTCTCAGAAGATCATTCCTCTTCCTTTTGAGAATTGGGCAGTTTTAAGGCCAGCATTATTGAGAGGTTGGCTCAATAACAGTTGAAGCTGTCTTTTCTAGGACATGCCTCTACTGGTTTCAGAGCTTTAGATGTTACATACTAATTTAATCATATAAAAACTAATGAGATTGTGCCTTTATTTTTCCTGTTTTACAGATGAGAAAACTGAAGCTTGGAAAAACTGAGTAACTTGTTCAATGTCACACAGCTGCTAGGTGGTGTGGCCGGTAATTAAACAGAAAGATAGCATGACTCCAGAACAGTCTTTTAATCATAGCAGTACAATTAGTTCATTATAATTTTATTTATCCATAAAATATTTTCTAAAAATAAAGAGTATATAAAAATCCATTACAGGACACTGGATATACATGTTTTTCTCCCACATAGCAGACCACGCATTTTTAACTAATGAGAGCTCTCATGACAGACTGTACAATACACTTAATCAGTTCATAAAATTTCATCCCATTACGGTTGTGATCTTTGAAGTTTAGAAAAGAAAACACAATGTCAGCTGATGGCATAGGGGTTAAGGCACTGGATCCCACATGGCCTGCTACTTGATTTAAGTCCTGAATCTAGAGGCTTGAAAATTACACCAGGTGTGTGTGTGTGCATGCACAATGTCCTGAGAGGAGACTGAAAAAGAAGGCATTGTGGTGGCATGGCCAGCCACCCCCCGGGGGATGATTTCTTACTTTCCCTCTCTCTCTCTCTCTGTACGTACCTGATAGCAAAAAATAGAAAAAAAGAAAAGGTAGCACAAGGCGAGGTTGGAGAGGCAGTGAGAGAGCTGGAGCGACCATCCAAAGGGACTTTGCAGGTTGCCTTAGACTGAGAGCATGCCCAGTCTGGGAGCTGCCTACAAGTCTGCAGAAACCTGGTTGGGTCAGTTTACTGGGAAGCTTAGCTTCTTTGGAATGGGATCCTAGAAGGAACTATAAAAACCAGACACCAGTTTATTACTATGAAATGATAATTGTAATTATGAGGGGAATCAGGCCCTTTCAACTTGAGGTCAGATGTGCTCTGCAGAAAGTCACATTATAATTATGTTGCTCAACTTATATTGCTGGGTAAGTACAAGATGGGGAGAGGGGCCAATACCGATCATAGAGTTAAAAGCCCCCAGACCAGGAGTTGGGATTTCTCCCCTGAATTTTGATATCTACTACCTCTAATTTACTATGTGCTATCCCATAATATGATGAGCGAGAGGATCGCTCACAACCTGCTGCTGCTGCTGCTGCTGTTGCTGTGAATTATTTTCACCGGGACACTGTTGAGCAGTTCTCTGTGTGAGCTGTTTAGCCATCGGCCCTTATTTAACAGAACACAGGACATCTAGCGGTCTTTGCCACTCATAGAATGGGATTGTTTCAACCCTCTGAATTGCTTTGTTTTGTGCTCTTCTGCTGTTTCATCTCCATTCTGTACAACATATTTTTTCTAGTGTCCATAATATTTCTGACCAGTAACATCCTGGTTTTGGTGACTTAAGGCAGCCCTTGTCCATTCCACTCCTTTAAGTTCCATTTTTTTTCTCTTTTCTGATTTGTTTTCAATTGTCTGATTATACTTTTATAACAGAAAAAATAATGAATATAGCATAGAAACACAAGAGGAAAAATACAGTTGAGATTTATATGCGTTAGAGGCAGGATGGTCAGGCTATTCTATCACCTCTCCACTTCGTTTCAGCATAGGCATATTGATTGAAAGATGTATAACACAACACAACATTTAAAAAAAGTCAGTTCATTCAGCAAATATTGAAAAAATGAATTTCAGCTGCATATTCACAGATACAAGCTTCAAAGTATAAAGTTATATATAACAAGAAGTACAAGTAATATGTGTAACAATAATTTACAGATACAAACTAATGATAAACTATGATTTCACAAAAGATGGTAAACATTTTGCGCATTTGTCAGTCCTTTCTTTTAGGCAAAGTGCTCTTCTTACTGACAAAAAAAAGAACTGATACACACTAGAGTACACTATTTTCAGACAATACAAAACAAATTTTGATTTGTTTTTCTTTTGTAAACATAATTTTATCATTTATAGTCTTCAAGCATTATTATTGCACTTGAACTTTCATAATTTTTTTAGAGAGATTTTTGCTATAGGGCATGTGTGCTCTCTGGAGAGACAGAGATAGAAATGCAGAAAGTGAGAAATTCTGACCCCCCCGGGGGGAGATGACCACACCACAATCCTTTATCTTCCATTCTCCTCTTGGGATTTTGGGCACACACTCACATGTGCCCAGTGTGTGTTGTAAGCTGCTGGGTCTGAGACTTGAACCATAGTCGACTGCATGAGAGTTCAGTGATGCAACCATTATGCCATCTGTTGGTCCCTGAACTTTCATAGTTTGATGAATCATTCATGAAACAATCTGCAGACTAGTCTAACAGACAACACTTTTTTTTTTTTAAATACTATTTTATTTTATTTTACCAGAGAGGGACAGAGAGAGAGAGGAGGGAGAGAGAGAGAGAGAGAGAGAGAGAGAGAGAGAGAGAGAGAGAAGAGGGAGAGAGAGAGAGAAAAAAAACAAGCCACCAGGTCTGGGACTCGAACCATGGTTGACCATGTGGGAGTCAGGCACCCTTAACCCCTGGGCCACCTGCTGTCCCCAACAAATAACACTTTTAAGCAGACATGACTTGTCCTAAACATTTTTTTCCCCTCATATCTGCTCTCCACCACCCAATCTCCACCAACCACTTTCCCCTCTTACAGCTCTGGCATTCATACCCATGCTTTCCACCATCGCATCTTCAGATCTCTCAACCTCTGCCATGAAGTGCAGACCTCAGTACAAATTGAGTGGAGACATACAATGTGTATCTTTCAAAGTCTGGCTCACTTCACTCAACACTTCTAGGTTCATACATTATGAATCAAATGATAGGTTTCATTATTTCTTACAGCTGTGTAATTTTCCATAGTATATATGTAATCAGCATTTTTTTTTTTAAGTTTATCAGGCAGTGTGTGTGCTTACCCAAGAGAGTGTGTGAAAGAGAGAGAGAGAGAGAAAGTGGAGGAACCACTCTCAAGGGAGGATGTTCACACCACAATTTCTTCTCCTCCATTCTTCTCAGGACTTTGGGCATGCATATACATGCATCTGGTGTGTTTCCCAAGCCACTGGGTCTGGGACTTGAACTGCACAGTCAGGCATATGGAATCTAGCCGCTTTCACCACTGGCTGGCTCCCTTAAACCCAGCATTTATGCAAGAAAAAAAGTACTTGCTGATAGTGCTTTGGGCATAGTAGTACACAGAAAAGCACTGAACTTTGTTTTATGACACAGAACTAAAATTTGCTTTGTTGAAATGAAGTTTTTTTTTTTTTTTTTTTTTTTATATATTCCCACACATTCACTACGTACTGCAGTAGGAAACTAAAAGACACATGAGAAGCTGACATATGTAAGTAGGGGAATGGAAAGGAATGAAAGTGAACAAACAAGGTGTTATTCTTTGATCCATCTTTCTGCGTGTTTCACCCACCACTTTGGAAACCTTTAATTCCTCTTGTTACCACATGGCCTCGCTCAACTATAGTGCAACAAGTAGGGCAAATTGCATTAATTTTAAACAAGAATGGTGAAGAAAAGTCATAGCCACACAAGAAATATCTCTGGCAATAATAAGGAAGTCCTCAGAAATTCAGTACTTGCCTAAAGAACATTGCCTTCTGATCTAGATCCCCCTGGAAAATCGACCTTTAATGGCAAAAAAACACTACTTCAAAGCTAACCAACCTCTGTCTTAGACCACATAGCTCCTCTTTTTATCTCCATACGTATAGATTATTGTTATTTTTTATCATCATTATTTTTTTCTAAAATCTGAATCAGTTTATTCATGTGTTTATGACACAGCACACAAGAAGCAAAGTATTTCACATCATAGACTTTACTTCCAACTCCTTGGGTGTTTATTTCTCTGCTTAAAGGAGAGACTAGACAGAATAGCCAGGGAATGCTTAGGCAATTAAAATAAGGTTGAGGGAAAGGCTAGCATCATCCTCAAGGGAAAGACACAGGGGACTGGCAATCACAAGCCGACCATCTAGAACTGTTAGCTGAGAGCAGAGGAGCACGTTTTCAGATGCTCAAGCTAGGCCGACCTTTGGTCATCTCCATTACAGGCACAACAGTGCTTTCTAATAGTTGCCCTTAGAGTCTTGCTGTATTACCAGGACTTGCCATACTTTCTCTTGAATTCAGACCTAATTTTTAAAATGTTTATGTCCCTGAGAGATGACCATGATTCTAATCAGGACTTTATAGCAGGTCTCCCTGCCCTTTGTGGAGTCTTAGAGCTGATCAACATAATACAGATGCTTGTTCTCAATACATCAAACCAGGCTCAGGAGAGTATTTTGAAGGTTTCTGTTAATCTCCTTCTTAATGGTTTTATACAGATTATTATTATTTTAAAAAATGTTACTAGGGGGTGCATGTGCTTGCTGGAGAAACACAGAAAAAGAGGTAGAGGGAAAGTGAGAAAGCACCTCTAATGGTAGTTGGCCACATCACAACACTTTATTCTTCATTTCTTCTTTTGGGATTTTGGGTGTGCATGCACACATGCCCAGTGAGTTTATGAAGATCCTGGGTCTGGGACTTGAACTACAGAGTCAGCTATATGGGATCCAGACTTCTTAGCCACCATACCAAAGATTATTTTTAATTGAGACATAATAATTGCATATATTTATGGGTTACAGTATGATACTTTGATATGTGTATACAATATTCCTCTTCCTTACAAATATACAGAAATGGAGACGTTTTAAGATCTAACTAGAAATACTAAATCAAAATGTAGGTTTTTTTTTTTTTTTTGTCTTTGATTCCAATACATTTTATAAAGACTTCCTAATATGATTTCTAATCTTGGGCCTTTATCCTTCTTTGAAAAACAAAATAAAAATTTGATACACTACTAGAACTCCCATAGGTAACATAAATGTCATTTAAGAGTATTTCTGCCTATTCTTTCATATTTATTCCTCCTAGAAGTATTCAGTGCCTTCTTTACTCTTCAGCTTCATTCTTATGTGCTCTCTCATTTAGTTAGTTCTGCTTTCATTTTCTATCTGAGCTAGACTGAACTTGCAGCCTCTAATTTTAGTATAAGCCTCGCCTCCCTCCCTCCCCAGTTTCTCTAAACTAAACTGTCAGAATGTTCCTCCTTAAAGTTCTAAGACATTCTGTATACTAGCCTTCATGATCTGACCCAGGTTTTCCTTTCCAGCTGTGCTTCTACCACTCCTCATCTTTCTCTCTAAGACCAGTCATCCTGTTTTCTACACCCCCCCCAGACTCGCCCTTCTCACCTTTGTTCTACTACACATCTTTTCCCTCTATCCAGAGCACTCCTGATCCTGCGTGAACTCTTTATCATCCTTCAGTCCTGGGTTTCTACTTAGATTTCTCCAGCCTTACATCTTTGGAATCATGAGATCCTGTACTTCCCTTAATCTTGGTGCAACAGATATATATTTCAACTCACTTTAAAAAAAATTTATTCTATTTCTCAGTTTAATGTATATTTAGTCCTTGTTCTACCTCTCACCTAAGCTCAGGTAAATCAGGATACTTTTTCTATCTTTTCTCTGGGGTAATGTCTAAACCTGTGCAGCTTCTAAGGCTCATACAGACTTAAAGCAAATGGGATAGGAAATGTGTTCTTGGTCATCATCTCTTCTGGGTGTCCTCCCCTTCATAGCCATTGTCTTCTCTGTTCCTTGAGATGTTGGTCCAGACAGGTGGCTATAACATTAGTTTGATTCTTGTCTTTGAAAGGCCTTCAGATTCAGGAAACCTCTCTACTTATGAGCCCTTCTTGAGAACACAAAAGTTCATGTTCTTAGGCTGTTGTGGGAAATGGAAACATTAAAGGCACTAAAACTCTTTTTCATGGGTTGTTCTCAGAAACACGAGATTATTCTAACTCACTGAGGCTATCTGAGGCCCATCCTTCTGGATATAGCAGACTGATGCTTCTTCTCTGGGATCTGAATGCTCCTCTAGGGATCACCAGGTACAGAAGCGCAAATTCCCCTAATTAATTTGGGGGTCTTGGCAATACCCTTTCTCATCATGCATAGAGCTTTCTAAATGATCCAGCTGCATCTGAGTTCTCTGTTTATTCTGAGTCATCATCCTTCCCACATTTTGAGAAAGTGTCTTTCAATAAATGGTGAGATGAGTGAAGGGTGAAGGATGTCCTATCTGAGTTCTCATGAAGTTAGGTTTTTGGAACACAAAAGCCTTTCTTCTGCTTTTTTGCTATAGCACCATTTTGCAAAGAATATCATAATTCTGAAATGGGTAAAAGCATGGAGTTCTGCTTTTTTAGTAACACATTAAGAAATGGCATTACTATTCCAAAAGATCATCCTTCTGCAATAATACTCATCACATTGTTTTAAAACAGATTACTCACTTTCTCCTTTATGAGACTATGAACTTACACCTTTCCTTTATCAGTCTATGATCATGGCATAATTTCAGAGGAAAGACAGAAGAAAGGCCAGCACCATAGTGCAGTGGTTAGGTGCTGTGCGTAGTGAGCTGGATCCCACGTCACTGACTGCAGTTTGAATCCTTCCTGAGTGCTTGAAAAACATGCCAGGTACCTATGTTTCCAAATGTGATGAGGACACGATGGAGAAATGAAGAAAAAAGGATTGTAGCATGATTCCACCCATTGAAAGATTCTCTCTGTTGTACACAACCTCTGGCAGAAAAAAAGGAAAAAAAGGGAAGAGGAAAAAAAAGGAAAAAAAAAGAAAGAAGAAAAGGAAAACAGAAAATACGGAAAATGATGTCTTGATGTACCTGAACTTAGGTAGCTATAACAAGTAGAATGAGGGTTCAGATATAAACTAAATTGAGCAATAGGAAAAAACTTTGGAGTGGAACTATGTACCTACTGCATTAAAGCAAAGTATGTCCATGACCCTATATAGGCACAGTGCTGGGGAGAGAAAGGATCGCTCTAGTAGAGGAATTAATCAATGACTTGATTAATGCTAACAGTTCTCATTTATCCATTACCTATGATTTTCCAAGTAAAGCCAGTTTTCTTGACAATATTACAAGGAAGGCATTATTTCTTCTATTTATCCCTAAGGAGAACAACCAAGGTTGTATCTTTTTTTCCAAGTCAAACAGACTCTGAGTAGCAAATACCAAATTCTAGCCCAGAATACAAATGTGTTTGATCCCAAATCCTGGCCCAAACTACAGAATCAATTTTGTTTAACTTATGGGGCACTTACAAGTGTAAAATCCAGTGTGAAATGTGTTTGTGTATATGACATGTGTGTACATGTATATATATGTGCATATATACATAGACATAAAAGCATATGTAGATAAGGGCATTTCAAAATGTTTTTCAAAACTAGAATTAAAGCACAACTTAAATTTTGATGCCAGCATTTTTGAAATTCATGCATAGCTTATTATACAGATTTTCCATGAACATCTAAGACCCCTCATATGATGAAGTCTCTTGCTTTCTAAGGAATGAAATATGTTTTCCATTCAACAAAAAAGAATGTTTAAATATCTATTTTTTTCCTGGGCTATTATAATTTTGGTGTTATCATTTCCTCTGAGGCCTATTGATTTGCCTAATATTTAATGCTCCTCTTATTAATAGAAACAGGATGCAATCTTACCATATTACCATTGGGATCTGGTATGTTTATGCCAAAGGAAATATTTATCATTTAGGTCACTAGGCATTGGTGGGACTGAAGAAAAGAATATTTGTGTAAGTTATGTGGGGATAAATGTTTACATTTTGCACTGCCTGTAAAAAGGGTGGCAGTATTTTTTCACAAATAGGATATGTAATTGTGTGTATATTCCAAGCATCTTGTTTATATTTTCCTTTAGGGTTTAACTTTCTTAGGGGAGGGAGGGAATGGCATAACTTTTTACAATCAGACATTGTCTCTTTTTCCCAGGCAAATTCAATGTACCTTCTGTTGGGTAATAGGAATCCAAAAAATACCATGAAGTATTTTACAGAATGTGACTGAGCTGTATTTATAATGGAATAGCAGAGATTTGGAAAACCAAAGTATTAGTGTGAGAAAAAGTGGTAATAAGGACACAATGAGAGATCAGAGTATGTGGACACAGTTATAAAATTTGGCATTCAGCACATTAAACATAGGTTACTGTGAGTAAATATTTCCAGAAGACGGGTCCCATGCTCTTTCTATTTCTAGGGTAGAGTTCCACTGCATTTTTCTGGTAATGCATTTTTTTCTTCTTTGTGGGCTGCTGCTGGTGGTGGTAAACTGCATCATTAAAAATGAAGTATAAGAAAGGCTAATGTAGATGGGTATTATCTCATTTCTTTTCTATTTTTTTTAAGTTGCCAGAGGGACATGCATTCACCAAAGAGAGAGACAGAGAAAGAGAGAGACAGAGAAAGAGAGAAAGTACCTCCAGTGGGACGTGGTCACACTGAAATCCCTTCTCTGCCATTTCTCAATCCTTCCAGGATGTGGGGCATGTACACACAAGTGTCCGGCATGCTGCTGGGGCTGGAACTTGAACTACCATCAGTCATAAATATTAGGCTACAGGAGTGGCACTATTTTGCCTTCATCTGATAGAAAGGGCACTTCTGGCACTGAGAACAAGCCCTAGCCTACTTCTCCTGTGTGGTGAAAGCCCATTTTACAAGAGACTGTGTGTGCATATGTGTGTCTGCATGCATGTGTGCATAAATGTATCTTTAGACTATCCGAATTTCTTCTGTTTTATGAATGCAGTAACTTTCCACTTAAGGCCACTATATTGAATGGTGTCAAGAACAAAGGCAAAGGTCAAGTCCCATATTACTATAAGGATCATGTGGGCTGGGCTGGGCTGTACAGAATCAGTAAGAGGAAGGGAAAAAGGCAACTGATGTTTAAAGCTCTGGGAGCTTTCCATTTTTTGTCATATTTGATCTTGGAACAATGGTCTAATGAACACTTATTTGAAAATATAAAGATGCTTCTGGCTCCTCTTTTCTTCCTAGTCACTCATCCCAATTCTCCATTTTATTGCTTGGTTATTATGTCCCTCAATATTCAAGAGAAAGGTTACTTTTTCTTCCATGTCAGAGCAGTGGTTCTCAATCTTTTCAACGGGGCATACCTCTGAGAATTTTATAAGTGGTCAGCTCTTTCTTCTAAGGCAAATTCCCTAAGTACTCAGAATGTTAGGAGGTTCAAAAATCCCCAGAAGTTCATCAATGGGCCCTGATTAATAACCACCACTCCCTGTCGTATTTCCCCACTTATTTATAACTCTTTTTCTCTTAGAATACTTTTCACTTGCAATTTGGACTATTGCTTCTGTTTCTAATATTAATTGATCAAAGATGTCCTATTTCTTCTGTCGAGTGGTAGAGGTACAATAACAGGCAGTGCAAGTCCTTTCAGGCCAACAATTTCTATATTATCCTGTGAAGAGGTGTTTAGTGGACTCTTCTTTCTACTGGATGATGATGATACTGATACACCTGAATACAAAATGATTATTAAATTGGTTTTCTAGAAATTGGAATAGATTTTTGTACAATACCATCTGGACTCCTTAACATGGACCTTCTTGAATTTAAGGTACATATTTACAAGATGGCATCCACATCAGATAGAGCTGAACAAAGTTGCTTTGTTCTCATAGGACTCCTATCTCTAATAGAAAGAAGGTCTAGAACTGATGGGAAAATGAAATATCAAACTGGCTTCATGGCCTAGTGGTTAAGGGAGCTGGATTTCACATGGCTGACTATGGGGCCAATCCTGACCCTGGTGGCTTGAAAAATATGCCAAGTGGGTGTGTGTGCATACATCAAATCCCAACAGGATGGAAAAATGGAGGAGTAAGTATTGTGGAGTGACCATGCACCTCTGGGGGTACTCTCTCTTTTTTTCTCTGCCTCTCTTCCTCTCTTTGTCTCTCTAGCGAGTGCATGTGCCCTCTGACAATTAAGAAGAAACACTAAATGTCTGTGTTTCTCAGACTAAGAAATATCTTATTGTAGATTATATATATTACATTATATATTGTGGATATTCAGATTGTGTGTCCACCTACTCATTTGAAAAATGCTGACTTATGAAGCTAGAATACTATTCCAAAAATATTTTTAAGTTGCCAATTATAAATTTAAAAGTTCTTGTGATAGGCAAAATCATGTCCCCACTAAAGATTTCCACATCGTAATTTCTGGAACCTGGAAATGTGTTACCTTACATGGCACGAGAGACTTTGCAGATATAATTAAGTTTAAGGATCTTGAGACAAAGATTATTCAGGTGGGCCCAATTTAATAATCTGAATCCTTACACTGGGAAGAATTTCTAGGCCACAGTCAGAGATGTGACGGCACAAGCAGGATCAGAGAGATGCAATGTCACCAGTGATGGAGATGCAAGAACAAGGCCATGAGTCAAGGAATTGGCTAGCCCCAGAACCTTGAAAAGGCAAGAAAATGGATTCTCCCCTGGAGTGTTCAGAGAGGAAAGAGCCCAGTCCAGCTAACAGCTTGATTTTAGCCTACTGAGACCAGTGTCAGACTTCTGATCCCCAGAAATGTGAGATAATGCATTTAAATAGTTTTAACCCAGTATGTTTGTGGCAATTTGTTATAGCAGCAATTCAGAATGAATGCAGTTCTGCCAGTGGTATTTTAAAATATTGTATTTGTTAATATACAGCAATTTCAAAATTTTATGTAATTTGTAACCTCTGAGAAGATGTCTGTGGATCCTTCACAGGTCCTCAGGTCCCAGAGAGAAAAACACAGCTGTATTAAGAATTTAAGAAAAAGTAGATAGGAAAATCCATAGATTGATTATATCTTTGTTTTTGCACAGATAAGGTAAATTTGAAATTCCTTAATTCGTGGCTTCAAAGTTAGTATTTTTTGTGAAATAGATATCTTTCTCCATGTGCCAAACCACTTTCTCTTACAGTTGTTTAAATTCATCATCTCTCAGCACTTGGATTACCAAGAGTAGCCTATAAATGATGCATCATGGCCTTTAGTAATGCATTCCATAATCACTAGAAGCTCTGCATTATTTTTTTTGCATAATTCAAAGCTTTCCTGTTTAGTATTAAAATGGCAGATTGATTTATCTGCCGCAAGATTCTTTCATCTAATAAAACTATAGCTAGTTTTTCTTAGTAATATTTTGAACTATAGCTGTGTTATCTCTTAGAATATTTTATTCCTACCACATGGAAATATATGCGTCTCATTCAGACAATACTGTTGCCTTCTCTCTGTCTAAATTTATTGATGAATTGATTTAAAAATAACAGAGGAAGAGAACATATACTAGGTCAAGAAAGGATCTTGAGAGGTTATCTTTTTCTTCAGGCAGGACTGTATCTATGGTTCTGAGCAGATAAATATCTATCCTACGGATGGAAATGAAGTTTTTCCCCCTAAGGGAGCCCTAAATATATTTCAGTCAGTTCATTTGCATGAGTCATTTACATTGATTTCCATGAACCATTCCTAGGTTTATTCTTCATATAACCCTTGACTTGACAAAACTACTCTCTCTCTTTTTCCTCTATTTATTATTCATTCAATTCATATTGAGTATCTACTCTGGGAATGGTCCTGTGCAAGGCATTGTTAGACTCTGAGAAATAAAGCACATAGTCTTATCTCAAAGAATTTGTAATCTGCTAGGGAAGTAAGAGTGTGGGCTAAGGAAACACTAAATACACAAGAAATGTTTTTCAGACATTATACAATGATGGAAAATAATAGATGAGAGTAATAATGATGATGACAGAAGAAGCATTGGTTGAGTATCTACTATATGTCAGGCTCATTGTGTATATCATCTCTATTAATCTTCAACTAGTGTTTGAAAGAGAGATTATTTTTAAATCCCCATGTAGGTAACTACAAAATATTTAGCATAATAGTCAACTGACTTCAACTTATCTGAGTCCAAAATTCAGTCTCATGTCATTGGCTCATGCTGTCTTTGACATGAAAAAACAGGAGGCAAAGCAGCAACTGCTAGATTCATTTATTCAGCATCTACTTTGTACCACCATTTGGTAGGTCTTTTCTCCCAATTTGAAGATGAGGAAAGTGAGGCACAGAGAGGCTAAATAACTTGCTCAAGGGCATAAATGAAGTAAGTGGCAGAGCCAGGATATGAATCCAAGATGTCCGATTCCTAGCACCACTCTGTCTCCATAGCACCATGGCGGATATCAGGGATGTAATGTTGAGTGGCCCAGGAAGACCATTTCGGTTCTTACAGAGTAACATGGAAAGAAAACATTTCAATAACTATACCATGAAGTGTGATAACCATTGTGATAGGGGAAGTAGAATGGAAAATACAGGAAAGTATTTCTAACCTAGACAAGAAAAACAAAACAAAATAAAACAGGATGCTTCTCCAAAGAAATCTTTAAGCCAAAACCTGAGGGATGAGTAGAAGATAGCTAGCTGAGAAGGAAAGCAACCTTGCAATTAGTCAACAAAATCACAGCCCATACCCTTAACTCAGAGACTGGTTTGGAAATCATCCAATTGCTTTTATTATCCTCTTCCCTGAGATATCCACTTGGCTCACTAATTACACGTAGGTCTTGACTCAGATGTCACCTTTTTTTTTTTTTATTTCCTGTTCTTTTATTCATTCAATCACATTATTTAGCTTACAAAGTGAATATTCTAGCATGTACATTTCTCCGTAGTCCAGTTAATAAGAGTATAAATTATCTTCAACAGAATACCACATTTCTTTGTCCCGTTAATGCTCTGCCTCTCTATTTTTTTTCTAAATGTCCTTCCTCAGACTCTACTATTTCACAAACATGATATCTTATATTCACAACCATTTACTGTGTTTCTATATCCTTTAGTCAATCAGTTTTAGTCATAGAGTGCAGACACTCAGTATATATTAAGTGGGGACATACAATGACTCTCCTTCATAACCTGGCTTGCTTCACTCAGCAGTAAATCTTCCATATTCATCCACTTTCTGTCAAAAGCCATGTAACGTTCTTACTGAGGTCTTTCCTAACCACCCTATTCAAAATTACACCAAATACTCCAACACTTAAGTTTTTCTTCATAACATCTATTTTTTTCTATAATATTTAACTGACTACACATATCTATATTTGTTGATTTTTATTGCCTGTGTCCTCCCATTAAAATGTATACTTCATGAATACCAGGTTTTCTCATTGTGTGTTTGTGTTTTCCTGTTGAGTTCACTTCTGTATCTCAAACACCTAATAGGCTAGCCTTGTAGTCTAGTGTTTTTTGGAGGGGTTTTTGCTATAGGGCGCATGCGCTTGCCAGACAGACAAGAGAGAGACAGAGAGGCAGAAAGCGAGAAATCACTCCCGAGGGGGGATGGCCACGCTACAATCCCTTCTCTTCCGTTCTCCTCTCGGTATCTTGGGCACACATGCACACGCACCCAGCGTGAGTTTTTTAAGCCACCGGGTCCGGGACGTGAACTGCGGTAGACTACATGGGAGTCCAGCGACATAGCCATTATGCTAACTGCTGGTCCCCTGTAGCCTAGTGTTAAGACAGCTGGATTCCACATGGTCCACCATTATTTGGGTCCCAATCATAGCAGCTTGAAAAAGACACCAAGTATGCACATGTACCTCAAATCCCAACAGGATAGATAAATAGAGGGGAAAGGATTGTGGTGTGACCCTGTCCCATTGAAGGGGATGCTTTTATTCTCTCCTTCTGTCTCCTTATCTCTCTCTGGTGAGCTCCTGTACCCTCTAGCACTTAAAAAATATCTCAAGCATATAGGACAGTGCTTACAGTGTAATTAGTTCTCTATAAATCCTTGCAGAATAAATGTTGAATAGATAGATTATGATCACACATTTCAGATTCACAATTGCTATCTGACGTGATTTAGGGATTTTTCATTCAGGTGCTCTCACTGTAAATTTCCTGAAACCTATGTCATGTTTCATTCCAGATGCTCTGGGAACCTGGAGGCCTGACTTTCACTAAGGAACTCTTTACCTCCTTAAACTCTACAAACCACACAGAGAATTTCTCCAGGTTGTGAAGAGCAGCAGATCTTAGTTTGAGTTTCCACCCATCACGGGCACATCGACAAAGACTTTCCTTGAGTAAAGTTTAGTCAAGGTCCCTGAGTTCTCTCCTCACCTTTGCTTTGACCTTGGCTGATGGAGCCAAGCTAGAATTAGTAAGTAATTCTACTAAGTCAGTTAAGTAAGAGTCCTCCAACTTTACTAAGTTTTCATCTGCTTACCCCACCCCTACCCCTTGGTTAAAAATCCCCAACTGTCTTCATTGCAATTGAAGTTAAATTCAATCTCTCTCCTATTGCAATAGTTTTCTATTGCAGTTGTCTTGAATAATATTTTCTTTGCTGTTTTGAACAAGTTTCTGGTGCAAATTATTTTTCTTTAACAATACTCTACTTTTAATTTTCTCCTTGAAGAAATCTGTTTCCAGATCTCTCTGCCCAGCCAGTCCTCTGAAGCTCATCCCTGAGGCACATTCCTGTGCCATCATGTTTCTTACACCAAAATCTAACAATATACTTTAAAAAAATAATTTTCAGAAAGCATGTGTGCTCTTTAGAGAGAGAAATAGAGAAACAGAGAGAGAGAGAGAGAGAGAGAGAGAGAGGGTTTCTACCTGGCTGGTGTGAATGGACTGTCTGTACAGTGATGGCAATACCTAGAGTAGTCTAAGACTGAAGTCAAAACAGCAACCTGGTCCTTGCTACCACTTCCATATTAACTTTATTCCAGCTCTTGAACACAGATCGGATTCTACTTGGAATTTTCCTGGTGACAGAGACATTAAATCAAAGCTCTTTTTAGACGGCCTCTTTTTTCTTTTTTAAAAAATATCAATACAGAGGAAAAAAAATAAAGAGCAATAGATCTATTTATGAATGTTTGGCAATCAATTAGATGTTTTCTTGGTATTTAAGCAGACAAGGAACATGGAATTCCTGAAGGCCGAGTATGCAATTCTGAATGAAACACTGAAGAGGGTTTCAGGTTTCACAACTGTTAAGTTTGGGGATAATTATTTCCATGTGTGTCCATGGATGAATCAATCTACAGTCATTTCATAGTTTCATTACATTTTTTTTTATCTTTTCACAGTTTTGTTTTTCTATTATGTTTGTATTTATCCTCAGCACACATGAAATTGTCGATTCCCTGAGAGCTCATGAGTGAGAAAGAGGAGAAGACAAAGAAATGAAGTGCTGAGCACAGAGTTAGTTGGCAGAAGTTGCAAGACTCTTCTCACAAGAAGTAATAACAAGGGTGGGTACACAACAGAGCAGAAAGTTGTGGAGTCATATAAGGACTCATGTTCCCACATTGGGATCTGGGATCCATTGCAGAGTCACGTAAGGACTGGCATCCACACACTGGGCTATCATGTCCTGTCATGTAAGGACTAGTGTTCCCACAGTGGGGAAGTTGCTGAGTCATGTGTGGACCAGGAGAAGAAGATCTTGGCGGATATGCAAGGGTTTTCCTGCAATCTTTTCTGGGGTCACCAGAAGTCCTAAACCACTCCCCCAGTTGTATAATAATGACATCCAGGTGCTCAATTTTTTTTTTTTTTTGGAGAGGTTTTTGCTATAGGGCGCGTGTGCTCGCCAGACAGACAGAGAGAGACAGAGAGACAGAAAGCGAGAAATCACCCCCCAGGGGGAATGGCCACGCCTCAGTCCCTTCTCCTCCATTCTGCTCTCGGGATCTTAGACATGCACGCACATGCGCCCGGCGTGAGTTTTAAGCCACCGGGTCCGGGACGTGAACCGCAGTCGACTACGTGGGAGTCCAGCGACATAGCCATTACGCTAACTGCTGGTCCCCAGGTGCTCAATTTTAAAGACTCTTCTTTTTAACTGATGTCATGACTGCCCTATAAAGATTATCTCATGACTTATTTGTCTGTGATTCAGAGACAGGAAGAAAGTCTGAATAGCATAAGGTACCATCTAGAATTAAGGAATTAATTCAACACATAGTTGCTGAATACCGGTTATGTATCCATCATGAATTTCTCTAGGAATTACAGAGTTATGGACTCTCTGCGGGGGGAGAGGGGAGTGGTAAAGACAGAGATTGGGCAGATAAACAAGCATGATGGTTTCCGACATTTATTTCAAGGAAATAAATCTAGAGTTTAGAATTAAAAGTGATGAAGGGAAGGTGAAGACAGCATTCCAGGCAGCGGAAGCAATATGTACAAACAGTAAGTATCAGGCCAGCTGTACTGGTACAGCACTAACACAATGTTCCACAATCCTGAGGCCATATGGGAAGGTACTGGGTTCATGTCCCCATGTCTCCCTGTATATGCCAAAGGCTTGAACACATGTGTTCCTACAATCTTGGCTGGTTGAGACTGGGGGTGGACTGCAGTGTAAAAATCCCTCTTGGGGTGCTTGTTTCTCTCTCTCTCCCTCTCTTTCTATTTCTTTCTCTACTTTTCCTTTTCATGGAAGAAATAAATAAACTTAAAAACACAAAAATGTAAGTAGCAAATGAGGGTGACTTTCATCCTTTCTTCATCAGCTTTGAAAGCTTCTAGGAGTCATGGTAGAAGTTCTGTTTTCCCCAGGACAGAGGGTTCTCCAGTCAGTTGGTGTTTCAAATCTAGGGAAGCACAAGGGCCCTGGACACTTATGGCTGTAACCTAAGAAAAAAGAGGTGATTAAGCACAATGATGATTCACCTCTATCTTTTGTTACCTTTGCTATTTTATTTTTCTTCTCAGTATCTATCCACTTCAGGAATAATCTCATCTTTAGGGGCATCTGTGCACATACTCTGCATGGAAATATCAAATAAAAGTATTTGAGAAACTTCTATAAATAACTTTGAGAAACAATATCCTAATTACACTAGGCTTAGAAAAGGAGCTATACTACGAAATGATGAGTTCTAGAATATCAAATTGATTCTTAGTAGGAGTAACTTTGTGTCCCCTCCCCCTTGCTCCCCAGGGTGCATTTAGCAATGTCTGGAGGCAGTTTTGATTGTCACAATTTGTGGCATGAGGGATCTAGTGAGTAGAAGCTAAAGATGCTGCTAAACATCCAACAGAACACAGGATAGTCCTCCACAACAAAGAATTAACTGGTTTTGCCTTAAAGGTTGAATCAAGACTATTACAGTCCTTTTCACGAGTGTGGATTTAATCCTCCACATCAGTCTACAATGTTGTCAGAGTACAGAGAGGGTTCAGAGTTTCAGGAGATTGCTAATCTTACGGATCTATTAGGAAGGTTCAAATCCCATCTCTCTGACTTACTCGAGGTATGACTGAGTGTATGTGAGACTTTAGGCAAGTCATTTAACATTTTATGTCTCTATTTCCTTACGTATAAAATGAAGGTAGTAATAGTTCCTACCTCATAAAGTTATTTTGAGAAAAATGTGAAGGATTTGATTATTAATAGGATCTTGCATAACTCAATAAATTTACTTTTTTTTTTCTGTTATAGTGGCCTAGTTTCCAGGAATATGATTGGCAAATATCAGAAAAATAAAATGTTGATTCACTACATTAACATACCCTGTCCCACAAATCCAGTTTCACTCCTTTGATTAGCTGCCACATGCCAGGCAGGCTGCTGGGGTATAGAGGTGGATGATCAATATGGAGTGGACAGACATAGTGGAAGTTTTCTTTTTGGGCACAGCTAACTGATGACCCAAGAGCCAACCAGTAGACACATTTGTCATTCACTTGAAAACAGAGCTAATGTTTTAAAGTGTCTCTAAAGTAATTTGGGGCTTTGAAATGTAGATACCTCATTGTACTACCATCTTCTGCAGCTGATTCTTGAAACATTGTTCACACTGAATTTGAATTATCTTTGGTATCTGTTAAAGGCTTGTTATACAGCTTTTGGGGACAAGCCTCTGTGTGAATTAAGAAGTGGGTAAGGAAGAGTATTTGAAACTGGCTTGGTTCAGCAGCAGTAGTTACCTTAAAGTGCCCTTTTCAGAAGTATGCTTAGTGTGGCCAATTTTTTTTTTCTTTTACACATTACATGAAGTTCCCATCATGATGATGTATACTATATATATATATATATATGTATATATATATATATATATATATATATATACGTATATATATATATATATATGTATATATATGTATATATATTCCAATAGAGAGCTTTACATTTTTCTGTCAAACATTTCTTCCCTTTGTACCACATACCCACCCTCTACCACTCACTCTCTGCCATCCATACTCTGTCCTTACAGTCTGTAGCATCTACACCCACCCACCCCACCATCACATCTTCATATCTCTCAACCTCTGGTGCAGACACCCAGTACAAATTGAGTGGTGATATAGAGTGTGTATCTTTTAATGCTTTGCTCGCTTCTCTCAACATTAAGTCTTCTATATTCACCTACTTTGAGTCAAATGATAGGATCTCATTGTTTCTTATAGCTGGATAATGTTTTATAGTGTATATGTGCCATAGTTTTTTCAACCCAGCCATCAGTTTTTTGACATTTAGTTTAGTTCGATGTTTTAGCAATTGTGAATAATGTTGTGAGAGTGACCATATTTTTTTCATAGAATGTATTGAGGCTGGACAGTAGCACATAAGTAAAACATGGAAAATTGGGAGTTTGAGATTGGAGACCTCTCTGAGTATACTGGGCACACAAATGCCAATGATCTAGGGCTGCTGATGCTGGAAGTGGACCATAGCATCAATACCTTGTTGAGGGTACCAGCTTCTTTCTCTCTTTCTTTTTCTCTCTGTCTCTCTCACTCATGAAAGAAATGAATAATAATTACAAAAAACACTAATATGTGTTTTCCGGCTCAAGAAGCCTTCATCACAAAGAACAATAGCTTCTAGTGCTCTTTATAGAGCTGAGAGTCTCTGGTTTTCTTATTGAAGGATCAAGATCCTAAGCTTTTATTGACACTGTGCGTATGTGACATTTTTCTTTTCCTCTGATTTTGTCATAGGTAGAAAGAATAAATCTTCGTGTTTGAATATTTTTCTTACATTCTTGCCATGTTTTCAAAGCTTATTGATATGGATCAGTTGAAGCCCCACTGTCATATTTGAACTTCCTACTTTCTGAGAATAGTTATTTAAGAGGCTAAAGTCTTACAGAAAAATTCTCTGAGGAAATTGAGCAGAGTTATGAAAAATAAATTGTCATTTGTTTATAATCAAATTCATTCCCCTTTAATAAATTTTGTATTAGAAGCTGCCAAATCCAGTCTCAGCTTCCTGTTCCTTCTGCAACCTGGACACAAAAGTATTCCATTCAACTACCCCTTCTAGTGACTGAGTCCTTGCCAGGAACTCCTAGCATGCACTGCCATCTGTTCACCTCTCAGTTGTTTGAATCTACCTCTTTCCTAAATTAATACTAAAGTGTATCTTCTGAATGCCAGTTCCTTCAGCTAGTCCTTTATGCAACAGCTAACTCCAACCTAATTCCAAGAATCAGGATCTATCTACCATACCTTAAGAAGAAACAACAGAAACAAAGAGAGAAACCAATCCTGTCTAAATGTATGGCTCAGATCAAGTGCTTAAAAACAGTGTTGTAGGGAACCAGCAGTTAGTGTAATGGCTATGTCGCTGGACTCCCACGTAGTCGACCGCGGTTCGTGTCCCGGACCTGGTGGCTTGAAACTCACGCCGGGTGCTTGTGCGTGCATGCCCAAGATCCCGAGAGGAGAATGGAGGAGAAGGGATTGCGGCGTGACCATCCCCCCTGGGGGGTGATTTCTCGCTTTCTGTCTCTATGTCTCTCTCTGTCTGTCTGGCGAGTGCACGCGCCCTATAGTGAAAACCTCTCAAAAAAAAACCCCCCAAAAAACAGTGTTGTAACCTTAAAATGTGCATGTATCACAGAGTATTTGAATCCAATTTGATTTTTCTTTTTAATCAAAATTTTTATTTTTATGAAGCAATAATTACAGAACTTATTTTTTTTCACAGAACAATTTACATTCCTTTGTTTGTTAAATATTCTTTCCCTTTGCCCCTTCCACCCATTCTCTACTACCTACTCTCCTCTCTTGCAGTCTCTGGTGTCTACACTTATCCTCTCTACTATCATATCTTCAGGTTTTTCCATTTCTGCCATAGAACACAGATATTTGGTACAAACTGAGTGGGGATATACAGTGTATATCTTTCAAAGTCTGGCTTATTTACTTTAACATTAAGCACTCTATATTCATCCACTTAAATCAAATGATAGGGTCACATTGTTTCCTATGGTTGAGTAATAGTCTATAGTGTGTATCCAGATAGATTTTTCTTATTATTAGATTTTTTAATATCAGAACCAAACTAAAGGACCCTATAAAGTCCAATCTTTTCTGTTCTCCTCTTCAGCTATAGCTATAGTCTAGACACAAGAGTTCTCAGCTCAAGTCTTTAGGGGAGAAAATTTTCTAGGTCAATTCAATAATTTCTTTTTTTTTTCTTACTCTTTGACCCTTTGGTAGAATTAGCCACTTATTCTTATGTTGGGAATGTATGAATACCTCTTTGGAAATTAAAAAAATACAGGATTGAAAGAGAGGACCCTAGAAGGAAATGCCAGCTCTACTTGAACACTTTCTTCTTTGGAGATTCCACACAGACAAATGGGCCAGAGGGAAAAATAGGCCCTTACAGGAGGTGACCTTGAGAATGCTTAAGTGTATTACCTTCCTAGGGCTGTGGTAATGAAGTAGTGCAAATTGATAGGCTTAAACGATGGAAATTAATTGTGCTCTACTTCTGGAGGCTTTAAGTCCAAGATCAGGATACTGACAGAATGCTTTATTTTGAAGCCTATGAGGGAGAATCTGTTCTATGACTCTCTTTCAGTTTCTGGGAATTTTCTGTCAATCTATAATATTCCTTGACTTGGACACATATCACCCCGATTTCTGCCTTCATGTTACAGAACGTTTTCCCTGTGCATGTATCTTCTTCTGTGTTCAAATTTGTCCCCTTTTAAGGACACAGTCCTAATAGATTAGGGACCATTGGAATGAGCCCATTCCAACTTGGCTATCTACAAGCCACTATTTCCATGTAAGGACATATTCATAGGTACTAGGGGATAAGGCATCAACACCTTTGAGGGAGAAACAGTTTCATCTGTAACACTAGGATTGGCTGGAGCTAGAAAAGGCATGTCTTCTTTTTGCATTCAGACTTAAACATGAAGAAGGTTTGAGGTTGGTTAGCTGTATAGATTGTAGTATGAATTATTTTTATTGCTTAGCAGTTCCATCAACCTAAGAATGCATGCTTGCTCTCTTCCACCTGCCTTGCATTACATTGTTCTCTTATATGATTTGTTTTTAATTGCCAGGGGACACCTGTGTGAGTGAGATGGAGCAAAAGACTGAAAGTGAGGGAGAAAGTACCTTGCAATGGGGGTATAATCATGCTGGAATCCCTTCTCCATTTCTCCATCCTTCTGGGATCATGGGCATGTACTCACATGTACCTTGTGTATTTTTCAAGCTGTTAGGGCTAAGATTTGAACTGGTTGGATATGTGGGATCTGACTACTTTAACCACCATACCAATTTTTTTTTTTTTTTTTTTTAGTTTATTTCTTCCATGAGTAAGAGAGAGAAATGGAGAAACAGAGAGATAGATATCCTCAACAGAGCCTTCATGACACATTCCATTACTACCCTCCGCAGCCCCGATCACAATCATGCATGCTGGGAGCACAGGTTCAGGGACGTCCCTGGATGTGAACTTACAACCTTCCCAAGTGGGTCAACGTTACAGAGTGTTGCATTACGGCTGGATTACTATCTGTCTCCTACCTACATAGGTATATATATTTTTTGTTACTCTCAGTGCCAATTTTTTCCTTAGAAAATGACTACATATGGAACCTGAAAAAGATCAGCAAAATGACACTTTCAATTTCGAGCATGAGAAAGTGATCCACATCTTACAGTACTTAGTATAGAAAACAGGAGTTGCTTTTGGGTTCTCACTCACTGTTTTCAGAATCCTTTCACACATAGTTCCCTCACCTTCCTCCCATACACAGCTCCACAGCGTGCTAAATGCCACACATGCGTGCACAAACACAAACATACACATAGATACAGGAAGTGCAGTTTCCTAAAGAAGGTCCTTACACTGCTCCTAGGCAAGAGTACCTGGGCACTGGTTTTAATTTTTTTTTTTTTTTATACAGCAGTAACTGCCTTTGCATCCCACTTGTTTTTATTATTTTTACTTTATTTTATTATTTCCCACTGGCGGATGACTGCCTATTAAATGCCCAACCAGCTGAATGCCAGGAGCAGAGCAAGACGAAGATAAACTGCTACTGGTTTCCCCCAGAGAAAACCCACTTTATCTCAAGCTGAATTGCCAGGTGGAGTTGAGCAAACCGTGGGGTTGCAACACAGCGAAGGCACAAAGTTCACCACCAACGTAAAACAGCCAACCCAGTTCTGCTTTTTCACGTCTTCTAAACTGACAGAACTGAGTAATACAAACAAGGGTGAAGCAACAGCCTCAGGGGGAAAGAGCCATAGTATGTCGGCAACTAATAAGCGAACAGACATTTTATCAGTTTCATTCGTAGAACCCAACGTTTTCTTCGCCTCAAAAGTTTACTGGGAAATAAAGGCCAAGAAGAGAGAAAACTGTGTGGAAATTATAGAGGAGACATTATTTCCTGTTAGGTCAAATGATTCATGGGCTTACAAAGTTAGAAAGCCTTTTTTGAGAGCAAGAACTTCCTTGCTTTCTTAAGTAAGGACATGGGCACTTGGGTCATTAAATAGCATGAGGCGATATGCTTTAATGCAAAAATTTGGAGTTTGGGGTTCAGCTTTCTAACTTTGTAAAATGGGAGATAAAAATACTGAGGGTATAGATTGTTTGACTATGAAACAAGAAAGCATAGAGTTTCTAATGTGTCGTTTGGTCAGTTACCTTCTCTCCTTTGGCCAGCTCCACTCAGCTAGTCAGTCACAGAGAAGAGACTAAACATCATTTCTGGTTCAATGTCGCACCTCTATGTTATCTCAGTGTATGTGGGACAGGATTCCGGAAATCCCCGAGCAAATGAACTCTAGGGTCAAACTCCAAACATCTTTTCAGTTAGCTGTTTCCAACAGCCCCACCAACAACTTTTACCAGAGCTGCTAATAATTAACCAGAGGGAGTGCCTGGATGGAAACTTTTTCAGGCCCCTCCAGAGCGTATCTTGCCAAAAATGGTATGAGAGGCAGCCAGGATAGGGCAGAAAAGTGAAAGCCAGCAGCCTGCACAAACACACATGTGTGGTTGAACGTTTTGGCTCATGGACAGACAGAGCTGTGAGACACTGAAGCGCTTTCTTCATCTGTGTATTTACAGATTCAGGATCTCACGTAGGATCCAAATTCAGAGATGTGGACCAGTGCTCTGGGTTTTCTCAGTGGCTCTTTATTTACTCAATAAAGTCATTAATGACTTTCTGCAGGCTTACCTGAATCATAAGCTTTATTTGTTTAAATTGCCAGAAGGCTTGAGTGCTTGCCTGAGAGAGAGGAGAAAGCATCTCCCAATGGATTGTGGTCACACTGTAATCCTTCCTCCTTTGTTTTTCCATCCTGCTGGATTTTGAGCATGCACATACAAGCATCTGGCATATTTCTCAAGACTCTTGGGCTGGGTTTGGCCATGGGATCTGGTTCCCTTAACCACCGGGCTAGGAGACCAGCACACAATCTCTATTTTAACAACCTTGATCTTACTAGGAAGTCTCACGTAGTAGATTTTGGAACTTAGTATGTAAATTTTATATAAGAAAATAACATAACATAAGACATGGAAGAGAGCAGGGTGTGCATTGGTGAATGGATAAGAGAAATGAAGTGGGACATTGTAGTGTTTGAGCAGAAACTACTTTGTTGTTGATGCTCCGGTGCTTGGCATCTCTTCATAAAGACTGAAGATCAAAGAATGCTTAAGTAAGAAATGAATATAAAAGAAGAAACTTAGCAACTTCTAACTTGTCTCTAAAACATCAGAGAAGAAATGATTTGGTAAGTGCTGTTGGTAAGCTGCTAAGAGAAGACAGCTTCTGTGGCCCTCCCCTACCACACACTCCCACTGAGTTTTGATTAGCTGGATCTGCTGTGCTGCTGGAAGCTGCCCTTGTCTCAGAAGGATCAGAATCCTGCCCCATGATGTCCTCAAAGAAAAAATCATGTAGTATTTCTCATCCAGTTTCTAAATGAGAGTTCAAAATGCACTAGGGAGACCAGGTGATGGTGCAGAGGCAGGACACGAAGCTCTGCAAGGCTGACCCACATAGGAAAGTTCTGGGTTTGTGTCCAGAGACCTTCCTGAGTATGCTGGGGCATATGTGTGCCCATGATCCTGGGTTGGCTAAGGTAGGGGGTGGATTGAGAACCTCAAGATGCTGTTGGGGGTATTGTCTCCCTCTCTCTCTCTCTCTCTGTTTCTCTTGCTCGTGCAATAAATAAAAACAAACAAACAACAAAAACCCAAATGGGATAGAGCAATGTGATTTGTTAGACATTTCAAGTCATTAACTTTTTTTTTTTGGAGAAGTTTTCGCTATAGGGCGTGTGAGCTTGCCAGAGAGACAGAGAGATAGAAAGCGAGAAATCAACCACCAGGGGGGATGGCCACACCGCAATCCCTTCTCCTCCATTCTCCTCCCGGGATCTTGGGCACACACGTACACGCGCCCGGCGTGAGTTTAAGCCGCCGGGTCCGGGACGTGAACCGTGGTGGACTACGTGGGAGTCCAGTGACATAGCCATTACGCTAACTGCTGGTCCCTCAAGTCATTAACTATTTATAGGCTGTTATGGCTACCAACAAATCACCAGGGCCTAGAACTGTTCAGAAGTATTCTGTGATTTCTGGTTGGACAAATGCATGATGGGAGAGGCTAATTTTGAAGACAGTTGCCCTTAATTTAGATGACTCTTGCTAACTGTAGCTAGTTGGGTAGCTATAGTTTTATTTATGGTACCTTGTTAAATATGGTCTTCTAAATCCAGACACTAAGGCAAACAAACAAACAAACAAAACAAAACCAAGATCATAAAGGAGGCAAACAAGATGATTGATTTCATTTCAATTTTCAAACAGTCGATTCTAATGTTGTAGAGGAGTAAGGTAAATTCTCTTCTTATGAAAAATAAGGATGCTAATTTCCTTGTGTAGGGTTGTTTTATGGATTGATGAATTAGCATATGCTTAGAATGATGCCTGCCTATAGTAAGGCTTGATAAATATTAAATATTTTTATTTATATTAATGTGAAGGTTTGAGTTTTGCTTTAATAATATATTTTCATTTTTTTGGTATTTTTTATATATACAAGCAGATATACAATTTTTGCACAATTGTGCACTT
This sequence comes from Tupaia tana, assembly GCA_026018925.1. Classification (NCBI taxonomy): domain Eukaryota; kingdom Metazoa; phylum Chordata; class Mammalia; order Scandentia; family Tupaiidae; genus Tupaia; species Tupaia tana. The sequence continues at coordinate 196,600,021 of JAKSZU010000006.1, read as the reverse complement.
GCTATCTTCACATGCAGATTTGTCTGTTATACTTTTAATTGCTAAATGTATGTGTGCTTACCAGAGAGACAGAAAGAAAGAGAGAACCTCTCCAACCCCCGTGGGTGTGGTCACATTGCAATCCCTTCTCCTTCATTTTCCCATCCTGTTGGGAAGTGGAATATGCATGCACATGTACTTGGTGCTTTTCCAGCTGCTAGGATAGGAATTTGAACCATGGTTGGCCATGTAGAATCCAGCTCCCTTAATACTAGGATATAGGGTTGGTGCTTTATCTGTTATTTAGAGACATTTCTTTTAAATATTTTGCTTAGCTTCTACATCCCTCTCTTTTCTCTTTTGTATCTCAACTGCACACCTCCCTGCCATATAACTTGTTAGCAACCTGCTACTTCCGTCTACATTTACCCCCTTGCTCATATGATCATATATAGATATTTTATAGTTACACACACATGTTGGAGGTTTGGTTATTGTTTGTTCTATGAGTATTGAATAATATATACTTTGTCTCTTTTTTTTTCTCTTAGTATGAGACTGTATAGAAATATCTCTTAAGCTATTTAGCTCTAAAGCATCTCTTTTTTTTGGAATGGCTGTTCAAAAACCCAGGTTGTGGATGAACTGTAATCTATTCAAGAATTATTTTAATTAATTATTCGTATTATTATTATTATTTTGACCAGAGAGACAGAGAGAGAGAGAAAGAGCGAGAGAAAGTGAGAAAGCAAGCTGGCAGGTTCAGGATTCAAATCTTGGTCAGCTATGTGGGAGTCCAGTGTCTTAACCACCATGCCACCCACTGGCCCTGAGCTGTAATCTATTCACGTACACCCCATTCATTGCATTTACTCTGATCCCTGTTCCGCTCTCCTTTCCAGGTCATTATTAACACTCTGACATTAGTTATCCTCTTACACATGCCCTATGCGCTGTTGATCTGTGATAGGTGACAAGGAAAGAGATTGCAGGGTTAAACGGCATTTGATCTTTGTTTTTTAATATATACTGCAAATAGCTTTCCAATTTTGACAGCTAAATTTTCTCAACAATGTATAATCACTATTTCCCCTTATATCTACAATCTTTTTTTTTGGTCAAATTATGTAAGTTCTACATGATCTAACATTTCCACCTTTTATAGCTACTGCACGTGGCCATGAAAATCTCATTCCGCCTGTAGATTGTGCATATATGCACTTAAAATATACTAGATTTTGGGGAAAATTTCTCTTTTTTACAATTGTCTTTTATTTTTTTTTTTTTTTTGAGAGATTTATGCTATAGGGCACGTGTGCTCACCAGACAGACAGAGAGAGACATTGAGACAGAAAGCGAGAAATCACCCCCAGGGGGGATGGTCACGCTGCAATCCCTTCTCCTCCATTCTCCTCTCGGGATCTTGGGCACGCACGCACACGCGCCCGGTGTGAGTTTTAAGCCACCGGGTCCGGGATGTGAACCGTGGTCGACTACGTGGGAGTCCAGCGACATAGCCATTACGCTAACTGCTGGTTCCCTTTTTTACAATTGTCTTTAATCCAAATGATATTTATTGTTGTAAATGGCATAACATTGCGGTTCAACTTTTTAAAATCCAGTTAAAGAGCCATAACCAATTAAATACATATATGGATATGCATGGATTGATGTATTTATATATAAATGTATATATATTTCTTTTCTTTTTTTTAAGAATTGTTTATTTATTTAATTCCATTTGTTATTATTATTTTTTTTAATTTGACCAGAGAGAGAAAGGGAAAGCGAGGAAGCAAGCCACCAGGTCTGGGACTCTGTTGGCCATGTGGGAATCCAGTGCCCTTGTCCACCACACCACCTGCCTGCCCTGAATATATATATATTTCTATATATGTGCGTATATATATATCCATATGTGTATTCATATATCCATAAGTGTATGGATACATATGGTATATATCTATATATTCATGTGTGTATCTATAATTTCCATACACATATGTTTACTTCCCTCTAATACATATATGTGTATATGTATATATCTCCATATATATGTGTGTGTGTATGTATATATTCATATGTGTATATATAATTATTGATTCTCTATTTAGTTTCACTGACTTCTGCTGCTCCCTATATGTCCCATCAATTATTTGATTCAGGAGTCAAAATGAGATTTGAATTGGTTGTGGAGGGAAAGAAAGCTATGTATAAGTACAGATTCCAAATAAACCACAGATTCCAAATCCTCCCTTTCAAACATTTTGATCCTGTGACACCATACCCCACACCCCTTTCTCAAAATGATCCAGTATATTTTCCAGTGGGAGATTTTTTGTGCTATCACCAAAAGATAAGTTTTTTGGGGGGTGTTTAATCAGATTCTGAGAATTCCACCTGTCTCCTGGCCATGTTCTCTTTCTCTGTAAGTAGCCAGAGAAAGCAGCAGGGTATTCAGCTGGTTATTAGAGAAGATATGAAAGAGTTAAAACATTAAACATTCATCTCTCTCTCTCTTTTTTCTAATTTCTTTTGCACAAATATCCTGTTTTGATATCTTGGTACCTGAGAACATTTTTACTTACAGTTACACTAAAACATGAATATTGGTTGTGGGGATTGGCCAGCAATTATACCAGCAAAATTATAAAGTTACATCCATGCATGTCAGAAAAGTGCAATTGACATATTTAGAAACATTAATCCAGGCTCATTTCAGCTTGAATTATATTTAAAGTCATGGGGGTGGGGAAGAGACACAACAATTTAATTATTTAATTTGAAACATGGCATATAGAAATGATTTTTCTTCATCCCAGGACAATATGTCTCATACTTGTGATTAAAAGGCCATGATTCCTTGTGGGGTTTCCCTTAGTGACCTTTACAAAAAGCTTATGACAAGGTTTGCACTCGGTTCATGCTACCTTTTCCTTCACTGCAAAAGAATATTGGGGAAGTGTCATTTCAACAAATCAAGTCTTGACTCAGTGCCAAAATTTTTAAGGAACAGTATTCTACATGCAAATTACTTAGCCTGACAATTTTATATTTCCCAGGACACATTTTTTTAGGGGGGAGGAGGGAGTACTGCTTACTATGAAATTTATTATATAAAACATGTTTTTTTTTTGCTGTTCTTAAGAAAGATTTGCTTCTTCTCATCACATAAACTTATAGACTCTTAAGATTTTAAAAATTGTTAGGGACATTAGAAGTCAGACAATATTAGAAATTCAGCTACTCTAAATTCTCCTAAATGCTCTCTCCTCTCTTTCTTTTTTTCTCTTCTAAAGCTATCAGTCGATTTAAGGGGAGGTACGATTCTGTGAGTGCCTGAAAGTTGTTTCATGTCTACTTCTGTCTTCTTTGAACTTTGTTTAAATGGCTTTGCCAGGAGGACTTTCCAGGGTGGAGTTCTGTGCTCTCACGTGTGTGGGAACCGTTTTTTGCTTGACATTTTTGGAGGAGGGGATCTCAGCAGGGGATTTTTTGCTTCCTGGAGGGCGAGCGTAGGAGCATATTTTTTTCTTCTCTGCATAGACACAGCTGGTAGTTCCCTCTTGACGGATGTTTGTTTTGATGTCACGTGGCAAAGGGGGTTTCTGCCAATGTTTACTCATTACACATTCAAATATGACACCCAATGCCTGTTCATAGAACTTGAGTGCTGTTACTCCTTAGACATGGGAAGTTTACTTCCAGAGAGAAAGTTGCTTTCTTTGCACATGCAGAAGGGTTTGTGCTCAACGGGTATAATTTAGAATGATTGCTTTTTACATATTAAATGTATTTGATTATTTTTTTCACATTATTTAAGATTACTGTTTGGCTGATTATACCCGAAATATTTCTTGATCTGCATCACAATTATTAGAGAATAAGTTCATGGTACAAGAAAGGGAGGTTTACAACCACTTTGAATATGACTGTAGTGATAGAAACTGAAGCTTTCTTCTAAGGTTAGAGAGAGAGAGAGAGAGAGAGAGAGAGAGAGAGAGAGAGAAGCACCCTCAACAAGGACTTACGCTACAGTCTTGTCACCCTCATCTTCTTCCCAGACGGCCAGGATCCTGGGCTCCACACCTGGCATAAGCGAGTCTATTGGAGATCTGAATCTGTATTCTTCCATATGGATCCATTTTTGCTTGAGCAGTGTATTTTTTTTAAAAAGAATTATTTTATTTAACTTTATTTATTCACTTATTTCATTTTAATTTGGCCAGAGAGGGACAGAGCGAGCGAACGAGAGAGAGAGAGAGAGAGAGAGAGACAAAGAGAGAGAGGGAGAGAGCCAGAGAGAGAGAGGGGGAAGAGCAGTATGTTATTGCTGTATCACTGAGCTGGCCCTAACTTGAAACAGTTTTACTCTTTTTGACCTTTCCCTGTGGAAGGATAATCCAGCTGGGTTATATTGCATGGGGATAAAACCAGGTGATTGCTTTGACCAATGACTTGAGAGTGAAAACCATTTTTTAAAAAAATTGCTATATAATTAAAAAAAGAGAACTAGGAGGTTTGAAGATATAATAGGGAGGACAATTGTTGATACTAGAGACTGTGCAGGAAGATTAGTAGGGGCTCAGGGAAAGAAAAAACCATTTAGCAGACCTAAGATTGGAAAGTTATCTGTTGCAAATGATGTATACGATATCTTTGACTTGATTGACATGCACTGCATGCAAGCTTTGAAAAACCATATTGTATGCTATAGAGGCACACAATGATTAAATGTAAATAAGAAATAGTACAATAGAAAAATTAAAATAACAACGAAAACAAAGATTTGCTAGGTGCTTGCCAGAGTGGGTCAGAAAGAAGGAGAGAGGAAAAGTGAGAAAGCATCCCAAGGAGAAATGGCCATGCCACAATCCCTTATCCTCTATTCTTCTCTCAGGATTTTGGGCACACTCACATGCCCAGCATATCTCTCAAGTTTCTGGGCCCTGGGATTCCAACCAAAGAGTTGGCCACGTGAAATCCAGTCACCTTAACCTCCACACCATAAAAGGCCTGTGAAAGCTGTTTTTTATCTGGAGACTTAGGAGTCTGTCTGGGGTCCATGGTTCTCACTTTCCACTCGGCCACATGACTGGCAATGTTCCAGATAGAGGCTGCTCTGTCAGCTGAGTCGTGGAGTAAGTGCAAAGTATATCAGAGCCACAGTTGACACCGAACATGCATAACATCAAATTGTATTATTGTGAAGCCTAGCATGCTAAAGGTCATTTGTTACTGCAACGTAACCAGGCTTACTCTGACCAATGGAGACCATATACTGGCAGGAGCAGAAATAACCTAAATTCAAACCCTGGTTCTGCCTTTAATAGCAATGTGAACTTGAGTAACTACTGAAGTAGTTACTCAATAAATATGTGTTGAATAAATGGATGAATTAGCGCTCCTGAATGATTTCTAGCTGTGTGATCTTGTACAAGATGTTTAACATCTCTGAACTTCAGTTTCCTCATGTATACCAAATAACAACATAATAATGTCTGAGCCAATGGGTGATGTGGTGGTTAAGGCAGCTGGATACCACATGGCCAACTGTGTGGTTAGTGTCTCTACCTGAAGTTTTGAAAAGCATGTCAGACCTGTGTGTACATGCCTAAAATCCAGGCAAAGAAATGGAGAAGAGATTACAGTGTGGCCGTCTCTCTAGGCATGGTCTCTTTCATCTGGGGGTGGGGGGGGTGCTCTCTCTCTCTCTCGTCTTTGATGAGTGCATGTATTCTGTAGCAAATAAAAAGAACCCAAAAAACTCTGCCTAGAAGGACTTTTTTTTTTCTTAAAGTTATTAATGAAACAGTGAATATATGAGGTCAATCAAAATACCTGCTAAGACAAAATAAATGTGAACCTTTCATTTATTAGCCATGTTATGTCCTGGAGTGGGTGACCAGCTTGTAGAAAATAAGAGTCGGCTTTGGGGTTTGTTTGCAGGACTTCATTAATAAGATCTCTAGATTCCTTCTCAAAAAATCAATAGCATTTTGACAAGACCACACTTTCTTTGCCACAGAAGCAATACCACAGAGTGCACTCAAGGAAAGCATTTAAAATGCTTTTGCTACACAAAAGCTTCAAGGGCCCTGCCTTGGAAAAGCTTTTCTAACAAAAGGAACCACACCACCTCCCAATGCTGGGTTTCTAGATTGGTTTTCCATCTCTGCTCAGCCGGCTGCCTTTATCTCTTAGTGCCTATGTCTGCCTCTTTAATATACTTGCAGGTGCTTGAAAGACCCTTGTGCAGGTGTTTCTTAGTATTGAACTTAAGAATTTATATGAGCAACAATGAGATAGATGGCAAACTTTTCAAAGATCTGCATCAACAAAGGCAGAAGAGAGGAGCACTGGCTGAATGCCTATTATATCCCTGCTATTTTCCCAGATATTTATCATTTGATTTAATCATCACAGCGACCATAGAGATAAGTGGTTTTACATATTTATTTTTGCAGTGGTGATTTTAAAACGAGGATATTAAGGTACAAAGGAACCTGCCTAAGGTCACATAACCAATAAGTAGCAGAGCTGGGAATGGAAAGAATGTCTATTCTACTCCCAAACCATGTTCTTTTCTCCACATTATTCTGCCTCACTGTTTGCTGACTATTCACTATCTTGGTGCATCATACAATGTCTGATAGTGTGATGTGCTTTGGAGAGAGCCTTTTGAGCCCAGGGACCTAGGTTGTTGCACTGATAATGTCATTAACTAATTATGTGGCCATGGGCAGGTTACTTATCATCTCTGAGCCTCAAGTGCTTCATTAGTAAGAAGAGAAAAATAACCCCTTTCAGGCAATGTCACTGTGAGAACTAGAGACTATGTAGAGTGCTCGGTGTAGGGGAGACAGTCAATTAATGGAGGTTGCAGATGTTATTATTGTTACCCTCAATAAACAAATCCTTGAGTAGAATGATGAACTCTGTAGAGCTGTGCGTTATAAGTGTCTGATGGGTGATACAGAGATCACAAATATTTGAAAGGAGATACAAAAAGGGAGATTGACTTTTGTCAGAATAACTGAAACAAAACTAAAATTTACACAGTCACTAGATAGTAAAGTCCACCAAGGTAAAGATGGAGTCTGCTTTCTTTTTCTTATCATTGACTTCTAGGAGCTAGGATAGTGGGTAGCCTAAAGTAGGTGTTTAATAAAAGTATGTTGATTCAGTAAATGAGTATTGATCCTTGAAGAATGGATTTAGAAGGGACATTAAGGTGAGTTGAGGAAACACAACTGGTGATTTAAAAACGTAGAGTCAGCCCAGATACTGTAGCACCTGCTGGAGATGATACACAAAGGCCCCAGGTTTAATGTTCACTGCCCCCAGCCCCCAGAAAAATCTGGGTTCAGAGATACATGCCTTATAGTCTCAGCTTCTCAGAAGGATCATGACCTAGTGAGACTCTATCTAAAAACACTACACATACCCTGACCCAGAAAAAAAATTAATGAAGAGAACTGGGCCAGGAAACAACATATATAGGAAATGAAAAGTTAAATGATATGTATGGGGAAAAGATGTGGTTGAATATGTAAATTGGAGGGTCATAGAAGACGGGATTTTCAAATACAGCATGGCAGTCAGTGGTAGCTAAGGCTGCTCAGAGTGTGAAATGGCTCTAACTCCATAATCAGTTGGTGAAGACACCTATCATGGTCCCAGTTGTAAATTAATTATAGCGCTAACTCACCTGGTTATTGTGGGATAAATTACATGTAAAGAGCTTGGTGAACCAAGCTTGGTGCCTGGCACACAGTAGACACTCAGCAAATTAGGTACTGACAATTTCAAATTATTATTTACTTATCTAATATATTTTTAAAATTTATTTTTATTCAGGATAGCATATGTACACACGTGAGAGAGAGGGAGAGAGAGAAGAGAGAGAGAAAGAGAGAGAGAGAGGACCTGTTGCCTTCTTTTTCCACCACCACTTCATCCCTTCAGTATCCTGGCGTGTGTGCACAAGCCCGGTGTGAAGCCCTGGGGCCAGGATTCGAACCCTGGTTGACCATGTGGGATTCAACTTCTTCTGCATAGCACCTAACTGCTGCCTCACAGATCCAGTCCTCAAATGATTATCACTTCATGACATTTTGGTGAACGATGATAGCAGCAGCCTCATTGTGGAGGAACAGCAAACCAGAGACACCGAAGTTGTCGATCTTTATTGAGAACCTATAAGTGTAAAGCACTGTCCAGGCCTTTGGGAGGGCACAGAAATGAAACTTCATCCTACTATTTCTTATAATACCACTGAGACTTTCCTCTAGGTCATTATCATCAAGTGAAGAGTTAGGGTCTGCATAGCAAGTATAATATGAAGAGCCAATTTTGTGAGTTGATCTTGGAGGTCTATTATGTCCCCAAAAGGAGTCAATTTCTCACCTGCACCCAGGTACCATACTGGAAATAAAAACAGGATTCGGAATAAGTAAGGCCTGGCCTTTATCCAAACATGAATGAGTTACCTAAAGCAACTGCTTGGATTATCTCATATGATCAATCTAAGACTACAAAATTAGGCTAAAATTTACTTTCATTTTTTTCCCTGCTTCCAGCAGGTTAGTGGAAAAACAGAAATTGTAGACTAAATAAAGAGCAGTTTTAGAGCAAATATTCTCTGAATAGCTGAGGACTGCGTTAGCAATTTTATGAACCCACTATGTGAGTTCTTAAATAACTATAATACAGAGTAGAAAGTGGTAAACACAGAGTACATAGTGCTGTGGGAATTCTGAGAAGTTATTATAGCAGATTCAGGAAAGCCTGTGTGAAGGAGATAGAATTGGAGCTGTTGTTCTTTCCAGCTCTTGACTTTGAAAAAGCTACAATATACAGAAAAGTGGAAGGAGTTATAAAATGAACACCCACATGCCCTTCAATGAGATTCAACATTTAGTAATCTCTTGGTTTATTGTATTCCCTCTCTCTATATAAAATTGTGTGCCTACATACATGTTTGTATATATAAGATACATATCTATTTTTGGTATCATTTAATATAAATTGCAGATATCATGACACTTTATTTCTAAATACTTCAAAACGCATCTCTGACAAAGAAGGAATTTCTTCTACACAAGCACACTCTCAGTGTCATTGTCACCAAAGAGAACAAAAGAATCAGGACTGGAGCTGGATTTCGCAGGTGGGTTTTGGAGGAACTTAAGAATTTGGATTTTTGATGACCAGAGAATGGATCTCCTGAGAGCAGATACAGGGTGAATGCAAGCACAGATGGAGTGGCCTATTTTAATACCGGCATTTGACGGGAAACCACTTTGAGATCAGAAAGCTGAAGTGATTTGCTGAAGGCCACAAAGGTAGTTTGGAAAGAGCTGGAACCAGAAACCACATTTCCTGATTCCTTTTACATCGCTTTCCCACCACCCTCTTCCTGGCATGGTACTAAATTTAGAATACGATACTCTTGGTTTCTACCTGGGGCACTTTCAACACGATCTCAGATAAAACAGCTTTTTGATGGCATCTTTCTATGTGTGTTCCGAGGCTGCCAATCCAGATCCTGCCAGTTCTCCTAAAAGATCAAGGTTTAAACAGGTGGAGAAATATAGAAGTAGGGATGACTAATTGCACAGTAAGTCATGGAAAAAGCCAGGAGTAATGTGTGCCAGGTCTCCAGGAAAAAGCAGCACCGTAACCTGCACTGGCCTCCGCTTCTTACCTGGAGGCCTGGTTTTGCTTTCACAGCAAGGGAAGAGATCAGCAGATGCAGGAAGGTTGCCGGGCTGTGACTCAGGACACTTACTTGCTGGCCTGCCTCCACCTCTGACTTTAGACAGTGATTCTCAACCAGGTGACTGTGCTCCTCTGGGGACATGTCTGGAGACATTTTTAGCTGTCCTACCAGGTCCCTTCTTTATGTCTTCTTTATGTCCTGCCCGCTGTTAGTGGCATTGACTTATTAGAGGCCTGTTAAGGGCGAAATAGCCTACCTTACACAGGACAGCCTTCAACTAAAAAGGGTTACTCCATCAAAAATGTCAGTGGTGTTGAGGTTAACACACTTTTAAAGGATAAAGCATTCATTTTGTTTACTTTTATCTATTTATTTTTTGAGAGATTTTTGCTATATGTGTGTGCACTTGCCAGAGAGACAGAGAGAGACAGAAAGAGACAGAAAGAGACAGAAAGTGAGGATCCCTTCTCCTCCATTCTCCTTTTGGGATTGTGGGCACACATGCATACATGCCCAATGTGAGGTATAAGCCACCGGGTCTGGGACTTGAACAGCAGTCGACTATGTGTGAGTTCAGCAATGTAACTATTTCGCCATCTGCTGGTCCCTTCTTTATGTCTTAATATCTTTACTTTGAAATGGGAACATTGGGGCCAGCAGGTGGTGTAGAGGTTAAGGTGCTGGACTCCACATGACTGACTGCACTTCGAGTCCCAGACCTGGTAACTTGAGACTTACATCAGGCATGTGTGCGTGTGCCCCAAATCCAAAGAAGAGAATGGAAGAGAAGGGGCTGTGGTGAAGCCATCTCTTTGAGGGATTAGAAATCACTTTCTCTTTCTGTCTGTCTCTCTCAATGTCTCTGGCAAGTGCATGTGCCCTATAGCAAAAAATCTCTTAAAAATAAAAAGAAAAAAAAAGAAATGGGGACATTTGGGCTAGTTCAATGGTCTTTGATCTTAAGAATGCTTAAGAATCTCTGGGGTGCTTGCTACAAAATGCATTTCTGGCCTTATCTTTAGGGATGCCGTAGATGGTACAGAGTCCAGAACCTGAGGAGTGCTACATTGGCTGGTTTCAAAGATCCTTCTCCGCCCTTCTATTTTCTAACTCTGCAAAGGCTGGTGAGTAATAAATGCACTTAGAGTTTTTGCCTGAACACAGGATGAAAGTGGAAACAAGAAATGATAATCTTCCTTAGACTCTTCACACACATATCTCTGCTCCCGTAGGCTCACGTGCTCACATAGAGTGGCCCGGTGTGTATGTGGTGAGGCAGCAGACCAACTAATTTTGCCCCTCTTCTGAAGCCTGTGAGCCCCCTAACACCTAACATGGGTACTTCTGTAGACACGTGGCCATGCCAGTTATTCTAGAACACCTGGTATCTCAGAACACCAGGACACAAACTGATACTCCTTTAATTCAAGTGTCAACTCTCCAAGGATCTTCTTTTCAGCAGAGGAACTTTGTCACACAAAGCCATATTGTGGCATTTTCAAGTCTGTATGGATTAGTTTGCAGGGTTCTATCAAACAGGGTGTAGACATGGTGGTTTGTTTGCTTACTGTGGGGTTTTGAAAGGAAAATAAAGAATTCTTTTGAACCATTGTATGCTATTTTGGGGGAAGGGTGAGGTTGAATGTTTTGCTACTGTCAGTGAAAGCTTGACTCCAAGTATGCTCATAGCTACTGAGCATCGAACATCACCCAGGTATCGGATAAAATGCTTATGTGGCATCATTTAATTCTCACAGAGCCCTGCAGAGGAAAAAATATTTGTCCCATTTCTCAGATGAGAAAACTAAGGTTTAGAGACATTTAGTAACTTGCCCAAGATCACACTATTAGCAGGGCCAGAGTCCTCTTATCAGCCCAGAACTGTTTGATTCCAAAGCTCATTCTCTCTATTGCTGAATTGCTCCTGGTGGTGATTAGAGGTGATCCTGAGCAGACACAGGGAAGTGGAGGGCACCAGACACAAACAACTTCATATGTGGCCTGTCCTTAGATATTAGGTCGTTGAGAAAGTCATGACATATTTTTCTATGCAAAAATGCATCATGACTTTCCTGATGACCGACCCCATAGATATGGGCATACCTTCTTGGTTCTAATTTTCTGCTTGGAGCTCATTTGGCTATATAATGGGGTAAGATGCAATGTTTATTTATTCCATCATTCCTTACGTATTCAAACTTCTTCCCCAATACTGGTGTCTTTTAAGGAAAAACACTTAAAGGTATTTCATATATAGATGCAGCTAATTTTCTAAGGCCTAGGGAATATAATCCCTTTGTATAGGTCCTGCTACTTTTATTTTATCTTTTTTTTTTAACCCATCAGTATAAAAATTTCTCACCAATAAGATTGTTATGCTTTCTTTCAGTTGAACTATTTTCTCTAGAACGCTTCAGTTCAAATGGAAACATTTTACCTAGAAGACGTGACAGATGAGTCATTACCTCTGCCAACATACTAGCGTAGGCAGGAATAAGATGTATTGTGGGAAAGAAATCTCTAACAGGTCAGGACTGATGTGAAGATGCATTCGAGAGCATTCTACCCATCTTAGCCAAAGCGTAGAAAAGAGACAGACGCTGGGTGGGTACTACAATGGGACTTTTGAAGTAATCTTTGAATGTCATTTGTACTGAGAAAAATGAAAACTGTTTGGAAAAGTTAAACATACTTAAGGAGTTGATTAGAAGGAGGTACCACATGTGAGTTCCTTTTATTTTATTAAAATAAGTTGATGGTAAGAACATTGCAATAAGGAATTTAACACTAAAAGTTTAATTTTACCTATATTGTATTGGGTGCATTAAAAAGAAATGGAAATCGCAGGGTTTAATATGGTTTGGGGCCCAGCCTCTGTGATGTAGTCGGCCTATAGGACTGTGGAGCTGGAAGGCACCGCCAACTGTGTCGGAGTTACTGGCCTGTTGGTCTGAAAACATACTGGTATGTATGTGTATGTGGAAGACTGGAGGAAGGGATGGGGCATGGCTGAACCCTGTGGAGGGTGCTTCCCTGCCTTTCTCTCTGTCTCTCTCTTATGCACATGCATATACTCTGTCATAATGAAAAAAATAATATGCCATTAGAAGGAACTTATTGGAATGATCTTTCTCCTTGCTAATAAATGTTCATGGTTGGCTGTAGCATAGTTTCTAGCTAAAACTGAAAGTTCTTGATCTTTGTTATTTACTCTTCCACCGTTTAGAATCCTTAAACTGGGCTAGCTCTGTGGCCTGGTGGTTAAGGAAGCTGGGTTCCATATAGTTGACAGTGTGGTTTGAGTTCTAGACCTGGCAGTTTAAGAAACATGTCAGTTTGTATGCCTGCATGCCTATAATCCCAAAAGGAGGGAGAGATGAAAGAGAACGGATGGTAGCATGATCAGTCCCCATGGGGGGGTGCTTTCTCCTCCCTCTCTTTCTCTCTGACAAGTGTACATGCCCTCTAGCAAGAAAAATAATAGATTTTTTCAACTAACAGCTCATCTCTTTCTGCCTGTAGGTTCTCTGGCACTTTGTTCTTATCTCTGTAGTAGCACTCACCATGTTTTATTGCAAATTATAAGCTGCACATTGGCTTCACTATGCAATGTGGAGCACCAATGAAGCAGCAACTGGGTATTATTCATTCAGTATACCCATTGAATGGCACGAAGAAAGCATTTAATAAATGCATCAAAAGAATAAATGAATATGTTTATGTTTCCAGTATAAGCTAAATATTGCTTTGGTGGGCTTTCATTAACTGAACTTGTGAGAAACATAGATCAAAACATTTTCTGTCTGTATATGAAGGTAATGTTATTGATTTACTGTCAGTATAAAATGACGATGTAAAATGGGGTGTTTTACTAGGAGTAATGGTGATGAGCAGAGATTAAGCTATCCATGTAACTCAGGGATTTTTGTTTGTTTATAAAGTTTATCTATTTTTATTAATGATAGGAGAGCATGAGAAAGTGAGAGAGAGAGAGAGAGACAGAGACAGAGAGAGAGAGAGAGGAAGCACCCTCAGTGGGGTCTTATTACCCAGACCTCAAGCTTATCAGAACCTTGGGCAGACATGTTTCAGGTAGACCTGGGATCCCAACCTGTAGTCAGTCATGTGACTTCCAGCACTGCAGTTCGGCATGCTACCTACTATGTTACTGAGGCTAGGCCAACCCAGATTTTTTTTTTTTTTTTTTTGAGAGGTTTTTGCTATAGGGCACATGTACTCACCAGGAAGACAGAGAGAGACAGAGAGACAGAAAGCAAAAAATCCCCCCCCCCCCCCCAGGGGGATGGCCACGCTGCAACCCCTTCACCTCCAATCTCCTCTCAGGATCTTGGGCACATATGCACATGTGCCTGGTGTGAGTTTAAGCCACTGGGTCTGGGACTCAAACCGTAGTCACTACTTGGGAGTCCAGCGACATAGCCATTATGACAACTCTTGGTCCCACCAACTCAGACTTTTTATAGTCACATGTGTATTCAGACCGGTAACGTTTGCTATTTTAGGAGTAAGTCTTCAATAAGTTTTCAATTCTTGTTTCTCTATTTATGTTTGAATATAAAGGGAAAACATGTTTATTGTAGAAAAAAAATACCAGTTAGGGTTTTTGGGTTTTAAATAACAGAAAACAATAAGAGCTAATTTAACCAAAAATAAATGTTTATAAAATATTTATTCTTCTATGAGAGAGAGCAAGTGTACGAGAGAGACAGACACCCCCAATAGCATCTCCAATACCCTAATTTACCCCCAGCCTCAGCCAGCCCAGATCACAGGCTCCTGAATGTACCTGGCATGTACAGGGAGGCCCTGCGACACAAACTGGAGACCCTTCCATGTGAGTCCAGCACTACAGAGCATCTCACTATTGATGCTCCACTGGTTGACCCCCAGAGAGGAAATGTATTGAATAGATACAAAGAAGCTTTCAGAATGGATAGGAGACCAGAGAAACCAGTTTAGAAACAGACCAGAAAGATGGGCAGCTCTAGGTATAAAAGTAGTAATGTCTTGATTGCCTTACTCAGGTGTCACTATAAGATTGAATGAATTCTAACATTCTTCTGTCTCAGTGTAACTCAGAGAAGCTTGTTACTTCACATACAAATGCCACCTCTTTGGCTTAAACTGGGCTAGTGACAAAATTGATTTGGCCAAGGAACCACCAGAGACCCTCTTCAGCTTCCCTAATGAGGAGCAAGGAAGCTTGATTATTATCACATTAACACGCATATGAAGAAGAAGGATTTCTTTCTTTCTTTCTTTCTTTCTTTCTTTCTTTCTTTCTTTCTTTCTTTCTTTCTTTCTTTCTTTCTTCCTTCCTTCCTTCCTTCCTTCCTTCCTTCCTTCCTTCCTTCCTTCCTTCCTTCCTTCTTTCTTTCTTTCTTTCTTTCTTTCTTCTTTCTTTCATTTTTGGAGAGCTTTTTGCTATAGGGCGCTTGCGTTCACCAGAAAGACAGAAAGAGACAGAAAGCAAGAAATCACCCCCGGGGGGGGGGGGGGGGGTATGGCCACGCCGTAATCCCTGCTCCTCCATTCTCCTCTTGGGATCCTGGGTACGCACACACACGCGTCTGGAGTGAGTTTAAGTCACTGCGTCCGGCACTCGAACCGCGGTCAACTACATGGGAGTTCAGTGATATAGCCATTACGCTAACTGCTGGTCCCCAAGAAGAAGGAATTCTTAACAAAGATATTGGGGTTACTGGTGGAAAGTGGGAATGTACACTAGTAGAGGGAAAAAAAGACAAAAAACTATAATCATGTCACCACATAATAATAGCAGTTGGTGTTTGTTTTTCTAGTGGTAACTGTGAAAACAAGACTAGAATCTTACTGTTAAATATATACAGTTTTATATTTTACTTATTAGAAAATTTAATATATCATAAACATTTCCTCATGAAACATCCTTTACAAGTATCATTTCCCATTACAGCATAAAATTTTATCTTTGGGCCATTTCTCTGTAGCCCATGGTTTTGTTCTAAGTGGGATTTGAAGCTATTAGAATAGAGCAAAAAGACTACATTCATTCCAAAAGGGATCATTCTGCCTGCTCTGAGAAAATATTTATTGGAGGCAGGAGAAGAGGATGGGGGTCAGTAAAGAAGTTATTGCTGTAGTCAAACCAAGCAATGGTACAGCTTGGACTAGGTGGAGATGACAAGGGATGGATGAATTCAGGTGATGTTTTATACTAGAGTCAAATGACATTTTGGTGGATTGGGTGTGGAGATGTAATGTCTAAGGAAAAAATGGAATTAAAAAGGGCTTATTGCTGGAGGACTTGACTTGGATGGCAGACTATTTTATTTGAGACAGGGAAGAGTGGAGAGCATACACAAGTCAACAGTTCTGCGCTGAATATGGTAAAGGAATGATTGATGAAGAAATACCTTAGAGGAACGTGGTTATAGCATGTCTTATCTCTTGCTCTATAACTGTATTTACACCTCCCAGTCTCCAAATTACTCCAAGTATGTAGAAATAATTTAGAGAATTCACTTCTTGACCTCACCCTGTTTCTTGAGCTCATTTGCCCATCTTTCTGCTCCCTGGTTTCATACTCTGGCTTTAGACCCACCTGTCTGGTTTTATTATTTGTCCTTTTCTGCTTAACTAGGCTCCTATCTGAATCACGGCTCTGCTTATACCTTGTTCTCAGTGTTAGCCTCAGCTCCATGATGCTCTATAAGATATAACCAGCAGCTTATAACTCTTCTTCACTATTCCATAGACCCTCCGCAAAGGACAGTTGTGAGCCAGAATCCCTCCCCACAATCTATGGGAAGAGAATTTAGCTATTTATAATCCATTAAACTACTAGGTAAATTTGAACAATAGAGCACACATTCAGTATAGTTACTCTCTTTTATTTTTTAAAAAAGTTTATTTCTGCCATGAGAGAAAGAGAGGAAGAGAAGGAAAGAAAGAGAGAGACAGACAAATAGACAAGTACTCTCAACCAGGTCTTCATGCAGAGATCCACCCACAGTCTCAGTCAACCTGGATCAAAGGCACATGCATGTGAGTCTGAAGTGCAGAGGGAGACCTAGGGATACAATCCTGGAACGCCTCCGTTGCATAACTGCTGTGCCCATGATGATTTTCAAGAAAATCTTCCTTTGTTACAAGTACCAGTTTACACAATGTCCTTGCTAGGATTTTGATAAAAAAAAAAAAGTCTAGATTTTGGTATTCATTAAGCTGGTACTCTGATATTTCCATATTCTAAGTTACCGTTTTCTCTTACTTGAACCTGTGAAAAATTTCCAATCAATTCATTCTCCATAATATATCCAGTAACTTCTACAACATAAACTCAATCCTGGCAGTCCCTGTTTGTGGTTCTCCATTGCCCTTAGGATAAAGCCTGCTAATTCTTGCCTGCTGTGGTGGAGATATTGTGATTCTCCAAATGATCCATGTGTCCTCTATGTTTTCCAGACTTTCTTGTAGTTAGCTGAGTCCTCATGGCTACTGCTGTGCCACTTTGGGGCCAAAGTACGCAAAAGATGGTGTGCCACCAGCACACCTTCTCTTTACCTGTTATGGTGGCCCTAAAAGCCACGTGGTGTTATCATTGATAACACCAAAAGATAGTGGGATTCTGGGTGTCTCTGTTACTTCATGGAGAAGAACTGTCCTGAAACGTCTCTTGACTTGCATTAGAATTTATATGACAGAGAAAGAAATCATTGTTGGCTAAATTACTAAACTTGGAGCATTTCATTTCTACAGCACAGCCTTGACCGCCTGACTAATGTACCTGACTAGGCAGTCCTGCTGGGCCATCTCTCTAGTTTGTTTAACTCTGACTAGGCAGTCCTGCTGGGCCATCTCTCTAGTTTGTTTAACTCTCTAGACTTGAGGGACCCTTTCACTTCCTTCAGGGTGCCATGTTTTCTCCTGAGCTAGTTACTTCCCCCTTGCTGGGTAATATTTGCGTCTTTCCCCTCCTACTTCTTCCACATGCGCTTTGGCTAAATCTTACTCACCCTTTAGGTCACAACCTAACCATCACTTCCTCAGGGAAGCCCCATCACCACTTTCTTCCATAGCTTCCCATCAGCTTACTCATTACACACAATTGCACAATCTCTCTGTTCTACTAGATTATCAGCTTTGTGAGTGTCTGAACACTGTCCTCTTTGTGTGCCACTGGATTGCCACAGTGCCTGGCATTTTTGAAAGCTCAATAAATGTTTACTGAATGCTGGAAGGACTAATTGAATGAATAAATGGCTATTACCAGGAGATAAATAAAGGCAAATGGGATAGAGACTACAAAAAAGAGAGACATAGTCATAGACATAGTTATGCACATGATTCAGCTTGTGCAGAACTATGGTTGGCCTAGGTTGGAGGCATGCTGGGTAGTCGTGTAAGCTACTCACTGTAACTGCACCTTCTCTTCTATCTTCTGTGAAACTACTTGAATTATTTGAATGAAAATTAAATCTTTCCTTCTTTTTTTTTTTTTGAGGGTTTTTTGCTATAGGGTGCATGCACTCTCCAGAAAGACAGAAACAGAGAGACAGAAAGCAAGAAATCACTCCCCAGGGGGATAGCCATGCCACAATCCCTTCTCCTTCATTCTCCTCTCAGGATCCTGGGCACGCACGCACACGCACATGGTTTGAGTTTAAGCCACCGGGTCCAGGACTCGAACCACGGTCGAATACATGGGAGTCCAGCAACATAGCCATTACGCTAACTGTTGGTCCTGAAATCTTTCCTTCTTAAAAACCCTGATGGGGAGCCAGCAGGTGGTGTAGTGAAGGTGCTGGATTCCCACAAGGACAACTGTAGTTTGAGTCCTGGACTTGGCAGCTTGAAAATCATGCCAGACGTGTGTGTGTGTGTGTGTGTGTGTGTGTGTGTGTGTTTGTGTATGTGTGTTGTGTGCCCAAAATCCTGAGAGAAGAAGGTATTGGAGCATGGCTATCCCTCCTGGGGGTGATTTCTCACTTTCCCTTTCTCTGCCCACGTGGTCTATGGCAAAAACCTTAAAAAAAATCCCTTATGGCTTTCTATTGCATGTGGGGTAAAGTTCAAATCCCTTGGTATGAGGGCTGAGTCAATAGTCCCTACTTTCCTCATCTCCTACCACCTCTTCCTTCTGTCTCCTCGTATACTCTGTTCCAACCAAAGTGAGTTTCTCATCCGTGCTGAAATATGGGTGAAGCTTACACCTCGTCCACCTAATGGACTCTTACTCAGATTTTAAGACTCAACTTAAAAGTCATCTCCTCTGTAAAGACTGTTTTAAACCTCCCAGTGTTAGCCTCTCAGCATTTTGGACTCTAATAATGGTGGGTCTATAGCCCTGTAGCAATAACACATAATTATTTTTATGTGTTACTCTTCTTGAGAAGTGAGCTCCTCTGCATAAAGAATATCTGTAACTTACTTGTCTTTTACTTCCCTTTAAGGTATTGGGTCATTAGAAAAGTCATGACATGTTTTTCTACACAAAATGTATCATAACTTTTCTTATAACCCAATATTTAGTCAAAAGAGAAGTTCTATAAGTGTTTGTTGAGTGTGTTAAATGAATGAATGAATGAATGAGTGAATAGCCTTCAAGGAAACAAAGCTAGGCTATTATAGTGGGTGCAATGTCCAATTTTGCTCTTTGTTTTTAAGCATTTTCTTTTCTTGACTGAGTACATATGCAGTGGGGGTGAAGGTTGTGTTGGGGAAAAATAGCATCCTTTAGAAATCTATTTTCTGCTTTTATATTTTCTCTTGGGACTGGCTAGATTTCAAAGTGCTGCATAATACAAACAGCATATTTTATATGCCATGGCTATTTATGATTTGGTAGCAAATTATTTTTCCAGAATACATATATATTTAATTTATGACAAATAGAAGACAACTTTTTCTAATTACCTGCAAATTAATGTTCTAGATACAGTTTTAAATTTGAACTTCTCTTCTAAAAGTTGTTTTTCTTTCTGAGACACATAAGTTTAACATTTATCCTATGTTGGGGAAAAAGGAGTTTAAATTTATCAACTTTCTCTTCTATGTGTTTTTGTTTTTTAAATTTTTAACAGATATTTGGCCTTGAACACTGAAAAAATTTCATTCTCTTTTCCCCATTGAGGATATTATGTGAAAGGTTGTTAGTCTTGACAACTCTCCAAGATTATGTCACTGACTGAGGATGTTAGGCCAATAAGATCCTACACTTCTCAGTAATGTGTTGATTCTTAAAAAACGAACAAACAAACAAACAAACAAAAAAACAAAAAAAAAACCCTATTGTCAGGGACCTGAAGTTAGCGTAATGGCTATGTTGCTGGACCCCCATGTAGTTGACCACGATTCGAGTCCTAGACCTGGTGGCCTAAACTCACGCCAGGTGTTTGTGCGTGTGTGCCCAAGATCCCAAGATAAGAATGGAGGAGAAAGGATTGTGACATGGCCATCCTCCCCAGTGGGTGATTTCTTGCTTTCTGTCTCTGTCTCTCTCTGTCTTTCTGGCGAGGCCACACGCCCTATAGCAAAAACCTCTCAAACAACAACAACAAAACACCTATGGGAATGCTTACCTATGCCCTATGCTGGGTCTGGTCTGTTCATATGGTGTGTCCATCTCATAACCCCTCTTGACTCTGACTGATCAATTGTTTCCCCTTGTCCCAAAATAGCTAAGAAAGTTTTAAAAAGTAGCTGCTCTGGGATGAACGGATGGAGTAATGGTTATGTTGCTACACTCCCATGTAGTTGATTACAGTTCAAGTTTTGGATCTGGTGGCTTAAAACTCACGCCGGGTGCATGTGTGTGCATGCCCCAAATCCCGGAGAATGGAGGATAAGGGATTGCGTTATGGTCATCCCCCTGGGGATGGTGATTTCTCACTTTTTGTCTCTCTGTCTCTCTGTGTCTTTCTGACAAGCAAAAATCTCCCTCGCACCCCCCCCAAAAAAGGAGCTCAAACATGGGAGCAGTCTAGGAACAAATAATGCTTTCAGGCACCCCTTTGCTGTTTAGAATCTCTTACTGAGGGAAGGTGCTTGAAAA
The DNA here is from genome assembly GCA_026018925.1 of Tupaia tana. Lineage (NCBI taxonomy): Eukaryota > Metazoa > Chordata > Mammalia > Scandentia > Tupaiidae > Tupaia > Tupaia tana. The sequence continues at coordinate 196,579,262 of JAKSZU010000006.1, read as the reverse complement.
GTTTTGAAGGAAAGAGGTTCTCACACCTTTCATATTGACTAGGCATTTAATGGGATCACCACAAAATAGAAATATGCTGGCAGAAGCCAAAGGTTACTGGTCTCAGTCATACATGGTAGAGAACTGTCATCCCAGACATATTCCACTTTAACCTGCTAAGATATTCCTAACATAATCTCCCAGACTGTCAAGAACAGAGTGTGTGTGTGTGTGTGTGTGTGTGTGTACGCGTGCAAGTTTTCTTCCACATACATTTTTATCCTGTGAGGACAGTTCTGTTTTGGCTTATAGGTAACAAGTTCTGCTTCCTCTCTGTCAGGTGACTATAGGTTTTGTCATACTCAGCAGGCCTTTTGTCTAATACATTGACACCTTAATGAAAAAAAAAAGGTAGACTTATCAAAAGAGACAAGATTACTCGAATCATAAATGGAGAACATCAGGGAGGCTAGCAACAATAATAATAATAAATTGCAGCTATTGGCCACAGAAACTTGCTTTTCTAAGGTACTTTTGATAATTACCTGTCAATGTTTCAGTTTCAACACCCGCTTCTTGAATTGATGGAGTCTATTTATATCACATGAAATTCTTGTATTTGCCTCTTGAAATGTATTCCCTTCCCAGGCATGAATAGGACATGAATTATTTTGTTTTTTCAGGAAGGGAAAATGGCATGTTGGATTCAATACATGTAAGTTTTGCTTTCTGGGGGAAGAAAAGCAAAACAAAACAACAAAATAAACATTAGTCTCAGTAGGGAAGCAAAGAGAGGAAGCTGTAGCTTTGATGTTTTGGGGGCCAGTCATCTGTGTCTCCAATATAATGGCACTTGTTCTCCCCTCTGAGGTTGTCTAATTCAGGTAATGTCTACCTCTGTGTCTCTGTCAGGTGAGGTTTTGACAAATAACAGTACAGAGAACAATAAGAGGGTTGGGGAAAATGCAGTAATGAATGTCTACAATAGTAATATAGGAACTTCAGGGATTAAAATTTATCTTTATTTAAAGAATGCCCTAATGTAAATGACAGAATTTAATAAAACAACAAACATCTACAGAGAATGGACATCCCATTGATTAAGTTACAAAAGATTGTGACTTCCGGTTTGTTCCTCACTCTCTCTCTGACCTTGGCTCTGGGGAAACTGCCATGCTGTGGTTGCCCTGTAGAGAGGCTCACATGGCAGAGGACTGCCATCTCCAGGGGACATCCAGCAAAGGTCCAAGGCCTGCTGTAGTCACCACCTCAGTGAACTTGGACATGATTCTTCTCCATTTGAGCCTTGAGATGACTCCAGCCTGGGCGACTCTTCAATTGTAGCCTCATGAGAAACTGAGCCACTGTTAAATTTATGAAACACAGAAATCGTGAGATAATAAACATTTGTTGTCTTACACTAATACTTTTGGGAGTAATTTGTTACACAGCAATAGATAATGAATACACTACATACAATACAAACTAAGTTAGTGAGATCACACACATAACCTGGGGTCAGCAAGTGGTGCAGTGTTATGGGGCTGGATTCCTACGTGGCCAACCACAGTTTGAGTCCTGGACTTGGAGGCTTGAAAATCATGCTGGGTTTGTGTTTGTATGTTCCCAAAATCCCAGGAGGAGAATGGAGGAGAAGAGATTGTGGTGTGGCCATCTCCCCTGGGGGGGTGATTTCTCACTTTCTCTTTCACTGTCTCTCTCTGTTTCTCTCTAGCAAGCCCATGTACCCTATGGTAAAAACCTTAAAACATGCACATAACCTAAATAATAGAGGGGACAAATATACCAGTAACTATTATGTTTATTTGTAACAGCAATTAACAGCTTTTGCAGAGAGCATGCAATGTGTCCCATATTGATATATATGAATAAACCGATTAATTACTTACAACATATGAGGTACATGACATGGCTATCTTCATTTTATAGACGAAAGAATAAAGGCAAAGAAAAGGTAAGTAAATTGCCCAAGGTCACACAGCTGCTAAAAGCAGTAAATGGCAACCAAAAGTTTCAATCCAATTTCTGGATGGCTTATTTGTTGCCACTACGCCCTACTGTATCCATAAATGAGACAAGGGAAGTACCATGAAATGATAAGAGGTTCAGAATGAATGATTACATCTAGGGTGAGGGGTAATAACAGGATTTCATGAGAGGTGAATCATAGATGGGGAAGATATACTTTGTGAGATGCAAACAGGATATCATAAGAGTTCCCTGCTGTGGGAATCACAGAGCAGAGCCCAGAGGAAGCAGAGAAAAGCATGTGATTCAAACAGTTCGTGATGCAGTCTGTTTGTCATCAGGCCATTAGTAGCGAAGCCCAGGAGGAATGGGATACAGAATGGCTTAATTTTCCTGGGGCGAATTAGTCATAAAAGTCTTACTAGTGGGAGAGCACTGTCTGGGTGGGGTTGTTATCTGCCTTGTCCTCATCTATCTCTTGTTTTTCTCCCAAGTCTTGACTCATATCTGCTAGTCTCTACCTTCTAATTCTATCTTATTTTCATTCTAGCTTTTCTCTTCAAAGTAAGGCCCACTTTCCCATCTATTGTTTCTATTCCCACAGCCCTTGGATGACAGAAAAGAACAACAACAACAGCAACAACGACAGATCCATAATTTCAATACTATTAAAAATAAGATATTTGGATACACTGATATGCTGCTGGTACCGCCATTAATGGACCTTCCTCATTTTTTGAACAGCTGGCAACTTTCCAGTCATTCAATGATTCTCCAAAATGTATACCTTCTTTGATGATGCTGGTAAGTTACCAGAGATGTGCACATGCAACCCAATTAATGTAGTTACTAGAACTTTCTATTGCCTTCCATTTTGTATTTTGCTATATGTTTGTAGTGGTTATCAATCAAATGGCCACCCATACTCACTCATTCCTTTGGTAATCAGTTGTTTATTTACTGATGGCAGCAACATGGACACATTGTGTACTCTACAATTCACCTTTAACCACTGTAGACAGAGAGCAAAGCTCACGCAGTCAGCCTGCAGGATGGGAGTAGGTGGTAATGTTCTATTTTCTTGCTGGATATGGGCTGCCTGCTAAAGGGGTTTCAAGGCGCCCATTCATTTGATAATCTTGGATCTCAAGAGTTTAACTCAAATGCAAAGTCTTATTTTCAGAGGTATTATATTTGCATCATTTTACAGCTGGGAATATGAGTAGCTCAGGTAAATCAAATAAGCATGTACCTCTGCACAGATAAAAACTTGCTCTCCTTCCCTAGGCCCCCATCACCCTGTTATAAGCATTCCTTGGGCTCTGGCTCTTTCTCAGATCCCCTCACCACAGTGCATCTCATGCTCAGAAATATCTTTGGTTCTGTTGTTTCCTGGCCCCACCTCAGCACGCCTTCCACAGGAATATAAAGCTTAGTTACTAGCTGTGGTGATGATGAAAGGCAGGACTTTCAGCTCAGGTGACCTGTGCTCATGTACTGTTTCTGTAACGCTCCAAAACCAAGGCACTGCTCTCTTGCCTGACCAGCTGTAATAACCTCTTTTTAATTTTATACATTTAATCACTATACATCACTTTGCTTGTAAGTTGAATTTACCCAACATGAATACTCTCTACACCAGTCCAGTTGGGGATACTAAACACATTATCATCAACCGATAATAACCCACTTCTGTGTCCCATTCTGTATAATAACCTCTTAATTGGTCTCCCTGGACTCTTTCCCACTTCTGACACTTCTCTTCATCTAGTGGGCAGCATAATCACTTAGAGTAATTAAAACAGGCCTGGTTCCACAGCCTATTGCTTAAGGGAGCCGGATCCTACATGGTAAGACTGTGGTTCAAATCCTGGCTCCAGTGGCTTGAATAACACACTGAGTACAGATGTTTGCATGCCCCAAATCCTGACAAGATGGAGAAATGAAGAAAGGGATTTCAGCAGGACCACGTTGCATTGGGGATTACTTTTGCTCTCTCCTCCACCCTCTCTGAATCTGTCTGTAGCGAGCATGCAATCTCGGCAATAATAACCAAAAAGGAACAATTAACTTACTATTTTTAAAATTTAGAACCAATAAATAAATATAGTTTAAAAAAAGACAAGTTCAAAAATGCATGCAATGAAAAGTAAATTTCTCTCTTAAGACAGCTTTACAGTCTTCATGGACTTCTTCCTTTAAGCAGTCATATTTATAGTTGATTATATAGTTTTCAGAAATAGTCTATGTACATGCATACTGGATAACATATATACACATGTACTTCTATACTGTTCCCTTTTATACATGAATACTTTTAATTTATCAATTTGATTATAATATGCATCAGAAGTTCTCTATTAACCTGAAGATAATGTTCCCAATTATTAGTACAGCCTTTGAGTTCCTACGTGACCTGGCCCCTCCGTGATGATGAAACCTTTTCTCATCCATTTCTCCTTTAATTTTCTGGCTTTTGCCCTGAGCTTATATAAGAACCTCAAAGTTACAAATGTACCACTTAATATTATTTGCACATGTTCTTGTCTTTGAGCAGAGTAGTTTTCTCTTTGACATGGAAACGTAGTTGCCTCCTCTATCTCTATATATCCCAACTATGCTCAGTAGCTCTGTTTTGGATGAAATGGACTTACTCTAGATCCAAGAGTTCATAAATCTTATTCTCCTTACCACGGTGATTGGTTCTGGCACCTAAGGGTTAGAAGGATTGGCTTGGAGGTGGTTTAATCCATGTAAAGAGGTGCCTGTCTCTTTCTTTCCCTGAAAATAAACAAGCAGCTTCTAGTTATTGTTGGTATATATTATCATGATAGACACCAAGGGGCTGATAATTTGGAAGGATAGTTAGAGTCTCTAAGAAATAAAACCAGAGCCTTGATCTAACTGTGCCTGAAGCTATTTAGATATGGTGTTTTAAGAAAATTTCTGTTGGTTTTCTATGACTTGAAGACAATGAAAACATCCTGATATACTTTTCTTTCCTCCCACAATCTTTCTGTATCTGGCTTTTACCCAGTTTCTAAGCCTCTTGAATGTTACTTCCTTAAAGAGGCTTTCTCTGACTTTCCCAGACTAGATTAGATCTTCCCTTCATCTGTTTTCTTTGCTTTGAGACCTTTCTTTCTGTGTGCTTGTCACAATTATAATGAATGATTATTATTGATGTTCTTCTTCCCTAGTAGACTATAAATGAAGTAAAGGCAGGGCTATGTCTGTCCAGTTCACTGCTCTAGCCCCAGGTTCTGGTGGGGGCATCACACTTACTAATTGTTTAGTAAATATTGGTTGGATTAAAAAGTGAATGGTAGAATTTGTCTCAGATAACTTGATATTTTACAATGACTTTTAAAAGAAAGCTAAAGTAGTACCATATGTTGGCCTACTTTTTAAAAATTTTTGGTCTAATTTGGGCAAAATATCCTGAGTCTTCACATTTTACCAGCTGAAACCCAGTTTCTATCATTGAATCTCTGTGAGGAGGATGTGTGGGTGATGGTTGAGAGTGTCATCTCAATGCAGGTCAGAATCCTGGATTAGAAAACTGGATCTTCCATATTTTTGGTCCCAAGAAAGTTACTGAACTTCTTCAAGCCTCAGTTGCTTCATCTTTATTTTTATTTACTTTTTTTTTTTTTTTTTTGGAGAGGTTTTTGCTATAGGGCACGTGCACTCGCCAGACAGGCAGAGAGAGACATAGAGACAGAAAGCGAGAAATCACCCCCCAAGGGGGGATGGTCACGCCGCAATCCCTTCTCCTCCATTCTCCTCTCGGGATCTTGGGCACGTACGCACATGCGCCCGGCGTGAGTTTTAAGCCACCGGGTCTGGGATGCGAACCGCGGTCGACTACGTGGGAGTCCAGCGACATAGCCATTACGCTAACTGCTGGTTCCCTATTTACTTATTTTTTTAGAGAGAATTTTGCTATAGGGCATGTACGCTCACTGGAGAAACAGAGAGAAACAAAGAGATAAAAAGTGAGAAATCACCCACCTCCCAGGAGGCATGGCCATGCCTCAATCCCTTCTTCATTCTCCTCTCAGGATCTTGGGCACACACACACACACGCACCTGGTGTGAGTTTCAAGCCACCAGGTCTGGGACTTGAACCAGTCAGCAATGTGGGAGTCCAGCAATGTAACCACTATTCCATCTGCCAGTCCCCATTTCTTCATCTTTAAAATATGGATTATGGGGGCCGGCAGATGATGTTGTGGTTATATTGTTGGACTCCCACATGGCTAACACCGTGGTCTGAGTCTCAGACCTGATATTTTGTGACTCACTCCAGGTGCATGTGTGTGTGTGATCAAGATCCTGGGAGGAGAATGAAGGAGAAGGGATTACACCCCGGGAGGTGATTTTTCACTTTCTCTCTTACTGCCTCTATCTTTCTCTCCAGCAAGTACATGTGCTCTAAGGCAAAAAACTCGAAATAATAAGTTAAAAAAATTGTGGATTATAATGGAATTGTCTTAATAGGGTCATTTTGAAGATGACATGATATAATGAAATACTGTACCTATGTCAGTAATAACTGCTCACATACAGTAGTTTCTATCACATAGTAAATAATAAATACGAGGAAGTTCAAAAGTCTGTGGAAAAATCAAATAAAGTATGTATTTGTTTTGGTACAACAGAATTTGACAGCTTGCCCAGTAGTCTGGTGGTTAAAGGAGCTGGATTCCATACGATTGACTATAGTTCGAATCGCAACCCTTAAAGTGTGAAAAACATGTTGGCATGTGTGTGCACAGGCCCAAAATCATGAAGAGGTGGAGAAATGGGATAAAATGGATTGCAGTGTGACCTCACCATATTGGGGAGTGTTTTTTTTTCTATCTGTCGCTCTGTCTAGAGGAATGCATATATATGTCTATCAATTAAAAATAAATTGAAATCCATGTATAATTTTTTCCATAATGTGCATTTTCCATGAACTTTTTGAAGATCCTCTGTATGTTACAGGATAATAATACTCAGCACATGTAGCTCCTAGTTATGATTACAGTTATAGTTCAATTCTAGGGTTGCAAAATGAGATTTTTCTTAATTGTACTCCAGGGCTCTGAGGGGCTTTACTTATGAATGAGTTAACATAGAATTGACCAAAGGCTGGATTTTTTTAATCATTTCTGCTTCATTCGGATTCCTTTGTAACCCCGTGATTTTGAGCAGCTATTGTCCTTCAAAAGAGAAAAAGTGGATTTGAAGGAATATTTATATTGATTTATTATTGGTCGTTGGTTGAAAAGTAAATAGCCCTGAATGTGTCACTCACAGAGAAAGGATAGTACTTTTCATAATGGACAAAATAGCCTTGTTTCACTTTAATAACCTGCTTGTGGTCACACCAGTCATGGGATTCCTGAAACACAGCAGAATGCCTGCTATTGTCATTTACATATCAATGAGCAGACATCTCTCTGCTCGTTCCTATTACACAGCACTGCCATTTCTCTAACTTGCAGACTGCACTGAGTTTAAATGTAAATGCACACTTCTGCCTCATTCGTACAGACACCCATGTCCCAAGTATAAGCAACAGCTGCTGAGATAGTTATACAACTTCTCCACTGTCCATTTGTAGGAGGAATAACTTGTCCACCCCAATATTTTATGGATGTATATTTGTCTATTTCTTTTACAGAAGTATGCTATGAATTATCATTCTGAGTTTTCTAAGGTGAATGCAGTAGATGAGATTAGCTTAAAAAAGAGTAAGTTTAAAAGTAGCATTGCTGTATCCAGCCAATGGCATGGTGGTTAAGGCAACTGGAGCCCACATGGTCGACTGCACAGTTTGAGTCCTGGACTCGGTGGCTTGAAAAACAAGATGATACCTGTGCATGCCTGAAATACAAGAGGAGAATGGAGGAGAAGGGATTGCAGTGTTGCTGTTCTCCTGGGGAGTGCTTTCTTACTTTTCCTCTCTTTTCTGTCTCTCTTTGGCAAACACATGCAACTGATAGCAAATTAAAAAAATAAGTAACTTTGCTTACACAGGAAACTCTAACCTTAAAACTTAGAAGAAAAAACCCAAAACGTGTTTCTTCTGCTTATCACCTCATTCTCACCAATTTGTTTTTCCAGAGTTGGAAATAGCCCTTCCATGTACTGATTTGGAAATACATGGCATATTAATCTCTCCCCCAAGAGCCACTGAGGAAATTGAGGTTGAATGTAGAGATTTGTGATTCTGTACTGATCCCCAGAACAACACAGGAAGTGAGGTCTACTAATGTAGAGATCATTTCTAGCCTTTTATTTTTACCATACCTAGCATAATACATTTGATAATTTTTTTTTAGGTGACCTTAATCACCACTGTAGCATTAAGCAGGAGTTTCACCACAGAGCTATGATTTGGACATGAATTTATTATTCAGACCAATTCAACAGGATTGCAAAAATGAAGAACCAGCGTCCCTGTCACTTCAGCGTGTTAGCTACAGCTGTACTCCATACTGTGAAAGAACTGATTGTGCCAAATAACCACGTGCTTTCTGATTTTTTTTTTACATTGCAAATTAGTCATCAATGTTATATTTAATCTTTAGGAAAACTGGGAGGACACACACACACACGTATGAAATAATAATAATCATACTTGTTATCTATCTAGTCTCTATCTGGGAATGAACTCATCCAAATCTCTTCTCCAACAATACAACAAGACAATACTAGTATTATTCAATCTTTCTACTGAGCAACTGAGGGAGGGAGAGTCCCAGTAATTTACTCATAGTGGGGTGCTAATATGAAATGTATACATCTGTCTCTCATGCAGACAGAGGTCTGCCAACAGGAGGTAACTGTTGCTGAGGCAATTAACCAACTTCTCTATTTGTAGGAAGTTGTTATGGAAGAAATGACAAGAAACTGTAATTGTAAGAAGTTGCCCACCGTTGCTATCTTACTATTCACATAGAAAAAGGGTGATTATATTAATGATAACATAGTAATAATAATTAGCATTAATTGAGTGCTACCTATTCTAGGACAGTGCTCTTCTATGGACTTTCTGTGTATTATTTAATTCTCACAACAGCCCAAGGAAAGAATTATTATTATACTCATTTTAGTGTGATAGTACCCAAAGCATACAGAAGTTAAGTACTTGGCCCTACACCATACATCTAAAGAAGAGCAGGATTTGAACTACTGAACTTAATCACTTGTGTGATTAACTCCTAATCAGTAGTGCCTCTGGATGGGAAAACTCTTCCTCCAGGCCCCTGGAGAATGCCGTGGTCCTCTGTGCTGCAATGGCAGCCAAGGACATGAGCTAACCCATTGAGTTTCTTCTCCCTCTGCCAAACCTCAGGGTCTTTCCAGTCCCTCGTTCTCATATCCCTTTGCCTCCGTCCCATATGTTCCAGTTTTTGTTTCTTTAAGAGCTGGCTTGGGCTTGTTGGCAGATGGCCAATCTCAGAACTTCCTTCGCAATCACATGTAGAGGGAGCAAATGAGTTAATATGTTCCAGATACTTCCATATTTTTGGCATAGAATCTAACTAATAGAATCACAGCTTATTATCCTTCTCAGGCAACAATTACTCTTTTATTTGTGCAGCAAACACGGAATATCTGTGATGGCCTAGGCGCTGTGCTGGGTCTATGTTAGTCTTTGTGCCGGGGGCACTTGGGAAAGAGTGCCCTTTCCGTAGGAGTGATTTTAATGGCGGAAGCCTTTGGCACCTTGGCAAACAGGCTTGTTGGCCCCTCCCAAGTGTGTCCTTAGCTCGATGACCATTGATTCTGTTTATCTGAATGGCTGGTCTTACTGGCACCACCTTAGAAAAGAAGTGACAGTTTGAATCCATTGTGGAAAACAAAAACAAAACAAGGAAAATGGCTTCTCTGGGGTGAGATGAATTTTTTTCGGGCCTAGAGCATGTCATTTTTCTGACCAGGAACGTCAAGTTTATGAAAGAAAAATGAACAGAACTGGAAATAAGCTTCAATGGAGTCTTTGTGATAGGATTGGGACAATGTCTCTGTAATTGTTTTTTTCTTCGTTTAGCTTGTTTAAATAACTGGATTTTTGGATGTGTTTCTTTCCAACCCATTTGAAAGTCTATGTCTTTTCTTTTTAAAAAATAATTTATTTTTTCCATGACAGAGAGAAAGAGACAGACAAACAAGTACCCCCAACAGGGTCCCCGCAATAGGGTCCTGCAATCCACCCCCAACCCAGCCGGTCCTGACCACCAGCAGTGCATGTGTGCCCTGCTTCCATAAGAGGCCCCAGGATGCAAATCTGGGGCCTTCCCATGTGGGTCTAATTAAGTCATCACCGTGCCCACCATCTGGCCCCTACAAGACCTATTTCTTTGGCTGGGACTTGCTTCTGCATCATTTTTTGATTCATTTCCTTGTTTGTTTGTTTTCCTGATAGAATCTTGTCTGTATATTTGTATAGGATGGCCATCATTTGCAAGCACTTTGTTAGAAGTCCTCTCTGACTTCAGAACAACTGAATTATGGTGACACAAACAAGTCAGGGGACTCAGAGCTAAAACAGACAGGATTGTGAGATCTAATGAAGGTTCTGTCAAGCCTCATTTGGATCTAGTTAATGAGGGCCTGATTGAATTTGCCATCTTCACAACACTATGAGGTCATTGGAGCCGGTAAATGATTTCCCTTATTTTTCTGCACAGAAACAAGGATAAGGTCGTGTTATCAGTGTAAGCATGTGTATGTCATAAGTCGTCAGACATCATGTGTTTGGTGGGTGATTTGCTAGGTCATCTTAGATAGGCCGCTTAATCTTTTTGTGTTCTAGTTTTTCCATCTGTGAAAGCATGATTACACACATTGAGCTTCTAAACAAAGTGCTATTAGGAAAAATATGTATTACTTGAGAAACTTTAGCAAACAAATTTTGCATCACTGTTAGAGAAAGTGTCATCTAGAGGTGGTATAGCAATTTTGTGGCCAGGTAGTTGAGAAAAAGCTTGCCAAGGAGCCATCAGATCTGAGGGAAGGGAGGGGTCCTTACTAATATTTAATGCATTTGGAGGTGTCTTCTAAGAAAGACTTTTAGTATCTTATTTTCTCATGGGAAAAACTGAAATGATGAGAATGCCATTTATGAGTTCAAATGAAATGTTTCCAAAATTTAAAAAGACAGTTTCTGGGCTGGTCTTGTCATCTGGTGGCTAAGGGAAACTGAAAACCCACATGACTGACCAAGGCTGAAATCATAGCCTTGGTGGCTTGAAAAGCACACCAGAGGGACAGCAACTGGCATAGTGGTTAAGGTGCTGGACTCCCAGATGACTGACTGCTGTTTGATTCCTGGACCCAGTTGCTTGAAAATCATGTTGGGTGCATGTATAGTCATGCCCAAAATCCAAAGCAGAGAAAGGAGGAGAGATTGCAGCATGGATATCCCCCTATGGATTGATTTCTCGCTTTCTCTGTCTCTCTCTGTCTTTGGTGAGCACATGTGCCCTATAGTAAAAAAAAATCTGTTGAAGAAAAACACACCAGGTACATATGTCTGTATGCCTAAAGTCCTGTTAGGATGGGGAAAGGGAAGAGATGGGATTGCAGCATGACAACGATCCCATGGGGGGGGGTGTTCTCTCCCTCTCTCTGTTTCTCTCAGGTGAGTGCACATATCCTGGCAATTAAAAAAAAATGGGGCCAGCCTGTGGATTGGTGGTTATGGGAGCTGAATTTCACATGACCTGCTCTGTGGTTCATGTCCCAGACCCAACAGGGTGGTTTGACAAACATGTTGGTCATGTGTGTGTGGAAAGAAGGAGTGAAAGGTTTTGCAGTGTGATCACACCCCATTGTGGGGTGCTTTCTCCCTCTCCTCTTTATTGCTGTTTCTCTTTTTTTCTCTAATGGGTGTACATGTCCTCTCAGAAATTTTTTTAAAAGGCAAATTCTTATGGGCTTAGCTTCAGATCATAAATCACCAATAACATCTTGGTAGTTTTATTCTTTTGCTTTGAGGGGCTTTTGATGTTAAAGGTAGCCTTGTAGCTGCTTTTCGCATGCAGAGTGTAAATAAGCATGTGATAGTCCTTGAAGATGTGGAGGCTAGCACGCTCTGGTTTCGTTGACCTCTGTTATGATCCAGATTGTCTTCCATCTTCCAGACTGTGTCAACCTACAATGAAGGCTGAAGCATAATAAGTGAAATTAAAGCAGTTTATTTGAGCCAGGGCTTAGGAGAGGTTGCCTGGGTGACAGAGATTCCTGGTTGCCCAGAAATGTGCTCATTGAAATAGCAGTAGAGAAGGCTGATTTATATAACAAAGAGAAGGGCAAGAAGAAGGGAGGTTATGAGCTGTTTGTCAAGAGTTTCCATTGGTTCATCTGAAATAACACATGCAACTTATCAGCTAAAGCATCTCCTTTTTTGTTTTTTATCTATTTAGTTAAAAAAAATGTTGCTAGAGGACACGTGTACTTGCCAGAGAGAGACAGAATGAGGGAAAGTGAGAAAGCACCTCTCAGGGGGGTGGTCATGCCACAACTGCCCTTCCGTTCTCCTGTTGGGATTTTGGGCATGCAAGCACACAGGAGTGTTTTTCAAACGACTAGGTCTGGTGCTCAAACTGCACAGTCAGCCATTTGAAATCCTCTTGCCTTAATCAACATGCCTCTGGTTGACCCACTATACCTTCTTCTTTATATCCTGAACTAGAGAACTATGAAGAAGTGGGGGGTTCACACTGTAAATTTATAACCTTTTCCAGCATCACAGTCAGTTTACCGTAAACTAAAACATGCGTTTTGGGCAATAACCCTGATGACTGTGGGGCATAACCAAAGTTTCAGGTTCATGCTTTACTCAGGCCTTTGCAATTTAAGTGGACCTTATAATCCACAGATTGCCCTGAACTGCTTTTCTTTCTCACCAGATTTGCTTTTTTCTTTTTCTTTTTTCCGAATTTGCCAGAGGGCATGTGTTCTTGCCAAAGAGAGAAAGAGAGACAGAGAGAGAGAGGGACAGGGAGAAAGCACATCCCAATGGAGCATGATCGCACTGCAATCCCTTCTCCTCCATTTGCCCATCACACTGAGATTTGGAGCACACATGTATGTACATGTTCCTGGCATGTCTTCTAAGTCACTAAAGCTGGGATTTGAACCTCATGGTCAGCCATGTGGAATCTGGCTCTCTTAACCACCAGATTATGGGGTCAGCCCCAGATATAATTTTATAAACATGCACAGAACCAAAAATCGGTATTTATTTTTGGATTACTAAAACGATTCCACTAATCCCTTAGTAAGACCCTGGGTGAAAATATATCTGCAATCATAGACCAGTTTTGCCTAAGGTTACTTCCTAGATTTGAAACACTGGTTTAGCCATTTCAGAAACTGAAGTGAAACTCAGAAATAAAGTGGAACCCTTTATTTCCTGCCACCTTCTTACTTGCCTATTCTCCTTCACCTCCTCCCTCTACCTTCTCGAAACTAGTAGTCGGAAACTTTTTGCTTTCAGCTGTGTGAATTTCCCATTGGCAGTGCCCCAACTCTCAGAATCATGTGTTCTTTAAAAGGACTCACCAAATACTCTGTGTGCGATGGGTGTGCTGTGTGTGGCTGGCTCAGCTTTGCCTGGGCTTGCCCACGTGTCTTTGTAGAAAAGCAAACAGAGGTGCTGCCCCTCTGCCCTGGGGTGCAGGGCAGCATTTCAAGTCAGTAAAAAACCCAGGCGAACACAGGAAATGTTGTTCCTCCCCACAGTGTCTCTGTCACTTATGGGTGGTTGGGCTCTCTTATCGTACAATTCTAGGGTGCTCAGTTGTGGTGTCTGAACAATGAGGGTTCAATGCAGTAAAAAAATGTTACCTGCTAAGAGTAGTGACAATTTGTTAATCTGCATTACTCCTCATTTAAAAATTTCCAGAAGGTTAGTTCTAACTGTATCACAGGGAGCTCACATTTGTTGTGTGTTTATAATAGGTCAAGACTGGAGTGGACTTAGATATCCAACAGGAATTTGGTTAATAGATTGTGATGCTTATCTCTCTGTCTCTCTTCCAAATATATCTATTTCCACTATTTAAAATGAGGATATTAAACAGTGTTATTTTGGTTTTTAAGTTTATTTATTTGTTCATGATAGCATATGCACACACATGGGAAGGAGAGACAGAAGCAGAGAGAGAGAGAGAAATAGAGAGAGAGAGAGAGAGCGACCTTAGAGTTTTATCACACCCCAGCCTGTCCTCCAGCCTTTGGGCTGGCCAGAATCCTAGATACAGGGGTGCTGTCTGGTGTGTTTCAGGTAGACTGGGCAGGGATCCGAACTCATGGTTGGTCTTTCTTTTTCACCACGGCAGTTCAGTACTTACTAATTGTGGCTCCAGAATGGGCTGAAACTTAAAATTCTAGATTGCAGACCCCCTCAGAAAGTCTAAGGAAAGCTATGAACCATGTCTCAGAAAAATGCCCATGCACTCACTATTTTCATATATCAGGAACTCAAAAGAAAAACTTGTCAGTCACTCAAAGAATAATACTTACTATACAGAACCTAGTAAAACTAGTATTTAATATTCCCATTTTTGTTAACAACACCGCATATGTAAAGGGAAGGCTTTGAAAAGCTGAACATGAATATTACAAACAATGGCTTCTCTGAGGATGATTTTATAGTGTCTCTACGAGTCTTTTCTCCTTCCTTCCTCCCACCCTTCTTCCATCTTTATTGTTGTTCTCTCCCTCCTCCCTTTTTTATACCATTTATATCTTCTAATTTTTCTATAACTAAACATACATTTATTTTATAAGGAAAACTATGTCATATAAGCTGGTTTTATTTATTTATTTTTTTCAGTTTATTCATTTATTTCTTGGGCAAGGGGGACCTTCGGCAAAGTCCTGCCGCACTGCTCTTTCCCCACTCCTAGCCCTCCAGTCTGGCAGGACCATGGATTTGCTTCGCATGTTCAGGGAGACCCTGGAACTCAACCCAGCCTTCTCATATGACTTCAGAACAATGAAGTGACACCTCACCTCCTCCCATGCCACTTGGCTCGGCCAAGTTTGTTTTACATATTTTCAAAAAATCATAATCACTTTTGGCAAGCATGTTAGAAAGCTTAGAAATATTTTTAGCTCCTCTTATTATTTACAAACTGATGAAATACCAGAAGGATGGAACATTAGGATGAGGGGAATTTTTTTTTTTTTTTTTTGAGAGGTTTTGCTATAGGGCACGTCCACTCACCAGAAAAACAGAGAGAGACAGAGAGGCAGAAAGCGAGAAATCACCCCCCAGGGAGGATGGCCATGCCGCAATCCCTTCTTCTCCATTCTCCTCTCAGGATCTTGGGCATGCATGCACACATGCCCAGCATGAGTTTAAGCTGCCGGGTCTAGGACTCAAACCGCGGTCAATTACATGGGAGTCCAGTTGCATAGCCATTATGCCATCTGCTGGTCTCAAGGGGACATTGTTTTGGAGTGAGATCTGATTAGGGCCATATAAAAAGGAAATAGTTTGATCAGGTTCTTTTCAACATGAAATACAGCTATTACAAAGATTCAAAATGAGTCAGACTGAATTTATACACGTCAAAACCTTACATGACAGCCAACAAAAGCTAGTATATGGGTAACCTTTAGCTTGACATCAATAATAACAATATTTTCATTTTGGGGACCAGCAGATGGCATAACAGTCCATACATCACTGGACTCCTGCATAGTGGATCATAGTTTGAGTCCTGGACCCAGCGGCTTAAACTCATGCCAGGCACGTGTGCGTGCATGCCAAAATCCAGAAAGGAGAATGGAGGAGAAGGGATTGTGGTGTGGCCATCCTCCCTTGTGGGGGAGGGGGAGTGATTTTTCACTTTCTGTCTCTCTGTCTCTCCACTGAGTGCACACGCCCTATAGGAAAAATCACTCTTTATAAAATAGTAATGATAATTTTTCCATTTCTGCAATGTCATTTGGAGACCTATGACAACTCAATGTCTTGAAAGATTATGGATCTGATCTTTCTGTTTCTTTGACTTAGATGGGGTCTGGTAGAAGTTGTCCCATCTTTGCAAACATTGTTCTTTCAATATGAAGGCCAAGTATGCATGTCTTCTATTTCCTGGCAAGTGTCCTTAAGAAAAGAGGAGTTTGGGGCCAGCAGTTGGCATGGTGATTAAGGCACTGGACTCTCACATGATTGACTCTGGTTTGAATCTCGGTCCTGGCAACTTGAAAATCACACCAGGTGCATGTGTCTCTGTGCCCAAAATCCCATGAGGAGAATGAAGGAGAAGGGATTGTAGCATGCCATGCCCTCTGGGGATGATTTCTCAATTTCCCTCTCTCTGTCTCTCTTTCTGGCACGTGCTTATGCCCTGAGGCAAAAACCTAAAAGAAAAAAAAAGAGAGAAGTTAATTTTTTGTACTGCAGTGATGTCTGCTTGGCACTCATACTCTCTTTCTTGAGTAACAGGGTATTTTCATCTTCCTTTGGGGAACCTTTTTCTTCTATTCTTAATTTTTTTGGATTTAGCGGGGCTGGAAGTTCAGTGATGGGCATATGATGCAATTAATGAGATAAAAACAGGGAGCTTTTGACAGAGCCAAAGTTTCCCAGCCTAAAATTGTTCTGGAAAGAACATGTGGGAGAATAAAAGCAAAACAGCAAAGCAGAGCCACAGATGGAGGCAGGTGGGAAATGGGGGCTGAGTGAGCACCAAGCCATGGGGTGTTGTTTGAGCCCCCAAACATGTATGCACTTGAAGCAAACTTGTCACAGAAATTTTCAATGACAATAATTCCCTTTTTGTTGCTTTAGCCAGTTTGAGTTGGGACTATTTTAGTTACAGCTACTTGGGTTCTGGTTAATATATGAATTTAGTAATAGTTACAATCACTGGGTACCTCTCAAAGTAACTGACTCTGTGTAAATCCATTCTCTTATATATAATTCTCACGACGGTTCTTTTTAAGAAAGGGAACAAGTTTAGAAAGGCTAAGTCACTTGCATTAGTTCACTCAGCCAGGATTCAAACCCAGACACATCTGATCTGAAATTCCATGTTCAACCAGCATGCTATCAGCTAAGCAGGGGGGACTTAATGAAAGCAAAGCCTGGCAGCTGTTGGATTGCACATCTCAAGCGTTCATTTGTTTAAACACATTATTTATTTATTTCTTCAGTGAGAAAGAAAGACAGATTGAGAGAGAGAAAGTGAGAGAGGCACCCCCTGCAAGGTCTTGATGCTGCAATCTGCCCCACTCTTAGCAGTCCCAGCATGTTTGGGAAGACCTGAGATGCTGACCCAGGTCATTTTCCATGTGGGACCAGTTGTGTTGATGCTGAGTTATTGCCTGGCCCCTCAAGCATTCATTTAAGAAAAAAAAAAATATTGTCCCAGGGGACATACACTCGGCCAAGCAGAAAGAGAGAGAATACCACCCACAGAGAGCAGTCATACTGCAATCCCTCCTCCATTTTGCCCTTCTTTCAGAATTTTGGGCAGGGATGCATGTGCACCCACATGTTTTCCTTCCTTTTCCTTTCCTTTTCTTTCTTTCATTCTTCCATTTTTTTTTTTTTTCCCAAGCCACGGGATCAGTCAGCCGTGTGAGATTCAGCTGCCTTAACTACTATACTACTGGCTGGCCCTAGCATTAATTTTTAAATGCAATTTATAAAGAGATGCACTGAGGATAGCAAGTATTCACTAAGCATGGCCAATTTTAGGGGTTAAACTGTTCATCTTCAGGTTCCTTGGCAGTGCCTCCTCTCATGGTTTCGTTTTGCTTTCTGAATATCAGAGAGAAAACCAAGTAACTTCTGTGTCTTCCTTTTCTTTTCTTTTTTTAAAAGAATTACTTTATTTAACTTCTTTCCCCTTTCTTTCTTTCTCTCTTCCATTCTCCTTTTCTTTCTTTTTCTTCTTCTTTCTTTTTCTCTTTTTGTTTCTCTTTCTTCTTTCTTTTTCTTTCTTTTAGTTTGACCAGAGAGGGGAAGAGAGGGAGGGGGGAGGGGGAGAGAAGGGGAGAGAGAGGGAGAGAGAGAGAAAGCAAGTCATCAGGTTCAGGATTCAAACTGTGGTTGGCCATGTGGGAGTTCAATGCCCTTAACCACCACACCACCTGCAGGTCCTTGTTTTTTCTTTTTATAGTGTAATAAGCTGAGGGAAACGCTTGTTCACCTGAGGCACACTTTACAGCTGCTCTGGGCTCTCTTTGGTTACAACTGAGCAGATAGGAGATTAAGCCCTGGTCCTTTAAGAATCAAGGCAGAGTCATGAGGCTCCTTTGGTGATGTGTTATTACAAACACAGAGTGAGTTTTCTTTTTATTAATAACATGAAAATGAGGCTGGTCAGTTCTGCACTGCTCTTCTTTCAGGTAAGGTTTGCTGACATTTTGTAGTTCAGAAGACTTCTCCCTGGCAGATGGAAGAAAACAAGGTAAACATCTGCCTGGGAAATATGGCTTTGACTTTCGCTCTGAGGTTCATGCTGTACTCATAACATCCTGTTCTTCTCAGCTGGCTGTGATGTGGTAGATAGCAGTCTCACCCCAAACTGCTAACAGCTGAGCTCGCTTTTCATAAAGATGCTGCTCACTGAAACCAAGGAAAGGGGCCACTGCTGCCTCCTCTTTTGTCACTCTTAACAGTTAAGGGTGGGTCCTCCCAGTTGCTTTGAGAGTGACACTTTCCATCTTCTCTAAAATTAGGTTTTTAATGCCTCCAGGATATTTGGTAAACTTAGATTATACTGGGAGCCCAGAGAGTATTAGTGAGTGGGAAAGACGTCTAAAAAAAATAATCATATGTTTAAGAGAAAGCTTCTTGCTTGAACCCTCCAGCTAGAGTTTGGAAAGGAGAAGTGGCTATTGCAGAAAGGTGAAATGACATCTGCTACTGAGAACAAACAGTAAGTGAAATCGTCCACCCTCCAGGACTAGGATTTCTGACCTCTGATCTACCCCTTTGGTTGGGGCTTGAAGGGTGGGAAATGGCTTTTTGTACAATATATTTATTAGATTCCAAGTGAGTTTGTTTCTAAAAATCACAACTATTGCCAAGACATAAATATAACAGACATAAAATCCCCATTCTTGGTCTGAGAGCTGACCCAATATGAGTCCATTGCATTTGGAGACTATGAAGTGATCAATGGAATGGGAGCAACTTCTGCCGGTCGCCTCTGAGGGAAGTTATCCCCCTTGTCTTCTCCTGTCTTCTCCACCAAGTTGCAGAGTCAGTGTTTTGCCATCCAGGAGATGGACAACAACAGTGGGGTGTGTTTTTTGGATGGCTTTTGTTGGAGAGCATAATGTGTATCCTGTGATTGTGCTTCTCATCGGGTCATTCCAAAACTGTCCTCGTTACTAGAATCACAAAAATGCTTTATAAAGAATAGAGAGATCCTTTGTCAAAGCCAGACCTACTGTACAGGAATATGTAAGAACAAAGCCTGGTTGTCTGTAACTTTATAACATGGGCTACATTGAGGCCTGATATACAAAGGCCCAAGATAGGGTGAAGAAGATTCCTGGGGTAACTTTTGATTTTGAAGAGAGTGTTATTAGAAAAACCAAAAACCAAATAAAAACAGAATGACAAGGCCCACTTTCCTATTTTCAAGTTAAAATATATATATATATATATATATATATATATATATATATATATATATATATATTTGGCTGTGGTGCCCACCATTTTTACATTATTCATCATGGTCCGAAATCAGAGAGATGAGTCCTTTAAGAATAAAGGACCCGCATGTGTCCAAACCACATTTTTTTCAAACGAAGGATAAAACAGAGGCAATCTGAACACTTCAGTGAAACATGCACGTAGGTATTAATATAGTCTCCTTTTTTCACCTTGAAGAGCTTAGCACATGCCTATTTACTCATCCAATCATTTAATTAACCATGATTTAACTGAAAAAAAAAAAAAAAAAAGAACCCAATACCTGTCAGGTGTGGTGCCAGGTGGTGGGAATGAGCTACATGGCCTTTGCCCTTGAGACGGTCACGGTTCTGTGGACACAGAATAAATATTGCAGGAGAGGGAATGATCTTTCTCCCTAAGCAAAATAACAAGGTGTGACAGGAACTCTTCCTGGAGAAGGTAATGAGTGAACAAAATGTTTAGGAATGAGAGAAATTCATCTGGCAAGTGGACACAGTCTTCTTGGACAAAGGCAATAGCTTGGACAAAGGCACAAAATGGCCTGGTGGATGTGGAAAAGTCTGTGTAATTTGCTATTACCTTGTAACAGGGAAAAGTGGTGGAACACAAGCAGGTGATCTGACAGCATCCAAATCGTGCAGGGTTTTGAATCTCTCTGCTTCTGTTCTAAAGAAAAGAACTTGGCACAATCCACCCACCTGAACTCATAAACACGCAGTAGTAGAACACAGAGGCTGCTCTGAGTTAAAAGACACAAATGAGAAAGAACAAACTCTTGCTTTTATTATGCACAGACCTTGGGATTGGGTTGTAAGAGTCTATCTCTCAGATAAGCTGGGTGTCATAAAATGGCAACTTATAACTTATAGAGAATTGCTATATTTTTTTCCTTAGCTGCAGAGTATGGCTTTTTTTTCTTTTTTTTTAAATGCAAACCACTTCTAGCTGCAATTTTAAAATGCCTTAATTTGAGAGACCATTAGTCATGAAGGTGTTTCCATAGCAAATGTGTGTGGGATGTCCTAGCTTTGTTGGCAATAGTTCAAGGGAACTTATATCATTAAACTGGGACGAGGCCTGGCATGATGGCTAGAAAATTCATGGCACCGTTCCCATGGCACGAGGCCCTCCATTTAAGGGCAAGATAAAGGAGAGGCAAAGAGCAGGAGGAGAAATACAGGGATGAAAACAAGTAACAAAGGGAAGATAAAAATGGAAATCAGAGTTCAGTGTGAATAATAGGAATGCAAATGGTGCTACTAAAATAGGAAGGAACATTACTTTTCAAAAAGGCAAAGCAAAGGAAAATTGTAGTAGCAAAGCGTTTAGCATGGTAAAATTGTACACTGTGTATACCTCTCAGAAGCAAAGCCACCTACTCTAATTTTTCTCAGCACGATGCTGTGAATTCGGTGAGTCATTTTATGAAGGTTTACTACAAAGCCCCAATCTGCATATTTTTAAAATAATACATTTGGATTAAATCTACCTTTTCCTGGCAGTTGCCAACTAATGCTCCCATTTTATTTTATTTTTTTAAAGTTTTTTTTTTTTTTTTTTTTTTTTTGCCATAGAGCGTGTGTGCTCACTGGTGAAAGAGACAGTGAGAAAGAAAGTGAGAAATCACTCCTTAAGGGGATGACCACACCACAATCTCCTCTCTTCCACTCTCCTCCTGGGATTTTTGGGCACACATGCTTGTGTACCTGGCATGATTTTCAGGTCTGGGACTTGAACTGGGTTCAGCCACGTTCTGGTCTCCTGACCAGAACCTTAATCATCACGCCAACTGTTGGCCTTTAATAGTCTCATTTAAAATTTAATAGTCTCATTTTAAAACCAAAATTTCTCACCTGGGCTAGGAAGTAACACACTTCTAAAATAACCAATAAATTTATGGAATAATCTCTAGGGTCTATTGTTAAGTTTAAAAAATGGTACAAATAAAGTGTACATAGTATACTACTATTTTATCTAAGAATTAGTGACCTGAACGTAAGTTTGTTTATATTTAAAAAAATAGCAGAAAAAGATTATTAATGAGGGAGTGAGGAATGAGGTAGCTGTGACAGGATTAGTGGCGAGGTATGTCTGAATATATTTTATTTTTGTTTTGTGTTCACAAGCATATAAATGTTTAATGTGATTATAATAAATTAGTCATGAAACAAATTGATTTCAAAAATTAAAAGTAAAATGTCACAAATGAGGGATCAGCAGTTGGCATAATGGCTGTCTCACCCAAGTTTCAAATTAGGGCTTAATCATGGAGAGGAAGTATTTCAAGTGACAGAATCTATGGATATATCCTAAGGGGAAAAAAAAAATTGTCAACAAATTAAAATTTTTTTTCTAATCTTATTATTGGCCATAATATTGATACTGTTTTGGTTCTCCTGTTTTCTCTTTCTTCTTTCCTCCACTTCCCCTCTCCCATAGTACTTAGCCAATGAAGAACACGGGGAGGGATGGACTTGTGCACTAGGAAAGAAATTGCTTGTTGTAATTATTTTGGGGCACAACTGCCCATCAGACACCCAATTTTACAAGACCAGCGAGTCTCACTTTGCAGTACCTCATGTCTCCCTGTCCATTCCTTGGCATTGGACGGATAAGCACATTTCTCATCCTCCCTCCCTTCCATCCTCCCTTCCTCCCTCCTTTCCTCTCCTTTCCTTTCCTTTCCTTTCCTTTCCTTTCCTTTTCCTTTTCCTTTTCCTTTTCCTTTCCTTTCCTTCCTTGCTTCCTTCCTCTGTTAAGTGAGAAGTTATGTTGAAATTGGGAACTAGGATTTTTGGCACGGTAACAAGATAATTCAGATTCAAATTAATTTCAAATTAATCTCGAATTAATACTGCAATTATCAATTTAATTTGTGATGTATTTTAATACAAAAACACACATTCCCTAGCTTTATTTACTAAAAAGACTTACAAATAATGACCAGATAGGTAAAAATAAACACCTATAGTGTTCATTTACTAGATTCTAGTGTCCAGATTATGATTTCATAATACTGTTCTCCATTAAAAGGTGCCAGGGCTCTTTGGGAGAAATCTGATTCCTGCTCTGAGTCAGGAATTATGTGACTGAACTTGGAATAATTTATCATACCAAAGTGTATGGAAGCTATCAATGACTTCTGGGGTTGTCTGAAATACTCTTAAGCAACTAGGAAAGGCTTTCTCTCAGGAAAGATAGAATAATTTGAGTCTTGATAAAATAACTGTATTGAACTGAAACACATCGATAATGCTTAAATCTATAGTGAAATTATTGAAAACACAGATATATACAAAAACATGCACACAGTCAAAAAACTCTTCAAAATTCTAAGACCATCAGTCTCTTTGGAGGATGTTAGGTAGCCAATTCAAATTTGAAAACAAATAAGTGAAGGAGAAAAAAGCCATAATTTATCTTCTCTTTTCTATACATACTATGTATGCTATTTGGGTAACCAAATGGCAAGTAACTATTATTTCAAATCAGCAAACTTAAAATATAATTACTAGATAATTAAAGAAATGTGCATATCAGTTGGATGGGTAGCAATGCTATATGTTTACTGTTAATTAGCTTTGGCTATATCAATGAATTGTGGTTATATTTAACAAAAGTTCTTTTCTCTGAAATATGTGTGTGTGTGAGAGAGAGCGAGAGTGAGAGGGGGAGATGATGTGGTGCCTTGCTTTTGCTTTAAAATATTATGATCCAGTGAAGTGGATGCAAGGAGAATTGAATGGGATATAAATAAAACAAGACTGACCATGAATTGATAATTATTGAAGCTAAGTACATGGGGTTTATTATATTATTATTATTATTATTAAATTTTGTATAGTTTTGAAATATTCCACATAAAATATTTTAAATAAATGAATCACTTTGCTTATCTCTCTTTCCCTGTCGCTGATAATCCTGCTTTCCAGTATATTTGTGTACTCCCATGGCAGGCACTTAGTAATTATTTGGTAACAATCACATTACCATGGTTGAAAGTGTCCTTAGCATTATTGAAGACTCTCATTCTAAATGAAAATTGGAAAGGTAATGAAAAGAATTCTAGGTGCTATTTATACCAATTAGTGGACAACTCCTTTTGGGCAGTCATGAATTTTCAGACTTAAACACTGATGTCTAGTGTCCTGAAAGAGACTCTAGTCTCGAAATGAAATATATTGGCCTTCTTAGAACCACAAGAAAACAAAGTTCTCAATTCAACTGCTCATGAAAATTGGCATGATGTGGTCTCATTACTTATTAAATTCTCAGTTGCAAAAAGATTCAATTACTAATTATTTTACCATAAAGCAGATGAGCTCATGACTATCTTTGTTCAGTAAGAGTTATGATTTTTTTACTAGCAAAACCTGTTTCAATACATTGCATTAAGTCACTCAGGGATATTTGCTGTTATTCTGAAGGTTTTAATCTGTATAATCTTTAAATTATAATAAATTTTCTTATATTAATTCATTAATATTTTCTTCCTTTGTTTTATCTAAAACAATAATTCAGATTTCTGATTTTCTGAATTGATCCTATAATTATTTTTATTCCCTTCTGTCCTACTTTCCATCTCTTTATTATCTTGGTCTAATTTCTGGGCAATTTCTACAAATTTGTGTTACTGAAATATTTTTTCTTGCAGACAGAACTCTTTTTTATATTTCTGATGGTTTCTTCCTTCCTTCCTTCCTTCCTTCCTTCCTTCCTTCCTTCCTTCCTTCCTTTCTTTCTTTTAGAGAATTTTTTGCTATAGGGCACTCACCAGAAAAAGAGAGAGAGAGAGAGAAAGAGTGAGAGCGAGCAAGAAATCATCCCTCAGGGAGGATGGCCACTCCGCAATTCCTTCTCCTCTCTTCTCTCGGGATCTTGGGCATGCACTCATAGGTGCCCGGCATGAGTTTAAGCCACCGGGTCCTGGACGCACCGCAGTTGACTGCATGGGAGTCCAGTGACATAGCCATTACGCTAACTGCTGGTTCCTCTTTCTTTTTTCTTTTATAAAAGCATCCTATTCTTGTTTCCTTTGTTTCATGGATACAATATCTTTGTGTGTGTGTTCCTAAAAATTCTGTTCATGTAGAAATAACTCTTTCTTATAGTTCTGATTTTTTAAAAAAGTCTATTCTTATTTCCTTTGTTTCATGGATAACATTTCTTCTTCTTCTTTTATTTATTTTTTTAAAATGTTTTTGCCACAGGGCATGTGTACTTGCCAGAGGGACAGAGAGATACAGTGAGAGGGAAAGTGAGATATCATCCCCAAGAGGAATGGCTACGCAGGAATCCTTTCTTCTCCATTCTTTTCTTGGGATTTTGGGCATGCGCACACACACACCCAGTGTGAGTTTCAAGCCACCAGGTCCAGGACTCATGCTGTGGTTGGCCATATGGGAGTCCAGCACCTTTAACAACCATGCTACCTGCTGGTCCCTACAATGTCTTTTTGTATTTCTCTGAAAGTATAGACTTTTAAAGGTTTTATTCTGATTCCTGAATTATCTCTGTTTCTCTAAGTTCTGTTTACTTCTTATTGCTTTTTGCCTTTTCTGTCCATATTGGAGGCTTCCTTCAAATATCTGGTAAACCTTCGCTATTCACATTTAAGAACAATGCTCTAAATAAGAGAGGTCTTCACAAAGTTCATGGAAAGTGTTTTGTAAAACAAAACAGAAAAGTATATGTGGGTTCCAGAATTTCTTTGCACCAAGATAATCTTATACTTTAATTCCATTTTATTGAATGAACATTTTGGTATGTCCCTCTTAGCTGATTGAATGTTCTGTGTGTGAGGCTGGGTCTTTATTGACTATTGGGCTTCCTAGTAATTCAAAGGGGAAACATATTTACTGGGGCATCCATGGATAATATAGGCCAACCCCATAACCTAGTGGTTGAAGGAGCTGGGTGGGTCCTACAGGGTCTATCATGTTTGAATACTGACCCCAAACATGCCAGACACTTGAGCATGCACCTTGACAGGATGGAGAAATGGAGGAGAAAGAATTGCAGCATGACCATGTCTCACTGGGGAATGTTTTCTCTCTCTCTGTCTCTCTCTATTGAGTTTATAGTTTAGCCTAAACTAACTTAAATATTCTTGAACACTTACATTAGCCTATGTTTAAGAAAAATATCTTTTGACATAAAGATTATTTTATGATAAAATACCGAATATCTCATGTAATGCATTAACTATTATATTGAAAGTGGAAAACAGAGAAGTCGTATGGGTACTTGAAGTATGATTTCTACTGCATGCTTGTCACTTTCACACCATTGCAAGGTTGAAACATTAAGGTGAATCATTATAAATCAGGGACTGTTTGTATACCTAATCCATTATGTTTAAGCAGAAGTGTTACTTTTCAATTCATGAGATAGGTCTTTAAACATAATTGGTTTTTGACCACAGAGTTCATCAGCATTTACAGGTTCCCAGAAAGCAAAATGAGAACAGTAACTTTTTTTCATTTCCTGATATTTCAACTTTTCCTAATTTGGAATCATTTGAAATTTTAGTACCTAATTATAACACAAATAATTTTTTATCTTATGGATCAAAAATGATTTAAACTTAATACTTTTTTTTTCTTGCTAGAGTGCATGAACACTTGCTAAAGAAAGACAGAGAGGGAGAAAGCACTTCCCAATGGGATGGGGTCATGCTGAAATTCTTTCTCTTCTGTTTCTCAGTTTTGTCTGGATTTTGGGTGTGCACAAACCTGCAACTGGCATGTTTTTCAAGCTGCTGGGACCAGGATTCAAATGCAGTCATCCATATGGGATTTGTTTCACCTTAACCATGAAGCTATGGGGTCGATGCAACAATACATGATTATTTACTTATTTATTTTGGAAATTTTTTTGCTATAGGGTGTACGCGTTTGCCAAAGAGAGAGACAGAAAGCGAGAAATCACTAACCGGGGGTTGGCCATGCCGCAATTTTGGGCATGCCGGAACTATGGTCAATCACATGGAAGTCCAGTGCCTTAAGCAGTTATATATTTTTCTTTCCATACTTTTCGATATCCTATATCTTTTCCTTTCTTGGCTTGGTTTTGGTATATATATTTGAGTAAACTGTTCACATTTTAGTAGAGCTTGTTTTAGGCTGTAGGAGCTTATCTGCAGTGATCGTGGAAACAGGACAGGACATCCTGCTGGAAGGAGATCTGAGCCTCTAGCTGGTGCCCAGGGTATCACTAGTTCACTGTGCCAATGAGTTAGCCCATCTCTCTGGTTTCCAAGTTCAGACTCACCTGCGTTAGCCTGTGGGCGACCGCTGCTCTCACCTGTTCAGCATAGTTAGGAGGTGGGGGCTGATGAACCATCCTCTCCACTTGGAATGTTCTGAATGTTCTGCCCCAATTAAAGACAATTTTTTTTTGGAGACTTTTTTTCTTTTTTCCTTTTTTTTTTTTTTTTTTTTTTTTTTTTTTTTTTTTTTTTTTTTTTTGCTATAGGGCCCATGTGCTCGCCAGACAGACAGAGAGAGAGACAGAGAGACAGAAAGTGAGAAATCACCCCCCAGGGGGGATGGCCATGCCACAATCCCTTCTCCTCCATTCTCCTCTCGGGATCTTGGGCATGCACGCACACACTCGTAAGCCACTGGGTCCGGGACTTGAACCACGGTCGACTATGTGGGAGTCCAGCTACATAGCCATTACACTAACTGCTGGTCCCAAGACAATTGTTTCTTGACCTCCTTGTGCTTGAAGTTCCCATTACTATGCTTATCTCTACACTTTCTTTCCTATATGCTTTTCTTTGGTCTTTCACTAACAACTCAATCCTCTGCTCTATATCTGTGATTTCTCAACATCTTTGCTATTGACATAATTTTCTTGTTTGCCAATACTGTTATGAATGTATTTATTTATTAGATCATATAAGAGAGTGTGTGTTCAGTCTGCCACTTGCTCAGTTATGGATACGCGCACATGCGCACGCGCGCGCGCACACACACACACACACACACACACACACTTCACAGAATGTCTCTGTCAACCAGCTAGCTGCTCTTGTTTATTCTTTCAAGAAGAAAATTCAATTCAATTTGGTCTTCCTTTGGTAGTACTTTTTCTCTTTTAAAAACCTATTTATTCTTTTTGTTTAGTATAATCCAATGTGAAGGTAAAAGTCTGTCTTTTCAGCCAACCACAGATAAAAATCCAACATCAAAATTCTAACTCTGATATTCATTTACTTTGTATATCCTGCCAGGTGGCAAAGAATGCATTTCCAGTATAGATTCCCCACTGGTACGAAAGGCATCTGTACAGAAATAGCATGAAAGAGAGCCAGAAACCTACAATGAGAATTATGTTGTTCAAAATAGTTTTCTTTCTTTCTTTTAAATTTGCTAGAGGGTGTATTCACTCTGAAGAGGGAGAAAGTAAGAAAACACCTCCCAGGGAGTGTGGCCATACCACAATAATCATTCTCCCCTTGGGATTTTGGGAACACACACACACAAGCACCCAGTATATTTTATTTTTTTTAATTATTTTTTGACTTTATTTATTATTATTATTTTTCAGTTTGATCAGACAGAGAAAGGGGCGGGGGAGTGAGAAAGCAAGCCACCAGGTTCAGGACTTGAATAGCAGACATCCATGTGGGAGTCCAGCACCTTTAACCACCACACCACCTGCTCTCTCCCGCCCCCTCCCCCCACCCCAGTGTGTTTTTCAAGTTTCCAGGTCTGGGAGTAGAACTACACAGTCAGTCATATAATATCCAGTTACCTTAACCACCATGCCAGTGGCTGGCCCTCAAAACCATTTCCTTGTAATATATTTATTTTAAAGGGGCTCTGTAGGTTCTCTCCCAGAGATGTATATTTTCTCTTCCCATGAGTATACATTTTAAATTTTGTTTGTTTCTTTCTTTGATGAGTGAGAGTCACAGAGACAGAGAGTGAGAGGGAGGCCATACCCCCAACAGAATCTTGAGGCCAAGATCCACACTCAGCCTTCAGCTGGCACTGGATGTGGGAAAACAGGATCCTTGTATATTCAGGGGGATCCCTGGAATTGAACCAGGAATTCTCTTGTGTGGGATTGCCTCTCAGAGTACTGCATTTTACCACTACACCATACCACTGTCTAACCCCTTACCCACATTTTTGATTGGCACTCATCCTAATTCCTGGAACTACATGACTAAAGTTCACTCCAATACTTTTAATAATAAGAACAACAAATAATGTTTTATTTCAAAAGAAAAAAAATAGAGGTTTTTGTCTTAGGGTGCATGCATTCGCTGGAGGGAGAGAGACATACACAGTGAGAAGGAAAGTAAGAAATCACTCCATGTGGGAGATGGCCTCACTGCAATCCCTTCTTCTCCATTCTCCCAGGATCTCAGAGATGCACGCACATGTGCCTGGCATGATTTTTCAGCCACCAGGTCCAGGACTCGAACCGCTGTTGGCCATGTGGGAGTCCAGCGAAGTAACTGCTATGCCATCCGCTGTCCCAAGACATTTTTAAATAAAATATATAATTTTTAGAGGGGCATTTCTGTGCTCTTTAAGGTGCATTGTTCTAACTTATTGGTGTTAATTTCTGCTTTTACCATGGAATTCCATCTCTGCAATGATAACATTAAATCCAAGAATATAAGTTAGTTAATAAAATTTTATTTTAGGCATTTTCCACATTGGGGTGAAGGTCAGAGTTAGTATTATTCCACTGAATGTTAAAAATACAAGTTTACCTGATTAAATGAGATGCTCTTAGGTTGAAAGAATGATGACTCCTTTCTTTCAAATTCTTCTCTAAAGAAACATATCCACAGTTCCAGGATCATTGCTCATTTAAATTTGGGACAACCAATCAGTATACCAGGGAACTTCAAAAAGTTCATGAGAAATGAGATTAAAATACAAGTTTATTTTGGTGTAGCATATGTTTTGAAATCCATGCATAGTTTGATCATAGTACAATTTTTCCTTTAACTTTGCCAAGACCCCTTCATATAAACAAGATTTTTTTTTAATCAAAAAAGATCATTACATGTTTAATGTTGTTAAGAACTTGCAGTCTATTTTAATTGACAGTATGGATATACCAACCTCTAAAGAACTACCGATTTCTGGGCTCTCAGCTGGACCATATTTTTCTTAATACACATGATTTATGCACCTAATACAAATGTGATTGATGTATGCTTTGAGATTTCACTTGGAGTCTTCTTTGTAATGCTTATTATTATCATGTCAGATCTTTCTGTCTCTGGGACATAGATTGAGTCTTATTTATTGGGTTATTGGAAAAGTCATGATGCATTTTTGCATAGAAAAACATAGAAAAAAATGTCATGACTTTTCTGATGGCCCAAAAAATATTGAGGCAAATAATAAAAAAGATAACTGAAGGGCACAGTATATTTTGTTGCTACAAGGTAATTTGTTCCAAGTTTTTCATTTGTTTTTAATTGCCAGAGAGCACATGTGCTTGTGAGAGAGAGAGAGAGAGAGAGAGAGAGAGAGAGAGAGGAGAAAGAAAGAAAGAAAGAAAGAAAGAAAGAAAGGAAAGAAAGAAAGAAAAACACCCACTCCTCCAATGAGGCATGGTTGTTCGACAGTTCCTTCTTTTCCATTTCACCATCCTGTCAGGGTTTTGGGCATACATATACATGTGCCTGGGCTGTTTTTCCAGTCAGCAGAGCCCTGATTTGAACCATGGTCAGCCTTATGATATCCACCATTTTTGGCTATTAGGTATAGGGCAAGCCCACCAACTTTTTCATTTTTACATGAGAAAACTTAGGTCTGTGAAAACAAACAAACAAACAAAAAAAAAAAACCCTGATTATTTTTTTCTTAACTGACTAGCACTGCTCCACAGCTAGAGAAGGAATATGTCTTTGGTAGGTAGAATAGACTTTCTAGCATCTCTCTCTTGTCCCTACTTCAAGTCAGATGATTCAAGTGAAGATGATATCAAATTAAAGAAAATCTAAAATGTTGTTATCTCTAGAACATGGATGATACATATCAAATTTCTGCATTTTTTTAGACAGATTTTTGCTATAGGGCGTGTACACTCACCAGAGAGATAGAGAGACAGTAAGTGAGAAATCACTCCCCAAGGAGGGATGGTCATATCGCAATCCCTTCTCCTCCTCCCTCCTCTTGGGATTTTGGGCATGCATGCACAGGAGCTCGGTGTGAGTTTTAAGCTGCTGGATCCAGGACTCAAACTGTGGTTGACTATTTGGGAGTCCAGCAACATAAACATTATGCCAGCTGCTGGCCGCAAATTTCTGTTTTTTTTTTTTTTTTTTTTTTTTTTTTTTTTTTTTTTTTAAGTAACTAAGGCTTTACTTTTTCCGTGTGTGTTGTCTTTTTTTCCTTAACCAACTGTAGCTGAGTTTATACTACTTGAGTATATAAAACCAAGTTGTTAAGGCAAACCCTGAATAACCACAGTATGCAGTGTACATAAATGTCACCTTGGGAAAAATGTTTCTTGCCAAAGACTAAGTTTAATAATATATTTATTTTAAATCCTTGAAAGGGTTCTGGTCTGTTCAACTTGGGCTTTTATGTTTAAACACAGAACTGTTTTCTGTATAAAATCAAACAATCTTGCAAGTACATAGCAAGACACCTGGTAATCAACTTTGCTTTGTCTTAAAGCCTTTTAAGGGGTTGAATTTACGATGAACAGATAGTTTTTCTATTTGTCATATAATACTAGTAGTGAAAAGCTAGATTACTTTATAGTTAATAGCTTGTTGTCTTAAGCATATTCTTGTGTGTGTGTGTGTGTGTGTGAGGGATAGAGAGAGAAAAAGAAAGAGATGCAGGGATTTGATATGTGTCATTCATATCAAATTTTAGGAGACACTGGAAAAGCTGTTGGATTGTTGAAAAAGTCATGATGTATTTTTTCTATACAAAACATATCATAACATTTCCGGCAACCAATATTCCCACTGATGTTGTCCACCCCTTCTGTAGCTGCTAGGTAGTGCTAGCCAGAGACAGCATGTGAGTTTCTAGAAGAAAATCACTACCTCTTTGGTAAATTAGCACTTTTAACAAAAAAGACAAACAAGAAAGTAAAGAGCTCATTTGAACCTCTACTTGGAGAAAAGCTCACTAAATCAGCAGAGTTGAGTTCTACTTTAACCTTTATGTGCTTAATTGTAGGATGTTGAACAAATCATTGCCTTCTCTGGGTCTTGGTTTCTTCAACTATAGAATGAGCAAGAATAGAATGTTCTTTTCCTTTTTTTTTTTTTTTTTAGGAGAGAGATTTTTGTTATAGGACACGTGTGTGCTCACTGGAGGGACAGAGAGAGAAAGTGAGAAATCAATCACCTCCCAGGGGAGATGGCCATGACACTGTCCCTTCTCCTCCATTCTTTTGGGATTTGGGGCATGCACGCACATGTGCCTGCTGTGTTTCAAGCCACCAGGTCTGGTACTCAAACCACAGTCAGCCATATGAGAGTCCAGCACTGTAACCACTATGCCACCTGCTGGTCCCATAGAACATAATTTTGAAACCTCCTCTCCCCTCTGAGGTTTCATAATTCTGTGTAATAGAAAGAGTACTTTTACTTCACTGATACCACAAAATAAATAGATAATGTTTAGCAGCCATAAGTGTCAGAATGATTTGTTACATCATTTTCTTCTTAGAAAGAAATGTGCAGGAAAGTAGTTTATCTTACAGGACACAGCCTACATTTAGAAATATTTTTTTCATTATTAGAACAGCAAACTTTTGGGGACCAGCAGTTAGCGTAATGGCTATGTCGCTGGACTCCCACGTAGTCGACCACAGTTCGCGTCCCGGACCCGGTGGCTTAAAACTCATGCCGGGCGCGTGTGCGTGCATGCCCACATGCCCAAGATCCTGAGAGGAGAATGGAGGAAAAGGGATTACGGCGTGACCATCCCCCCTGGGGGGTGATTTCTCGCTTTCTGTCTCTAATGTCTCTCTCTGTCTGTCTGGTGAGCACACGCGCCCTGTAGCAAAAAAACCTCTCAAAAAAAAAAAAAACAAAACAAAACAACAACAAAAAAAAAAAACAGCAAACTTTATCTTTTTAGAAATTATTGGCAAGTTTTTTGGTTATGATGGCTAAAATTTCAATTAGATTTCTTTACCAAAAGCCAGGCATTATATAATAAAGATTTTTAGTGGATTATTATTATCTGAGAGGACGATGATAGCTTGTACTCACTTATACATTTCTATAATTATTCAATATTTGATTATTTGTCCTCATAGGAGACTATAGATTAGAGGAAGTAGAACTTATTTCTGTTTAACTCATGATTTAACTCTAAGAGTTTAGCATAGTGTTATGACTTAGTATAGGTTCAGTGAAAGAAGAAATTTTGTTAAATAGGCTGACCAGGGGTCAGCCCTGTAACCTAGTGATTAAAGGAGCCAGATCATATATGACAGACTGTGGTTTGAATCCCAGTTATAGCAGCTTGAGAAGCATGCCAGGCATATGTGCATATGTGCACCAAAGTCTAACAGGATAGAAAAATGGAGAAGGGATTGCAATGTGACTGTGCCCCATTAGAGGGTGATTTTTCCTCTCTCTCTCTGTCTATGACAAGTACACATGTTCTCTGGCAAATAATAATAATAATAAAATAATAATAATAATGATGATAAAAGACTGACCATGATTGCTCTTCTTTAGATGCCATATTTCCTGTTGGAATCATCCAAGACATTTCCATACATAAGAACATATGTGGCTCATGTGTAGTCTTTATGACTTCTCTGGATTATATTGCTGATGAGGGAGCTTTTTCTTATTTATTGGTCTTCTTTTTTTGGAGGAGAATTGAGATGGCATTGATCTGACATGATACATTTTCCACAGTATGAGTTGTGAAAGAGTGTTCCAATGTTACCTGTGTTTGCTGTTTGTTTTCTGTAGAGAAAGACTGTGTGCAAACTAGGTTTAAGTAGGTAATCTGTGATGCCTCCTTTATTATATGCAAACTTTTGTGACTCTCCATATTAATCCTTAACCTCAATGTGCTGAAGGACTTGGCCAAGCCTTCTGACTCATCATCCTCCATAAAGACGAGGTGACTCACGCCAACAAACCAGAGTAAGGCCAGAATCAGGACAAAACTAATGGATGCCGGAGGTGCCACTGTGGTCACTGTGGCAAGAGGCGACAGTGTGGGCAGAGTTTTAGTCTGTGTTACTATGGTGTATGTACAAATGCTGTGGCAGCTTAATTGAATCAGGGATTTTTATTTGTTTTTATAATTTTTCCTCATAAATAATATCTCAAACAGTTGAAGCTTGGATATTACATGACAAGCAATGCAATGATACTTGTTTGAGGAATTTTTGTTAAGTTAAGGCTGGGGAGGACTGAATGAAAAAAAATTCTCAATCTTTCTTTTGCCCTTTATTTCTTCCCTCTCTCCATATGTTTCTTCCTTTCTCTTCTTCTTCCTTCTGACTTTTCACCTTTCTTCATTCTTTATTTTGGAGGGTTGGATGTGTTGTTATGAAAGCCTTTGAGGTTTAAAGTCAGGCTATGATTATTTAAAATTGTGACTTAGGGCATGTGCGCTTGCTAGAGAGAGACAGAAAGGGAAAGTGAGAAATCACTGCCCGGAGGATGGCCATGCAGTCATCTCTTCTCATCCATTCTCCTGTTTTTGGGCACACGCACATATGCGCCTGGTGTGATTGTCAAACTGCTAATCTGGGGCTCAAACTGCAGTCAGCCATGTGGGAGTCCAGCACCTAAACCACCATACCACCCTCTTTGTCATTTTCTATCAACTCACTTTAGCCTCTCTGAGGCTCAGTTTCCTCCTGCTATAGTTTGTATATCTCCCTCCAATTTATGTGTTAAATCATTGTAATGGCATTTAGAGGATGGAAGCTTGATCCAATTGTAGTATTGAAAGGTGGGGCTTTTGGAAGGGATTAATGACTGAGTGGTTAGAACAGAGCCTGGTAAGCTAATCAAGAGAGGAAATAAGGCTGGCAGAGGCCACATGGATACAGATCACACTCCGCTCTGTTCAAAGTTCTGCCTTCTGCCATCTTGTGATGCCTCTGGCCCTTCCACATGGCCAGAACTGTGAGTCAATAACCTCTATTTCTTTATAAAACACCTATTCTCAGGTATTTCTGTTAGCAATGCAAAAATGGACTGAGTCCTGTTAAAAGGCAGATCATAATACCCTCATAGGGTGATAGGTAGGTTTAAGTAACATGATAACATTAGTTATTATCTTCCAAATACCAAATATCTATATTATCTCATTTAATCTTCCCAGTAACTGTGAGTGAAGTGTGTGGTACAGGTAGGTAACAGAAATAACAAGGTGATGGAAATATTGAGCACTCTCTGTAACATGGTTTTCTAGTGAAGGTGTAGTTATTTAATTGTCAAATGTCATTATTCGTACCATTTAACGCACAGTTCCTGCCACCGAAGTGAAAAGTCATTTACTCACACCATCATTTAATATATGTTCCTTGAGCACCTGCTATGTACCAGGTAATATGTGTACTACTTGGGAAAAGGGAGAAACAAAGAACAAAGCAGATCCTAACTTCAAAGGGGTTATAATTTAGCAGAAGTTACAGATGAATAAACAGACCATTGTCAATGAGAGTGCTGAGCCTGTTGACAGCAGGCAATCCAGAGTGGATATTTTAGAAGGACATCCTCATTCCCACGCATGGGTTCAGGAAGTGTTCCCTGAAGGAAATCACATATACGCTGAGTGCTGAGGGATACATAAATGGGAATCCGAGGTTGGTGGGTGTCCTCAGGAACTGCAGAGGTACTAAGATGAAAGGTTCCCTGATACATGAGTAAGAGCGAAAGCAGTTCATTCCAGAACAGAAGAGATGATGGTGATAGTAGAGACTGGAGCAAGCAGAGCTGCAAGGTCCCGAGAAGACCTGGGCCCATCTGGTAGTAGCTGGGTAATTGCAGGCTCCCTGTAGCTGTGAGTTTTCAGTCCCTTCCCTTCCTCATTTTGGCTTCAGAACAAAGAGCCCTGCTATACCGTTGGCCTGATTGGAGTGGGCATGCAATTGTAGTACGAACTGCTGATCCTGTGTAATCTCCTGAGCTGTGTTCTTGGTCCTGCAAAAGAAAAGTTTGTCTTAATATTAACCAGGCGGAATGTTCTTGATCAGTCGAGCATCTCTAAATATCATCCCTATTCTAATCTGAGGAGTATCAGTCTATGGGACCAGGAGGCTCTAATCTGAGGGGTATCAGTCTATGGGACCAGGAGGCTCTTATCAAGGGTTTCTCCAGCCAGCACTTTGCAGGCTGGAAGGCTCTTTCAACAAGCCCTGGAATCAGAAGCCAGGCTTATAAAAAAGTCATCTTTCATACCACTTGGCCTCTTGAATCTAAATGCCTTCTGGAAAACCTAAGCAAGCCAGATTCTGTAACATGATAACTTAATGACTATTACACTTTTTGAGGGGAGTAGGGAGAGAAATGATACAGGTATCAGTGAGCTCCCTGGAAGACTGATTCATCTATTGACCACAGATAGTTTATCTTTGAGCTGTGCTATAGAAAAGATTACCCTGGTAGCTATGTCTGCCATGGAATGCTGGGAAAGTCTGAGATGTACCAGAGGTTCAGAGATAGGAAAGAGCCAGACTGTAACAAATGGCTCTACGTTTGTCTTCATTGGCTGGTAGTCCAATGCTAATTAGCTCTTCAATAAGACGGCCTTTATACTTCGTTGTCCAAACCAGACATTTTGAGAGTGAAAAGAGCTGCCATTAATTATTCTACTGGGATAGCAGGCATAAATTGGGAATGTTTTAGGCAGACTCAGACACATGGCCACTCTAACCGTGAGCTCTTTGCTGGTTTGATGGTTCCTTCCTAGCTCATGGCATCTATGCTTAAAGGGAAGAGCCTGTGGCCAAGTAATTTCTGGTCCTTTTTATGGCATTTTTTTTCACACTTCCAAAAGCAATTTTTGGAATATTGTTCATTGTATGAGTTTCTCATGTTTTGAAGAAGTCCATATTAGCCATTTAAATACAAGTCCATCAGTTTCTATTCAAAGCAAAGGAACAGAGTGGTAAAAGTGAAAATTCTGAAGGGAAATGTAATACTAAAGACAGAAAATTTAGCTGTATCTTCTGGCCTCTTATGATCCTTTATTAATTAATTAGAATGTGGAGGCTGTCACATCATTTTCTCTAAAGGCCTGGCCTGTAAATTATCTCTCATATATTATTATCTCTGATGACATAAGAGTACATAGATAAGGGTAATTTTTGCTATTATTGTTTCTTTAGAGAGGTGACAGGAAAGAAAATATTCTACATTCAACTAACAGACAAGAAGCTAAAAAGACATTTTCTTGATTTATGGGCTGTTTTCTTCTAAACATGTTTCTTGGTAGAATAATAAGTAAAATGTCAGTTTGCTGTGAAGTCAACACCATCTTAGCAACAGTATTTTTCTCCACCTCAAATTAAGCAGGTTGTAGAAGAATTTGGTGACCAAATGTTACTTTCATTTTGCATTCCTCCATAAAATAATATGAAAACATTTTCAGCACTTACTCTGTAGCAGAGCTTCTCAGTTCTGGATGACTTCGGCTTTTAGTGACATTTGGCAATGTCTGGACATAACTTTGCTTGTCACAAACAGGAGTGGGATGCTATTGGTTTTAGCAGTTGGAGGCTGAGGATGTTGCTAAACATCCTATAAAATACAGGACAGTCCCCCACACCAAACAAATTAATTATCTGGCTCCAAGTGTCAGTAGTATCAAAATTGAAAAATTGCTTTGTAGTTTTGTAATCATTACTTTATTTATTCACTCAACAATTATTTATTGAGAACCTACAAGATGGTAGGCACTGTAAGAGTGAATATACCAGTAAAAAAATAAGTAAAAAAACAACTCTTCCATTTGGTTTGTATTCTTTATTTTTTAAAAGTTTATTCTATGGGACCAGCAGTTGGCGTAATGGCTATGTTGCTGGACTCCCACATAGTCGACCGCGGTTCGTGTCCCGGACCCGGTGGCTTAAACTCACGACAGGCGCGTGTGCGTGCGGGCCCAAGATCCCGAGAGGAGAATGGAGGGGAAGGGATTGCGGTGTGGCCATCCCCCCTGGGGGGTGATTTCTCGCTTTCTGTCTCTCTGTCTCTCTCTGTCTGTCTGGCGAGCCCTATAGCAAAAACCTCTTTTAAAAAAAAAAAAGTTTATTCTATTTTATTAATGATAAAGAACGTATATGTATTTGAGAGAGACAAAGAGAGACATCCTCAACAAAGTCTCAGCATTTCACAATCCTAGAGCCCTCTAGCTTTTCAGGATCTTGAGTGTGCAAACTTGACATGATTGGTCAACTGGAGATCCAAACCCATGATTGGCCATGTGGTTTCCAGCCCTGCAGTTTAATAGGCTACTGACTACAACACCAAGGCTGGGCCTGTTTTACATTCTAATAAGTAAGACATAATAAACAATATAAATGACTGAAATATTGTTAGAAAGTTTTAAGTATTAGGGAGAAAAATAAAGCTAAGGAGAGGATAGGATATATCAAGAGGAAGCAGTGAAGTTGAAACTCTCACATCACTCATTAAGGTAGGTGTATTTATCACTGTTTATGGAGGAGGAAACTGAGTCTTAGAGATGAATTACATGTTCAAAGCAGACACTGCTTTTGAGAGATAAGGCTGGGATTTGACTGTAGATGTGTCTAAATCTTTAGGGTCTGAAGTGTTTTATTTCCACTGTGCTCTTTTATATATTATCACCAGAAACCAGGATTGTCCTGACTTCCTTTGATGAAGTTTTCCTTTCTTAATGCACTGATAACCACCTCCTGCCCCACCCAAAGCATTCATTTCTAGCATTTATGTTTCTGTTGGTCAAATATTCCCAGACTGTATCTTTGTCCTGGGCTCAATACCATCATTACACATGTTCAGAGCTATTCACTGTTGAAAAATAAAATAAAATGTCTGTACCTCTGTTTCCATGCCCCTTTGGCTGTAGACCATCTCTCTCCTTCTTTTATAGCTAAACTTCTTTAAAATTTTTTTTATGTGTTTCTACCCCTTTGTATGACATAACTTATCTGTCATAGGACCTCTGTACTCTTATTCCATACCTACTGTTCTGTCAAGATCTACCAGCAACACGACAGACTCTGCTTTTACAGACATTTCTGTCTGATCTTTCTCACTTAGCCTTCTCCCAGCCTTTGTTGTTCATGTTCTTTCTTTCCCTGTGTTTGACATACTTGTTTTTTGACTTCCATCTTTTATCTCTTAGGATTTTCTTTCCCACTCCCCTACCCCCTTTTTTGAGATATTTTTGCTATAGCATGCGTGAGCTCACCAGAGAGACAGAGACAGAAAGCGAGAAATCACCACCACCCCCAGGGGATGACTGCACTTTAATCCCTTCTCCTCCATTAATGCATGCACATGTACCCTGCATGGGTTTTAAGCTACTGGATCCGGGACTCAAAACGCAATCATCTATGTGGGAATCCAGTGACATAAGCATTATGCAATCTGCTGGTCCCTCCTTCTTCCTTGGTGACTTTCCTTTGACCTGGAGAAGTATTACTCTTTCTACAATACTTGCCTGAAGCATCATTTTTGTACGCTTTCCCACATTTCTAGGCCAAGTTCTACCGATTTACACCCCACTAACTCGCACATCCAATCAGGTCTTGCATTCTCTTGGGACATGGAAAGGAAGTCCGTGAGCAAAGATTCTGTCTTCATATAGATTGCTCCACCCAACCCATTATTGTTTTCTCATTTTAAAGTTTCTCTACTGTCCATTCTAAATTTTAAAATTCCCGACACTTATTTTTGTGTGATTCTGTATACTTTACCTCGCCTCTTTGAGCTGCCATTGTTATCAGTTCAAATTGTGCCAAATGATATCCTCACTTTAACTGAAAAAAATGTATTAACCTCTGACTTTTTCAGGGAAAAAGATGCCATAAACCAAAGATGAAATAAAATGTCATTCATTAAAGAAGATAGCATTTTTTTTTTGTTATCAAACATTTTTCTCAGAACTCAACAAAGCATAACTATTTCTTAAGAAAAATGTCCCCCCTTTTATGTATCTTAAAAACTTGAAACTATTTGTAAAAAAGCAAACAGAAAAACAAAAACAAAAAAATCCTAAAGCTTTGCCATGTAATTTTTTCTTGCACAGATCATCATTCATCTTTTACTCCACTTTTTCCTTAGATTTTTGAAAAACTTAAGGTTTTTCCTTTTGCTATTTTGTTCTTAACTCTCTTTATTCCTAAAGTAAAGGAATAGTTTCATGTCACAAGAGTGAGGAGATAAAAGCATAAAATTACTTGTCCTTGATCTCGATCCAAAGATTTCTCACATTAGCAGAAGCACTTACTGTCACAACCTGAAGAAAATAAGTGAAGCAATAAAGGAGAAATTAGAAGAAAAGGGATGTAGTTTTTTAAAAAAATTTTCTTACCAGGGGCTACCTGTGCTTGCCCAGAGAAAGACAGAGAGAGGTGGAGAGGGAGAAAGCACCTTCTAATGGGTCATGGTTCCCCTGTATTTCCTTCTCCTCCATTTTCTTATCTATTCAAATTTTCAGCATGCATGCAGAACCTGGACTCAAACCACAGCCAGCCATGTGGGATCCTGCTCCTTTAACCGTCAGATTTTGGGATCAGCCCTGGGAGAAAAGAGATACAAAAATGAATCCACTTAGTTATTTCAAGTTTTAGATTTAAAATAATCTTTTTTTAAAAGAGGTTTTTGCCTGAGGGCATGCACACTCACCAGAGAAAGAGACAGAGACAGTGGGGGGGGGATGAGAAATCACTCCCTGGGGGGATGGCCATGCTGTAGTCCCTTCTCTTTGATTTTCCTCCTGAGATCTTGGGCATGCATGTATTCGAATCTGGGGTGATTTTTTTTTTTTTTTTAGAGAGATTTTTGCTAAAGGGTGCATGAGCTCGCCAGAGAGACAGAGACAGAGAGACAGAGAATGAGATATCACCTCTTAGGGGGATGGCTATGCCTCAATCCCTTCTCCTCTATTCTCTTCTCACTACCTTGGGTATGCACGCCCTCGTGCCCAGCATGAGTTTAAGCTGCCAGGTACGGGACTTGAACTGTGGTTGACTATGTGGAATTACAGCAATATAACCATTATGCCATCTGCTAGTCCCATTGCCTGGTGTGATTTTGAAGCCAACGGGTCCGGGACTCCAACCACCATTGACCACGTGGGAGTTCGGTGACATAACCACTATGTCATCTGCTAATTTCTAGAAAAATATTTTAAAAATGCCATTTTGGTGAGATGGGAGAATGTGTGGTAATAAATAATTATAAGAGAAAATAACACAAGAGGAAGTTTCAGTTGGGGCATGTCTCTCATCCAACGCTTTTGTGTCCTATTGACACTTCCATAGGACATCTCAATGTATAGCAAACTGGTGTTTAGATACTATGGGTAGACTAGGTCTGGAAAGAGAGAAGGAACTAGAAATTACTGATTAATTAACCTATGCTATGTGTTTGTATAATTTATTCCATTTAATTAACAGCTCTTTTTTTTTTTTTTTTTTTTTTTTTTTTTTGGTTATGAAAACTACAGCTTACTCTAGTTAATGGTTAATGGTAAGTAGAGCCAAACTTGAAGCCTAGGCTTTTCTGACTCAAGCATCATACCATAGTGATATCTTGCTATGTAGAAAATAAATATTCTGACCTCAAGAAGTTTATAATCCAGAAAATAAAATACAAATGCCTGTGTAAAAGGCAGAGCTGGTAGATCACATATTTATCTTATTTTAAGTACTATAAAAATAACCCCATCCACGTGATTACGAATGTTCAGCCTCACTGCTAATCGAGCACCCACTTGGAGTTATTTTTCCCCTGACAGTAAAGCAGAAACAGACACTATTTTGCTAACAATTATTTTCATCAGATGATGTAACATGTCACGCAGACTTTCAACCCCTTCACTTGCTGTGCAAATTTGGCAAGATACTTAATCTCTTACAGACTCAACCTCCACTTGTAAAGTTAAGATGCTGACACCTACCTTTTAGGGTTGCTGTAAGGATTAAAGAGGTGCTTGAATCATATTTAGTTCTAAGAAATGATGGGTGTGACAATTGCAGATGCCATTATTATTGGCATGTGTTTTGATACAATTTTTTTTTTTTAGAGAGTTTTTGCGATAGGGCACTTGAGCTTGCTGGAGAGAGAGAGAGAAACAGAGAGACAAAAATCACCCCCCAGAGGGGATGGCCATGCCACAATTCCTTCCCTATTATCCTCTTGGGATTGTGGGCGTGCACATACACCCACCCGGCATGAGTTTAAACTGGGACTTGAACTATGGTTGACTACATGGGAATCTAGTGACGTAACCATTACACCATCTGCTGGTCCCAATGTTCTGATACATTTTGGAGACCTTTGATGGGTGGTCTGACTGTGACACTTGATGGGGGTTTCTGCATTCACTTCCCAAAGTGCAAAGTAATCAGGTGTGGGAAAAAGAGATGCAGAAGTAGGATAGATACGGGAAAGAGGTAACTGAGTTTCACTAAAAGTCCTTTACCAAATCAAGTTAAAGAAATAGTAGGAATCTGGAAAGAAAGTTAGAAAAGGGGCTGGGATGGGAGATACACATTTGTTTCTCCCCAGGTGAACAATGCCTAGTCCAACGGTCACACAATTTGCCTCTTACTGGGAGTCTCTTTTCTGAAGAAGGAGCCTTATAAACACAAATCACGATGTGGTGGCACGTGTTTCCTCTCCCTTATTTTCTTTTTTAATGTAATGCATTTAAGGAAGAAGTTGTTTCACGTAAACCAGATTAACTCTGAGGAGAGTCATAATCCATCCGAACCAATCCAAATGAAGGTAAAAGGAATAATCAGGCTCTCATTATGCAAAATGGTGTTCCATTAATTTATTGCACTGCACTGAATAATAAGCTGTTAGGCTCCATATTACTTTTTTCACGTTAGATCAAATAGCTTATTGCCACTGGAGCTTATTATTTCATATTGAATAAAATTTGGATGTATTATAATGGAGTAGATATTAGTCCATTATAAGAGACAGGCTTAAGTACTTCATTTATAGAATCTTTCCATTTGGAAAGTGGTAAGGGAAAAGCAGAAATGCAAACAGGGTAATGGGCAGAAGGGATTTATGTGCATTGCCTGATGGGCCGGCTCTGCTGTGGGTGATTTCTTGTGGCTGTGCGTGGAGCTGGGTGCCTTGGAAAAGCAACATTTCCAGAGGGAGGAAAATCCAAAGAGAGTTTATGTTCTTTTTCAGGGAAGTGTTGACATTTTAATTACTTTCTGTTTTCTTTGGAGTTACATATGAGAATTGGAAGCAAGTTAGAAAAATAAGAATTGGCTTTATTAGAAATAAGATGAATTGACATGCAGGCATGAGCTGGAAAGAGTCCAGGTTCAGCTCTTGACACACTGACATCTCCAGCAGGGTGCAGGAAGCCAAAATACTCAGCCATTGAAGAATTCCTACTTGGGGCTTATCGTCTCTGAGTGCAGACTCTGTCTCTGTATAATCTAATCTTTTTCTGGCCGCAGGGTTCCTGTGCTTCACTTGTCCAATTTTTTCCCACTTTAAACTATGGTCTTTTGTAAACAAGACTTTGTGAGGGCAAGTAGCATGGAGATGCAAATGAAAAAGAGATGGATCAGGGAGAGATGGAATGAGCTGGGAGTTGGTGGGTTTAGAATTTGTAGTTTTGAAGATAATCTGATATTTTTGATATTTCATCAAAAAAGTGCCTGTGGAAGTTAGGGTGGAGCCAGAGTAAATTGCTTTGAGAGATAGGGTGCAATTGCATCCCTCTCCTTGCACCTGGAATTGCCCAAAGTTGAATAAATATTTAGCAGAACCAGGGTACCTACATATACATTCCAGAATCAGCACATCTGAAAATAGTAACTCAGTACAGGACCAAAGTTAAAAAATAAGATTCTAACAAGCATTTTTGTGGTGGCTGCAAAGGTGACACTCGAGGGCATAGGTACTCTTTGTCTCTTACCTGCCCTCCTTAGTCTTGCTACGCTCCAGGGACAGTGGAGAAACTCCATTAAGTTCAGACCCATCAATTCAGTAATAAGTGGATAGAACTGTCCCTAAAAAATGACCTAATCTCTACTGTGTGCCTGGTGTTTTCAATACGCTACGGACATTTTCAGAAAAACCTCTAAGAAGACATAATCTCTACTGTAGCTTTTTTTTTTTTTTTTTTTTTTTTTTAACCAATGAGAAAACTTGGCGAATGAGAAGGCTTGGGTAGGTTAAGTGCATTTCCAAGTTGAATAAACTTTTACTGTAAAACATTTCAACTATATACAAAAGGAGATAAAATAATATAACAAATTGCCTTGCTTATATTACCTCACCCATTCAGCGTCAATTTTGTTTGTCAACACCTACCCGGTCCTGTTATTTTGAAGGAAATCCCAGAAATTATTTTGGTTAATCTGTATGT
The DNA here is from genome assembly GCA_026018925.1 of Tupaia tana. Classification (NCBI taxonomy): domain Eukaryota; kingdom Metazoa; phylum Chordata; class Mammalia; order Scandentia; family Tupaiidae; genus Tupaia; species Tupaia tana. The sequence goes on along the minus strand of JAKSZU010000006.1, from coordinate 196,535,066 downwards.
CTTTCAATATAGGTTTCTAAGAGGTAGAGATTTTTCTTTTAAACAAAATAAACAATACCTTTATTACACATTAAAGACATTGCCAATAAGCTTGATATCATAAAATAGGCACTCAGTAACCTTACATCCTCAATTGTTTTATAATCTATGTTTTTTAGCACTTGAATCTAGATCCAAACAAGGTCCATGCATTCTGACCAACATGGTTCTAGGGTTTCTTGTAATCTCTAGGTTCCCTTTTTATCTCTTTTTTTCTTAGAATTCTTGGTTGTAGAAATAGAATTGTTTTCCCTGAAGATTTTCTAATGATCTTGATTTTCTTGATTCTACTCCCTCAACTGTGCTCATTATCTTCCTATAAATGAACTTAGATCTAGAAATTGTATTATATTCTGGTTTCACATTTTTGGCAAAACTGCTTCGTAAATAGGGGTATATATTTCTGTAGGTAGAAGTGTGTGTGTGTGTGTGTGTGTGTGTGTGTGTGTGTATGTGTAATGTTATCCATCATTAAGGAATTTTGCCTTGACCCACTAATTCATTAGTTATCGCAAGAGAGGATGCTTAATTTTTCTTAAGTTTCTATGTCTCTTTTTTTGTTATTATTATTATTATTTATTTTTTAAAAATTATTTATTTACAGTAATTCACTACACATCAATATGGTACACAAAATGAGATTTTCCATCCAGTGTGCATTGTATGTTGGCTCAATCAAGGATATTACCATACATATTATCATCAACAAATAATTTTCTATTTCTTGCTTTTTATATATTTTGCCCCCCCCACACCCGATTCCCTACCTCTCGTCCTCTGCCAACTTTCCCCCTTCTCCCACACTATCTCTGGTATATACAGTTGTTTCCATGCCATTTTTTTTTTCACATTTTATTGATTCACTAAAGATCTTAATTAATTTAAATAACTTTTTTTTTTTGAGAGATTTTTGCTATAGGGCGCGTGCGCTCACCAGACAGAGAGAGACATAGAGATAGAAAGCGAGAAATCACCCCACAGGGGGGATGGTCACGCCGCAATCCCTTCTCCTCCATTCTCCTCTCGGGATCTTGGGCACGCACGCACATGCACCCGGTGTGAGTTTTAAGCCACTGGGTCCGGGACGTGAACCACGGTCGACTACGTGGGAGTCCAGCGACATAGCCATTACGCTAACTGCTGGTTCCCGATTTAAAGACTTTCAATATCAAGCATAGTTGATATATACTTATTTAAGAATGCATGTCTGACTTTAGGCATGAACCTCACTGAGTAAAGTGAACATACTATAAAGTAGCACTTACCTGGGGCTATATAGCTTACTATAGTCATTAAATAGGTATTAATAGTTATTATTTAATGAATTTTTTAATTTCAAAAAAGTTTTAGTTTTAATAGATCAAAATAAAAAATTATTAAGAGAAATTTTCTTAGAACTTAAAGCCAGGAAAAAGGTTAGAATTCAGTTCAAATAGTAGGTAGATGATCAACAGTTCAAGAGAAGACAAAAATCCTTAAATAAACTCTGGAAGTTAACATTCAACTACAGACTTGTCCCTACCATTAGGCTGGCCAGTCTCTTGATTGTTTCTTGTCTCTTATTTTTGTGCCTGATTAGTTTTCCTGGTATAACACTCCCTTCAGCACTTTTTGGAGAGCTGGTATGGTGTTGGTAAATTCTTTCAGGTTTTGTTTATCTGAGAATGTTTTTGTCTTTTTTCCCCATATGAAAGTAATCTTGCTGGGTCTCGTATTTTTGGTTAAAATTGTTTTTCATTTAACACTTTGAATATATTTTCCCATTCTTTCCTTGCTTGCATCCTTTCCAATGAGAGGTCCAACATTAGCTTTATGGGATTTCCTTTGAAAGTAACCTGATGTTTCTCTCTTGCCAAGTTTGGTACCTTGTCTCTGTCTGTGGTTTTGGTCAAGCTGGCTATGATGTGCCTTGGGGAAGATTTTCTTGGGTTGATTCTATGTGGGATCCTTTGTATTTCTTGGGTCTGAATATTTGAATGCCTCTCTAGGTTTGGAGAGTTTTCTTCCAGGCTTTCATGGAATAGATTATCAATGCCTATATTAGTTTCTGTATCTTCAGGGCCAATGATCTGGATGTTTGGGTGTTTAATGGTGTCTAGTATTACTCATATGTTCTTCTTATTTTGGGGGATTATTTTCTCAGTCTTTCTGGTGAATTTTTCTAGGTTAATGGTTCTGTCTTCTACATCTGAGATTCAAACTGCATGATCTAATCTACTTTTGATATTTTCAATGGAAGTTTTGATTTCCTGTATTACAGTCTTTATCTCCTACAATTCCATTTGATTATTCTTCATGATCTGTATCTCTTTTTTTTTCAGATTGTGAAAGAACTTCTTCAACTCCTGGAACTCAGTGATTCAGTGTCTCTTTTCTCTGGCATCTTCTGCAGTTTGTTGTCTCTCTTCTCTTGGATCTCTGTTAGCTTTGTCTCTATGAACATTTAAAATTTTTTATCTGACATTTCTATGATTTCCCTTATATCCTTTTTGGAGGAAGAGGAGCTATTCTTTTCCATTAGAGGAGAGATATTTTCTTGGTTTCTCATACTTCTTGTGCCTCTGTGGTGGTTTTTGGTCATCTTATAGGCTTTTTCCTATTTTTTGGAGTTAAATTTGAGCAATCAGAGGAATGCAGAAAGAGGTGACTTGCAGTCCAGCTCCTGGCTAGACTGGAGAGCAGGAGGGTGAAGTCTGGGCAGAGGGTCTTCGGTAGTTGAAATCCCTGAGTAGGACCAATTGTACCTCAAATATAGGTGGCTGTTGATTGGTTTGTCCTGGCTCTTGGCTAGACTGGGGAGCAGGATGGTGAAGTCTGGGCAGAGGGTCTTCGGTGGCCAGCAGTGATGCTTAATTTCATGATTTCTAGAAAACATAGGCTACTTTTTAAGAGCAGTTTTTGGTTCACAGGAAAACTGAGAGAAAGGTATATGAAATTACAATATATCCCATACCCCACACAAGTACAATTTCCCCCTATTTCAACATCCCTCACCAAAGTGGTACATTTGTTGCAATAGCTGAACCCGTATGGACATGTAATTATTTCCCCAAGTTTCCCCTTTCAGTAGGGTTCACTCCCAGTGATGTACATACTATGGACATTGACAAATGCATAATGAAATGTGTCCACCAAAACTTTCTTTCTTGTCTATTAAAAGGGCTATTTCTACAAGGAGAAATTTCTCTCTCTTAATTTACTTGGTTATCTGAAGTAAAGAAATCCAGTATAAATATGTTGTGCTTTTTCTTTATCTACCAATTTGTAGAATAATAAAGGGAACATGAGTTGGCATTTTTGTTGTTATTGTCGACATCACTAAGAACTCATATATTTGAATGTATCTGATGCATTCTAATACCATATGATATATATATATGTGTGTGTGTGTGTGTGTGTGTGTGTTTGTGTGTGTATAATATTGTATATACAGTCATCTTTTGGTATCTATAGGAGATTCAGAATCTGTGAAAGACTAGTTTCAGAACCCCAACATGTGAGGATGACCAAGTCCCTTATATAAGATAATGTAATACAAATTGAACATCTCCTATCAGAAATGCTTAAAACTGGAAGCATTTTTGATTTCACACTGTTGTGGACTTTTGAAATGTTTTCAAATACATGAATACCTTGGGGATAGGACCTAATCTAAATGTGAAATTGATTTATATTTCCTGCACATCTTACATGTATAGCGCGAAGGTAGCTCTATATGATATGTTGTTTTGCAGCATCTTAACTGTGACATCACATGAGGTCTGGTGTGGAATTTCTCACTTGGGGCATCATGCTGGCATTCAAGTTTTGAATTATAGAGTATTTCAGATTTCCAAATTTGAAGGTAGAGTTGCTCAACCTGTATTCACACATAACCTATGCACATCCTCCTGTATATTTAAAATCATGTCTAGATTACTTGTAATACTTAATACAATGCCTGCATGTCACTCCTGTGGGTTCAGTATAGTACTTAGAACACAGTAAGTTCAAGTTTTGCTTTTTTGGAACTTTGGGGATTTTTTTCCTGAATTTTTTTGATCTATAGTGGTTGAACCTACAGAAACATAGATGAATACAAAGGGTGAAATGTGTATATATATATATATATATATATATATATATATACATACATACATACATATATATGTGTATATGTGTATATATGTATACACACATAAGTATACATATATATGTGTATGCACGTGTATGTGTATATGCATATACATATGTATATGTGTATTCATATGACTTCTAGTTCACCAATGTGTATGAATGTACATTATTTATCTTAATTTGAGAAAGTAACTCTTAAGGTGGTTTAATTTTTTTTTAATCTTAAAACACTCTTTTTTGTTTACTGCTGTTCATAAAGATTCCTCTGAGTCTCTGAGGATGGTAGAAAATCTTGATTCATTGGTAGAAAAATAGAACACCTATTTATATAGCTATGAGGGCAGGAATAAAGGATAGAAAGAGGGAGTAGGAAAGTATGGAAAGAAGAGTAAACAAACAATATTAACATATAAGCAAATAATAGAATGGACTGTTGTGTGACTTGGGAAAATTACTGCAGTTAGCTTATTAATATGACATTATTGAGAAGTGCTTAAGCTGAGGGTTTGAGACTGAGATTGCTTGGGTCCTGTTTGCTATTCTGGCACTTCCTGGTTGTGTCAACATGCACGAGTTGCTTCTCTGTGCCTCAGTTTCCTCAACAGTACAAAGGGGCAAGAGAGCATAACTTAGTAAAGGTAAAATAATTGAATTCATAAAAAATACTTAGATTGCTATATAGTAGATGCTCAATAAAAGTTATCTGATTTTGTTATAATTGTGATGATGATGATATGGTGTAGTTAAGTGGATGGCAAAGTAGTGTTTTTATGGACGTCTCAGAGAAGAGCCAAAATGATATTTATTGAATAACTATTAGGGGCAGATACTGAACTGGCATGTGTTTCACATTACATAGTTTATTATAATCAACTTTATAATTTTATTGTCTATCATCATTATTTGTTATTTATTATGAAATAGCTGGCATGGAGAAGGAATACAATATGCTATTGTACACACACACACACACACACACACACATATACATAAATTGTTGTTGGTTGTTGTTAATTGACATTGTTAGATGTATTTGTCTCTTATTTGGTTTTACTACATCTGAAAATCACTTTTACAAGACAAAGAAGGATCCAGTGCTCGCAAAAAATAGAATTTTAAATTCTGTAAGAAAAGCATAAAGAAAAAAATCCCAGTCAAAGTGATCAAATATTAAAAGTAGTGAGGCACTAGTGAATCAGACAATTCTAGTATTGCCCACAGCAAGCCCATATCAATATTCACCAAAGTATTTTTCCCCTACACAGAAAAAGAAAGAAAGAAAAGAGGAACAAATTCTGAATCTCCCTCCAACCATGGAAATGATTTTAATTACCAATTCATCTGTTGGCAGATTCTTCTGGCAGATGTACCTGCAACTTGGAAAGATAACAAATGAACCGATTCCTTACTCCAGAGTTGACACTGATAGTGTGTACTGCATTTGCTCTCAGAAAAGAATGCTGGGCAACAATACATCTGGCACTCTGCTCGAGGAATTTGTCATGTCATTGACATGTTCAGCCTCCATTGTCCGTACCACCCCGACAGCAGGTCCTTTATATTTCAAAGAAATTGCAGTCTGAATTAATATAATTAGAATGTAACTGCTATTCATTGCACAAACTCCTTATTTTCAGGAGTACAGATCTGATAGCATGTCTGTGTTCAAAATCTTTCCAGTGCTCCCTGGAAGAAAGCAAGCTGATTGTAAAATGACAGAACATACGCTATTTTATCAGCCCTTTAAAAAAAGTACTAGCTAACAGATACACAAGAGAGTAAACAAACTGTACTATTTGGGGCATATCTAAATAGAAATAGATTTCAATTCATCAGACTTTTGTAAAATATGTAATATAGGGTTCCTGAATTAAGAGACAGAAATGAAATATGAAAGATTGCATGTGTTCCAAAAAATAGTTATACAAAGTAGAATGGATAATTCATGGACAGGATTTCAGAATGAAGAGGTGATTGGGTGACTTCATCCTTTATTTTCTGCTTTGCTTTCAATACTCAATGTCACAAACCAACCAATTGTTCCAAAGTAAATAATAATGTGGGTACTGGATTTTTGAATTTCATTCTTCAATATCATTCTGTTCCTTGAAATACTTGATTATCAATATAGCGGAAACTGGCATCAGTCTCTTTTCTTCTTATTTATAATACGGATTTCTGTTCTGTCACATATGAAAGTTATAGGTTGACATTTTCACTTGGGATGATTCAGTTGAGGGGAACAACAACCCGACATATCAATGTGTAGGCTGGTACATACTGCCTCTTCTCTGAAGAACATACAATCTGTCTTTGTGCATGTTATGGATAAAATGTTTGTATCTCTCAAAAAGTCAAAACTTTGAAGCCCTAAGCCCCAATGTGATGGTATTTGGAGGTGGGAGGTAATTATTTAGATGAGAAAATGAGGGAGGGCCCCCACTATGAGAATAGTGTCCCTATTAGAAGAAGAAGACCAGAATGTGTCTCTTTCTCTCCCATGTGAGAAACAGTGAGACGGCAGTTGTTTGCAAACAAGAAAAAGAGCCCCCACCAGGAAACAGAATCAGCTGTCATCTTGATCTCAGATCTCTCAGCCTGGAAAACTGTGAGAAGTAAATGTTCGTTGCTTCGTTTTGGCTACCGACACGAATGAAGACTGAATGTATGAGCATGCCGGTTCAAGGAGGGTCCAGAAGGGCTAAAGCTTTTCAGTATCTCGCTTTTCACAGATGCAGCATTGATCATCATCTGAAATTCTGTGTCAGAAACTGCAACAACAGAAACAGAGAGAACGGGTAATGGGCAAGAGTAGGGCTAAGGTTATGTATATGAGAGTTGATTTTAAGAGAGAAATTTCAGTGGCCTTTTAAATTTTAAACAAAATACACTACGTTAAAGAATTGTAGCCTTACATTTCCATTTATAAAGACTGGATATATTCTTCCAGTTAACATCTTAGAAATGTCCGGAAGATTCCTTGTTTCCAGGTGGCCCTGAGGAGTCTCTTCCTGTCTACCATTTTCCATGAAATAGCATATTGGTTTTCAGAATTAGGTGTGTTTCAGAATTGTGTGAGTGTGTGTGTGTGTGTGTGTGTGTGTGTGTGGTCAAGCGGGTTTGGGGAAGGATTAGTTGAAATGCCAATGCTTGGATTTTCCCCACTGAATCAGAATTTTAAACTGTGGTGCCCAAATTATGTAAATTGAAAATCACTCCACGTGTTTCTGATGCACACAAAACTTGACACACACAGATTGTTCTTTTTCACTGATAAAAATAATGGAGCTTACTACCTAGGCAGATCTTTCTATAGATAATACATGTGATTAAAAAAAATTAATAAATTTACTCTATACAAATGAAAATCCATTTAAGACAGTTGGGGCCAGTGGTTTGAGAAGGGGCTATCAGGATACTTGTTGGACCACCCAGCACTGAATTCCCAGTCTACCTATCTTGCTTGAATAGAAAGAAAAACTGAGCATCTCAAGTTTTAAGCAATTTACTTTGCAAGAAAATGCAAAAGAGATTTATATTTTAATGTAAAAAAATTCTTTAATAAATAGCTAACTCCCTTCGATATATTTGTCTTACTACTTTGGATATTCCATAATAAGATTATGTGTTATAAACATAATAGACATCCAAGGAGATCCACAAAGGAAAAATATCAAGCTATCAGGAAAGGCTTCTCCCCAAGCACATTCAAGGAGTTTCACCTTTATTTTCTTTAAGAAATATAAAAGTCAGAGTTGAATGAGGAAGGTTTAGGGAATTCTTGTTTCTAGTTTCCTAGCTTTCACCAACTGCTGATTCTGACATTGTCTATTTGATTTTTAGTGGCCTTCAGGTAATTCTCAGGGGTATGGATAAAAAGTGGATGGAATACAGGGGAGTTCCTATATGCTATTTGAACAATAAGTAGTTGGATAGACTTCTGTAGAAAGATGCTTGACATAGCCAAGGGAGGTAGCAGTGACTCTCAGAACCCAGTCTGCCCCATTACACCCTGGAAGATTTCATTACAAAGCCTACAAGGTAAATTGGTTGGTGAGTCAACTAGATGTAGTGAATATGTGATAAATACATTCCAAAAAATGAATGTTTTAAAAGTTTTGAAGAAGTACATATTCCTGGAAAAGAATATGGGCGAAACGAGGAATGCAGGGAAAAGAAGGGAGGAAATATGGGCTACTATGTTGACTTTAAGATTGAAGACATGAGGACCAGCTATTAGCGTAATGGCTATGTTGCTGGACTCCCATGTAGTCGACCGCGGTTTGAGTCCTGAACCCAGTGGCTTAAACTCACGCCTAGCACGTGTGCATGTGTGCTCAAGATCCCGAGAAGAGAATGGAGGAGAAGGGATTGCAGCATGGTCATCCCTCCTGGGGGATGATTCTTTATTTTCTGTCTCTCTGTCTCTCTCTGTCTTTCTGGTGAACACATCTATAAAATGGGAATAATATCTCTCACATGGCTGTGTAAGGTTTTGCTAATGTGCATTCTGTAAAAGCACTCAGCTACTAATAGAGTAGCTCTTAACCTAGGATGTCCGAGATAATGATATTATTACTGCTGGTAGCAGAGTATGGCAGTTCCTAAGTACATCCTTTCGAGGCAGGCTAACGTGACTTTGGCCCCTTTGGTTTCAGGCAGAATCACTGCTGTTGACATTTCTAGCATGAAGGCTACATCATATTTTTGAGAATGTGTTGAGATCTTTAAAATGAATACTATTATTTTCTGGAAACAGATTTCAGTTATGCTTGCTTTTCTGATTTAATAACAGAAATCCCTTCATTTTTGCCTTCAGTGTACAAGCATTATTTTTAGTTCGTCGGAATGATTTAAAAAGAAAAATCCTCAGGAACGATGCTCACAAGAAAGTAAGAAAGGTATGCAGTAGTGTTTTATTTTATCATCCTATTTTTCTCTTTCCCAGAAAACCAATGAAGAATGGCAGTTTTATATGTAAAACAGCAGTTAGCCTTTATATGGATGACATTTTCCTAAAAGCAGAGAAATATTTCACATTTTTAGAAAAATACCCTGTTCCCATGTGGGAACTGATTAAAATTCAAATCTATATTAACATCTCATTCCTTTTTGAAAAAAGCAAACGCCACGCTTAATGGAAAAGGCTCAGTGCCTGCCAACTGTGCTTTTGTGGGTTCCCCAGCAAGGTTGTCCTGGGACCCAAGAGGGCTGGGCCACAGCTACATCCTTGTTAAAACAGTCACCCGGTGTGAATGCCGGTCCTTAGGTTTTCCTTCCTTTCCCCCTCTCCCATCCCTGCATTGTTTCAGCTGCCAGGCTCTTAATATTTTCTCTGAAGTAAGGGAAAGGGAAGGGCAAAAATGACTTTAAAAGAATAACATTTCTTTCTATGGACTTAAATAGAACAGTCAACACAAAACATCCTGTGTTTTCATTAAGTTGATGCCACACTGACTGGATTAATGAGTGAACAGCAAACCAAGGCTTAATGTTCAAATAGGTGTTGTTTCAGCTACATCCTATCCAGTGCAGGAAAAGTTGTTCAGCTGTTTTACATAACAGCCCGCCCTCTTCTATACACTTTGGGTCTCTTCACCCTGCTGTGCCTTTTCTTTTCATAATTGTACTTATCACCTTCTAATGTGTTTATTATGCTTTTTGTTTATTCTCTGACTCACCTGGCCATAATGGAAGCCCATGAGAGCAAGAATCTTGGTTTGTTTTGCTCATGGCTAGATTCTCTATTCTAAAAACAGCAGTGTGTGCAAAGTAGGCACTTAATAAAGATTTGCAGCATGAATAAGCAAACTCATTTCTTTTTCAGTGTCTTTTCCCATTGTAAGGCATGTAACAGGTAAATAAATGTTTAAAAATCTTATAAGTGTGTATTTATACCTACTAGATATATTCAAGAATATACCTCTGTTTAGAGTTTGCATGTTTTAGTTGGTGAAGAAAAGATAAAAAAAAAACTTGGATAAAAGAGAAACATTTTCTTTTCACCTTATATTCTCTTAGTTTTCATTATTTCTTGATAAACTCTGACTCCTCTGACACAGAACATAACATATTTCTTTGATGATCTCTGACCTACCCTTACTTGAATGCTTGAATATAAGCTTTCTGAGGGCAGGCTCTTACGTGTTTTTCCACCATATAACCCCCTTCTTTAAACCAGTGTCTGAACCAGAGTAAGCATCCAACACATTTTTGTTCAATAAGTGAATATTTGAATGAATGTGCTTATTGTAGACTGTATCCAAATCTGACTTTGACTCTTTATGGACCCTACATAAGATCTTAGAACTGCTGAGGGACATGATAGGAGGGGAGATGGGAGGGAAGGAAAGGACCAAGATGACATAACATTGCAAGTTTTTCATTCGGAGTGAAAAAGATGTCCCCCTCATTATGTGGTGTGAGCCTAGGAACTGTGGTTTAGAGTCTAGACATTCACTTATTTCAGAATAAAATGAAATTTCTCAATTTTTTGATGCCACATTTTTATTGTCTGTAAAATGAAAACAATATTACTTACCTCATAGGAATAGAGAGAGAATAGAAAAGGCTTGGTCCATGGTGGCCAGTCGCCATCATCATCATTGTCAACAATTTCATCATGCAGTGGTTGACAAGCTATAGCTCGTGGGTCGAATTCAATTTGTGGCCTACTTTTTAAAATAGAATTTTACTGAACACAGCCCATTCCTCTTCTTATTGTCTGTTCTTGCTTTCATGGTACCACAAAATTGAATAGTTATAAGAAATGGTATGGTTTGTAAAACCTAGAATATTTACTCTTTGGCCCTTTATGAAAAAATTAAAAAAAAAATACCCAACACTGTGAACCCCAAGGCAGAATATGGTCTACCAACAAGATAATTTAAGTCCATGTCTGGCACGGTGTGATCCATGAACCAGTTTAATCTATATATATATATATATATATATTTTTTTTTTTATTGGCCCATGACAAGGGAAGCACAGATACAAAGAATAAGAAACTTCTGTAACGATCTGATGGGCCATCAATTACAAGTACATTCCTGTGGTTTATACAAAATGTTGGTTCATAATAGATAAGAAATGAAAAAGACAGGCCCTCCATTCTGCAATAGAATCTGGTGTTTTGTAATGGGATTTTGTCGTATTGCTAACTTAGTAAGTCACGTTCATGTGGTTTCAGATGGAAACATCTGGGGACCCATCAGGTGGGAGTGACAAACATGTCCTGGAATTGCAAGTACCTGGGAAGGTTGATGAGCAAGCACATTAATAATGTCGTGTAAATGGATTTTATATTCAGATGGATGGGCCAGCCACAGTTGACTTATCAGCTAATACAGTTGTAATGTGTTACTTCATATCTGAGAGAAGGTGGCTGTCTGAGGCTATTATGTGTGTCTTGCACGCATATATAAATGAGTTCCTTTTTGAGGTAAATGTATTTTAAGTCAATAAGTCAGCTTCTCTGAATAGTAAGCCAACAACTTTCCTGGAAATCTAGCAAAACAACAGTTCTATGACCAGCCTTATGTTTCGTTGCATGTGTGCAAAAAAAAAAAGCAGACCGACTTTTTCCTTTTCTGTTTTAGAATCAGTTCCAAACAGTGAAGGCTGCCAGAAAAAACAGACAAACTCTCAGGAACAACAATGCCCATTATGTGTGGGGTAGAAGCTGCCAGACTTTGATTACTGGCCAGACATTAACCCATTTGGTGTCTGAATTCAGACATTTCCAAGATTTTACAGTCACTCATAGTGTGAGACCGGGCAATTTATAATGACTTGTGCAAAAAAGGACTATTGGGAGAAGGAAATGCAAGTTAAAGGCCACATCTCCTGGTTTCCTGAATTCTGCCATGACTCACTCTGGCAAGGGACATGTACTTGTTCACCTCTGCTTTTCCCTTTGCAGACTTGCTTGGTTGTGGTTGAGAAGCACGCTGCTCTTGCCACCTGCCCCACCTGTGTTTTTATCTAGGTGTCAGAAGGAGGGACCAGCAGTTAGCGTAATGGCTATGTCACTGGACTCCCATGTAGTCGACATCGGTTCAAGTCCCAGACCCAGTGGCTTAAACTCAGGCTGGGCGCGTGTGCGTGCGTGCCCAAGATTCCAAGAGGAGAATGGAGGAGAAGGGATTGCGGCGTGGCCATCCCCCCTGGAGGGGTGTGATTTTTTGCTTTCTGTCTCTCTGTCTCTCTCTGTCTTTCTGGTGAGTGCATGTGCCCTATAGCAAAAACCTCTCCAAAAAAGAAAAAAAAAAAGAGGAAAGTGGTCAATTTGATACTCACAGAAGAAATCCTATGTGTTCCTGGCAGCTGCCACTCATAGTAAAGGTGCTAAAAAAAAGTATCCCTGAAAATTCTTGCAGTTAGTTTCATTTCCCCTCTCATATGCCTCCTAGGTTGGCAGACTATAGCTATTTGAGAGTTCAGATAAGCAGAGAACAGTAGGATTTATAGTGGAAGATGATAGTATGTGTATATACATTCACATGCATGTGGGGGGTATACATACACAGTATGTGCATATATCCAATGTATATACATGTGTGTATATCATTTGTTATTTCACTTCATATATATATGTATATGTGTATATATATATATATGTGTGTGTGTATATATATATATATATATATATATATATGTGTGTGTGTGTGTGTGTGTGTGTGTATATATATATATATATAGCCAACTAACCCACTGTATCTGCAGATTCTCCACCCTGGATACAGCCAACCTCAGATTGTTCTTGATCTATGGTTGGCTGAATCCACAGATGCAGAACCTATAGATATAAAGGGCTGGTTGGACCATGCCATATTTTTATAAGGGATGCAAGCAGCCATAGATTTTGGAATCCATAAAATGATCTTGGAATGAATCACCCATAGATACCAAAGATGATTGTATATTTGCTGATAGCCTACCATGGGTTAGCTGAGGATACCAAGCCAATTATAATCATCATGATGACTATCTTTTAGCCAGAGTTATTGCATGTCATGCTAACATTTTACATATACATATTTTAGTTTGCCTAACCTTTGAAAAACAGCTTTATGAAATGACTACATAGTCCATGAGACTTTTCTTAGCTAGGAGAGCAATCTGACTCAAAGAGGAGAACGATTACATTATTGCTAAGCTGCTCCTAAGTCTGCCTGTTCTACTTCTGGCAAATGAAAAGCAACAAACATAGATGTGGCCTCCACTGTTGCCCACCATAACAGCGTAATTCTTCAGAGTTTCACTTTTAGAAATTGAGGCCTGCATTTGAAATCTGGGGGTGGGTGGGTGGCATTATGATTTCAGACTGGAGTAGTCTCTGGACTATTTATTTGCAGTAATTCTGGGTTTCAAGCACAACTTAAAAATGAATACTGGACTTGCCTATGTTCATTACAAAGTCCTCCCAGTCTCCAGATCTTCCTATAAAATGCCTCTTTTCTAGTCTTTTAAGTGTATCCTGTGACTGAATATGATTATGAGATATTTACACGTACCCTTGTCTGTGGTATCAAAAGATCATTTTAAAGCATACCCATCATTAACGCTCCAAAGTGATTAGACTGGCATGAGGAACAGGGATGGGCCTGGCATAGGAGAGAGACTCTGACTCTGAGATTTCATGAAAGCCAAAACAATAGGGCCAGCTGCTTTTCCATAAACAGATTATTATTATTATTTCTACCTAGACAGCTGATAGCAGCCATTATCTTCTTTCTGGGTGTCTTATCAAGTTCTGGCTGTGTGCAGCATGGGTGATAAGGAATGAGAAATATCACCCATGGGATTGCCAAGGATTATTTCTATGCACCGTTGTTCAGCAACAGCCAATCCGTCAGAACTGAAAAGTAGTCCTATTGTTCATGCTGGGCAGTTGCTATTCTGACTACTCCAAGGGAGTAGAAAGGGCATGGAGTTGCCATTGTGTGAAAAATTGGAATTTCATTACTCTCAGCTAAAGTTCAAGCAGTCTTGATTTTGAAAAGCGGAATCATTATAGAATATCTTTGAAGAAGGAGAAGACAAGGGAAAGAAAGAATGAATAAGCTCAGAGCTTTTCTGAACTGTGAGGAGTGTGAAAAAAGAAAGGTGTAATACTTTCAAACACTGGAACTTAAAATGCGAGGCATATAAGCTTCAAAGGAATTGAATAGCATCAAGTAACCATGACTTGTGATCCAATTGTTTCATGTTAAATCTCTATCCTGCTTATTACTCATCAGAAAATAGTGAAGTGACTGGATTTTGGTTTAATTGTCTCTGCTTTATGTTACGTTCTTGAATGAAATTAATTTGTTGGTATTGAAAGTTTTGAAAATGAAAATAAACAATACTTTATTAAATATAGGGATGTACCAGCTCTAACATTCATTATCTAAACAAAAACATTGTTGTATTTTTGTTCCAGTATCTTAGCTTCTCAACCTTTAATCCTTCTAGAGGAAAGACTGCATTAGGAAAACATAAAACTGGAGTGTGTGGCTAACCTGTTCTGTATTCATATAGAATCTTCCTGAAGTGTTTGGAGTACTTGAGTCTTCTTTATACAGTTTTAGGGTCATGCTGATATTATAATGTGAGCTACTTGGAGGTGAGCCAAATCAAATTTTTTCCAACATTTAAAATCACTATTCTGAAATTGGAATTTCAAATGAATAAAATACTTTGCTCTTAAACCAACAGCTTCAGAAATGAATTCCTAGTCACGCGTAGGCATTAAGATGGGAAGTGGGAGGAGGTTGGGAACACAAAGGGCAGAGCGAGGGCACAGAGGGAGAAAGGAGGACATGGCAAAGAGGAAGGGGCCCTGAGCGCCAGGAGGACAAAGTCCTGCTCTTCCTGTTTCTACAACATCTCACATAGAGTAAGTACTTGGGAGGCTCCTGTTTGTTAGATGAGTTAGTGAGAGGTGTGTAGGAAAAAATGGTTTTAGGACCAGCAATTGGTGTAATGGCTATGTCGCTGGACTCCTATGTAGTCAACCATGGTTCGACTCCTGGACTTGGTGGCTTAAACTCACGCTGGGCGCATGTGCGTGTGTGCCCAGGATCCCAAGAGGAGATTGAAGGAGAAGAGATTACAGTGTGGCCATCCTCCCTGGGGGGTGATTTCTTGCTTTCTATCTCTCTGTCTCTGTCTGTCTGACGAGAGCACGCACCCTATAACAAAAAGCTCTTCCCCAAAAAAAGAAAAAAAAAAAGAAAAAAAATTGTTTCAGAGTTAAGATATCCAAGAGAACATTTCCTTAATTAAACAAGTTATTTAGTTTTTTGGCCTTAAAGCATTTACTAGGAAGTCTAGAAATTCTTGAATGTTAAAACACATATGAATTATCTGGGGATCTTGTTAAAAATCCAGATTCTTCTGATCCAGTAGGCCAAGGATGAGGTTTTCGATTCTGCATTTCTGGCAAGCTCCCAGGGGATGCTAGTGCTATGGTCTGCTACTCCTGTGTAGCAATGCGCAAGAGTAGTCTATGCAAGACTGGGCTACGGTTGTGAGCTCTGAGTTCTTGTCTCTGACACTAACCATCTATGCTTTTAAGCTAGATGATTAAAGTTTCTAGCTTTACTCTCTCCATCTATATATAGAGTAGGTTGGGAACTGCATTATTTTAGAGTTCTTATAGCCTTAATATTTTAAAATTAAAGAAAGAGGGTATATAGAGAGTGCCCCATCTAACTTCATCTCTTGAAATTCTAGGAAGGCTAAATCATTCTCTTCCAAAGTTGCCCAGTTAATTTGACATAACGTAATTGTACTTCAGCTAATTTCCTGATTTCTAGTAGAGTAATTTTTTCATTATCTTTCCTTTTATCATCATCATCATTATTTTTGGGGGTGGAATACCTACAATTTGCCTGATGTGATGCTAAGTGCTAGAAATACAAAGATGAGTAAGTTATTATAATTCATTACCAGACTCTTTGCCTGATTAATATGCTGCAAGGTGATAACCAACTGATTCATGCAGATGTGTAATACGTGTGTTTATGTACTAGGCCTTCCAACTCAATGGTAAAGTATATTAATGGCTAGAGTAGAATGCTTGTAAAGATGGCTCTAATTCCCCAACTTTTCTCTTATCCATTCCCTTTGCTATGTGAACTTGCAATTTTTTATATCAATGGGTGACTTTTTTTCCCCTAGTCCTTGACTCTGGGCTGATCTCATGACTTGCATTGGCCAATAGGATGCAGTGAAAGAAGCAACATGCCAACTCTAAGCCCAGGCCTTGAGAGGCTTTGCCCACGTTTGTTTCTCTTCTCAGGAACTTGCAGCTACCATATGAACAACAATAGCTTCCTGGAGGATAAAGGACCACAAGAGGAGACCAATGATCTTAGCTGAGGCCAACACAGGGCAGTCTATAGCTAGCCATCCCACAAATAATTGTGAAAGCCCACCCAAGAACAACAGCCTTGATTAGCCAACACATAGTTGACCACAGATGTACAAGTGAGCGAGGCTGAGACCAGACTTCCCAGTTGTTCCATAAACTTTTGAGCAGTAATAGATACTTATTGAAGCCACTTGATTGGAAGGTGTTTTGTTAATACAGCGTAGCTAGGTGGTATGATGGCCTTGTAAACACAGAGCTTTAACTCAGGTAAATAGTTCTTTGGGTTCTCCTTAGAAGATAGTGATTGATATATTGATGAGGGGGTCACAGGCTTTGCTAATCCTTCCATATTTTTGAATTGCTTCTCACTTACAAAAGGAGGGAGGAGTCAGAAGCCAGCAGTTAGCGTAATGGCTATGTCGCTGGACTCCCACGTAGTCGACCGCGGTTCGCGTCCTGGACCCGGTGGCTTAAAACTCACACCGGGCGCATGTGCGTGCGTGCCCAAGATCCCGAGAGGAGAATAGAGGAGAAGGGATTGTGGCGTGACCATCCCCCCTGGGGGGTGATTTCTCGCTTTCTGTCTCTCTGTCTCTCTCTGTCTGTCTGGCGAGCGCATGCGCCCTATAGTGAAAATCTCTCCAAAAAAAAAAAAAAAAAAAAGGGAGGTGTTAGCTCTATTATTTTATTTTACTGATAACAGAAAGATATGCACAATAAAGAGAAGAAATGTTAAGTTTTGAGATTAAAATGCAAGGTAACATCCATGCATCTTCCTTGTCTAAAGAAAGCATGAAAAAAAGAGCTGAGATCTGAGATCAGAAAAGAAAATGAGGGGGACCAGCAGTTAGCGTAATGGCTATGTCACTGGACTCCCATGTAGTCGACCGTGGTTCAAGTCATGGACCCGGTGGCTTAAACTCACGCCAGGTGCATGTGTGTGTGTGCCCAAGATCCCGAGAGGAGAATGGAGGAGAAGAGATTGCGGCGTGGCCATTCCCCCCCAGGGGGTGATTTCTCACTTTCTGTCTCTCTGTCTCTCTGTCTCTCTGTCCTTCTGGCGAGGACATGTGCGCTATAGCAAAAACCTCTCCAAAAAGAAAAAAAGAAAAGAAAAGAAAATTAGGGACTGCTGGAGAGGCACAATGCTCTGTGAGACTGAGACCATGTAGGAAGTTCGTAGGTCCATGTCATGAGATCTCCTTGTGCATGGCAGGCATGTCCATGTGCTTGTGACCCTGGCTGAGGCTGGTGGTAGGATTATGGCATGAAAACTCTATCTGGGGTGCCTGTCAATCTCCCTCTTTCTCTCCCTGCCACCCTAATTTTCATGGCATAAATTAAAAAAAATGCATGATACACTTGTACGAAAGTATTTTTAAAAGGAAAGAAGGTTCTAGTTCTGTTTTTGCTATGTGTGTTATGTTATATTGGTCTCTAGTCATAGTCTTGGTAAACAGATATAACTATAGTTGCTTCTTTTCCTTCAAAGGTGGCCATGTGTATAAATATAAAAATGCTTTGTGGGCCAACCCTGTAGCCTGGTAGTTGAGGGAATCAGATCTCACATGGCTTACTATGGTTTGAATTCCAGCCCTGGCATGTTGAAAAACATGCCAGGTGCACATACATGTAAGAGAAAAATCCGGACAGGATGGAGAAATGAAAGAGAAGAAATTGTGGTATCACCATGCCCATAGGAGAACTTCCTCCTTCTCCCTAGGTCTGCTGCTCTTTTTTTGGCAAGTGCACATACCCTCTGATGATTAAAAAAATTGCTCTAGGGCCAGCAGGTGGGTGGCATGGTGGTTAAGCTGTTGGACTCCCATGTGGCTTACTGCAGTTTGGGTCCTGGACCTTGCAGCTTAAAAATCACACTGGGCATGTGTTTTTGCATGCCCAACATCCTGGGAGGAGAATGGAAGAGAAGGGATTGCAATGTGGCCATCCTTCTCCCCCCCCCCCCCGCCCCCCGGGAGGGTGATTTCTCACTTTCCTTCCCACTGGAGTGCTTGTATCCTATGACAAAATCCTGAAAAGAAAAAAAAAATTAAAAGAAAATCTATAAAGTCTTAAATGATATAAAAATACATATTTTGAACATTATACTATGTTTATTATCCATAATAGCATCTAGTTTTTATTGAGAAGTCATAACTACCTTTATTAGTATAATAGTGGCTACTATTGGGTCATTAGGAAAGTCATGGGCACTTTTGCATAGAAAAATATATCAGGATTTTCCCAACAACTGATATATCAGTTTGTTTTTGTACAAATTATCTCATTTTGATTCTCCAATGATGCCCTCAGAGCATGCTTTTATTTTTCTCATTTTACAGATGAGAAAACTCTACTGTCTTCTAAATGGTGGAATTTACAAAGCTAAAATCATGGACAGGTCTTACTAAGATAGAAACCCCATCATGTTGGAGTTTCCTTTAAAAGAGTTAAGTTTGATGAATAAATCAGATCTTCAGCTTTTATAATCTTGTATAAACCCAACCTAGCATTACAATTTTTTCATTTATGCCAATTCTTTTCATAACAGCTATTGTCTATGAGGTGTCATTCTTTTTCTCCCCAAGACATTTTTAAAATGAGAAAAAGACAATGAGATGCAATTACTCTGAAATTGCATCTTGGGTTAGTGTTTATATTCTAAAGCCATCAGATTGTCTATCTGATGATGTTAATGGATGAACCACATAATTAAATTATTATCATCAGAGGCTCAAGCCAAGAATTATTAGCTATGAGCCTGTGGTTGCTTTGTTGATGATCTAACTACTGGGGTCAAACAGTTTCTACCTGAAATATATACAACGACCAAAGTATCTGACCCATGACCAGTGATTTAAGTTTCATCCAGTGATTAGTATGAGTTTTTTTTTTTTTTTTTTTGGAGAGGTTTTTGCTATAGGGCACATGTGCTCACCAGAAAGAGAGAGACAGAGAGATAGAAAACAAGAAATCACCCCCAGGGGGTGGCCATGCCAAAATCCCTTCTCCTCCATTCTCCTCTCAGGATCTTGGGCATGCACACACACACCCGGCATGAGTTTGTCACCGAGTCCAGAACTTGAACCGTGGTCAACTACAAGGAATCCAAGCGACATAGCCATTATGCCAACTGCTGGTCCCAGTATGAGTTTTTTTATAAGCAG
The DNA here is from genome assembly GCA_026018925.1 of Tupaia tana. NCBI lineage: Eukaryota > Metazoa > Chordata > Mammalia > Scandentia > Tupaiidae > Tupaia > Tupaia tana. Next base: position 196,515,383 of record JAKSZU010000006.1, on the reverse strand, counting down.
GGCATTTCCTCTATTCTACTTAATTTTAAATGTTGTGGTTATTTTGACTATATCTTTTTTTTTTTTAAGAGAGAGATATTTTTATTATAAGGCCTATATGCTCACTGGAGAGAGAGAGACAGAAAGCGAGAAATCACTCCCTGGTGGTGGGGGGAGTATGGCCATGATGCAATCCCTTCTCCATTCTTCTCTGGGGATCTTGGACACATATGCGCACATGTCCAGTGTGAGTTTTAATCCACTGGGTTTGGGACTTGAACCACGATCGACTATGAGGGAGTCCAGTGACATATAAACATTATGCCATCTGCTGGTCCCTTAACCATATCTTAAACTGCTCCAGTTGCATTACATTTTTAAAAAAGTTTATTTACCTAATTCTTCTATAGTTCAGAAAGACAGAGACAGAGACATAGAGGGATAGAGAGAAAAGAGAGAGAGATAGGCACCCCAGCAGAGTATTTATGCCATGATCTACCCTTGGTTTCCACCAGCCTAGGACCATGTGCCCCATAGAATTGGAGATCTCCAGACATGAACCTGGAACATCCCATGTGAGTCAGCCTTGTCAAGTGTTGAGTTCTACCATCATGCCATAACCTAGAGACCTCCAAGTACAGTGGACGCAAAATACATTATATCCTGATAGTGTGAAGCACAGTTGCTACTGTGATAATATCTCACTTATTGAGAGCTTGCTACATGAGAATTAACATTCTGTTTTATCTGGTTTTACTCATTTAGTTCTCCTAGCAGCCCATTGTGATGGGCTCTATTATTATCCCCATTTTACGGATGAGGAAACGAAGGTACAGAGAGATGAAATAAATTACTCAAAGTCATACAGCTAGTAAGTGCCAGACCTGGGTTTTTAGGTCAGGCCATTAAAAAAAAAATTTGTGTACTATGTATCACTATATATTTTTGTATTATCAGCTTTCTTTAAATCATATACCGAATAAATGATATCTATCAGTATATTCATTGTAGTGCTATATCATCAAAAATCATAGGTGCTTATAAGTAGTCTAGGTACTATGCACTTCCTTGTAGAAATCTTCTAGTAATCAAACTTCAATAGACTATTTCTCTGTGGACTAAATATATTAAAGGGTATAAAAGAAGTAGAAGAAATATGTTTTTTTTTTTTTTCAATGGGTCTGAACACTTACAGAAGTAGAGGGTCTTTTGGGGCTTGGCTAGGAGGACAGAGTTGGTTCTGTAAAGGACTTAAGGTTATGGTAGGGAAGCAATTGATAGTCACCCTAGAATTTACTTCATGAAGACACTGTCATCTAAATTTTAGTTGGGTCATGTCCTAGTCTCTTTTGTGCTACTATAACAGAATAAATGAGACTGGGTAATTTATAAGGAACACAAATGAATTTTTCATAGTTTTGAAGACTAGAAAGCCCAAGATTAAGGCACTAGCAGTTTGTTGCCTGGTGCAGGCCTAGTCTCTGCTCCAAGATGGTGCTTGAATACTGGTCTTGGGGGTTGGAGGTACTGCTGCTTCTACATGGGCAAAGAGCAGAAGGGGACAAACTGACTCTCAGGAGTGTTTTCATTGCGTTATTAATTCCTTAGGCCTAAGTACCTCCCTTTAGGCCCCATGGCCCAACTCTGTTGCATTGCAATTAATTTTATAACACAAGGAGAGAACATTCAAACCACAGCAGTGGGCCACCCCTTCAGATATATGTAGGCCAGCTTCTAACTTCAATTCCTCACCTTAAGAAATATCAAAGCCATTCCAAAATTTCTTCTTATAGTTCTATCGTATACATCTCATGGTAGGTAAGTATTTTTGTTTCTACATCAACCCAGTTGTAGAACTCAACCCCATCACAAATTTCCACAAGAAATTCAATTCACATTTGTTTCAGATATTGAATTGTGTACCACAGAAATTCATATGGTAGTCTCAACCCCTACTACCTCAGAATGTTACCTCATTTAGAAATGGGAATTTTTATACATAAAGCTAAGCTAGGGTTATACTTGGACACTGTAGGCCCCTAGTCTAGTATGGTATTGTCCTTATAAAAAGGGAAAATTTAAACACAGACACAGGCACAGATACAGGGAGAATGCCATGTTCGCATGAAGGTAGAGATCAGAGTGATGCTTCTATACACCAAGGAATACTGAAAATTGCCAGCAAACTACCAGAAGCCAGAGGAGGCATGGAGCAGATCCCTCCCTCACCACCCTCCAAAGGAACAGCCCTGCCAACACCTTTGATCTTGAACTTCTGATCTCCAGAATTATGGCAGTGAATGAATGTTGCTTAAACCATCTAGTTTGTGATGATATGTTATGGCAATAATATATCAACAAATTAATACAATGCCAAGTATTTCCCAAGTGCTATGGATTTTACTGAAGCTATTTAGAGAGAGGCATATCACAGGAGGGAATCACATTCCACAGCCCAGAACATTCCCTAGTTGCATTGCCCTGCCTCTTCCTCCCCTTTCTCTCTTTCTTATCTCCTCTATCCTGGGCTAATTCCCAGATATGCAGATTCAAATTTCTCTTAACATTTTTTTTCTTTCTTTCTTTTTCTTTTTTTTTTTTTTTTTTTTTTTTTGTCAGAGTAGCTTTCCCTTTCCTTTGAAGTTGTGGCAGCAACCAAAACCCAATCCAAGTTCTGGAGCTCACCTTCTAGCCCAACCACTCAAACTACACTTTTGACACAAATAATAGTTCATTCACTCTGAGGTATTCCTGTGCCAAATGTTATAGTAAAAGCATTTTCTGGATGGCCTTGTTTCAAATCTTGGCTCTGATATTTACTAGCTACCTGAACTCGAACAAGTGAATTCAGCTTTTGAAAAATGAGGATAATAATACTCCCCCACAGTGTCTATCTTCAGTTTGGTACTCTCCAAAACAGGCCCTAAGAGAGACATTTGTGTGCAGTTGGCTTGCTGGAGAAAGTTCTGAGGAGTAGCACTGAAAGAAAGTGAGAGGAACAGAATGAGATAGAGAAGTTGAACTGTGACATAGGTGCTACAGAGGTCTCAGTCCATTTTGTGGGAAATCTGTGGAATTGGATGGTTCTTCAAAGAGCAGTCTCAAATTATGACAAGGGGGATGAGCCTTTGTCCTCTCACCCACAATTAGTTATTGGAAGTGGCTACCTCAGTAGCAGGTCTTTAGGCTGAAAGCAATTTCTGGAGATCAATTTAACTCTAAGTAGTATAATGCTATGAGTATCTTGAGTAACTGGGAATTGAGGGTCTTGATCCTATACAGTCAATGACTCTGGGATAATTGTGAGCATGAAATAATTTGACATAGAAAATAGGTTTGAAACAGTACCTGGCAAGTGATAAGTACTTCAAAAATGAAAGCTGCCACTACAGTTACGATCCACATCATTAGAGTTGTTACGTACTGTCTGTGACATAATTTCACATAGATTTTATTGATTTGTAATTAAATTAACTAGTTAATTATATTTTAGTTTTTGCTTTGGGTGTGTGCACTTGACAGAGAGAGAGACAGAAAGAGAGACAGAGGGAGAGAAAGAGAGAGAAAGTGAGAAATCATCCCCTCAGGGATGATTGTGACCACACCACAATCCCTTCTCTATTCTCCTCTCAGGATTTTAGTCACACACACACATACACACACACACACACACACACACACACACTCCCCTGGTACATTCTCCAAGCTCCAAGCTTCTAGATCTGGGACTCCAATTATGCAGTCAACCATATGGGATCTAGCTGTCTTAACCACTATGATATGTAACTGGCTGTTACATGAATTTGGATCCCTATAGAAACTCTGTAGGAAGTGAAGTAGTTATGTAATCTAAATGTTTTAAATGAGAAAATTAAGTTCAAAATAGTTAAATGAGTTGTCCAATGTCACCTGAAAAGATCTTCCCTGTTTTCACTTTTTCTACACACACACACACACACACACACACACACACACGTCATATTAGAGAGTATATGTATAAGAGAGAGGAAAACACTCTTTGACAGGGTCTTATCACAACACAGTTATCTTTCACTAGTCCTCCAGTTCCTTAGGATCTCAGTCAAGTGCACATTTGCCTAGCACGTTTTCAAGCCAATCAAAGGATCAGAACTATAGTTGGCAATGTTATTTCCAGCACTGCAGTTCAGTTTAATACTGACTATGCCACCAGACAGGTTAGACCCTCAAAGCTAATTTTTGAAGCCATGAGTATCCAACCTCTCCAATCCTAATTTTAGGATGGATTGTTTGAGTGATTTAAGATTCTCTAGTCTAATAGCACGATGCAACATTAATGATCTTGCAACTGCCCTAGCCCTACCCTGAACTGCATTTAAGTTCAAAAGATGGTCAATGGGAATGAAAGTATTTCATCAGACAAGGTTGACCAGTTTTCTGTAAGAGCTCTTGTGAAATAGCTTTTACTTCAATAGACTCTCTGTGTTACTGTGCATATCTGGCCTTACTTTGAAGACAACATTTTCTGTTATCTAAGAGTAAAGTATATTTTCAGGGGAAAAACCTTCCTGTATGCAAATTAGTCAGTATTTTACTTAGTAGCCATAAAATCAGAGCAAAGGGAGTTGACTGAGTGTTAGAAATATGCTTCAGATAAGGTAACTAGGGATGCTTTTCTCTACTATAAAAGTACCAGCAAAACCTGCCCTAATGTTTTTGTCTGGTGACCAAAGGCCCCTCTCTCCTGGTTAAGGCTGTTAGTCTTTGTCTCTGGAACCCTCATTTTTCTGTATTCCATGGTTGACCAACTACCCTTTTAAGATTATTGCATTAATAACTCTAATGAGTTTGTAGGGAAGATGTACTCTGGCCAGATGACCATTCTGGCTCCTTGGAGATACTTCACATATCTCTGTGTTGATTTCATTGTTTAACTCTCAGAAAGCAATACTATGCCCCCTATTTAGAGATGCAGAAGAGTAAGAAGAATGTTTAGAGCTCAGGCTCTGAAATTGAGTCACATGGACTTACTTATAACCCACCTTCCTTTTTGCTAACAGTGCATGCTAAGACAATTGCTTTAACTCAAAATACCTCAGCTTCCTTATCACAGGATGGAGATGGTAATAGTACAGACTTTGTAGGGTTGTTTAATAATTTAATGAAACAATTCATTTAAGACACTTGGGAAAGTAGCTGGCAAGAAGTAATAACTAGTTAAATTAATTGTTATCACTTACAAACTAATAATCAAAGTGGCATCCCCAATAAGATCTTCATGCCATGATCCTCTCCTAGTCTCAACTGGCCCAGATCACAGATATGTGCACCTGGTCTTGGGATGTGAACACAGAATTTTTCCCATGTGGGTCCAGTTTCACCACTACCTGGTCCCCAGGCGGAATATTTTTCAAGTGCTTAGGTATTTCAGGCTTTGTTATAAGTCTTTTACTTAAATATCATTTAAACCTTCCAAAACTCAGTAGGATGGAAATTATTTTGAGTCTATTTTATAAATAAAATGAATACAGAGAGGTTAGAAACCACAGAAAGAGAAACAGCGGGTGACCTGGAAGAATAGAGCATATTACTTCTTTGTATCACCTACATATTCCAATCCTGCAGGGAAGCTTCTCATTGCTCCCTAAGCACTCTTTTAGTTAGTAACATGGTTCCCCTAACTCATGCCCTACACTGTGCATTCAGTCTCACAAGGAAAAAGTAGATCTTTTCATGTCACTAAGAAGCAGGAATCCTACTACCTAATTATCTCCTTTTCTGTTTCTCCAGCTTGCCTGTCTCACTATCTGAGCAGTATTGTGTTCTAGTTCCTCCTTAACTGAGGCTGCCCCAACCTGCTGAGGCTCTTCTGTCTCTGCATTGAAGTCCCTCAGAGGCAACTGCCATGTAAACCTTCTGCTCCTGCTGCTATTCCTGGGGTGCTATCTTCTGAGTGCCCAATTGGGCTTTCTTCAAGCACAGGCAATTAGGGATCCTCTTGTTGAGCCTCAGTGCACTCTATGATCAGGAGGACAATGGTTCACAAGTCTTCGTCTCTATGAGGAGAGCTCCATTTTGTAGCTCTTAATTAGGAAAAGCTCATGAAAGTCTTAGAATATAATTATAAAAGGCATAACTGTCATGGAGCCCATACCTCTGACTACATTCTTCATGCAGGTAGGATAGAAGAACAACAGTTGGAGCCAGTTGTTTGGAGGTAGTCTGCATGAATGGAGGTAGGACCTGAGGCAAGATGCTTCTGACCAACATACTAAAGGATTCTGGGAATCAAAAACTAAATCAATGACCCCTTAAAACAGAGGTCTGGGGCCAGCAGATGGCTTAATGGTTATGTTGCTGGACTCCCATGTAGTCAGTCGTGGTGTGAGTTCTGGACCTGGCAACTTAAAACTCATGCCAAGGGTGTGTGTGTGTGTGTGTGTGTGTGTGTGTGTGTTTGTGTGTGTCCAAAATCCTGGGAGGAGAATGGAAGAGAAAGTATTGCGTATTGTGTCATGACTATCTCCTCTGGGGGGTTATTTTTCACATTCTGATTCTCTGTCTCTCTGGCAAGTAGGTGCACCCTAAGCCAAAAATATGGGGAAAAAAAAAAGAGAGGAGATTCAAATCAAGGTGGTAGCTTGTATGACGTTAGAGCCTGAGAAGCAAGAGATAGAGATTGAGATTGAATTGCACAAAGACAACTGAGTTGTCTGAAGACAGTTCAGAGGGCAAGCAGATCAAGAATGGTGAGAAGTCCAGACAACTCTGAATTATCATGATCCTTTGTAATTCATGTCCCTCAGATGTGTGGTGCTGGGGGTGGGGAGGGTCAAGCAGGTTTAAAGGATCTGTGGCCATAAGAAAGGCTCAGATGCTTTTCCTCTTACCACTCTCCATCATTTTATCATCTTAAGTCTTAGAAGCAGGTACGGTGTTTAGCTATAGGAAATATTCTGCTATACTTTCCAACTCTGTTAACTATTGCTGGGTTCTATTGTTGAAGATAGAAGAATCTCCTTTCTGTGAGAGATGAAAGTGTGTTATGAGGTTCTGATACTGTCACGGTTTTTATATTGCTCGTGGACAGCTTCGGATGATTTGGCTCCGGATTGCTGCCTCAGGCCCTGTATTTGATCATCTTTGAAAGGCGTTGAAGCGTTTCATGTCTATACGGTTTTGCGTATCTGTTTCCTCTGTAGGTTGTACCTTTTTCTTTCTTCAAGACACAGCTGGAGCATTCTCTGGTGTTGTGCTTCCTTGTGTTCTACTATGTTTCTATTGTGGCAGTAATACCTGATATCCGTTGAATGCTAATTATGTATCTGGCACAACTGATTTATGAATGAAGTGTCATTATCTTCATATAACAGAAGAAAAAACGGAGACTTTAGGTAAGTTAATAATTCTCTCAAGGTAATATTTATAAGCAAATTTCAAACCCAGATGTCTGACTTCATAACCCAAGTCTTAACCACTGGGTAAGCTGCCTGCAACTCATTAATTCATTCATGGATCTATCCTGCAAATATTCAAAGCTTCCTGCAAATAAGGAACCAGTTTCAGACCACGGGATAAAACAGGAAACAAAACAGAAGCCATCTCTGACTTCATGGAGTTTACATTCTATTGGGGGAGATCGACATGAACAAGTGTATTGCTATGTAACATAATTCCAGGAAGTTATAAGTACAGTGAAGAAAAATAATACCTAAGAAAGGATAAAAGACAGTAGGGAATTGCCATTTTTAAATGGTAGAATGATGGAAGGCAGCTCTGAGGAGGAGACACACGGGCAAGATCTGACTAAATGACATCTTTTTCTATATCAAAAAAAAAAAATGTTGATCTCAGGCCAGCTCAATAACTCATCAGATAAGGGGTCTAGATCCTCATGTCCTACCATGGTTTGAATTCTGGCCCTGACTGGCCTGAAACTTAAGAAGCATGCTGGATACGTGTCCTTGCATGTCTAGAATCCTGACAGGAAGGAGGTTTTTTATTTTTGTTGTTGTTGTTTTTTTTTTTTTTTTTTTTTTTTTTTTGTGGAGAAGGAAGGAGGTTTTGAAGAAAAGGAATTATAGCACAATCATACCACATTTGGAGGTACTTTCTCTCTCTGTCCCTCTTTCTCTCTCTGGAGAGCACATATGTCCTCTGACAAAAAAAAAAAGTCTCTTTTTGAAGACAGGGCTTAATTTTATGTTTCCTAATATGCTATGGATTTACATTACATCAAAAATGACTATAGGATTAAAAAGAAGAATATGATTATCAACCAAACAATGGGCTAGAAAATCAGGCTGAAATAGCAAGCAATGAATGAGAACATTTGCCTGGGGGTTTAATTGGAAGAGACTACAGTGAAGAGATTTTCCTCTTGACTCCTTATATTTCAAGGTCCAGTGACTTTCTGGCCAAGAAATACATGCTATCCCCCTCCACAGTGTTTTCTGTGACTTGCATTTTCATCGGCTAAATATATTTCAATTCACAATCCACATCAGGGGGCCTTGGTCTGCTTTCTTTTCCTCTAGGAACTTTACAAATTCCAATGATTGCATCTATCTACCGAATATTCTTATAACTACCTGCGGCACTGAAGATCTTGAAAACCAAAAGGATCAAAAGAGGACTGAATTCTGAAACTGTTCTTAAGCCAGGTAGAGCTCAATTATTTCATCACTTCACACCAACTCCTAAATAGAATTTATTTGCCTTTGTTACTGAATGCTACATAAGGGAGACATGGAGGCTCTTGTAGCTTCTTGGTTATTGTAAAGGGAAAGGAGAGTTTGGATACCCACCATTTGGATATGTATCGTTTGCCTCCTAGGTGTTAGGATACTACAAGGAAAAGACCAACTCTCTCTCCAAACTAATAAGCACACTAAAGGCTAACTCTAAATGTAAGCAGTTTAAGAAAAGTGACCCAAACAGGACACATCTAATGAAATGACAGTAGGAAAAAAAAAAAAAAAGAGGGGAGGGAGGGAGAGAGAGAGAATCGTTTGCAGTTTCCGTTTAATTCAACTGTTTTCATTTCAGTATTAATGTATGATCAGCATACTGAGTCTTGTAGTCCTCAGACAGGGCCACAAGTGCATTGGAGGGAGAACCCAGCAAGACACGGAAAAGGCAGAGGTGGCCATGAATAAGTGACACTGGACACCTGGTCTGGCCAGATGTGTTGAACCTTGATTTGACAACATCCATGTCGTATGTTGCCGATATTCAGCACACTTTTAAATATTCTGACAAGTTTCAAAGTACAATATTTTCTCTTCTTTTTTTTTTTTCCCCTTCCCAACATCTTTGCTTTCCTGCCCACACACTGAAACACTGAAACACACCCAGTCGGATGCCAGACGGGGGTTGTCTCAGGCTCTAAAATTACCCACCATGCCATTGATTAAAACCATCGCTCGGAACCCATCCAGAGAAGTCAGTCTAACTCAGAGAGTTAGAAATAAGAATGTGATTCTCTTTATAGACTGACATCTAAATTATGAATTTGCCTTCTAATGAAAGACATTTTAATATTTTATTTCTTCGTCTGGAAAGATATAATAACTTCAGGATGGGAAGTAGGTGTCTCTCCCCCTCCCGAAGGCATGACAGACATTATTAATTAATCCTGTAATCCTTTTTGTGGGTCCTGGTCTTGGCCTCAGAATACTTTACAACACAGTGTTCCAGTTCCAACTACCACTTGGTCAGAGTAGGCTTGTAATTGAATCCTCCTGTCATTCCCACACCGCATGGCATTTTGTTTTAACTTAATATGTGCCTAACAACAGGAGAGGCTGATGTCTCATCCAATGGATATGACATACCTTAGCAGAACATATTTAAAATGAATAAAATGTCAGCATTCATAGTTATTGTGACCTGAGCGTATAGTCTTAAAATGCACTGTTTAGTTCACACCAGAGACCTGTGTATTGGAAAAAATATCAGCAAAAACTCTTTAATGTCATGGGATGCCATTTTACGGATTTTAGAAAATACTAACTAGTCAACTTTGGAGGTTGGCCAAAGTAATGGGTAGCTCTAAAATACAAAAATAGTTTATAAAAAAGTGTGTGTGTGTGTGTGTCTTTGTGTGGAGGGAGGGAGAAATGTACAGAGAAAGAAAAAAGGGATGAAATGAGTTCCCTTGTGAGTCCTCTCTCTCTCTTTTTTAATCTTTCATTCTTATACACATAAATATAATAGTTGTATTCATTTTTATGACCATAAAATATAAAATATGTCTCGTGTATGGGGATACTCTTCACTCAGTGTTGAAAACATTTTTTTGCTAGAGGATGTGCATGCTCAGTGGAGAGAGACAGAGACAGAGAAAGTGAGACATAGACTGTGCAGTACTAGAAGGTAGGGAAGCTTTTCTGGGTTTTCCCTCCTTGGTAGATTTCTCCTAGAAGTAAACCTTGGATGGTAGGACCATTCGGTGAGTAAGAAGCCACTTGCTGCTATTGAGACTGCATTCAAGGCTTCGTGTGACTTATTATTAAAGGAAATGAGGGTTGACAGCTGACCTCAGCCTTGACATTCACCTTGGCTCTCTCAGTGCAGGGCCAGTCTTTGGTCCACTGCACCCCACTTTGTGAATCTAGATTAATGGATAATGCCTAAGAAAATGTAAGGGCTATTGTAGTGCTTTCATGCTTTTGTCATCCCTAAGACACTGGAGAAAATTAGAATGAAGTGAAGTGGTGGCACCGAGCTTCTGTCCCCATGGTTGGTTTCTTCCCTGCTCTCAGATGCGTGATGGGAATAAAAACATTATTTCCCATGTTGATGAAAAATCATGCCTTTGAAGTCAGCCACTCCTCATCACTCTGAGTGTGTGGATTTACATCTGTGTTGAGCAAAGAGGCAACTTATTTGGACTGGTATCTAATTATTTTATTTTAGCAAATCTTACTATTGGGTTGTCAGGGAAGTCATGATGTATCTTTCATGAAAAAAAAAATGGAGAAAAATACATCATGACTTTCCCAACAACCTAATATTTACCAAGTGTGCATAGATAGGAAAATATCTTCTTCTGCCACCAAAGCCTTTAGCTAATCATGACAGTAGCAATGGGAACTTGATATGAAGTTTCATGTTTATGTGGAAAATCCAATGACACATACAGATGAGAAATCAATATTCTCTTTTTTTTAGAGGTTTTTGCTATAGGGCATGTGCACTCGCATAAAGACAGAGACAGAGAGACAGAAAGCAATAAATCACCCTCCAGTGGGGATGGCCATGCAACAATCCCTTCTCCTCCATTTTTCTCTCAGGATCTTGGGCATGCATGCACATGCGCCCAACATGAGTTTAAGCCACTGGGTCCAGGACTCAAACCGTGGTCGATTACATGGGAGTCCAGCGACATAGCCATTACGCCAACTGCTGGTCCCAAGAAATCAATATTCTGAAGGGTTAGGAACTTGTATATGTCATCACATCCTGCACAAATAACTGTCACTTCTGTAAATCTTGAAAACAACTCACACGGCTCCACAGGCCTGCTTGTTGATCCTCAAGCACGCCAAGCTGACTTCTACATTAGGCCTTTGCCCTGCTCTTCCCTGTCCTTGGAATACTTTTCATTGATAACTTCTCTGCATACCTTCCTCTCTATGCTTTTGAATATTTAAATGTCATGTTCTTTCCTTCTAAGCACCTTATATAAAATGGTGTCTTCCTATAATTCCCAATTATTCCTTTTCTCTCTTACTCTGTTAATGTTTTTTTCTTGGCATGGCTCATCACCTGGCATAGTTTTTGTTTGTTTGTTTGTTTGCCAGAGGGTGCGTGCACTTGACAGAGAGAGACAGAGCAGGATAGTGCACCTCCCAATGGGGCTTAATCACAAAACAATTTTTTCTTCCCCATTTCTCTGGCATGTTGGAGTTGTGGCAGGCATACATAATTTTCTTTTTAAGCTATTGGGGCTGGGATTCGAACTGTGCAGTTGGCTATGTGGGATTTGGCTCTCTTAACCACTAGTCTATGTACTGGCCCCATCACCTGTTGTAACAACACATATTGACTTATCAACTAGCTATTGCCCCACCTAGAATGTAGGTCTTGTTCTCTGCTGAATTCCAAGTGTCCAAAACAGTGCCTGGTGCATCATGGACACCAAGTGATATTTATGGCGTGAATGACTAGATATAGTCTAGAGGAATTTACTAGACAGGGTCTAGAGGATGGAGGGGAGTGGAGGAGAAGGTATTGTGGCATGGCCATCCGCCTTCTCGTGCTGTCTCTTCAAAAGAGCACATGTGCCCTATAGTAAAACAAAATAAAACAAAACAAAAAATAGTAGAGTTAGGCAGCAAAATCAGGTCTGCCTGGATCATGTCTAAATTACTGATTTTCTAGCCCATTCTCAGATATTCTAGCTCCTACTTCATCTTCTATATGACCTAAGATCTGCCTGCCATATTCTGAAAGCACTACACCTCAGTGTTGCTCACCAGTTTTTCTTCTGTAACCTGGCATGACATCAGTGTTCAATGACCCAGCAACTTTCCAGAAGCGGGAAAAAAAAAAAGCAATTTAGAGAGTGAGGCAGGCTTAAGATCATCTTACTTATGTCAGCTCCATTAAGTTTTCATTAACAGTCAGAATGGGGTTTTTCAAATCAGCATAATGCCGGGAAGCATTGCTTTGAAATAAGAAATGCTTAACTAATAAGATATCTTGTCTACGTTTTATATGAATCTAGAGAGTCCATCATTTCAAAGATCGTAGAGGTCACTGTCAATTTTGCACTGAACAATTAGCATCCCCCATCTCATCAAGTGGTAAAATGACCATGTTAGCTCTTTGCAGGAATCAGGACATGTTATTGCTCTTCATGCTTTTCTACACAGTCATCACTAGGCAGAGCACAGACCCGGATATTGAGTAATATTATTTAGATTAGTAAATTAGTGTATGAATACTCTGAATATTTCCCATACAATTATTTTTCAGTGTAGTCTTATGAGGCAAAAGTCAAGACTGTATCAATGTCATTTTTCATATACCTGTTGTCTTAGCTCTAAATAGTACTAGTAACACAATAACGAATTCCTAGTAATAGGTATTAGTACCTGAAACTGGGTATTTATAAATAATATAAGATTTATAAAAAATAAAAGTTGGAGCTAAGCAGTGATGGGTTAACAACACAACTGTTTCCACATAGGGAAGGTCCTGGGTTCATGTCCTGGAACCGTCCTGAGCACACCAGGTAGACACGCATACACATGATCCATGCTGGGGATGTATCATGACATGAGGACTCTGTTGGTGGTGCTTGTCTCTCTTTTCTCTGGCTCTATCTCATGGAAGAAATAAGCAAATAAACTTAAATATGAAAAAAGAATAAACATTTATTTGGCTTACAACTTTGGTGGCTGGAAAATCCAAGCACATGAGGCTGGCATCTGACTGGTCTCTGGTCTGATGTCACAATATGTCTGACAAAAGCAGGAAGGTTATGGGTGTGTGCAGAGAGAGAGAGAGAGAGACCTAGTGGCAGCCATCATCCTTTAATAACAAGCTGCTTCTCATAGGAACTAACCCTTTCTCATGAAAGTAAAGATTCACTCCATGCTATAATTTCAAGACAAGCATTGATCCATTCAATAAAGCAGTGCCTCCATGATCCAGTTACAACCTATTTGAACTCACCTCTTATAGAATTCACTCTCTCTCTAGGTTATTATGCTGGAGACCAAACTTTAAAACATAAACGTCTGGGAGACAAACCATTATCAAATCTATAGCACCTATGCTATGCTACATTATTTTAGTGGTAATCCATCAATACCATTAAAAAAAATCTTTTTTTGTGATTTAAAAAGTCCTGATGAGAGTTCTGAAATTGCTTTTCTGGAAATGACCTCTGTTCCACTGTCTACTTCTAGACTTGAGTTAAGTCACATCCCAACTCCTCCATGAGCCTATTCTATTTTATTTTCAATGTTCTCATTCTTTGAATTTTTAGATCATTTATGGTCACCCCTGAACTTTAAAATTTAATTATATGTTGTGTTTTGTTACCTGTGCTTCACTTGTAGAGAGGCATTGTGGCATACAAGGAAAAATAGTAATTATTAACACTGAATTCAGACAATCCAGATACTGGATTTAACACTGAAAACCTGTGGACTCTAGGTAAGTTTCATATTCCCTGTAAGCCTCAATATCCTCATCTTAAAAAGCAGAGAGCAGGGCCCAACAGGTGGCATGGTGTGTAAGGTGTTGGACTCCCACATGGCAGATTGTGATTAGAGTCTGGAAGTCAGTGGCTTGAAACTCAAGCAGGGCATGGATGTGTCAGAGCCCAAAATTGCAGAAGTAGAGCAGAAGGGATTGTGGCATGGCCTTCCCCCTGAGGAGAGGTTTCTTACTTTTCCTCTCTGTCTCTCCAGCAAGCACACATGCCCTGTAGCAAGAAGCAGAGAACAGTGCTCACAAATTATGGTAATAATCTGTTTCATAACATCTTTGCAAGTAATAAATGATATAATGTATGAACATTTGCATGTGGTGAATGCTATACAGATAGTAGTTCTTCATTCTTCTTCCTCCACGTAGATTTAAAACTCTTTGAGCAGAGCTATGTCTCATACCTCTGTATCCACTCATTTAGTTATTACAATAAAAACTTATTTGGCATCCACTATGTACTAAGCAATGTCTTTGGTACTGCTTTCATCAAAGCATTGAAGATCTAACATGGACTAGTAAGAAATTATTCGATGGCTAGGATTTAGAGTTGAGCAATCACTGCTTTGTCCTTGGGAACCTTTGCCAGTGTAGATTAAATTAAGCTGTCAAGCACTGCTGTGGGGTTGAAGGACTTACAGTACAGATGGGAATGGAAATAAAAGTTCAGGGCCTACCAGAGTTTGCCAAATCAGCAATAAACATGATATTACCTGATGCCTTTCTTAGGGCACTGGATGTGAGGGCATCATACATGATGTGGGGCAGACTAGTCAGTAGAGGCCAAGTGAATTCAGAAACCTAGGGTGCAGCCTAAGGTGAACCAAAGTGCTTGTGGTGGGGAGAGAAGGAAATTTTAGTATTAAACAGTGGCCTTGAGTGAGTGTTCAGGCCAGAGGTAGCTGTACCAGAGTGAAGAGTGGAATGCAAAACCTAGATTTTTGTAGTTGGACTACGACCTGCTGCTTGTATATTAGGACAATGAACCAGACTGAACATGTAATATGAAACAACAATAATGGAAAGAGTGATTCAATAGGGGATTGCTTATTTTTTAAGTAATATTAGCTAAAAAAATTTAATTTAGGTCCTAAACATTTTAGATGAGGAATACTCAGCCTGTCTCAGCCTGTCTAATACTATTAGACAATATTTATTGAACATTTACTATGTGTTGGTTACTGTGGTGTGTACTTGGTACATATTTCATTTAGTCCTCACAATCCCAAAAGTTAGATCACACCTTAGTTTTTAAATGAGTAAATAGAAGCCAGGTAGCTTTAAGGCTGAATTCATGTTCAATTCTTTTTGTGTTTATTGAATTTAGCTGGTTGTTATTCCGATTTCTATCAGGGAGGATGTCACTACATACTTACTGTTCTCATTGAGACTATGTGACTCACTTCACTTACACAATATTTTCTTTAGTAGACTCTGGCATATTAAAGATGACATGAACAAATACATTATTTATCACATTATTTAATTATTTTGCAATATTATAAGAATGTCAAGCTTTCTTATGTAATATATAGGATCTGATTAAACATCCTATTAGATCTTACAGGGAAATTTCTAAAATTTCTTTAAAATCTTAGGCAAAAATGTTAGTAAAGAATTTAGAGAGGTGGTCTCCTGCAAGCCTCTGGCCAGCAAGGGATACTGAGGGAGGGTCACTTCTGACCCCCACCCCACTTCCAGACCCCCAAGCCCCAGACTCCACCTTCTAGACTTTCCTGGACTGCCAGCAGGCAATAGCGTCTCCTGCAAGCCTCTGGCCAGCAAGGGATACTGAGGGAGGGTCACCTCTGACCCCCACCCCACTTCCAGACCCCCAAGCCCCAGACTCCACCTTCTAGGTAGGTAGCCAGGATCTCCTTGAGGCGGTTGTTTTTTTTTTTTTCTTTTCTCTTGACCCCCCCCCCCCCCCCCCCGCATTCTCTTGTTAACACCTAGCCCTCCTTCTCCCCCCAGACTTTCCTGGACTGCCAGCAGGCAATAGCGTCTCCTGCAAGCCTCTGGCGAAATCTTTATTTCTTTATTTTTCTGTGTTGTCTTTCCTTTCATTGCATATTTTCCTCTCCTCCTTATTTTTTTACCGTGCCAGACAGACTAGACAGGTCTAGAATCATATATCTGAAATTTCCTAGGAAGGTAAGTGTCTTTGGGATCCTCCCTAGTACTGATCCCCTTTGAAAAAGGAGATTCTGCTTGTTAGACACTTCTGTAGAGTTCCCCACCTGAAAACACATTGGTAAAAACAACAGAAGAGAGACTTCAACAAACAGCTATTCCCATCAAAAAGGAAAGACTCTTACTTCTCGTGGGACAAAAGTTCTCCCAAGAAGTCTTTAAAAGGGAAGTAATCCTCCAATGGCTAAAGGTAGAAAAAGAGCCTCAGGTCTGAATAAACAAGAAAATATGTCTCCAACAAAGGAAAATGCCCCTCCATGTCTCGTAAATATGGAGGACGTTACCAAAATGACAGACACAGAATTCCGAACATTCATGGTGACCAAATTCTGTGAATTGGAAAAAAAAAGAGACAACGAACTACAGGAAATTAGGAAGTCCTTCCAGGATATGAAAGAAGAAATGGATACTCTGAGAAAGAATCAGGTGGAACTATTAGAGATAAAGTCTATAATACAAGAAATCAAAAACTCTCTGGAAAGTATTAAGAGCCGATTAGACCATGCTGAAGATCGAATCTCTGATGTAGAAGATAAAACCTCTGATCTAGAAAAAAACTACAAAAAGATCGAGAAAATAACTAAAAAACATGAGGATAATATACGAGAAATACTAGACTCTATTAGACGCCCAAACATCAGGATAATCGGCATCCCAGAAGGTGAAGAAACTAATAGTGGAATGGAAAATCTATTCCATGACATCTTGGAAGAAAATTTCCCAAGCCTAGAGAGGCACCGAACCATCCGGACCCAAGAAATACAAAGGACCCCAAATAGAATCAACCCCAGAAGATCTTCCCCAAGGCACATCTTAGCCAGGCTGTCTAACGTCACAGAAAAAGACATGATACTAAAACTGGCAAGAGAGAAACGAGAAATAACTTACAAAGGCCATCCCATAAGACTAACACCAGACCTCTCATCAGAAACAATGCAAGCAAGAAAAGAATGGGAAGACATACTGAAAGTGTTAAGAGAGAAACAATTTCAGCCAAGACTATTATACCCGGCAAGATTATCCTTCATTTGGGAAAAAAAGATTAAAATCTTCTCAGACAAACAAAACCTGAAAGAATTTGCCAACACCAGACCAGCTCTTCAAGAAATCCTGAAGAAAGTACTGTTCCAGGAAAACTAAAGACGCAACAGCCAGAAACAAAGAAATAACAGGCAACTAAGACAATGGCTAACTTAAATGTCGGTACAGACCCTATAACATCGATAATAACATTGAATGTTAATGGGTTAAATTCTCCAATCAAGAGACACAGACTGGCTGAATGGATAAAAAAAACAGAAACCCTCTATCTGTTGCCTACAAGAAACCCACCTCATGGAAAAAGACATACATAGACTGAAAGTGAAGGGTTGGAAAAAGGTTTTCCATGCAGTTGGGAACCAAAAAAGAGCTGGAGTTGCGATACTAATTTCTGACAAAATAGGCTTTAAAACAAAAAGTGTCCGAAGAGACAAAGAAGGGCACTATATCATAGTAAAAGGCTCTATAGATCGAGAAGATATAACGCTTATTAATATCTATGCTCCTAACACAGGAGCACCCAAATATGTGAAGGAAAGATTGTTAGATCTGAAAGGGGAGATAGACTGCAACACACTAATTGTTGGAGATCTCAACACCGCATTATCCCCTCTGGACAGATCATCTAGGCAAAAAATAGGTAGAGAGATCAAGGACCTAAATGATACCATAAATCAATTGGACTTAACAGACATCTATAGAACTTTCCACCCAAAAACCACAAGATATAGTTTTTTCTCACCCCGACATGGAACTTTCTCGAAGATTGACCACATCATAGGACACAAAGCAAGCCTCTGCAGATTCAGAGGCATAGAAACTATTTCCAGCATCTTCTCTGACCATGATGGAATTAAACTCGAGTTTAATTTCAAGAGAAATCCTCAAAAATACCTAAAAACATGGAAACTAAATAACCTACTCCTGAATGACTCCACTGTTACCGAAGAAATAAAGTCCGAAATCAAAAGATTCATGGAAGCCAATGACAATGAAGATACAAGTTTCCATAATCTTTGGGACACTGCCAAAGCAGTCATAAGAGGGAAGTTCATAGCAATTAGTGCACATAAGAGGAAGACAGAGAAAAGGCTAATGGATCACCTAACGTCAAGCCTTAGAGAATTGGAAATGCAACAGCAAAAAAATCCAAAAAATTACAGGAGAAAGGAAATAATAAAGATCCGAGCAGAAATAAATGAAATAGAAAATAAACGTACTATACAGAAAGTAAGTGAAAGCAAAAGCTGGTTCTTTGAAAGGATAAACAAAATTGATACCCCACTAGCGAGACTTATTAAGAAGAAGAGAGAAAGGAACCAGGTGAATCAAATCTGCAATGAGGCTGGTAACATAACAACAGACATAGTAGAAATTCAAAACATCATTAGAGGGTACTTTGAACATCTATACGCTAAGAAACAAGATAATCTGGATGAGATGGACAAATTCCTGGACAAATATAATCTACCAAGAATGAGCCAGGAAGAAATAGAAAGTCTGAATAGGCCCATAACAAGCCAGGAGATTGAATCAGTAATAAGTAACCTCCCAACAAAGAAAAGCCCTGGCCCCGATGGATTCACCTCTGAATTCTACAAAACTTTCAAAGAAGAGTTAACTCCCATTCTGCTCAAATTATTTCTAAAGATCCAAAAGGGTGAATCTCTCCCTAATTCATTCTATGAAGCCTCTGTCACCCTCATCCTCAAAACAGATAAGGACAGGACAAGGAAGGAAAACTATAGACCAATATCTCTGATGAACATAGACTCAAAGATTCTCAACAAGATACTAGCAAATCGTATTCAACAACTTATACAGAAGATCATACACCATGATCAGGTAGGCTTTATTCCAGGAATGCAAGGTTGGTTCAACATACGCAAAACCATAAATGTAATACACCATATTAATAGGAAGAAAGACAAAAACCATATGGTCATATCGATTGACGCAGAAAAAGCATTTGATAAGCTACAACATCCCTTCATGATCAAGACTCTTAGCAAAATCGGCATAGAAGGGCCATTTCTCAATACAATAAAAGCCATCTATGAAAAACCCATAGCGAACATCATCCTGAATGGAGAAAAGCTGAAAGCTTTCCCACTAAACACAGGAACAAGACAAGGATGCCCACTTTCTCCTCTCCTTTTCAATATAGTACTGGAAGTCCTCGCCAACGCAATCAGAAAAGAGGAAAAAATAAAGGGCATTCGAATAGGAAAAGAAGAGGTGAAACTCTCTCTATTTGCAGATGACATGATTGTATACATAGAAGACCCAATGGTCTCCATGGAAAAACTACTGGAAGTAATACATGAATTCAGTAAAGTTGCAGGATATAAAATCAATATACAGAAATCGATAGCATTTCTATATACGAATAACAGGCAGACTGAGATAGAACTGAAAAAACTTATTCCGTTTACCATAGCCACTAAAAGTATAAGATATTTAGGAATAAATCTATCCAAAGAAGTTAAAGACCTCCACAAGGAAAACTACGAGAAGGTAAAAAAAGAAATTGAAAATGACACAAAAAAATGGAAGGACATCCCATGTTCATGGATTGGAAGAGTTAATATAATCAAAATGGCAATTCTACCCAAATTACTCTACCTATTTAATGCAATGCCAATCAAAGTACCAGACACATTCTTCACAGATCTAGAAAAGACAATCTTAAAATTTGTCTGGAATCATAAAAGACCCCGTATTGCCAAAGCACTTCTACACAAGAAGAATGGAGTGGGTGGCATCTCAATCCCCGATCCAAAAATATATTACAAAGCTGTGGTAATAAAGACAGCATGGTATTGGCACAGAAACAGACATGTGGACCAATGGAACAGAATAGAGTCCCCAGAAATAAGTGCCCAAACATACAGTCAACTGATCTTTGACAAGGGGTACCAGTCAATTCAGTGGGAAAATGAAAGCCTCTTCAGCAAGTGGTGCTGGAGAAACTGGACTTCCACTTGCAGAAAGATGAATCTGAACCCCTACCTCTCTCCTTTGACAAGAATCAAGTCAAGGTGGATCAAGGATCTAAATCTAAGACCTCAAACTATAAAGCTGCTCCTGGAGAATGCTGGGGAAACTCTGGGAGACATTGGTGTAGGGAAAGACTTCCTAAAGAAGACCCTCAAAGCAGAGTCCATCGTCCACAAAATAGACAAGTGGGATTACATCAGACTAAGAAGTTTCTGCATGGCCAAAGACACAGTAGTTAGTGTGAATCGACAGCCCTCAGAATGGGAAAATATTTTTGTAAATGTTGCATCAGATAAGGGACTGATAACCAGAATACACAAGGAACTAAAAAAGGTGTTTGGAAAAAAGATGAGCAACCCTATTAAAAGATGGGAGAAGGAGATGAAGAAAACACTCTCTAAAGATGACATACGAATGGCCAAAAGGCATATGAAAAAATGTTCAACCTCCCTCATCGTAAGGGAAATGCAGATAAAAACAACAATGAGGTACCACCTAACCCCAGTCAGATTGTCTAATATTAAAAAAACAAAAAATGATAAGTGTTGGTGGGGGTGTGGTGAAAGGGGAACTCTTTTACACTGCTGGTGGGAATGTAGATTGGTCCAACCACTGTGGAGAATAATTTGGAGATTCCTCAAAAATCTACAGATAGATCTGCCATATGATCCAGAGATCCCACTCCTCGGTATCTACCCAAAGGACAGAAGAATCCTTCATTGGAAAAGTGCTTGCACATCGATGTTTATTGCGGCACTATTCACAATTGCTAAGTCATGGAACCAACCCAGATGCCCCCATATGGAGGAATGGATTGAAAAACTGTGGCACATATACTCTATGGAATACTACTCAGCCATAAAAACCAACAGAGCCCTGACTTTTGACAGAAAGTGGAAGAATATGGAAGATGTACTGCTGAGTGAGGCAAGCCAGGCTATGAAGGAGAGACATTGTATGTCCCCACTTAACATATACCGTTTGTCTGCATTCTATGTCTGAAACTGATTGACTAACAGTTGAACAAACACAAGAGATGGGTGTGAATGTCAGATGAGGTGTATGTGGAGGAGTGGGGCCCAACGAAAGACATTTGGAGAAGGGATACAGAGGTAGAGCATTGACGGGATGGGGAGGTGTGGTGTTATCTGTTGAAGATATTTCGATCAACGGGTCTGGGGAGAAATGTTCACGTATCGAAATGGTCTCACTGTAAGCCAAACAATATGATTGAAAGTATATACAAAAATAAATAAAGTAATTAATAAAAAAAAAAAAGAATTTAGAGAGGTAACTGCAAGAAAAAAATTTTCCTTATTGTGTATGTGGAGTTTCGTTTACTGTTTTGGCATACTCCTCTGCATTTTTTTAAAGCACTAAAGAAAAATTGTATTCACATCATTTTTCTTTTTACCTCTTTTAATTTTTTTTTTTTTAATTGTTGAGGGCACATACTTTGCCAAAAAGAGAATGAGGAGAAAGCACCCTGTAGTGGGGTATGGTCATACCATGATCCCTTTTCTTTACCATACTGGGACTTTGGGCATTCACATGCATCCAGTGTGTTTTTCAAGCCAATGGGTCTGGGATTTGAAATGTAGCCTGCCATGTGGGATCAACTCCTCTAATGATTAGGCCATGGACTAGCTCTCTCTTTAATTCTTAAAGGCCAAGAGTTTGATTCTCAGTTATATGCATCACAATAGTTTGCTAAGTGTATATTTTTAAAGTTTATTTTTCCCATGAATGAGAGTAACAGAGAGAGAGAGAGAGAGAAGGGGGGGGGGAGACAGCACCCCAGCAGAATCTTGTAGCCATTATCTAACCCTAGCCATCAGCCAGTTTGAGATCATGAGGAAGTGAGTGCCTGGTGTACTCAAGATGTTCTCGGGACTTGAACCAGGAACCTTCCCATGTGGTACTACCTTGCACGGCTTCGTGTTTTACCATGGTGCCCCTGTCTGGTCTCCTCATATGCTAAATATATTGATAGAAGATAAATTAAGAAAATTTTGTTTATTGAAACTGAGGGAAAAAAAAATAAGACTTGCAAACCAGTTGATTCCAACATCTGTCATGTTTGGACAGAGTGTTTAAACCACAGTTTGAATATAAATTGAGTTTTGGCTGGTGAACAATTTCTTATTTCAGAAACGGTTTACCTCAAAAACATTTTGAGGATAAATGTTTTTTACCTTTCCAAACATTTATGCTAATTCAAGCATGGGCAAGTTTGAAAGCAAAAAGGAAAACACACTTGGAAAAAGAGGATAGAAGATGCTAGTGAGAAAGTTGTGCTGCTATTATCCCAGCATGGAGCCTTGTGTAGTTGATTTCTCTGATCCCTTTATCACTCTTATCAAATCAGTTAACCAGTCTTATAAATTCTTTGTCTATAGTATCTCTCAAATGGTCCAGTTTGCATTGCTGGCTTCCTAAGTCAGGTTGTGACCCCTTATTTTTAGGCCGCTATACTAATTTAATATTTCATTTCTTTGTTTCTGGTTTCTTTTACCTACAATCTGTCTCAAATAGGTCACCAGACACATTTTCTTGAAGGATCACTTTCTCCCTATCACTCTTCTGCACAGAATCTTAATTGCTTTCCCATTGCCTCTACATTTGAACTCCTTAACAGATACTGACATGGCACATCTGGTCTACTTTGCCTGCTTGTCCAGCCTTGTTTCCAATATTCCCGGATGTTGAGACATGCCCATTGACTATCTGCTTAGCATTCTCCAAATGTACATTTTCCTGGCTGCATGGTTTTGTTCTGGTAATTATCAGTTTTCTCAAATTAGATTTTTCATTTTTATAATATGTCATGGAAAGGCAGTGGAATTGTTTATCATAAAGTTTGTCTAGATTTTCCAGCCTAGGTATTGTATTTTCTAACCCCACTCCTTTTAGGTAAACTTTATCTTTGGAACAGTTTTAGGGTCACAGAATATTTGAGCAGAAATGCAGTGTTTTACCTACTAACCTTACCACCCTATAGCCTCCCAGACAGAACATGCTCTACCAAAGCAATGCCTTTGCTACATAACAATCAGCTAATTTGCGTCAATACATCATCACCCAGAGTTTTAGTTTACATTAGAGTTCAGCCTTAATCTTGTATATTCTGTGGGTTTGAACAAATTTATGACCTGTACCCACCATTATAGTATCACACAGGACAGTTTCACTGCCTTAAAAAGCCTCTGTGCTCCATCTGTTCACGTCTCTTTCTCTCCCTAACTCCTGAAAATCATTTATTTAATTTTTTAACTGTCTCCAGAGTTTTTTTTTTTTTTTTTTTTCTGGAATGTCCCATAGTTGGAATCACACAGTGTGTAGCCTTTTTAGATCAACTTCTTTCACTTAGTAATATGCATTTGAAGTTTTTGTCTTTTTATGGCTTGAGAGACTTTTTTTTTTTTTTTTTAATATTCCATTGTTTGGATATACTGCAGTTTATTTACCCGTTCATCTACTAAAGGACATCTTGGTTTGGCAATTATGAATAGAGCTGCTTTTACCATCCATATGTAGGATTTTGCATTGACATAAATTTTTACCTCTTTTGTGTGAATGCCAATGATCATGATTGCTCAATTGCATGGCATGAGTACATTTAGTTTTGTAAAAAAAAAAAAAGAAACCTGTCAAACTATCTTCTAAAGTGGCTATACAATTCTCAGTCCCAGTAGCAATAAATCAGTTTCTATTTCTCTATATCCTTACCAGCATTTGTTTCTGGGGTTATCCTAGCCTTTCTGGAGTTTGTATGTAATTTGGTATGAGAAGTTCTATGTATATAATAACTTTGGGTAACTAGTTAGGCAAATTCAATACTGCATACATTGGCTATTCATCAATAATATAAATGTGATTTAAAATATTTCCACAATTTTAGGAAATAAGGGGAATTAAAAAATGAGTTACCGGGACCAGCAGGCAGCGTAATGGTTATATTGCTGGACTTCCACATAGTCAACCATAGTTTGAGTCCCACATCCTGGGTCTTAAAACTCACGCTGTGTGTGTGGGGGAGGGGGGGTGGGTAAAAT
Organism: Tupaia tana; assembly: GCA_026018925.1. Lineage (NCBI taxonomy): Eukaryota > Metazoa > Chordata > Mammalia > Scandentia > Tupaiidae > Tupaia > Tupaia tana. The sequence continues at coordinate 196,490,910 of JAKSZU010000006.1, read as the reverse complement.
CCCAAGAGAAGAATGGAGGAGAAGGGATTGTGGCATGACCATCCCCTCTCGGTGGTGATTTCTTGCTTTTTGTCTCTTCTCTCTGTCTTGCTGGCTAGCACATGTGCTCTATAGCAAAAATCTCTGAAAACAAAAAATGAGTTACTAATGACTGTATAATTTATTTAAGCTGTTATGAACCTGAGAAAGTTGTTTAGAGCAAAATTTGAAGATTATATGTTACTTCAACTTTGAAAAATATATTTTTATTTACTAAACAATTAATTTAATTATATATTTTTAAGAGTTTTGGTGTAGCAAGAAATTAATTACCTGCTTCCATGTATTGGAGGCATTTTTTACATAGTTATAAAGTAAGACTTAAGGAGTAGGAAATATACCCCTTCTTTCTGTACCTAGAGACTGATAAAATACTTTTTCAATAAATATTTATTAAATAAAATATTTTTATCATTTAAAATACACCAAATTTTGGATGGATTTTCTTAATAGAGATGAGTTTACAATAGCAATTCATAAATTTAACTATTGAGGTGTCATCAATAAGCCCCAGTGAGGTTTATCCATCCTTTAGAAAATGCGATATGAATAATACAGTCTTGCTTCCTAGGTACCTTTGCACTAGCTCCCAAAAATGTAGTGCTACATTTTAGTAATCATCTTCGTGTATGCGTGTGTGTGTGTGTGTGTGTGCATGTGCGCACATGCAAGCTTTTTGCTATAGGATGCGTGTGCTTGCCGGAGAGATAGAGAGAAAGTGAGAAATCACCCCTCAGGGGGGATGGCCACTTTGCAATCCCTTCTTCTTCATTCTTCTCTTGCTATTTGTGCCCCATGCCGGGTATGAGTTTCAAGCTGCCAGGTCTGGGTCTTGAACCACAGTTCACCACATGGGAGTCTAGAACCTTAACCACCAAACCACTTGCTGGCCCAGTAATCATCTTAATCTAGGTTTGCATTACTATACTCTTTCTTCCTTTAGGGGGAAGAGAAGCTTCAGTAAATTACTTGTATTTTATTGACTACATTAGATTTCTCTAGAGAAACAGAAACAATGGCCATGTATTGTATATCGATAGCATATACAAATATTTAGATATATTAAAGGGAATTTCTTAGGGGAATTGCCTCATGTGACTATGGAAGTTTAGTTGTACCATGACTGGACATTCATAAGCTGGAAACCCTGGGGTGCAGAAAGTATGTCTCTAAGTCCAAGAGTCTCAGAGCCAGGGAAGCTGATGGTATAACTCTCATTCTGAGGCTGAAGGCCTGAGTACCTGTGGGGCTACTGATTAAAGCCCTAGAGACCAAAGGCTGGAGACCTGTAGCTCTGATGCCCAAGGGCAACAAAAGAAGAGTATGTCTCAACTACAGAAGACAAATAATTTTTCTTCTGCTTTCTGTTCTATCCAGGGCTTCTACCAGTTGAATATTATCTACCCACATGATTCCATTATCTGATTAATTAAATAGTAACATTTTTAGCCTTAGATCATCCATTAAAAAAGTTTTCAAAAGAGATTTAAATAATAATATCAAAAGTATATTTTTTTCTGGTTACCTGACTCTGTTTTGTATAACATCATGTTGATTCTCTTTTAGTTGATTGTCATTTACAGATTACATTTTCTTTTATAGCCTCTTTTTGAGATCTATCTGCAACAGTTTCTTATCATAAAGATTTTTAAGGACTCTGCACATAATTTTTACCTTAATATTTGTATAAATGAAATATGGATTTACATTTGAAGAAAAATGAAAAAAGGACGGAAACAGTTATGCTACAATGACTTTGAAAACTACGTTACTTATCTGTGTTAGAGGATATCGATGCCAAGAAAACTGGCTTAAATATGAAAACCTGAAAAATGACAATGCCAGTGGGAAAATTATCTTCACAACATCCCCTTTTATGAGCACATGCACAGATTTGATTTGCAATATAAACAGGAGAACTTTTGAACATGGAGGGAAATTAATATGTTAGAAACACATGACTTATGATACACCAAAGACTGGCAAAGCCTCATGCTTATCCTAATACAGGATCAACATAAAATAAGAGATGATTATTGATGATTCTAGCCCAGAAAGAGATGTAAAAAAATTCTCAAATAATGTTTGTGGGACCAGCAGATGGTGTAATGGTTATGTTGTTGGTCTCCCATGTAGTTGACCAGACCCAGTGGCTTAAAACTCATACTGGGCATGGGTGCATGCATGTCCAAAATCCCGAAAGGAAAATGGAGAAGAGAATGCAGTGTGGCCATCCCCCCTGGGGGAATGATTTCTTGCTTTTTCTCTCTCTCTCTCTCGGTCTCTCCAGTGAGTGCATACACCCTATAGCAAAAATCTCTCTCTCTCAAAAAAATCAAATGATGTTTGCATTTGGCTTTTCTGTATTTTTATTTTGCCTCAATTTTAATAAAGTATATATAGGAAATAGAGCCAAAATTTGGTAATTAACTATGTAACACTCACTTATTTGTCTCTGAGGGTCACCTTGTGGTCTGTTGTTTGGATGACAGATAGGAATCATTACTATTATTTTTCCTATTATTATTGGTGTAGTTATTATTGAGACAGAAGGGTAGGGAAGATGGAGAGAGAGAAGTATTTTTGACAGGGTCTTGCCATGCCATGATCCACCCAGTCAGTCTCTTAGTAGGTAGGGTTGCATGAGCATACCTCCACTCCCAGCTTAGCCTGGTTTGAGAACTGAATCAGCCTTGCACAGCAGTTCCTTACCTCTTGTGCTAAGTGGGTGAGCCAGGAAATATTTAACTAAATTTGGCAAATGTACAGGATTTTCAGACTGGATTTGAACGTAGGTTGTATAAATTGCTTAACACTCTTGAATTTTATGGGGGAAATAGAGATTTTGCTGGATACATTAATAAATGCAGTTATGACACTTAGTATGGTGTTTAGAATTTAGTCCATGGGAGAAAACAATCTTATCAAAAGAGCTAAGTGGTGTAAATAACCTGCATTGAGTGTCTGGGCAGCTTTATTCAACTCTTGAGTTGAGGCCTGACTTCTGAGATTTCTTAAATGATTTAAGCTTCGATTTCCTCATCTCTAAAATGAAGAGAGTGAAAATTTCTTCCTGTCTAAAATGACCATAAATTTCTATACTTGTATAGTAATCAAACCTTTTGTACAAATGAAATCTCTGACAAAAGGTTAGTATTTGAAAGTGAGAAAGTGATAAAGGCCAAGCTGGTGGTATCAGGTGGAGGGAGTGGAGAAGGAGTTAAGCCTCCCCCTCACGGCCTCCCAGAGCTGCCTAAGGCACCACATAGGAAAAACATCTGGACTCAGAAGAGCAGAGGAATAGCTGACTGCCAAGACGCTTTGGAACAAGTCTTTCTGCTCTATTGACATTTGCACAGTGTATTAGCTAGATGATTTTTCATTAAACCAATTGTTTATTGCATCTCTGTGAGATTAGGCTCAAACAGTAGTCTTTATAACAAAAGCAAGCGAATGATGTAATCCATTTTAACAATAAAATGAATTTAGTGATTCAACCCAGTGCTCAGAACTCATTATATTGAAGAGCGAATCAATATGCCATAAAAGCTTGATCTATCTATCTATCTATCCATCTATCTATATGTTTTCCTAGTCAGATCCATACAACCATAATTATCATAACTGGTAATGTTGGAACAATATTTTCTTTGTACCTGTCACTTCATGTCCCTCAGAAAGGTGTCATCAGCTCCATACTGGCCAAAATAAAATTCCCAAAGTGAATAAAGTTAATTAATGTTTTTGTGTAATAACCTCCATTTAAAATCAGATTTAATTAACTGTATACTAGGCTCTGTTCTCATTTTACCATCAAATTACCTTTTGCAAGAGATGTCATTATGGTCATTTTATAGATGTGGAAAATGTTATTTATGTTGAAGAAATTTACCTCAAGTCACACTGGCTATTAATTTGCAAGGCCCATATATATTTTTTTTTTTTTTGGAGAGGTTTTTGCTACAGGGCGCGTGCGCTCGCCAGACAGAGAGAGACAGAGAGATAGAAAGCAGGAAATCACCCCCCAGGGGGGATGGCCACGCCGCAATCCCTTCTCCTCCATTCTCCTCTCGGGATCTTGGGCACGCACGCACACACGCCCGGCGTGAGTTTAAGCCGCCGGGTCCAGGACTCGAACCGCGGTCGACTACGTGGGAGTCCAGCGACATAGCCATTACGCTAACTGCTGGTTCCCAAGGCCCATATTTGAACTCAGATCTTTGATTCCATAGCAAGTTGTTTTGTGCTAAGCTATACAAGCCTGTGGAAATTCAGACAAAACAATGCACAAGCTTTTCTTTATTAAGAGTGTGTTTTTATTGTTTTACTCGAGAATTCTAAGCAGTTCAGAGAAGCTCTCTGAATCATCCAATGACACACAGTTAATAAGTATTCAGGGTGCCCTAGATTTTTCAAATATATCATGGAAAAGTATTCTTATTTTAAATTATAGTGAAAACCTTTGCCTCCTGATATTAATATTTATTGATTTTTTTCAAGGCTCAATGAATAGTTCTTACGAAAATTCGTAACTCTTCAGAGCCAACCCGCATTCATAAATAACAAATCTTGTCATTATCTACATCTGTTCTCATTGTCTATAGGCTTAAAAATCCTCTATTTATTATGGGAGCCAAAAGAAATGGCTGCCCAACAGTGTTTCTATCGAATTCTGGCCCAGTTTCTCACTTAATTCTTTAATTGAGAATGAAATGCTTATCCCAAATAAATAAGGGACCTACTAAACTGCAGTGATTAGCATGCAATGAGTCTCGGATTCCATTTACTTATGGAAATCAAGGAAAATCCAACATTCTAGCAATGCGATTTGATGTCAGCTGCCTGATCTGGCTGTTAGGACTGCAGGAGTTACTACTTTAATATCACATTAGCACATCATTAGCTTGAACCATGCTACAGCAGTATGAAAATGAGCAATTTTCATTTTTTAAAAGAGACAATATGAACTTTTCCTGCTGTTTAAATTTGTTTTATGTGCGTATATTGGGGTTGTGATAGAGGATACAGGGAGCAGAGTTATATTTTAAATTAATAACAAGTAGTTTTTGCAAAGTGTGTGTATATTTAGAAATTAAATCTAAAGTATATTTTTAAAGTAAAAAGTAAAATGAGCTGTTTCATATTATTTGTTTTAGGTTTTGTATACTTAACTGCCTGAAAATCTTTTCTGGAATAAAGTGGGTCAGAAATAAGCAAACAAATAAACAAATGAAACACTTCTACTTTATAATTTTGAAATTACATTTACTTCATGAAGTCAGACTAAAATATATTTTGAATGGATGAGTAAGAATCTCATTACTTATTATCTATGTGGCAAAATTGCCTTTTTAGAAAATTTGGCACACATACTCTATTTTGGTTTTATTATGTAATAATTACAAGTTGTACAGTTACTTCTGCAATTCCTAATGCACTTTAACATATCCTATTATTTCAGCTACATATAACCTTATAATATGGCCATAGCAAATATTGGAATCTTCATTTCATGGATGAAGAGACTGGGTTTTGACATTCCCTGAGTCATACAAATCTATGGTTTGCTATCTACAGAAATCAGAACAGAAAACTTAACTTCTCAATGCCTCAGTTGGGCCATCTATAACATGGGAATAACAGTTAGATCTGTCTTGTAAGATTTTCATGAGGAATAAATGAGACAATTTTATATAAGAAAAATCTTAGCTCAGTGCCTGGAGCATGACAAGCATCTGTAAATGTGAACCTTTGCTGATATTAGTGCTTTAAGAAAAAAATAGGTAAAGATGATTACAAAAAAGTATTGAGAGTTCTATAACATATGATCACAAACACTTACAAAATAGGTGTATAATATTAACTGTCAGCATATTTTCTTTAGATTTTTTCATAATTCTCATTCCTTTTACTCATTTACTTTCTTGCCAATGTGTATCCGCAATAATATTTTTCCATTTAAATATTTCACCTCCATTCTGCATGATTTTCTCAACTCCATGTTTAAGTATTTTCTCTATGCGTGATCTAATTTTATTTCTAGAATTTCCTTTTTGCCTATTATAATCTTTCTATCCTTTTTTAGAAAACAATTTTTTTTACATTATTTTCTACTTTTTCTTTATCTAATATTTAAACATGCTTATTTAAAAATGGCTTTTTCTGTAGGAGTCAGGTTCCTCAGGTATAGTTTCTCCTCTTTGTTTTGTCTTCTGATTCTCTCTCTTTTGTTTTCCTACTGGCATCACAGGTCTTTGCATATAGCACATTTGGAACAGATACCGCTATAATGCATCCTATGTGTTTTAGACCTTCTCTAAGGGCATCATCATGAATAGAGCCTAGAAAAGGCAAAAAACAAAACAAAACAAAACAAAACAAAACAACAAAAAAACAAATCTCAGACCAGCGTTTGCTCAAGTGCTGGACCCAAAACTTGCGTACTTTCTGGGGCATGTAAGAATTCAAGTTCTATGGCGGGGATTGGAGGGGAGGGAGTAGGTACAGGCTCAAGGCTGCAGGGTTTGGTGGCTGCCTGTTTTTATCCATGGTCTTGAATAGGCAGTGGTCTTGCTTACTCTGGGGATAAAAAAAATAGGAAGTAGAAAAAGGAAAGCAGCCTGTTAGAATACCGTGACCTTGAATTCGGGAGCATGAACTCATAACTCAGAAAAGGATGTTACCACCTTTCCTTGGAGAGGCAGCTTCCAGGTGAAGGCCCTGATGTTTATGCAAGTCATTTGGCATGCTTCAAAATACACCTGACTATGTGAGCTTTATCCCTGTGGAAGCAGCACATCCAGGGCACACCCTTCCAGGCTCTCTTTCATGGTGTTGGAGTGGACACCTGCTGCATGGGAATATTTCTTCTTTGCTTTTAACTTTTCTTTTCATGATGACCAAAGTAATGCATGCTCAGGGTAAATGGAGATAAAAAAGGAAAGTACAGAAAAACGTAAAAAATAGTCATCTGTATCCTTACTGTAGTGATATTCTGGCATATTTCTTATTGGCCCTTTGGGCCTCATTGTTTTCCTTTACATAATTGAGATCATACTAAAGACACTTTTTAAAAAAATCCACCTAAATATTATAAACAATTGATAAGTTTTCAGAATCGTGATGCTTACCCTTTTTAAACCATGTGATTGCACAATTCAAATGGAGCCTAAATTTTATACATGATTACTAAAATTCGGGCCTGATATTAAATTAGAAAGTAAAGCAAATAGTCTGGAAAATAGTCTGATTATCTTGACCATTATTTAATAATGACTCACTGAAACTGATGAAGGAGTAGAATAAAGAAGTCAGTTTGCAAGGGGGAAATCACACACACAAACTCATTTTCATTCCAGGCAACTTTAGTAATGTTTCAACAAAATTATGGTGGCTAATGAAGAGCATAGGTAAAAAGGAGTTATAAAAAGGCCTGTGTTAATTCCAAGAAATTTAATCAATCTATATTTGTAGTTGTCCCAACATCCTCTTCAAGTTTGTAGCATTTGCACTCTGATACAGAAGTACATTAAATAAATGAGCAAAGAAGTGTAAAGTGCCCACTCTTTGCAGTATAAAAATAGAACAGCCCTTATCCTTAAAGCATATAATGTTTTCATTAGCTGTCATTATTATAGGGATGGAGTTAGTGATGTGCCATTAAACATTTATTGTCATCAGGTTATTACAGATCTAGGTCATTAACACTGCCCCTCATAGCTAGGGGTAGCATGGAACTTGACAATGTAAGCATGGAATCCTTGACTCAGCTTTACAAGTTAAAAGCTAAAGTGCTTGGGTAATAAGGCTCTTTAGCCCTTTGCTTTCTCTCCTTAAAAAATTGCATATAATCAGGCCTCCATCATAGATAGAATTGTAGTAAGGATTAAATGGGAAGATACTCTGCAAACTCCTAAGCAGTAGATGTCAAAATGTGGTCCCATGGATGTTACTGGGGACTTGGTGGAGATGCTCCACCCAAGATCTGCTGAATCAAAAGCTCTAGGGGTGAGGCCCAGCAAGTTGTGTTGTAGCAAGCTCTCCAAGTGATTCTGCTGCCTCCAGAAGACTAAGAACCACCATTGTAAAGTTTTACACAAATGTCAGGAACTGTAATTATGAAGTATTCTGCGATGTTCAAGGATCCAAGATACCCATTGGCCCTAAAATATACCTTGCTCACTTGTCTAGTCTCTGCCTTCAGTTTGCCTAGGTAATGAGCAAGAATAGATTAAGAAAGAGTAGCAAAAAGAAAATGAAAAAAAAATAAAAGATCATCCACAAAATATTAATTTTCAAAGTACTTGATTAATTAGCTGCAACTCAGCTGGAATGGCCTGTTCCCAGTTCACATGGACCCTGGTTGGAAAATTGGGCTTTTTATGGTCACCCCTCCAGCAGGACCTTGGAGGCCTTAGGGATATACCTCCAAAAGGAAAGGAAATTGCCGCAATTGAAATCAACCTACCTCTCATGTTATTAAAGGGCATCTTCTAGGTTAAAATGTGAGGATGATTTTGAGTTGACTATGTATGTGATGAAATCAGGGAGACTGCATCTTCTATTCTTGCTGAGACAAAAGGGGGGAAATAGAAAAAAATTTCATCTTGCTTTCACTGGGGTGCCATCTCAGACTCTTGCAGGAGCCTTGGCATGACAGGCCCATTTAGGAAATACTGAGCCACACACCATGCTATTGCGGTTACCACTCATAACAGCTTCAAGAGCTATGGGCTGACACTGGCTCCTTTTCACTGAAGAAAAATGGCACAGAGAAGATGATTAACTGCCTTAAGTCACACAGCCAATATTTATCAGAGCTTAATTTTCTAGTCTAACTGTGTTGCTCCCTGAGTAATGATTCTACCCTGTTGACTTTCAGTTTTTATGGATGTTGTTTGTTCAATCTGGAGTAGAGTGTCTTGTTGTTGGCCTCTGTCAGGTTCTTGTTACCTTTTGTGGCTTGGAAGAATCTGAGGATTCAAGGCAGTTATGTCAGTATCTCAAGTTTTTATTCCCATTTGGTGACTATTTTTTTTAATTTTTAAAATTTTTTGTTTGATACCAGCTTCTTTTTTTTTTTTTTTTTTTATAAAGGTATTTATTTATTTATTTATTTATTTTTTTAAAATAATTATTTATTTTTTATTTATTCATTCGTTTATTTTTTTTTTTTTTAAATTTGATCAAAGAGACACAGAGGGTGAGAATGAGAGAGAGGAAGTGAGAAAGCAAGCCACCAGATTCAGGACTTGAACCCTGGTCGGCTATGTGGGAGTGTCCAGCGCCTTAACCACCACGCCACCTGCTGGTCCCAAGATACCAGCTTCTTTATGAACAGTCTCCTCCTAACTGCATGTAGATGTACCAGCAATGAAACCGAGCACTCATTTAATTCAGTGAGGACCTGCCTTTCTGTTTATAGTCTATTGAAACAGGAATTGATTTCTGGTGCAAATTAGGCTAAGTGCAGCATTTAGAGGAGGATTTGGATCCTTGCTTCACAACATTGTTCCCTTGTAGACTAAGAGACAGAGACAACAGGGATAGAGATGAAAGTAGATCTCAGAAGAAAGACTATCTTAATAATATTGTAGCTCTTGGTTCTGGTACCTTCTGAAGCTCTATTTCTTAGGACAGCTTTGTATTTCTGTAATAAATTTCTACCTTTCCACTTAAGGTAGGCTCACTGGTTATCACTTGGTTGCAGTCTCATTGGGTCATGGAAAATATTTACAGGCAACTGAGCAACTCACATATAAGACTTTTATATCCATGGACCACTTTTTCTGGCTCCCAGGACCCTTTAGTGTCTTACAAACTCCATCTCTCTCTTCTTTCCTCTGTAGTAAACTTAAGTTGCTTGGCTGCTCAATTATATGTTTGCCTATTGTCTTCACCTATCCCTCCCCAGCTCTGAACATCTGCACACCCTTCTACCCTCTCCTGCTTCCCATCACACGTATTGTGTGGTTCTTGTCAAAACACTTCCAAAAATTGTAAGAGAGGATGTCCACTCACCAGAGAGAGAAAGAGAAAGTGAGAAAGCATACCCCCCATGGGGGATGGTCACAAAATCTCTTTTCATGCATTTCCCCCATCAGGATTTTGGGCATGTATGCACATGCACCTGTGTGTTTTTCAAGCCATTGGATCTGGGAATGGAACTGTGGATTGCTCATGTGGGGCCCAGACACCTTCACCACCATATCACTGGCTGGCCCCAATAGAAATTTTTAATTTTTTTTTTTAAGTTTGGCAGTCATCTTCATGAAACATCATTATTAGAGATTACGCCCAAGCTAAAGTGTTTGGGTAATAAGACTCTTTATTCCTTTGCTTCCTCTTCTTAAAAAAAAAACACGTGTAATAAGGCCTCCATCATAGATAGAACTGTGGAATTCATCACAGAAACACACAGATGCACATGTATGGAAGCCCAAAATCCTGGAGAAATGGATGAGAAGAGATTGTGGTGTGCCTATCCCCCACCCCACTTCTCTTTCTCTCTTTCTCTGTCTCACTTTCTCACTCTCTGGAAAGTGTACATACCCTTTTACATTTTTTTAAAAGTATTTTTGACAAGAACCATACAACATGTGTGATGGGGGTGAATTCCACTCTTCTGAAAGAGTAAATTACCTTTCTTGGATTTATGCTGTTAAACCAAGTTGCAAAACTCAGCGGCGAATCCCTATAGTGCAAACTTTACAATTGGAGTTTTATCTGATTTCCTTTTTTAATGTATTCAATATCCCATTAAATGTTGTGACTGATATGTTCTATATCTTAGACCACAGTCTTCCGAAGATGAACCAATAATACTTAAACACAGAATTATTAAAATGTAGAAGATATCCAACCTTTTATGCATGTACTAGTCCCCACTACAACCTTCCTGCCTTTTGGTTATCTAATCTCTCTTTTTTGTAAAAAATAATTTTATTTATTTATTTATTTATTTATTTATTTATTTATTTATTTATTACTAGAGAGGAACACACGGGGCGGGGGGGGGAAGGGGGGGAGAGAGAGAGAGAGAGAGAGAGAGAAAGAGAGAGAGAGAGATATTGAGGGAAAGTGAGGAAGCAAGTTGCAAGTTGCCATGTCTGGGACTCGAACTGTGGTGTTACTCTTAAACTCTTTCCACAATGGAGACCTACATAACTTTGTAAATTAGTAATTTTTCTTCTTAAAATAAAACATACCTCTTTGTTCCATCCAAATTCTGTTCTAAAGAGCATCTTAGAGCAAATACGCTCCCTGTACTTGATGGCAGCATCATCTCTAAATTTTGCTTCCTCAAGGCAAACAATGCCATGCGCGCTCACCTGGTTTTCAGTAAGTGGGTTCACAGTGTTATAGTCATTCGATGTCATCCTGACCATTACCTTGCTTCACAATATCTTTCTTTAATGTGGCCCTGTAAAACTGAACACAGTAATTGGAACGTGACCTGGACTTCTTTCACTATGGAAGTAAACCAGGACCACATTTATTTTTCCTAATACCTCTATCATCTTTTCGGCACCTAGCATCTTTTTTTCACAGATTATATCATCAAATCAGGACTCTTGAATCTTGTATTACTATGGCTTTAAACAAGAAAAGAAATGTAGGACTTACATAACTATCATCACAGAAATAAGATATCATAGAGAAAATTGGTCACTTTTAATTTTACATGCAGCCTTGTGCATTGACTGAGCTATACGCACCCTCATTTTTTTCCAGAATGAGATGACCCTCCTTTTATCAAAGATAACCTGTCCACCTGCAAATTCATTATTTCGTTTCTCCCTGAGACCTGGTCTTATCCTTTTTTCCCCTTTTCTTCTCTTCACTAGCTCTCCCATCTCTGCCTCTGAAGTGCCTCCAATCTCCCATTACAAATATAACAGAATCTCTCTTGTAGCTACTACCTTACCTCATTCCCTTCTTTCATTACTGAGCTAAGAAAGTGCATGCTGCACTTCCTCCTCATTTATTTTTAAAAGTGTACTTTAATTTGTCTTCCATCTCAACCACTCTGCTGAAATTGTTCTTATTAAGTCTAACAATTGGTCTGTGAAATTTAAAGGTCATTTTCAAGTCCTCATCGTAATGGACTTCCAGGCTGTATTTGATACTGTAATCACTTCTTTCTTGAAATTTTCTATTTCTATGGCTTCCAAGATGTAGAACTGACTCTGCTAGCTTTCCCTGTACCATTCTTTCATGTCTCTCAATGGATTTCTTTTCCTCTTTCTGGCTCTTAAACTCTGGAGTACCCAAAGTAATGCTGGACTAATTGAGTCTTTGACATCTCTCATCCTGGTCTGTGCCTCCTATCTCTTGTCCTCTTTTTCTTTGTCCTCCTTTCATCTCAGTCATCCTCCAAATGACTGCTTGAGTGATCCACATGAAATGTAAGTCTGAGCCTGCCACTTCCTGGTTACATCCTTGCTTTACCTCCTCATTGCCTGTGTGATAAAATCCTGTTCTTTTCCACAACTTATTGTCATTATGGCTCCCTTTTTTTGCTTCTCCAGTAGCATCTCTCACCATTTCCTGTTCTGCATTTTGGTGCTCAAGATTTTCTGCATAGTCCAAACTGGTTTTCTGTGTGTCATTCTCTTGTTGTGTTTTCTGGTGGAATAAAGCCCGTCTTAGCTTAAGGGCCTATTTTACGGGGACACCTTCCTTTCTCCCTTCATTCTCCATTGGATGAGCTAAATGCTACTTTGCATTTATATGAATATGCCTATTACTTCATATTTTTTCCTTTTTTCAAATTTGCCAGAGGGACATGTGCTTCCCAGAAGGAGACATTGAGATAGAGGGAGCGAGGGAGAGGGAAAAAGTAGCCCCCGTGGGACATGATTATGCCACCATCTTCTCTCCTACATTTCTTCATCCTGTTGGGATTTTGGGCACACTTGCACACCAGTCTTGATGTTTCTCAAGCTGTCAGGTCTGACTCTACCCACCTGGTTGTCCGTGTGGGATCCAGATCTCTTAACCACTAGGCCAGCCCCTTCATTTTCTGTTTATAGTTCTCTTTGTTCAAGTAGACTCAAGAATTGTGAGGAATTAGTTTAAATTTTTTATTATTAGTAATATCTTCATCTAGCAGAGGACCTGAATGAATGATAAACCACTGTATGGAAGTTTTGCTATTTCTGTCATAGTACATTTTTGTAGACATCCTTCATTTATCTTTTCTTGTAGCTAGTTTGTTATAGCCTAAAATTCCAGGCTGTCCTGCTTTTTAAAATTCTCCAGTTGACTATCAGTGCTATTCATCTTCTTGCCATTCCTCGTGGAACTGGCAGGTAGATATGTATACCACCTTAGTCTTCATTTAAATCATTAACAGCAAACCTTGACTGATTGGATCCTATGGTAGAATTCCAGAACTGGTGAGTGTATCCTAGCACTGAATGTCTTATTATTCTTTTTTCACAAATTGCCAAAATAAAGTCATCTTTGCCAAACAGCTCAGTTGCAGATTGGGTTTATGTATCTGATTCTAGTTACTGTCTTGGGTCTTCTCCCTTTTATCATTGAAAGTTTATTTAAGGGTTATCAAGAGATGGAGTTAAATGAATTAAGTAAATATTATTTTTAAATTTATTTTTTTATGTCTTATAATTTTTTATATACACTTAATTGTTGTATATCTTTTTTTTTTTTTTTTTTTTTTTTTTTTTTTTTTTTTGGGAGAGGTTTTCGCTATAGGGCGCGTGTGCTCGCCAGACAGACAGAGAGAGACAGAGAGACAGAAAGCGAGAAATCACCCCCCAGGGGGGATGATCACGCCGCAATCCCTTCTCCTCCATTCTCCTCTCGGGATCTTGGGCACGCACGCACACGCGCCCGGCATGAGTTCTAAGCCTCCGAGTCCGGGACGCGAACCGCGGTCGACTACGTGGGAGTCTAGCGACATAGCCATTACGCTAACTGCTGGTTCCCAATTGTTGTATATCTTTGTGGGGTACAAAATAGATTTCAAAGCATGCATGCAGTGTACAATAATCAAATCAAGGATAATTCCATATTCATTATTTTCAACAAAGAACAACACATTGTGTACCTTAATTTTATATGATTAGCAATAAATTTTATCTGCTAATGAGGAATATAAGAATGTAGCCACTTTTCACTGATTATATCAGAGCCCTTGTATTAATAATTGTAAAAGACAATTTCTATTTATCATTATTCCAAGGAAAAATACCACATTATTATATCAAAGAAATCTACAATCATATGTTCTGGAATCCCATAAGACACAATTTTAATGTTTATTGTAAGAGACTAAGTATTAATAATTAATGTTAATTGAATCCTTATATGTATCAGCAACTTTTCTAGGATTTTACATGAATTAATTTTATTCCTCGAATCAACCCTATGAAGAGGGGATAATTATTTATTTGTCTTCAGAATGAGATACTAAAGCACAGAGAGGTTAGGGAACTTGTCTAGGGATATATACATAGTAAATTAAAAGACTTACCAAGTTTGGTTTTAGTAAATATATTCACAAGTATACACTCTTTTGCCACAAGTTCTAACCATCACTGTCCTATCTAGCATGAAACTATGCCCTTCTTAGAAAGCAACATCATCATCTTCAATATAGTATACTCAGTTCTCTGTATGCATTTCTGTGAGTGGGTAGGCAAAGTTTCTGGGTTTAGAATACAAATGATGAAAACCCTGGTGGGTGGAGAAGCAAAAAAAGTTTTTTTCCATCCAGTTTCTTGTAATCTAATTTGTTTCTGATGGACTTAGAAGGGAATTGGGAATAGAAAAAGGTCCATCATTATCTTCTTTATTACAGTCATCATCATTATCTTTATTGTGGTAGGAAATGATCTATCCCTTTCTCAGTATTTTTCCCTTGGTCTATAAATAGGAACGTGGCCTTCTTGATGAAGAAGATAACATAGGTGTTCCCTTCCAGCACCACCCACCCCTGCTTCACTTCTCCCTGTCTGGGAGCAGTGAATCATATATCTGGAGGATGGTTGGACAAGGTGGAGAGTTCCGTGGGACCTGCCTGACATAAAATGGGAGGGAGGGAGAATGATCTGGAAATTTTAATGAAGAGCAAGGATACTCAGCCTACCTTTAGGTCTAGTATGATGGGTATAGTGCAGAAAAAAACAGCCACCTCCTAAAAGGGTTAATCTAGTTTCTGTTACCACAAAAAGGAGAAGGAAAGATTTGGAGGGGAGACTGAGGATAAATAAGACTTTGCTTATAACAAATGATGGATTCCAGAGGGTATAGTCAAAGGTCTGAAGAATTGGAAAGGGAAGGGAGATGGGGACAAAATAAGGGACTATAGAACCGTGTGAGAGTTAAAGGTGGAAAATGAAGGGAGACCTGATTCTAAGGCTTCTAAGGGTAACGGTAACACAGGTGGTCTCCAGGAAGAAAATGGTGGCAAAGTTATGGATTTTAGAGTGTAGAGAGTTCTGGGTATCAGAGACTCCAACTTCATACCCATGATTGGATGCAGGTGGCTTTCAGAGGGACAGTTTTACTCTGAGTACACATGGATCATTTAGCTCTCTACAGGTCATGAGTTAATGAGTAATCTAGTTTCTTTCAGACACATATTAAAATAAAAATGTAACCATTAAAAGTCTTTCCAAAACCTACATTATTTTCTATATTTCCCCCATAAAACATATACTAAAATTTGAGAATCATTGTTCACAAAGAGCATCTGCCTCTCTTTATACCACTTAGTCATGAATGGTAGCCAGGAAGTTACACATGGAAATAGTTGTAGAGGTTATTTATTAAACGTAACTGAACTGATATTAATGAAAAACACAAAGATGGGTGGAACATCATTTCTCAAGGCACTCACATATCTGTGGGGACAGACATGTAAGTAATAACTGATACAAAGCAGAAGTAAAATAGTGTTTGGTACAAGTATAGAAGTAATAAATTCTGGGGAACAGCAGACAACGTAATGGTTATATTGCTGGACTCCCATGTAGTTGACTGCAGTTTGAGTCCTGGATCCAGCAACATAAAACTCAGTGTGTGTGTATGTGTGTGTATGTGTGTGCACCCAAGATCCCGAGAGGAGAATGGAGGAGAAGGGATTGTAGCATGGCCATTCCCCTTGGGGGGCGATTTCTCCTTTTCTGTCTCTATCTCTCCCACAAGTGTACACACCCTATAGCAAAAATCTCTCTTAAAACAAAAAGTGATAAATTCTGAGAGTGGAAGGAGTATAGGGCCAGGAATTTAGGAACATACAAGACAGAAAGTAGAATGTGACTCAAGCTTTGGAAAAAAAATGCTGAAATATCTATAGAAAGTAAATAAAGAATGGCTGGTTCAGGCTTGAGAAGATTTTACAAAATCACAATAATGTAAATGTGTGTGATGTGCATCCATTCAATCAACGTGGCAAGAACATTTAGAAATTAACCTTGACTCCTTCTCTTCCTCATTCCTAGAACATTTGTCAACAAATCCAATTGCTAACCTTTTTACCGAGGTTCTCGAATCAGTCACGGTCTTCTCTGCCTACTGCCACTTTCTCATGTCAAGCCCACTTTATCCCATCTCTTCTGTTCCAGGCCTTTGCAACTCACTTCTTACTGGCTTTTCTGCATCTGGTCTGTCTCTATTCTAATTGCTCTTAGACACTGCCACTAGACCTATCTTTACTAAACACAAAACTGATTCTCTATCTTCCTGCTTAGAGCATTGATTATAGAATAAAATTTACATTCCTCTGTCAGTTACTCAAGGCCCTTCAACATCTCAGCTCATCTCCCTGTCTACTCTAATTTCTGGTTTTATGGTCTCTGAGTTACCACATGGTTTACTCATAATAAACAATTTTATTCCCTAAATGATGCCTTCCTTTTTTTCCCCCAAGTCTGCATCTTTGTTGAAATGCCTAATCCCAGATTTTGACTCTTTCCTTTTTTCTTCATTTAATTGAACTTCTGAGGCCAAAGTCAGAGTTACTTCCTTCTGAAAAGCTTTTCACAACCCCTACCCCTGTCAAAATGAATCACTCTTTGGACATTGCTTTTGCCCAGTAGACCACGCATGGTATTGTAATGATTTATACTCATTCCCATTCTTCTGCTGGACTGAGACTTCCTTGGAAGAAAAGGCCATGTGTTGGTTACTCTGGGCCTAACAAACATTCCCCTCAGGCCTAGCCAATTATTTTATTTGTATAAAATAATTTTCTTTCTTTCCTTTTTAAAATTTATTTATTCCATGAGTGATAAAGACACCGAGGGGGGAGGGAGAGAGAGAGAGAAGCCATCAGTGAACTCCTCCTATCTCAGTCCACCCCCAGCCTCAGGCAGCCTTGGATCATGGAAACCCATGTATGAGCTCATGAGGTCTCCAGATGTGAACCAAGAACCTTTCTATGTAGGTCGTCCTCACAGAGTGTTGTACTACTGTTGTACCACCATCGAGTCCTTAAAATAATCTCCTTTTACTTGTAAGGTTCAAGAGATACTAGAAATGTACACTATTTTCTAGAAGCAAATTGCAATATAATTTAAACTATCTTTGTTATGACATATAATCTTACCTAGTCTGAAAGTCCCTGAACATGACTAATCATGTGATGACTGATAAAAATTAGATCATAGCATGCCTAAGCAGGTAGTTTATCATTTGGAAGATTCATTGGAAGATTCATAGCTTGGAATTGTGGATGTGTGAGGTGTTTTTTTTTTTTTTTTGTTACACCCCGTTTTGAAAATATTTTCCTTTATAACTGCAGGGAACATGTCATGCTTAAGAATAAACTATCTGACTCAAGCAAAAATATAAGATTAGGCTGAAGATATTTTCAGCATTCAAAAATAGGACACATTGAGGTCTTGGGAACTGTAACATTAAATTGGGTAGAGCTGTATTAAGTTGACTAAAACATATTGTGTTTTGAATGAGCACATTCCTAGGATCTGGTCCTATGAAGTGTTCAGTCTGGACTAAGAGTCTCATTACAGCTTAACTGAGATAATGAACTGAATGTTGAATTAGGGATAGGAAAGTAAATCATCATGTCACTAGTCTTGGCCTGATTCATTCAGCTCCTGGTAGATTTCCTCCTTTGCCAGTAAGAGAAAATAATAATCGAATGTTATATATATATGAACAATGAGACTAATAATCATTAGCCATTTCAGTCATGTGACTTCTTGCTCTGAATGCCTTTATATTGTCTTTTTTTTTTTTGAGAGAGGTTTTCGCTATGGGGCGCATGCTCTCGCCAGGCAGAGAAAGAGACATAGAGACAGAAAGCGAGAAATCACCCCCTGGGGGGATGGTCACGCCACAATCCCTTCTCCTCCATTCTCCTTTCGGGATCTTGGGCACACACGCACACGCACCCAGCGTGAGTTTTAAGCCACTGGGTCCGGGATGCGAACCGCGGTTGACTACTTGGGAGTCCAGCGACATAGCCATTACACTAACTGCTGGTTCCCTTCTATATTGTCTTTTTATTTATTAACTTTTTCTTAGAATTTTTGATTTAATTTTATTTCTCATTATTATTTTTTTAAAAAATTTTCTACAGGGCATGCATGCTCATGAGAGAGAAATAGAGAGAGAGGGAGAGAGAGAGAGAGGGAGAGAGAAAGCAAGCCTTTAGGTCTAGGACTGGAAACATGGTCAGCCATGTGGGAATCCAGCCCCTTTAATTACTGACCCCTACATTTTATTTTTTAATGAGTGATACATATTTCTGAGACAAAGAGAGTAAAAGACAATAGAGAGAAAGAAAAATAGTTGTTACAGGGTATCTTTATGCCATAGTCCCTTTTCCCCAAACCCTCATCTCCTCAGGATCCTGGCACCCATTCATACCTGCTGTATTTAGATCTAAACCCAGGGATCTAAATCCACTGTTGGCCATATGGCTTCCAGCATTGCCTATGTGCATTGCCACTGCACCATAGCAGCCGGGCCTGAATGCCTTTTTAGAAATAGACTTTGTTGTAACTCATGAAGTGAAACAGAAGATATTCACATAAGTATTGAAACTGACATCAGATGTAGATTTATACTTTAAAATAAAATAAATTTTAACAGATGAAAATTATAAACTTTTCCCATATTCACCTTACTAAGACCTACTTGTACAATTGTCCTGTACACTTCCATACTTTTTCCCATCAGCCCCCAAACTTTGCCAGTCAGCTAGCAGAACAGGCAATGTAGAAGACAGATTTGATTCCTTTGGAGGAATATGTACACACATTCAGAGTATTATCTTCAATATTAAAAGTTACTTTGAACAAATAAATACTTAAAGGCTCAGAAGGCTATCCATAGAGATGTTCTACTCAAAAGTTAGAATTACTCGGAATTTAGAAGAAATATGATTTCTTTTTTTATTAACAATAGCATGGAATAGGGTTTGCATTTTATAATGAAAGTATAAATCATGGAAATATCTCAGATAATAAAACCAGGGTATATTTAAATGTAAAAAAGGAATTACATTGTAATCCATGACATTATTCTGTATTTATAATGTAATGCTCTTGGAAATGTTTTCTCTCTTAGTTTTCTGAACTTTCTCTTATTTATATAAATGTAAGAAAAATTCTCATCATTATTTACTGGGAATAGAAAAGAGCATAGATGAAAATCTTGTATTAAAAATATCAAGAATGAATAAACGGATACTTTGAAAGGAAATGCTCCATCTATTTGATTCCTGAAATAATAACTATGTAAATTTTAAACTAATTTTCATAGAAAGAACATACATTAATGTATGAAGTGGAAAGTAAATAAAAGGCAAGGTAAATTTTGCTTTAAAAGTTAAGCTATATTATGTACAGTGGGGTAGCTGAGGCTGTTTTCTTCAGAAATCATATCAAATGAAGACTAATGAAAGGAACTGGTCACTTTGTCCTGAGGAAGAGAGGGCTAAAGAAACAATCAACCTGTGGCATTGTGGTTAAAGTGGCTGGATACCATAGAGTCTACTGCGTGGTTTGAGTCCTGGAACCAGTGGCTTGAAAAGTCCTGAGAGGAGACTGGAGAGAGGACTGCGGAGTGGATATCTCCCTCTTGAGAGGTGCTTCCTCACTTTCTTCTTTCTCTCTCACTGGCAACGGCATATACCCTGTAGCAAAATTTAAAAAATAAATAAATATAAAAAGAAAGAAAAAGCTTTTCAATATTCAAAGGCTTCCTCTAAGAAGTAGGAATAGCATGTTTTGGATTACACAACTGCTGCCTGAGGTGGGCAGTTTCTCAGCCTACCTCTTCCAGTTAGCACTGGGATGTGGTGCACATTAAGGGGAACCCAAGTGTGGAGAGGAAGAGGGAATTACCAGGAAGATGATTAAATGTGTGAGATCATATCAAGTGTTTTAATGATGGCCTTGCCTTCATTAAAAGTTTCTACAGAACCCTGTGAAAGGTAGTAATAACAATCACAGGACAGTGGTGGCTTTATTCTTCTAAATACTTTAGAGATAGTATATGTTTTAAAATAAATGTACTCTGACAATAAAGCCAAACCCCTTTTTAGATTTATTTTTATTTATTCATTTAAAAAATATCCTACCTACAAATTCAAATATATTTTTTAAATTTATTTTTACATGAAAAAAAGAGAACCCTAAGATACTGATAAAAGAATGATTCATTCACCAAAGCAAAGGTATGAATTCAGAGAATAATAGGACTCTATTGAGACAGATATAAATGGAGTCTCACAAATAGGCTGAGATTTTAGTGGGCTTCATTGTATTGTTCTAATGAAATTAAAGATATGAGCAGTTTTATTTATTTATTTATTTTTTGGAGAGGTTTTTGCTATAGGGCGCGTGCACTCGCCGGAAAGACAGAGACAGAGAGACAGAAAGTGAGAAGTCACCCCCCAGGGGAAATGGCCATGCCGCAATCTCTTCTCCTCCATTCTCCTCTTGGGATCTTGGACACGCACGCACACGCACCCGGCATGAGTTTAAGCCACCAGGTCCAAGTGGTCAACTCGAGCCGTGGTCAACTACATGGGAGTCCAGTGACATAGCCATTACGCCAACTGCTGGTCCCGGAATTACATTTTTAAATCAATTGTCTATTGATAATTTATTATATCCTGTTGAATATTTGATTATCCCCTGCATATTGATGTTTCACCATATGCTGTTGTTATTTTGTATGTTAGATATGTACTCCATTGGATAGTTCAGGGGATTCAGTAAAAAAAACCAAAAACCAAAAAATAAACAAACAAAAATAGGACTGGGACCAGCAGATGGCATTATTATGGCTGCGTAACTGGACTCCCATGTGGTCGACTGTGGTTCAAGTCCTTAACTTGGAAGCTTGGAGCTCATGCCAGGTACTTATGTGTG
This sequence comes from Tupaia tana, assembly GCA_026018925.1. Lineage (NCBI taxonomy): Eukaryota > Metazoa > Chordata > Mammalia > Scandentia > Tupaiidae > Tupaia > Tupaia tana. Next base: position 196,469,494 of record JAKSZU010000006.1, on the reverse strand, counting down.
CATGTCCAGAATCCTGAGAGGAGAAGGGAGGTAAGGGGATTGTGGTGTGGCCATTCCCCCTGGGGGGAATGATTTCTCACTTCCTGTCTCTCTGGTGAGTGCACACGCCCTATAACAACAATCTCTAGAAAAAAAAAATAATAAAAAAAGAACCAGGACCTGGTCAAGGAAAAGGCCATTTGATGATGATATGTACACATGTATCTACTTGACCATTATACAATATTTAAAATGCCGTAAAGAAAGTGCTGTAACAGTTAGATAAGTTAGTATTATTTCTGATAAGAGTAGCAGTGAAAGGTTTCATAAAGAAGGCAATATTTGAGCTCACCCTTGTAGTATGAGCAATCTAGCAAAAAAAAAAAAAAAAAAATAGAAAGGAGAAAAATTTGGGTGAAAATAACTAGAATTTTAAAATTAAAACTGTATACTTTCAATTTTTATCATTTGCTGTATGATCCACCATGAATAAATTTTGGGGTTTGGCATGAGATTAAAGCTATTTTTTTCCATATATTTCTCTAATTGTTCTAGAACACTTATTGAATAGACTTTTTAAAAAATAATTATTCATTTAATTTCATTTGTTGTTATAATTTTTTTTAATTTGATCAGACAGAGACAGAGAGATAGAGAGAAGGGGAAAGCAAGAGAGCAAGTTGCCAGGTCCAGGACTTGAACCATGGTCAGCAATGTGGGAGTTCAGCACCTTTAACCACCAAGCCACCTACGAGCCCCAGACTTTTTTTTTAATCTATCGAATTCCCTCGACTCCTCTGTCTAAAATCAACTGATGCAATCTATGTGGATCTATTTCTGAACTTTCCCTCCATTGATCTATTAGTCTATCCTTAACACAAATACTACACCATTGTCCTGATTGTTATCATTTGGTAGCAAGTCTTGAAATTAGGTAGTATATGTCCCCTAAATTTGCTTTTTATTTTTAAGACTACTTTTGGATGTTCTTAATCTTTTATGTTTTTATATAACTTACAATTTATCTGTTAATTTATATTAAAAAGCCTCAAATGTTTTATCTACATAAAATTTCTCCTTTTTCTTTTTAGATTTTGCCCTAGGGCACTCTGCAGAGAAACACAGAAAGAGAGGGAAAAGGAGAAATCAACTCTCTGGGTGGATGGCCATGCTAGAATCTCTTCTCTTCCGTTTTCCTCTTGAGATTCTGGGCATGACACACATATACTCAGTGTGATTTTCAAGCTTTGAGGTCTGAGATTGAACCATGCAGTTGGCCATGTGGGGTCCAGCACTTTAACCTCTAAGTCACCTGCTGACCCCCAAAGTTTTATCTACTTGGATAGACAACATTTCTTAGACTACATAAAATACTAATGTTAAATGAAAAAATAATATGTCAGACATACTACAAATTAAAAATGTCTCCTTGTCAGAAGACATATTAAAAAATAAAAAGGTAAGATACAAACTGAGAGAAAATATTTACAATACATATACCTGAAAAAGGATTGTATCCAAACAGATAAAAAGCCACTACACATCAATAATGAAAAAGATGAAAAACAAAAAAACAGAATGAAGACTTGAAAAAGTCATTTGACAAATAAAATATATAAATGGATAAGCACATGAAATGTAGTTAATAGCCTTAGAAAAATGCACACTAAACCATAATGAGTTATCATTTTACACAATTAAAATGGCTAAAATTAAAAAGAGAGACAACAGCAAATATTGGTGAGGATTTGGAGGCACTAGAACATTTACACATTGATGGTAGGAATGTAAAATGCCAAAGCTCATTTAGAAAGCAATAATATCTATAAAGTTAAATATATATGTACCACAGAACCCAAAAATTCTAGTTCTAAATATTTACCTAAAAGAAATAAAAACATGTATCTACAAATATTTATAACAACTTTATTCATAATAGCCTTAAACTGGACACAGTCCAAATATCATCACTAAGAGACTGAATAAACAAATTCTGGTTTATTCATATAACGGGTTAGTACTCACCAACAACAAAAAAAGGAACAATGCATTTACACATCAAAAATATTGATAAATTTACAAACATTACGTTTACCTAAAGAAACCAGACTAACAGAGTAGATTTTGTATGATTCTGGTACAGAATTTAGGAAAAGGAAAAACTAATCTATGTTGATAGTAATTAGAACACCATTTGCCTGTGGCTATGGTTGAAGTTGATTGGAAAGGAGCCCAGGGAAATTTTTGTTGCAGGAAATATTCTATATCTTGATTTGGGTATGGGTTTCATGAATATATACATATGTCAAAACTCATTAAAATATACATGTAAGGTTTCTTCATTTTAATGTACATAAATTATACCTTAATAAAAAATATATTAAGTAAAATCATAAGATTGAAAAAGAGGAAGTGGGAATGGCTCATGGCATGGTAGTTAAGGGAACCAGATCACCCATGGCTAACAGTGGTTCAGTTCCTGGTCCCAAAAGATTGAGAAACATGTCATGCATGTGTGTGTGTGCATGCCCAAATCACAACATGGTGGAGAAATGTAAAAGGGATTGTGGTATGACCATGCCCCATCAGGGGATGCTTTCTCTCTCTCCCTTTAGCTATCTCTCTTTCTCTCTTTGGTGAGCACATGCACCCTCCGGCAATAATAAAAATAAAAAATAGGTCCAGTTGCTGAAGTGGTGGTGAAGATGGCTGGATCCCATATGACCGACTGGGCTGTTTGAGTACTGGGTTCAGTAGCTTGAAAAATGCACTGGCTGCATGTGTGAACATGACCACAATCCCGAGAAGTATGGAAGAAAAGGGATTACTATGTGGCCATCCCTGCTGAGGGGTGCTTTCTCACTTTCCCTCTCTGTCTCTGGCAAGTACATATACCCTGTAGTGAACACTAATAAATAAATAAATAAATAAATAAATAAATAAATAATTTATTAAGAAAGGAGAAAAGCCATGGCTGTCCATGGAGTGTTTTTTAGAGAACCGAATAGTAATAAATGTGGTTGAAGGCCCATTCATGTTAGCTGGATTGTTGGATCTGTCTTAATATACAAAAGCACTAAGATATTTTTTTTAAGAGAGATTTCTGCCATAAGATCTGTGCACTCTCCAGAGAGATACAGAGAGACAGAAAGTGAGAAATCAACCCCCCCACACACACACACAGGGGTAATTTCCCTTTTTCTCCATTCTCCCCCCGCCCCCCCCCACACACACACAGGGGTAATTTCCCTTTTTCTCCATTCTCCTCCTGGGATTTTAGGCATGCACTCAGATGTACCTGGTGTGAGTTTCAAGCAGCTGCATCCAGTACTCAAACCACAGTCAACCACGTGGGAGTCCAGTGCCTTAACTACTATGTCCCCTGCTGGCCCTGTAAGATGGTTTTTAAGGAAGGAAGTGAAACAATCAGAGCTGTAGTCTGACTCACCGTGCTCAGGTATGAACAGTGAGGAGTGTGATGAGGCTAGGGATGAACGTAAAGCACCTGGTAGAAGGAGCAGAAATTAAGGTAATGGCAACAAGAGTGGAAAAGAGGTAATACATTTGAGAAGTGATCACAAAGGAAAAATCCACAAGATGTAGTATTAGGATTAGCACAGGGAAAGAAATTAAGACATAAGAGTTTGAGGGCCAATTACAATATGCTCTGGTACATAGCAAATGGTCTTTAAAGAATTGTTTAAAAAAAAAAAAACCCTGAATATAGGAAGTTACAATCTAAAAAATTCAGATAAGCAGGTAAAATAGCAAATAAGGAAAATGAATTGATTAGGGGAAATGAGTGGCTGAAGTTTTATTTTAACATGTTTTAATGAAGGTGTCTGTTGGATGCTGAGATTAAAATGTATACTAGACAGCTAGGACCACTGATTTAAATGGAAAGAGTTCATGTTTGGATATAGAGATTTAAAGATGATGAATGCAGAGAAAATAACTAAATTCTGGGAAAAGAAGAGACAATGTAGGAACACTAATAGAAAGGAGAGAGGAGGGCTGAAACAGAAGCTTAGAAAGAGAAGAGTGAGGTTATGATGGGGTATAAAAAAATGAGGCAACAAAGGTTAGTGAGCAGGAATTGTCAGAGAATAAGACAAGAATGAGTAAAACAGTGTCAGAAAGCTGAGGGAGGAGGTAAAGGCTCTCAAGAGTGGTCATGTCTCATAAACCAGTAAGAAAAGATGGATGGAAAGAATAAACAATTAACAAGTATAAGAAACACAAATGGCCAACAAATGAATAAGCATCTTACCTCACCATCAATTTTAAATATGTAATGTGATACCACTTTCACTTCTAGTATTTGCAAACATTTACAAAAAAAAATGTAGCACTGACTCAGCCAGGCCTGAATAGCACAATCTTATAGGAGCTATTCTTAAAGGGGTGATCACACACTAGATTATCTGCCGGACTGATGCTTTCTTTACCTATGGCAATAAAAACCCAGATGCTACATACAGCTTTCTCCTTGACCTAGAAGCCACTCTATACTCCTTTCTTTTTGCTCCTCTTCCACACATTTTTGTCCCAATAGCATGTTCTATAGACTGCTCCTAATTACTTCTCTAGATTATCATTGTTACTCCTGTGGTTCAAGCTATCCTTCCCTAACTTTTTATTAAAGAATAATTTATTTCATTTTATTTTTTATTATTTTTATTTCTTAGTTTGCTATAAGGCTCATGCACTTACCTGAGAGAGACAGAGAGATTGAGAGAGAGAGTGAGAAAACAAACTGCCAGGTCCAGGACTTGAACTGTGGATAGCCATGTGGGAGCCCAGCTCCTTAACCACCACACCATCTTCTGGTCCCTCATGACCTAACTTTTGTCCTAGTGACTATTCTTGCTTCTGTTCACAGGTTTCTATCATCCATCCAACTTCCTCAACAATCAGAGTGTGATCTTTTATTAAAATTATATGATCTCAATTTTTCTGCTTAAAACTACATATCTTTTAGTTGGGCTTAGAAAAAAAATCAGCCTTTATGATTTTACATGATTTGGCTCCTGCCTACCTCTCAATATTTATATTTTTTCTCCTGCTCACTCTTGGTCTCCTTCTCAATTCAAAGCTAGTATTCTTGACTGTTATTCTGGGGCAAAGGAAGCTGTAGTTTTTACCCTCTTGATATTTGCAGGTTGGTTTTCTCAGCTTCAATTCACGGCAAACTTCTGATCAGTTGTCACCAGATAGACCAAACAATCTTTTGTCTTAAATTCAAAAAGTTTTGAATTCTTTGATCAATTATCTTATATCATGTGGATGGTGCCTGGTCCCTACTTGAGAGTTGTCCTTATCCAAATGACTCTGTTTCAGAGGCTCCACTATTTTGCCAATTTTTGAAATTTAGAACAAGCCCTAATTTTAGGTCTCTGCCTTGTGTTCATGGAACACCTCAAGCTAAATTTATATTTTCATGATTTTTCTTCCTTTTCTGGACTCTGTCTCGTCTCCAAATTGTTAGTGGTTTTTGCTGTTCTCATTTGAGTAGCCACATGATTATGGGAACCTACAAACTGGAAGGAAAACTAGTTATTAAGATGGGGCATGTAGAGTTTGGAACAACTTATTAACTGCTGGGTGTGGCCTCCCCATGAATCTGGCAAGCTCAGACTCATAGCACTTCTCTTAGAATTTACCCTAGAGAAGAGGCTTAGCTAGCAGTTCTTTAAAGAGCTAGGAATTGGTGCCAGGTGTTTTCCTTGTAAAATAGTTTACCAACTTTACTCAGTGCAATCAGTCTTTTGGATTGCCTCCTACGTGGAAAAACTGGTGACCCATTTCAGTTAGTACGTCAAGAAACTTCCCCTGAAACCCCAAATGGTTTGGGGGAGCAAGGGACATAGCTATTTACTAAGTTTTGGAAAAAATTTTTTATCGTACCAAAATACACAGTTTTTTAGTATACATACAAATGTGTACTAAAATACACATTTTCACCATTTTAAAACGTATGATTCAGTGGAACTGAGTACATCCATGAAGTTGCACAACCATCACCCAATTTTTAGTTTTGCAACTGTTTCATTACCCCAAAAGGAAACACTGTACCGATTAAACAATCTCTTTCAATTCCTCCCTCTCTCCAGCCCTTGGAAAGGGCAAATCTACTTTCTGTCTCTATGGACTTGCCCATTAGAAATACCTCAAAGAAGTAGAATCATACATGGCATTTTGTGTTTGTTTCTTTCACTTTTTGCATGTTTTCAAACTTCATCTATTTTATAGCATGTATCAATATTTCACTTTTGTAATGGTTGACTAATATTTCATTGTATGGATATACCACATCTTTTTAGCATGTATCAGTATTTCATTTTTTTAATGGTTGAATAATACTTCATTGTATGGATATACCACATCTTTTTATCTGTTTTTCTGTTGATGGACATCTGGGTTGTTTTTACCTCTAGGTCATTGTAAATGTCACTACTATAAATGTCTGTGTACAACTATTTGTTTGAATACCTGTTTAATTATTTTTGGTATATGCCTAGAAGTGGAATTGCTAGATCATATGGTACTTCTGCATTTCATTTTACTAAGGAATTGCCAAATTGTTTTCCACCGTGACTGGCAATTTTACCTTACTCATCAATAATGTATGAGGGTGAGTTTAGGAGAATTTTTAAGAGTGTTTGATAAAAGTGTTTATATCTTTTATAAGTGAATGATTAGATGGCATTTAGATGTTAGCAAAAGAAAATGATTCATGTTTTTAAAAGGAAGTCAATATACCTCCTCCTCCTTGATTAAATTCTTTCTCCTCTGAGGACAAGACTGGACCATGACGGCTCATTTTTTTTCCAAATTGTCCCAGGAAGTTCTTACAGCTGCTTTTCAGGGCACTCTAGTATAAGGTTACCTGTCCCGACCTGCGGGATGGTCGAACAGGTTTCCTGGGGGAGGGAGTGAGAGATGGGACAAACACACACAGACACACAGAGTAGAGACAATACAAGGTGCTGATCAAGTCTTCAAGTTTTCCATTTATTGAGGAAAAATGGTGAGTTATATACAGGCTGGTGGGCATTGATTGGGTGCTTGGAATGCAAATGAGATAGAACAGCATGAACCAACCATTGTTGTGGGTGGATCTCTCCCATTGCCTAGAAACCCAACCGCCCCAGGGGAGAACAGTTGGTCACATGATTTCTGAGAAACGGTTTGCTCAGTGAGGAAGTGAAACCTAATGGCTTCCAAGATGGTGGAAAGCTCAAGATGGTTTCCGTATGCAGTGCCCTCCACAGTTACCTGTGGATTATTTTGCAATAGTCATAGCTTAGATGAGCACAAGTATAACTTTACCTTTTCTGCCACTGAGCTTAATTTAGCTTTGGTTCTCCCACTTCTGCTGATATTAAGAACCTTATCATTGTGTCATGGAAATGTAATATGGGTTCCTCTGGTTTAAATAGTAATAGGTAATTAAAACTTGTTAATTCTGGTCAGGATTTAAAGTTATTACTTCAAAAGTCAAACCACCTGTTATGGCAGTTCTCCCAGGTAACTGATATTCATACTCCTGCCCATGCCTAGGAAAGCAAGATGCAGATCTCCTAAACTTTAATTTCTCAGATCCTAGACCTCCACTACTCTCCCACATCTCCTCAAATCCCACTCGTCATTTATATCACTCTCCCAGGCCTGCAGCCTGTAGGCACTGTACTGTAAGTCCACTGGATCCCATAACATGAAATTTTCTAAGGTAAAAGGAAAAGGTGAAGTTGTACTTCTGTACATCTACGCTGTAACTATTTCAAAACACTCCCTAGGTAACCTTACACAAGGGTGCCCTGAGAAGCAGCTTTCAGAACTTCCTAGAAGCTTATTCAAAATGAGCCATCATCACATCTCCTTAGCCATAAAGAAGTTCATTGGTCTGATGCATGTTGCTTGGGAATCCCATTTGGGTATTTCAAATACTCCGAGCCCTAAATAATGGTGCTATTTGAGGTTCTATGGGTAGTAATTCAAATTAATACCCAGAATATGTGTTGGCAAGCCAAAATGAATCTTCATTTCTTCCAAGATTGAAAGGATCCAATGGCTTCAATTTATACTGACAAGTGGATTGTTGTTCTCTTTGAGGAGTATGGCTATATGAGAGGGTTAGCATTAGTCAGTGTTGCTGGCAGGTTGGATGTTCAGTAGCAGCCTTGGTGAATGGAAAGCCATGATTGTGGCATTGCATATCCTCTTCTCCTTCTGCCATAGTGTTCTATATTTACAAACCCATTGCACCAGCCCTAGGATAGCTGCTGCCAGAAGCTGGCTGATGTAAACCAGCCAAGTTATTCTACTTGGTTGTGTAGTAGTTCCTCTTCCTTGGAGGATGTTCTATAGTGGTGGTAGCATGCAATGCAAATGCCAAGATCTCTCTTAAAGCCCAGAATGCTACATATATGCTTCTATTCTGGACCTTTGTGTCCCTGACTCACCATATCTTCTTCCAAGTTTCTAACTAACCAGATAAGCTATTATTGACCCTATGTATATTTTATATGAGACCACTTTTCTTTCCACACAGAGGAGATCAGGTATATTTGCCTGAAGATCTGCCCATTGAGAAAATTTTATCTTATAGACCTAACTTCCTTTCTTTTTTTAAAAATTTAATTTTATTTATTCACTTATTTATTTTAATTTGACTAGACACACACACACACACACACACACACAGAGAGAGAGAGAGAGAGAGAGAGAGAGAGAGAAGGTGAGAACGTAAGCCATCAGGTCTGGGACTCGAACCATGGTCGACCATGTGGGAGTGCCCAGTGCTTTAACCACCATGCCACCTGCTGGTCCCACCTAACTTCCTTTTTTTTTTTTTTTTCTTTTTGTCATAGGGTATGTGTGCTCACCAGAGAGACAGAGAAAGAGAAAGTAAGAAATCATCCTCCAGGGAGATGACCATGCCACAATCCCTTCTTCTCCATTCTCCTCTCAGGATTTTGGGCATGCCCACACACATGCCTGGCATGAGTTTCAAGTCTCCAGTCTGGGACTTGAACCACACTCAGCCATCTGGGAGTCTAGCAATGTAAGCACTATTCCACTGCTGGCCCTAGACCTCACTTTCAAGACCTTACTGAATGGATTATAGCATGGTCAAAGTCCAGTATAGTCATATACTGACCCCCATTCAAAGTCTTGAGATAGCCCAGCCATAAATCAAGCTTGACTTTCTTACTTCCTATCAGGTTGCCAAAGGAAGAATCTTTAACAGACTCATGGTAGGTGATATAGATCCACCTCCTAGTACCCCTAGCTTTCCCTTTGCTTTGATCCTAGATATTTCACTTCTAATTTTTGATAGATTATTTCTCGGTATGCCCAATTTAGTGTGTCTAGAAGAACCCAAATCCTATTGGGAACTTTTGGATTTACAATGACTTTTGTGTCAGGCACTCAGTCTTTACCAAAGCCAAGTAGCACACTTAAGCAATTTCTGGAAAAGTGTGTAGTTCTCTGCTACATATGGCATAGCCTTATTGTAGGATTATAAATGTGATTCACCTATGAGTGCTTGCACACTTAGCTCAAATAAGGTTTTCTCTCCTGAAGCCGCTAATATACCTAACAACTCAGGATCTGCTGAATCATATGACCCAAATTGCAAAGCTGTATCACAACCTTGACTTGTTGGTAGAGCTACTTCTTGCCTGTGCCCCCACTTAAAGATGTCAGCCTTTCATGTCATCTGGCTTATGGGTCAAAAAAGTAGATATAAACTGCCTCCAGGAGTAGGACAGGAACTTGGTCAAAGTGACTCTCTTTAATTGAGAGTAATTCCTAGTAAGGCCGACAGCCAAGAACTGTCAGCTGTTAGCACTCTCAGCAACAGAGAGTAACATCTCTTCCGTTCTCAAAAGGGATTCTGGCAGCACTTGGCCTCGAAGCAATGATAGACTGACAACTGACATCAACAGCAATAATGGAAGCCAGAAACAGTGGGATAATAACAGATATGTGCTGAAAACTAATTGCCAAGTTACTATTCTATATTCTATATTCTAGTATCCTCAAGAATAAATAGGAAACAAAAATATTTTCAGGCAATTAAAAATAATTAAGGGGCTTGACCCCAGAAACCCCTCACTAAAGCAATTAATTCTAAAGGGTATATTTCAGGAAGAAGAAAAATGGTCTGAAATGGATGCAAACAAAATGAAAAACAAAGGATATGGTTGATACATGGGTAGATTTAAGTGAATGTTAGCTATATAAGGTAGCAATGTTTTATTTAAAAGTTGCCTAGAAATATTGCTAATATCTAAATTATATAGAATTTAATGACTCTTAGAAGAGGCAAATTAAAAAGCAACATGAGGAAAGATGTGAGCAAAACCCATGCTGCGGACATACTGTGCCTTGTCTTAAAAACAAAGCCAAAAACAAACATAAAAAAAAAAAAAAACCAGGAAGAATACATAAACAGATACTACCATATCCCAGGAAAACAAACAGCTTTGAATATGGATCATTACATAAAATTTCATATCCCTGCAGTAGTTTTTGTGGTAATTATTTAATAACAAATGCTAAAAAATAAAATAGATACAACAGTTAAATAGCACTTTCTTAATTATTTTTTTTTAATTTTCCCCTTAAGAAATAATTCTCAATCACTTGTCTAGTATATATTGATTGAAAACCATTTGGAAATTACTCCATCTGTCAATGAAATGCAAACACCTCTGGAGTGAAACCAAGCAGCTGTTTAAACGTTCAGAGCTTCACTAGACAAAGAAGTCCTCTTCCTTAGTACAGGCTCTGTTTACACTACTCCAAAACAACGACTTATTCAGTGGAAAATCCAGTATTTCTAGACTGTATAAACACAACCATTATTTATAGAGAGCTTTATAAGAAGACCTGAGATTAACCACTTTCCAGTTGAGGAATTGTTAAACACTAGAACTGGATTGTGTGTGTGTGTGTGTGTGTGTGTGTGTTTTAGTGAATTCAGAATTATTTGTAGTTGTGAACCACATTTGAAATTTATAATAGCTTCAGTTTCACATTTATTGAAAAATTAGCTATCAAGTTTGGAATATATAGAAGTCTTAAAAGTAGTAGTATACCAATTTTAAATAGCCTGTATTTTTTACCATACAGAAACTAGCAAATATTTTTCATATAAACAAATACATAACATTGTCATTTTTTTCTTAGTTATTTCCTCATGGAGGGAAATTGGATATAGCTTGTGAATTCTGCCTGGGTTTGAATATAGGCTCATTGGCTGCATACTTGTTACTAGATAAAGTACTTTTCTTCACTAAGCCTTAGTTTCCATACCTTTCAAATGGCAAAAATATTATACCAATGAGCCAACCCTGTGGCCTAGTGGTTAAGGGAGTTGGTTCCCACATGGCTGATCATGTAGCTTGAGTCCTGGACCCAGTGCCTTGAGAAATATGCTGGGCACATGTGCATGCCCCAAATCCCAACAGAACAGAGAAAGGGAGGAGAAGGGATTGTGATATGACCATGCCCCATTAGAGGTTGCTTTCTCTCTCTGGTAAATACACACACACTATTTAAAAAAAATGTTTAAAAGTTATTATACCGGGACTGGTATGTGGTGTGGTGTTTGAAGGTACTAGACTCTCACATGGCCAACCGTGGTTCAAGTCTTGGACCTGGTAGCTTGCTTTCTCACTTTCTTTCTCTCTGTCTCTCTCACTCTGGTTAATTAAAATAAGTAAATAAATTAAAATAAATTAAATAATGCTTTTAAAAATGTTCTAATCTTTAACAAACAAACAAAAAAGTTATTATACTGGCTAGCTCCATGGGGTGGGTACAATAGTCTTGTCCCATGTGGTTGACCACACATTTTGAGTCTCACATCTAATGGCTTGAGAAACATGCTGGGCATGGGTGCGTGCATGCCCCAAATTCTGAAAGGATGGAAAGATGGAGGAGAAGGGATTGCAGCATAACCATTTCCTATGGGGGTAACTTTCTCCTCTCCCTCTATCTCTGTCAGTCTCTGACAAATGCACTCACCCTATAGCCACAAAAACAAATAAAATGCAGAATGGTTGTGAGGATTAAATTAATTTTAAAAATATAAATTATCTGATGCAATGCTTGTTCCTCTGAAAGCAATACAATTTATCTATGATTTTAAGTTATGACCTATTTTGCTGGGTTTGATATTGATAATCCTTGATTAATTAATATTGTGTTCTTGTGGCTTTTGACAAGGAATGATGGTTCATATAGATTTTCTAGAAATGAAAACTGCTGCCAGTCACTAAGTTCCATTCAAATAGCAACTGAATAATTTGATATCAATTATTTTAATTACTTGTGGCTATACCTTACACTTAATATGTACCTATAGGCATCCTGGGAGGCTGTGCTATTTAAATCCAGGCACTTCACAGTGAGGGTCCCAATGGAAAACAGGTGACATTCAAACTGGTTAGTGGAGGAGAGTTTAATAAAGGGCTATTTGCACAGTTGTGGGCAAGGTTTAGGAAGGAGAGGTGATTATGAGGCACCCTGGAGTTAGAAAATGTGGGAGAAATAGTTACCACTTCTAAGCCTGAATGGGCAGGGAGAGCATAGCTCCAGGAATCTGTGCAGAGAGGATCTCAAACAAGGGCTGTGACCTTTGGAGGGGACCTAGTTAGTGCTGCCACCTGGCCAGGAAAGAGCTGGCAGAAAATACCTCACTCTCTTCCTGCCCTTCAGGCACCTTCCATAGTTGCTAGATGCTACCAGAAGCTGAGGTCAGAGGACCCTGGTGGTGAAGTCCCTGCAGCTCAACCTTCTAGAGCACAGAACACTAAAGGATGGGTTAGAAGAAATAAGCATAATGCAGCTAGATTGCAACTACTGCAGTTTTTCCATAGCTGATATGGGAACTGCTAAAATCAGTTTTAAATATGTTACAGTCCCAGGGCATCTCTGTTCCCTTGATGATGCAGAACTCTGGGCGTACTCAGTACCCTTCAGCTCCTGCAATGCACACAAAGTAGCTCCATAGAGAAAATTCTGGCTGGACTGCAGGTCATTTCCATATGGAGACAGGGTAGACTTTCACTAGGTGAAAATCCTGTTAGGCTTTGCAACCTTCAAACTAGTAATTCCCCAAATGAGAAGACTAATCTGATCCTAACCTAGAGATATCTTGTCTAGGTGGGAAGAACCAGATTGTAAATACACAGTAAGGAAATCAATAAACATTTTGAAACCTACAATTTGGGGGTCAGACAATTTGCTTGGAAACAGGTCTAGAGTGGATACTATGTGTGTTCTACGGTCCCACTAGAGCCTTAACATGACTGTTGTCCCTGCCATCTGCTTGCCTGTCACCTTGTCAAAGACCCAGAGCCACACATACCCAACTAAGATACTCTTGGTTGTCTGATCTCCAGAAATGGTATAAGTGATAAATGTTTGCTGTTACTTAGGAATGAGTAACTCATACAATAATATTTAAGACATTTTCTAAAAGACCAAGTATAGTCATTGATAACTGACTAAAGACTAATCTTGAATAGGGGGAGCCTGAAACTAGGAAAGCCTGAAACTAGGGAGCCTGAAACTGAAACTAGGAGAAAGAAAGCAGAATTGACTGAGAAAAGGAGATGTAGGTGTGATGGAAAGTAGAGTAAGAAATAGCTGACTGAATGTTTAAGAGACGTATGCAACAAATAGAGAGGCAGGCATCTGCTGTGTATTTACCTCACATATTTGGTGGTTCTGTGAAGTATCTTTATTTTATAGGAGAAGACCCTTGGGGTCAGAAGTAGAAATACCTTCTCAAAGTCACACAGATAGTAGATGACAAAGCTGGGATTATGCCCGTGACTCCAAAGTTTGCTTTTTCCCTGTGCTTCTCTGTGCTGAAATAAAGTAAAGGAATACTGAGCAGGGAGGTTAAACTGGGAGATGAAACAAGATAAACAAACTGTTAGGGGGAAAATTCTTCAGTCTTTTGGAAGGAGGAGGGGAAACTGCCTGTAGTGAAAACAAACAAAACTCAGCAAAAACATATGGCTGATTAAAAGGAGGAAGCAAAATTGGCCTCTGTAGAAAACCAAAGATATTTTGGGTGATAATAGAGGTTAGAATGGAAGAAGCGCATCTGTAGTTATCTCTTTAAGGCCAGATAGAAATCTGCAGAATATGGGTATCTCTACTCCTTTGCAAATTGATTCTCCTCACCCACCCCTAAGGGATACACAAGGGAAAAAGCACAGCACCTATAGTAACGAGGAAACAGATCAGAACAACAAAGACACACTGTGGCTCAGCAGATGTGGAGGAGAACAGGTCTTGTAAAGTCCTCTGTAGGAAAGTGAAAGGAGGTCAGGGAGAATTGTGCCAAGAATGGGCCACTTGGTGTCATAATTTTTTTTTGTTTCTGAGTGTTTGGAGATACTGTCCAGCTAAAACAAAAGCCACAGTCAGTTAAAATTTATGGGAAGAAATAGTTTTTGTCTTACTGAGGGTGGTGAGAGAGGACATTGTGAGGGACAGACTTGGGAACCTGAAGAAGTTTTTTGGAGGAAGATAACCAGGTTTATGACTTTGTGAGTAAAGTTATTAAGCAACAAAGCCTCAGAACTAATTCTACTAAAGTAGATGTGGGAGTTTAATAATATCTCATAGAAAGAGTTATGACCTCCACAGTTTGGTACAAGGAGAATCTACTTTTGGCCCTGACCTCAATAGAAGTGCAACACCAGCCATGGCCCCCAAACCAGGTAGTGTAGCTGCTTTTCTGTCACTACAGAGACACAGGAAGGATAATGAAAAAAGTAAAACACCTGAAAAAACATAGTACACAGTCATAACAAAGCCAAGTTCTTTTTGTTGTATGTGATCTCAAGTACTCAGCCTTTTTCTTAGCTAACCTCTTCACCTTATCTATTCTACCTTAGTCTGGACTCCCAATTCACAGCCAAAAGCTGGCTGCGCTGGGACTCATAGCAACTACAGCTAAGGGCAACAGTTTCTATTTAGTAACTGTATTCTAACAAGAAATACAGAACACTAAGGTCTGCTGACCATGTCAAAAATAGGGTAATAAATCACTCAGACTACCATGTAACTATTTTCTAAAATTTACTTCCTTATCATAAAGCCAGTCCATTGCTCAAAATGCTAGATTAAAAATCCCTTGCTTACAAACCCCTCTTTGGCAACCCACTTGGGACCCCTACTGATTCATCTTTCTCCTTGCCTAATAAACTCTGCTTTACTCTCTGTGTCTGTGCCTCTATTTCTTCATGAACCTAGGACAAGAACCAACACAGGTCTTGAGTCTGATCAGTCAGCACTCTTGCATCACCATCAGAAAGTAGAGCTTACTTTATGAAGGTCATTGACTTGGAAATCCCAGAGCCACCGTGTGAGATTGGGTGACTTGGAAGAATGGATTAGGGAAGGAGGTATTTCCAAAATAAGGATATGTTATACAGTTAATCACAGCTGTGGACAACTGGGACTTGGTCTCACTGTGGCTATCTGAGGGGCCACATAGAAGGTATCTCTGAATTTTTGGTATGAGGGGGAAGAAGAGCAGGCATTTATCCATTGTCTCCATTTCTGGATTAAGCAAGAGTTGCCCCATAGGATGCCAGTCTTCTAGATTTACAAATGCACTGATGCCAACTGAATTGGCACAGGCATCCCATGTCAGGTGTCAGAGAGGCCCAAGGACAGAAAGTTAGAGAACTGAGAGCAGCTGACGCAGGGTGTTGACAGTTTTTAGCTGCCCCAAATTGATTGTGGCTACCATGGATGGAGCGAAAGATTTGAGGTGAGGTCCAAGAAGTGCTTGATATAAACATCATTTGAAAAATGTCTTTAAGCAAAGATGAAATTTTCAAAAGCCGATACAATGTAAGAGCTCTAATTCAAGAGAAAACTACTCTGCCTGTGTAGGACAGAGATGTAGGTAGGGAACACACAATATTCAACAGAATGTGAACAGTGGTATATATATATATATTTTTTTTTTTTTGAGAGGTTTTCGCTATAGGGCGCGTGCGCTCGCCAGACAGAGAGAGACATAGAGACAGAAAGCGAGAAATCACCCCCCAGGGGGGATGGTCACGCCGCAATCCCTTCTCCTCCATTCTCTCGGGATCTTGGGCACGCACGCACACGCGCCCAGCGTGAGTTTTAAGCCACCGGGTCCGGGACGCGAACCGCGGTCAACTACGTGGGAGTCCAGCGACATAGCCATTACGCTAACTGCTGGTTCCCAACAGTGGTATATTTAAATTAAAACTATTCCTTTGATTATCATTATCATGTACTAACTCCTGTTTAGGAGTGAAAAATGACAATGACTGAATTCTCATTACTTATCACTTACAATTTATTTTATGTAAGTATATTTAAATAAATTTCTTAAATATTGTTATGTATTCTCTTTCACAAAGTGGGTTCATTAATATTCATCAAATTATTTTGGGATTATTTTAAAATCCTAAGTCTCCCCTCACCCAACTCTGTAAATGTGCACACATGCACACAGGTTTTAATTTAATTAACCACTTGATTAATTTTTCCAGAGGGTACAAGCATTCACCAGAGAGAGAGAAAGTTCCCTGCAATAGAGTATGGTCATACCACCATCTTTTTTCCTTTATTTTTTATTGTGTCAGGATATGGGGCATGAACACACATGTGACTATATGTTTTTCAAGCTGCTGGAGCAGGATTTGAACCATGGCTGGCCATGTGAGACCCAATTCCCATCTCACAGAACTATCCCCTGAGTTACAGGACTGACCCCAACTTAGATTTTTTTTTTTTTTTTTTTTTGGATACTCAAATTAGTTAAACACAGCTGGACTACCAGTCAAGATTTCAGTTTTGAGAAAGCAAAATCAGACCAGCTTCATCTTCTACAGACTTGGGTTTTAGTCTATGTGAGCTTCATGTTATAATAACAACTGTATTGGGTCCCTGAGAAGAGACTGCTGACCTAGGCCTTAATCATATGGGGTGACTTCCTTAATTCAGAGTCAAAGCCATTCAGCAGGAGGAATCCTGTTTTTTGTTTTTTAATATATAAATTATTTTTTCTTTCTTTTTTTTAGAGGGAATTTTTGCTATGGGGTGCATGTACTTGCCAGAGAGACAGACAGAAAGCAAGAATTCACCCTCCTGGGGGCATGGTCATGCCACAATCCCTTCTCCTCCATTCTCCTCTTGGGATCTTGGGCATGCACGCACACACATGTGCCTTGCGTTAGTTTTACGTCAGCAGATCCAGGACTTGAACCATGTTCAACTACATGGGAGTCCAGCAACATAACTACGACACCATCTGCTGCTCTCATTTTTATATAAAATTTTAGAAAAGCAAATCTTTCAGTGTGTATTATCTATTTGTCAGTATTATATACACATTACTCAAATTTTCAATTAGTATGCAAAGGAGATATTATTATCTCCAATTTTACAGAAGAAGAAGAAAAAAGCCAAATGACATATGAGTTGCTAAAATTCTTGTGATCAGAAAAAGGCAGAGCGGGACCAGCAGTTAGTGTAATGGCTATGTCGCTGGACTCCCATGTAGTCGACCGCGGTTCGAGTCCCGGACCCGGCGGCTTAAACTCACGCCGGGCGCGTGTGCGTGCGTGCCCAAGATCCCGAGAGGAGAATGGAGGAGAAGGGATTGCGGCATGGCCATCCCCCCTGGGGGGTGATTTCCTGCTTTCTATCTCTCTGTCTCTCTCTGTCTGTCTGGCGAGTGCACGCGCCCTATGGCAAAACCTCTCCAAAAAAAAAAAAGAAAAAGGCAGAGCCAGGATTTAAATCCAGGTTCGCCTGGCTCTGAAGCTCAGTTCTCTATCTCCACCTGGGTGCTTGTCACATGCATCGCGTCAGTCTTCCTGGAAATCAAGCTTACTCAGTGCACCCCCCTTCACCTCCTTATATAATAACCTGGAGAGCAGGGAGAGCCATCTGCTTTGAGAGTAGCATATTTGAGTCCATAAGGCAATAGGTTGGCAGAGAACAGAAGGATTATGACATTGCCATTTGGTATTCCTGACTTACTCTACATTTATAAAATAGAAATACATAGTCTAACATATTGATTTCACAATGTTGTTTATCACTCATTCTGGAATAAGCCTGGTCAGGGACATCACACAGAATAAGGGATCCTTGTTTGGGGGAATAATGCCAGGCAGGAGGCATTCCAGCTCCTGTCTCTGAAGCACTAGCTTACACGAGACTTCGTGAAGTTTACATTGATGCACAAAGCAAATGATGAAGAAAAATCTGGAATTGATCTAAAGAATCTCCTGATCTTCATGCCTATTCCAAAATTAGGAGAACTGGATTCATCCAGCATGTATCTCTTCCCACCACAAGGAAAATGCATGTAGGCGCCCCATCTGAAAACAAGCCTGAACAAGGCCTCTCTAAACCAGATAAAAACCCCTTGCCCCATTATTCCTCTGCAACCCATTTTCAGGGACCCCTCCCTTCTGCTTTGCAACTCTTGTTTTTCCTTCCATCTCCTTCAGTAAACTCCCCACTTTGCTATACCTTAAACACACACACACACACACACACACACACACATACACACAATAACCAGATGATTTAAAGATTTGGAACCAGAATAATGGTCCCCAAACCAGACCAATTATCCAAACTCAACTGGAGAATTAAAAAAATATATAGCTATCAGAACTCACCTTTAGGCAGTGTTTAGGGCTGAAGCTTGGGCATATGTGTATTGGAGATCTGTGGTTATTCTCATGATCAGCTTCAGTTTAGAGTCACTGCTTAAAATGAGTAAGCTAATACATAGTGAGTGTACATATGTATTTTTATTTGTATGTGTATAAGCTCATAGTTTTTTTTGTAGTCTAGACTCTAAATGCTCTAAACCGTCTAGATATTTGGCAGGCTTTTTTTTCACTAGCCATGTAGAAATCCTTTTACTGATAACAAATCAACCAATAAAAACAATATGAAACACATTTCAGTCAGTTTGTCTTACTGTAATTCTAATTTAGTGGGAAAAATGAACTCTAAGGAAGTAGTAAATGTGGCCTAAGAATTAGCTGGTTAATTGTAATAAGTGAAGATTTTTAAAACAAAGGAGAAACCAGTTAATTCTCAGGTGATCTCCCAGAAACTCCTGTGAATTTTAAAATATCTCCAGGAAACTCCTCCAGAGTAGTTTAGCTGCCTGAAGCACTGAAACAGGAAACTCACCTGAAAGCTACTGTGAATTCGACATCTTCTAATAGCAGTCTCACTTCTCAGCTTTTTAAAAAACAATTTAATAATAATATTACTATTATTTTAATTTGCTATAGGGCACATGCACTCACCAGAGAGAGAGAGAGAGAAGTGAAAAATCAAGCTGCCAGGTCCAGGACTGCAGTCAGTCATGGGATTCCAATGTCTTAACTTCCACACCAGCTGCTGGCACCTCATTTCTCATCTTAGAGAATGAGACTTGTTTATACTCACTCAAACACAGAAAATATGGAGAAGATCCCTCTGAGAGATGTAGATCCCAGATTCTCCTCCGCTATATAAGTGACAAGGAAGGACTGGCAACAGAGACTCAAATATAACCCTTAATTAAATGTTCACAATAAGAAAAAGCACAGAAGTAAATACATCAGGTATTTTTATCACTTGGAATCCATTCAAGGACACAAACCTCACTAGGTATTTCAACGAATAATGTTTAATATAGGGAATTTGTTCATTAGGTGATGGAGAACTAAGGAAAAGAACATCAGAAGTTATCAGTACAAAAATCTGCTATCACCACTAGAGCTGGAGGAATAAAAGAAAGGCATATCTAATTGCTGTTTCTATCTCAGGAGCATGGAGGAAGGATGTTATATCATGGGGCTCTCATCTCTGAAAAGAGGACCCTAGCCACCTAGTGCTTGGACCTCAGAAGGCTGGGAGAAGTCCTATGTTTGCTGAGACTCAGATGCATTGTCTAGCTGGTGCCTATGAAGGGGGTGACACTTTTAGTGGGAATGCTCCAGATTAATTTCCAAAGCTGAAATTTGTAATTAATAGCTTCTGCCAGGTTAAAAGGCTAAGGGCAGGGGGTGGCCCAATAAGGAAAAATAAGCATAAATAAACAAGTCCCTTCACCTCTTTTCCTGTGTCCAGCTCTTCTTAGTTCTTCCTATTAATGAAACCTAACAGTAGGTCTTCTGACAAAGGAGATTTGTCATCTTCAGAACCATCATCACAAAACGACATAAGAAAATGGAATTGGGATCTAATACCAACATATCTTTCAACAGAAAACATTTGAAAAACAGCAGAGTAAGTTGAAAGAAAAGGATAGGTGGAAATAATAAAGGGAAGAACAGAACTAAAATAAAACATGCACATATGATAGAGAAGACCAACAAAATAAAATTGAGTTTTTAGGAAAACTCGTAAATCACACATGATTGAGTAAGAAAAAAGGGAGAAAGAATAAACAATACTACAACTGGGAAAAAAAAATTAACTAACGATGTAGCAAAGATAACCAATACAATGAAAATGCGAACCACCTTATGTCAACCCATTTGGAAATAGATAAAACAGACATAATGTAATTATTTAAATTCACTCATTAAGATACAGAAACCTAGATTTTTTTAAAGGACTAATGAAATTGAAGCAGTAGTTTAAAATATTCCTTCCCACAGTCAAAAGAGGATTACAAGTTCTAGATTCAGACCTTTAAAAAATTTAGGTAAAACTCATTGTTTGCTATTGTCTTTTATGTCCTTAAGTTCTTTACACGTTTCATACATAACTACTATATATTCTGTACCTCATGTAGAACCTACAGTTTTTGAAGAGAGCTACTATTTATTGCTTCTGTTGATGCTTAGTCATGGTGGCTCCCATATTATTGCATTATTTTTAATTGCCAGAGGGTATGTGTTCTCACCCGGGAGAGACAGAGAGTGGGAGGGAGAGAAAGGAACCCCGTTGGGGCATGGTCATGCCCCAATCCCTTCTCTTCCATTCTTCATCCTTTCAGGATTTTAGACAAGCATACACATGACCAGCATGTTTTTCAAGTCACCAAGGTCAGAATTTGAGCCACGGTCAATCATGTGGGATCTGGCTTCCTTAACCACTAGGCTACAGGACTGGCCTGTTCGTTCACATGTTCTTTGTACTTACTCTTTTTTTGATTTTTGAACTTACGACATGTGATGTGTGTGTATCTAAATTAAAATATCTTTCCTCTTGCTGCTCCTGTTTTCACAAGTAGCCAGGAGATATCCCTGACTTAGGGCTATACAGCCTGCTGTAAGGTTTTAGGCTCAGCACAAGAATTCCAGACTCCGCTTCTTCACATGTGTGGTGGCCCCAGGCTCAGCCTTCTAATTGTGGTGCTAGTAGGATACAAGCTCAGGGCAGGATGCCCTACCCAAATTCTTGTTGCTCTAGTCTAAATTCCTGCCTCGTTCTTCCCTAGCTAACTTTTTTTGGGAAGAAATCACCACAATCTTTCTCCATTTTGAAAATCAGTAGTACCTTAAATAGTATGTCCTGGATAAGAGGTTTACTTGTGAACACTGGGGGGCAGAGGAAGGAGAGTAGGGATATAGAAGAAGCTGCAAAAGCTGTGGTAAGTTTGTATATCTGTGTGTGTATGTGTGTGTGTGTGTGTGTGTGTGTGTGTGTGTGGTAGAGGCTTTTGTTTTAGGGCACTTGCACTGGCAGAGAAAGAGAGACAGAGATAGTGAGAGGGAAAGTGAGAAATCACCCCCAGGGAAGATGGTCATGCCACAATCCCTTCTCCTCCATTTTCCTCCTGCATACATACATGCCTGGCACGGAACTTAAACTGTGGTCAGCCATGTGGGAGTCCCGCAAAGTAACAGGCCCCAGCTATGGTAAAATTTTGTATCTTAAGCTGAATTTTGGGTAGGGAAGGCTTATATTAAAATGATAATTATTATTTACATATACACTTACATGTCTGTGTGATATATATATATGTATATATATGCGTATATATATATATGTGTGTGTGTGTGTGTATGTATGTATGTATGTATACCTGCACACACTTATTATACCTTTGTATGTGTCATATTTCTTTTTTTTTTTGGAGAGGTATTTTTTTTTTGCCATAGGGCACGTGCGCTCGCCAGACAGACAGAGAGAGACAGGGAGACAGAAAGTGAGAAATCACCCCCCAGAGGGGATGGCCATGCCGCAATCCCTTCTCCTCCATTCTCCTCTTGGGATCTTGGGCATGCACGCACACGCGCCTGGCGTGAGTTTTAAGCCACCGGGTCTGGGACGCGAACCGCGGTCGACTACATAGGAGTCCAGCGACATAGCCATTACGCTAACTGCTGGTCCCTATGTGTCATATTTCATAAGAAACTAACAACAATAACAACAACAAAACCAATTAGCCATGGTTTCACTGACATTTCTTTGTGATACTGAGAGAGCATGAAGGATCAGCAATAATACACATGACGGCTCTGATGCTGACTGAAGATCTAGTGTGGGTGTTTTAGAGTTCAGCGCTGGTCCCATAGGTGGCATGCCCAGACCGAGCTGGGTTAAAAAAAGAAAAAAATGGGGAACAGCTTATGGTAACCTTGTGAAATAGTTCAAGGAATACACATGAGGTGACTCTTGGGAACTCCAAGTGAATTTGAGAGGAATTCGGGGTGAAGTTTCAGAGAATAGCAGAGAAAAACTGTCTATTGTGAGTCTATAAACTATCGTGGTCCTGGGACATGGATTATGCAAATTCGACATAAATAATAGCCCTCATTGCCCTTCTGGTCTTGAGATCATCTTGGAAATGTTTTTCTGTGCCCGGTTGTCCTGGATCTTTGTTCCAGATCCAGTTGTCCTTTCTTTTGTGTTTCGATTCTAGGCATTGCTCTTTAGTGGCCCAGTAACATAAAATGGAGAAGCAATTTACACAATGGAACCACTGTGATTAGAAACGTTAATTCCTCTCTTATGTGGAACAATTTATTCTCAGGGTACATATTTTTTATCATAAGATCAGGCCCATTGAGATAGCAGCATAGGAAAAATATCTGTTAAATTTTTATCTATGGGTCAGGATATTAAAATGCCATGTAATTGGAGCTCCTATTTAGAAATATTAATAACTATTGCATTCAAAATCGACCTAGTAGTAAATGAGAAAACAGCGAGCCAGGTGGGTTTGTATAATTTCACTCAATTCTATGTTCTACCCAATTTACCAAGGAAAAATAAATTATGTTTGAAAATCAGTCATGCAGTATTTCTGGCCACTTTTCATAAAAATGGATTATCTGCCACAGTTCTCTGAAGCTTTAACCCTGTGTGAAATAGTTACATTTTAGGACAGTCTTTTAAATGAACATGGGCACCAGCCAGCCTGCCATGACTTCAGGGGCCCAAGGCCTATCCTCTCCAAAATATTAACTCCATTGACTGTCTTGCTATTTAAGAAAGGGCTGCTTTGGATTTGTTACATAAATGTCTTCTGAAACTGAAACCTTTTTTGCCTTTGTCAATTGCTTCTTAACAAGCTGTTATTGTTGTTATTATTATTATTATTATTTTATATTCAGTCAGTGAGGAATATCTAGTTTACAAACCAAAAGAATGGAATTATTGGTTCATAGAGTAAGCATATGTTTACCTTTAGTAGAAAATACCCTCCTGTTTACTGGAAGAGTAATTATTTTCAAAATTTTGCCAGTGGACACGTGTGATTGTGGGAGAGAGACAAAGAAAGAAAGTGAGGAAACACTTCCTCCCAGGTAGGGGTGAGGTGGTCATGCAATAATCCTTCTCTCTCTCTCCCTATTTCTGGGATTTTGGTTACATACATCTGCCTGGCATGTTTTTTCCAGCCACCAGGTCTGGGACTCAAACCTGGCAGCTGGCCATGCGGTATCCAGCCTCCTTAACCACCACACCATAGCCTGGCCCTGGAAGGGTAATTTTGATAGTGGATGTACTGGTGGTTCTCTATTCTTCTAAATTAGTTTCCTGTTTTTCTTTGTGCCCTTAGTCACCCTAACTCTCTTGTCCTTTGGCTCCTGAGATTCTGAGACAGGTTAGACTGTGTTGGAGCACCTTACAGGGTGAGAGAATTGGCACAGGATAGAGATTGCACTGGAAGTTGCTATTTAAGGCAACTCAAGTCAGCAAATGCGTTGAGTATGGACCAGAACTCTCGGTGATACAAAGGTAAGAAGATTCCCATCCTGAAGGAGTTTTGTTGACAAGTAGACCTTGAGTTTGATCTTGACTGTACACATTTCCACTATGCCCCAATTTCCTTGCCTAAGAATGGAGGTAATAATTATACCTATTTGAGGTTGACTGTGGCTCAACTCCTACCATACTTTCAAAGCAATCAGATACTGAAGAAAATTAAAACAACCATACACCAAAGGTGGAAAAGAGGCTTTGTGATTTCTTTCTTTCTTTTTTTTTTTTAAGAATGATTTAGTTATTTCCATTTGTTATTATTATTTTTTAATTTGACCAGAGAGAAACAGAGAAGAGAGAGAAAGGGAAAGGGAGAAAGTAAGCCACCAGGTCCGGGACTGGAACCATGGCCAGCCATGTAGGAATTCAGCACCTTTAACCACCACACAACCTGCTGGCCCTGGTTTTGTGATTTCATTAAAGTGATTCATATAGCAGTTATAGAGTTACCAGGAGGGATCTTTTAGCTACTCTGAACCTTGAATTCAAGGTTCCATACATCCTGTAACTTCTGGAGAAGCTACAACTACCAACCAAAGATGGAGAAGTTTCTTCCTGAGTGACAGTCCAGTTAAAACAAAGCAAAAGTTTGGGAGTCAGATCTGATCTGAGTAAGAATGTAGACTGTCTACTAATGACTACAAGCCCTTAATGCAGTGAGGAAGAGTTTGTCCTCTGTATATTAGGAATAACCATTACTATACCTTCCATGGCAGTTATTATTAGTGTTCTTTTTAAAATTCTTATAAAAAAAGATGCATGAGCCAATATTTATAAACATGGTCCTTCCTACCTCTGCTAAGTGACTGTATCAACTGTTAGGAAATACAAAGCTGCTTATAAAGGTGGGAGCACAGGGCAACAGTGCTATGAAGGTGTTATTATGGGTGAGTGTGCTGGGGGATAGTAAAGGGATGCACCGAAAGGTCTGCGGATGGGGGAGCAGAGACTGACACATGTTACCTTGATTAGATTGATCTCAGGTTAAATGACGAGAAACTGCTTCCCCAGCCTCTGCAGGAGAGTGTATTGGACTGTGGAACTTGGTGTCATATGCCAACTATGGTTCAAGTCCCTGGCCTGTGCTTGCGGGCATGACCAGAATCTTGGTGAGCTAGGGACTAAAGGAAGGTGATTGTGGCATGACTGAAACTTGTCAAGAGTCCTTCCTTCCTCTCCCTTGCCCTTTCTGTCTCTGACTCTTGTGCATACACACATACTCTATCACGAATAATAATACAAATTTGAATCTCTTGTGCCTGAGCAGAACAAATATGAGGGGCAGTTTATCAGGTTGGTATCCTACACTGAATCTGTCTGCAGGGATTTCTTTTGTTTTGTCTTTTTAATTTTGAACAGCAGTTATTTGAATTAGTTCTCCTTTTGCAAGTCCAGTTGTGTGTTTCTGCCATTTGCCTTTTATCCATCTTAGGCACAATATCAAGATCAGTCTCTGTTTCTGTGTGTGTGTGTCTTTTAAAAAATATGTCTGCACACACACACGTACATGGTCACATATTCTCAGTAACCGCACATTTCAAAGCAAGGCCTGGCAGTAATTAGTTGGAACAGAAGCAAGGACAAATACATGGATTTCTGAGAAAATAGATTCCAGTTCATTTCTGGGCATGCATGCCAAAGCAAAAAAGTTTCAAGGCAGCTACGGCTTTGGGCAAATTCTGATAGCAATGAAGGATGAGGAAATAGGCCAGGAAGCAAACAATGCAATTCTGGCATCCTGCTGGTGATTCAGAAAATTCTAATTCCAAAACAAGAAGTATTTTCAAAGGTCTTTTGACAGAACCGACAGCTCCTCAGCTGTCAGCCACTCTCTAGAGACCCTAATGAGCTCTTCCTTGTCAGGTCTTTCTGTCTAAACAAGAAATTGCTAGTCTCTCTATCTGCCACCCCACAGCGAGTGCACCCACCTTTGCTCATGCATACTATAAATTATTATTGAATGCAAACACTTGTTCAGGTTGATCAGTAGGTTGTTTCTGTCAACATACATCAATGCAGTCTTTAATGTGTAAATGACACAGCAGCAGGAATTGTGTGTAAACAGGTGGCCACAAAGTGCTTTTCTATCGATAAACTAAAAGGTATTCCTAAGGAAGTTGCTACAGCTACCTTTGGGACTCAACATTCCTGAGGCTTTTTAAGATGGTTGAAATGTTTTACCTTATTTTCACCATAATAGCTAATCATGACGGTAGGCAATAACATGATATCATAGAAGAAGACCGCTTCTTTAAATATGTTTAGATCTCACTGTTTCTTTTTTAATAGTCAAGATACTTGCCCAATTCTATATAAAGAACCTGTCATTCAAATTTAGAAATCAGAAATCCTTTTGAGAATTAGCTTCCATTATTAAAGAACACAAACAGTCCTTTTTTCTAAAATAACTATTTTTGCTAATTTTATCATATTTCTTGAGAAAATTTTATACTGGCTTCCTTCTCTTCTCGTGAAGTGGTATTTTCCCATCACTACTTTCAATATTCATTCTCAGTATAGCATGAATGATCAATAGCATAGACCTTGGAGTAATTCAATCCTGACCTGAGTTTTGCCCAAATTCTTGTTTTCCTTTTCCTGCATCTATCACTTCTCTAGCATCTGATGCATAACCATTGTAGTTGGAATAATCTACTCTACTTTTCTATGGTTAAAGTACAACCAGACACCTCAATTCTTTCAGTAAATTTGCCTCATATGATTGAGAAGGATTGAAACCATTCATTGCATATAAAACAGATTTAAAGAATAATAACAGCAACAAAATAAAACAAATCCACAAACTAGCATGTTCTTCACAGTTTTCTACAGTCAAATAAAGCAATGTAAAAATGTGGGGCGGCCACCCCATAGTGCAGTGGTTACGTGCTCTTACTTAGCAAGCAAAAACTTCTTGGCCTCAAACTGCAGATTCTGTCATTTGAGTGGCAATTAAATATTAGTTGACTCATTTTTATCCTTAGTTCTGTTTTGAGTCTGCCCTACAAATGTACTGTTCATAACTTTGTCTGAGTCTTGGCGGGGTGTATATAGACAATTAGAGTGCCTCAGCTTCGGCTTTCTGCTTTCCTGGATTCCCTCTTCACTTGCTCAGCAGCTGAGCAAGTTTCCCTGATTTCTGACCTCTAATTTTTCAAGCCAGAAAGACTGGTTCCAGCTATAAAAATGGGACAGTCACCCATGCCATCCCATTCATTCAAGTATCAACTTCCTTCCCGAATTTGCTTGATTTTCTTCACTCTCCATTTCTGTAAAAATTATTTTTTAATTTTGCCCCAAATTATAATTATTATCTGTGAGAGAATTGATTTGGTAATAGATTATTTTGCCATACTATAATTCAAACTTCTAGTATGACAAAATAAAATAAATAATAAAAGTTATGAAATGTAGGCACTGTTTCCTTTCATTCTTTCTTTCTTGCTCCTTTTCTTTCTTTCTGTTTTCATATATATATCTTTATTTTTTAAGGCCAGAGGGTACATGCATGCATAGGACTTAAAGGGAGAGAAAGCACCCTTCAATGGGGCCAGTCACACGGCAATCCTTTCTCCAATTCTCCAACCTGTCAAGACACTGAGTATGCCATTTGCACCAACTCATAGGATTTTTTAAGCCCTGAGGTGGACTTAAATCCCAGTGGGCCCTATAGCTGGAACCAGTCTTTCTGGCTTGAAAAATTAGAGGTCAGAAATCAGGGAAACTTGCTCAGCTGCTGAGCAAGTGAAGAGGGAATCCAGGAAAGCAGAAAGCCGAAGCTGAGGCACTCTAATTGTCTATATACACCCCGCCAAGACTCAGACAAAGTTATGAACAGTGCATTTGTAGGGCAGACTCAAAACAGAACTAAGGATAAAAATGAGTCAACTAATATTTAATTGCCACTCAAATGACAGAATCTGCAGTTTGAGGCCAAGAAGTTATTGCTTGCTAAGTAAGAGCAACAAAATTCATTCTAGGATCATTTGCCAGGCATAATTCAAAATTACTTGATGTACAATGATTTGGGAAAATAAGAGCAAGTCTCAAGAGAAAAGGTTATCAGCAAAGACCAACCATGGGAACAATCAGATGTTGGAATTAGCAGATTGATGGATTTCAAGCAGCTATTATAATTAGGCACAATAAAATCAAAGAAATATGCTCATAAGAAATGAAAAATAGAAAAGTCAGAAGAGAAATTAAAACTATATCAAAGAACTATAGGTAAATCCTGTAACATTTTCAATGTCAAATCTGAAGTTAAAATACACTGGTTGAGCTAATGAAGAATACAGGTGACATAAAAATGAACTAAAGTAAATTTTTTTGTTTAACTTTCTTCCTCCCTCCCTCCCCTCCTTCCTTCCTTCCTTCCTTCCTCCCTCCCTCTCCTCCTTCCTTCCTTCCTTCCTTCTTCCTTTCTTTCTTTCTCTCTCTCTCTCTCTCTCTCTCTCTCTTCTCTTTCCTTCTTTCTTTCTTTCTTTCTTTCTTTCTTTCTTTCTTTCTTTCTTTCTTTCTTTCTTTCTTTCTCTCTCTCTTTCTTTCTCTCCCTTCCCTTCCCTCCCTCCCTCCCTCCCTCCCTCCCTCCCTCCCTCCCTCCCTTTCTTTCTTTCTTTCTTTCTTTCTTTCTTTCTTTCTTTCTTTCTTTCTTTCTTTCTTTCTTTCTACCAGAGAGGGATAGAGCAAGAGAGAGAGAAAATGAGAAAGCAAGCCGCCAGGTCCAGCATTTGAACCATTGTTGGCCATGTGGGAGTCCAGTACCTTTAACCACCATGCCACCTGCTGACCCCAAACTAAAATAAATTTTAATATGGATTAATATAAGCTATCCAATTGTAGGATCAATTGAAAAAATAAAAGAGCTCTAATTACCCATGGAATAATATAAAAAGGTATATAGCTTTTGTATAATTGAGGGGTCTAGAACGGTGGAAATAAAGAATGGGGTAGTTAGGCTGGCCTGTAGCACAGTGGTTAAGGGGGCCTGATCTCATTTGGGTGAATATGGTTTAAATTTTGGCCTCAGCAACTTGGAAAACACACTGTGTGTGTGTGTGTTTGTGTGTGTGTGTGTGTATGCACATGTCCCAAATTCTGACAAGATGGAGAACTGGAAGAGAAGAGGTTTAGATGTGACCAAGCTCCATTAGGGGGATGGAACCCCCAACCTCTGCTCCTCATCCTCTATCTCTGGAAAGTGCACTTGCTTTTTGGTAATAAATCTCTATGGAACAGACAGTAGAAGACAAGGCCTGTGGTGTAACCAAATACCATTGGGAGTTACTTTCTCTCTCTCTCTCTTTCATTTTCTCTCTCTGATGAACACACATGCCCACTGGTAATAAAAAAATAAATAAATGAAATCTAAATTTAAAAATAAGAGTGGGCTATTAATGTATCTGAAAAAATAATTGCCCAAAATGTAATCAATCTGGTGAAAGATAGTAGTGTACATGTTGGAAGCTCAGAGTATAGAAAGTACAAATGTAAAGAAAATCATGGATGTGCACATCATAACCCATCTTGTAGGAAACCAAAGTCAAGAAGAGAATCTTGAGATCAGTTAAGAAAAATGACATACAGAGTGTAACAATGAACAAATTCCACTAATTTCTCAACAAAAACTATAAAGGCCAAAGGACAGTATAACAACACACTTCAAGTGTTCAACTCAGAATTCTATAACCAATAAAAATGTTTCAAATATCCTTCAAAAATAGAGCAAAGTGAGGTACTTTTCAGATAAAAGAGAGTGAAGATAATTATCAGCAGACCCATGCTACAAAAAACTGCTAAGGGAATTCTTACGTATCAGGGAAATTGATAGCAGATAGAAACTTAGATTCTGGAGAAGAAAGAATGAGCATTAAAAAGCCTGAATAAACATAAGAAAATTTTTATTCTTAATTTCTTTAAAATATATAGTACTTGGGACCAGCAGGTGGCCTGGTGGTTAAGGTGCTGGACAGTCCCACATGGCTGACCATGGTTCGTGTCCTGGACCTGGTGGCTTGCTTTCTAACTTTCTCTCTGTCTCTCTCTGTCTATCTGTCTCTGGTCAACTTAAAATAAATGAATGAATAAATAAAATAAAAATATATATACAGGACTGTTTAGGGGCCAGCATATGACACGGTAGTTAAGGCTCTAGATTTCCACATGGTTTGAATCTCAGACCTGGCAGCTTGCTTTCTTTCTCTTTCTCTCTGGTAGTGCATGTGTTCTGTAGCAAATGAAAAATTAATAATGATAATAATGATAGCAAAATTAAATAAATATTTCTTTAAAAATTTCTATAGGGCTGTTTAAAGGAGAAATGATAGTATTGCCTGTGAAGTTCTACTGGAAAATGATGTCATGTATGCGATAATTACAATATAAAGAACAGGAAGCAAAGGTGAATTGACCTATATGGTTGAGCATTTCTGCATTTTATGTGTAGTGGCACAATATTAAAAAACTGAAAAGTCA
Organism: Tupaia tana; assembly: GCA_026018925.1. Classification (NCBI taxonomy): domain Eukaryota; kingdom Metazoa; phylum Chordata; class Mammalia; order Scandentia; family Tupaiidae; genus Tupaia; species Tupaia tana. The sequence goes on along the minus strand of JAKSZU010000006.1, from coordinate 196,438,780 downwards.
AAGATGGATATTTTTATTCAAAAGCAATCACTTGCTTCCAAGCTTCTGCACACAGAAGCAGGTGTGCAGACCGAGGCCAGAGACCACCTTAGATATGTGCACCCCATAATCCACTCCAAGTGCCCTCTTGCTTGCTCCCAACTTCCAACCTACCTTTCTACTTGACTCCTGCTGGCAGAAGTGAGTGGGTGGACTGAGGCCAGAGACTGCCTTGGAACTGTACACCCCTTTTGTCCACTCCAGAATCTGGGAAGCATTTGAAACATGCAGTCCCAGCAACAAAAGTGCATGTCACAGGGAAGAAACATATAATCCGTCAGATGACCAGAAACCACCATAGATGCACAAGAAATATGATAAACCAAGAAAATATCTCTCCCATAAGGGAGAATAGCAATTTCTCATCATCCACAGATAGCGCAATGGAGCTTGTGGAAATGTCAAATAAGGAATTCAGAATATTCATAGTGACAAAACATAACGAGATGCAAGAGAAAAGAGACAATGAACTCCAGAAGATGCAAGAGAACTACGGAGATGAGGAAGTCCTTCCATGATTTGAAAGAAGAAATAGACACCATAAAAAAGAATCAAATGGAGCTGGTAGAGATGAAGTCTGTAATACAGGAAATAAAAAGTCCCTTAAAAGTATAAAGAGCAGATTAGACCATGAAGAAGACTGAATCCCTAATATAGAAGACAGAACCTCTGACTTAGAAAAAAACAGCAAAAATATAGAGAAAATTACTAAAATATTTGAGGATAATATATGAGAAATATTATATTCCATTAAATGTCCAAACATCTGAATAACTGAAATCCCAGAAGGTGAAGAAACTAATAAGGACTTTGAAAATCTATTCCATAAAATCCTTGAAGAAAACGTTCCAAGCCTAGAGAAGCATTCAAGCATTCAGATCCAAGAAATACACAGGATCTCAAATAGAATCAACCCAAGATCTCCATGGCATATTATTGCCAGAGTGGCCAAAATCACAGACAAAGACAAGATTCTAATATTGGCAAGAGAGAAATGTCAAATCATTTACAAAAGTTATCCTATCAGGCTAACAACGGACCTCTTGGACCTCTGGCCACAAACAATGCAAGCAAGAAAAGAATGGGGAAGTACAAAGTGTTAAATGAAAAACAATTTTAACTAAGAATACTATCCCCAGCAAGATTATCCTTCAAATGGGAAGAAAAGATAAAAACATATTCAGGAAAACAAAACCTGAAAGAATTTACCAACTCCAGACCAGCTCTTCAAGAAATTCTGAAGGGAGTGCTATACCAGGAAAATTAAAGACAGACAGACAGACAGAAATAAGAGTACAAAAAAATCCAAGGAAATGGCCAACTTAACAATAGGGACAAATCCAGAAATATTGATAATAGCGTTGAATGTTAGTGGCTAAAATTCTCCAATCAAAAGACACAGACTGGCTGAATGAATAAAAAAACAGAAATCATCCATCTGTTTCCTACAAGAACCCACCTCATGGATTAAAGACATACATAGACTAAAAGTGAAAGGCTGGAAAAAGTTATTCCACGGAAACAGAAACCAAAAAAGGCAGAAATCACGATACTGATCTCAAAATAGGTTTTAAGGCAAAACTATAAGAAGAGACAAAGAAGGGCATAATATAATAGTAAAAGGTCTAATTCATCAAGAAGATACAACACTTATTAATATCTATGTACCCTATTTAGGAGCATCCAAATATGTGAAGGGAAGACTGCTAGATCTAAAAGGAGAGACAGACTGCCAACATAGTAATTGTTGGGGACCTCAATACCCGATAATCTCCTTTAGACAGATCAATGAGCAAAAAAATAAGCAAAGAGATTCGGGACTTAAACGATACCATAAATCAGGTGGACTTGACAGACATCTATAGAACTTTCCACCTAAACCCCACAAAATATGCATTTTTCTCACCCCCACATGGTACCTTCTCGAAGATTGACCACATAATAGGGCACAAAACAAATCTTTACAGATTCAAAGGCATCGAAATTATACCCAGCATCTTCTCTGACCATGATGGAATTAAACTTGGTATCAATTTTAGGAAAAATCCTCAAAACAACACAAATACATGGAAACCAAATAACCTACTCCTGAATGATGTCACAACTACTGAAGAGATTGAGACTGAAATCAAAAGATTCATGAAAACAAATGATAATGAGTGCATGAGTTTTCATAATCTTTGGGACATCCAAAGCAATTACTTAAAAAAACAATGCAAAAAGTAGGGCTAAAAACCAGTATATCATATTCTTTATAAATTTGGATTAAAAACTTCTTGAAAATATGGGGTTGTCAGGAAAGTCATGATGCATTTTTACATAGAAAAACATAGAAAAAAATACATCATGACTTTCTCGATAACCTAATGCTTGATACTGAACCGTTTAATTATGTTCTCCAATTCTCCATCTATACATTAACCTACACAATCCACACTTTCAAAAAAGGCTTATGATGATACTTTGTTTACTTTAGTTTAAGACTAAATAGAATAGTCTCAATGAAAACTTTTATGGTGGGATTGAAATAATTTGTAGTTCAGTATTAAGGTTTTAACTGCTAACGTTGAGTGAAGTAAGAAAACCATTTGCTCTTTTCCATGAACATCTTTTTTTTTAATTTTTTATTATCATCATATTCTTCTTTATATTACATTGAATTACATATAACTTTCCAGTGTATTACATTGCTTTTTCAAAAGGGAATGCCATACATGTCAGTCAGTACAGAGACATCAATCTCCCCACTTCAACATTCAATATCTTTTCTATGTTTTCCCCAATCATTATTATTATTATTCTAATTATTTCTTAAAACAGTCAATCGCTATTTCTCATTTTGCTTGTACAAATACTTTGCCCATCATGAAATACTTCTCAGACAAATCCAGTTGAGAATACTATACATGTCAACAATCAACAGTTAATAAGCCATATCTGTTTCTCACTAACGTCCTGCCTCTCTATTGTTCACTTGTTATCTTTCTCTATCCTCTTCACTTCCCCCATTCCACACTGTCCTATTCTCATTAAGTACCTTCACTGCTTTTATGTCCTCCAATTTTTTGCTCTCTATCATAGAATGCCGATAGTCGGTATATATTGAGTGGATACATACAATATCTTTCTTTCATAGCCTGGCTTACTTCACTCAGCAATATATCCTCCGTATCTGACCACTTTCTATCAAATTCCAGGGTCTTGTTATTTTTTATGGCTGAGTAGTATTCCATAGAGTATATATACCACACTTTTCCAATCCATTCATCAGTTTGTGGACATTTAGGTTGGTTCCATGTCTTGGCAATTGTGAATAATGCTGCAATAAACATTGATGTGCAAGCACTTTTCTGACTGAGCGTTCTCCTGTCTTTTGGGTAAATACCCAGAAGTGGGATTGCTGGATCAAATGGTAGTTCTATTTGTAGATCTTTGAGGAACCTCCATATTGTTCTCCACAGTGGTTGAACTAGTTTACATTCCCACCAACAGTGTAGGAGGGTTCCCTTTTCACCACATCCCCGCCAACACTTATCACTTTTTATATTCTTAATCTTTGCCATTCTGACAGGGGTTAGGTGGTATCTCATTGTAGTTTTTATCTGCATCTCCCTTATGATGAGGGATGTTGAGCATTTCCTCATATGCTTTTTGGCTGTTCATATGTCTTCTTTGGAGAGACTTTTGTTCAGCTCATTTTCCCATCTTTTAATTAGGTTCATCATTTTTTTTCGCATAAGGCACTTGAGTTCCCTATGTATTCTGGTTATCAGTCCCTTGTCTGAGGCATATTTAACAAAAGTATTTTCCCATTCTGAGGGTTGTCGGTTCACACTTGTTACTGTGTCCTTTGCTGTGCAGAAACTTCTTAGTCTAATATAGTCCCACTTGTCTATTTTAGGGATTATTGCCTGTGCTTTGGGAGTCTTATTTAAGAAGTCTTTGCCTACTCCAATGTCCCCCAGAGTTTCCCCAGCATTTTCCACTAGTAGTTTTATTGTTTGAGGTCTTAGGTTCAGATCTTTGATCCATTTTGAGTTGACTGTTGTTAATGGTGAAAGATGGGGGTTCAGTTTCATCTTTCTGCAGGTGGATACCCAGTTTTTCCAGCACCATTTACTAAAGAGGTTTTCCTTTTCCCAATGGATTGACTGATATCCTTTGTCAAAGATCAGTTGGCTGTAAGCTTTGGGGGTTATTTCTGGGGTCTCTATTCTCTTCCATTGGTCCACTTGTCTGTTTTTATGCCAATACCATGCTGTTTTGATGACCACAGCTTTATAGTATATCTTGGGATCAGGGAGTGATATGCCTCCTATTCCATTCTTCTTGCGCAGGATTGCTTTTGCAATACGAGGTCTTTTATGGTTCCAGACAAATTCTATGATTGCCTTTTCTAGATCTCTGAAGAATATCTCTGGTATTTTGATTGGAATTGCATTAAGCATGTAGATTAATTTGGGTAGAATTGCCATTTTGATTATGTTAATTCTTCCAATCCAGGAGCATGGGATGTCCTTCCACATTTTTATGTCACTTTCAATGTCTCTTTTAAGATTTTCATAGTTTTTTTTATAAAGGTCTTTGACTTTCTTAGTTAGGTTTATCCCTAGGTATCTTATACACCTTGTGGCTACGGTGAAAGGGATTCCTTTCTTCAGCTCTGCTTCGTTCAACTTGTTGTTCATAAATAGAAATGCTATAGATTTTTGGATATTGATTTTGTATCCTGCCACCTTACTGTATTCACTTATTACTTCAAGCAGTTTTTTCATGGATACCTTTGGGTCTTCTAAGTATACCATCATGTCATCTGCAAATAAAGATATTTTCAATTCTTCTTTGCCTATTCGAATGCCTTTAATATTATTCTCTTCTCTGATTGCAATAGCCAAGACTTCCAGTACTATATTAAAGAGCAGTGGAGAAAGTGGGCAGTCTTGCCTAGTACCTGTTTTCAGAGGAAAAGCTTTCAGCTTTTCCCCATTCAGTATAATGTTAGCTGTAGGTTTTTCATAGATTGCTTTTATTGTGTTCAGAAATGACCCTTCTATACCAATCTTACTGAGAGTCTTAATCATAAAAGGATGTTGTATTTTATCAAATGCTTTCTCTGCATCAATTGAGATGATCATATGGTTTTTATCTTTCTTTCTGTTAATGTGGTGTATTACATTTATGGTCTTGCGTATATTAAACCACCCTTGCATCCCTGGTATAAAGCCTACCTGATCGTGATGAATGATCTTTGTTATATGTTGTTGGATACGATTTGCGAGTATCTTGTTGAGAATTTTCGCGTCTATATTCATCAATGATATTGGTCTGTAGTTTTCCTTTTTCGTCATATCTTTATCTGTTTTGGGGATGAGGATGATGGAGGCTTCATAAAATGAATGTGGAAGATTTCCTTCCTTTTGAATCTTTAGAAATAATTTTAGTAGGATAGGGGTTAACTCTTCCTTAAAAGTTTTGTAGAATTCACAAGTGAAGCCATCTGGGCCTGGGCTTTTCTTTGTTGGGAGGTTATTTATTACTGATTCAATCTCCTGGCTTGTTATGGGTCTATTCAGGTTCTCTATGTCTTCCTGATCCAATCTTGGTAGATTATATGCATCCAGGAATTTGTCCATCTCCTCCAGGTTATCTTGTTTGTTGGCGTAAAGTTGCTCATAGTATCCTTTAATGATATTTTGTATTTCTGCTATGTCTGTGGTAATATTGCCTGTTTCATCACATATTTGATTAATCTGGTTTCTTTCTTTCTTCTTCTTAATCAGTCTAGCCAATGGTGTGTCGATCTTGTTAATCTTTTCAAAGAACCAGCTTTTGCTTTCATTTATTTTCTGTATGGTTCGTTTATTTTCTATTTCATTTTTTTCTGCTTGAACCTTTATTATTTCTTTTTGCCTGACATTTTTGGGGTTTGTTTGTTGTTGTTTTTCCAATTCTCTGAGGCATGATGATAAGTTATCTACTTGCCATCTTTCTATCCTTTTCTTATGCACACTAATTGCTATGAATTTCCCTCTTATGACTGCTTTTGCTGTGTCCCATAGATTCTGGACACTTTTGTACTCATTATCATTAGTTTCCATAAATTTTTTTATTTCAGCCTTAATTTCTTCAGTAGTGAAGAAGTCATTCAGAAGTAGGTTGTTCAGTTTCCATGTGTTCGTGTATTTTCGGGGTTGTGTCTTGAAATTAATCTTGAGTTTAATTCCATCATGGTCAGAGAAGATGCTGGGTACAGTTTCTATGCCTTTGAATTTATAAAGGCTTGATTTGTGTCCTAATATATGATCTATCTTTGAAAAGGTTCCATGTCAGGGTGAGAAAAATGTATATGTTGTGGATATAGGGTGGAAAGTTCTATAGATATCTGTCAAGCCCATTCCATTTATAGTATCATTTAAGTCCTGTATCTCTCTATTTATTTTCTGTCTAGAAGATCTGTCTATAGGAGATAATGGGGTGTTGAGATCTCCAACAATTATAGTATTTCTCCCTATCTCTCCTTTTAGCTCCAGCAGTCTTTCCTTCACATATTTAGGTGCACCTGAGTTGGGTGCGTAGATATTTATAAGGGTTATGTCTTCTTGCTGGATTACCCCATTTACTATTATATAATGCCCTTCTTTGTCTCTTCTTACAGTCTTTGTCTTGAAATCTATTTTGTCTGAGATCAATATCGCTACTCCAGCTTTTTTTTGATTTCCATTTGCATGGAGTATCTTTTTCCAGCCCTTGACTTTTAGTCTATGTATGTCTTTATCCATAAGGTGAGTTTCTTGTAGGCAACAGATAGAGGGTTTCTGTTTCCTTATCCATTCAGACAGTCTATGTCTCTTAACTGGGGAATTTAATCCATTGACATTCAATGTAATTATCGATATTTCCGTACCTGATCCTATCATTAAGTGAGCCATTTTCTTGGTTGCTTTTTGTTCTCGTATAACTGTCTCTGATTTTTTAGTTTTCCTGGTGTAATACTCCCTTCAGAACCTCTTGAAGAGCAGGTCTGGAGTTGGTAAATTCCTTCAAATTTTGTTTATTCAAGAATGTTTTTATCTTTTTTTCCCATATGAAAGATAATTTTGCCGGGTATAGTATTCTTGGTTGAAATTGTTTTTCACTCAACACTTTTACAATGCTTCCCCATTCTTTCCTTTCCTGCATTGTTTCGGCCAAGAGATCCGATGTTAGCCTGATGGGGTGACCTTTGTAAGTAACCTGGCGTTTCCCTCTTGCCAACTTTAGTATCTTGTCTTTGTCTGTTGTTTTTGCCAGTCTGGCTATGATGTGCCTTGGAGAAGATCTTCTTGGGTTGATTCTACCCGGGGTCCTATGTATTTCCTGGGTCTGAATACTTGAATGCCTTTCTAGATTTGGGAAGTTTTCTTCCAGGATCTCGTGGAATAAATTATCTAGGCCCTTACTATTTTCTTCCTCTTCTGGAATACCAATTATCCGGATGTTGGGGCGCTTGATAGTATCCAGTATTCCTCGTATATTATCCTCATTTTTCATGGTTGTTTTTTCAATCTTCTTGATACTTTTTTCTAGGCCAGATGTTTTGTCTTCTACGTTGGAGATTCGATCTTCTGCCTGGTCTAACCTACTTTTAATACTTTCAAGGGAGGTTTTGATTTCCTGTATCACATTCTTCAATCCTAGAAGTTCCATCTGGTTCTTGTTTAAGGTATCCATTTCTTCTTTCAAGTCATTGAAGGACTTCCTCATCTCCTGGAGCTCCTTGTCTCTTTCCTCTTCCATCTCAGTTAGTTTGGTCACTACAAATAATCTGAATTCCTTATCAGACATGTCCATGACGTCCATTGTATTGACTGTGGGTGACGTAGGCTTGATGATTTCCCTTGGGGGAGAGGCCTTTTCTTGGTTGCTCATATTTCTTGAGCCTCTGCGATTGCTCCTAGTCATCAGGTAATCTATATGTTTCTTCCTAACTGATTGTTAAAAGTTGTACAGGCTTAGAAAATTGATGATTTCCCTTATGGTAGGCCTACCTGTTGCTCACAATTACCATTAACTGTTGCCACTACCCTGGAAGGCCCAAAGTCCTCACTGTCTCTAAGGAAAGGTGAGCCTTCAATTGACTGAATAAGCAACACCCCAAGAGCAAAGAAACACAGAATTAAAAAAGGAAATCGCACGCCGCGCGCTATTCAAATCACCAGAATACAAAGAGTCCAAAGGCTAGTGGGAAAGGGTCAGGAGATGAGTGACAGGACCAGGTTGGTTGGGCCTGCAGCCTGAGTCCGTCTGGGACCCGGAACTGCTGGCCGGCTTGATCCGGATTGCAGGTGGGGTGGGGTGGGAGTTCACCTTAAAGTCCCAGACAACCAACCTGGGGTCCAAGGAGGAGAAACGGTGGGGATGCGTGGAGATTCAGAAGAGTCGGGCCTGCAGCCTGAGTCCGTCTGGGGCCTGGAACTGCTGGCCGACTCGATCCCTCCATGAACATCTTTTAAACCTTGTTTCTCTTGTCCTAAGTTTAGTGTGCTCCCTTGAGGAAATTTCTAGCTTCTCTTTATTCCCATCTCCATACTGGGAGCAAATCTAGACGCTTGTGGTGGGGAAGTGTTATGGATATAGCTGGGGACATAAACAAATCGGTCTGGAATTCCTGGAATACCCATGTATTAAAATTTCTTTCTCATACAAATAGATGAAAATACTAAATTGTGATCATTATTGATTGCAAGGTATGACAATCATGGTCCCTGAGATCTCACTTGTTAGATACATGTATATTTCAGGAAAGATGCATATACAGATTCCATCTTTGTTTAGAATCTTTTCGGTATGTTTGTAGTTTTATATATCCAGATCCATATTTATTTACATCAATTAAAGAGAAATGTGCCCATTTCTATAAAAAAAAAGGCAAAAGAAAGTTTTAATCTGATTTTACCCTAAATTTTACCACAAATAGTAGGAAGTTGTAATTACATTTCCATCTGGGTTTATAATCTACTTGGAGGGAAAAGAATTAGAAAGGTTATTCCCCTTCTTATGGAATAGCTCCTTGGTGTTTCCAGCAGAGAATTAATTATAGTCTTGGCATAACCCTTCTATCCACTTCTCCTGACTGCTGCTCTCCCACTCATGAAATTCCAACTTTTGAGCTCAGAACAGTTTGGAACATTGAAGAGTGAGTGATAATCTAGCTGCTGTTGTACATTATATTAACCAGGGAATAAATGCATGTAAAACCCTTTGCCTGTCTCAATTGCCCAGAAATTTTCATCTCATGCTTGAATAAATTCCAGTGTAGTTCAGCCCAGAGAGAGGAGGGATTACTTCCATGACTTGTTGACTCTGTCTGAAATTTAACCCTCAGCATGAAGGATGCTGTAAATAAGTTAAGGTTCTGTGGGAGAATGGTGCTTCTAAAGTCATATTACAGATGGATAAATTTAAGTTTCACTCTATTCCTATCTGCTGTGACCGTCAAACCTTGATTTTTCCCATCCTTAAAATAGGGTAATGATTGTATGTCTTTAGGCATTAAATCAAATAATCATTTAAAGTACTTGATAAAATTCGTAACACATTATAAGTAGTCTATAAATGCTACTTGTTATCATATTTTTGTCTCCTTGACTTTTTCCATCTCAAGAGTTCCTTTTGGTCTTTTTTGCAAAGAAACCAGTCATTGTTAGCTCATCTCATCAAGCACCCATTAATAATGCAGATAGACAGGTTTGTGTTTCATAGCCAGAGGTATAAATTACCCATAGCCATCTTGTCCTAAAGAGAGAATAAAAGTCAGCAGGTTGAATTTTTTCCAAACTTCAGCTTGTAGCCTAGAGCATCTTGGATCCTCAGCTACTTCAGCAGAAACCCAAGTTTAGCTGGTGTTCTGTTTTTGAAAAATGTAAGCTACTTTCCATTCAATGATGAAAGAGTGTCAAAATAATGTATTCAGAAGTGAATTTTTGTGCTACTCTTGATTTACAAATGTATAAAAAAATAGAAAATGTGAAAGTATTTATAGATTGAAGCTTACATTTCCTAATTTTTATATATTTACTGTAAATCTACAAATTGTTCATATATTTTAATGAGATGACTATAATAAAATTATAAATACAAATTAATATTAAACATATATGTTTGGCAATGCTTAATCAAAGTATTGGGATGATGGACAGAGAGATGACCCACTAAATCACAAATTATTTTTCTGCCATTATTGACTCCAAATCTCTCTTGTACTTTGATTCAAAGTTATTGTCTTTTTTTCTTTTCCAGAAAGGTTTTTGCTACAGGGCGCGTGAGCTTGCCAGAAAGACAGAGAGAGACAGAGAGACAGAAAGTGAGAAATTGCCCCCCAGGGGGGATGGCCACACTGCAATTCCTTCTCCTCCATTTTCCTCTCAGGATCCTGGGCACGCAAGCACATTTCGCCCAGCGTTTGTTTAAGCCGCCAGGTCTGGGACTGGAACCACGGTCAACTGCATGGGAGTCCAGCGACATAGCCATTACACTAACTGCTGGCCCCAAAAGTCATCATCTTCTAATCTTTGTTTTTCATCTTGCGCATATGTCCTTTCATTTATTCATCTTTCGGTAAAATTTCACATCGCCCATCATCCAATCATCAGAAGACATCTTTTGAGTATTGTCCCAACTTGAACAAGTCTGTTTCTCTAGGAACTGGTCTTTCATTTCGATTTACTCAAGAGTCATTCTTGTCATATTTAAACCTGTCCTCTTAAAGATGATTGGACCATGGTGTCCTCTTAAAGAAAGACAATTGGACCATGGGTAAATCTTTAATTTAAACAAAATTAATCAGATAATCCCAGAGATTTGGAGCTGAGAATATGAGATAGTCTCTGAGGGACAGATAAATAAATAGTAAATAATAACATGCTAACATCTTATCTCTCTCTTCTTCTATTTTTTTTTCTTTTGTTTGCTATAAGGTGTGTATGCTTGCCAGAGAGAGAGAGGAAAAGTGAGAAATCAGAAATTACCCCCTGGGTGATGGCCATGCAATCCCTTCTTCTCTCTGGTTTTAGGGCATGCACACACATTAACCTGACAAGATTTTTCAGCTGCAGATTCAGGACTCAGTTCATGCAATCAGGTATGTGGGATCCAGCTGCCTTAACCTCTGTGCCACCTCCTGGCCTGACATCTTAAAATTATTTCATGAGAAATGGGATACTCATGGAAACAAAGCACCAGAGAAAGCCAGTTAGTGGAAGAGGAGAAAATGAAACAGAAATAAAGGAATGGCCTGAGTTTCTGACAACTTTCTAGGACATGATTCCAGTCTTTTCTGGATGACCAGCAGCATTCCTGCCCTAACTTCAGTGCATTCACTTCCTCATTCACCAAGTACCGGACATCATGCTGGCCATCTTACATACTTTATCTCAGTGAATTTTAATTAGAAGTTTAAAGCATATCCTACCAACCAGATAGGAAAACAATGGTAAACATTTAACATATTCTAACAACATCACAGGAGAAGTTGGAGACTTGATTCCGGCTATCACTGCAAATTTTTAAGTACAGTCCCAGTTGTGTTATGACTACTCTCAGCTAGGTGAGCTGAATGAAAAGTTTCTATTTATGAAATGTGGTCTATCTCTCAAGATTGCTCTGGCAAGCAAATGATAATCTCTGGCCATTATTGTGACCTACTTAAGGTTTTAAATAATCACTGGAAAAGTCTGATAGGAAAAAGAAAATTTACAGCGTAGCACAAATAGGATTTTTAACTTTCACTTGTGAAATATCAATGACTAGGGGTGCAAGCCTAATACCTTATGGCAAAAGAAATGAAATCTCCTGACCTATTATTTCTTAACCTTCTACATCTGCATACCATAGTGTGCAAGTCCATAAATATCAGTCTCCAGGGAAAACATACTTCATATTACCTTAAGTGCAAGATGTGGAGAAATTATAGTTTGTTCTATGAATAGTCAACTTTACAAGGAGAAAACAAAAGTGCATATTTAGGCAATAGGTATAAGTCATTTTTCAGGGACCTGCTGATTCTTTTTCTACTGAAAATGCAGAAATATTTGTGTCCAATCAAGGCATTAAAGTTATACTTAATTCTTCATATTAAATGCAAGCTAGGGTTACATGAGTTATTAGTTAGAGGAAAGGCATAGGTAGTTTCATTACCTATACTTTCTGAATGCAACTTCTCATCCCCCATTTAGTTTTTAAAATCCTGTGCCTGGCTTATATCACTATGTGTCTATTTAAACTGTTTAAATCTTACCTCTTCGAAGGGTTTTGTCCTTTCTGTTAAATCAGTAGTCCCCTTCCATTTTGTTTAGAATAAAAATTGAATTTCTTCTTATGCCTTCATGACAACCCATGGTCTTAAACCAGCTTTTCTCTCTAGTCTCACCTTTTGTTACAACTTTCCCTTAGCCTCTAAAAAGCACTCAAAGTAGAATTAGAGAAAAATAGTTGAATTAATTTGCTAAAGCTGCCAGAGCAAATTACCACAGACTGGGTGGTTAAGCAACAGAAATTAGCTTTCTTACAGCTCTGCAGGCTAGAAGTCCAAGCTCAAGGTAATGACAGCATTGGTTTCATCTGTGGTCTCTCTCCTTGGTTCGTAGGTGACACTCCAGTGTCTCCACATGGTCTTCCTGCTGTGCACATGTTTGCCCTAATCTTTTCCTCTTACAAGGACAGCAGTCATATTAGAATAGAAATCAAGTACAATAGAAATTAGAATAGAAATTGTTACGCTTTGTCTTAGCTTGAGCCATGTTTAGATGAGAATTTTTTTTTTAAGTTTTGTGCCATTATCTTGTACCAACCATAATGCCATTGCAAGTACATTGGCATATGTACTTGCCAGAGACAGAGAGGGAAAGTGAGAAATCACCCACTACGGAGGATGGCCATACCACAAGCACTTATCCATTCTCCTCTCAGGATATTGGGCACATGCCCAACATATTACATATGACCTTATTTTACTGTACCCTTTTAAAAGTTCTACCCAAATGCAGTCACATTCTGTAGTACTAGTGGTTAATACGTCAGCACATGGAGAGACATAATTCAGTCCGTTTCAGCAGAGTTCCTTAGACACTAATGAATATGCTTTAGCAGGTTTGGACATGCCCTGTTGAAGTCCTAAGGGGCTTAGGGAGAGGGGACAAAAGTGGAAATTCCGTGACTCATGAAACTTTGAGGGGATGGAATTTTGAGTATCTTGTGCTCTTGGCTACTTGGACTCAAATGGGAGGTTTCGAGACCATTTTTTCCCCAGAAGATTGTCTTCAGGAAGTCAAAGTGGAGAAGGAGAAAGCAGAGGAGGACAATGATAGCTAAACAGATCTACAGGCTGCCAGGACAACTCCATGTCGTTTCAAAAGTCACAATCAGCTGAAGGGAAATCTCAGGAGGAAACTGTCTCTAATGTTCTAAGAACATGAGTCTTGTGAAAAATGGCAGTGTAAGAAAATCCCTTCACTTCCATTTATCATAAACTATCCGACGAAATGACTATGCAAATAGCAAGCAACATGATGGATTAGGATAATATTATTAAGGAATTTAGGAACAAACTTTTTTAGGTGGTTCTTGAAAATGTTTTGAATAAATAAATAAATAAACAAGTGTCACATTGTCTAGCTTAGGCAAAGACCCACAAGATTCATCATATTATTGAAAGAAAAACAAAAGATGGAGCATTTAATGTTCTGAAAGATTTAATGAGGGTGCCCCAAAGTTACTAAGATAAGCTCCTCTTTAAATGAACTATTTCCTCTTGTGAGAAAACAATAAGCTAAAGCAAACAAAGATAGACAAAAACACCACACTTTTAAAACAAAATGACAGCATGATAAAGAATGCTCCCAGGGTAGTGACTGAAGTCTTCACTTTCAAAGGGTGGGAAACCACCATATAAGTAATTATTGCTTACACTGGAATCTAGCTCTATTTACATTGTTCCTGGAGAATTTTGAAATGTTTGTTTGGATTTATGTTTTCTATGAAAAAGCAAAAAAAAAAAAAAAAAACAAAAAACAAAAAAAACCCAGCAGAGATCAAAGACATTTCCTGTATTTTGGGAATGGCTGATTCATACACAAGAAGGCAAGTGCAAGGAGCTGATTTTCAGATCTCTGTATACATGACGGGCATTATAAGTCCACTAAAGAGTTTTCAAACTTTCATGTGTTGTCACCCTTTGTCTTAGCTTGAGACATGTTTAGATTCAATTTGATTTTTTTTTTTTAGGGTTTTTGCCATAGGGCACATGTGCTTGCCAGAGAGACAGAGAGAGGGGAAGTGAGAAATCCCACTCCAGGGTGGATGACCATGCTGCAATCTCTTCCTCTCCATTCTCCTCTCAGGATTTTGGGCACACATGCCTGGCATGATTTTACAGTCACCGGTGCCTTAACCACCATGCCACCTGCTGGACCCTAGAGTAGGATTTATTTGATGGAGGATGTCTCAAAGAGCGAGAAGGGTTAGAGTCCTTCCTTCCATCTACAATTCTGTCACTTGTCAACTGAGAATATGCTTATGACATAGAGTTCATGAAACAATTAGCTGAAGTGTTGAAACTGGGACTACTGTCTAGAAAATTTGGGGGTTTTGCTTAAAAATAATCAATAACAACCTCTCACTTCCAAACTCCTTTTTAGGGCAAATTGACCAATTGTGGTTTCTGCACCATGCAAAAATGGGGTATGTGTGTGTGTCTGTGTGTGCATGCATGTCTGTCTGTCTGGGAGGCACACCTTGATCTTTAACATGAGAACTTCATGTGAATTCAACTCTTCATCTATGAACAGGTTGAGATGCAAATATAATTACTGGGGAAAAGATGGATTTTTAGAAATGTTCATAATAGGGCCAGTTGTGGTGGCATAGTGGTGGCACTGTGATAGGCCTATGTGGGAAGGTCTTGGCTTTGTGTCCTGAGGTCTCCTTACATATGCCATACACATGTGTACATGCTTGTTGTTAAGACTGGCTGAAGGGGTAACCAGCAGTTAGCGTAATGGCTATGTCGCTGGACTCCCATGTAGTCGATCGCAGTTCATGTCCCGGACCCAGTGGCTTAAAACTCACGCCGGGCGCATGTGCGTGTGTGCCCAAGATCCCTAGAGGAGAATGGAGGAGAAGGGATTGCAGCGTGACCATCCCCTCGGGGGGTGATTTCTCGCTTTGGGAACCAGCAGTTAGCGTAATGGCTATGTCGCTGGACTCCCACATAGTCGACCGCAGTTCGCGTCCCAGACCCTGTGTCTTAAAACTCACGCCGGGCGCATGTGCGTGCGTGCCCAAGATCCCAAGAGGAGAATGGAGGAGAAGGGATTGCGGCGTGACCATCCCTCCTGGGGGGTGATTTCTCGCTTTCTGTCTCTATGTCTCTGTCTGTCTGGTGAGCGCACGCGCCCTATAGCGAAAACCTCTCCAAAAAAAAAAAAAAAAAAAAGACTGGCTGAGGTTAGGGATGGATTATGAGTTGGGTAGCCTGTCTCCCTCTTTATTCTCCTTCTTTCTCATCATCTTTTTCACCATCTCTCTCTCTCATGGAAGCCGTAAAACAAACTTTAAAAAGTTCATAATATTAGACATGCCCTGGAATTTATTTGCAGAATAAGTCCAAATTTAAGATTTGCATATTAATCCCTATGGGAATTTCATACATTTTAGATGATTTCCTAGATTTCAACAAAAGGAGATGATTTTAAAATTAGTTTTTGTTCTAGTTCATACCGAGCTCTAGCCACAGATAACATGAATTGTTATGTTCTTATTACATTTAAATCTGCTGTTGAGTCTTATCAATGTGCTTGACAAGTTCATAAATTATGATGCAAGCAATTAAGGAAATTAAAGTCTTCTAGACACAATATCCTGAGAAGTTCTTTACTTACAAGCAAGGCAATGTGGGATATATTTTCTGGAATATATTGGACTATCATGGGAATGTGTCATCCATATACCACCTTTCAGTCAAGATGTATCTTGGAATAGAAAAAAAAAATACCTTATAATTTTCTGATTTTAATAAGTTCATGTTTTAATAACAAATTTAAATTAAGTTTATGCTTAATCCACTCTCTGGGTTGTTTAATACCATGTAACCTAAACAATTAATATCTTGTGAATAGTGCATATTTCAACCTGCTCATGAATGACCTTTGGTAATTCATTGTTTCTCTCTGATACAGTATCCTTTTTTCTAGTAAGTACTTAGACAAGATTCTTGGTCTTTGCTATGCATCTATAATAGACTTGTATTTCATTGGGCTGGGACAGTCCAAGTGTCTTCATGCTTGCAAAGCTCCTCCGTTGGATCCATTGTTTACTAAGAGATGAGAACTACCCTACTGGATAATTTAAGTCTTCTAACTCTACTGTTTCAGGATTCAGAAAATTTTCTTATACAATAGTAGATCATCAGCCTTTATTATTTGTGATGACATTTGCAAAGTTTTACCATGATAAGAGTTTGGAAGAGAGGACTGGGATTTTATCAGACGAGCTTATGTGTAGACGTTAGTAGAAGAGTAAGAAAGGAACAGAAATAGGAGAGATGAATTGAAAGGATGCTATGGATTTTCGGATCCTGAAACAAGGTCGCAGGATCAGTGTTGTTAGTATTCAGATATGATGTACTCACCTGGGACAATCTGTAAATCCAAAGATTTCCTGGAAAAGGTATGAACTAAGATATCTGAATAAATACATTTTTAAAATTTATTTCTTTTCTTTTTAAATTCATGAGAGGGAAAAAGAGAGAGGGGGAGAGAGGTGCTCTTGACAGGGTCTCATCATACCATAATCCCTTTTCCCAGACCTACAGCTCATGAAGATTTGAGGTATGAGCACATCTATAGTGTTTTCAGGTTGACCTGGGACCTGAACCACATGACCAGCCATGTGGCTTCCAGCACTGCAGTTCAATATACTACTGTCTTTGCCATTGAGGCTGGACCACTTTGGCATGTCTTTTGAATTATGAAAAATTATAGGCCTATAACACAAAGGACAAAATAGTGTAGTGGGAAGAAAATGTAAGTTTCCCATCTCTGTCAAATTCAACCTTCTGCTTTGCACAAATAACTACCACATAACACTTTATCATGACTCTTTCCAGACTTTCCAGATTGTTTGCATAAACAATCCTATCAAATATCCATGGAATCTATCCATCTATATGTTATTTAAAATAAGATTAGGATCATCACATTGTAATGCTATTTCATGACTTACTTTTTTTTTTTTCCTCCCATCTAGTATATTGAAAGATATGATATATGCCCAACCACATAAATGTAGCTCATTCCTTTAAGGGTTGTTTAGTATTTTTGTTGAAAAGATATGCCATAACTTAGTAATCTAGTTTTCTAATTGTGAACATTTTAGTCATTTTCAGTTCTTTGCACCCATGATATATTTAGAAGTGAACATCCTTGTTTGTTCATATGTATTTAATTGTGCATATGTTTGTTCTTCAAAACTGTAAGATCAATTTATAAGTCTAACAAAATTACACAGAGTTTTCGTATTATCACAAATACAAAAACTGAAGAATAATACATATTTTCAATCTTCACCATTTTTTTTTTTTTTTTTGGAGAGGTTTTTCCTATAGGGCGCGTGTGCTCGCCAGACAGACAGAGAGAGACAGAGAGATAGAAAGCGAGAAATCACCTCCCAGGGGGAATGGCCACGCCGCAATCCCTTCGCCTCCATTCTCCTCTTGGGACCTTGGGCACGCACGCACACGCACCCGGTGTGAGTTTAAGCCACCGTGTCCGGGACTCGAACCACGGTCGACCACGTGGGAGTCCAGCGACATAGCCATTACACTAACTGCTGGTCCCACCATTTTTGATAAGAGAATTGTTATTTTGTAGCTTTAATTTGGGCTTCTTTAATTATCAATACAATTTTTTCTAATAAGGAAATTTACAAAGAGACTCCCACTCACCTACCACCAACAAAAAATTTACATAAGCTTTCTAGTTAGATACTAATGAAAGAAAACAGCTGAAAGGAAATATTGGAGGAATTTAGGCAGAATGCAGGAGTTAATTTGCATTTTCTAATCAGAAATGCAGTTATTTTTCTCTTTGTCCTCTGTAGTTCTCCAATTTGAATATTCAGCAGGAGAAGAAGGCTGACTGAACACTTAGATTTAACAACAATGGTTAAACATATTCCTTTCTTATGATTCTGCTCCATCTTTCTAAGGTGAAACATTACAAGCCGAGTAAATCTTAATTTTGAATTCAGATGGCTCACTGCTGAAATCATTATGAACACAGTGGAAATGTAAAACTTAACAGAATATTTTTACCTGTAGACAATTAGCATGATGCGGATCCCATGCATCATTGTCCATCACTTTCAGTGCCCCTCCCCCAACCGTGACAACACCAAGGTTAATGGATGCCCTACATTGAGGACAGCCCTCAACATGATCTTCCTGCACTTAGCTGGCTGGCACCATGTTTTCCAAATGATCTGTTTTGGCACATTTGTTCTCTCACCAGTCGCTCCTTTTTCCCTCTTTCCTGTCCTCCCACTCTCTCCTCTTCCAAGATTCTCATCACTCTTCTGACATTATCGTGCCTTGCTGCAGGGAGCAACCTTCCTCAACCAGCAGAGTCACACGTTTCACTCCCAGGATGCCTATCCCGGGGAGCATTCTCCACTCACCGTACTTTCATCCTTTCCTCTTCTTTTTTTAAAAGAATATTTTGTTGTTATTTTTGTATCTTTTTAATGGGCAGAGGGGACATGCACTCTCCAGAGAGAAAGAGAGAGAGAGAGGAGAACATCACCTAATGGGACCTGTCCTGTCTCAATCCATTCTCCATTTTTCCATTCTTTTGGCATCTGGGGCACACATATGTACCTGGCATGTTTCTCAAGCGCCTGGGGCCAGGACCTGAACTGTGGTCAGCCATATGAGATTCCCATCTATATGGACATTTAACTGTCACACTATGGGCAAGCCCACCTCATCCCTTTCTTTGTAGTCTCATTCTTTTTTTCTTTCTTTTCTCCTCCTTCTGAGGAGGTCTGTGTTAACAGACTAGTCTCCCCCACCCATCCACCCAGGTCTGTGTTATCAGACTGTTCTCTTTTGTCCTATGTGATTTTATCAGAAATCTGTTTCCTTTAGTCAACTGTGAATGTCCAAGAGCATGTGTTTGGATGGGTCGCTGCTTCTGGCGCCATGCGGAGTAGTATGCATGATAATTACACAACACGTTTCCAGACAAGTTTAGAGTTCCCGGTTCTGCCAGGGCACTGGACCAATGAATGGGAACATGTGTAACAAATTCAAAAACCCTTCTTGCAAAATGTTTGGTAAGAGAAATCTGCTGTTGACTACTGTGACAAACTGAAGAGCTGATGGAGGTCCTTAAGGGGTGACCTGAAAAGAAGCCACTTTTCATCTATGTTTGAAATTTTGCAGACTGCTTCAGATTTAGCTGATGGAGTCCAAACTTGACTTTTTCTTTGTTTTTTAAGTTTTTGCCATAGGACACATATGCTTGCTGGAGAGAGGCAGAGAGAGACAGTGAGAGAGAAATTGAGAAATCACCTCCCAGGGGGAATGGTTACATCACAACTCTTTCTCCTTCATTCTCTCCTGGGATCTTGGGCACACATGCACACATTCCCAGTGTGAGTTTCAAGCCGCTGGATCCAGGACTTGAACCATGTCCGGCTATGTGGGAGTTCAGCACCTTAACCACTGCACTGCCTGCTGGTCCCCAAGCTTGATTTTTAAAGTTCCCACAACAAACTCCTTCTCCATGTTTGGTTTTAGACAGCATCTTTGTGTGTGAGTTAAATATCTACTGCTGCCATATACACAAACACCTGTCTGATCTGATACCTGTCTGATGAGTGCAATTAATGATTTCCTCTATTTTCTTTCTTTCTTACATTTTTTTCTTGAGAGCTTTTTTGGTATAAGGCACGTGTGCTTGCCAGAGAGTCAGAGAGAGACAGAAAGTGAAAAATCGCTCCCGTAGGGATGGCCATGCCACAATCCCTTCTTTTATTCTCCTCTTGGGCACACATGTACATGCACCCAGCACGAGTTTTAAGCCACTGGGTCTGGAACTTGAACTGTGGTTTACTACTATGGAAGTCCAGAGACGTAATCATTATGCCATTGGTGGTGCCACTTTCGTCTATTTTCAACAGCAAACACCATGTCTCCTCCCACATGCTTCTCTATCTCAGGACTAGCCATGCAGCAGGACTGTTGTGCTGCTAGAAGGGTTTCCAGTCTGTCCAGGGGAGCACTCTGAATCCAGGTTTTATTTACCAGTGATGAGTTCAGCCATTAGCAGATCTCTTCCTTCCATTCTCTTTCCTTGTCACAAGATTAAGAATGTGGATTTGGGGACCAGCAGTTAGTGTAATGGCTATGTGCTGGACTCCCACGTAGTCGACCGTGGTTCGCTTCCCGGACCCAGTGGCTTAAAACTCACACCGGGCACGTGTGTATGTGTGCCCAAGATTCCGAGAGGAGAATGGAGGAGAAGGGATTGCGGTGTGACCATCCCCCCTGGGTGGTGATTTCTTGCTTTCTGTCTCTATGTCTATCTCTGTCTGTCTGGCGGGCGCACGTGCCCTATAGCGAAAATCTCTGCAAAAAAAAAAAAAGAATGTGGATTTGTAAAACCAAGTGTTTTAACAGGAGGTGCATTCTTGTACACATGAACAGCCCTCACATGTCTCAACACTCTTCAATTTTTTTTCCTCTGTGTACTAGGTATATGGTAGAGAGGCTCCTTTTCTCCTTTGCACCAGAAAAGATGAGAATGTTCTTTACTACCACTTATTTCTTCCTTTTAAAAGTTACCATCATTTTTAAAACTGAATGTTTATTACCACCAGTTTTGAAAATCTTGACACAAGGGCTGGCCCTGTAGCCTAGTAGTTTAGGTAGCTACATCTCATATGGCCAGCCAAGGTTTGAATACTGGCCCCAGCTGCTCAAAAAGCATCATGGGCATGCGTGTGTGTACCCCAAATCCTAACAGGATAAAAAAAATGGAGGAGAAAGGATTGTGGTATGACCATATACTGTTGGAAGGTGCTTTCTCCCTTTCTCTGCCTCTCTCTGGCTACCACATGTAGCCACATTATTTTATTAAAAATTGGGACCAGCAGTTAGCGTAATGGCTATGTCGCTGGACTCCCACGTAGTCGACCGTGGTTCGAGTCCCGGACCCGTTGGCTTAAACTCACGCCGGGCACATGTGCGTGCGTGCCCAAGATCCTGAGAGGAGAATGGAGGAGAAGGGATTGCGGCATGGCCATCCCCCCTGGGGGGTGATTTCTCACTTTCTGTCTCTCTGTTTCTCTCTGTCTGTCTGGTGAGCGCACGCGCCCTATAACAAAACAGAAAAACAAAAAAAAACAAAACAAAGAAAAACAAAAAAAAAATAAATAAATAGTAAATAAATTAAAAAAAAAAACCCAACACATATATCTCATGTAGAGACAGAATTGTCCTAATAAAGTCTAATGCTTGGTCATACCTACTCTATGTTTCCTTGACAATGGGATTAAAAGAAACACTCTTAAGTCCTTTAAATACTTTTCTTTGTTCTTTTTTTGATGCACCATTCAGGAAGAAAATAATTTTTATAGCATTTGGCTCCATTCACAGTTACTATTTTAATTTAGTAAGTATTTGCTGAATTTAACTACTTCTTATATTGTGTCTGGCAGTCCTGGACATACCCCAGTACCCTATCCTTTGGCCACTGCTGTGATACTTGAACATGCTCTTCAACAGCCATGGAAAGAAAGAGCTGAAAAAGAACGACTGTAGAAAGATAAGAAAAAATAAACAGGTTTTTGAGGGTAAAACAAAACAAAACAAAACAAAAAACCTCTATTAGGTTTGTTTCCTATTTTTTTTTTTTTGTTTATTTTTTGTTTGTTTTTGCCATAGGGCACGTGCACTTGCAGTAACTGGAGAGAGACAGAGAGAGACAGTGAGAGGAAAAGAGATATCATTCCTCCAGAGAGATGGCCATGCCGCAATTCCTTCTACTTCCTTCTCCTCTTAGGATTTTGGACACATACGCACATGCACCCGGCATGATTTTCAGGCCAGATCCAGGACTCTCTATGCTGTCAGCCATGTGGGAATCCAGGACCCTAACCACTATGCCACCTGCTGGCCCCTTACTTCCTGTTTTATCTTCAGAGTCTACTTCATTATAAGTGCTCCAAGAGTATTTGTTGAAGGAACTGAAAGATGATAAATATGGAGTAAATTGGTTCAAATGTCTCTCTCTGCTTTACCTTCCATCAAGTCAAAGCTTTCCTGTAAATGGCCAGAGAGTAAGTGTTTTAGGCATTGTGGGTCATATGGTTTCTTCAAATCTTCAGCTCTCCCAGCATGATAGCTGCACAGACAATACACAGATGAAGACCATGCTACGATAGAACTTCATTTATAAAAACAGGTGACAGGCTGGATTTGACCTGTGGGTCAAAGTTTGCTGACATTTACCATAGACCTTTAAACTTCTCTGAAACAGGAATGCAATGTTGATCTGTCTCAACTTCTGGGTGGCAGTGGTGGTGGGAGGGAGAGGAAAGGAAGTTGTGAAGACAAATACAAACTTTTTCTCTACTCCTCTCTGCCTACCAACACTCTCCTAGAGATACGCATATTTTACTTTTTATCTCTATATTCGTTAACAGTCTTAGGGCTATTTTTGATAGAAAAGGTTTTTTTTGGTATTTCTGACCACTCTTTTTTTTTTTACTTCTTTTTCAAAAAATAATTTTTCTCTATCTTTTTTTCCTTAAAGAATTACTTATTTGGGACCAGCAGTTAGCGTAATGGCTATGTCGCTGGACTCCCATGTAGTTGACCATGGTTCGCATCCCGGACCCGGTGGCTTAAAACTCATGCCGGGTGCGTGTGCATGCGTGCCCAAGATCCCGAGAGGAGAATGGAGGAGAAGGGTTTGCGGCGTGACCATCCCCCCATGGGGGGTGATTTCTCGCTTTCTGTCTCTCTGTCTTCTCTTGTCTGTCTGGCGAATGCACATGTCCTATGGCAAAAACCTCTTCAAAAAAAAAAAGAATTATTAATTTAATTTAATTTATTCATTCATTTATTTTAATTTGGCCACACGCACACACATACAGAGAGAGAGAGAGAGAGAGAGGGAGAGAGAGAGCGAGAGAGAGAAAGAGGGGAAAGTGAGAAAGCAAGCCACCAGGTCTGGGACTCGAACCATGTGGAGTATCCAGCGCCTTAACCACCACACCATCTGCTGGTCCCATCTCTGTCTTTAACATTTTATCTATTCAGGTATAAGTGTTTTTTTTTTGTTGTTGTTTTTTTTTGGGGGGGGGAGAGGTTTTCGCTAATAGGGCGCGTGCGCTCGCCAGACAGACAGAGAGAGACATAGAGACAGAAAGCAAGAAATCACCTCCCAGGGGGGGTGGTCACGCCGCAATCCCTTCTCCTCCATTCTCCTCTCGGGATCTTGGGCACTCACGCACACGCGCCTGGCGTGAGTTTTAAGCCACCAGGTCCGGGACACGAACCGTGGTTGACTGCGTGGGAGTCCAGCGACATAGCCATTACGCTAACTGCTGGTTCCCGCATAAGTGTTTTATAAATGTCTCTCTCCTTTCATACTAGCAAAGGGTCTGTTTTTTAATATATACATTTAAAGAAATTTGCCTGAGGGTTAATACACTTGTCAGAGAAAGATGGAGAGTCAGAGAAAAAGGATGAGGAGAAAGCACTTTACAATGGAGTGTGGTAATGTCACGACCCCCTTTCTTACATTTCCTCATCCCGTCAGGGTCTTGGGTATGCATATATGTGGGTCTGGTGTGTTTTTGAACCTGCTGAGGCCAGAATTCGAACTGCATGGTCAGCCATGTGAGAATCTAACTCCCTTAACCATTAGGCCATAGCGCCAGCCAATTTTTTTTTTTTTTTAACATATATGCTTTTCTCCATTTTTAAATTCCTGCTCTCTTCCCTCCATGAGTTACTTACCAGTTTCTCAGTTGCTACTTATCCTTAATGGTTTCGCCTAGGTATCACAGCTTACCCAAAAAGCCTGCCTGGACCTGGCAAGGTCCTTGGCATATACTTACCCTGTGCACATGTTTATCATTGTATTCATATTATTATGTGCTAGTTATCTCCTTGGGTGAGTTCTTGGTGTTTAGTCATCTTCTTCACCCTACCCAAGCACTATGTGTTCTACATGCTGGACTTTCAGTGGAAGGAACAAGATTCATCACTAGGGCCCATGAGGTTAAGTGTGAAGGGAGACAGAGAGGTAGGAAGTAGCAGATGGAGGATTCTGGCCTGAGCGCTGTGTCCCAGCTCTCATACCATGGCCTCTTCAGATTAACCTACTTTCATAATTTAGGAATGCCTGGCCATCTGCGGCCAACAGTTCGAGAAAAGCAATATTCAGTCTTTTCTCCTGGGTTTTTCATCTTTTCCCCTATTTTCGGTCTCCCGCCAAGGCAACCATCTGTTCTTGAAGAAAATCCCTGGGGAGCTAATGGAGCATATTCCCTGGTGCCTTCTAGCCCTGCTGGCTTCTTGCATGGGTTTCTCTCATGAGAAGGATCTCTTTTCTTATCCCTCTCCCGACTATCTGGTCTCTAAATGCTACACTCTCCCGTTAGATCTCTCTGTCCACAAAATCCCAGAAACTAGAGAGACTCTGTGTGGCCATTTTTTTTTTCTGTCACACACATCTGTAAATGCAATAGTGTATCACTGAAACTGTCTTAGTGTTGACTGGCTATCACACAGAGATGGATATTTTCCCATTTCAAGAGAAGCCCATGTTTATTTGTGACTTGATGGTTTTCTTAGCATTGTTTAGGAACTTAGAATTATGGTTCATTTTACACACACACACACACACACACACACACACACACATCTGTGATGCCACTCACCCCAGACAACAGCTTTCTAAAATTCAAGTTTGAGAAAAAAATAATAAAATGGCTTGAGGAAGAAGCAGGCTGATCTTGATGATAAAAGCTAGGATTTGATGGTACCACTCAATAGAACTTCCTCCGATGATGGAAATGTGTTACATCTGTGGTGTCCAATACAATAGTCACTAGCCCCTCTGTGGCTATAGAGCCCTTGAAATGCGGTTAATGTGACTGAAGCACTGCTATTTTTATTTCATTCATCATAGTAAAATTAATTTAAATTTAAATAGCCACACATGGTCAGTGGCTACCATATCCAACAAAGCTGCTTCAGAACATCTGCTCTCCTGTTCTCAGTAGGGGGTTTATATCAATCTTACTATTTGATGTTTCAGTGATAACAGGCTAGAGTCGTAAAATTAATTTTGTTTTATTAAAATACTTTTCCATAATGTTTTTCCTTGAGAACAACTAGGATAATAATTCTTGACATATACCTGAAAGCTTGATAAACTTTGTGTAAAGGAAAAAGTACTTGTTTGCTGAAAATGAAAAGGAATGCTCCAGTAGGAATTCTATATTTCAAACATATTTTACAAATCTTTAAAAGTTATGTTGTCTTGGGGCCGGCAGGTGGCATGATGGCTAAGGGCACTGGACTCCTACCTACATGGCCGACTGCGGTTTGAGTCCTGGACCTGGTGGCTTGCCTTCTTTCTCTCTCTCTCACTCTGTCCCTCTCTGGTCAAATTACAATAAATAAATAAAATTTAAAAAATAATTCTTAAAAAAAAGTTATGTTGTCTATATGAAGGAGGGAATTTGTGCTTTAAATGAGAGATTATCAGAGAATTAGAAAGAAAGGGATCTAGGGACAGAGTCCCGAGTTCAGATGCCAGATAGAGCACATGCAACCTTGGTTAAATCACTAAATCTCTGCAAGCTTCTGGTTTCTCATCTGTAAACTAAGATATAATAAAACCTGCTCAAACTACCCCACAGTGTTTCTGGGAGTAAATGAAATAATATAGGGACTACCTCCTTGTAAAATTCTGTAAAGATGATTGTTGCTGTTGAATTTTTAATTATTCTGTGATTTTTCCAGAGTAAATCAGCATGAACAGCAGCAACAGGAAGAAAGAACCACTTCTTCCTTATGTCTTATTGTAAAGTAATCCTGACAAAGAATGAAATTATACTAACAAGTATGGTAAGGAAGAAGAGTTACTTTCATATTAACCTATAGAAATATTTGTGTGTTTGTGTTAGTGGATTCTACAATTATAGAGATTCAATCTTACTTTGTAAACCAAATCTTCATGCATATGATTTTCTTTTTTGAGTAAGGCTTTCTCAGTTTTGATCTTCTGTTTTTATAATAAAAGAATAATTTTAAAAAGCATGATAAGCATGTTATCTCATTTCTCATGACTCATCCATATCTTGTTTTGTTATCTCTTG
This sequence comes from Tupaia tana, assembly GCA_026018925.1. Classification (NCBI taxonomy): domain Eukaryota; kingdom Metazoa; phylum Chordata; class Mammalia; order Scandentia; family Tupaiidae; genus Tupaia; species Tupaia tana. The sequence continues at coordinate 196,412,308 of JAKSZU010000006.1, read as the reverse complement.
TCCTTTGGTCAAAGCCTCCAGGGCAAGCAGTATGTCTGGATGAGGGAAGTGAAGCATGAGTTAAATGGAGATCAGTATGTTAAGCCAAGACACCTCACTCACAGTGACCATTATTGTTCTCACTGTTTGATCTAGTAATAATTTTAGATACATAACTATTACTTCTTGTTTTCTGTTGCTGCTTAAATGTGTGTGAAGTCATCTCCAAATCACAGCAAATTATTCCAAAGGGTAGAGGTATATGAAGCCCTTCTTATTTTCCATACTTTGAGAATGTTTCGGTAAATTTTCAGTTTCTTTCAGTCAGCATAGGATATTTTTAATAAGGAAAGTTTTTTTTTTGTTGTTAGAATTGTCTATGAAAGTTTAAAATTAAAAAAAATCTCATGAGTTACTATGTTTTATTTATAAAATAAAATAATTTCTTTTCCAGCTTCTAGGCTGAAATTAGGTACTCTTTTGATTGAAAAATAAATGTAATAGTTTTTGAAAAATCTATTTTGGTTTAATTAGTTCAGCACATATAAGACAATTGATATGTGGCTTATGATTATAAGCTTTTAATAATGAAAATATTATTTCATTAGAAGCAATGATTCAGAGAATGCCTTGGTAATCCAGTTTCTTCTATTTTGAGTTTATATACTTTGTACTTTTAACATTCTAGCTAAACTTGGAGTCTAGATATTTTATGAGTTTTCCTATAGATAAATATTTTGAATATATGCCATTCTATAGCATATACTATAAATGTTTGCAACTGAAAGGCTTCCACATGGTATCTTAGTCTTCTTTTCTTGCTATTGTGGCAGAACATCACAGATGAGGTCATTCGTAAAGAAAAAAAGTTTATGTGGCTCATGGTAGTCTAGGAAGTCCAAGAGCGTGGCACTGGCATCTGGCATCTGGCAAGGGCCATCTCCTGGGAAAAAGCATTGTTTGTCAAGGAAGTACGCACAAGAGTTAGAGAAAGGGGCCAAACTCCCGCAATCACTGCCTACGCCCATGATAACAGCCTTGATTCATTTATGAGAGCAGAGTCTTTAGAATGTAACCACTTCTTATAAAGATTCTGCTTCCCCATACATTTACATTAAATTTCAACGTGAGTTTTGGCAAGGACATTCAACTGATAGCATATGGTCTAAAGTCATGTAAAATGCAACATCATAGGTAAATATTCTGATATGGATTCATATCAGAGCGTTTAGATGAGATGTTACATAAATCAATGAGGATATGTTTGAATCCTAAATATGCATGTCAGTTGACCAAAGTTAGAAAATGCATTTTAAGATTTTAAGAGCACAAAACTGAACATTATGCTTCCCCTTAACATGATAAAAAATTTAGAAGCAGTAAATATATTTATATATATACTTATATATACAAAATACATATATATTTTCCAGTATGACTGTTCTGTGCTTCTTGTGTTCCATAGGGTGTTGTTGATATTTCTATTGAAATGCTAACATGAATGTATTCATTATGAAAACACTTATTTTTATATATACAAATAGATTTACATATGTAAATATGTAAATATATATGTAAATATAATTTTGTGTATATATAGTATGTGTGTATGTATATACATATATAATATATTAATATGTATGTATATATATATATATGTACATACATTTGTATCTTATATTTATACATATGTGTGTGTGTGTGTGTGTGTGTGTGTATAAACAGCTAAGTTGTATAAAAAAAAGTTGCTTTGATTATATTCAAGGCAGGCCCAAAGTTACACCCTGGAAGCAAAATCTGGTATTTTAAGCAAGCTGTAGTTGTTATTCCTGAACTTGCTATTATTCTGGATCATTGGGAGACTTGTAGGTGCCAGATCCTATCATGAGCACAGTTTCTCATTTAATACTCAAATATTCTTTCATGATGTGGGTTATGATCTTTATACCTGAGGAAAGAGGAGCTCCAAGAGAGTTGATCAAATAAGTCGACAAACCGTCTTTAGTTTTAACAACCAGAGTTATGGTTGTCAAAAATTACATCTTCTTGGGGCCAGCAGGTGGCATGGGGGTTAAGGCACAGGACGCCCACATGGCTGAGTATGGTTCAAGTCCCAGACATGGCAGCTTGCTTTCTCACTGTCTCTTTCTCTCTCTCTGGTTAGCACATGTGCCCTATAGCAAATTAATAATAAATAAATAAATAAATAAATAAATAAATTTTAAAAATCACATCTTTTTTTTTTTTTTTTTTTTTTAACAAATGAATGAAAGAAACATGGTTCTTGTGAAGTAAAGCAGCAGTACTGGGCTATCATTTGCAGGGCACATGTGGGCACAGACTCTCTTTACATTCCTGTCTTTGCATGTCTTCCTTGTATTCCATGTTGCCCTATTAAAATTTTACTAGTTTTTCAAGACTCAGTTCAAATGCCATGCCCTCCCACAATTTCCAGTATGACTGTTCTGTGCTTCCTGTGTTCCCAGAGGGTGCTGTTGATATTTCTATCAGAATACTAACACGAATGTATTCATTACAAGAACACTTCCTGAGGACACAGTGTCTCTGAAACAACAGTTATTTGTGATAAAGTCTATTTCTTCTAGAATATACGATCCTTATCTTACTCATTTTTGTGTCTCTCACAGAATGTAGCAGAAACTTATCACAGAAGATACTCAGTAAAGATTTAAGTATAATTCCATGCAACCTACTCACTAAAGGCACATCCAACAACTTGAGCAACAATTTCATTTTCTTTCTTTCTCTACGGTGAAAGAACGTATATTTAGAAACTAACCAGCTGGACTCAGTTTAGGTGATCCCAACTCTATTGGCAACTTCCAAAATATCATAATCAGGAGCCAGTCACATAGATATCTTCTCTCCATCAAGCCTGATCAGCATGTTGACTTTGACCACATCAATGTTATAGAACTTCTTCTCAGCCTCGTTGATCTGGTGCTTGTTGACTGGACATCCACAAAGAATACAGTGTGGTTATTGTCTTTTATCTTCTTCAGGGCAGACTTGCCGGGCAGGGGAAATTGGATGATAGTCTCATGGTCAAGCTTGTTTTTCCTGGGGGCATTGTTTCTAGGATAATCGGACTGCCTCTGGAACTGTAGCCACAATATCTCAGGTTATGGGAAGGTGTATATGTGGATCTTCCATTTATTTCTTTTTTCATGTGACTGTAGATGACTTTCAGCGCTTCCTTCTTGACCTTCAAAACCTCTGCTTTGACTTTAGCTTTGGGAGGGGAAGGAGCTCCTTCTTTCTTCTTCTACTTTATTTTTTTTTAAAGAATTATTTATTTAATTTGATTTATTTATCCATTTATTTTAATTTGATTAGAGAGAGACAGATAGAGACAGAGAGAGAGACAGAGAGAGAGAAGAAAAGTGAGAAAGAAAGCCACCATATTCAGGACTCTAACTATGGTCGTCCATGTGGGAGTGTACAGACCTTGAACATCATGCCACCTGCTGGTCCTAGGAGCTTCCTTCTTTACTTTCAGAGTTACCTTGTTGAAAAGTATCTCTAAGGGGCTAGCAGATGGCATAATGGCTATGTTGCTGGACTCCCATGTAGTCGAGTCTATCACAATTTGAGTCCCAGACCTGGCAGCTTAAACTCATGCTGAGCATATGTGCATGTGTGCCCAAGATCCTGAGAGGAGAATGGAGGAGAAGGGATTGCCGCTTGAAACCCCCCCACCAGGGGGTGATTTCTCGCTTTCTGTCTCTCTGTCTCTGTCTTTCTGGCAAGCGTATGCACCCTATAGCAAAAACCTCTCAAAAAATAAAAATCTCAAAAAATTCCATTTTCTTTCTCTTTTTCTCTCTTTCTCTTCCTGCCTTTCCCCCCGCCTTCTCTTTCTCTTCTTTCAATCTACATATACCAAGGAATATTATCATGATATTTTACTTATTTACTTATTTAATTTATTTTAAATTACCAGAGGACACATGTGCTCACCAGAGAGAGAGGAAGACAGAGAAGGAGAAAGCATGCCATGATAGGACGGGGTCACACCACAATCTCTTCTCCATTTCTCCATTATGTCAGGGTTTGGGGCATGTATGCATATGTACCTGGAGTGTTTATCAAGCTACCACAGCTGGGGTTTGAACCATGCGGTCAGCCATGAGGGATCTGGCTACCTTAGTCACTAGGCTATGAGACTGGTCATTTATTTCATTTTCAATAAAAGAGATTGCAGACCGATGACACACTTGGGAGACTGTCTCATATTTTGATGAGTTGATAATTGGGGCATCTTCATGATTAGAGTTAGGAATACTTCAGTTGTGGTCACAAACTGTTTTGGAATGTTGTTAATGTTTATTATGAAGGTTTTTCCTTCTTGAAGTGTTTTCTTTCAACTCATCTAGGAGAAAAAAAATACTGATTAACCACTATTAAGTTTTTGACACCTTGTAATTTTTCTAGGGCACATGTTCTTGCTGGAGAGACAGAAAGACAGAAAGAAATCACCCCCTGTACCTGCCCTGCCAGGGAGGATGGCCACACCAGAATATCTTCTCCATTCTCCTCTCGGGATCTTGGGCATGCATGTACATGCACCTGGTGTGAGTTTTAAGTTGTCAAGTTCAGGATTTGAACTGCTATCAACTACATGGGAGTCCAGCAACATAACTATTGCAACATCTGCTGGTCTCAATACCTTGTAATTTTTACTTGTTTCCAGTGAAGGAAAATTTTTCAGAGCTTTTGTGGGCTGTCATAGCTGAAGATAAGAATGGACCTGAAACATTGAAGGAGCAATTAGGTGTAGCATGAATCAAAATCGTATAAAAATAATACAGAAACTTGAGGGTTTCCTGAAAGCCACAAACTCTTTGACACATTTGATTGTAACCCAACATCATTTACCCATTCTATACAGTAAAGTATGAAGGGATTTACTTCTCAGGAGCATTAAGAATATCTAAATATAGTAAGACCAAAAAGGTAGTAAGGGTCTTGTTTAAGCCATCTGTAAAGATCAAAACCAACCATGAGCCATAGCAAGAAATGTAGCAATAAATGATTTGTCCTGTTCATATGTCTATCATTTACTAACACAAAATTCTAAAAACATTCCAATAAAAGGAGGGACATAATGCTGCATTTATGTTATCTGAGGTTGACTTCTTACTAAGAAATACAAGATGAGAAACTTTGATATTTTATGACTTGGAGACTAATGTGGAATTACTCATGGCTGTGTGGATCAAGGTAGAGCATCTCATTTAGAAAGAAACAGATATCTAAACTTGGCTATATATATATTGAAACTATATGCCCAGCCTAAAATTATTTAGTGCCTCTTGGTTAAAAATATTCTTCTGTGTTTTTATTAATTTTAGTTATTAAACATATGGTATAAGTAATAATGACAATCTCTTACATTTAAATTGCCCTTATAAATTCTTCAAATAGTTTCCTCTAGATTTTCTGAGAAATTAGCATTTACTTTTGAGCACTACTTGTATAAGGAACTTTATATGTTATCTCATTTTATTCACAAACTAACTTTTTGGGTTGTCAGAAAAGTCATGACGTATTTTTTCTGTTTTCTATGCAGAAATGCATCATGACTTTTCTGACAACTCAATAGTTCCTGTTGTTACCATGACACAAGTTAGGCAGCAAAAAGACACATTTTGAATTTGTTAAACTATGCCCAGCTAACAAAAGGCAAAAGTAATAAGATTCAAATTTAGGTTTTCTTACTTCAAATTTTTGTAATTTTCTTTATGAAACTGATAACAAGGAGTTCCAATGATCTGCCCGAGGTCAATTTGTTGCTGATTAGAATCAAGAATTCCCATCTTTTAGTTATTACCATATTTTCTATAACTCTGTGTTTTCTGCATAGACATTATAAAGTCAGGATTGATTTTCATTGCATAAAGATTTTTCTTTTTTTATAAAGGTTAAATTTGGTTTGTATAGAAAATCTGCTGCCAAGGACTGCTGACCTAACTAAGAATTCTGTATAAAATCTGAATCAGGTATCTGAGTAATTAATCTGAATGATGTAGACACTCTCTTTTTTTTATAGTCATGCTTTATGTAGTAAAAACTTTTTTTTTTTTTTTGGTCTTTAAGTGTACATATTTATTTTTTACATTATCAGAAAGAAGTCTTGATTTTACTTAGTATAGTCTACAGTAAAATACATATTTTAGCAAACCAACAAAGTGAACAATGAAAACTGTCAGTAGCTCCTCCACTTGGCACACTGAATTCAAAGTTTGGGGCAGATACATAGCAATAAATTAAGCCCAGTGTAAACTCCCTAATCTACCTCCCTCAGAATCTGGTCCTACATAATCCTCCAGGTTTCTTCCCCCTCCCCCATTTTTTCTTTTATTTTCTTACATTTAATCCCTGTGCATCTTTACAGCATAGAAAATGGATTTTCTTAGCATGAATACATTGTGTATTAGTTCAATCAAAGACATTACCATATACATTATCATTGTAGCAAAGCCTTGTCATATTTTAGTGTGTGAACCTTCTCCTGTCTTTGTAATCCCCACTCCCCACCCCTCAAAATACCGGAATCTGCCTTCAGATTTAGGCTTAGAGACAATGAAAACTGGTAGAAGGTGAATGAGAGTTAGCTACAGGAATCGACTCCCTTAAGGGAGGAGGACTTGCTTCTGCTGGCCAAGAAGAAAAAGTGGAATTCGGGGGTGTAAGATACACAAACTTATTCAGATCATTGTTAATGTTATTGTTCAAATATTCAGAGTCTTATCTTATTCTTTCCCAGTCAACACTCTAATTCTTAGGTAAGAGGCCTGGGAAGGCTTAGAAGTACATAGGAAAGGAAATTTGGGGGGGAAAATAGAGAGGTAAGACACTTGTGGGACACAGATAAAGTTTATTATCTGTGGACGAGGATGTGTATAATAGTCTCAACTGGGCTGGACTGAGGTGTATATCATCGGCTGGACGGAGGTGTATATCATGCTGGATAAAGTCTCTTCAGAATCTAAATGATGTTTAGTGATTTAATGTACAAATAATAATAAAAAATAACTAATAAAAAAAGTGGAAAAAAAATTTATAGCTTTTGTACATCTGAGAAATGAGTGCTCAGATGAATTTTAGCTTTACAAGCATGTTTTATATAAGAATTGGGGGTGTCCCTATCTTAATAATTGTTTTCTGTACCTTGAAAAATATTCTCCACATTTTAAATGTTTTATCCTAGATAATTTTTTTTTTTTTTGGAGAGGTTTTTGCTATAGAGCACATGCGCTCGCCAGACAGAAAGAGAGAGACAGAGAGACAGAAAGCGAGAAATCACCCCCCAGGGGAGATGGTCACGCCACAATCCCTTCTCCTCCATTCTCCTCTCGGGATCTTGGGCATGCACGCACATGCGCCCGGCGTGAGTTTTAAGCCACCGGGTCTGGGAGATGCGAACCGCGGTCGACTACATGGAAGTCCAGCAACATAGCCATTACGCTAACTGCTGGTTCCTATCCTAGATAATTTTTAATTCACACATATATATATATATACATATATATATATATATATATACACACACACACACACACACACACACATATATATAGTACTAATGTTACCTTTTTATATTTTGTTTTAGATATAAGAGCATGCTCATGCATTAGGTACTTAACAAATTCTTACTTTCTTCTTATGTAATGCCTTTTTATTTATGTGTTTCTAATATAGTCTTTCCTTAAAAATAAATAAATAATTTAACCTATAGTGTATTTCTCTTTTTTTTTTGCCATTTTTATATATTTAGTCACTCTACATCACTTAGCTTGGTATGAAGTGTATTCATGTCAGTGAAAGTTATCATAAGCATCATTTTACTAAACAGTAAGTATTTCTCTGGAAATCTTTTCCACTAGGATTCCAGCAGCATCCTTATAAAAGCTGCATGTGGAGTTAAATTGTCTAACTAATTTAACTCTTTATAAATCAAGGTCCATGTCTTTTATGAAATTTGCTTCCTAAATCTCAGATATTATGCAAATATGACAATACATATACTTTTAGAAATTTGTTGGAGAACAATTTATAACTCTGCCTGTAAACCTAAAGCTTACTATCTGGATTAATAAATGTCAAAGATTCAAGAATGGCAGTCCCATATCAGCAGATTTTAATGATTAGCTATTTTATAACAAGAGAGGAGTTAGATGCAGTAAAGTTCCTTTGGCAAAATCTAGTTCTGTGTGTATATATTATTAGCTCCAGTAAAACAACCCTATGTGTTTGCTCATTGGAAGTGAGCAAAATCAGGGAATAATATATTGAGTCCACTGGGGTAATGGGAAGTTAAACTCAGGAGTGAGTATTTTTTGAACATTTTGAGTTCCAACTCTCACACAAAACTGAATACAAACCTTTTTATCATAAAAGCCAGGTTTCCCCTTTCCCTTAGTTCTATAACATTGAAGATGGGAACTAGGAGTATTTGCTTGGTGAAACACAAACCCAGATGGCATTTAATGGATTACTACTGTTATGTTCTAAATGTTACATTAGTGCTTGATTCAGTGTGGCTCTGAAATATCTTACATTCAAAGACTGGTTGGGTCAGGCGAAGTAAACTTAGCAATATCAGAAGATTATAGAAAACATCCAGACTTTGAACTGTATCATCAGCCATTCAGGTCAAGAAATCTGGAAAGGACTGACTCACAGATGTTTGCAGTTGGGAAGTCCCAGTGTGGGCGTAGGTCCTGGACATTGAGTGACCCATCTAAATTCTGAAGGACACACAGTAGACTGCAGCCCTTTCATGGTGTGGAACCCTTTCAGGAGCTGTCTAGAGTTTAACTGAGGAAGATGCACCCATTTATCTCTCTTGTTTGTTTAGAGTCTGGGCTGCCAGTTAGTCAAAGATCTTTATAACAGATTTCAAGTCCTGTATTTCCCCATTTGCCTGTTATCTGAGAGGACAGGATAAAACAAAATGCTAAAGCTTACATTCAACCTTGATGACTCAATATTCTAAGTGTAAGGAATGTGATTTGAAAAAAGGGAAGGGGATATACAATCATGTTTTAAAAACTGACTTTTTAACAAGATGAGATAAGTGTGAAAATGCAACTATTCTCCTGGGTTAAAGGTTTTTAATATAGGCATGACAAGTTTGACCAAAGCCCTTATTCTGGAAACCGTTCATAAAGAAAATCTGTCTGTTATTATGGGAATTCTAAAACATCTGTTCCATGGAACAATGTCGTGGTGCCTGAGGTCTGTGCTGTACCAGGATAGATTTTGTTTTGATTAAAATGAAAACAGAATGAGACTCTTGGAATTTAAAGAGGCCCTATCAGAAAATTAAAACTAACTTCCTGAAAATATATTGCTAAACTCTTTCAAACTATTTGTCAGAAATGGGTATTTTTCTGATGCTTCTAGTACTTAGTGTATTTCTGAATAATTTCTTAACTGTTGGCTAAAATTTAAATATTACATTCATTTCCTTCAGAAATTGAGACAGTAAAACAAATGGAAGATACTAAACTGATTTTTTTTTTTTTTTTTGGAGAGGTTTTTGCTATAGGGCATGTGCACTCGCCAGAAAGACAGAGAGAGACAGAGAAACAGAAAGTGAGAAATCACCCCCCGGGGGGATGGCCACACCACAATCCTTTCTTCTCCATTCTCCTCTCGGGATCTTGGGCATGCACACACACGCACCTGGTGTGAGTTTAAGCCACCAGGTCTAAGACTCGAATTGTGGTTGACTACATGGGAGTCCAGCGACATAGCCATTACACCAACTGCTGGTCCCCAGAATATTCTTAAAGTAGTTTTAAATGTATCTGAAAAGCAGGATTTAAATGTTTCTATTTTCTTTTGAACAGATTTTTGTGTCTAAGTTACACTTTTCCCTAAAAAGTATAATTACTTATTCTTAAGAGTTCAATTACTTATTCGTAAAAATTGGATTTTTGGGGCCAGCAGGTGGTGTGGTGGTTAAGGGTGCTGGACTCTCACATGGCTGATCATGGTTCGAATCCCAGACCTGGTAGCTTGCTTTTTCACTTTCCCTCTCTCTTCTCTCTGTCTCTCTCTCACTCTGTCACTCTCTGGTCAAATTAAAATAAATAAATAAATAAATAAATAAATAAAGCTAAATAAAACAATTTTTAAAATATTGTATTTTTTTCTAACCTTTTAAAAGAAAGCATTAGATAAAATTACAAAGTAGTCTCTTGTTGACCAACCTAACACATAGCAAACTTGGCATGACTCTGATTAAAGTCTTTTTCATTTTTTTGTTTTCGTGTATATGTGAATATTAATGATCTTAGTTATTTTGAAATGTATTTTCCCTTCTTAATCCTTCATTTAAATGGTGAAAAGCCAATAAGCACCCAATGACTTTGGCAAGACTAGCAATGAGCAGTGAGAGGTTTGACACGAAAATGGAATCTATGAAAGAAAAAGAAGAAATGAATGGACCCAGGTACATGGTAGATGGTGTTGTATTTGTCATTAAGAAAGAGACACGTGTAAGATGTCATATATTTCATGTTGAACTGGTCAGAAGCATTATTTAAAAATGGCATGAGGTTCATTGGGAATCAGTTTACTTCCATTCTTATGTTCAAATTAGGTTAATTTTTCCTTCAGCTTTCTCAAAAGGGAGAAAATATCCCATCTTTTTGCAGTCCTCCAGGGAAAGGCAGGGAGATTTGAGGCATGAGGACACTAAATTGCCCAATTATGTCTTGGGCACAGATTCTATTATTCACCAGTAACTATCTGGCTAGCTTTCTGTGCAAAGTAAGTCCCAACTATTGTATTGCCTGGTCAGCCATTCAGTTCTGAAGCATGTTCAATTAGAAGATTTCCATTTTAGACACAGCAAGCAATGATCATTTATGAATGCAGAGGTTCATATTTGAGGGCAATGATTTATTTATATTGGGCATGAGAGTTTTGGTTTTGTTTTTTGAAGCTTAGTTTTGAGGTTTATTATTCCCAAGAAACATATCAAAATATGTATTTGAAAGACTTAATGTCAAGATTCCTGTTTGGCTTACCAGAACTGTTTTTCACCTTCTGTAAAGTCACGGATGCAAGATGTTTGCAATCTTTTGCAAAATTGTAGTTTTTTTTTTTTATTAATTTGTAAGCCATTGTTATACATATCTCTTTTATTTTGATACATGTGAAATTGCAACTGAAATTTATTTCACCAATTTTTTTGAATGAACTGAATAAAGTTTTTTTTATTCAAAGAAATCACAGATAGGTGTTAACATTTTAGTGAATGAAATGCTCCATTGCGTAAAACCATGAGCTCCTAGCTTAATTCTAAAAAACATTTACAGAATCAAGCCATTTTGTTTTGTTTTGCTATGTTTTATCTGGTTTTGTTTCTTTCATAAGTGAGAGAGACAGAGACAGAGAAAGTCAAGCAGTCTCAATGCATTCTCATGCTGTGACTTATTCCCAGTCAGTCAGGATCATGAATGTGTGCCTGCAGTGTGTATAGGTTGATGGGGGAACTAAACTCATGATCTTCTCTATGGATCCAGTATTACTGAGAAGGGTGTTACCTTTGTGTCACTGAGCCAGCCCACACCATTTTATGACTATAGAAAGGCTACTATAATAGTTACGGGATAGATGTCACCATTTAACAACCTACGTAAGGTCTTGTGACCTCAGTTTACTCCATTTACTGTACAATGAGGACACTAATCTCCCCTCCCCCATGTTGTTATAAATATTAAATAAGAGAATGTATGTAATTATTGGCCAATAGTAGCTATTTAATAAGTGATAACTGTTCCTCATATTATGTATTCATATTGCATAGGACATTTGTCACTTTGAGAGAGCTACAGATGTGATCAAGTGGAACTCTTTCCCTAGGGAGTCAAGCCTGGAAAGAAATAAACAACATTGCTCATCGAGTGACTTTCCATTAGGATGGTAATAAATACAGCTCTGCTTTCTTGGCGAAGTAGTCCTAATGATTACCACACTATTTTACTCATCAGAACATGTAAGATTGTAGCCCTGGGTCAGTTTGACTTAAGCTCAGTTTCTGGTCATCAGGCCCAATACTAAATACATTTTAAAAATTAGAATTTTTCAAAAGAAGGGACCTTTTAATATGATAGTATTTTAATAAACCATTTTCATGTAAAGCTGCAAAATTGTAGCAGTGTTGACTATTATGCATCATAACTAATATTATTTTTCTTTTTGTACTTGTGGCAGAGAATAATATTGAGAAAGGCATTACTTTAACAATTGATTAAGTTAACAACCCAAATGCAAATTATTTATTTTTCTTTAGATTGTAATATTTGTAAAAAAAATCCCTAAAAATTGAGTCTTTATGTTAAAAATAGTTAGATCATATCTTCTGTTTTTCTTCTCTACATATAATATGTTTTTATGTTACTCAGGCTTCCCATTCGCTGAATTAGTAAAATGAAGGCAATATTAAGTTCTCTGATTTTTTCGAGAGCTATGTTTTCTTGACCTAGGTGTGGAACTTCCAAAATGAATTGGTTAGTGCACTAGGTAGGTTTTTCTGGACGAGTACATCATCAGTACATGGGATTTGTAGAAGTCATTGGCTGTTTATTCACTATATACAAATGCAATTGGTTGAGACTCTCTGCGGTTCAATAGTTCATCTCAGATATAGTTAGATGTTCTTTTGAAACTTGTCAGGAAAACCTTAAAAGCATTGTCTCATTAATTTCTCATTATTTCTCATTGTATCTGTGGTAGCAAAGAAGTATTAAAAGGGCTTGCAGGAATATATCCAGAAAGCAAAAAAGAATACTTTGAATAATCTAAGAATAAAATGGAGATTCTCTAAATTCAGTACATCTTGCCTCATAATTCATATAAACCAGCAATTTGGGCTCAGACCTGACACTTCTTCACTCACTGATCTTCTCCACCTCCTGCTATCCCTTCTGGAATAACATAGGGAAAAAGCCAACCAAGGAATGAAGTCTTTGCCTTCCTAAGGTTTTAAATCCTTTCTTATCCTTCATGCTCTTTTCCCCATTAGCCCCATTACCTTTTTTTGTAACATATGCATTTTAAAGCATCTATTTATCTAATCTAGGCTATTTTGCTTTTGCCAGAGATAATGCATGCACATACAAGTGTGCACACATGGACAAGAGAGAAGGAGAGAAGAAAACATCTCTGCAACAGGGCTTGGTTGCACTGCAATCCTCTTAGCCTCCATTTGTCCATCCTATTACGATCCTGGGCATGCACTCAACTACATGGAATGCTTTCCAAGCCTCCAAGCCCAGGATTTGAACCATCATAGGCCATATAGGATTTGGATCCCTCTGCACAGTACTTAACCTGTGTGCCTTGGGGTCAGCCATATTTTGAGGCTTTCAATCTTCTTATCTGGGTCTTGTATCCCAGTCAGGTTAATATTTATCTAAGGATTACTTTCTTGGCCATTGTCTCCTTTCAGAGAAAAAGAAACCATTGACATTGTTGAGTAGGAGAAACATCTAATGTCTAGTATTTTGCAATGTGCACCTCACATTTACTGGGTTGCAGCATGATTTTCTGCAAAATGAGCCAGGGTAGACTAGCAGTAGTCCTGTAAATTCTACCCTTGAAAGTGGAAGGACTTAGTGCATGAATTCCTGAAGCTGGAATGTCTGGATTTAAAGCCTACCACTGTTGCAAACTTGTTCAGGTACTGTAGCACTAATTTTGTCATATATAGTGGATGTATAGTGATTCCTTCTTAAGACTGGTGTCATGAAAATTAAGTGACAGACACACTACAAGGACAGCATCTGGTGCACACTAAGCACTGCTACTCCTACCAGGCATTTCTAAGTATCTATACATTAGGTTTGTGAAGTGCTTTCACTTACAATATTTCACTCCACCATGTTTAGGATCCTAATAAATAGTGAGGCGCAAAAAGGTTAATTAAAATTAAACAGTTGATGGTAGATTAAGAATTGGATTCCATGTGTCATCTAGGGTTCTTCAACTATACAAACTTAGTCTGTGATGGCTCATACTCTGTGATCTTTGTAAGATTTTCTTAGAGACTTTGTTGTAGTAGTAGTTGTTGTTTTACTGTACATGATTACAAAGAATAATCATAATTTGTTTTCTAAACTATCTAGTGTAAGAGCCATGTCCATATGTATATAAAATTATAGTAAACTTGAATAAAATCTGAACTCAAAACATGTTATACTCCAGTTTTCACTCATACTGTGCAGTTTTTCTGAGGATGTAGGTCGGGATGTAGAATGGGTCATTATGAAGTTCATTTGAAGATTAGCATGTAAGTTAAAACTACTTTATTTGTGTAGAAACATGCCATTTCTAGGATATTCTGCAACATTAGGTTGAAGTACGTGTGTATGTGAGTGTATTTGTGGGTCTAATGATATGTATGTGAGAGAGTGGCCCTCTTTTGAAAACAACACTAGTACATTTCTATTCAAATACATTAATCATCATTCTCATCTCAACTATTCAAGTGCAGAGCTGACTTATCTGACCTCTTTTCAGAAAAAGAAAGTGTGATTAATACTTGTACTTGAAAGGATAGGAGCAAAGAAAGCTTTTTCTTTCCTTTGCTATCCTTGTAACATTTATTGGCTTGCCCCTGATAGTTCTCTGTGACAAAAATGTGCAGAAGAAAATAGCAGTGAGCAGACAGACGGGAAGGAAAGGCACAGGAAGAGGAACTGAGCAGGAAGTGCATTTTACAAAGTGTGAAAGTGGGGTGTTGTATTTATTTTATTTTAACAACCACCAAAAAGGTACTAGTTAGAGGAAATACAATGTAAGATGGGGGCAGGAACCAACCAGGGCAGAGACATCAACAAATCTGTTCTCGACCCCATTGAACTAGACTTTCTGTTGTTTTGTTTTGAGTTAGGAAAAGGCATTAGTAGTTACTGAATACATAGTGCATACCAAGTACAACTGTAAACACCTTTACTGCATCATTATTTAATGTCCTTCCTACAGTGATCGTAATGATCTTAGGCTGTGAATATCTTGATTTCAGTTTTACATATAAGGTCTAGAAAGTTTACATAGTTTTTGTAAAACTGATAAGTTAAAGGGTCAGAATTTGAATACATTTATGTCTTATTGTGAAGCTTGACATCTTAACCACTGGCCTCGTTAGCATCTGTTGGGTTTAGTATTCATGGGATACATGATAGTTAATTTTAAATGTCTACTTGGCTAAGACACAGTACCCAGTTATTTGATCTCAAATTATTTTAGATTATTGTGTGGAAGTATTATTTTGGTGAGATTACATTTAAATCAGATGATGTTAAGTAAAGCAGAGTACTCTCAGAATGAGAATAGACTTCATCTAATCAATGATGGCCTTACTAGAAAAAGACTGACCTCTCCTAAGGAGGGAGGAATTCTGCCAGCAAACAGCTCTCTGTCTTGAAATGCAACATTAGCTTTTCTGTGGGTCTCCAGGCCGCAGGCCTACGTTGCAGACTTAAAACTTGTCAGCTTCCATAATCATGGGAGTCAATGCCTTAAAATAAATATTTTTCTGTAGATACACAATCTATTGGCTCTATTTCTTTGGAGAAGCCCAGTATGTCTCTACATTCATTCTCTTTATTCAGATGAGTTGGCTGGGAGATGAGCCAGGCAGTGTTTGTCTGGGTTGGTTATGTATATAGGTCATGGAGTCCAGGTGGGCACGATGTGTCTCTACGAGACTTCTCAAGGGTGTTGGTGGAGTGGCTAAGGGCAGATGAATCTCCTATTCTCCAGTGCCTGACTATCCTCCCTATTCTCTGCTTTGCTAGCGTAAGATGTAGCACATCATTCAGTATTTAGTAAATATATTCTAGTTCACTTGGGGAATGTATTCAGATATCAGCCACAGTTAGTACATATATGATAAATATAGCTTCTCATACATAATCAGCATTTCATTAAAGCTGACTTCATGCCTTGTACCATAGTATGTCCATTCTATATCCAAAAAAGAAAAAAAAAGCATTATCTTTGGCTTTCATAAATAACTCTAAGTAAACAAATTTGATAATCCCAATGTTTCAGATGAGGAAACTGACACCCAAAGATAACTTGTATTAGGTAAGTAGAGGAGTTGGAATTACAGCTCAGGTCTATCTGATTTCAAAGTTCCTCCTTTTTTTTTTTTTTTTTTTAAGAGATTTTTGCTATAGGGTGTGTGCACTTGCCGTAGAAACAGAGACAGGACTTCTTCAAAATACATCTTTTAAACACCTACAATTAATACTTTTTAAAAATATACTATGTGCTCCTAAAATAAAACAATCTAAAGTATAAAAATCAAATGGAGAGTAGTCTATTTTCAGAGATTAAAATAAATATTGTGGCATTCCTAATTAAATATCTGTGACTAGAATAATCTTTGGTGATCTACTACCTCCATTACTTTATGATATTTTAAAATTTTACTCTTTTCTTTATTAGTTACATGAATAATTGAACTTAGAACAAAATTTCTATGTCATTTTATTATAATAGTTTTATCTTTATTTCAATTATATTGGTCTTAACAAAGTGTACAATTCATACATAATATTACTGTTTTAGTTTATCACTTTTGTTCACTTAATAAAATAATAAGAATGGAATGAAGTAAAACAAATTCACCTTTACAAACAAAAGTAAGGGTGATTCTAAGCCTGAACTCTGAAAGAGTGACTAGTTATCACTAATGGAGAATTTAAAGTGTTTCCTTATATCATTTCCTCACATGCTTCTGAAAACAATCTTAATATACAGTGGAGAAAGTATGTCAGCATTTATTTACTTATTTATTTGGAAATTAACTTGCAAAGGTTAAGGGAAGTTCTGCCATTCATATTATTGCTTTTATTTATCTTACTTCACATCATAGACTACCTTTTAGACTTTTAGAATTTAGTTTGCTCACTCACGGTTCATAACAAAAACTGACTAAGGGGCCCAGCACTGGTGGTTCAAGCAGCAGGGTGCCCCAACTCAGGGCTGGGGCCATATGAAAGGTTTGGGTTTGTATCCTGCACCAACCTGAATAGGCTAAGCATTGAGATATGCTCCTGTAATCCTAGGTAACTGGGAGGCTGGGGCAAAGAATTGCTTCAGCAAGTCCTTGTCAAGAAAATCTCTCTTTCTCTCTTCCTCTTTTGTCCTCTTCTTCTATTTCTCTTTCTTTGTCTCTCTCTCTCTTAAAAAAAGCTAAGAGTTCCGGCCAGTTAATGAACAGAAGTAGAACATTTTATAAGAGCTCCTTGATACCTTCCAACATGTGAACATAGTTTACAAACTATGTCTCACATTACATTTAATGAGGAAATCAGTGGTCACCTCCTAAGCGTCTATCTCCTTAAATGAAGACCACCATATTTGGAAATTGTCTCTGACATCTAGTTTCATATCTAGAAGGTATTATTATTTCCTTATCTTGGAAAATTAGAATGACTGACCAAAGTGAAGTCTTAAAAAAAGAAAATTAGATGAGGCTTAAAAGAATCAGACTGTGGTGGGTGGTCAACTATAGTATACGTTTAAAATAGAATCAAAAACAATGAAGCTATTCTGCTCTTGGAGATGAAGACAATTTGATCACTACTACGAGGGCATTAGAGACTGGGAAAAGTGTTTGCAAGCCTAACAGTGAGGTGGCTGCTAAGGGAAGTGTTTCTCTGTGACTGTTCTCTCAGGTAACCATGGTACTATCAAATTTCGCCCATAAATGATTCAAAGTACTATGAATTGAAGGGATATTCCAAACTAGAAAAAAAAATTTTTTTTTAAACAGTTAAGTTTCTTTATAGTTTTAGTTTATTTTCAATATATCTTTGACTTCCTTTTGTTTTCTCTCCTCCTCCACAGAGTTTAAAATGCTTGACTCAAAATAAAGTATCAACACTTATGTTGATCTGATTTTTGTTGTATGGTTCATTAAGTGGATAAAGTTTAAAAACACAGAATCCAGACAAACATAATCGTGACTTTATATCCATAACATTTTGTAAACACAGAGAAAACTGGATCAGTAAGTCTAATTGGTTTAAAGTTTAAGTGGACTTTAATACTACAAAGGCTATATCTAATTCTTTACAAGTTTATTTGTAAACTAAATAGACGGGAATTCTTGAAAGAGTGTTGAATTGGTATCAGATGATTAAGTGTGTACTATTCGTTCTGTGCTAAAAGCTTTTAGAATATTACGGGGAAAAACCTGGGCTAGATTGGGTGAACTTTTGCAGAACTCATATGCACATATCCTTTCTGCTGAAAAATAACAGACATCTCTGGGGGGTGGGGGAAGCATATCTTCTTTGCTATTTCACTTAGAGAACTAGTGTGAGCAAAGGCAACAGGATGTGGGTGTCTGACTCACAGTGCAGGCCAGCCACATAATGCACCCCTTGACATCAACTGTGGCAGGGACATTTTCCTTGGGTTTCACACCAAGAGCAGCTGAACCCACCCCTATGAGCAGCACCATACACTGTATCAAACAAGACCTTGCGGCCCCCTTCTCTCACAGCCCTGCTGTTTAGGGTCATAGAAAAGAACCAACATCGTCAACCCTTCCCCCTCTGTGACCTGCCTTTTCCTCTAATAGTTTTCACAGCTGTCATGCTTTCGTCTGCTCACAACGAACAACAGATTGTTGACTGAGGCCTGTTAACCATCCTGCTACCTGAAAGATAAAAATCACCATTGTTTTTTCCCTGTCTTGTTCAGTCTCCTTGATAATAATGGAAAGATACTGCTCTTTAATATACAGTTGAGGCTGAAAATGCCAGGGATGTTCTTTCTAAAGGACTATGATCTCCCTGTCTCTGGGAATCCCTATAGATCAGAATCCATTTTTTATGTGGCACAGGTTATGTTCTGTCTTATAATTACCACTTGTGTGTAAATTCTGTTCCTCCTATTGAGACAGGAAGCATGCCCTACTAATCTTTTTGTTGTCCATGTGAGCTATAAGGAAGCCCTGAAAGGGCTTGCAGGTGGCATGGTGGTTAAGGGCGCTGGATTCTTGCATGGTCAACAGCGGCTCGAGTCCCGGACCTGGTGGCTAGCTTTTCACTTTCCCTCTCTTACTCTTGCTTTGTCCTTCTCTGGTCAAATTAAAATAAGTAAACAAGTAAATCAAGCTAAATAAAATAATTATTTTTTAAAAAAGAAGCCCTGAAAATAATGATTTATTAAATTGCGTAAACTTCAGAAACATTCTAATGAAAATAGATAGGTATATTAACTATTTACTGAGTAGCTAATATTTCGAAGTATTGTCCTGGTTTAAAGTCACATGAACATGAAGTTAAGTTCCTACTCTCAACCTAGTCATGTACTAGAGACAGACAGAGACAGAGGAGAGAGAAAGACAGAAAGAAAGAACAGGGAATGGTAGTACAGATCAGAACAGAGATGAATGAACTCTACCAGGAGCAATCATTCAAGGCTTCCAGGAGAGGAAGACTTAATCTGGGTCATGAAAGAGGGGTAGTATCCACCAGGCAGAAAGTGTTAACAACATTTAGGCAACGCAAATAACCCTTGCAAATCCACAGTTATGGAAGTACTGTTTTAATTAAGAAACCAAGAAGAGTTTAGAATGAGCAGACCTGTGAGAGGGACATGAGAAGGAAGAAAGGAGGTTGTATTCATCTTCTGTTGCTGTATAACAAAGGACCACAAACTCAATGGTATAAAACAACACAGAGTTATTATTTGAAGATTTCTCGTGGGTCATGAGTCTGGGTACAGGTTAAGTGAGTCCTCTATTCAGGATCTCACCTAGCTGAAATCACAGAGTTGGTCGGGGTTATAACTCGTCCAAGTTCACATGGTTTTTTGGCAACATTCAATTATTTGAGGCTATGGGATTGAGGAAATTTTTCCTTGCTAGCTATTGACGGGAGACTAAGAAACTAGAGGTCACCCCAAGTCCCTTGCCCCATGTCCCTCCCTGGGTTCTAGTACAATGTGGCAGTTTGCTTTATCTTTGAAGCCCACAAAAGAATATCTACCTGACATTTCACTTTCTCTTAAAACACTCATCTGACTTGCTCTTTTCTGCCCAAGATAAGCTCCTCTTGGATGAACTCAAAGCCACGTGATTAATAACCAGTGATATTTAATCAGATTCACTGGCCTTGCCCACACTCAGTGAAAGGGTCTTATAATAGGACAGGTATCTGGGGAGCCGGAATCTTAGAAGCCATCTTAGAAGTCTTCCTACCACAGTGCAAGTAGAAAAAAACTGAAAGAGTCCAGAACTTGCATCTTCTATAGGCCCTGTCACTTATCATTCACTGAGTTTTGGGACTTTCATTGATACAAATTTTTATCTATAAAACAATAATAACATTCATAGACATGGTCTAAATAGCAAATGGAATAAAATATCTAAAATAATTGCATACTGCTTTGAGTATATATTGTTGGTATAAAGGATCCTGTGAGCCATTCTGAGTAGTGGTCACTTGATTCTCTAGGCAGGAGATCAGAAAACCCAGCAAAGTCTCTCAGAAGACAAGAAAGATGATCAGATTTGATTTTGGCACTTGCTCTAGTGATCAGCAATTTGTACTTACTACTACTGTTATTCATTTGTACTTTAATTATCCTAGCAGATTACTAAAAATTTTTAGATGTATTTTATAATGAAAAAATTCCAATATATAAAATTAAACAGAATAGTATAATGCTTCCCCATGCTTACCACCCAGCTTTGGTAATTATTAACATTTTGCCATGCTTTTTCTTTCTAGACTTTTCCTCTTCCCAGCTTCTCCACTTCATTATTATTTTATTATTAAGTGCTTTTTGATGTTAGATTCACATATATTAAAATAGACCGGGGCCAGCCCTGGGACCTGGTAGTTATGTGAGCTGCATCCCACATGGCCAATTGCATGGTTCGAGTCCTGAACCCAATGACTTGAGAAACCAGTGCATGTGTGTGCATGCTTAAAATCCTGAAAGGAGGGTGAGATGTGGGAGAAAGAATTGCAGCATGACCATTTTCCACTAGAGAAATGAGGCCAGATTACTGTTCACTAGAGTCAAGTGACTCTTTGTCTCCTTCCAGTGAGTGCATGTGTCCTCTGGAAAATAAAACAAAAACCAAAATGAATGTACTAAAAAATGAATGTACTAATCTTAACTGCACAGTGTTGACTAATGCACACTCCATGTAAGTCACACCCCAATCAAGATATAAAATGTTTTTTGTCATCTCAGTTATTCCATATCTATTCTACTCTGCTAGGAGGCAGTTGCTGTTCCTTTCTCTTCATCTTTTTTTTTTTTTTTTTTTTTTTTTTAACCAATAGACTAGTTTTGCCACTTTAAGAACTTCATATGAATGGAAAAACATAGTGGGTACCTTTCAGGTCTAGATTTTTCTTTTTCAACATAATGTCTTTTTTTTTTTTTTTTTTTTTTTTTAAAGATGTATTTAAGTCATTGAGTATATTCACAGTTTGTTCCTTTGTACTGCTGAGTAATATTCCATTGAAAGAATGTGTCACAATTTGTTTCTCCATTCTTCTTATGCCTGGGCTATTTCCAGGCTTGGGCTATTATTAATAAAGTCACTCTGTGTATTCTTACAGATGTATTTCTGTGGACATGAGATTACCGAGTTAAAGAAATTACCAATTTTTTTTTTTTGAGGTTTTTGCTATAGGGTGTATGCGCTCGCCAGACAGACAGAGAGAGACAGAGAGACAGAAAGTGAGAAATCACCCCCCAGGGGGGATGGCCACACCACAATCCCTTCTCCTCCTTTCTCCTCTCGGGATCTTGGGCACACACGCACACACGCCTGGCATGAGTTTTAAGCCACTGGGTCCAGGATGTGAACCGCAGTCGACCACATGGGAGTCCAGCGACATAGCCATTACGCTAACTGCTGGTCCCAAGAAATTACCAAATTTTATGGACCACCTCTGTCGTGCAGTGGTTGAGTGCTGTGTAGAGGAAGTTGGATCCTATGTGGCCAACTGTGCTTCAACTCACTGCCCTGGGGACTTGAAAGGTGACTTGAAAAATGTGCCACGTGCATGAGCACACATGTCCAGCATCCTGATGAGAAGGAGGAATAGAGAAAAGAGCACTATGGCATGACTAGGTTCCATTGAGGGGTACTTTCTCTGTCTCTGTCTTTCTGTTTCTTCCTCTCTCTGGCATGCACATATGCCATCTGATGTTAAAAAAGAGAAAAAAACTGCTAAACTTTATTTAAAAAAAAAAAAAAAAAAACCAAAAATTTTCTTTCTTTCTCCCATGAGCAAGAGAGACAGAGAAAGACAGGTACTCCCAGCAGGGTTTTGAGTGCCATGATTCATCCCCAGCCCTGGCCAACCCCAAGTTATGGGCCTGTGTGTGCCTGGCATACTTAGGGAGGTCTCTGGAGATTAACCCTGAAATGTTCCCATGTGTGTCAGTCTCACAGAGTATCACGTTTTTACAGCTGTGCCAGCCACAAGAAACTGCCAGACTTTTTTCCAAAGTGTTTACACTCCCATGAGCAATGTATGAGAATAAACAGTTACTCTATGTCTTTACCAACACTTGATGTTGCCAGTCTTAAATTGCAGTCATTCTGATGCATGTAGAATAGTGTCTCATTGTGGTTTTAATTTGTATTTTCCTGATGACTAAAGGCATTGGGTCATTACATTTAGATGTGAAATAACATTGCTTAAGAGTACCAGTTTTAGCATCAGACTGACCCTGATTCAAATTCTTGCTCTGCTTCTTGCTAGACAAGATTCTTGACTTCTTTGCAGAAGGCATTTAATTCTGGTATCTGCTACGTGGGGTGGTTATAAGGGTTAAGTGAGACAATGCATATACAGTTCTTAGCAAAGTACATGGCCCATTAAGTAGTAGTTTTATTATTAATCAAGACTATTTAATGAACTACGCTTAATGACAGACCATTGGTCACACAGGTTACTTATTGTTATTTTTAAATGGAGGGAACTGAAGGGAGTAATCTCTTGTACCATGGAGGTTACAACTCCAAACACCCCCTCCTCACCTCAACATATGGCATAAGCAATTCTGTCTCTGCCCATGGTGTCCTGGGCTGCTTGAATTTGGCTAACTTCTCAGTTCATTTTTCCCCTAGTGAACAAATATGTTTGTTCCAAGGATAGAGCTCCTTCAAATTTTTTTCCCAATGTTGCTTCACATAAACACACGCTGCCTGTGTGACCACTTCTCTCTTTTCCTTCCTCAACTTCCAGTTCCCTCTTTTCATTATTTTCAACATATGCCATTTCACAGATTCTTCAAAACAGTAGGCAAAGACAGACCAAAGTGATTCTTGCACAGAAAAAAAAATCCATTTTGGAGTTAAGAATGAGGGAGGTCTAGATCTTGGGTGTGGGGAGTAAGGGAAGGAAAAATGAGATCTTCCTTCTCAAATATGCTTTGGTTAAATTTACTAGGCATTTTGGTAGAGGATAGTGAGTTCTCCCTGCCTCTACCCCCACAAAGGGTGGGGGGTGTATCAGAACAACTAGGATGTTGCAGGAGGGGTTGCCCAGATGATCATGTCCTTCAGTCCATACCTCCCATATCTCACTGAGAAGCACTCTATACAACCATTGATTAGCTAATCGGAAATGTTCAGAAATGTAACAGTGACTGAAACACCTAGCAGGCTTGAGGGCAAGTGGCTAGCAAAATAGCAGCAAAGTTAGGAGGAGGAGAGGCCTGTGTATTTGAAAGGAAGGACAATGTCAGCATTATGAAATACTTCAGAGAAGTGAAGCAGAATGAGGAATCAAAGCAGGTTGCTGGAACAGGAGGTGAAGAGGTCATTTGTGATACCTCGAAGGGTACGTTGTTAGTGTTGAGGGGGGCAGGGAAGGAAGCCAAATTTGAATGGAAGATAAGTAAATTCAAATCTCTCCTTTGGGAAATAGTTAAGAAGTAGAGGAGAGAAAAAGAAGGAAAAATGGCCGGTCTAACTGTGGGCAAGTTGCTTTCTGAGCCTCAGTTTCTCCGTCTAATAAAATGAGGACAGTGGGCCAGCAGGTAGCATGGTGCTTAAGGCAGCTGGATACCACATAACATACTGATTGATTCAAGTCCTGGAGCCAGCAACTTGAAAAACATGCTAGGTACGTGTGCAGGTGTGTCTATATTTCTGAGAGGAAAAAGGATTGAGGTATGGCCATTCCCTTGTGGGAGTGGGAAGGAGGAAGAAGCAAATTTCTCACTTTCTCTCTCTCTTTCAAGCAAAGCAAAAACTAAAACAAAAATTAAAAAAAGAGGAGAGACAATAATACATATGCCATGACATCTTTGAGTATTAAATTGATTAACAGGTATCATATGCTGAAACAGCTTTGGGAACATGGCAAGTACTCAAAAATATCAAGTATCATTATATTATAGAAGGAGAAAAAAAATAATTCTTCTCTTTTTATCCAAAAACTCTCAGGGATCATTAAATTTGCCCCTTTCCATTGTCCCTACCTGCTATTCCATTTAGGTGCCTCCTCCAGGTGCCAAATCCACTATACCTTTAATTCAATTTCCAGTTGGTCTTTAGCTGAGCAGTGCTGTAGCAAAATTTTTTAATCTTTGAAAAGATTTTTTTTTTTCTTTTTCTAGTAGCTACAGGACTAGGATAACAAAAAACACAGCCAGTGGGGAAGTTACACAAAATCTGAAAAGAAACAGCATTAGTTCTCATTGACCTTCATGTCAGAGTAAATTAAAACCAGCCCTGAGCGCTCCAAGCATAACCCTTTTCCTTCCTCTTCATCCCTCCTCTCCTCCACTATCATTCTCATTCCTGTATTACAAAGGTTCCCAGTACAGTGTAATTATTTTTAAATTTCAGAGCCTTGCTTTTTGTTCAGCACCCCTTGCTCTCCTGCCCTTTTTTTCTTTTTTAGAGGGATTTTTGCTGTAGGTTGCATGTGCTTGCTAGAAAGACAGAGAGAAAGTGATAAATCATAGACCCTCTCCTGAGAGGGGACGGCCATGCTGCAATCCCTTCTTCTCCATTCTCCTCTCGGGATTTTGGGCGTGCACAAACATGCACCCAGCATAAGTTTCAAGCCTCCTGGTCCAGGACTAGAATCATGGTCGGCTGTTTGGGGAGTCTAGCACTTTAAGCAGTACATCACCTGCTGGCCCCCTCCTTGCCGTTTTGAAGTACTGTTTCCATTGTCTAGCTAATCGTATATTCAATATGGGATTCTGAGGAAGCAAGAGGAAAATAAGTGAATATGGGTGTAATAATGCAAGAAAACAGTCTGGTGTTGTGAAAGGAACATTGGTTCTAGAGTTAAGAGAGCTTAAAACCCAGGTCCCACACTTACTAGATGGTAACAGTACTTTGTCTCACAGTGCTTGGGGCTAGACAGTGGCTTAGAGTTAAAACATGGTATTCAAGCAATTCCACATGGTAAGGTTCCTGTTCAAGTCTGGACACCTTCCCTGAGTGCAGTGGACACATGCTTGCCCATGAAACAGGATTGATTGAAGACTGGGGATGGATCACAGCATCAGGACCCTGTTAGGGTGTGCTCTCTTTCTCTTGCTTGTGGAAATAAATACATTTATAAACTGGGATTAATGATGTAATAACAAAGAATAAATGAAATAATGTGCAAGAGACCCTCATGTACGAGACCGGGTAAATATTTATCAGCCACTTTCCTCTCCTGGAATTTCAAAAAGTATTCTATACATATAATTTATATATTTAGGGATAACTTAGTTGCATCTACCTCTAAGTGGCTCCTGTTTCATGAGGGGAAAAAAACAAAACAAAACAAACAAACAAAACTTAGTTCTATCCCTGGTAGAAACCACTGAAGGGGAATCAATCTTCTTTAAATAATGGTAAATGGAGCCTTAGAAACTTCTATAGCATCTTGCTGAAATGTATGCATTTATATAAATGAAAATAGAGTTTGCTGACACTGAAATCTAAATGAGTATAAAGGAGCACATATCCACCTAAGAATGTAAGGCCAGGGGAGAAGTGTTGAATCCTAAATAGTAGTCACTTTGGGTTCATCTATTTTGTGAATTCTGTACAATTGTGGGTGGATTGGTAGTGTTTCTGCATTTCTTAGCAGGATATAACATGGAATAGTTAACTGGATTTATTTTGCTTCACCTTGAGTAAATGAATGTCTTCATGTGTGTAATAAACAGTTTTTTCTTGTGCCAGTATTGTATTATACCTCTTGCTTTACACCCGCTGCCTGCATGCCTGCCCCAGATGCTGGGTGCCCAGCCCTCATGCAAACAGACAGGAGGATGATGAGCTTCCTCACCAGAACTAACAGGATTTATCTCATACAGCTGCTTCCATTGGTCTTCCAACTGGGACACATGTCTACGTGAAGAATTACTTGTTTCCTGTGCCTTTCTCATAATGGAATTTTCAAAATGGTGAGTGCAGGATCCTGTGTGGGAGCTTTGTAGCCATGAGGTTGAAAAGGTCATGGTCACATCCATTGTGGGCCAACACCTGTGCCAGCCTTTGTCGGAAAAGCTTTTGTTCTAAGGCACATGCCTGTCCCTAACAGGAAATACCTTCCTGCTTAAGACTGGGGAACAACATTGTGTTCAGTTTCTACCTATACAACATATTTTTGTCACTGTGTTGGGCTTTGCTGGTTTGTTTTTGCATCCTTTTATGAAATCTTAAAATTGAGGAATAGCAAGAAGGGATTTTTGCTTTGGGGTTCTATGGTGTGGAAATGGCAGTCAGCTTGAATCCATTCAGGGCAGTTTTTCTATATCTTTTGAGACACTCCTTTCTGTGAAGCAAAAATCTTATTGCAAACTCTTCTGTCAACATTAGACCCAGAGTCTTAACAAGCTAGAGGTGTGTTTTTGTGAAAATTTGTTAGACTTGAGTATAGGTGATCAAAGACAGATAGTTGCCGTGGAGATGGATTTTTTAGCATGAAGGAATCCTGAGCTTAAGATGGCAATTCTGAATAATTTCTGCTGGTTATTTGAAATGTGCATGTAGATACTTCAGATCACTTATAGCCATGTGATCATTTGCATTTAAAATTTTAAAAATGTCTCTGCAAATGGCAACTTTGTTCTCATTGTACAGAGTCACCAAGGCTCTCTTACATAGAAATGTAGTTTGGATGGTGGTCAGTAGAATATGAAAAGTGAACACTACCTCAGTGTAGAAGCTGCAGTATTGTTAATAGTTTTGAAATTGTCCTAAATTCATTAGCCACCTTCTCCTGGCCCAACAACAAAAAAGTACTACATTAATCTGTACCTGTAGATGAGTGCTGAGAACTATAACTGGAAATATCCCAATATGAGCAATCTCAACACTTTATACATTTTCAATTGCAAATTCTCCCAAGAATTTCTCTGAGGCTAATTATATACCTACTGACTTTTTTTTTTTTTTTTTTTTTTTTTTTTGTAGTTACTATTTGTCAGAGTCAGATTTTTAAGACTCTGAATGTGTTAACATTTAGATTTTCGGGACCAGCAGTTAGTATAATGGCTATGTCGCTGGACTCCCACGTGTTCGACCATGGTTCCAGTCCCAGACCCGGTGGCTTAAACTCACGCCAGGCACGTGTGCGTGCGTGCCCAAGATCCCAAGAGGAGAATGGAGGAGAAGGGATTGTGGTGTGGCCATCCCTCCTGGGGGGGGTAATTTCTCCCTTTCTATCTCTCTGTCTCTCTCTGTCTTCCTGGTGAGCGCATGCGCCTATAGCGAAAACCTCTCCAAAAAAAAAGAAAAAAAATTAGATTTTCTACCAACTTTTTTTTTTTAATTTAGATGGAAACAATTTTAATTTAATGTTATATTTTATAATTTCTCACCTATATTTAATTATTATACATCTTTGCATAGTGCAGTATGAATTTTCAATGCATGCAATGTATGATAATCAAATCAAGGATATTACCATATGCATCATTTTCAACAAGAAAGCATTATTGTACCTTCAATTTTTTTTAAATTTATTTCTTTTTTTAACATTAATATGCTATACATCATTACAGTATACAAAATGAATTTTTCATCCAAAATACACTGTCTGTTGGCTCAATCAAGCACATCAACATATGTGTTATCAACAAACAATTTTTCATTTCTTATGTCTTGTATATTTTGCGGTTGTTTTTTTTTTTTTTTTTTTTTTTTTTTTTTGCCATCCTTGATTCCCTATCCCTGACCCTCTGCCCTGTCCAACCCTCCTCACATTGTCTCTGGTATCCATGATTGCTTTCTATGCCAATACCCCCCCCCACACACCATTTAATTGATTTGCTAATGAACTTAATTTGTCTAAATATTTGCAATAGCAAGCACAGCTGATATATACATACACAAGAACCCATGTCTGACTTTAGGCATAAACCCCAGTGAGTAGAATGAACATACTATAAAATAGTACCTAGCTGGGGCTATATAGCTTACTGTGGTCATCAAATACACAGTTTTTTCTTTAAATTTTGGTAACAGTTTTAGTATTTTTTTCTCTGAATTTTTTTTTAAAATTTACATTCATTCCCTGAGCATCATCACAACATACTAAATGTGGTTTCCCCTCTAGAGTAAACTGCATAGTGGCTTAATCATGCATGCTATCATCCATAAAATTCCATTACTACTTTCATATATATATGTTTTTTTACCCCATGTCTGACCCTCTGCCCTATTCCACTCTCTTGTTACACTATTTCTGCTGTCTACAGTTGTCTTCAATTTCTTTTCCCCCAACATTTTGTTGACCACACCATACCATAAGTAATCTAACTACTTTCAATAGCAAGTTCAGCTGGTGGTTTCAAGAAAGGCAGTTTTGAACTGGTAAGGTTATTTCCTTGAAATTTGAAGCCTAGAAACAGGTTGGTATTTTGTTCAAATAGTAGGTACATGAATCTATTGACAGCTCAAGACAGGATAAAAATCCTTAAAACTGGACAACAAAGCTTAGAAGAAAAGCAGCAATATCTTAGTCAAGTCACAGAATGCTGTTTCATCAGTTCAGACTCATGTACTTAATCTTTCTTCTGTTTCTGTTGAGGTACGATCTTCCAGATTGAACTCTGGCATATAATACTCAACTCCAGACTTTGTCCCTACAATTAAATTGCCCATTTTTTTAGTTTTTGAACTCTTATTTCTGTGTGTCTGCATTTAATTTTACTGACATAGCACTCCCTTAAGAACTTCTTGGAGATCTGGTCAGGTGCTGGTAAATTCTTTCAGGTTTTGTTTATCTGGGAAAGTTTGTGTCTTTTTTCCCAAATGAACGATAACCTTGCTGGGTACAGAATTCTTGGTTGAGATTGCTTTTCCCTTAATATTTTGAATATATTTTCCCATTCTCTCCTCGCTCGCATTTTTTCTGATGAGAGGTCTGCCGTTAGTCTGATGGGATACCCTTTGTAGGTAACTTGCCTTTTTTCTCTTGCCAGTCTTAATATCTTGTCTTTGTCTGTGGTTTTGGTCAATCTGGCTATAATGTATCTTGGAGAAGATCTTCTTGGGTTGATTCTATTTGGGGTCCTCTATATTTCTTGGGACTGAATCTTTGACTGCCTCTCCAGGTTTGGAAAGTTTTCTTGCAGGATTTCATGGAATAGATTATCCATGCCCTTATGAGTCTCTTCATCCTCTGGGATGCCTATTATCCGGATGTTTGGACGTTTAATTGTATCTAGTATTTCTTGCATATTATTCTCAAATTTTTGGGCCATTTTCTCAGTCTTTGTGGTGGATTTTTCTAGGCCAGCCATTTTCTCTTCTACATTAGAGGTTCTATTTTCTGTATGATCTAGTCTGCTTTTAATACTTTCAAGGGAGAGTTTGACTTCTTGTATTATAGTCTTCATCTCTAACAGTTCCATCTGATTCTTTTGTAAAGTGTGAAATTCCTCTTTTAGATCTTGCATGAATTTCCTCACCACCTGGAACTCTTCAACTCCTTTCTCCTTCCTCTTCAGCAGTTCCTTGTCTCTCTTCTCTTCCATCTCTGTTAGCTTTGCCATTATGAATGTTCTGAATTCTTTATCAGACGTTTCCATGATTTCCATTGAACTGTGTGTGGATGAAGAGGAGCTATCCATTTCCCTTGTGGGAGAGGTATTTTCCTGCTTCTCCATATTTCTTGTGGTCCTGCAGCGATTTCTAGTCCTCTGGAGGATGGTTGGTTTCTTCCCAAACTTGGAAGTTCAATCTGAGGGTTGAGGAGTGTGCAGAAAAAGAAGCAGAGAGAGGGAAACAATACCAACAACAGCAAAAAAAAACAAAACAAAACAAAAAAAAAAAAAAAAAAAAACCAGACAAGAAACAGAGAAAAAGAAGAGAAAAACTTTTAAATAAATCTAAAAAAGAAAAATTAATATTCAAAAAATTTCAATAAAACTCAAAAATTAGAAAACCACGTGGCGCACTTGCGCGCCGCACGAAATGGCTAGATCACAGGGGCCATGGAGCTGTCTGTCTCTTAAAGAAGGGCTGTTTTGGGAGGAGGAGAGGGGATTATTAACAAGATAAAGGCCTAGGAGGGGCCAAAGGGCGCTGTAAAATGCCTCACTTTAAAAAATTCTAAAAAGCAAAAATTAAAGAAAGAGAGAGAGAGAGGACAGAGATAGAGGTAGAGAGAGACAAAGACTGATACAGAGACAGGAGACTTGAAAGGGGTCTTCCTACCATACAGGTTTTGTATGCTGGAGGCCCAGTGATCAGTGGGACATCTTCCTTTCTCCCAAAATGGCTAGATTGCAGGAGCCATGGAGCTGTCTGTCTCTTGAAGAAGGGCTGTTCACGCGGGTTTTGTATGCTGGAGGCCCAGTTATCAGTGGGACATCTTCCTTTCTCCCAAAATGGCTAGATCGCAGGAGCCATGGAGCTGTCTGTCTCTTGAAGAAGCTCTACCAACTTTTAATACCAGCCCATGATGTCCTAGGGTGAGGTACTGAACTAATCACAAAAATGAACCACACATTTCTCTTTCTCTCTCTGATCACTTCTTCCCATCTAGATTTTAGTTAATGTGTCCCCTGGACCTCTGGGCTCCCACTCTGGAAAAAGCATGATAGAGGAACCTATCTGATGGTGATATTTAGGACCTTGCAAATTCAGTTGAGAGCCAGTGGGAGGCAGGGTCTGGGCCACCACCTCTCTTTCCCAAGACAATAGTTTCCTTTAAAGTGTGAGCCCCAGGGAGCAGTGAGTTAATGTTTTCCCTGGGGGTTTTGTGGGGAGCTTGGTTCAAGATCCCCTAGAACACTTTTAGTGGTGATTGAAAAGCACTGAACTCCTCTGGTACATAAAAAGGTTTTATTGTAATTTTATAAATTTTTACTTTTCTTTTTTAATATTTGGTCTATCACTATTCTGTGTTTGGGGCAGAAAAGAGGTATTAAACTTTTCAGTTTCTATGTAAAGGCATATTCATCTCCTCGTTCAATTTGAGGACATGTCTGTCTTCAACAGCAAGCTCCAATGGTGGAAAGGCATCTGGGTGAGTTTCAATCTCAGCTTTGACACTTACTGAATATGAGTGTTCAGGAATAATATTAAACCTCATTGCTTGCTTCTTTCCTTAATAAATAATACCTTCCTGCTAGGGTATTGTGAATTGTTGATAAAACGAAATGTTGGACACACAGTATTTGGGTTATAGTTCATCCATTTTCTCTTATACTAGTGTCTAGTTTCTTTCTTGGCCTTTCTTGCTAGGCATTGGGAAGAAATGATTATTCACATTGAAGCTTTTGGAAGGCAGTTCTGAGGCTGGCCACAATTGGGAAGCACTGTGAGATGTTATGGTTAGTTTCTGTATCACTATTAGTTTATTACTTATGTTGGGACATTATGGTTGGTACTGAACTGAAAGGTGATTGACAACTGAACTACTAACTCAAGGGAGGTGGGAAAGTGATGAAGGCAATGATAGGGATTTCAGTATAGACTCTAGCAGGTACTAGGGTAGGAAATACAATCTGACAGAGACACTATGAGGCTGGGTCTATGCCCCATCCTTCTCTAAGACAACAGTTTCCCATCAGGTGTTTTCCAGTGGATCCTAGTTTTCCCATGATTCAGGGAACTGACGGGTGGAGCAAAGACTTGAACCTAACCTGGCTCTAGAACCAAGTGAGATTCAGAAGCCTAATGGGAGCAGGAACCCTCACTTGCAGCCAGAGCCTTCCTACCTCTGCTCTTTGTTAGTAAGATCCTTACTCAAATGAGTGATGAAGATCAGTTTTCTACTTCCTATTTTTGACCTCCTCCCTGGTTAAAATCAGATATGTGACTTAATTCTAGCCAATCCTATGTTAAGAACAGGGGGAGAGAATTAATGTTAACTGTTCCTGTTCTCAAACGGTTGCTCTTCTATGTAAAGGAGATTGGGCACAATTAAATCAGTATTTTATATAAGCAGCATGTAGAATATTAAGAGCTAGACATATTTCCATTCTTATCCAGGATTTATTGTTGTCTCATTGTGGGATCTTGGGTAAGTGTCATTAACTTTCTGAGTCTCATAACATCTTCTACATCCTCTGTTGTTGCATTTCTCGGTCTGCATTCTAACTGTGTGGCTGCTTCCATTCATTTTCTCCCTTGGACTAAAACTATCTTGAGAGAAGAGACTGTGTCTCCAGTAAGGACAGTCATAGTACCAGACGTGATGGACTAGACCTGGAAGAATAATTCAAATAAATGAAAGAGATGAGCTGAATTTCTTTGTGTTTTATAATATTCATATTTCTGATGAAGTCACTGATAATTGAAATATGCTATTGAATTGCAATGTGGGCTACTCTTCATTAGTAAGGATGGTACAGAAAAAGCTGACACATGTATTAAGCATGTAATTGAGATGGAGAAAACATGATAGCAACATGCCCACATTCTATCATCCAATGTGGGAGAAAAATAATAAATAAATTGCAGATCTGCATGGATCTACCATCTCATAAAGAACTTCTTCTATTGGGTGCTTGGAAAAGTCATGACACATCTTTGCATAGAAAAACGTAGGAAAAATGTATCATTACTTTTCGACAACTGAGTGTTTCCTTATGGACACTTCCTTATGGAAGATTTAAATTTCAAAATACTATCTGAGGCAAAATCAGCAGTTGTTTTAAATATAAAAACTGTATTTTAAATACTGAAACAATTTATTTATATAGAAGTACAACTTCATCCTCACCAACTATAGCTATAGTCTATATTCCTAGATCCTTGACATATCCAGCCAAGTGCTTCTTTTTCAGTAGTTATTATATGCAATCTCAGTCTCATAAGACTAATGACTAACATCTTTTCATATTTTATACTAGATTGCAACTTAGATTTTGATGTAATATACTGTACAATCTACAGAGAGGATCAGGTGCAATTTGACTTCAAAAACTAAAATTCAGATACAACTAGGTACCCTTATGAAAACACATAGGAGGGGACTGGTCTCAAATCACACTTCAGTTTATCAAAATAGTTTTAAAAGCTCCTCTCTTCAAGTGAATCAATAACAAATGGTGAAAGAAAGAAAGAGAAGGTGCGCCTTTTTGATAGAGCCAGAATTATATTCATGTGACTCTAAAAGAAGGCTGGAAGTTGACCAAGAAAAATTGAGGAAGAGAACTTGGAGAGCCGGCCTACAAGGCCAAAAGATTCCTTTGCCTGTATATTACAATTTAAAATATATTTATTATTATTTTAAAATCTTTCATTTTTTTTAGCCGCCTTTGTTCAGTGCTGTAAAACTTTATAATGGCTCCGTATTCTTTTTCAACAATAGGCACATTTCCTCACCTGTTTTTATTCTTGTTTATCTCCTGAAGAAATTAATGACATAAACATTTTTATTAAACAATGCACTATTTTCAAAGGCACATGCTGCCCACCAAACTTCACTGGATAACAAAGACTTTTGTTGCAGAGTTTGCACTGTCATTCTGCCTCCATGCTGCAGGGAACACTACTATCAGGCTATCCATGACAACTGGATACTGACAATCACCTGAGAGTGCTATTCAATGTATGCAAATTCCCTTTCCAGTATTCTTAGTGAAGCCCTTTGGGAGAGTGGTGCTGTGACAAAGCATATTTGAAAGAGGAGGGTCAACCATGGATATTCCAGTGCACATATGGCTACACAAGGCTTGAATATAAAATGCTTTTCCTGTAAAATAAGTTGGCAGCCATATAAAATCCGCCATTAATATTTGATGCTGGGAGGTGCTGTTGTCCAAATGGAACAAGCAGGGAGTGATCTGGGCATATTTTTTTTTCATGTCTTTTGTTCTTTCTATAATCACTGCAGAACCAATATTCAGAAAATGTAGCCGTATAGACTCAGCTGTAGCAGCCAGGGGAAACTTGGTCCATTCTTCACTGACTGCACAGCAGACACTATTAAAGGCAGGGGAAGCCATTTGTTCATGAATATACATTTGATACATATAAATGCCTGTGCCATGAATATTTATATCATTCATGGATTGCAGCTGTTGTGTATTGAAAACTATTAACAGGTTGGAAACCGTCCTTCAGAAACCTATGCCTGTCACTGGAGTGCAAAACCAACCTTGGAAATTTATCTTTTTCCCTATCCTTTTTTTGTGGGAATGATGAAATGCTTTTGAGGTTTATAATGAGGTTTGTCTCTTAGTAGATGAAAAAAAAAACCAATTTGGTAAAAATGGAAGGTAGCTATTTGAGGAATTTTACATATATGTATGTATGTGTGTGTGTGTGTGTGTGTATATATATATATATATATATATATATATACGTATATGTATATATGATTTATTTAAAGTTTTCTAATTTAAATAATTTAGGTAAAATTACAATAAGGTGTCATTTTGTCTACAAGCTCATCGTCAGGTTTTGATTGATTGCTCCATTGGCAGCAGAGGTGAGAATGTCAGACATTAAATATTACTCAATGATAAAGGTGGGAGTGTCACATAATTTCCATCACCAAAGATGGGACTCTTAAGTTTGTGAATATTCTAGGTTTTTGAGATTGGATACATAGTTTTATGAACTTCAATATTTTTGCTTGTTTGTTTTTTGCTATAGGGTGCATGCACTCACCAGAGAGAGACAGAAAGAAAGGGAAAATGAGAAATCACCCCTCAAGGGGATGGCCATGACAACAATCCCTTCTCCTCCAGTCTTCTCTTGGGATTTTGGGCATGCAGGCACGTGCAACTGGTGTGTTTTTCAATCTGCAGGGTCCTAGACCCAAACCACACAGCCAACCACGAGAGATCCAGTGCCTTAATCTCCACTCCTCCTGCTGGCCCCAGACTTCAATCTTATTCCCTTTCATATGATCTGTAATTTAGTTACTCTTAAAACTCTTCTTTGTTTACTAAACAATGCTATCACATGTTTCAGGGCATTTTTAAATCCCATTCCCATTGTTGGAAAAAGACTATTGTGGTTGGCATTGCAACTTACTTTCATACTCAAGCCTGTGTTGGATGCTATGTTTTTTCTTTCCAAACACACCTATACCTAAAGAAGCAAACGCAGGAAACTATTCCCTCCTCTTTCTAATGCTACCTCATGTTACAGGAAAGATGAAATGTTATGAACTATTAAGTGTTTCTGACTCTAATAGTTTTTATATGTTTATATGAACCTATACTTTCATATGCTATATTATTTCAGTAGAATGAAATTTAGAGATGTAGTTGTAGTTCTAGCTGTCTGATATCTATCAGTGAAGCTGCTAAATGTGTTTATTGCTCTCCTTTCTCCCATGCTCATCACTGTAATTTAGTTTTTTTTTATTTTGTGATTTCTTCATTACATTTAATTTTTATATATCTTTATAGCATACAGTATGATTTTTCAAAGCATGCATGCAGTATGTGATCATCAAATCAATGACATTACCATATACATCATATTCAACTGAAAACTTTACATTCTCGAATCTGTTAAATTTTTTCACTGAGCCCCTCTCACCCATCCCCTACTATCTACTCTCCTTCCATATAGTCTCTGGTATCTACACTCACCTTCCCTATTATATAACTTTTATTTTTATATTTTAATTTTTTTAGAGAGGTTGTTTTTTTTTTTCAGTATAAGGTGTGTATGCTCACCAGAGAGACAGAAACAGACAGACAAAAAGCAAGAAATCACTCCTCTCCTCTCAGGATTTTGGGCATGTGTGCACCCATACCTGGTAGGAGTCTCAAGCCACTGAGTCCAGGACTCAAGCTCCCACATGGCCAGTCATGTGGGAGTCCAGCAACATAACCATTAGGCCAAATGTGGGTCCCCTATTATGCCTTTTACGCTTTCAATTTCTACCATACCTTTCAGACATTTGATCTGTATCAAACAGGAACATACAATGTTGGGCTTTCATAGTCTGTCTTATTTCACTTTGCATTAATTCTATATTCATCTACTTTGAATCAAATGGTAGAGTGTCATGGTTCTTTATGGTTGAGTTGTATTCCATGGTGTAAATGTGCCATATTTTTTCAATTCAATCATCTGTTCTTGGGCACTTAGGTTCATTCCATGTCTCAGCAGTTGTGAATAATGCTGCAATAAACATAGATGCGTATCTTTCCTACTAAATATTTTCCAGGTCTTTGGGTAAATACTGAAGAGTGGGATTACTAGGTCATATAGTAGTTCTATTTGTAGGTTTTTGAAAAACCTCCGTATTGTTTTTCACAGTGACTATACTAATTTACATTTCTACCAACCAAGTAGAAGTGTTTCTTTCCTTTTCACCACAACCTTACCAGCATTTGTCATTCTTTTTTGTTTGTTTGCTTTGTTTTATTTTGGCCATAGTTATTCTGACTGGGATTAAGCAATATCTCATGGTAGTTTTTATTTGCATTTCCCTCATGTAGTTTTTATTTACATTTCTCTTATGAAAAGAGACTTTGAACATTTCTTCATATGTCTTTTGATCATTTGTATGTCTTCCTTAGAGTGTTGTCTGTTCATCTTATTTGCCCATTTTAATGAGATTATCTATTTATTATTTATTTGTTTATTTTGTGTGTGAGCTACTTGTGTTTCCAGTATATTCAATCCCTTATCTGAAGTATAGTTTGCAAATATTTTATTCTGTTCTGATGGTGGTCACTTCACTCTAATTGTTTCCCTTGCTGTGCAGAAATATTTTAACTTGATGTAATCTTCATTGTCTATTTTTGGTGCTGTTGCCTGTACTTTAGTGGTCTTATTTAAGAAATCTTTGCTTACTCCAAAGTCTTCAAATGTTTCTCCAATATTTTTTTTACCAGTAGTCTTATAGTTTGAGGCTTTACATTTACATCTTTGATCCATTTTGACTTGATCTTTGTTAATGGTGAAAGATAGGGATCCAATTTTATTTTTCTGCAGGTGGATATCCAGTTCTTCCAGGACTTTCTTTCCTTCACTATATTGTCTTGTGTCCTTTGTCAAAAAACAATTGGCTGTATGTTTTGGGATTTATTCTGGATTCTTTATTCTGTTCCATTGGTCAATGTGTCTGTTTTTATGCAGTATCACACTGTTTTGATTATCACAGCTTTGTAATATATCTTAAGGTTGAATAGTGAGATGCCTACTACTTTATTCTCTCTGCATAGACAGTACAGGGCCTTTTCTGATTCTAGATGAATTTTATTAATTTTTTTTATTTAGGTGAAGAATATCACAGGTAATTTGAGTGCAATTACATTGAAATTATAAATTAATTTAGATAGAATTGACATTTTGATTATATCTAGTCTTCCTATCTTAGAACAAGGAACATCACTACATTATTTTATATCATAGTCAATCTCTTTTTTCAATTTTTCCTAGTTTCCTTGTAGAGGTCTTCCACCTCTTTGGTTAGGTTTATTCCCAGGTATTTTATTTTTCTTTTGTGGCTATTGTAAATGAGATTGCTTTCTTCAATTCTACTTCAGTCTGTTCATTGTTAGTGTATAAAAATGCTATAGATTTTTGTGTATTGATTTTGTATCTTGCTACTTTAATGAATTCATTAATCACTCCAAAGAGTGTTTTTGTTGATTCTTTTGTATTTTCTATGTATATAATCACGCCATCTGTAAACAAGGATACTTTCACTTCTCTTTTCCTATTTGAATGCCTTTTATTTTGCTCTTGTTTGATTGCATTGACTAGGACTTTCAGTACTGCGGTGAAAAAGGTTGGAGAAAGTGGGCAGCCTTGTCTTGTTCTAGCTTTAGTGGGAGAGCTTTCAGCTTTTCCCCATTCAGTATGATGCTAGCTGTGGTTTTGTCATATGGCTTTGATTACATTGAGAAATGTCCCTTCTGTATTTATTTTGCTGACAGTGTTAATCATGAAGGATGTTGTAATTTTTTTTAACTTTTCATGTGGATGTTGTATTTTTATTGAATGCTTTTTCTATAGCAATTAGTATGAACATATAGTTTTGAATGTTTCCTCTGTTAATGTGATATATTTATTGTTTTGCATAAGTTGAATCATCCTTGGGATAAAACCTACCTGGCCATGGTATATAATCTTTTTAATGTGCTATTGGATTTGATTTGCTAGTATTTTGTTGAGGATTGTTGCATCTGTATTAATCAGGAATATTGGTCAAAGTTTCTTTTTTTGTTATGTCTAATTTAGTTGTCCTTGATATGGAAAACCTGCCTTTGACGTTTTATACTATGGATCTTCTTACTAGATGGGATAGATTGCAAAAATGTCTCCAAATGTCCCTCTTTCTTGAGTCCATGTCCCTTTGCAATATGATCTGGCAGCTTATCTAATAAAGGAGTAAAAGCTTTTCTTTACCTCTTAAATCTGGGCTGTCCAACGTGCTGGAAAAGCTGCTGCACATGTTCTAAGTTTAGATCTTCTGCCCTTGTTGCCCTTGGAGCTCTGCAATCACCATGTGATAAAGCCGAAGCTAGGCTGATGGAGGATGAAAAACAATGGGGAAGAAGCCCCATTGATCTGAGCTATCCTAGAAATGGCCATCAGAAACTAGCTAAGCCTAGGGACCAGCAGTTAGCATAATGGCTATGTCGCTGGACTCCCATGTAGTCAACCGCGGTTCGCATCCCGGACCTGGCGGCTTAAAACTCACGCCGGGCCGTGTGCGTGTGTGCCCAAGATCCTGAGAGGAGAATGGAGGAGAAGGGATTGTGGTGTGGCCTTCCCCCTGGGGGGTGATTTCTTGCTTTCTATCTCTCTGTCTCTCTCTGTCTGTCTGGCGAGTTCATGTGTCCTATAGCAAAAACCTCTCCAAAAAAAAAAAAAAAAAAAAAAAAAAACAAGAAACTAGCTAAGCCTAGGAAACCAGGCAGCTGATCACAGTAGTATGAACAAATCCAGTCGAGATCTTCTAAGCCTGGTTCAGAATAGGTTGCCAATCAGTAGATTCATAAGCTAAATAAATGGTTTAAGACATAAAATTTTGTAGCAGTTCATTATACAATAAAAAAAAAATAGACACAATACAGCCAAGAGGTTCTGATAGTTCCAGCTAAATACTGTTGGAGGAGTCGGAAAATAAATAAATATCGGTGGGGGTGGTGTCATAGAGACTAAGAGCTGGTTTAGGACAACATATAGTTGGCTCTAACTGTACCTGTTGCCTCTGAACTTGTAGTTCTTGAAGACTGCCTCCATAGCCTTTTATTTACTTCTGCATGGTTTCTAGCAGTAAATACCTCCACTAACCTATGGATAAACCCTTTTCTCCACTAATTAGGCTTTTAAGGTTTGTGTCACAGACCAGTTAATTCTTTTAGTCTCTCTCTTACATTGGCCTTCTCCCAAAGCCACCTGCTTCTGTGGTTTAGACAAGAAGACTGCCTTAATTTTGGGGTAAGGCAACAACAGCAGCATATACTGTTATTTACTGAGTACTTTCCACGTTCATAATATCATTTAATCCTTATTACAGTTTAGACAGTTAAACCAGAGCCTTCACTGGGAACCTGGTAAATATGAAGGCATGAAGCCAAAAAAAAAATGCTGGAAGATTCTTGATCTAGGCATAAAGCTAGTTACTTGGGGCCCTAGAATCCAGACTAGGCAATAATGGTAAGTAGGCCAGAAGCAATGATTCAAAGAGAAGTGTCCATTGATGCTAGATGGCAGCTGTTTGCTTTTTTTTTTTTTTTTTTTTTTTTTTTTTTTTTAGTGTTTGGCTCTATCTTTGTTACAAAGGATAGACAGTCATTGTTTGGCAGATATGTTCTGGAAGCCAGAGAGATAAAGTTCTCAAATGCCTATTGCTCAGCAGATGTAAAAGGATCAGCTTTCCAGTGCATTTGAACATCATGTATGTTAAATGTAATCCCCACAAATGAAGTGCTATTTATTCTCTTTTATCAGCAAATGGTTCTTTCTTCCTTTGAATAGTTTTCAAATAAACATTTCTTTTCTTCTTTTTTTTTTTTTTAAGAACATTTTTTGCTATAGGGTGGGTGCTCTTGCTGGAGAGACAGAGGCAGAGAGAGAAAGCAAGAAATCGCTCCCTAAGGAGGATGGCCACACCACAATCCCTTCTCCTCCATTCTTTTCTAGGGATTTTGGGCACGCACTCACATACTCCTGGTGTAAGTTTTAAGCAACCCTCAGGACTCAAACCTCAGTTGACTATATGAGAATCCAGTGACATAACCATTAGGCCATCTGCTGGTTCCAAAATAAACTTATCTTAAACAAAACAGTGTGCCACTTAAATAGAAAAACAAATACATCACACATTAGGTATGAAGACTTATAAAAATGATCTATTATACTATCCAGGTAACATTGGGTTGCATCTCAGAAATGCATTATGTACAAAATTTAAGTTTATATAACATTAAATCTAAAACTTTTAATTAAAAAATGTTAAAATGTTTAAAATGCATCCAGGGTTAACATGCTTCTTGGGAAAACTTTTACTGATAAATGATTCAGTATCTATATGTTCTGGGCTTACTCACTTTGTATTGTTTAGATTTTAAAGATAAAGACCTTTTGGAGACTCATTTGTACTAGGTTAACAATTTAGCATAGTTTTGGTTTTACAACTTAATTTAGGCCTAGGGTTACATCTTTTTTTAGCTATTTGTATTTAGCTTTGGAATTTCTTCATGTAATTCCTCAGTGAGAGTTATTACTCTTGTCTGAAGTTTTTTCCAAGATTTTTGCTATAAGGTGCATGTGCTCGCTGGAGAGGTGGAGAGACAGAGAGACATACAGTGAGAACTCACTGCCCGGGAAGGATGGTCGTGCTATAATCCCTTCTCCTCCATCTCCTCCAAGATTTTGGATATGTACACACATGCACCCAGTATGAGTTTCAAGCCACTGGTACTGGGACTCGAACTGTGGTTGGCCACTTGGGATTCCAGTACCTTAACCCACTATGCCACTTGCTGTACCCTGTTATCTGAATCATATCCAAGATTGCTGCAACTCTAAAACCATGAAGCCCACATTTGAATTAGGAATTTCAAGTGATGTGTCAGGGAAGTCCTTAATAACACCCAGTTGATTTCAATCAGTAAAATCAAAGCTACTACCCACTCCTTATATTAAATGTATTAAGAAGTGCTAATGAGATTTTTTGACATTTAGATCAATATATATATAAGTCTGGATACAGATCTGTGAACACAGATGTACCATATATATTTTCTATCTAGATCCATACATCTCTATGCATATTTACATGTCATCTTATCTCTCCACCCCTTCTCTCTTCAGTGCAAGTGTATAAATAGATCTCTTTATATATTTAAGTGACTTGTAATTATTTATTGATATTAGAAAATAATGAGACAAGTCCAGGCATCTTTTTACCTAAAAACCTATGATTAATTCCTTTTATTTGTCTTCATTTTCTCTTTCATGTCTGGATTTTAGCAATTTCACTATTCATCAAAATATCCTCCAGGGAAACAAAGATGAGCTCTTAGCATCTAGTGTAATGTGCAATGCTCTAGGGACAGCCATTAAATGTTTGTTGACAATGACAATCAGGATGATAAAATTCAAATGATTCATTGGTTCTGCACCTGCTTAATGCCTGTGAACCTTAGCATTGAATATAGGTTGAAACAGTTTGAGGAATTTCTGTGAATAAGGTTGCTCATCTCATAGGTAGCCTGTCTTTTCACAGTTTCTGTCAGCTTGCAATGCAGTAATAGAATAAGTCTAGATCTAGTGGAGTGCAGAGAAGACAAATACATCTACAGGGATTGAGGGGCTATGAGAAGGTAATGTATTCTCTTGACTTTTTCTATACTGGCAGCTTCCTTTTTTGGCTAAGAGACCCATTGTATTCTTCCCTGTTTGGGTATATGTAGAGAGTTGGGGAAACAAAGAGAACATTTTAGAGAAGGGAAACATTTCTGTTCAAAGGGAGCATTTTAGTTGATTCTTCTTATGTAACTACCAATTTAATTTTTATTAATTAATTTATTGTAATTTATGATATCCATATAATCATTATATATATTTTAGAATATAGTATCATTTTTAAAAGTATACATACAGTGTGTAATAAACAAATAGAGGATATGAACCTATTTATGACCTACAACATTTAAACTTACTTTATGTTGTGTACATTCAAAATTCACTCAACTGATTATTTTGGAAGTATATCTTGAGTTATCAATGATATTCTTTACTATGAAATACAGTTCTAAAAACAAAGTGACTAAAAAATCAGATTAAAAGGACTCATAAATTAATGAGGATGGCTTTTGTAAAACAAAGGTAATCTTAACATAGCCAATGAAAGAAGAATTTGTGATTTCCATGTAGAAGATTGTAAGAGATAAAAGTTTATAACCAGAAAAAAAATCTGTGGTATCAATCATTAGTCCAGTTAGAGATAGGTAAAATTATGCATAACAATACCTCATTAGGAAGATATGTAAAAAGAAAATTTTTTTTTACTTACTCATTGTGAGTTTCATGTAGGACCATAGTACTGTAAGTGCATAAAGAAATAAGTCCTTAAAAAGGCAAAAACAAGACAAAATTGCAAAACAGATGTTTAAAAGTGAAGACAGGGTAAAAATCAGTGATTTATTGGTATATAGGCTTTGCAAAGTTCTTGATTTTAGCCTTCTTTAAATTCATTCCAAAGAAAGACTTAGTGACTTTAACTTTTTGGACTTTTTCTCTGTTATCTAATTTTATAAAATGAATAATGGTTAAAATAATAAATATATAAATGCAATATGAAACCTGTGGAGACAACTGTCTAGAAAATAATTGGTGAATTTTACACACAAACATGCTTGTGTGTAAAAGAGTTGAATCTGAATTTTCAGCCTTTTAGTTGAGGAATTTAATCCATTGACATTCAAAGTTTTTTATTTTTATTTTTTGGAAAGGTTTTTGCTATAGGGTGCATGTGCTCACCAGAAAGACAGAGAGAGACAGACAGAAAGCGAGAAATCACCTCCCAGGGGGGATGGCCACGCCGCAATCCCTTCTCCTCCTTTCTCCTCTCAGGATATTGGACATGCACACACACGCACTTGTTGTGAGTTTAAGCCACCGGGTCCGGGACTCGAACCGTAGTCAACTATATGGGAGTCCAGCGACATAGTCATTACGGTAACTGCTGTTCCTGACATTCAATGTTAATATTGATATGTGTAAACTTACCCTTCTCATTTTGTAAATAATTTGGCGTTTCTCTTGACATTTTTAGAATATTGTCTTTGTCTTTGATTTTTACCAATTTGGCTATGCCATGCTATGGGGAGGCTCTTTGTATATTAAATCTATTGAGTGTCCTTTGTATTTCTTGGATTTGGGCACTGGTATGCTTCTCTAAATTTGGAAAGTTTCCAGTTAATGTATTATGAAAAAGATCTTCTATGCCTTTACCCATCTCCTTGCTTTCTAGAATATCTATGATGAGGATATTTGGTCGTTCAATGTGTGTCTAGGATTTCCTATATGTTGCCCTCATTTTTTTAATGGTTTTGTTATGATGAATATTGTGAATTATTTTTCTGATATCTCCTGCCCAGCCTGCAATGGGAGAGGAGAGGCTGCTGTGGTCTTCAAGGACCATCA
Source organism: Tupaia tana (assembly GCA_026018925.1). NCBI lineage: Eukaryota > Metazoa > Chordata > Mammalia > Scandentia > Tupaiidae > Tupaia > Tupaia tana. The sequence continues at coordinate 196,368,228 of JAKSZU010000006.1, read as the reverse complement.
CATAGTTCCTGCAGTTCCAGAGATAGAGGGAGCAACAGGGAAGCAAAGGCAACCTGGTCTGAGCTGATTGGCAAAGACCTCCACCTAGCCTGCTGTGAGACAAGAGGGGCTGCTCCAGTTCACTTGCCATGCATTGCACAGTACGCAAATTGGACTACCAGCTTGCATTCCACCTGGCAGCTCAGCCTCTGGCCACTTTGGGAGTGGAGAGGAGTGGATATACAGAACCAAACACCTGAAGACAGTGAGGTTTGGGAGGAATTTTCTTTCCACAATATCCCTACCAGTGAAAGGAAACTCTGCTTAAAACCTGAATCCAAAACTCCCACCCACAGTAGAGAAGGCGAGCTGGCACAGAGATAACTTACAGCAGAGGGAAGCCCATGAGTACACAGCTACAGAAACACATTCCAAAAAAGTAAGAAGTAAACACCAGGTGACTAAAAATCAAAGCCGAGTCCCAAGAAATAGAAAACCAGGACATATCTCCCTCATGAAGGAACATAAATAATGTCTCATGAACAATAGATAAAACACAAGAGATCACAGAGTTGTCAGAAAAAGCATTCAGCTAATTCTTTTTTTTTTTTTTGAGAGGTTTTCGCTATAGGGCGCGTGCACTCGCCAGACAGACAGAAACATAGACACAGAAAGCGAGAAATCACCACCCAGGGGGGATGGTCACGCCACAATCCCTTCTCCTCCATTCTCCTCTCGGGATCTTGGGTACGCACGCACATGCGCCCGGTGTGAGTTTTAAGCCACCGGGTCCGGGATGCGAACTGCGGTCGACTACATGGGAGTCCAGCGACATAGCCATTACACTCACTGCTGGTTCCCAAGAATTCAGCTAATTCTTAAAAGACATGTAAAAGTTAACAAAATGGACTGGTGTGTTGATAAAAAGTGATTAGAGAACTTTCTTCTCTTGTCTCAGCAAATATAGACTAAGTTGGAAGTCCTGGAGAAGGGTGACCTGAAAGTAGAAAATACTTAACCAGAAGCACTCAGAGAGAAAAAAAAGCTAACAGACCAACTTCACTCTCTTTATGATCTCTATAGGGGCCATTCAGAGTATCCAGAAAAGCTCTTCATATTTTCAAATTTCAGAGATTTTTTTTTGTTTATTTCTCAGACTTTTTTGTTGTTTTCTGCATTTAATTGCAGTAACATCTTTTAGTGCTTATTGACGTTAATGACAAATGCAAGCATAGGTAGAAATATAATCCCTGGGGCACATATACTACCCTTGTAGAGTATTTTCTTTACATAATTGAATAAATTCAGTGGTGTCTGGGAATATAGAGAAACTACCAATCTGCAAAATAATTTTATCTGATAGGTAAGCCTCATGAGATTCAAAACCAACTTTCTATATTTAAGATTGATTTCATTTCAAGTTCATGAGTGTGCTCTGAGATTTTTGAAAAGAAATGGATTTAAGAGAATGTTGTTTATTTTATGTTGTAATCCCCAAACTACATGTTAAAATATATCCTTTTTGTTTTAAATTTTCTTTCTACATGAAATGAGCCTGCTCATGGTAAACACATGCCTTCCTTCCCTGCCTGCTCCAGCACCCCTTTGGTGTCCATATTCCTCTTTTTCCTTTTAGAATTCTGCTCTATAAATTTAAAGAAGCCTGGTGGCTTTTAAATTCTACAAGATCTCCAAAATGCTAATTGTATCCCAAATTCCTACTTTTATTTTGTCTAAAAAAAAAAGAATGAGAACAAGCAAAAAAATACACATATGCATATATATGTATGCATACACATACTTGCACACTAAACAAAAATTCCACAGGTTTCCATGAAAGAAAATTGCTAAAGAAGGCGTGGGGGAAGGCCTATTGGGGTTTGTGTTAGCATCTTAGCAGTCAATAAATTACACTCCTCTCTCCTCTGCCTGAGTTTAGAACCATCTGAAAAACAAGAAACAGGCTGATCATCAACACGTGAGGTTTATTTTACACAAAGGTCTCTTAGGAACATGAGTTGAATATGAAGAAAAATGGATTTCCTCATTTATACCCCAGGTAGAGATAGAAAATGTACTGTGTTCTTGATACGGAAACAGTGGCAGGGGGAGGGACGGGTGACCTTGCCAATTTTATAACAGCAAGAGCTTGTATCTTCCTTGAAGGTAGACTGGATTCCATAGAGTTAGAAATACTAAAAAGAGCCTTGGCATTTTCTTCTTTCAACTTGCCAATCACAGAGAGCTATAAGGAAATGAAATGGGCAAGAGACATGAGTCTTTCTGGAATAATGGCCTCTCTGTAGAGAAATCTTAAGATAAAGAAAAAGAAGAGTCCTCATCTTAACATTTAAGAGCTTCTTTTAGCCCCACTGTCTGGATTTAATTAGGCTACTTCAATTTCTTTAGGCTTTTGGCAAGCTTCATGATCATTCTGAACTATTCTTGATTTACTTGTCTTTCAAAATAATCCTTAGGATAGTTCTGAGAACCTGGCTCTCGGGAAAGAGTACATTTTGTTCCGAATATCTTAGCTAAACTGTAATGGAGCCAGATTCTGGTACTTTCAAAACAGAACCTCTATATTAGTCACAAAAGTTAGAGACAACAAAAACCTATTTGATCATCTGCTCCCTCTGCATGCCAAGCCCAGGGAATATGGGCTGTTTATTCTCTTGAACTTATACTGTTTATCAGAAGGACAACTAAATAAAGCTTCCTCAGAAATAGAGGCTCATTATGTGGGAGCATACACAAATTCGAAATGTCTCCTGAGCACATGGAGAAGAATGTACAGGGATAAAAGAAATCGATACTGGGAAGCTTTTCCCTGTTAAGCCAATTTAATTCCTTAATCAACTCCCTACCTAGCACAATCAAATCATACTCAATGTTTAAATGTTCATTTTTATTTTGCTGAAATTATTTTCATTAGAATCATTTCCCACATAAAATTTTCAATGAAAATGAAATCTTGCAATCAAGTTTTTAATTCATATCAATAATTATAGCATCTGTAATTGGAAATTTTGTTGTGTAGACATTACTGTATACCTATTAAGTTAATCTATTCTAAATCAAATGTTGCAGATAGGATTGGCCTGACAGCTTAATGGTTAGAGGAGTCAGATACTGCATATCCAACCACAGTTCAAATCCCTCCCCTGGCTGTCTGAAAGACATACTCAGTGCAAGTGCATGCATGTCCAGAATACCACAGGATGGAGAATGGAGGAGGAAGGATTGTGGCTTGACCATGCTCCATTGGGAATGCTTTCTCTGTCTCGCTCTGGAAAGTGCATGTACCCTCTGGCAATTAAAAAAAATGTTGCAGAATGAAATCTTGTTTTTTTTTAGGGAGATTTTTGCTATAGGGTACATATATTCATGATAGAGACAGAAAGACAGAAAGTGGGAAATCACCCCCCAGAGCTGATAGCCATGCCGTAGTCCCTTCTCCAGTCTCCTCTTGGGATTTTGGGCACACATGTACACATACCCAGAGTGAGTTTGGGACTCAAACTGCAGTCAACTCTGTGAGAATCCAGTGACATAACCGTTAGACCATCTGTTGGTCACACAGAATGAAATCTTATCAAAAAGTTTTGCTCCTGTCAGTTGTTGGACAATCATGAATTTTGCTATTTGCCATTTTAGTTTTATATCTTTTTTTTTTGGGGGGGGGGCGTTGCTATAGGGTGCATGTGCTCGCCAGAAAGAGAAAGTCAGAAAGACAGAAAACAAGAATCACCCCTCGGGGGAATGCAGCAATTCCTTCTCCTCTCGGGATCTTGGGCACGCATGCACATGTGCCTCACGTGAGCTTAAGCCACCAGGTCTGGGACTCAAACCACGGTCGACTACTGGGAGTCCAGTGACATAGCCATTACACCAACTGCTGGTCCCAACTTTTATATCATTATTACTTTTAATAGTAGCTGTAAATTAGATAAAAGAAAATAATTTATATTTACTTGTTATCTCATTCACTAAGGAATTGCGAGCAATTCACTTCTTCTATTCCAGGATTTCTGCATTGTACAGAACTAGGCAACTTTATTGCTGTCCCAGTTCTTTATATTTTTACATCACTTTGGATATTGTGACCCAAAGTGCCCTGTCTTAATCACTTTGAGCTAGGGCTGCTATAACAAATGTACCATAGACATATGCATGTCTATAGGTTTCTATATCACTATACATTTACCATAGGTGGTTTAAACAACAGTTTATTTCTTGTAGTGCTGGGAAGTGCTGGGCAGTCAAGATGGAGGTACTAGCAGTTCCTACATCTAGTGAGGGTCTGCTTCCTTGTTGGCAGATGACAATGGTATGTCTTTTCATTGTGTTCTCATTAGCGGGAAGCAGAAAGCAGAGAGGAAGGACTAGTTATTTCCTCTTCTTACGTGAACATTAATCTCATCCTGTGGGCTCCACCCTCTCGAGTTATTTATCTTCCAAAGGCCCTGCCTTTCAAAACTATCACATTAAGACTTTAAGACAGAAGTTGTAGAGGGCACAAACGTTTAATCCATAGCATGTCCCTTCTGCTGGTTGAACAACACAAAAAGCCCAAATGTATTCTCTTTCTTTTGTCTAATTCTCCCTACCCCCAGTTTTTGCTCTCTTTTCTCTAAACTTCTCAGCATTATCAGAGTTTCTCTGACTCACCCTTCTCTTCTGTCACTTTTCTTTCCCATTTGTCTCTTGTCCTGGTCCTCTTTTTCCCTGCTATTGACTTTTCCCTCTTTCCTCTTCCTTCTGGATCTCCTGTGCTGTCCCTAACAGGTCTTGCTGGACTATTTATGTTTGCTTTCTCTCTGTTGCCATACCTCCATCTCATGTCAATGTCATGATGATAAAGTCTCAAAGAAACTCTTCCCCCTGCATTCAGCATCCTACCTGGATCCAATAACCATCACTGGAATAGTGTGCGAAATATTCCTGTATGATTTTAAAAGCAGCACTGAATATGGTGGATAATTATCTGGCCTTTATTTTATGGGGCAGAGAGATGGTCGAGTTTCAGGAGGATCTTGCCAGATCAAGGTTCTCGGAGTCATCAATTTAGATTTATTGGATACCCTACGGGTGTTTGGAACTGTATGAAATTATTTCACCCTTCTAGCCCTCACAACAGTTTTTGCTTTTTATGAAGATACTTAAAATTTTATGGCATTGGGCTGAGTTTCGGTAAGCTTTTGTTATTGTTTCTGTTGTTATTTACTGCAAACTAGACTTGCTTGTTTGCCTTACAGTTTAATAGTTTTTGTAATGTTCAGAGAGCGCACCCTAACCACAATCTAATTTTAGAACTCAATTTACCCAAAGGAAACCCTAACCCATATCAATTAGCAGTAACCCCCCATTCCTGTTCCCCAGGCCATCACCTCAGCTCCAGGCAACCACTGTCCTGTCTCCTATCTCCGTGGATTTGCCTGTTCAGCACATTTCAAATAAATTGAACTATACACTATGTGTTATATTTTGACACTGGCTTCTTTTATTTAGCACAATGCATTTGAGTTCATTCATGTTGTAGCTTATATCAGTATTCCATTTATTCTTATTGCTAAATGATATTAGAATATGACTCATTTCATTTACCTAGTCATTAGGTAAGAGACATTTAAGTTGCTTCCCCCTTTTGTCAATTAAAAGTAATGCTGCTATGAACATTCAAATCTGACCTTTTGTGTGGACATAGGTTTGCATTTCTCTTGGTGTGTCTTTTTTTTTTTTAATGTATTTTTTTTAAACTTTATTTTACTCATTTATTTATTTTATTTGACCAGAGAGGGACAGAGGCAGACTAAGAGAGTCTGAGAGAGAAAGTGAGAAAGCAAGCGGCAATTCTTTCTCCACCATTTCTCCATCCTGTTGGGATTTTCAGCACGTACACATATATGTCTATCTTGTTTTTCAAGCCACTGTGGCCAGGATTTGAACTGTGGTCAGCCATATGGAATCTTGCTCCCTTAGCCACGAGGCCATAGGGCTAGCCTAATCCACTTATTATTACAAAATTTTTTTTTTTTTTGGAGAAGTTTTCACTATAGGACGCGTGAGCTCGCCAGACAGACAGAGAGAGACAGAGAGACAGAAAGCGAGAAATCACCCCCCCAGGGGGGATGGCCACGCCGCAATCCCTTCTCCTCTATTCTCCTCTCGGGATCTTGGGCATGCACACACACGCGCCCGGCGTGAGTTTTAAGCCACCGGGTCCGGGATGTGAACCACGGTCGACTATGTGGGAGTCCAGCGACATAGCCATTACATTAACTGCTGGTTCCCTACAAAATATTCTTCATTGTCTTTAATACAATTATATAAAAATCTTAATATAAAATTTTTTCTTAAAGTGTTTTTTTCTGATTTTTATATAAGCACTCCAGCTCTCCTTTGATTATTATTTACATATTTCTTTTTATGTCCTTTTATTTTCAACTTATTTTAATCTTTTAATCTAAACTGTGTTTCTTTTAGACAACATACTATAATGCATCTTTTTTAATTTATTCATTTTTTCAATGTCTGCCTTTTTTTTTGGGGGGGGGGAGAGGTTTTTGCTATAGGGCGCATGCGCTTGCCAGACAGACAGAGAGAGACAGAGAGACAGAAAGCGAGAAATCACCCCCCGGGGGGATGGCCACGCCACAATCCCTTCTCCTCTGTTCTCCTCTCGGGATCTTGGGCACGCACGCACACGCGCCTGGCGTGAGTTTAAGCCACCAGGTCCGGGACTCGAACTGTGGTCGATTACGTGGGAGGCCAGCGACATAGCCATTACACTAACTGCTGGCCCCTCAATGTCTGCCTTTTGATTAGGATAATTAGTCCATTCACATTTAATAATTGCGTGTAAGGTAGTATTTAAGTCTGCCATTTTGCTATTTGTTTTCTAATTGTCTTACATCTGTCTGTTCTTTAATTTCTATCTTCTTGTCTGTTCAATAGGTATTTCCTAGTGAACCTTTGTAATTCCTTTTCTGTTTCTTTTACTACATTTTTTGGATATTTAGTGGTTGTTTTGGGATTACAATTAGCATCTGAACTTAAAACATTCTAGTTTTTATTAATACTAATTTTATTTCAAAAAAATACAAAAACTTTGCTTCTATATGCTTTGTTCTCTTTGTAGTATTTTGCCATGCAAATCATGTCTTTGAATTTCATAAGACTATTAACACAGTTTTGTCATATTAGTTTAGGAAATTTTTAAAAAAGATTTTTGTTATAGAGTGCATGCGCTCACCAGAGAGAGACAGAGACAGAAAGAGAGGGAAAGTGAGAAATCATCCCCTAGAGAGCATGACATGCCACAATCCTTTCCCCTTTTAATATTTTGAAGCTGTTAGCCCACTGTATTCCAGACTGAAATTTCTAATAAAAAGGTTTTCATGTTTCTTTTGCTGCTGCTAAGACTTTCTTTGCCTTTGAATTTTTCTGTTTTGATATGATGTGTCTATCAGGCATCTTGGATAAATAGTCATATCAAATTTGGAAAGTTTTTGGCTATTCTTTCTTCAAATATCTTTATATACTTTGGTCTTTTGCTTCTTTTTCCGGGGCTCCTAATACATGTATATTGGAATGCTTGAATGTCTCACCAATCTCCTAACTTTACATATTTTACATTCGGTCTATTAATTTGTTTCTTTCAGCTTAGGCACTTGAACTTGGTTTCTATATATTTTGGACCTATATTCCATAATATCGCTGGCTTAGGTTTTTTTAGGGAATAAACACTGGTCTCTTGCCTGGGCAGAGAAAAGATTTCTCTATGAGACTGAGAACCTTAATATTTTAGCAAGTCCTCTGGTTTCCAGCCCTACTGCTTATTACTGCATCATGCATAACATTTTAAAAACTTTTAGAGGTATTCATTTGCTTGCATCTCATTTGTAAATTTGACTTTCACAGTTTTAAGCATTTTAACTCCCAAATGCATCTCTAAATTTGTTGGTACCTCTGTATCTGTTACCTTCCTTCTTCTTATTCTTCTTTCAGTATGTTTATTTATTTATTTGTTTGTTAAATATTTTAATGGGTTTCTAGGAAGGAGTGGAGATTATATTTTTTCTACCATTTTTAAACATTCTTTCTCTCCTAGAAGAATTTAATCTTTCTCATCATTTTCACTGAAATTCATATTCTGAATATTTCCCATCTATCTTGATTTGTATCTAACTACTAGCTAGACATCTTTGCTTGAAGGTATTTCACAAATTTCAACTCAACATATCTAAAATTAACCTTATTAATGTCTGTTAAAATTCTCTCATTCTCTTATTTTTATTGACATTATTAATAACATTCTACCCTGTTGCTCATACCAGAAACTTGAAAGTCCTACTGGCTCCTGCCTCTCTTTGTATAATCACAATAAGTTGTTCTCCAAACCCAATTCACAATACATCCTAACGATCTGAAATCAGTCACTCCTTCACTTCCATGAATGCTGTTCTGTTTCAGCTTCTCTTTATGTCTTGCTCAGATTGCTGCAATAACTGCCTCAAATGCTTCCCTTACTCTTTCCATGCTTCCTCTTATTTCTTATTTCATTTTTGATGTCACTACTTTGATCTCTCTAGTTTTAAGTCATACCATGACAATTTGCTTAAAACCTCTGAAGGCCTCTTTGCTATACATTGCTAATTACTGTATAACAAATGTTGTGTTATGTTCTGGGGATATGATATAAACAAACAAAACATTTGGTTCTCTGCCTTCATGGAGCATGCAGTCTAATAGGGGAAGGATCTGTTAAACAAATAATCACAGAAAGCATAAAGGAAAAAGCAAAGAGTGTGATGAGAGATTATAATCAGGTCCTTACCTGGCAGGGAGAATCAAGATAAAACTATTCAGAGGTCCTAGTATTTAAACTATGTCCTCAAGAAGGAATTGACATTAAAGATGCAAAAGATGAGCAGATGGGTGGAGGGGGTAGTGGGAAGACAGGGGAGATAGCCAGAACTTTCCAGATAGAAGCAACATCTTCTGTGTGAATATCTTGAGGTTCTAAGGAACTTATGTTTTATCTATCTTAGAAACAGAGAAAAGACTTGTGTAATAGTTGTTTAGCAAATGGAGAAATGAAACATGATGAAATTCAAGAGGAAGGTAGAGGCTACATGATGCAGCCTACTAGGTCCATAGAAGATATTAGATTTGTGCTCACTGGGTAAGTGCTGTGCAGAAGGACTTGGATCTCCATGGCTGACCACCATTGGTATCCCAGCACTGTGGCTTGAGAAACATACTAGGCATATAAGATTGTACCCAGGAGATGACAGGATGGAGAAATGGAGGGGAAAAGGAGTGTTGTGTAAACAGGCCCATTGGGGGATACTGTCTCTCTCTCTTTCTTATTCATTTTGTGCTCATACAAAACTTCAGGCATTTAAAGAAAAAGATATTGCAGTTTGTTTTTAGTGAAATGGGAAACTGTCAGCAAATTGTGATAGGGAAGTAGCAGAATCCAATTGTAGTTTATAAGAATTGCATTTTAAATAATAGATTTGGATAGTCAAGATTGGAAGTGGGGAGATTTTCATGGCTCAGTATTTCAGCAAAGACAATACGGTAGTTTATATCCCAAAGGGTGCTATCACAGAGAAGAAACTACATTTAGGATATGTTAGGCATAAAATAAATACAAAAGAGATAGATAAAGTGGTTTTCAAGTCTTTTAAGACATCTTGACTTTTGGATCATGAAGGGAGATGGATAGAGAAGCATATTGAAAACATAAGCAAGTATGTATGCTGTTATGTTTGCGATTACACTTGTATCTGCAATCTGTTTAGAAGTCCATACAAGATATATTAGGTCAGCAGGAAAGTCATGACATATTTTCATATGCAAAAATGAGTTATGACTTTGGAATGTGCTGATACTGAGATAGTATTTAACATGACAGGAGTAGAAGAGGTAAAGAAGTTAGCAAGTATACAATAAGAAGAAAGCGAACTCAGGGTGAAGCCATGGGAAATTCTAACAATTAGAGGTAAAGTAGGGAAGGATAAACTAGTAAGGTATCTTGCAAAGGAAGAACTAAAGAAGTAAGAAGAAAAATAGGATGAAAGAGAATCATAAATACCAAGGGAAGAGAATCTTTCAAAGAAAGAGGAATGGCCAGATATGTTGAGTACTGCAGGGAGGACAAACTTGAGAAGAATCTGTGTTTAGCCACAGGTTAGTCATTATAACCTTAGCAAAAAAAAAAAAAATTAATAATATACTGAAAGAAGTTAGAATGGAATTAGGTCGGAGATAATAGGAGGTAGGAGGCAGGCAACTTTTTCAGTCTTTTGGTTGTGAAGAAAAAGAGAAAGGTTTGGTTTTAAAGTTTACTGGAGTTACTAGTACTACTGAAAGTTGATGCAAAAGATTTAGTAAGGAAAAAAAGAGGGAGACAAGCTGAAGAATCAAGTATAAGAAGATATTACAAAATAAAAAGAGTTCCCTGGAAGAGTGGGACCTGGAAGAAGGAATGGCATCTGTAACACAAGTTGAAAATGAGTCTTAGAAAGGAAAGGACTCTGATTCTGCAGGTACATAAAGAAAAAAATGGAAAGGATATAACAGACAAGATAGTTTTTGTATTTGGTTGGTGGAAAATGGGAGTCTATCCTTGATGCTACTACTTGTAGAGAGTGACAGTAAAGACTATTTGGAGAGATGTGACCAGATTACTAAGTGATGCTGAAAGCCCTGTTGAAGTTGGTAATCTTGAATTTTTAATTGTGTCAACTATTCTAGGTATATAATTTTCTCCTCAAATCCTAAATTCTTCACATAATGGTGATTTTATTCACAATTACATGAGAGCTTTTCCCTGACCCTCTACTCAGATATAATGATTTAAGAACTCTGGGTATAAGACCTGGCACGTGTCTTACAATTTCTTCCACATTTTTATTGTTGTTTTTAATGCAAATGACCACTGTCTTGTCATAACATATAAGGTTATTTATGGTCAGGTTGCTTTCTACCTGTCCTTTACCTCCCACTTCAGTCCCTTAAGCCAATAATAACAAACTTCATGTTTTGAGAGACCCACTGCCCCTGAGCCCCTGCCCAGTGGACCATACTTTCTCATTTTTTGACACTAGTAACCTTGAATCAGCACCAAACAAGTAGCACATTTTAATTACTCATAGAGAAGGCTTCATTTCACATCAGCAGTTATGGGAAACAGATTAATTCCTACATTCTTTTCTCTATCTTTCCCTGGCTAGGAGTCTGTCCTGAATTATTTAGATAGCTTTGTCAAAGCCAGTTCAGAATATAATAGTTGTAATTGAAGCACATTGAATATATTGGTAGCTCTGGGGGAAGCACAAAACGGAATTAATGAGTGTATTTCAGGTGATCCAGAATCAAGGTACCAGTCTAATGAAGATGGAGGAAAAAACCCAAGCTGAATGAAAGCCACGAGGGCCTGACATCAGTGCAGTTACGAAGTACCAAGGGGCATGGTGTTTCACAGATAACAAAGAGGGTATAAGTTTTCAGAATGGGGAGAGAGTAATCAGATGGGTCAAATGCTGCAGACCATCATGTCAGATTAGAACTGAGATTTATCCATTGTCTCTGGAAATACAAAAGTCCTTGGTGACCTTTGCCAGAGCAGTTCCCATGGAGTTATGGAACAAAAGCTAGTTCACAGCAGGGTGAAGAGTAAATTGCTTATTAGGAAGTAGAGAGAGCAAGTTGCAGAAAATTCTTCAAGACCCTTGACAGGAAAAAAAAAAAAAAAAAAAAAAAAAAAAGAGGTAGAGGGGGATATAGAGTCCCAGAGATAGAGAGAGATTTCTTTATTTATTACAGATCAGAGAGACTTAGCTCCCTCTGTATATTTAAAACATGTTATGTAACTTTTAGAGAAAGGTACAGGAAAGAGAGAAAAGGAGAAAGGCAGAGGGTAAGAAAAAGAATGATGGAGAGTGAGAGAGGAAGGAGGAAGATGAAGATAAAGAAAAGGAAGAGGAGGAGGATGAGGGAAGACAAATTATAAAACCAAATCAACAGTTACAGAACAAAGATTAATTCCCACCTTCTCTTTTCTACCTGATGAAAGAATGAGGAGAAATTGGAATTTACGGTACAGAAAGCTTTAAATGCAAAGAGGAAATTCTCTTTGCCAAGGGAAGTGGGGATTCTGGATAAGGCAGGTGGAAGAAATATACCCCAGGCTCTAGAAGACAAAGGTAAAGAGACCATTGTTTTACAGTCTTCCCTTCTTGATCAAGTAGGATCAGTGTCCATAAATAAAGGTGAGAGGAGATGGATCAAGGTAGAATTTTATAGAGAAGTGAAATTTTGCAATACACTGCCTTAAGGAAAAGGGAAAAGGAACTAATAACAAATACAAGGAAATGTAACCTGGTAATAGCTGAGTTTGGAGACCACAAATCTGAAATGTCTCTCTGGGTATACAATTTTACTCTAGTAGCTCTCAGCCTCAGTAATTCCGCCTGTAGGTTATGGGCCTTTCTATAAGATATTAGTCTCTTAATTTCAGTGATATACAGCAATATCATCTCATTAGATAAGATATTTTTCAAAGCCATAACAAATGCCAATTTTGGTTCCTCCAAGGACACTACTAGAAGGATTTATCATGAACTCCACATATAAAATGATCATGAAATATGTCATCTAAGAAGTCTTGTAAATTGCACTGCCTAAACAGATGGCACAGCTCTGCAATATAAGCAGCAATGCCCTCACCAGCTGTTGATTTTGTTTGCAAAATTTAAATCACTGTATGATGACTGCTGGTGCTGATGAGAAGTGTAGCTAAAATAATCCCACAAGTTCCACAGATGATTAAATGTACTAGGTTTAGAAGAGGCTGGGGTAAAAAAAAGACACTTTACTGTAACATGTTTCAGCTTCAGATGCTTTCAGAAAATATCACACTTATGGCTACAGGTAAGGAGCTATCTGACTGTATCAATGTCTCCACTCTGCCCTAAACTTCCGGCTTCACTTGGCATCTATGATAGTTTACTATTCATGAATATATTAGCTCTGTGTGCTTCTTCTTTTTTTTTCTTTCTTCTCTATCTTTACAATTTAGGGAATCTCCAAGCTTACATCCTGGGGCTTCTGTTTGTGTACCCCATTAGTGGCCTAGACCCTGCCTTGCCTTCCCATAAATGATATATGCTCTTGCGTAGGGGCGTAGGGAGAGGAGCCATAAAACATTGAGCATATAAATGTGAGATTTAAGAGCAGAGACTGCTATAAACACACAAGAGTTAGGAATGTTGATGGCTAAGTTGAAGAAGCCATACCTTTTTTTCTCTTCTCCATTTGACAAAGCCATTTTCAGTCATGTATACCCAGATCTAATAATACCAATAAAATAACAATAACAATAATAAATAGTTAATGAGTTTCTCCATTTGCCAGAACACTGTTCTAAGCATCTTAAGTGCATCAACACATTTTATCAAACCCAAAAGTTAGTTTCAGTGTTATTACTTTGGTTACTTATATGATTAAATTTCCCTTCCCTAGTAGACATTAAACTCTTTTCAAGAGAGAAGAATTATGTTATTTATTTTTATATCCCTGGGACTTGTACTTTCTTTACTGAGTATGTGATAAACACATATTTGTTGAATGACAAAATGAATGAGAGAAAAGAAACAAAATACATGTTTGAGTTTGAAAACTATTAACTATATAGTCATAAGTCATACCTTTTCATATAAATTCTGAGTTCTTTGAGGATATAATTTGTTTGTTTCTCTCAGAGTGCTAGACACATAGTAGATAACCGGTAATTGTAGTTTGATTGTTTAAAACCTTCCAGGACAGGTTGGTCCTGTAGGCCAATGGTTAAAAAAGCTGGATTCCACATGGTTGGCCTTGCAATTTGAATCCCTGCCCCAGAGGCTTGAGAAACATGCCAGGTGCATGTTCATGCGTGCCCCAAATCCCAGCAGAATGGAGAAATGGAGAAGAAGGGATTTGCGGCATGACCACTCCTCACTGGGGGAAGTGAGTGGTTCTACTTTTGCTTTTCTTTGTCTCTGTTTCTCTATCTCTGGTCAGCACACATGCCCTCTGGTTTATAAAGAAACAAACAAGCAAAAACTAACAAGGTAATATTTTATTCTAGAGAGTAAAAAATGAGGGATATATACGCTAACTGGGAGTCAGAATTCACTGTGTACCAGCTGTATATTTCAGAGAGACTATGTATCAAGCATGTTGTTTGATTCTTTGGATGTGATTTTACTACAAGCAGTTGGGAGAGCTATTGCAGAATAGTGCCTCATTGTGAAAGTTTCACTTTTAGCTGTTGCTAATGACCTGTGTTCTCATCTGTTTTTCTTCTTTTCTGTTTAAATTGTCTACCACCCTGGAGGTATAGTGTGTATTTATTAGCATCTACGGAAGGCTATACGGTATGTATATTTAGATGCCTTACAACAAGCTGCACATTAATAGTGAACAGTTAAATGAATGCCCTATAACCAATTTGTGGAACATAGTCAATTTGCCAAATAATTTATTTCTATCTGTAGATGACAATATATTTTATACTAAGAATAAACACAAATGTCTACCTTGGCAAAACTGGAGAATTAAGATCTTCATCTTTGATAGTCGATGATGTAGATTGACTTATTTTTGTTTGGCTGTTTTAAAACTATAAATGGAAAGATGTATAAATCTAAGATCACTTATTATTAAAACTGACTTAAAAATTAATCCATGAGAAAATATTATTTAAAACTGGAATATCTTTTTTTTTGAAAAGCAATTAACAATCCTGTGCTGATTAGTTCATAGCAAAATACATTTTAAATAAGTTCCAAAAACAAATCTATTTTTTAATTTTTGCCAAAGATGAAAGCAAATTATAATTATAAAAAGGAAAGGGTCTTTGTTTTGAGAGGCTAGTGATTGGATTTGGCTATATAATTTCTATATTCCCTCCCAGTTGAGCTATACCCACATACAAGATATGACCATGTCATTGTTTTACATGGAGAAGTGCCATAGACTTTTAGCCAAGGTAGCATCTCTAGAATTCAGACTGGAGACCACTTGTATCATGATTCTGTCATTCTGTCTTATGATTCCTATGCTCTGGCCTTTAAGTTTTTGTTTTCCTGCTCTCTCTTTTCCAATACCTATCAAATATGAGAAAGTTTATTAGCATTGGATATCAAGGTAAAAAAGCATGCAACATCACAATCTTTCTGGATAGGATGAAGAAAAATTGGTATGTTCAGGTAGAGTACGTGAGATGAACTGTAGATGTTCCCTGCTACCCCCAAATATAATAATGTCACTAGAACAGTGATTAATATCTTTCCAAGAAGTTTTTAACTACTTGAGTCCTTTTATAAATGATATCTTCTAGAAAGTAAATTAATCCTATATAAGATGAATGGAAAAAAGTTATCTTTTTTTATGGTCTCTAATGTTTATCTGCATGTTTCAGGCCCACATAAAAGCATAGCGACATTTTAAAGTATAGCTGCCCAAAGAGCTGATTTTAGGTCTAATGTAAATCAAATTAAGGGGTCTATCTTCTATTAAGCTAAACCTCTAAGTTGGAAATAGTTCTCATATATAAGTTAAGAATTAGCAAAATTCAGAAAACAATCTTAGCCTTTGAGATTCACTAGCTTTCACTCCGAAATTTCTGGAGTTATTAGGTGATAAAAGTACACAGGAGAGGCAAAAAAAACAGTCATATAGGTCAAATAGCATGAATACAGCGTCTATGAATATACTGTTTGTGAGAAAGCTAACATTCTAGAAAACAAATTAGATTTTCGAGAAACACTTTCTTAGCCAGAATTAATCACTCATTAAGAGGTACTAAAAACAATTGTCTGGCAAACCAGTTAAAAGCCATTAGACAACAAGCATATCGAAGATATAGTTAACTCAATGACAAATCAGATTCCTTTAATGATGACTGTAAGAAAATGCTTCTTATAGCTATCCAATCAAAGCATTTCAACATGTGACTCTTGAGGAGACACAAACGTCCAGTCCACACTACAAAAGAATAAAAGTATAGAAGGCAGAGTGATGGATAACTTGGGCTGGAGACTTGGGCAGGAGGACGGAACAGAGAGGAACAAAGATCCATGTAAACAGTTGTCGGCATTCTCATTCTTGACCTGGGTGTTGGTTTCACAGATGTCTTCTATTTGTGTGTCTTTGTTTATAATTCATTTCTTCCCTGAGTGAGACAGCGACAGAGAGAGAGCATCCTCTTCGAGGTCTGGGTGCTGCAATCTTGCCCTAGCTTCAGCCAGCTCCAGGTCCCTGGCATCTATCTGCCTTGTGTACTCAAAATAGTCTGTTTCCCAACATGAACCCAGAACCTTCCCGGATTGCCTCACAGAGCATCTCACCTTGCTGCTGTGTCACCACCTGATCCTGTTTATTATTTATGGAAATGAGTGAATGGAAATCTAAATAAAATAGAAAAGAGCTGGAGAGATGAGAAGTGTAATGAGTCTCATTGTATGTATTTAAGATAAAGGAAAATAGGCATTGGAACGGGCATTCGTGTTTGGAGAATTTACAATAGAATATATTAATATACATTGAAGAGCAATCAGAGTATATGTAGCACACAGCATGATGCCTGATCCTTCCATATCCAGATTTTATTACGATTTTGTTTTGAGTCAGGATGGGTAGAAAGTTCTCTCTGAGAGATGATACTTCAGCTACAGAGTATGTGGATTATTCTGTTAGAAGGGATCGATTCTATCATGAAGTATTGTTAAGTTTCTACCTTTTTATGAGAATTTTGTTTTTTTAAGTTCATGCCAACTCCACCACAATTATTTTTCTTATGTATGTTTATCCTTCCAGCCTCTTCACAGAGTTACTGCATTACATATGAAGGTGACATTGTAATTATTATCGATTTGAAGCCATCAGAATCTGTTGCTCCCTGGACTAAATGAAACAGAAAAGCAGGTCAGTCACTCACTTTATCTAATTTATATTGTCTTAATCTGGACAATTTAAACTTCCAAACTCCAAGTATACAGCCCTATTACATTAGGCAGTTGTGTCCTTGACTACTGTAATTCAGATCTTCTGGTTTCCCATGTTAACAGATGGGAAAGTCTAGAGCAGTCAAAAACTGGTTGGAGGGACCAGCAGATGGTGTAATGGTTGTGTCTCTAGATTCCTATGTAGTAGACTGTGGTTTGAGTCCTGGACCTGGTGGCTTAAAACCCATGCGGGGTGCATGAGCATGCATGCCAAAAATCTTGAGAGGAGAATGGGGGAGAAGGAATTGTGGCATGTCTGTCCCAACGGGGGTTGGTTTCTCACTTTCTATTTCTCTGGCGAGTGCGTGTGTCCTTTAGCAAAATGTATCTCTAAAAAAACAAAGAAACAAAAAACCTGTGGTTGGAAAACTGAGGCATCACAAGAATTAGGGAATGGTGTGCATGCTTGTGTGTGCTAGGACCTTTTGGGGAGAGGAGAAACTCCATGGTATAGGAATATGACTATACACTTTGCCCAAAGAACAGCATCTCTGTACCCCCCACCCCCACCCCCTGCCCCACTTGCTAGGCCTTTACTACAAATATTGGGGTTCAAAAAATTATGTGTGTGTGCGTGTGTGTGTGTGTGTGTATATTTAATCTTGTGTATAAAAATGAGACTAGGGACCAGCAGTTGGCGTAATGGCTATGTCGCTGGACTCCCACGTAGTTGACCGTGGTTCGCGTCCCAGACCCTGTGGCTTAAACTCATGCCAGGTGCGTGTGCGTGTGTGCCCAAGATCCTGAGAGGAGAACGGAGGAGAAGGGATTGCGACATGGCCATCCCCCCTGGGGGGTGATTTCTCGCTTTCTGTCTCTCTGTTTCTCTCTGTCTGTCTGGTGAGCGCATGCGCCCTATAGGAAAAACCTCTTAAAAAAAAAAATTAGACTACAGGGGAGGGGTTATTTCTCACCATTGCATTACAGTGCCAGCTCTAGGGCCAGGCATTTTTGTTGGATGAACGAGTAGGCCCCCATTAGGCAATGGAGCTGCTTTAGCAATCAGTCTCTTGTCTCTTTAAGTGGCGATATTTACTTGCCGCAAATGTGTTTTCCACATTGGCTTAGATCTTTAATTTGCATAGGTCTACTGCCAGGCTGCCATGACACGGATCACTTTCTAAACACTCCAATAGCTTCTCTGACCTCCTCCTCCCATTAAGACATGTAGAAAAAGCAGAACAAACAAATTGCAGCTATTCTCATTTTCTGCCTTGTCCTAATCTTACCTCTAAATTGCAATTCTTTGATTTTTTTCACTATAAGGCTAACATGTCCCAGCTTGGTTTGTGATTTTGCAGACTCCTTATCTTTAAGAGGTTATAAACAGGGTTGCAACTCAAGTGGAGTCTTGTCTGCCCCTTTACTAGACTACTTTTGAGACTGTTCAAACACAAACTGGCAGGGGAGAGATGGAAACTTAATTTGTTTCAGTCTTCTGGGCCTGGAGGCAAGGCAGACTGTATTTCCCATGGGCAGAGTACTAAATGTTTACAACCTTGGTGAGCAGCAAAAAGACGCTGTGCATGGACCATACAGAGATTTCCCAAGTCCAGGTCATATTCAAAGCCCGGGTTACCTGTCAAATGCTGAGTGAGCCCCACCTACCCAGGGAGTTGAGCAATTCTTTGCTTGTTTAGTACTTTAATCCTCCACTCAGTTACACAGAGGACCAAGAATGCATAACAAAAAGCACAGCAAACACTCCATGTGCCAAACATGAAGGGGCAGTTACCTGCACCTTCTTCCCTCACCTTCACCAATCCCTACTGGAACAGCATGTTTTAAAGTTCTTTCTATTGCCCTGGAAGCTGTCATTGCAACAAAAGGCTACAATTAGGGTATATTGAATTCCTAAGCAAGACTGAAGCCAGTGGCTTGGATAAATGCCTCTCAGGCAAGAATTAAGTTTGCAATTTTAATGTGGTAAGTGGCAGAGTATGGAAGAATTATTGTTTTGTTAACTATGTCTAAGGGAGGCTGGTAAACTGAGTGTATCCTAAACAATTTAATTTAATTTAGTTCAGTAATTATTTATGAACATCAATCATAAAGCCTTGAATTGGGCTATATGTTAGACATTGAAGGAACATAGCATACATCCTCTTCTTAAAAAGCCCACAGTGTGTTAATGGAAGTTGACTGATTCACACAGACCAGTGTGATTAACACAGAGACCAACCTGTAATAGGCATTTAACCTTATGTTGCGGTGCCATTACTGTGTTGTGTTATTATTATTATATTATGATTACTAATTTGACAAATACTACATTACTGTTATATGTCAAATATTATAGTAATGCCTGAATATTTTTTATCATGCCTATGGGAGACAGAGAACGCAACATACGCACTAATTCTTAAAGAGTGACCCTGCCAGTTGGAAGCAGGAAAGTACATTTAGAGAGAGGGAATGGCATACACAAAGCATCCATGGCATAAAAAGCACAGCCAGTTCAGTGGTTAGAAGTGGACAGATGTTTCCTGGCAGACCATAGAATATTTGGCAAGAGAACTGGACACAGTAGTCCATTTCAGACCTAGTGGTCCTAGAGAGCAAGGCCAGACCAGGATAGCTTGAGGCAGTGTACCCAGAGGGAGGATTTGAAACCCAGTAGAAAAATGCAGCCAAAATAAGCAGAAAAGCCATTCCAGGGGCCAAGGTTGAAGAGCCAACTGAAGTTGTAGGTGAGATAATAAGTCATGCAGCAGAAAAGTAAGTAGGGATTAAAACCAGATCCAAAGGCAAGTCTAGAAATAGACCAGGGAATCTACTTTATTTGTCTCATGCTTATTGACACTGTGGTCAATGGGTAAAAGACAAAAAGCAATGAATCAGTGAGGAAGACATCGTGAAATCCAAATGGGAGGTAATAAGGACTTGAAACAAGGCAGAATTACTGGGTCCAAGTTCGAGCAAAAATGGGGAGGCAAAATGCATCCCACTTGATTAACAATGAATATGAGACTGGGAAGACAGGCAGGAAATGCTCTGGTGTTACTCAGGGTGAATACCTTGCAGGGTGAGAAGTGCATATTGAACCTGTAAATGATAAATATTCACCCAGAAACTAGAACACTTAGAGTCTCAGATCCAAGGGATGAAAGTAGTATGAGCCTCTCATCATTCTCACCAGCCCATTTTCAGATTTGTTTTTCATCACTTCAACATTAGATCCTACCAAAGTAGAGGATCTGATTCTCAGCAGAGGAATATTTCCATCAGTGGGTAGTTCAAGGGTCCCACTACACTGGAAGTGATGACTTATTACCAAGTAACTTTGTGGTCTTTATGCTAGTGGCCCTGAAGTCAAAGATTTAGGATAAAATTACCTGATCATGAAGATGGGATGTGATTATCTCCGAAAGAGAAAAATGTATGAGAATGCCATAGAAATCCAGAGGATGGAGAGATCTGGTAAAATTCAGAAATGCAAAGATGAAAAGTGAAACAATAGGGACCAGCATTTAGTGTAATGGCTATGTCGCTGACCTCCTATGTACTCGACCGCAGTTCGAGTCCCGGACCTGGTGGCTTAAACTCACGCTGGGCACGTGTGCGTGCCTGCCCAGGATCCCAAGAGGAGAATGGAGGACAAGGGATTGCGGCATGGCCATTCCCCCTGGGGGGGATATCTCTCTGTCTCTCTCTGTCTTTCTGACGAGCACACGCATCCTATAGCAAAAACCTCTCCAAAAACAAAAAAAAAGTGAAACAATAGATTTTTAATCTGGCAACACCTAAAGATTAATAAGCATTAATAATAATGTCAGAAAGCTACCTATTACTTTATAATACAAAAATATTTACAGATATCATTTTGAATGTGTCTCTATTGGAGAAGTAAAGATACTGTTGTATATAATCTATTGAGTTGTCAGAAAGTCATGATGCATTTTTGCAAAGAAAATCATAGACAAATATATCATGACTTTTCCAATGACCTAATAGTTATATTTTACTGGACTCAATGATACTGTATAGTCACAATTTTTATTTTTTTGGGACAGGGTCTTACTGTGTGCTCCTCCTGTTTCAGCTTCCCAGAAGTGACTATAGACATGTCCTATCATTCCTATTTCTTTCTTTTCTTTTCTTTTTTCTTTTTTCAGATACCATTTTAATTTGTTTCCTGGGCCAGTCTTAAGCAAAGTATTCTGCCTCAGCCTGCTGGGTTACTGAGCGTATGCCACAGGCATATGTCAACATGCCTGGTCTTTAGGTTACACCAGGTTGCACCAGGAATTGAACCCAGGTCTCTCATGTGATTCAGAGCACAATGTTTTAGCAGGACACACCATGGCAGCTGGGCATTCAATCATAGCATTTAATTATAATAATAAACAAAATTGTGAAATGTATATCCCTTGAAAGCAAAATTCTAGCACTTTTTTCTGTTGTCATTTGGAGAATATTTCTTCTTGTATATTTGCAATGTATTGTTTAGAGTTGTGATACCGTAAGAATTAGAACTATTTGTAATACTATGATTGATAAATAATAAATAAACTTGGAGAGAGTTATGAAATAATGACACTGAATCTATTTAACTCTTGTGCTCTTCTCTCCTCTCTGTCCAAATTAAAAATAATCATATAAAGGCCAGTAGGTGATATGTTGGTTAAGACACTGGATTCCCATATAGCCAATGATGGTTCAAATCCCAGACCCAGTGGTTTGAAAATCATGCTGGTACGTGTACTTTCATGCCCAAAATCTTAAGAGGAAAGTGGATCGCAGCATGGCCATTCCCCTGGAAGTGTTTTCTTACTTTTGCGTCATCTCTGTTTCTCTCTCTCTCTCTCTTTCTCTGAAGCAAGCATAAGCACCCTATAGAAAAAGTCTTAAAAAAAAGTCATATAGTAAATAAATACAAAACATCAGCTTAACTTGAATAGTCGAACATTTTCCCCCTAAATAATATTTCTGCTTCCATTTTTCAGCTGAGCATGAGTTCTGGAGCCATATACAACTGCATATTGAGGTATAGGAATGACAACTTTGCTTCCATGTAAAAATTTATTAATCACCCTGGGCCTTGGGTACTTCATTTGTAAAAGAAGGATAATAAAAAATATCTACTTATTTCATAATATTTTCGGAGATTAGATGAGCTTGTACAAATAAAATACTAGTCTAATTTGACGAATATGATGAACTTCTGCTAACACAAAACCTCTTATTAATTCAGTAGTTTTATATTCCTGGTAGTAGTTTTTGTTGTTGTTAAAGTACTTTCTTAAAACAGCCAGATTAGGACCAGTTGGTAGCATGGTGGAAACACAACTGGACCCCCATGGAAAAGCTCCTGAGTTTATTTCTGTTATGGGTTGGATAACGGTTTGTCCCCCAAAGGCTCATGTCTTGAAATTTTGTCTTCTTAATAGGTGGTGATTATATGTCCCCTAGTTGTAAAGGTATTAAGTGAAATTTAACTGTTTCATGGATGTGTTACGGCCATTAGGGCAAGATTACCAAGAATGAGTTCTGGTGTGGACATTCAGATAGGAAATGAAGCAGACGGAGGTCATAAAGACACACACCACACTCCGGTCTGCTGAAAGTTCTGCCTTCCACCATTTTGTGATGCCACTGGACTTTCTGGCCACTAAAATTGTGAGTTTTGCAAATAAACCTCTGTTTTCTTTATAAATCACCTAGCCTCCGGTATTTCTATTGCAGTTCAATGACAGACCAAGACAGCACCCTAAGACCTCATGTTTACACGTAGCCATGGTTCAGTCCAGCTGAACCGGGTGGATTGCAGTGTGAAGATTCTGTTGTGGGTGCCTGTTCCTCTGTCTTTGTTTCTCTCGTGAAAATAAACTAAAAAAGGGTACGTCATTCCTTTTATGCAGATAATAGAAAGAACATATATAAATAGTTTACTTAATTTATTAATCAATAAGAGAATGAGTAGATGTTACCCCTGGTTCAAAAGAGAGTCCTGAGGACAGACTCATTTATAGATTCAAAATATCCAAATGAATGTGAAAATGGAGGCAAAACTGTCTTCTTCCATAGTGGAGGTGATAGAATAATTAATTGAATGGGACTTGCTTGTCTATAGGTAAGATTTATTTTGCATTGCTATCAGTTAAAAGCTTACAGAGTTGTAAAATAGCTTCCATAGAATCAGAATTTTAAAATGGGGGAGTTATGCTAGATATAGTATGTATTTTTTTTTGGAAGCACAATTTTTTCACTGCATAGTGGTGGTAGTCAGAGTATTTCTGGGGCACAAGAAATGTATGAAATGTAAACGTCCAAAAAACAGGTTAAATCCCACGAAACCAGAATAAGGAGGCATGCAATGTGTATATTATTCAAAAGGTACTGGTGGAAAGAACACTATCTTGGCAGGAAACAAACCTGGATTCCAGCCTCATCTTTTTATCATTTATCACATGATTGACCTTGGGCAAACCATTTACCTTCTCTGAGTTTTGTTTTCCTCATCTGTGAAATTAGGCACCGAGACAAATTCTTTCTAACGTGTCCTTCTGGACTCACATCTATGGACAAAAAGGGATGACTGTTGATGGGAATTTTAATGCAATGTCTCCTATGGATAATCTACCCATGGATAATTGAGACTTGGCTTCAAATGAGCAACGTGATTAGAGTTACTGACTTAACCAATTTCAGCAAATGACAAGTCATTAGTGCTTTTGAAATGTCACCCATTTTACTGTGTATATTTAATGAAATGCTAATGTAATTTTGCTAAACATGCAGTACTTATCATTACACGTGATGGATTGGAGATATGAGTTTTCAATGGTAGTAAACTGTCATAGAAATAGTGATTAAGCACTACAATTATGGGAACGCCTACCTTTTATATTAGAAAGTCATTTTTTCCCCAACTTGTGTCAGTTAAAGTGATAAGAGACTGCACATAGGAGGCAAAGGGTGTGTGTTGAAAGTGTAGCTTAAGAGCATCCCATGCAAACTCTGCTTGTTGGTGCCATGTGTGTAAGCAATGTCTACCCCGTGGTACCATGGCTACTGCTTGTGACTTATGTATGTGATTCCTCAATTCTGTGTAGGAGATCACCTTAGATATTTGAATAGATGTTAGACCATAAGTGGTTTATTCTTATAAATGAATTTTTATTAAACTTTCAAAATTATTTATGATAAAATACACAAGAAACTATAAATTAAGTAGGAGCCTTAGTAGATTATTACAATGTACCTCTCGTTCAGATGAAGGCACAGAATTTTGATAGTTATCTGAGAGATCTCCCAAATTCCTGTCTCAATCACAGTACCCTTTCCCTATTCAGAAAGTACCACTATGCTGGACTGGCCCTGTAGCCTAGTGGTTAATCAGCCAGATCCCACATGACAGACTGCATTTAAGTCACAGCAAGCCCCTGTGGCTTGAAAACATGACATATGTGTGTGCACAAGTGCCTAAAATCCTGACAGGGTGATGAAAAGGAGGAGAAGGGATTGCGGCATTACCATGCCCCATTGGAAAATGATGTCTCCCTTTCCCTCTTTGTCTGTTTCTGTTGAGTGCACATGCCCTCTGAAAACTAAAAAAATAAATAGATAAAGATAACACTACTCAAGGGTTGGCAGATGGCGTGGTGGTTAAGGGTGCTGGACTCCCACATGGCCAACCACAGTTCTAGTCCTGAACCTGGCAGCTTTCTCTCTCTCTCTCTCTCTCTCTCTCTCTCTCTCTCTCTCTCATTCTGTTCCTCTCTGGTCAAATTAAAAAATAAATAAAGTTAAATAAAATAATTCTTAAAAAAAAGAAAAAGAGGGACCAGCAGTTGGTGTAATGGCTATGTCACTGGACTCCCATGTAGTCGACCGTGGTTCGAGTCCCGGACCCAGTGGCTTAAACTCACGCTGGGCACGTGTGTGTGCATGCCCAAGATTCTGAGAGGAGAATGGCGGAGAAGGGATTGTGGCATGGCCATTCCCCCTGGCAGATGATTTCTCACTTTCTGTCTCTTTGTTTCTCTCTGTCTTTCGGGTGAGTGCACATACCCTATAACAAAAACCTCTCAAAAAAAGAAAAGAAAAAGAAAAAGACTACCACTACTCTGAACTTGAATCATTTCCTTTAATTTCTTCATAGTTTAATCACTCAAATGTGTATTTCCAAACACTAATGTTTAATTTTGACTGCTTTTTATTAATGTGTTGATTTTTTAAAATCTAAACATTCTTTAACATCTTTACTTCCTTTGAAGCATTTTAAAAATAATGTATTTCTGGAAGAACATGGGTCATTTGATCCAGAGAATGTCATATAGCTTGTCTTTCCCATACACTGGTAGTTGATAGCATGATTAGAATCAAATTCCTTTTTTTTTTTTTTTTTTTTTTTTTTTTACCCAACCTGTATCTATATTCCATGAGGGCAGAGATTTTTTTTTTAACTTTTTCCAGGTAAGACAGGTATGCACTCCCAACAGGGGCTTAATGCCATAGCCTGCCTCTAGCCTCCACCAGCCTAGATAATGAGCATAGGCATGCCCAGAGGATGCCCAGGGAGGAGAACCCAGAACCTTTCCATGTGGTTCTTGCATTACAGAGTGTAGCATGACAGAGTGCATTATAGAGTATAGATAGCCACTGTCTGTCTCAATTTCTTTTCTTGAGTGTGGGGGGAAGACATGGGTGTGATGTGTTCCTCCAATAGGGGCCATGTCTGTCTATCTTACTTTTTGTGATGTTAGCAGTGATTGAAACTTCATGCTCAGATCCATGAATCTCCTGGGGGTGTTATAGGGTTTGGTTTTCTATTATGAGAGACCATCTTAAATGCATGTGTAAATCACTAACATATTGAAGGTATAGGTCCTTGTCATATTATTATGTTGGAATTACTGAGCTTTAGATATATTTATAGTATTTCTCTACCATTAACTCATGTAGCTTAGCCTTGCTAGTTTCAGTACTCTCCACTATTGTATTAGACTGTCATCTGAACAAAATAGAGAGCTCAGTTTAGAACTGCTTAAAAACTCATTCTCTAAATTGATCTCCTATGTTTAGAGATGGCTATGAACATTCATAACAAATTTTCTGACAAAATTTATTTCAACATGTCAAACTAAGGCCATGATGTTTTTTGTTTGTTTTCTTTTTGGAGAGGTTTTTACTACAGGGCATGTGTGCTTGCCAGAGAGACAGAGAGAGAGAGATAGAAAGCAAAAAATCACCCCCCAGGGGAGATGACCACGCCAAAATCCCTTCTCCTCCATTCTCCTCTCGGGATCTTGGGCACGCACCTACACTCACCTGGCGTGAGTTTAAGCCACCAGGTCTGGGACTTGAACTGCAGTCGACTACATGGGAGTCCAGCAATGTAGCCATTACGCCAACTGCTGGTCCGATCATGAGTTTTGAGTCAAGTTCAGGAAGAAAAGAAAAAAAACATTCTGTTTTAGTAGGAATGAGTACACTTCTTGCAATAACAACATTAATCTAGTCACCTAATCACCTCTAAAATTTAATCCCACTTAGAATTAAGCTTCTAAAATAGTGGTCCCCAATGTTTTTGGTTCCAGGAACTGGTTTAGTGAAAATTTTTCTACAGAGTGGGGGCCCGGTTTGGGGGCTGGTTTTGGGATGATTCAGGTTCATTACATTTATTGTACGCTTTATTTCTATTGCTATTACATTGGGATATATAATGAAATAATTAAATAACTCACCATAGTGCAGAATCAGTGGAAGCCCCGAGCTTGTTTTCCTGCAACTGGACAGCCCTATCGAGGGACTCCTGTGAGAATCTAATATTACTGCTGATCTGGTGGGAGGGGAAACTCAGGTGATAATGGGAGTGATGGGGAGCAGCTGTAAATACAGATGGAGCCTCACTTATTCCCCTGCTGCTCATCTCCTGGTTTGCAGCCCAGTTCCTATAGGCTACAGACTGGTGCCAGTCTGGGGCCCAGAGATTGGGTTCTAAAATGTGAATTTGGGGAGCACATTCAAACCACAGCATCTTTTAATCTCTAACATGAGAGTAACAGCTCCTTACAACTCTGAAATAATATAGACCTCAGAATGAGTGTCTCAGCATTGGCACAACTAATAATCAGGGCTGGATAATTCTATTTGGGAATTTTCCTGGACATCACAGGATGTTTAGCAGCCTGTGTGGCCTCTACCCAGGAGATGCTAGTAATAGTCTCTTATCAAACTGTGGCAACTAAATTTGTTGACAGACATTACCAAGTGTCCCCTTGGGGTAGAGATGTCTGTTGGTGGACGATCACTGCTCTAAGTCCTTAAGCCATAGATACATACTTGGAGAAAAAAGAATCCTGCCTATAATTTACACATAGAACACCTAACCCATTGTTAAATTTCAGCAGGGATTTAACATAGCAACATTTTCTAATATAGCACGGGGAAATGGGTATAGCTATGTGTACATTCATCTTTATACAATTTTTAATGTCTCCAAATCTTATAATTTTTGAAGACTTTATAATTTTTGGTTATAGTACACATATTTGTTATATAAATTACAGAAAAACTCAATATAAAAATTATCTTATTCTACAAATGTAGTATTTAGAATTGAAGTTCATCATGTTTTACCAATAGCTCTATTGAGCTACTTAGGTTATTTAAAAACAGAGTTAAATTACATAAATAAATGTACCTATAATATTGAAAATATTTTTTGTTGCTTGGATCATTATATGGTGCACATGGCCATGCTTCAAGTATTTCCTCTCCCTTCTTGAAACATTTTGAAGCACACCTCAGACATCATCTAATTTTCATCCATAGACAGTTAAAACGTACTTTAAAAGTTAAGGACTTCAAAAAGAAAAACTATCCACGATATCATTTATCTCATCAAAAATAAATAATAATTCCTTAAAATTATACGGTGTCCAGTTATTGTTGAAGAAAAATGACAATTTGAATGCAGCTAATGAATGACAATGTATTGAATCTAAATTCTTGGGCTACGCTGTTAGCTTTTTTTTTTTTTTTTTTTTTAACTAATAGAGCAATTTTAAACTACTATAGTGATGTCATTTAAATAAAGATTCTAGTTTTGGAAGGCAATATTTTTCATATTCTAGTAATCTACACAGTTGTTTCTTGGATAAAATGAGGGGGTTTCCAAGGCAGGAGTTTGTTCTAGTCTTTTCTATTCTCGTGGTGGCCCCCTACTGGTTACATGAACTTCACATAGGTTTCTTGGCTAAGTGTGTAAAAATGTGCATCGTATGTGTGCATACATGTTTGTGTGTGGGGGGGTTATGTGTATGCTTTTGAGAAGGGAGGTAGACAGAGATTTTGAGAGGGACTGTTAGACTGAAAGTTAATGTATTTCTTTCCCCACAAACAGAAACACTCTTAGGTCCACTTAAAGCTGTTAGATTAGCTATGGTCTCAGTTGTAATGAAGCCAGAGGTTTTGATTCAATGCAGCCTGGTACAGAAACCAGGAGACTATGCTCTGAGACCTCAATGAGCAAATTTTCCAGGTCAATTTGGGCTTTAGTTTCCTATTTCGTAAAATAAGAAATCATAATAAATGAATTGTCAGTCCACTTATAATCCTCATGACTGCTATAGTTTTATAAAATAGAAACTCTCCCATCAATTGCTCTCTCAGAAGACAAGTATTATATAGATATTCCAGTTAAGGCATTCTGAACTTGAAATGCTTAGAGAGAAATGTGAAAATTCAGTTATTTATCAGTGGAATACTTGCAGTTTTCCCCCCAAAATTTACATTTATAAATATTTATTCTTGGTAAATTTACAAAAAGCCTACAATAGACAAACTACTAAATTTTGGAGTGGGGATGAAGAGAGAAGAATAGGAAAAAAGCATAGGTAATATGTCTTTAAAAAGTCCATAATTTGGGAACCAGCAGTTAGCGTAATGGCTATGTCGCTGGACTCCCACGTAGTCGACAGCGGTTGGTGTCCCAGACCCGGTGGCTTAAAACTCACACTGGGCGCATGTGCGTGCGTGCCCCAAGATCCCGAGAGAAGAATGGAGGAGAAGGGATTGCGGCGTGACCATCCCCTCTGGGGGGTGATTTCTCGCTTTCTGTCTCTATGTCTCTCTTTGTCTGTCTGGCAAGCACACGTGCCCTATAGCGAAAACCTCTCAAAAAAAAAAAAAAAGTCCATAATTTATATTGGGTCGTAAGAAAAGTCACAAAATATTTTTCTGTTTTTCTATGCAAAAATGCATCATGACTTTTCTTATGACCCAACAGATAAGAAGATCAGAGAAAAGTGACTCACTTTGAAGGAAATTTCAACTTGACAAAATAAACACATCATTAGTTATATAGACAATAACAGAAGTGTAAGGATCTTGCTAACAAGGAGATAACATACATAAAATAAATTAATTAAATTCACATACACATACACACAATCTTATAGTCTGGGTTCCTTATTTTCAGTATAAATGAATAGTAATAATTACCTTGACTTAGTGAGGTGCTTCAGCTGCTGTCTCATTTAATTGTTTTAATACTGATAGGGGAGAAGAATGGTAGGTTAAGTAAGTTTTACCCTAAATGCTTGGAACCAGAAGTATTTCAGATGTCACATTTTTGGCAGATTTGAAAATATTTGCATATACATAATAAAATAGCATAACAATAGGACCCGTCTAAATACACAATTCATTTATGTATCATAAACACCTTAAATATAGTCTGAAGGTAATTTATATAATATTTTTGTATATCAGCATTTTGACTGTAACTTATCACATGAGATCAGGTATGGATTTTGTTTTTTCATTTGTGGCATCATGTTGGTGCTCAAAAAGATATTAGATGTTAGAGCATTGTGGATTTCCAATTTTTGGAACAGGGATGTTCAACCTATATAATTACCATTTTGCATCTGAGTAAATGAAGGCACCCATAGACCAGGTTAATTTGCTCAAAGGAAAATAGCCAATAAGAGTGAAATTGAGATTCACCTCTTTAGCTTGGGCTTTTACCCACTCACCTATATGACTTTATCTCTCCAAGTTGGACTGTTGTGATACTCAGCTCAAGACCTACTGTTCTAGAAGCAAGTGCTGAACAAAGAAGACCACATTTTCACTTTCTGTAGTCCCAGGGTACTAAAATAACAAACTACCAAAAATATTTCCGATCCTTCAAGATTTTTTCAAGAAAATCAAAGAGAATATATAGGCAATCAGGATTAGTAATAGATTATTTTTTATTGTGGTAAAAAGCATTTAACTTAAATCTACCCTCTTGCCACATTTTATTTTTATATTACATTTAATCAAATATGTCTTCATAGTGTATAACATTTCTTTTTCCAGCACAATTACCTTGCATATCAGTCAAGACAAAGACATGCTGCTGCT
The DNA here is from genome assembly GCA_026018925.1 of Tupaia tana. Lineage (NCBI taxonomy): Eukaryota > Metazoa > Chordata > Mammalia > Scandentia > Tupaiidae > Tupaia > Tupaia tana. The sequence continues at coordinate 196,337,827 of JAKSZU010000006.1, read as the reverse complement.
GATGTGTCTAATAATGTCTTGCCACGTTTTTCAGTGTATAGCACAGTGTGGTTACCATACTATGCTCATAATACAGTAGAACAGATCTATAGAACTCTTCCATCTTACATGAGTGCAACTCTATACCAATGGAACAGTAACTCCCCACTTCCCTCTTCCCTCAGCCCTTGACAACCAACAATCTACTCCATCTGAGTTTTACTGCTTTAGATACCTCATATAACTGAAATCACACAGTATTTGAACTTCTGTGATCAGTTTATTTCACTTAGCATAATGTTGTCAAAGTTCCTTTGAATTATTGCATGTTGTGAAATTTTCTTTTTCAAGGCAGACTAATATTTCATTGTATGTTTATACCACATTTCCTTTACTCATTCATTCATCAATAAATATTTAAGTTGTTTCTGACTAAGTGTTGTCAGTAATTGCCATTGTGAATATTACTTGGCTATCGTGAATAAATGCAGTAAAAATGGAGGTATGACTTCTGTATGAGATCTTGCTTTCAGTTCTTTCAGATAAATACCCAGGAGCAGAGCTGCTGGATCACATGGTAGTTCTATTTTTAATTTTTAAAGTATCCTTCACATTATTTTGTATCATGGTTTAAAATTCAGATTCCCACTAGCAGTGCACAAAGATTCTAATTTCTTCACATTTTCAACAACACATGTTTTCTTTTTTTCTTGGCTATCTTAACATATGTGATATCTCATTGTGACTTTGATTTATGTTCTCCTGATGATTCATGTTGTTGAGCATCTTTGCACATGCCTATTGGCCGTATGTGTGTTTTGTTTAGAGAAATGTCTATATTAATGATTATTTATTTTGTCCCTGGAAGCAAAGTTCAATCCTTTTCCATGAATAAAGTTTAATTTAATTTAATTCCTTACAACAAATGTTCACTGAACACATATTAAAGAAGGTATCTTGGGCCTATGAGATTCTATATTTCATTTTCTTAAAAATCAGTCTACACCAGGGTGAGATGGTAGAGCAGCAGTAAAACTTGATACTCTGTGATGCTCATCCACATAGAAAGGTTCCAGATTCATATCCAGAGACCTTCCTGAGTACTGGGCATATGTGTGCCTATAATCTAAGGCTAGTAGAATCAGCCGGATATGATTGTGGCATCAAGACCTGTTGAGGGTGATATCTCCTTGCTTCTTTGTGTCTTTCTTACTCATGAAATAAATGAATAAAATTTAAAACTGAAGTCAATTTGCACTGTAGCAGAGGAGACAGGCATGTATACTCCATACTGTAAGGCAAAGTCTGCGATGTGTTATAACAAATATACTGGTTATATTAAGTGTGCAGTGAGAGCAAGGGAGCCAACATTTACTAACCAAGCACCACTGATTAACTGTAAGAATCATCACAGGAGAAATCTCAGACTCAGAAAAGTTGAGTCATATGCTCAAGGTCAACATTTGAACTGCATGGTTTTGGCCTGAACCCAGGGCCTGGTTAAGGGAACTAGATCCCACAGGCCAAACAGGTGGCTTATATCCCTGCTCTAGCAGTCTTAAAAACACTTTGGGCATGTATGTGTGTGTCCCAAATCCAGACAAGATGGAGAAATGGAGGAGAGGAGAAGGGATTACAGCATGAGCATGCCCCTTTGGGGATGGGGGTACTTTCTCTACCTCTATCTGTCTCTTGTTGGCAAGTGAACAAACCCTCTGGCAAATAAAAAATGCATAATCTTTTCTAGTATAGCATTTTACATTCTTTTTGGAAAGGAGAAAATTTCAGAGAAATTTGACTTTGGAACTGAATCTTGAAGAATGGATCAAGTGTCATAATTAGAGAGGAAATAGTCTCTCAATGATATTTCTGCTGTCTCTATGACCTGCCTTAGTAATGAAGTGATAAACTCTGTGATACTCTGGAACCTGAAGAGAAAAAAGGAGGGGCAGTTGTTATCTGAAATATGAATTAAAAGCCCCACTCACCCCAAGGACACTGTTTCATTCATAAGGACCTTTAGAGACAGAAGTGTCTAATTAGTCAGTTAGACATAACCCTTTTGCTGATTGTTCTGACCTGTTCCCATTTCCTAGGGACCTCAGACCCTCACTTCCACACAGAGTAATTGTCCTAACATGAACCTCTTGAAACTATTGGAAAATTGTTCTCTGTATCTGTCTCATGAGCTTCAGCTATTTCGAGTTGTCAAATGCAAATGATAATGCATAGATTCCGAGGGCAGTTCTTGAGGTTGCACAATTATTAAGTGAATCAGGATTATGAATTCTGGTCCAGAGGCAAGATCTTTGGCATCAACAAGGATCCTACAGTAAAGATGTGTTGCAATTGAGGTGTAGGAGTTCTGCAGAAGAACGGCCCTTGCCTAAGGAGGCTGGGCTTGGGTGGTAGAGGAGTTTTGTGGGATCTCAATGTTTATTTCCATTTGAAGTTATTAGCATATGTGTGTTTATTAGAATCAGCTGTAGAAGTTCAGGAAGATTTATTTATTTATTTATTTATTTACTTTTATGTCTCCTTTCATTGATTTTTTTTTCTTTTATTTGGGAGAGGTTTTTCGCTATAGGGCGCTGCGCTCGCCAGACAGACAAAGAGAGACATAGAGACAGAAAGCGAGAAATCACCCCTCGGGGGATGGTCACGCCGCAGTCCCTTCTCCTCCATTCTCCTCTTGGGATCTTGGGCACACATGCACACGTGCCGGGCGTGAGTTTTAAGCCACGGGGTCGGGGACGCGAACCGTGTTCAACTACGTGGGAGTCCAGCGACATAGCCATTATGCTAACTGCTGGTTCCCTTCATTGATTTTTTTACTAGCCAGCATTTAGAGGCTACAGAGCATTACTAGGGGCCGCATAAACTTCTAATTCATTCAGTTTATATTCAGAAGGGAGAAGAGATCAGGACTGTGTGAGTACTCTGAGAACTTCTGCCAGATCACCCAGTCTCTTTGGGTCGCTTCAGTACTGACCAGATCCTTAGGCTGCCTCATCTTATCTAAAATGTAGGCAAAAGATGGAGCCAGAAGGAGGCTCCTAGGGAAATGCCCAATAGTCAAGCCTGCTAAAAGAAAAAAATTAGAGAAATTAAATTTAACAAAGTGTATTTGAGCAAAGGAAAATGAACGAATTGGGCAGAATCCAGACCGAGAGGATGGTTGGAGAGGTTTTCATTCATTAGTGTGAACAGCAAGACTTTACTGGCCCAGCATGGAAGCAAAATAGAGAAATTATATGATTGACTATAGGTAGGTTTTTTTCCTTAGTTGAACATGGTGATGAGGCATTTGTCTTATTTAGGCATGATCTGATCAGTTGGCTACCAGTGACTGGCTGAAGCTCAGCCATTTGTGACTGGCTGAAATTCTACTGTTTGTTACAAAAGCGTACTTTTATGTTGGTTGGAGTTTTTTTCCACAGGAACTCAAAGTCCAGAGACAGCTTCAGGATAATGACTCCCTGCTTATTTAACAGCCCTCACAGTCTGTTGGCATGTCATGAACCCAATGTTAGGTTGACAGATTGTTACCGCCTATCATTGAACAGAGCTGCTCTTAGGAAAGCAGGAATGTGTGGTGGGAAGTGCAGAAGGCGGCAGATACTGTTCTGAATCCTGACTCTGTCACTGGCTGTGTAATTCGGAGCAGGTAACTTTACCCTTTGAATTTTAGTTTTATCATTTGTAATACAGGCATGTTAGTACATGGGTTTTGTAAGCAGTAAGTTCAATCAATTCTGTGAATGTTCCTGTTACATTACTTGACATTTGATATATGCCTAATGAAGAATATCATCCCTCTTCATAAGGCACAATCACAAAGGAAATTTTAGGTAGCATATGTATACATTAAAGTATAATTTAAAGAATGTCCTTTAAGTGTGGAATAAAGCAATTCACTTAAGCAATATTGAAAAATATATGATGGAATTGGAGTTACTAGTATCAGAAAATAATATATAGCATATTTGGAGAGAAGGTATATTTTAAATATTTACCGATGTATTCTTTTAGCAAACTTTCTTGGAATTCTCACTGTATTTATATAACTATACTGACCTGGAAACTAGTGGATTGTTGGAAAAGACACGACATATTTTTGCATAGAAAAACATAAAAAAAATGACTTTACTGAAGACCCAATAATTAATAAGGATATTACTATAATCATTCATTATGGTAGTAAGAGAAAACATGAACTAAGAGAAGTATATAAACAAAATAGAATTTGGAGGGTTTACAAAAGAAGAATAAATGTTTCAAACTGACAGAACCAAGATGGAGTCCACAGAGAAGGAAATAGCTTCTAAGCTGGACTTTAAAGCACAAGTTGAGTTCCAAAGGAGAAATATTAGGGTGAAGGCATCTTTGGTGGTCCTGAGCTGAAGTGGAAGAACCTAGACATGGAACAGTCCAGTGGATGATCTGGTTTAATTTTAGGTCAGGTCAGGTTCCATGGAAGTGTGACCCGTGTAGCCCATGGGTCACGGTTTGAGCCGTTGCTACCATCTTTAAATTTGAAATAACTTCTGAACAAAGGGCCTTGCATTTTTATTTCATCCTGGGCCATTAGGTAGTCAGACCTTACTGACAGAAATAATTAAAATAAAATTCCTGAAGTTCTGGATGAATTTAAATATCAGCACAAGGAATAAAAGTTTTATTGTGTCAGGGAATGAGGAGAGTTTTGAGCCAAGGAATGACATGACTATAGTTATGTGTGAACTAGACTGTGTGTGTGTGTGTGTGTGTGTGTGTGTGTGTGTGAATAAACAAAGAATAGAGACAGGGAAGTTAGTGCTTATTGCTAGAATCACTATACTTCTCCATTTCCTTAGGGTTGCCTTGGTTTATGACAGCTACCCTAGAGTAATTATTAATAGTGCCTTTTTTACTCCCCAAAATGTCCCAGTTTGGGTGATAAATTATTTGGTTACTCAACTTCTTTTGATAGTCAGGGCAAATTAAACTCTGAATTTGAGTGGAGACAGCAGGTGGTAGTGAACAGATTATACAGAAATAAGAAAAGAGATAAATGACAGGAATAATCAAACTTTGAGTCCAAATTTCCTTTTTCACAGAAAATCTGCAGATACCTATCAGTAATAGAACTTTTAATGTCTGTTACTTGAGAAAACCCATGATGACATACAATTATTCTGAATTTAGTGTGCTCTCAGATAAGTATATATTTTGTTAATCACCAGGTATTTGGAGAGCTGTATTACATATGTGAATAAGGTATTAACCATCCTGTCTGAAGTCATGGCTTGCTGGGCTTTTTACAAAACTTTAGGCTTCTCTTTGTAACAAAAGATCCATGATCCAAAAGGCAGAGCCATTGATCATATGTAAAGATCAAATTCTTTAGCATGGTATTGAATACATTTACCAGTCTGGACAGAGTTAAAAAGGAAGCATGTATTTTATGGTTTGAAAAATTCACCCATGGGGCTGGCAGGTGGCATGGTGGTATAGGTGCTGAACTCCCACAAGGCTGACTGTAGTTTGAGTCCTGGACCTGACAGCTTGCTTTCTCACTCTTCTTCTTCTTCTTCTTCTTCTTCTTCTTCTTCTTCTTCTTCTTCTTCTCTCTCTCTCTCTCTCTCTCTCTCTCTCTTTCTCTCCCTCTGTCTTTGTCTGGTCAAATTGAAGAATGATGATAAATAAATAAAATTAAATAAATAATTCTTAAAAAAATTCATGTACAGTCAGCCAAGTGTCCCCCAAAGGAGTATCTAATTTATATAGAGTATTTACATAATATTACCTTTAAAATATTCTTGAAATCCATTAATATTGTAGAAATAACATTGTGGAATTCCAGGTTTGAATCCTGGTTCTACAGTTTACTAGTTTTATGAATTTAAGCAAATACTTGAACTTTTCTGCATCTCCATTTCATCACATGTACAACGGGTTAATGAGGCCACCCTGCAGGCTGTGGGGTGAAGGAGGTTTAGTGTGTGAAGAGCTTTAAGAACTCCAGAAGAGTAGTTCTCAAGCTTTAGCCTCTGTCAGAGTCACTTGGGAAGCTTGTTGAGACACAGATTGCTGGGCCTCAGCCCCAGAGTTTCTGATTTGGTAGAATTTGCATTTTAGCAAGACTGTACATGATTTTGATGCTGTTCCTCTAGGAACTACATTTTGAGAAGCCACTACTCTTAGCAAATGTAGATCTTCTTAGTAAAGTTAAAAGAATAATTTTCATTTGCCAACAAGATAAATTTGGGAAGAACAGTCCATATATAAAGTAAAAGAAATGCAGAAATATGAAACAAAGAAATACACTTGAGTAAATGCTTTACTAGGCAAGAAAGGTCTTGGTTATGTGAAGAAAATAATAACGATGGCTATGAATCATCTATTGGCTTCATGCAAACTAAAACCAAGGATTATACTTCCAGCTTAATTTCAACTTTATAATGACTTCCTTTAATTACTGTATAGGACCAAACATGAAGATGCAGTAGTGTGAAATTAATACTGACAACACTGGGCTTGCCTGGGCTCTGCAGATTAACCAGTATTTTACTGCATCAATAAAGGAATGAGGAAATAAAATTAAAAACTGATAGTGAATGGAATTACTTATTTGAAGCTAGTGATTATGTCAAGCTGTCACTCCCACAGACGGATTAAACACAGAAAGACAACCAGATAAATTATAAACCACTCTACGAAGCCCATATCCATCTAGTCCACAAGCTTGGTGACAATGGAAATCTGAAATCGACTTGGTCATGGCAGATTTGGGTTGTGTATTTAGCATTTCACAGACTCCTAGCATCTTGAAGAGTAGAGATCAAAAAGACCTTAGAGGTCATGTGAGATTAGATTTCACTTTTTGAGACATTGCATTTAATTATTTAATCTAAAATGGAAAGAAAGAGGTTATTTTCCTTTTTAAAAGATCACTATAATGCAATTAGAGAAAAGAAGTGCCAATAGTATACCTAACTCATGTAAGACAGAAATTACCTCAAATATAGCAAGTTAATTCTAGGTAGTTTTCTTTTTCTTTCCATTTTTTAATGTCCAGAGGTCATGTGTGCTTGCCAGAAACAGATAGGGAGAGAGGGTGGGAAGGAAAAAGTACCCCTCAGTGAAGCATGGTTATACCACAATTCCACCTCCATCTCTCTTACACTCACATGCATTTGGCATGTTTTTCAAGCCACTAGGGCTGGAATTTAAACCACAATTGGCTATGCGAAGTCCAAGTCTCTTAACCACTAAGCTATAGGGCGGGTCTAATACCCATACTTTTCAATAGGCAATGTTTATTTCACAGTTTTCTTCTCTTTTTCTTTAATTCATTTCCTTCTCCTCCCTCTTCTCTTCACCACTATTTCTTTATACTACAGATTCATTGCTCATCTGAAATTCTCCTTATAATTGATTGGAGCAGTGGGTCCAGCCCATGGTCTGGTGGTTGGGGGAGCTGGATCCCATGGCTGACTGTGCGGGTTGAGGTCCACCCCCAGAAACTTAGAAAGCACACAGGGTGAGTGTGTGTTCGTACCCCAAATCCCAACAGAATGGGTTGGAGGAGAAGCTATTGCAGTATGACTATGATTTCTGGCAACTGATTTATGACCAACTGATTTCTGGGCATCTGTGTCTGATTAAAAAGTAGAAGGTCTTTACATTAGCAAAAACAAAGCTGCCTCATTTTTTGTATAGGTAAAAAGTATTATAGAATTGTAGAATATCAAAGTTGCACATGACCTCAGAGAAGCTGTTTGTACCTCCTTATCAAATTGTGGAAGAATGTGATACTCTCTTGCTTTTTCTGCCTTGTATCCTCAATGTTCAATGGAGAGAGCCTTTTAAAATATTTAAAAAAAATTTTTTTTAAATTTCATGCTCAAGCATTAGAATTTTGTTGGAAGAGGTACTCAATATTAGCAATGAAATGTGTTTGTTTTGAAGCTGGTTCTTTTGGAAGAGTTTAAAGATCTAATACATTCCTTAAGATGGAAGTTTGATCATGAAGTATTGAAGCAGATAGAATCTGGATCCTGAAGAAAAGATAGAAAAAGAGAAATAAGAAGCAGGTTATGGAATCAAGACTCTAGATATTCAACAAAGATTGTTTCTGTAGTTTGAGAAGTAAACTGCATGGTTATATTGAGCTAGGTTCAATATTGCATCCAGCCATTAAGAGCCCATAATATCCCAATTTTAACAAATATGCTAGAACTCAAAGATCTTAGGAAATAACATTTCTGAAACTGCTAACCCTCGGTATGTGCCTAGAATTCCCAGTGCAGGAAGGAACATAATAACTAGAGTTCTTTCTCTCTCCCCCTATTTTTGTTTGTTTGTTTGTTTGATTTTTTTAAGTTTTTGCTATAAGGTGAGTGTGCTCACCAGAGAGAGAGACAGACAGACAGACAGACAGAGACAGAGACAATGAGAGGAAAGTAAGAAATCACCTTCCCAGAGGAAATGACCACATTGCAATCCCTTCTCCTCCATTCTCCGCTTGGGATTTTGGGCATGTACACACACATGCTCAGCATGATTTTCAAGCAACCAGGTCTGGTACTCAAACCACAGTTGGCCATGTAAGAATCTAGTGCCTTAACCACCACACCACCTGCTGTCCCTGAGTTTTTTCTCCTTTTAAAGTATTTGCTGTCAAACAATTTCTCTTATTTGTCAAATTATCTTAGCAGTCTCCTCACTTGTCCTTTCAGCAATTTGAGAATGTGGGGAAAATCATGAAATCTCCCAAATAGAAGGATTCTTCCTTCATCTGGAAAACTGCTTATCTGATTGGGTTTTCTCTTCATTGTCTATGACAAGGGGCCACTCAGACTTAATTGCAGCCTGTTAGTGATGGAGTTCTAGGTTTCACTTTCTTTTTTAGAGAGATTTTTGCTATAGGGTACTTGTGCTCACCAAAGAGGGAAAGTGAGAATTCACTCCCCCAGGGGGGATGGGCACGTTGCAATCAATCCCTTCTCCTGCATTCTCCTCTTGGGATTTTGGGCAAGTACGCACACATTCCCTGTGTGAGGTTCAAGCCCCCAAGTTTTGAACTCAAATTGTGGTCAGCTATGTGGGAGTTCAGCAGCTTAACCGTTCTGCCACCTGTTGGCCCCACGTGTTCCATTTTTATAAGCACAAGTTTTTGGTTGAAGCATATGAAAAGTAACTCTCCTCCTTCTACCCCAGAGAAAGTGGAATTAATTAATCCAGGCTTCTCATGGGTTATGTCTGACTTTTCTAAGTGTTGTGTGTACTTGTCACATAGGAGTGTTAACTACACTCCTCAGTGTTTATCGTTCATGAACTTTGCACTAAACCCTCACACTAAGGCTAGATGCTATTATTATACCCATTTTACAAATGAGGAAACTGAAGTATGGAAAAATTAAGTGCATTGCCCAAAGCCACATGGCTTTAACTACCGGGTAAATTTGCTTTGATGTACTGATAGAAAACACTTTCACTTATTTTCTGGTTATCTATAGTTATTTAATAGAAAGTTGCTGCTGGTGCCCTAATTAGACCCAGGGTCTTTGATACAGACAAAAAGGCAATCTTAATATTTAGGTATACTCTCTGGTGTCATCCAATAAATTATTTTTAATATAACTAAAAACACTTCCTAATGGGGTAAAGGATAAATAGAATTCACTGGAAGATAAACTTGGTAGAATATGCAGCTTTACAACTTACAAGTGATGTATTAACAGGTTTTTATTCAATGTCATTACAAGAAATTGATCTCAGATGCTAGAAAATGGAACTGCTTATGGAAAGTTCAGACTCATCTATACCAAGCATGTATTTTTCACAGTTCTTACCAGCTTGTCTCCCACTTACTATCAGAGCAGTAAGGAAACATGCAAATTGAAAATAAATGTAGATTCTTTAAAAACTATTCAAACCCAACTGAGAGGGATAGAATATATGTTTTTAAACTTATAACCTATGCTTTCTGAGTGATCCAATGATAAATTAAAAAGGCCAAAAAACTTTGTCTGGGAGGACCAGAAGGTGGCATGGTGATTAAGGCTCTGCACTCGCTCATGGTCGACAGCGGTTCAAGTCCTGAACCTAGAAGCTTGAAGCTCACACTGGGCACATGTGCATGTGTGCCCAAAATCCTAAGAGGAAAATGGAAGAGAAGGGATTGTGGTATAGAAAGGAATGATTTCTCACTTTCTCTCTTTTCTTCTGTCTCTTTTACTATGGTGAGCACACATGCCCTATAGCGAAAGTCTTAAAAAACAAACAAAAAAACAAACAAACAAACCAAAAAAAACCCTTTGTCCAGGAAGAATCTGCTTTCTGTAGAGATCTTTATTCTCTTTTTCTCTCTGTAGGGTACGTAGTTCACTATTATTATAACTAGATCTCAGTATCTATAGGTTTCTACATCTACCAGTTTGACCAACTGCAGATTGAAAATATTTGAAAAGAAAATCAATAAAAAATAACAGTAATCACTCAGCCATGGTGGAGCGAGTGGGAGGGCACTGCTGTGCAATGGGTGGGGCCACATGGAAGGCCCAGGTTTTGCTCCTGGCCCAACCTACACATGCTGGGTGTTCCTAGCAAACTGGGAGGCTGGGGCACAAAGATCATGATGTGGTGAGACCCTGTCGAAAATGTCTACCTCTTTCTTTCTCTTTTTTGAAAGACAAAATACAAAAACATATGATAATGTAATAAATAAAGAAATAATACAGTATAACCATTATTTACATAAGGTTTACATTATGCTAGGTATTGTAAGTAATCAAGAAATGTGAATGTTACACCATTTTATGTAAGAGACTTGAATATCCATAAATTTTGGTATCTGCTGTGTGTGGGTATGGGATGAGGTGAGGTCATTTTTTTTTTTTTTTTAAGAGAGAGAGTATGTGCATTTGCCATAGAGACAAAGAGAGATAGCGAGACAGAAAGCAAGAAATCATCCCTTCAGGGATTATGGCCATGCCACAATCCCTTCTTCTTCATTCTCCTCTTGAGATTTTGGACACACATGCACACATGCCCAGAGTGAGGTTTTTTTTTGGAGAGGTTTTTGCTATAGGGCGCGTGCGCTCTCCAGACAGGCAGAGAGAGACAGAAAGCGAGAAATCACCCTCCTGGGGGATGGCCACGCCGCAGTCCCTTCTCTCCATTCTCCTCTCAGGATCTTGGGCATGCACGCACATGCACCCGGCATGAGTTTTGTCCCACTGGGTCCGGGACGTGAACCACGGTCAACTACGTGGGAGTCCAGCGACATAGCCATTACGCTAACTGCTGGTCTCTACCCCAGAGTGAGTTTTGAGCCACTGAGTCTGGGACTCAAACCGCTATAGACCACAGGGTAGTTCAGTGACCTAACCATTACGCCATCTGCTGATCCCAGGGTGAGGTCTTGAAATGAATGCCCAGAAGATATTGAGAGATGACAATATTCATGCCTGTTTTAAGATAATCAAAATTATTTTTGAAAAGTAATTAGTATAATATGTCTTAATTTCTTTATATATACATATTTTTAAATTTTATTTTTATTTTCATTATTATTTTTCTTTGTCTAAGCTACGTGTGCTGACTGGAGAGATAGTGAGAAAGTGAGAAATCACTCCCTGGGGAAGATGGTCAGTCCGTAATCCCTTCTTTTCCATTACCCTCTCAGGATTTTGTGCATATATACAAATGCACCCTGTGTGTTTTCCAAGCCTCCAGGTCTGGGACTCAAACTGGCCAGGTTGGATCCAGCATCTTAACCATCATGCTGCCTGCCAGCCGAACTTTTTAATATTGTTGTTTCTAGTTTCTTTTTAAAAAAAATTTCAGACCCAGTATCCGGGACTGATTCTCAATAGATTTGCTATATACAAACCCTCCCCTTGAAAGCAAGTCATCATGGAGTGGATTAGTGTGCAGCTTCCCTATGACCATACCTTGCATGCTGGGCCAAGTAGAGCACCCCCTTTCTAGCTATGTCTAGATTTTTAGTTCAAAGAGCTCTCTACTTTGGACTGGTCCCATCATATAGGGCTACAATATGTCTCAAAATACAGTACAGATTAGAACAGAGGCAGCAATCAGATGAAACAACTAGGTGGGGTAAATACAATAACAATTTAAATTCAAAGCTAAAGGAATCACAATGATAAAAGTAATACCCTAAGCTCAATTAGTGTTAAAGAAATTTATAGTAAATATGTCTGTGCGTGTGTGTATGTATATATATACATACATACACACACAGACATATTTATATATATATGTGTGTGTACATATATTAATATATATATATAATATATATATGTACATATATATATTTTAAATTTAAGAGTTTCTTCAGATGCTAAACAATAAGCACAGGGAAATATAATTGTGCAGAAGTCCACTAGATGCAAGTTAAAAATATGGAATATAGTGACTATGTGTGGAATTTCCCTTATAGGAGTTGTCAGTAACACTAAGGGGTACAGAAAATCTTTTCTGTTGTGGGGTTACTGCTGAACCTGGTGGACAGGAGATGTTTGTAGATTACATTTTCTATACAGTGATGGACTATTTCTAAGACAAAAATCTAAGCCCCACAAAAAATGTAAGACACAATCTCGAAGTCTCTAAGACCAAAAAAAAAAAAAAAAAAAAAAAAAATGCCTTTCGATGTGTAGTCAAATAAAATTCTTTTTTTATAATCCCAAAAGTACACACCGGACTTTAACCATGCATGCTCTAGTAATCATTGCCATAAAATCTAGAGGGTATAGAGTAAGTTGAATGGGTGCTGATGTGTTTGGCTCATCTAGTGAATTAACTATCCATTTCGAGTTACAGATTGATAGCTAGTGTTACCATTAGATATAAACATTCTAGTAAATACATTAAGGCTAGATTTTTATGTAAGATATTTTCCAGAAGGAAGGGAAAAATAAAACAAAAACTGAGAGCCCCCATCATGAAATTGAGAAGACATCTGTCACAGTGGCCAAACCTCCAGTAGGCTGCATAATGATTATGAATCTATTACTGTTGATCTATTACATAAATCTGTGGGAATAGAGAGCTTTTCAAATTACGCAGAAAGTAATCAACAGCCAACAGCAATAGCCCCAGGCTCTCACACCTGCTGCGTGCCTCCCACGGGAATGTGCACATCTCCAAGCTCTGTATTATTGGCAAGACAGAAGGAGTTTTCTTTCACCTTCGTATGGCTCTGAAATTGTAAAATAAACTATTGGTTAGTCAATCCCACAATAGGGGTGATAGACATCGCGCTGTAAAAGCACTGACATTGGAGCCATCTTCTGCCTCCTTTCCTCAACATCTCAAGCCCAGTTGGTAATGCTTACCCCTTTGGATTGCTCATTCTTTTTTTTTTTTTTTTTTTTTTTTTTTTTTTTTTTAATTTTACCAGAGAGCGCATGCACTCACCAGAGAGAGATCGAGAGATAGCTAATGAGAGTGAGAAGACCCTCCCTATGGGACATGGTCATGCTGCAATCCTTTCTATTCCATTTCTCACTTCTTTCAGGATTTGGGGCACAAACATACACCAGGCATGTTTTTAAAGCCATCTGTGGCAGGACTGAACTGTTCAGTCCATCATGTAGGATCCAGCTCACGTAAGCGCCAGGCCACAGGCTGTCCTGTCATGGCCTTTTTCTTTCTAGTTTCTTTCTATTACGCAAGTCACATACATTAAGGAAATTTAAAGAAGCTCTATAAACTAATGGGATGTCCAGTCTACCTTAAGGAAAGAGAGACAGAATGAGAAAAATGAGAAATGTGGAGGATTTCTTCAGAATTTTGAATAAAATTCTAGATAGAAATATCCTTTATTATGAAGGTAGAAATGTAAGCTATTTTGAATCAAACTGAGCTCAGAATTTATTGACGTATACCACTTGCACATGAATTTCCAAATGCTATTATTGCATACAGCTAGGTGGATAATTTGGTGGTCTGCATTGATTGTGAGTGAAAGATTAAATGCCCAATTTCCTACTCAGTATATAATATAGTGTCTATTTGTAAAAAATACAGTTGTTAACATTGACCAGAGGTTCAGGTAACTGGGTTCCCTTTGTATAACAACATTCACTCTCATTTGCATCTTTATCTATACAAAAATGGTAGTTGATTTCATTTTAGCCCATATAACAACCTCATGTAAATTTGAAAAAGGCATCTGTTCTTTAAAATATGTTCTTTATTTTTGTTTGTTTGTTTGTTGGTTTTTGAGAGGTTTTTGCTATAGGGCGTGTGACTTGCTGGAGAGACAGAAAGAGAAAGAAAGTGAGAAATCATTCCCGAAGGGGTATGGTCGCCCCACAGTCCTTACACTTCCATTCTCATCCCAGGATTTTGGGCACACATGTACACGTGCCTGGTGTGAATTTCAAGCCTCCAAGTCTGGGACTTAAACCCAGGTAACCATGTGGGAGTCCAGCACTTTAACCACCACTCCACCCACAGACCCCAAGATACATTCTTTTTTTTAATATTTATTAAATTTTATTTATTCATTCATTTTTTTTTTAATTTGACAGAGAGAGACACAGAAAGAGAGAGAAAGAGAGAGAGAGAGAGAGAGAGAGAGAGAGAGAGAGGAAGTGAGAAAGCAAGCCACCAGGTTCGGGACTTGAACTGTGGTCAGCCATGTGGGAGTGTCCAGCCCCTTAACCACCACGCCATCTGCTGGTCCCCTACATTCTTATTTTCTACCATAGCATATACAGAATTTAGGACATATATAAATCTATTGTGACAAACATGAAGTGTCCCCTAGAATTTTGAAGTATACCACTTGTAGAGCCCTATGTAACTATGAGGAGATCTCAAAACATTTTTGAAAACAATGGAATTAAAGTGAAAGTCTATTTAAGTGTAAAAAGATTTGAAATGCCTGCATGATTTTCCATCATAAACATTTTCCCTGATCTTTTTGAAGACCACTCACATGTTGGTAGTTTGTATATAGTCTCTTCCTCAAATTCCAGAGTATTGGTTCTTGGCAATCCCACATTTTACTGTAGTCACATAAATCCATCTTGGTTTAGTGTTTTCATCCTGCCTGTTATCTCCAGACACACTAGTTTGCACATTAGCTGACAGCTCTCATACCAGTAGTATTTGTAGCAAGCAAGCATCTGGGTCATGCTCATTTATTGTTATACTTCTTACAGTTTCATTCAGGTCTTTTTTTATAGAATGTTCTTGACATTAATTTGGCTGTAATTCATATGTCTCTCTCCCACTCTCTCTCACACACACTACACTCACACAGAGGAAAAGTCATTTTCTAATGAGGACACTAAAAATTAGAACAAAGAAGATGAGTGGATTCCTCTGAAAAATGATGTGAAGAGATATTTACAACTATTTTGTTGAGAAAGCCTGGAAATGCTTCACTAGGAACATAATGACATCTTTAGATCCATTTTGTAACTAAAGCAATTGTTACTCAAAAAAGGTCAACTGCACACAAGAGGGAAGAAGAACAAGAATGTTCAGTGTTTTTCTTATACTACCCAGTGGAGACTGCTCCCTAGTTTTAAAGTTCTACCGTATTTTTTTATTTTATTTTGTTTTGTTTTGTTTTGTTTTGTTTTATTTATTTATTTATTTATTTATTTATTTATTTATTTATTTATTTATTTTTGGGCAAAAATGTTCTTTGCTTAGAGGAGAAAAAGAAGATTCACCCAGCAATGATTAGCTAATGTCATGTACCTGTTTTATTTTATCAAGCAGTTGATCTATCTTGATCTCCTAAGAGTCTTATGTCCAGGATCAGTCATGAGTCTTGATTCAGACCTCTTTTTCACTGTGTGAAACTGGGGCTAAGATTTGCTGTTATTTTTTGTTTGTTTGTTTTTTAGCTATCTCCTACGAGTTAGCTTGATGTTAATTCTCTGAAATGGAAATAGTATATATTGATCGTTTCTGACTGGAAAATCACGCATCTGATCCAGATCCACTAAAACTACCCTACACACTATAGACCTGTGTTGGAGAGATGGAGAATGATAGAATGAACTAAAACAACGGTGAGTCTCTTTTGAACATTGGACATTAATGGCTTCATGGTTGAGGTAGATGCCTAGTGAGATTATCTATCTGAAATGTCGGGAAGTACTGCTTCATCTGGTTGCAGTCATGGCCGCAACCACTGTGTTGGTACCATGTGGCTTACTGCCAGGTAGGAGACAGAAAATGGACAGATTCTCACAATCAGACACAATTAATTGGAACAGCAGTGATCTCTTGACCTCATCAGGACAATTGAGGATCTTCCTTTAGGAACTTGAAATTCAGAATGAGAGAATATTAATTGCTCCTGGATATGATTAGTTCTAAGTAGGGATGAAAGCTGTGTGTAGTCACGTGAACTGGAGGGCAGAGAGAAAAAGACAAATGTAGTAGCCAAGCAGAGGGAGGCAGATAGGAGAAACTGAACAAATCCTGAAGAGTTGGGAGGGAGTGGTACTAAGAACTTTTTATTCTTAATTTTAATCTTTTCAGAGTTTAACCGCCATCCTACTCTTACAGTCTATAAGATAGTCCAGAGACCTCTCAGTCTTTTTCTTTTGCTTATTGTAGCTCAGTACTTACTGCAAGAACCTTTAACGTTGTTAGTCCATAATTTTGAATTTTCACCAATACACCTGATCTTGCTCACTAGCTCAATCAATAAAATTTCTATTTTAATGCATTTCAAATTCATATGTGACTTGGAGCAAGTCACTTGAAAGGATTCTTAGTAAAACAGGACACTCACTTCACAGAATATATGTGAAAATAAAGTGAGTTAGTATCTATGAAATCTGAATAATACTGTCTGGAACACATAAAGGGAACCAGTATGCTTACATTTTATTTACATTAATATTTTCAACTGAGGTCTTTCTATAAGAATAAAAACAGCAAGTTTGGAAACTTCTTTATGTTTTAGTTTAGCTCATATTTCCAAAACGGAGTTTTAATTAGTATTTGCAGTTAGTCCAGAGATCAAGCATTGCTTCGCTCATTCATTCACGCAACAAGTTATTGAACGCTTCATATGTTCATGCATATTTCTGTTTGTAGAATGATTCGAAATTAAGCTACTATTTAGAAACAATCTTACTAGGCTGTGCAATTTAGAATTGTAATTAATAAGATGCTTTCTCAAGTTTTATCTTATCTGCATTAATCATCCATTGGCTTCAGAGAAAATAGGACTGATAAAAAGATGTTCTTTGAAGATGATTCTGTAGTATATAGCTATATGTCAATGTTGGTTTAATAAGTAAAAGGAACCAGAGGTGAGTATGTTTTAAGCCTTATAATTGCAGAGGTGATTGAATTATTAAGAAGATGGACAGAATCCCACTAGGGATGATTACATGTGCCTTCATCTTGAACATTCTCTAAAAGGAAGGCTCTTTGATGCTCATGAGCATTTGTTCCAACTGGCCCACTGAGTATTAGAAGCTTATTCAAAGGTCACATTTTTGGGCAAGACTTCACTCGTACAGTCCAGATGGGCCAAAATACAAAGGAATGTAAATACTTCGAAGTTATAACTGTTAAAGCAAGGATTTGTAGACTGATTTCCTTAGATGTTGTTTTAACTTTCCAGCATTATATTGAAAAATGTCATGAATGATTCTCAAGAGGGGTTAAAGAGGACATGAAACCACCACCATCACCATTAATGACACACAACAGAAATTTGGTATAGAAAAATATCAGTGAAAACCATTTCCCTGAACAGTTTTAAACTGAACTCTCAAAACACTTCTGAGCTATACTCTTAAGAGCTATTGAAAATATTACTGAATTCAGCATTCATCTACCTGGTTCACTAAGAGTGCTGAGAAGGTTAAGCTATTAAACCAAACCTGGGTACTAAAACATGGCATCAAGAACTTCTACCCCTCATTTGTGTCATAATACTTTTTGGATATAGTCTAGTTTAGGGATTTTCAAGATATAGTCTCATATTTTTTATCCTATAATGTCTTCTTCATTTCTTACCCTGTAGATGGCTACTTTATCAAATTAAAAAAAAACATTTTATAACAAATATTTTGGAAACACTATTTACTTTTTTGAAATAAAATAGATAACAAAACCACCAACAATGTAACATGCTAGCTTTAACAATTTTAAAACATAAAAAGGAAAGTAATTTTATTAAAATGATTTGCTCAACTGGAATAGAAGATACCACCTGATGCCTGCACCTAAATGTTTGAGAAGATTTTTTTTTTATTAACTATACAGGTCAATTTGTGCATTCACAGAACACCTAGCATTCACAGTTTGCCCTCACTAAATCCCTAAGCCACTTATTATTAATATAACAAAAAAAATACCCTCCAAAAATTCTAAAACTCCCTTAAGTAGCCAGTACTATCCTCTTTGCTAACCATTACTTTTACCAGTCTAAAAGAAAATTAAACAGTAATTCCAAATGATAACAGTTTAGTCTATGATAAATTTATTTATCAAGCATGTTGATTACTAATATCACATTATCATCTTTTTCTTTCTTTTTAAAATATTTCTGTAGATTTTTGCCATAGGGTACATGCACTTGCCAGAGACAGATAGAGAGAGACACAAAGAGGAGAAGTGAGAAGTCACTCCCCAGGGAGGATGGCTATGCATAATCCTTTCTCCTCCATTGTTCTCCTCTTGGAATTTTCAGTACGCGCATACACAGAGGCTTGGCATAATTTTCAAGTTGTTGGGTCTGGGACTTGAATTGATGTCAGTCACGGAGTCCAGTGCCTTAGCCACCGTCCCACCTGCTGGCTCCACATCATCGTCCTTTAAAGTAAATAAGTAGTTCCTTATTTTCCAAAGTTCAGAGACAATTATTTGTTATTTTTTTTTTTTTTTATTTAAGGAAGTAGTTTTGACTTTATGCTCAGGAATAATATAGTATAAAACTTGCATTTTAGGAAATGCTAATCTCTGTTGCAAGATTAGGGGAGGTTCTTGAAGTACTATGTGCCATTACAAGTTATGGGTATTTTTAAAGAAAAAGAATAATTATATGGAATTTTCAGTTTCCACTAAGAGTTTCTGTTAACTGATCTATTAGGTCATTGGGAAAGTCATAACATACTTTTCTATGTTTTTTCTTTGCAAAAATGCATCATGACTTTCCCAACTACCCAATAGTTCCATTTCTAGATAATCCTCATCCACCAGGGCAGTCCACATATGAAAAATAACATCAGAATATTAGTAAGAGGAGGCAGACTTGGTGACCAAGTAGTTACTGGGTATTATAACTCAAAATAATGGAGCACAATGAGTAATTTTAAGTGTAAGTTTGAAATATGTGCATTTTGGCACCAGCAGATTGTTCAATGATTAGTCACTGGACTCCCATTAGTAGACTGTGATTCAAGTCTCATACCAGGCATCTTCAAAGCCATGCCAGGCGTGTGTGTATGTGTGTGTGTGTGTGTGTGTGTGTGTGTGCCCGAGAGGAGAATGGAGGAGAAGGAACTGCAATGTGGCCATCCTCACTAGTGGGGGTGGGTGTGATTTCTTGCTTTCTGTCTCTCTGGTGAGTACATGCACCATATAACAAAAACCTTTCTTAAAAGAAAACAAGAATAAACAAACATTTTAGAAGGCACTGGATAACTACTCCTATTAGGTCAGTTAATAAGATAGCCCAACAAAAAGAGCAGGGTAAGAGTGGAAAGGCAGTAAAAGTCGTGTTTGAACACCAGATTGTCCACTGCATAGCTGTTATGGCATAGGTAACATATGTATCTTTTTTAAGTCTCAATTTTCTTTCAAATGGTAAAATAATAAGATCTCCCTTGACCCACCCTAGTGGTACAGTGGTAATGCAATGCTCTATGAGGATGAGTCCGCATAGGTAGGTCCCAGGTTCACATCCCAAGATCTCCCTGTACATGCTGAGTACATGACTGTGCCCATAATCCTGACTGGCCAAGGCTCTGGGTGGGCCATGGTGTGAGAATTCTGCTGTGTGTGCTTGTTTCTTTTCCTTTCTCTCTCTCTGTCTTTCTGTTCTAGAACAAATAAATAGATTGTAAGAAAAAAAAAATAGTATTTTCCCTAGAAGTGACATCAAGCTATAAGGAGGGTGACATGTAAAGTTCTTAGATAGCACCTAACATAAGGCAAGCACTCGGTAAATTTTAGTTAATATTATTAATTAGCTCGTAAATCCCATCTTTTTAAAAAATTATTATTTTTAGAGAGAATCCCAGAGGAAAAAAGGAGAAAGTTCTGAATGAAATAATCTTTAGGCCAGTTTGTGACCACTTTGGTTGGAGTACCACATGACTGAATAATCTGTGTCTATTTAGAGTTTTGAGTCTACCCAAGTATATAAGTGTAAAACCAAATAAAGTAGATTTGAAGGTTGATCTCTCTGCTGGCAAATCTCTTTACATAAATATCCAGCAGTCTCTCTAGTGACCCGTGATAGAACTAAAATCTCAAGGACTAGCTCTGAGATGATCCTCAGGAAGAGGCACAGACCCAAATCTGGTCTAATAATAATAATGCTCATCTATGTTATCATACGGTAATTGCTCACTACTTGAAGATTTTGCCACCTATTGCCTTGGTTTCCTGATCGCAGTAGAGACAGAAAAGATATGGTACATTACTTCCCCATCAAAGGGTCCTGACCTAAACTTCTATGAGAAAAGATGAGTTAACAAGAGAAACATATAACAGATTTATTTAATCTAAATTTTACATACATGGGAACCTTCAGATTGAAAGACACTCCAGAGATGCAAACATAAAAGGCACAAGTAAAACCATTTTTATGACTACTTTTTAAAATTTATTTAATGAGAGAGAGAAAGAGAGTCTGAGAGATAGAGAGACAGGTGGTCTTTCCAAGAGTCTTCATGCTGCAGTTCACCCCCTACTCTCAGCCAGCCTGGATCATAGACATGCATGTGTGCCTGGCCTGTACAGGGAAACCGTTAGATGTGAACTTGGGACCTTCCTATGTGGGTATAACATTACAGAGCTTTACATTACTGCTATACCACCAGCTGGGCCTAGGCTTAGATTTGATGAAGAGACGTCTGTGTAAAAATGTAATTGCACAAAAAAGGAATGATGTAAAGTTAATAGTCTGGGTGGGAAAACCCAGCAAGTCTTGTCTGTCCAGATTCTTCCTAGTCTCTCATGTGGCAGTCCTTCCTCCTGGTTATGGGATGGAACCACTCTGGAATGTGAGTTTTATGATCTACTTTCAGATAAGGTCAGAAAGTTTCTTCATGGCCAGCCTCTAGACAGAAAGGTTGGGGAATGCTCTTATAGTTGGCTTTGGGGAGAAGGGGTCCTAGTGTCTATGACCCACTTTGCACAACAGGAGTTCTGGTTTGACTCTCTTCAGGGATGAAGAGGGGCAAGAGGCAGGAGGAGAGCAGAAGGTCAGAGAGACCTTGCTTCTGTGGCTGCTTTTCCAATGTCCTTGAGTTCAAGGTAGTTCACATACCAGAACACCCTATTGCTTTCCTGAGTTCCAATAGCTATAATCTTACATTTTACGTAACCACTTGAAAGACGGTTGTCTACAAATAAACCATTCCAAAACAAAACAGAAATGGAATAGACCAAGCCGTTAGGGTCAGATAATAAAAGGTGAACAACTCTATTTTTCAGAAAGCTCACAGCATGTAGGGTTTCTTTTTAAATCTCTGCATATCCCAATGTGGCAAATCTTATGGGTTTTATTTGGGGAAATTAGTTTTTTATCCATGGTCATGGAATTACTTGAAATTGCTATAAAAATAAATAGCAAAAATATTTTACTTTTAAACTTCACCCGAATGAGTTTAATTTGCATGCAACCAAAGTCCCAGGGACTGTGCATTGCATGCAGCTGCTCTGTCTGACATCAAAGACACTCCAGAGATCAAAACAAAATCAAGTTCTGAGGAAGCCAATCTCTTATTCTCATTCTTAATAGGCGTGTTTTTGTTTTCTCTGTTGGTGTTGGTCAGTTCAATGCATTATCAATGGACATCCTTCTTAACCTAAGAGGTAATGAAAACTTGGAAAATCTGACATCTGAGAAAGGAGCTGTCTGTGATAGAAATCTGAAAATCTGAAGCTGTGCTAAGATTCCAGGACCTTTATGCTGTTTCTTTTTCCCTTTTGCAGAGAGAAATCTTTCTATCATAAGATTGGATTTATGTTGCAACATTTCCCCTTCCTTTTCTTTTTTTCCTTTTTTTCTTTCTTTTTTTTTTTTTTTTTTTTTTTTTTTGCATCAGATCAACATGAAGATCATTGAATGTCCTTGTTAAGCTTTCCTGAGCCAAAAGACAATGTCCTTTTTCATGTTCTGGCATTTGTTGGGTGGGCTTGCCCCAGTGTTTGTGCTTTTTTTTTTTTTTTTTTTCAGGGAAGGAAAATTCAGAGCCAATCAAACTGTAAGATCCTTACTGGGTTAAAACCAGGCCAGTGTTGCTTAAGCGAGGGCTAACATTTTCATAGATCATGTCTGTGACAAAGATTGGAAGGACTACAGAAAATAGCACAACAGGATTCAATTCACGTGACAAAAGGAAATTGTACAAAGTTTAATCCATTCCCATTATAGTCTCAAGATTGTAATCTTGGATGCTGAGCCTAGGAAGGATTTTTTTTTTTTCCTACAATATGCATCATCAAGTTGCTTTAGAAGTGGTGCTGTGGGCTGGAGGGAGGCGGCTCAAGTTATATAACATGCAATTTAAGATAATGGCCTTTGAAAAGGAGAAATTAATATAAACAGACGAGGCCAACAAAGCTTCAGTCATCTAGAAGGTAGTTTCAATCACTACTGACATTAAACAATATCACCCCCACTGAGTCTACACTGTGTTTATTATCATTTAATTTCTTGCCCAAATCGTGCTTTCTTATCATGATGTTGCAGGATTGCAAACTCTGTTATGACTACAATTGGTAGAAAATGCATTCATCTGAGTGAGTAACAAGGTACAGAAATTGAGCTCTCTATCTTAACCTTTTGCAGCTTTAAATATTCTACCAAAAACATTAGCAAAAATGGAAGCTATAGCGTTTCCATAATTATCACAGCACTGTCTTTGTTCTTGTAATGATAGAATCCATACTTTCAATTTGGAGTGCTTAATAATAGCAGCTGTCTTGTCTGCTCAACTGTGGGATTTTTAGGGCTCCCATAATTATTCATTTTCTCTCACTTGACAGTGGGTGTTTCCTTGAAATATTTCAGGCCCCATCAGAAGGTAGGGTTTTAAAATCCTTTTAAGTGTTCGGCTATACATAACAATATTGAATTATACATTAATAAACCAAATTTAATTGACTCGGAGGTGCATCAGCCCTAATTAACACTATAGCTCAGTACTAAAAACTGATTGCTACGGACCATCAGACACACACAAATGCAGACGTAATGATTGTGCCATTAATGGATGATGGTCCACTGTCTCTTCGTCCCTGAAACCACACAGAGCTTTTCTTCATCTCTCCTGCTTTTTCCTTCTACCCATCCCCCTCTGCTTTTCCTTTTCCCCTTCTCTTATTTTCACAACATATTTGGAAATAATTTTGCATTTACAGAAAGTTTGCATAGATAATACAAAGATTCTGCCTTTCACCCAGTCTTCCTCTTAGTTTTTAGTAAAATGTATTAATAGGTAGCTGAAAAGCAATAGAAGAAAACAGAAACCTATCCAGAGAAAATGCAAATGGCATTCCATCTTTCTGATCTGTGTCAAGCTAATTATAATAATAAATAAAATATGAATATAGGGAATAAACAGCGCAAATCATTTTCCATTATTACGTACACTAAATGAATGGGTTGTTTCATAGTGAGAGATTATAACACACACGCATATGTATACCACCACCAACAGCAGTATGCCTTATTATTATGGGTAAAAATTATATGTTGCTAAGTGTGCTTGTGTGTGCCCAGAGAGTGGTTTAAAAAATGAAGAAGGTAGCTTTATGGGCGAGGCCATGGAGGTACTAGAGAAGGTAATTGAGGGAGAGAGGTTTTTATGATTTAAGAGAGCCCAGATAAAGATTGAATGAGTATAAATGAGTGTCTGTGTGTGTGTGTGTGATGAGAGTAAGGTAAGATGCATGAGTAGAGGTGGGCAAGCAATTATAAGGTGCCATTAGGACATTTATGCTGATATTTGTAGACTTCTGCTCCTTGATATGAAAGAATGTGTCCCAATGATTACACAAAGGTAAGGCCTCACTTTCTAAATGATTCTTTATGACTAGTCTAAACAATTTATTCCAAATTTTTTAAAAAGAAATAAAATATTACATAGTTTCTCTATAATTATAAAAGTATATATATATATGTGTGTGTGTATACATATATATATATATATATACACATATATATATAAATTTTATAATAGGAAAATATTTAAAATGTATGAGTCCTTGTCATTGTACAAAATTTTGAAAACGTATAATAGCAGTAAAAATAAATGACCTGTCAGGGCCAGC
Organism: Tupaia tana; assembly: GCA_026018925.1. NCBI lineage: Eukaryota > Metazoa > Chordata > Mammalia > Scandentia > Tupaiidae > Tupaia > Tupaia tana. The sequence continues at coordinate 196,313,335 of JAKSZU010000006.1, read as the reverse complement.
AGATGGCATAGTGCTTAAGGCCTGGATTCTTAAATGACCAACTGTGGTTCAAGTCCTAGACCCAACACCTTGAAACTCACACGGGGCATGTGTGGATGCATTCCCAAAATCCTTGGAGGAGACTAGAGATAACGGAATGCAACATGGCCATCCCCCTTGCGGGTGATTTCTCACATTTTCTCTGACTTTCCATCAAGTGCACATACCGTAGAGCTCTCTAAAAAAAAGAAAAAAAAAAGAAATGACCTTTAATTTTACCATTCCCAGATAACCAGTCTGAACAATTTAATATATTTTATTTTTTTTATTTTGTCTTGTTTATACCTCATAATTGTTTGAAATTCCTGTATGTTATTTTAAAGTCAGTTTGATTTTTATATCCATTTATGACACTAGGACTTGAACAATACCATCTCTTTCTCTAAACCCTATAAAAACATTCTAGGAAATGTTTCTGGCCATGCAGAGGGAAATATGTGGCTATAATCACTGGAAAGCATTAAGGGGACCATTCCAAACGTGGAAGGTGTCTACTGACTCCCAAACACAAGCACTGCTCTACTCCTTGCTGAGGACAAATATTTTTTTACAATTGCAGTTTAAGAACTCTAGTTGCCATGTTTTAACTTCTATGTTCACCCTTGCCATTTTCACTTATTGCTATAACATTCATTATTTTCCCGATCTCTGTAGCCATACTTCTAAGAGATGAGCAATCTTGGCTCTTAGCGGCTTCCCTAGCACCATAATCAGTCAGTCCTCAAAAGGATTTATTGAGTAAATAAGTGTTTATCTTTGAGGAGGGTCAGTGTCACACTTGAGCCAGAGAAGCTGATGCACCATGACAGACCGAGGATGTCAGAAATGTCAAGAGCAAAGAGTGGTGGGGACATCAGCCACCATCCTGTTGCAAAGCAGTGCCATCACCACAGGTAAGAACGACCAGCGAGTCTGATTATGCTTCATGCATAGGAAGCTTTCTCCTTCTCGTGAGGAAAGTTATGACCTGGAAAAACTCTTTTTATATTTTGGTCTTCAGAATCACATAGTTTATAATAAAATTTACTTTCCCTAGATATTAGAAGCAGAATCAGGGGCCAGCTTAAGGTCTACTTGTCTCTTGGAGCACCCCAGTGGGCATCTAAGTAGTTTGAGGGTAGTGCAATCCTTTTGTTTATGTTTTTATTTATTTATTTATTTTTTAGAGCTTTTTTTGCTATAGGGTGTGTGCACTTGCCAGACAGAGAGACAGAAAGCGAGAAATCACCCTCCCGGGGGGATGGCCATGCCACAATCCATTCTCCTCCGTTCTCCTCTTGGGATCTTGGGCACGCACGCACACACACCCGGTGTGAGTTTTAAGCCACCGGGTCTGAGACACGAACCACAGTCGACTACATAGGAGTCCAGCAACATGGCCATTACGCTAACTGCTGGTCCCGAGGGCAGTGCAATCCTTAAGTGTAGTATATAAACATGCTCATGCAAATTTATGTAGAGGTAAATGTAAAATAAGCATTGCATGGCATTTTTAGGGAGAGAGCACGTTATAGAATTACACCAAGAAGAACAGGATGTTGCAGTTGCCAAAGTCTGAATTGTTTGATTGTAGCTGATGACTGTAGCCGTGACCTCAAGAAAGGCACAGAGGAAAACAAAGTAAAATAGAAAAAACTCGTCAATATGTCTAAAGCTCAGTAATTTATTGCGAATCTGTAGCTCTGATGGTCTAAAAGCTCCAAGAACATTTTTTAAACTGATGGTTTGGGATATTCATTTCAATTTAATAAATATCTATTTAGTATTTATGATGTGCCAAGAACTATTTGCATTGTTAGAACTGAAATGTTGAATAAGACAACAGAGCACACAGGCCTATGGAGCTCATCACTCCACAGGAAATCCAGATCATTTAGATACGTACTTATTATGAAGGATGATTTTAGCTGTGACAGAAGAGCTGGATTCAGTAGAGAACTAGAACATTGGTGTGTGCAAACTGGGCATCAGAGAAAACTTCCGAGGCAAAGTGACAGCCAAGTTGTGACCTGGCTTAGAGGTATACTGTAGCCTACTGAAGCAGGGACAGTGGTATGAGCTAGAGGAGTGAAACCAAACCAAACAAAAACTAAACACAAAAGAATAGCATGAGCAAAAGCTATGAAGGTTGAGAGATGTGTGTTTGTGATGAGTGATGAGAGGTGAGGCTGGGAGGCTAGTCAGGCTTTGTTTTCCATGTACTCAGTGGGAAGTTAATAGATAATATAAAACATAGGCAAAAAATTTAGGAAACTTGTGTCACCCCTGTAAGACTTTTTAGAGCCTGTCCTGTGTGAATGTGAACCACAAATCTGCAGAGTTTAAGGTTCCTGGAATGAATGACTGCTATGCCATTGTGCCTTTTTAGCTGTCTCTAGAAAGCTAGCACTGTGATCACCTCTCTCTTTCCTCTTGAACTTGGAAAATAACATTGTGAGGAGGAGAATAAATGAGATTTCAGGGACAGGATTTAATTTCTTGGTCTACTTCCACTGGACTGTACCTATAGGATGGCATGCCCATTATGGAATCTTGATTAATTCCAAAATCTTTATTTTTTTAAGCGAGGTACTGGTATGGATTTTTACCCTCCTGTAATGTGATCAGGAGACAGGAACCTCCTCCACCTCCACCCCTCATCTACCCACAGAAATAATGAGTTTTACTTTCCATTCTTGAAGAGGTGTTTTCTCCATATTAGGTGCATATTTTAAGGGCTTTAATATATTCTGCTACTCAGAAACTTTATCTGTTTGGTAGCCACAGCCACCCCACCATGAAATGAATGAGTGAGTAAATAAATATATAAGTAAATAAGGATACAGGCAGCATGCTCTAAGAGCAGTACATCTTCTTGACAGAAAATCAATATACAGTGGTTCTGGAAATCGAGACCGTTGAGCTAAATTTTTGTTTACCTTCCAGATAATTCCAGTTTCTGCTGTCATCAGAAAGGTAAAAAGGGAGCCATCCTATTTCATAAAACCCTTTATGGGTCATGACAAACTATCTGCAGTTATATTCATTCAAATTCTAAATTCTTCCCAAATTCAACTGACAGATTGTACACAACTAAGTGATGTGAATAGCACAACTAAATTCTGTGTATGATAATTATTTATTGATCTACAAAGCACATTCTATTTGGATCTATACTAGAACGAGAGCACAAATGTGTTGAAAGCTCATAATATCATATCAAGAACAACACAGACGAGAACATCTCCTTAGCTAGTGTTGGGATTTAAATATTGTTGCTAGATAAAATCTTTGTTTCAATTTTCTTTAATATGTGTACAACTAAGTTGGGAGATGTCAGTTTCCATGCCTAAATCCAGATTCAAGAAACTCCTTTTTAAAAATTAATTACCAATTCAGCCATTACACCTAAATCCTTTTTGGTGTTTAAAATGTACCATTTTATAAAGATTATAAATTTATAGTCACGTAAAAATCAGTGATTGGGACCAGCAGGTGGCGTAGTAGCTAAGATGCTAGACTCCCACATGGCTGACCATGGTTTGAGCCCTAGACATAGTGGCTTGAAAGTCATGCTGGACAAGTGTGTACCCAAAATCTCAAGAAGAGACTAAAAGAAAAAGGATTGAAGCATGCCCATCCACCCTGGGGAGTGATTTCTCATTTGCCCTCTCTCTGTCTTGCTCGCTCTGTCTCTCTCTAGTGAGTGCATGCGCCCTATGGTAAAAACCAAAAAGAAAAAAGAAAAAGAAAAAAAAATCAGTAGTTTAAAAATTATCTTATTTTAGTTAGCAAATCCCACTGCAGTAAAAATCCCTTCAATTCTTCCATTTGCTTTGGAAACAGAGACCTGATATTTGTTTTAAACATTGACTTTGACACAGTCCTGCCTAGGATGACACATGGCTGAATGGCACCATCATGGTTGACCTTTCTGCAGAAGTCCAGCTGCAACTCACTGTCCTCATGCAGTAGCATAAGTCCCTGCCTTCATACCTACAGGAGTAAATGAGAGTGACCTGTGTGCCCTTATCTACCATTAAGTCAGTCCCAAACATAAAAGTGCTTAAGTTTCATCTGAGAAGCTCGTTTTAAATCTTCATGCCTAGACATTCTCCTCTACTAAGTCTGACTTAGGTCCCGGGGATTTCATTTTCAGCATCATTCCAGGTGTTCTAATGGAAGTGCTCCTTCAGCTTAGAGATTCTTCACCTTTGTATTCTTGGTGTTGGGGCTCAGAAATGATACCTCAAAGCCTGGTGCTCGGACACACTCAAAGTGCTTTGAGCTAAAGGAGAACCAAGGTCTCTCTGGCCTTCTCTTGCTCCCCTGACTCTTGTCCCTTTTCTTTTCCCAAAGCACAGAGATGCTTTCTCTAGATTCTCCTTATCTGCATTTAGACCAGATACTCCAGAAAAAAAATGTAACTATTCTGGATCCACTACCCAGGAATCTCATCATACTGGGGGGACTGACTTTTTCTTCCTTTAGGTTTTTGCCATAGGGAATATGTGCTCACTGGAGAGAGACAGAAAAAGGGAAAGGGAGAAATCACTCTCCAGGTGGGGGGACTGCCATGCTGCCATACCTTCTCCTTCATTCTCTTCCTGGAATTTTGTGCATGCACACACATACACCTGGAGTGATTTTCAAGCTGCCAGGTCTAGGACTTGAATTGTACAATAAGCCCTGTGGGAATCCAGTGCCTTATCCACCATACTACCTGCTGGCCCCAAGCGATAATGACTCTTAATGCAGCAAAGAAGACAGATAATAACACCACACCTGGATGGGCTTTGTCACAAGATGCTACCTGTTTGTTGGATCCATTCATTCTCTCCCAAAGGCCACTTACTTTATTCTAAGTCACTTATATCTCTCCTTCCTTTGCCCCTATAATTAAAAAATATAAACTTCTAAATTTCATTTGGTCATCAGGTACCCAGTTTTCTTTCTGTGATGCTCCCATGCATGTATTTTTTTTTTCTATTAGTCTGTCTACTACCAATTTATTCATAGACTCAAATTATCATCACTTCAGAAAGTGAAAGGAGTGTTCCCCTCACCCCTAATCTGGCACTAAACATAGCACCTAGTACATATCAGACTTTTTGCTTGCTTTGTTAGAAAGATTTTTGTTATAAGATGTGTGTGCTTGCTGGAAAGACAGAGACAGAAGACAGAAAGCAAGAAATCCTCCCCACCCCACCCCCACTGCCCACAGAAACGGCCACACCACAATCCCTTCTCCTCTATTCTCTATTCAGGATTTTGAGCAAGCATGCACTTGCACCCGGGGTGAGTTTCAAGCCACCAGGTGCTTGACTGGAACTATGGTGAACTATGTGGGAGTCCAGTGACAGAACCTTTATGTCATCTGCTGGTCTTGACATACCAGACTTGTAACAACCATATTTTAAATAAAGTTCAAAGAAACTGAAATTTGGTCAAAGGTATGGCTGTGTTAGCGAGAATAGTCTGGGTCATATACTAGGAAGAAACACCACTCAAGTCTCACTAACATAACACAGGCCTATTTCTCTTGCTTATGGCTCAAGCTGCTCTCCAAGGTGCCTAGGATCTGTGAAGATACTCAGGGATCCAGGCTAAGAAAGGCAGCATTATTCAGCTTCCCCTTCTCACTGCACACTGTAGCTTTAGTGTGGCTTTCATATTCACCATGGAAGGGAGAAGGGTGGAAGGTGCGTTGGAAGAGTTTTGTCTGCTAAGGGCTTTGGCTTGGATTTAATGCACGCTGTTGGGTCATTGGAAAAGTCATGATGAATTTTTACATAGAAAAACATAGAAAATATGTCATGACTTTTCTGACAACCTAGTTTACACAAAGTCCATTGTTTAGAATTAGCATGTGGCCCCATAAAACTAAGGTGGCTGGGCTATGTGACACTCTTGTGTCCCTGAAGGAGAGAAGAACCAAATAGCAATGAGTATTAGGAGTCTCTATTTCTGAAGTAACATGTAGGAATACATTTTTTTCTACGTGCCTTTTATATATATATATATATATTACTCAATTATCATTTATGGACTCTTCTACTCTAGCTCTCTTGACTTGGCTCCCAGTGACTTAGCTGAATAGATATCTTCTGTTTTCATGGAAGAGTCTGTGAACAACAAGATCACAAAGACACAATATTTTTAGAGACTAAGTAAGTAGTCCTATAAAACACTTACATTACTTAAACATGATTTACTCAAATATTGAGGCCTGAGCTTTAAAAGGTAAAAATGTACTCAGAGAATTGAACACAGAAAATGTCTCCAAAGGCATTTGGTTGGTGCTTAGATACTAAATAAAACACGTGCAGATTTTACCTGAATAACTGTGAACTTTTTCAGAGTTGAGGACAGTGTTTCACACACCAAATGACTACGTGTGTTGGGAAACTATCTGATATGTTGGCAATATACTCAAAACAGAGAGAAAAAAGGGGTTCATGTGTAATCATTGCTGTATGAGAGCATGACAGGGATGTAGTGGGCAAACGATAGTTAAACTGGCAGTTTACAATCAGCCAAACAATTGATTAAAAAGTCTGAAACTTGTATGTGGTTTCGTTTTGTGTGGAGTCTATGAGAGTCATACTCAGTTTGAGCAGTACATTTCCCTCTCAGTTTTAGGTAAATGGTTAAAAATATTAAGTTGAGGGACCAGCAGCTGGCATAATGGCTATGTTGCTGGTCTCCCATGTAGTCAACCGTGGTCTGAGTCCTAGAACCGGTGGCTTAAACAAATGCTGGGCGCATATGCATGTGTGCCCAAGATCCTGAGAGGAGAATGGAGGAGAAGGGATTGCGTTGTTGTCATCCCCCTGAGGGGTGGTTTCTCGCTTTGTGTCTTTCTGGCTCTCTCTGTCTTTCTGGAGAGGGTACACGGCCTATAGCAAAAACCTCTCCAAAAAAAATATTCATTTGAGTATCAGAAAAGTAATATATGCTTTTTGGTAAAACTCAAACAAAGGAAAAGGAAAAACTAAAAATCTCTTTTCATCTTCTTTTCTTTTATTGCCAAATAGCATATGCCAAAGAGATCGAAAGATAGAGAAAGAAAGCGGACACCAATAGGACCTGGGCACATTGCAATCCCTTTTCTCATTCTTCTTTCCATCAGGCTTTTGGGCACACACATATGCTCAGCATGTTTTTTAAGCCATCAGGGCCATGATTTGAACTGTGGTTGGCCATGTGAAATACCGGCCCTTAACTGCTGAGCTCTGGGGTCAGCCCTCCATCCTCTTCCTTTCCAATCCCAGTTTTTAAATATTTTTAAGGTTTTTGCCATAGGGCATATGCACTTGCCATAAAGAAACAGGTGGAAAGTGAGAACTTACTGCCCAAGAGAGATGACCATGCCACAGTCCTTCCTCCAGTCTCCTCTCAGGATCCTGAGCAGGCATGCACATGTGCCTGGCATGATTTTCAAGTCACCGTGTCTGGCCATGTGAGAATCCAGTGCCCCAACCACTACACCACCTGCTGGCCCCCCAAATTACAGACTTTAAAGTCTTATTTCTTTATGTATATCCTTCTAGGTTTTTGACATGTATATTTAAATATATACCGAGAGAAAGCACTAGTGCTTACATTTTAGTTTACATATCCTAAGTGGTTTTGCTCTCATGTAGATCCCAAATAGCATAAAAATAAAGGAGGGTCAGTATTTGCTCACTTTTACCCTTAATCCCAAAGTCAGTGCTTAACACACCATAATTGCATAATTGAACAAATGATTCTCAAACTAGTGGTGTATCTTAGACAGATTTATACATGAGCCTTATTATTTTTATTGACAGAATAGTCTTCCAAAACACAAATGTGCTATAATATTTTAAACCATTTCCTATAGGTGGATATTTATGTAGTTTTTATTTTTTCACAATTAAAACAATACAGAAAGATGGGACCAACAGTTGGTATAATGGCAATGTCACTGGATTCCCATGTAGTTTACCGTGGTTCAAGTCCCAGACCCGGTGGCTTAAATTCACACTGGGTGCATGTGCATGCATGCCTAAAATCCAAAGAGGAGAATGGAAGAGAAGGGATTGCAGAGTGGCCATCCCCCCTGGGGGGTGATTTCTCACTTTCTGTCTCTCTGTCTCTCTTTCTTTCTGGTGAGTGCACGCGCCCTATAGCAAAAACCTCTCCCCTCCAAAAAAAAAAAAAAACCCTAAAAACATAAAACAAACAAACAAAAAAACAGTACAGAAAGAAACATTCTCATGCATCAGTTTTGTTCTTGAGATGAATTTATATAAAACTGATTCCTGGAAATGAGATATTTAGTTCAAATAAGATAGCCGAAAGTCATGAGCTTTTTAAATGTTGATAGACACCAGTGAAATGGCTCTTCACCTTTTTGGGAGAATCACAGAACTATTTGACAATCTACTAAAAGATCATGAATCTCTCGTGGTAAATTACGCTACTGTCCTGGATAATTGCAGCAAATACTAGGCATGGCTGCTAGGTTAAGAACCTCTGCTTTAGAGTGGTACATTCACTGCTGAGGCTGACCCCGTCATACATGGTCTCGGCTCTGGCGGCAACGTGGTCTGCCAGCTTTCCTCCAAAACACAGATGCTCTCTGAAAGGAGAATTGTGAGATTTTGAGATATTACATATATTTTACCTTGTGTGCACTCAAAGCTCAGTTTACCTTATTTCAAAGGCAAATGCTTCAGTATTAGTACCGTAATGTGACCTTCTGAACTCCCACACCTTTCCACATCAAAATCCCACAGCCGGCCATGATTTTGTTATTTCTTGCTTTAAATTTCCCTAACTGCTCTATCCCAGTGATATTATAAGACTATTAGAGAAAAGAAGGACTACAAGCTGTTTGCTTCCAACTTGATTGCATCGGATTGAATTTTGCCGAGCTCAAGTACGAGGGTTGCACGGAGTCACAGAAGAGAACTGCAAGAGAAGACAGTTATTGCAGGTTGATCCTTCCTAGTCTAAAAATCAGAAATCTTCCAAACTTTAAAACTTCTTAGGCACTGACATGATGCCACAAGTAGAAAATTCCAAACCAGGCCATATGTGACAATCATAGTCAAAAATGTCTATGTATATATAAACATTGGGAGCATACCTTTAGGCTATGAAATAAGGTATGTAAGAAAAAAAATTGCTCAGATATGGGTCCCTTCCCCAAGGTATCTCATTTGCAACTATCTCAAATTTTGGAAAAAAAAATCTGAAATCCAAAATACTTCTGGTCCCAACAATTTCGGTTAAGGAAGAATGAGCCTATTACAGCTAGGGAATGCTTGCTCAGCAGATGTGCTGAACTCAACCTGCCAGTGAACAGAGGGGAACTCGAAAGTGACCAGAGGGGAACTCATACCACCCAGCACAGGAAAGTGGGTCAAAGCAATTACAGTTTTGTAATTCTTGTGTTGAAACAAGTAACTGTTGATATGCCCAGGCAACACCAGCCAGCCACTGTCTCCCTTATCCATTGCGCTTCTTTAGTCCTCCAGGTTAGTTCATTTTCTTTGAAGGAAAAAAAAATTAATAAATAAACAATGAATTTAATTAATACTCTCTCCTATTTTAAGAGGAAACAAAGCCTTAGCTAAAGTAAAGGCTTAAAATTTTAGCAGCCTTCAGAAGGAAGGATGCTTGCATTTAAGGGACTCTCATTTATTTACAGGAGAATAAGGTATTCTTGGTTTACTCAGCTCATATGATCGAGGCCTTTCTTCATTTCATTTCTGACAGAGGAACATTTGGATAATTCAGAGAACCGACTTTGACATCTTTAGCAAGTGGAATCTCTTGGCTGGGCTCATTTCCTGGTTCCTGTGTTTTCATAGCACAGTTTCAAAGACAGTGTAAAGCCAACACACACTTAAAATTCTTGGTCTCTATCAAAACAAATCTGCCATTTCCTGCTTTATTTTTTCAGTGAGGTTCATTACAGTGCTAAATTTGAACCTCATTAGAGAATAAAGTTTACACCTGTCTTTAGATCATTCCAAAAAAGTAATTTTCCTATTTTATAGTAAATGCTACTGTATGTAAACTTGAAACTCATACTTAATATTATTGAATGAAATTGTTATCAGACTTAGGCTTTAAACAATGAGGGGAAAAGTGTGTACTGCCCTTTAAGAAATCAAATAGAAATTTGACAAAGGAGGAACTAGTTTAATGCCAATAAAACATTATAATCTAGGCTCTTCCTACTCAAAAGGTGTTTTTGTTTGTTTGATTGTTTTGTTTTGTTTTGTTTTGCACCAGTAGTATTGCCAATTGACACTTAGGAGCTGATTAAAAGTATAAATTCTAAGGGCCAGCAGATGGTGTGGAGGTGGAGGTTAAGGTGCCAGATTCCAAATAGCCGACTTCATTGGTTCAAGTCCTGGGCTCAGTGGCTTAAAAATCATGTCAGAGATGTCTTCATGTGTATCCAAAATCCTGAGAGGAGAATGAAGATGAAGGGATTGCAGTCTGGCCATTCTCCTGGGAGGTAACTTCTCTCTTTCTCTCTTTCTCTCTTTCTCTCTCTCTCTCTCTCTAGCAAGCACATTCACCCTATAGCAAACAAACACACAAAAAAGTAGACGCTAGAGTTCTACCCACGATCTGTCTGTTTATGTTATTCATTTTAATAAGATTCCAGATGATTTGGAGAAGTGCTGATCTTGGCCACTATTCTGAAGCAACATAGATGCAGGAAGGGTTCAACCCTTAAAATAGACCTTTGTATGACTAATTCCAACTATAGTAAGTATTTACAGTTCTCAAGATTTTAGCATTCCAAGTTAATATTTGAACAGAACAAGTACAGAAGGCATGGACTTGAAGAAATCTTCCTGAAGAAAAGAAAGTCAAAAACACACCCAAGTTCTTCACAGAGAGGTTGAGAGACATCTGCAGAGAACATCACTGTGAAAAATCATCACTGCTGAGTGATCAAGGGAAGGCAGAGGATGATTCAGCTAAGATGAAATTTTTAGTTGAGGAAAGGATCAAGGGCTCAAAACAATGAATTAAAACAGACCTGCTTTGTTTTTGCTTTATACACTTAAGCTGCTAATTTATTATTAATTGAAATAAATAACTTTCATAACTTTTACAAATTTTGTCCAAAAATGCTACTCATTTTTGTGGTTATTTTTCTTTTATAAACATTAGGCCTTGGCATAGTGATACTAAAACTTTTTTCTTATTTATTTATTTATTTTCAGAGAGAGATTTTGCTATAGGGTACATGCACTTACCAGAGATTCAGAAAATGAGAACGAATTCCCCAAGGGGGGGGGGGGGCATACCACAATCCCTTCTTCTCCATTCTCCTCTCAGGATTTTGGGCGCATACACACACACATCCAGCAAGAGTTTTAAGTCACTGAGTCCAGGAATTGAACTACAGTTAACTATGTGGGAGTTCATCAATGTAGCTAATACACCATATCTGCTGGTTCCTAAAACTTTGTTCTTATATTCAGTAAATGGTTTTTAATGTGAAGCACTGCTTTAGATACTTTGTATACAACAGTGAATATAAATCTCTACCCTTGTGCAGCTTGTGTTCTTGTGGGAAGACACAGGCAATAAATACTGAAAAAATAAAACTTAACTATGTATTAAGTTGGAAGTGTTAAGTATCATAGAAATTGGATTGAAAATTGGTAGAAGGTTACAGTTTTATAAAGGGTGATCCATCACAAAGGTAACTTTTGAGAGAAATTTGAAGAAAGTAGGAAAAGGAGGAGAAAGTAGAGGAAGGCTTGATTCCCTTGGCCAATGGATGATAAATGTTAGACTTCTATATACTTACTATTTTTATCTATTTAAGGAAGAACAGAGGAGAAAGTATTCTTTCCCTAGTTTATAATATGATTGATAATCTCCTGCTGTGGCAATAATAGGAAACCCCATTTTATAATTTTATCTATCATTATCTTTGGTGAACCATGTAGTAAGTCTGGTGTAAAACTCAGATTTTATATTTCAGTTGCATCTGAATACAAAAAAGTGAAACTTCTTAATTTTAATGTAAAATCTAGGAACAAAGTCCACGACATCTTTATTATGTGCTCACTGTGTAACAAACACTTTCTCCCCTAATCCCCTAAAGCTGTTTTCATTTACTGAATTCTTCCCAAGCTGTACAAAATCACATTTCGTCATTTTTTTTTCTTTTTGGAGAGGTTTTGGCTATAGGGTGTGTGCTCTTGCCAGAAAGAGAAACAGAGAGTCAGAAAGTGAGAAATCACCCCCCAGGGTGGATGGCCATGCCGCAATTCCTTCTCCTCCATTCTCCTCTTGGGATTCTGGGCACACACACACACATGCCTGGTGTGAGTTTAAGGCACCAGGTCCGGGACTCGAACCACAATTGACTACATGGGAGTCCAGCAATGTAGCCATTGTGCTAACTGCTGGTCCCACACATTTCATCTTAATAACATTGTCTTACAGATGAGAAAACTGAGGCCTATAAATGTTAAGCAGAACCTGTGGCCTTACGTGCCCAATAGAAGTTGAGTCTCCGCCCCTTGTTCAGAGTCCTAGAAGCATCTGTGTAAGGAACTACTTAAGGAGCTCAGTTTATGGCAGTTAAGGAATAGTTCATCAGAACATGGAAACAGGGGGGTGGGCAAGGGGTGGATATCTTAGATGTCGAGAGCTGTGAAGCCAGTGTAAAATACCAATTCTGTCTGGAACGATGACTCAGGAACCAATTACAATGCATGTCAGTACCCAGCTGCCATTTCTGGCATGAACCCAGCAAGTAACCTACCCTGTCTGAGTGACATATCTAAATAAGTCTATCTTTGCTAGGAAGTGGGGGACAAAAACTACCCTCTCAGGGTCTTAGTATTGAGGTCATCATAAGCAACTTCCAAACTGAGTTGAAAAGGAGACTATAAACCAAACATCACTGTGTGTACCTCTAAAAAGAATCTTTTGATGACAGAGACCTGAAGTCATCAAGAATATGCACATTTAAGGAAACAGAGCGGTATGCACACATGATAGAAAGCTTTTCATTTAGAACTGTTAAGCTGAACGTCTTGACACTTGATCTCACAAGTTTTATGAACCCTACTGGAGAATGCACTTTATGTGGAATTCTCATTTCCTGACAACCCTGGATAGATCAGGCATAGCTGTGATAATGTTCATCTCTGTGTATTATAATGAGGCTGCCATGGTAACTCTAGAAGTCACTTTAAAAATGTGCAATTTTAAAAGTTCATTTCTTAGAAAAAGATTAAGCACAGCTATAACACTCATAATAATCTAATGAGACTTAAAAAGAACACTCTGACAAAAAAAAAAATAACATAGACTGCTCCAATTTCACAATTGCTGTTCTCCTGAGAATGACGTGGTCTACCTGTGACTTCTCTAATCAATAAAACTAGGAGGATGTTAGGTCAGAAACTTAATTAAATTTTGATGTGTATAGCTCAGCAGTAGAACTCATTCTGCTGCTACTTAGCTCAGGATGTTGCTAAGTAAATCATAGGAGCATTTGCATAGAAAACTTTGTGTATTTGTCATTTTCATAATTTAAAGAGCTAGGTAAAGTACTGGGTTGTTGGAAAAGTCATGACATATTTTTTCGATGTAAGAGTGTGTCATGACTTTTCCAACAACCCAATAAATGTTCCTAGCATTAGTTATTTAAAACTGGTTGACTATACATTTTACAACTGGTCTCAGAAATTCAGACTGGGAAGAAAAAAATAAATGTGACAACTGGGAATTGGGTATATTTTTCCAAGTTCAGCCCTCCATTCTCAACCCCATTTACCGCCAGCTAAAAAGACATAACTCAATGCCCAAGCTTCCTATTCATTGTTACAGAAAACATTCGTCTTTTTTCCTAAGAGAGATGGTGACTTTTAAAAATGTAATTTTGGGGGAGAGGAGGTGACTGCATTATACACAACTAATAAAAAGATAACCTCACACTCAGGAAGCTCCTACTATCTAAGACCTCATGAGAATCAGAAGCTGGCACTCCTGGAGGCAAGTGGTGATAAACTCTTGAAGTGCATGTTTAATTGGAACATCTTTTCCAACACTTGTCCTTGAATACTTACAATTTAGGATCAAGGCCCTGGCTATCAATTTAAATAAGTCTTTAATAAACCTTTATTAGCAGAAGATTTTTGTGGACATGTGCTAATAAAAGGGGAACCCTAATCTATATGCAAAATTCCACGTTGCTTAGAAAATTGAACTCCACAAAGCTTAAGTAGATATTGATTTAATAATTGCCTTTTATTATTATTGTTATTATATTATTATTATTATTAGAGAGATTTTCATATAGGGCACATGTGTTCACTGGAGACGGGGTAGGTATGGGGGGGGAATGGCCATTCTACAATCCCTTCTCCTCCATTTTCCTCTCAGGATTTTGGGCGCACACACACACACACACACACACACACACAGGCATGCCTGCTGTGAGTTTCAAGCCTTAGCCACTTTGCTGCCTGCTGGCCCCCAGATTGCCTTTCAAAGAAACTAAGGTACATGCTCTAGGATGCATAGAATGCTATTTCTCTGCGTAGGCTTCCTTTCCAAAACAGTCAACAGTGATCTGATCATGATTTCACCTGTTCAGTTAAAACAATGAAGCTCTGTGACTGATCCCCCTCCCCCTACTCCTCCAACGATCAGTTGAATTGGTATTATGACACTGTGTGGACACAGCAACAGAAATACTTGAAACTATTTGCTTTGAGTTCCTGTCAAACAGCCTTGCCATCAAACCTTGGCCCTCTCAACAACTTCTAGACATGCTAGTGGCAGTGGAATCAGATAGAGGTGAATGTGTTTCCTTGAATCTGGTGTCTAACACACAGTGGAAGGAAATAGAACATTGTATTAGGCCAATCAGACTATGTATTGGGCTTACTCATGCATTTGGTTGTAAAAAAACTCAGCCTTCTGTCCTGGGAACAGTGACAGGTCTCAGTCTTTCTCTACTCATGTTAACCAGAATCTTTCATAAACATTATGCCTAGTTTCATGGGAGCACTTCATGATTCTTATAACTTGAATTCTTAGTGACTGGGAGATTCTGTTTAACATGTGGAAACGAGAATACGTGAATATGAAAACACATACAGATAGTACTGATAGTTAATTTTATGTGTCAAATTGGCTATGCCACAGAACCCAGATATTTGGTCAAACATTATTCTAGATGTTTCTGTGGAGATATTTTTGAAATGAAGGTTAACATTTAAGTCAGTAGAATTTATGTAAAGCTGATTGTCCTCCATAATATGGGTGGGCCTCATCTAATCATCAGTTGAAAGCATCACTTGGAAAAAGATTGACCTTCCTAGAAGAAAATGGACTTGTGGTAGTAGATTTCCTTTGAACTTGAACAGCAACTCTTCCTTAGATTACCAGTATGCTTGCCTACCCTGCAGACTTTGGACCTGGCAACCCCCACAACCGCTGAGCCAATTCCTTGAAAAGAATTCTCCCTTGGTGTCAGCAGGCAGTGTGGTAGTTAAGATACTGGATTCCCACATAACTATCTGTAGTTCAAGTCCCAGATCAAGAAGCTTGAAATGACACTGGAGTGTGTATGTGTATGCCCAAAATCCCAAGAGAAGACTGGAGGTAAAAGGATTATGGTATGGCCATCCCCCCTTGGAGGTGATTTCTCACTTTCCCTCTCTCTCTCTCCTCTCTTTCTTTCTCCAGCAAGCACTTATGCCCTATGGTAAAAACTTAAAATAACAATAATAATAATAATAATAATAATAATAATAATTATAATTCTCCTTTCCAACTTTACACACATCTTATTTATTCTTTTTCTCTGGAGAAACATTCAATGCCTATCTCTTCACACAAAACATTTCATTGATTCTTTCTCTAGATCCAAAACTTCTAAAACATTGTAATGCAAAACAAAATATAAATAAAATGTGAGAGCTTTGATGTAGAAATGTCTGAAGGTCTGTGCCCCAGCAGCCCTAGGATCACTATTTTCCTGAGTTTGAATCTTGTCTAGTAACTCGGTGGCCTTGATCATCTTAATCTCTTGTTTTTCTGTGACTTCACTTTAGAATGGGGTTAATGGATTTACCTTATAGGATTGCTGTCTTGAAGATTAAATCAATGAGCACATGTAAAGTGCTTGAAACGGCGCCTGGCACATATTAAATGCTCACTGAATGTTAGCTGTCACATTTCTGAAACCCCCTCTGTTTGTCTAATTGCTTCAGTTTGCTCATTTCCCCTTGTTACTCTCCTACTTGAAAAAAATGTGGATTATGTTTGCTTGTCTTGAGCTATTGCAGTCTGAAAACTGACACACAATATTGCATTCCTTATTATAAATTTCAACTATTACATTTTTTGGATGGCTTATGCTGTTTGATGTAGAGATATTATATGTGTGTTCCCAGGGGACTGGGTTTTGCTTACTTATTGTTTAAGCACAACCATCTCCTTTGATTCTAGGATAAAGGAATGCAAAAAGTTCAAATAAGACTGGTAAAAATGAGAGAGATTTTTATTTACTAATGTTATAATCAAGACAGGCGGCATTAATTAAGTAATTACTTAAGGGAATAAAAATGTTGCTTTTGAGTTTGCTAACTATTCTTCCCTGCCAAGGGGTTGTTAGAGTTCTGTCTTTCACTATAACATATGCAAATACATATGTAATTAGAGCTAACTCTGGGTTTTCCTTGCTTTTTGAAAGAAAAGAGTGGTTCCAAAAAATAAATCTCAAAATAAATTTTGTTTGGCTTGGCAGTGCACCACATGATGTGGGAGGGAATTAGTGGATTCATTTTGTATGTGTGTGTACTTTAACTCTTAATCTAAAACAAGACTAAAACGAATTTTTGTTTCTATAAACTCTCTACTCATTATTTAAGGAAATGTTTTAGAATTGTGTTAAAAGAAAGGGGAGTCAATTAAGAAGGAAGGAATGTGTGTGTGTGTGTGTGTGTGTGTGTGTGTGTATGTATGTATTTTGCTCATGAATCCCTTAAGACATTGCTTTTTCCTCATTACTCTCTGTTTTTGACTTGTGGTATTGAGTTTCTCTTGCCTTTTCTTGATAAAGCATCATGTCCCGAAGGCATGCACTAATGTTGAAAGAAAACATTATTTTTCCCCCTTTGAGTATGGGAAAGATTGATGATGGAGACACTTTCCATCTTCTCATGAAGTTCTTTCTTTAGATCGTTACTAATAATTTAGCAATCAAATGTACTTGAAAGATGTAGATGAAACAATCTTCACGCTTTTTATCATTGGCAAAAGAACTTCTGATTTACAAGTGGATCAAGAAATATACATGCAATTCTCTGAAATATATTAATAACTCTCTAAATATATATATAAGTATAAATGATAAACTGAGCATAAAGTGATATAGACGAGCCCATATTTCTGAAATCATTTAAGTCATCTTCTGTCTTCCAATCAGCCTTCATTAAATCAATACAGATTGATGAGTGTTTATCTCTTTCTTGTAAATTTCCAGGAAGGAAGGTGCCTCATTTAAAGGGTAATCATTACCTATATAGTACTTGTATGCATATATATAGCATGTGCTATTTAAGAAGATTTGAATTACGTTTTAACTTGATTTGACCTTGTATGAAATATTGACTTCTCTTTGCTTCTCAGAGGACAGCCTCACTACCGCCTTGTGAAAGCAGTATTGTTATTCCCATTTTATGGAAAGAAAAGAAATGAGGCATAGACTTGAATACGTCATAGAGTGTGAACCAAAAAGGACTTTGTTTCTATTTTACTTAATGCCAGAATTCCTTCTATCAACCCAGATTTTTATTTTATTTTATTTTTTTATTTTTTTATTTTTAAATTGCCAGAGAGTCTGTGCTCACTAGACAGACAAAGAGAGGGAAAGGGAAAAAGCACTTCTGGTGAGGCGTGGTCACACCACAATCCCTTCTTCTCCATTTATTCATTTTGTTAGGATTTTGGACAGGCATGTACACTCACCTTGTGTGTTTTTCAAGACACTGAAGCTGGGGTTTGAACCACAGTTGGCCATGTAAGATCTGGCTCTCTTAATCACTAGGCTATAGGGGCCAGCCCTTCAAAAAAATTTTTTTTAAGTCTAAATCATTTCTTACAATGCTATTATGAGTGGAGGAAAAGTCTCAGGTGATGCAATGTTTCTGCCCTATGCTTGATTTTTTCAAACATCAAAAAATATCTCCAGTATTTAAATAAAAACTATTTATAATCACACTCCATTTGATACACTGCATTGTCAGAAAAGTCACGATGTATGTTTTGCATAGAAAAATGGAAAAATCGTCATGACTTTTCTGATGATTCAGTTGTATGGTACTCATGAGTTAATTTAGGTCCTCATTTTCAATATTTCTGTATATAAAATCAGTTTGTGTTTGGGCGCTATTTGGTGTTGATTAATGTAGATGTGTGTCTGGTGTATTTTCACAACTTCTAAGTGACGTGAGAAATTATCTCATAAACCACTTGAAATTGGAGTCCACTAGATCCAGAGGTAGTTTGGCCTCTGTCGTTGGCTTAGTCTGGCTATTTTCCAGAGTTTGGGATGAGAGATGTTCCCTGATAGTCATGCTAAGCCCTGTTTATAAAGCCCATGTCTCACCTTTAACTAGACCCTTCATCCTCTTGTCCCTGAGTTTTATCCCCATGGCAAGCCCATCTCATCTTTTCTCTGTGTTCTCCTGAGTTGATAATGACACCTCAGAGTCTGAAATGGCATACTTTTACCAAAGCCCTTTCTTGGGGTTGCTAAGCAGAACCTTATTTCTCTGTCTCTGTAAGCCTCGTTTCTCATCAGGCTTCTCCCCTAATCTCTCTTATTGCTCCAGATTTTCTTTTAGTGCTAAAGGAGTTTTCCCTAATATGTTCAACAGATGCTCCTTTCTCATGCCATCTATTCAGAGCACCTAAAAGTGCTCTATTGTGGAGCCTAGCATATATGCTTGAATATACAAACACAGCAATCCTCCTTTTCTTTATTGATTTGCACTGAAATCTGTGCCTTGGCTAAATAAAACACTTTACCATCCCCATATTAGGCTGCCCATGTGCTGAGACATTTGTGTCTCCTTTAAATGCACCAGAACTTCCCAGCTTTGCTTCCAACAATATTTTAACAGATAGCATGCTGCCAAAAACCGATCAAAAGCTTTCCAAATCTTCTTGACAGCATTATTGATGACAGATGGTTAGCCTCCACATTTTACTAACCGTAGGACAGTATTAGAAATAACACCGCCTCAATACGATTATGTAGTAGGACAGCATATGTAATTCCTCTTCACCTCTTGACCCTTGCAAGAACATAAATATTTAGAAGACTTCCAAAATATCAGACGAGCTATAATTGCACATGCTTTTATGTGAACTGTTTACTTACTGGTAACCTTAGCTGGAGGGGAATTATTTATTTGTTTTTCTTTTCATAGGAATCACAAGTGTCATTCTACTATATTTGTAATGTCCATTCTCAGAGGTTACTAAAGAAAAGCAGCTCATTTTTCCATGAGTGAAAATGCTCTGAAAATAGATGTACCGAGGGCTTGAAGATGTAATTTCTCAGAAATCTGCTGTTGTTTCCAGTTAGGAATTTTTAAACCAGAAATAAAATGATGTATTGTTTTTCCTAGTCACTATCTTATTTCCTGTGAGTATTAATCCTTGGCCTATAAGTATCATTTAATATTGCACAAAAGATGTTTTTAGTATAGCTGCTTATGTAAAAAATTAAAAATTTTAGAACAGTTATAAATTTGAATAAGTCTCTTGGGCATCAAAATATACTCTGATGGTAAATAATTTACTAGGAATGCTTGGAATGATTGTCGGTATTCTTAATTTCCTACATACACCCAAATATTACCTTTCAGGATTATAAACTTCCTAAAGGCAAGGATTATATCTGTCTGTTCACTATTGAATTCCCAGCCGTAAGAATAGACTCTGCTGTCATAATAGGTGTTCCATAAAAATATGATAACTTTCTAGATAAACAGATAGGTACATGGGTAGATGCATTTTTCTAGTGCTGAAACACATTACAGTGTTCATCTTTTCCTGAAGAAGCACGTAGTGAGAGTTGGTATATATTCTAAATAAAAGCCTGGCTTTAGGGACCAGGAGATTGTGTAATGGTCACATCACTGAACTCCCACATGGCTGACCGTGGTTTGAGTCCCAGACTTGGTGGCTTAAAACTCATGCTGGGTGTGTATGCATGTGTGTCCAAAATCCCAAAAGGTGAATGGAGGAGAAGGGATTGTGGCATGGCCGTCGCCCTTGGGGGGTGATTTCTCACTTTCTGTCTCTCTGACTCTGTCCGTCTCTCCAGTGAGCACACAGGCCCTATAGCAAAAATCTCTCTAAAAAAAAAATAAAGCAACTGGCTTTAGCTTTTGTTATACTTACTAGCTTTTAAAAGTGGAAGCTTTTTAACATCTACTGCCTCTATTTCCTTATCTTAAACTGAGAACTGAATTTTCTTCTTTTGAATTGTTTTTATTGCTAGGGGACATGTACATTCACCATAGAGAGAGAAAGAAAGAGAGAGAGAAGAGAAAGCACCCCACATTGGAGTGTGGTCACACTGTGAGCCTTTCGTGTCCGTCTCTCTGTGTTTTCAGTATTTGGGGCACACATGTACATGTGTCCAGTACATTTTTCAAGCTACTAGTACTGGGATAAGTACCGTGATTGGCCACAAGGTATTTAATTCCTTTAACAAAGCAGGCTTCAGGGCCAGCCTGAGAATAATAGTATTTTCTATAACATATAACTATAGAGGCAGTACAGTGATGGTGCTAAGCACTGACTCTCAGGAGGGATTTCCGGTGTTTGAATTCATGTTCTACCCTGTAAGAGCTCAAGGGTTTTGTGAAGTTTTGGTAAGTCGAAACTTACAAAGCACGTAGAATAGCACCTGGGTCTTAATAAGCACTCGAAATAAATGTTTGTTGTTTTCATTATACTATATTATTTTTTGTTTGTTTCTTGAACCATATGAAGTTTTGTTTGTTTTTCAAAGAGATTAGTTAAAAAAAAAAGCCCCATAATTAGAATTTAAGAGCTGTAAAACACGGATTCATTAGTTAAGTAACCCATGTGAAATAAAAGGGTTTTAGAGTTAGGAGCAGTGATGGAAAATAACCCCTCAATATAACAGAACTTTCCATAAAAGCTTTATTTCTTCCTTGTTTTTTAAATTAATTCATTAATTTGCACGATAATATATACCGAGCCCTAGCTCTGTGGCACACACTACTCTAGGTGCAGCAGTGAGCAAATGGAATAGAAACACAGCCTTCAATAGTGCTTAGAATCATGTGTAGATTGTGTATATTGCTGTGTGTGGGTGTGTATGTATAGAAGACAATGATAAGCAAACATAGGTAAATATATAGTAGGTTAAATTCATGTAGGTAATTCATGTTAAGGAGAAAATAGCTCAGAGAGAAGGAATTTATATAGACTGGTGGTACAATGGTCTTAGGATAGACATGAGAGTTCTCATGCATATGGTAGATTGAGAAAAAAGGTCTAACAGAAATGAGGGAAGCAATTATGTCAATATCTTTGGAAAGGACAATCAGAGTAACAAGCAGTAGGAAAGACTCGGAAGACGAACAGTACTAAGTCTATTCCAGGGACATTAGAGAGGCCAGTCTTTTCTGGAAGCAAACATGAAAGGAGAATAGTAGAAGATGAAATAGAGTGGTAGTGCACTGGGCTGCATGGGGCCTCAGAGGCCAATGAAATGATGTTCGGTTTCCCTTAGAATAAGATGGAAACATTCACTTGCTTGAATGGTTTAGCAGGAGAGCGAGATTGTCTGACTAGCATTTTAATAGAATTATTTTAGTTATTTTCTTGAGAATATACAACAGAGAGAACAAAGGTAGAAACAGAACTCAGGAAGCTTTTACAATAATCCAAATAGGAGACCAGGATGTTACGATGAGGACTGAAAAGTGGAAAACTTCAAAGCTCTTTTGACACTAAAGCCAAGAGGATTTGTTGATAAATTAGATGTGGGGAGGAGAAATAGCTACTGGAAAGATAGAATTCTTGATTTAGGAAGACTGAGCAGGTAAATGAGAATTAGGTGGCCTGCTTTAGACCAGTGAGGATGTTAAGTAGGCAGCTATGTCCACATACCTCAAATTCAGGAAGCCTGGATTGAAGAGTAGAAGTTAGAAGTCATCACTTCACTGCTAATCAGTGTAAAGCCACAGAATAAATGAGATCACCAAGGGAGTGGATATGGAAAGAAGAGAGATTATGAATTTGGGGAGAAAATACTCAGCCCACACAAATTCCCCACTAATTAAAATGGTGCTACTATAAAGAAGACATATTCATATTTTACCCCTTTTAGCTTGCACTATTGTACTCGATATGCAGAAAATCTGCGTACAATTGTTGTGAATTGCAATCGTCACCATTTTAAAGTGTCTATTAAAAATACTGTTATGCATTTTGATATTATTTCTGATCTCCAACTCTGATTTTCTGTTATGGCTTATACTTTCTTTTCTTAAACATCTTGTAGATGCTATTTCATTGGCTTTCAGAATTGAAGGCTAAAAACGTCTAACTTTGTCCTTTTTCTTATAAGGTTATTAATTCAGCCAATATTTTTTTTTCAATCTTTAAAGTTTAATCACTTGATTAGGATAGAATCAGTATTGACTGGGATGACCAGTTTTTCTTGGTACAGATTCAAATATATAGATTTGTATTTCTGTTTAGTTCAAATACTTTTTGTAAATTGATTATTTCTTCTAAGAGTGAGTGAGACACAGAGAGATACAGCATTCCCCTCCCCAACAGGGTCCTGCCACTGCAACCCACCTGTAGCTTTCAGTAAGACCTGGATCAGTGGTAAAGGTTTGGTATAGTCAGGAAGGTTTCTGGACTTGAATCGAGAATCTTATGTGGGATTGCTTCACAGAACATTGCAATTTATCTGTTGCTGTGCTATCCTCTGACTCCTAGTTCAGACAATATTTTAAATGATATTTTAAAATATTTGTTCTCTCCCATTATTCTTCCCTAGGGCCTTCAATTTTACATCTACTAAATTTCCTTTGCTTATTTTCCAAATCACCATTTTATTTTTATTTGTATCTATCTGTCTGTTTATATGGTTTTCTTACTTCTTTCTTTGCAAGCTTATCAGACTCTTTACTTCTGTATTCATGCCATAATTCATCCTTCTTGTGACCTTGTTATTCTTTAATGTTAAAAAATTTCATACTTTTTTTCCCTTATGACCTTTTTTCACTTTTATTTTCTTTTTTTCTTTTTTTTTTTTTTTTTTTTGCTATCACCTTCTACTGTGTCACTATGTTATCTCAGAACTCTTATATTTCTGCTTTGTGAACTTCCTTCATAGCTGCAGATAATTCACTATTACTTTTAAAATTCTTATGGAATATTATGCTCAATTTTTAAAAAGTTTTTATTCATTTCTTCTGAGAGAGAGAAAGAGAGGAATCCCCAACAAAGTCTTCTTTCCATGAACTACCTCCATCCTCATCCACTCAGGATCAGGGGCACATGTGCATATGCCATGGAGTCCTTTGGACAAGTTCTGGGATCTTCTCTTATGGCCTCAGCATTGTAGAATGCTGTATTTCTGCTGCACCACTGAAGCTGGCACAACTTTAATCTGCTGTATAGTAAGATAGTATTAATGAATATTCCTTTCCTGTTGGAATTTTAAAAATAATTTTTCACATTTTTTCCTTACACTATTTTTGTACTGTTTGTCTTTACCTTCTCTCACTCTCTATCTCTCTCTTTCTCTCTCTGTCTCTCTCTCTTTTTGCCTTCACATTTAAATGAGAGCAAAATATTCCTGGATGTGACTATGAAGTAGAGAAGAGTGGGCGGAAATATTCTCCCTGATTCACAGCTCAAGCTGGGATGGTATAGGCAGTGGAATAACAGGAACCTGGCCGATTTCAAGCAGACATCTCAGCCAACCACTACAGGTTTCGGAGACAAAAATAAAAACATTCAAGAGTGAGTTTCTGTTGAAAATCAGCCCTAGGTTTAAAAATATTTTCTTAAACTTGTGGCTTTTCTGCTTCGACATGATTACTTTGCTTCTCAGTACCTAAGGTAATTTTGCAGGGCTTCCTCCTCCAGCTCTGTCTGCAGAACTTACTTTGTACACTACTACGACAACGAACATAGGTCATGCTTTCCAGTATAATCCATGCTCACTTGCAGAAAGTGGATTTTTACTGACACTTGCAAAATACTGTCTCTTTTGAACTCACATGGGAAATTTTAAATCTTCCTTCTGCCTCCAGTGCTCACTCTTAATTGTGCTTCAACATAGTTCATAGCAGTTTACACCTCAGTGTGGGATGCTCACTTTCTTGAGTGTGGATATTCACTTGGTTTCTGGGATTTACCTATGTAGTACTGGTGCTCCCCAGTCTTCCCAACTTCCACATCCAGGCTGCTCTGGGGACTTCATGCTGGTTCTATTGGTTTTACAATAGTTGCTTCAGGTCCCACAAACTCCTAACATAAAGTTTATGGGTTTCCTTTGTCTCTTATTTTAAGTGGAAATCGAGTTTATGATTCTTTGTTTTTATTCTTTTCATTATATTACTGCTGTATTTCTAGGGGAAGTAGAAAAATTCAAAATTCAGCTGCCAGTATGTTCTTTCTGAAAGATAATTACTATAATTATTTTTGTTTTAGTGAAATATGAAGCATATTCCCACTTAAGTCAGATAAATGAAGAATAGACTTTTCATATGGAAATATGAGACTCTGTAAAAGATGGATTCCTGAGTAAAATATATTCTCATTGGTGAGTTTTCAAGATGTACTCTGGACATAATTGAGAGAAGGAAATTCAATAAACTTGTTAGCTAAGCAAATCTATGCAGAGAGTCTGTCACTCCCCGAGAAATGAAAACTGGGTAGAGCAAAAAGAGTCAAATTTACATGTTACAAAAATGCTGTTCTTTATTTTAATCGACAGAATTGGATTAGACTCCAGCATCAGCATGCATTTCCCATTGTTTTCTTTTTATATTAACTACAGGAGACTCATTAGAATTTCATGGATATAATTGTTTCTGGGTTACATCTTCAATTAATGACTATAATTGAAAGATGGGGTAGGACTGGGATGACGTGACTGTAATTTAAGTGTAAGATGTCTGGGCCTCTATTTACAATGCATTTGTTATTATTATTTTTTTTCCTACTGTGGAGGAGTATTTACGAGAGGCAGAAATAAATGCATTTCAAACAGCAATGTCTCAATCAAAACAATGAGCATATTGTGCACTGGGTGTTGTTTTCCTGGGCTGTTTTGTGACTCTGCAGCCCTCAGCATGATATGTGTGCATATAAAGAGCTTGTGCTCAGATCTTCTGGGAGGACTTGGGGGAGGAGAACCTGCTTCAGGAAAGGGGAGGTGTAAGAGAGCTATCTCTGTCCTCTATGTGTTGTGTAATAATAACTGCTTAAAACCCAGCAGCTCAGCCTGCACTTGCCAAGGATTCCTTAATCAGTTTTTGATTCTATCATGGGGAAAGAAAAGTAGGACTCTGCCCATCCCTTAATTATGGCTCTTTTCTGCTTCCCTCTCACTATATCTCCCCCATCCCTGACAGAGTAGATATTAACCTTATTAGCTTTTTGAGTAGTGCATTACTGATTATCCACACACAAGCCTTGAGAGCAGCTGTGAGGGGCAGCTGAACGATTATCTGGGGTGAGCCAGCATTGGTTCATACTTTGGAAACAGTCCATGGACTAGAGTTCAAGAATATTCGCTATTGTGCCATCCAGGGTCAAAAGTGGACTGTGTAACTCACTGTGTCTTTATCAATAGTAATGACCTTTCTCTTGTGAGTCTATCAAACTGGATCGTCAGTAAAGATAGCTACAGGATTGACGGTATGATGTCTGAGCTGGAGAGGTCACCGTGTGCAGCTGAACTAAACTACCCTGGAAAGAAAATGAAAGTGGGGGACAAAAGGGAGAAGTAGCAAGGCAGGAGATACAGAGGATAGGAAAGGAGGTATCACTGATTCAGAGGTGTCTTAATGGTGCCTTAACACCTCTGTGCTTTTTATATAAATAATTCTCACACTGATACTGCTGGCAAAGGAGTATTTCCTATTATGAGCCCTCTGCTTCAGAAACACAAAGATGGTTGCTAGAATGCAGATCACCAGGCCCAATGACAGACATGTCAGAATCAAAATTTCTGGGTCTTAGGCCCAAGAAATTGCATTTTTCTGAGGTCCTTGGTGATTCTTCCAGACGTTGAAGTTGGAGAGTAGGTGGAATAGAATGGCAGGTGTAAGCCAGAGAAGGTGGGCAGGAGCAAGAGCATTGAACTCAGATTTGACAGGCATCTATTCTGTACTTACTGGTGAGAGGATAGTGAGCTAAAAGAATGAAGTATTTTCTTGTAAGTGGTATATGTAATAAGTGGTAGACCCATGGTTTATACTTAGGGCTTCTAAGTCAAGGCTCTTTTCTAAGCTTAAATCAATAGGAATAGGAGGCCCAGCTGTGGTACTGCACATAGTAATAGTACAACTTCCCAATGTTGGACACCATATAAATAGGTTCTGCGTTTGTGTCTGGGTCTACCTGAACATGCTGCTCTGGGGACTGACTCTGCTTGTGATCCTGTGATCCTGACTAGCTACAGGGAAATTATGGCATAAAGACTTTGTTGAGGGTGCACCCACTGCACCCCCGAGTCAGAAAACAAAATTAAAATAATAGGAAAAAGAAAGTGCTAGAATTTGGATGGCAGTTTACAGGAGGAGGTAGCATGACTTAGAATGCAGCCTTTGAATTGGTTTTAGATCAGAAAAGTGACATCTTTCAGGAAAATGATATGGAAGACAAAATATGTTCCATATTCTTTCATCTAGTAATCTAAATTCATCTTTCATTTTTACCTTTCATAATTTTTTGGTCCCTCACTGAATTATTAACTGAAATTATGCTCAGCTTTTTTCGTGTTGCTAAATTGATGCATGTTTAAATTTAGCATGAGTCTAACCCAGAATGTCATGAAATCATCACTTTGTATGGTACGTTATTCTAGCACACATTAGAAAATATTAAAAGTGTATCTGTACACTGTTTAAAAATCACCATGTCAGTGTAACTACACATAGTACACTTGGTATTGAACTTATAGGCTTTTATTGATTTTATCTTCTGCTCCAGATTGATGCCTCTCTCCATGTCCTCCCAGCTCCACATTGCCTAGGATCTATCTGCATTATCTAAAACCATCTTGGTTATATTGGATTGGCTTACCATTACTTGCCTTGATCACCCACCATTTTCAGTGCCTGAATCTGTCCCTCCTTCCATTTTTTCCTGCCTTCTCCTCTACCTCTTACTTATAGTTGAATTTTATCCACACAATTGGATCTCTGTGATGTTAGTCACCCTAACAACCTCCTCTTCCTCTTCACTAAGCATGAGCAGCTTATAGGATAGCCATCAGTCACAACGCCCTATTGACATGGTATCATAAACTGACTGATCAATACATTAATAAATGATTTCAGAGCCTTGAGTAATGTATTTTAAGTTCTCAATTTTTAATGATAGACATTAAAAACAAAAACTATGATCATCATATACTGATTCCTCTTGTGGAGAAAATAAAACAGAGAAATGTGTTAGAGGGCGTTTGAGATTGTTACTCCCTATAGAATGAAGAGAGTAGATCTCTTTGAGAGGGAAGAGTTGAGTAATGAGGAGTCAACCAGGAGATGATCTGCTGGAAGAGTACACAAGGCAGAGGTATGTGATGACCCTGAAATGGTGATGATATCTTGAAGGGGAAAAGGGGTGAAACACATGCCACAAAGGAGGAAAGTAAGTAGAGACTGGAGAGATTGGCACAGAGATCTTATGGGCTCTTACAATGGTAAAGAAAATAACAAACTCTAAGCACAATGGAAACCTGGATTACTCTAACTCCTGCATTATTCATAGCTCATATCATGGGTCTTGTAAATGTGTATATACACACACACACACACATACATACACACAGGCGCACACACACACATGTCTATACATACATACACACAGGCACACACATGTGTCTATGATTAAATTTGCTTCATTCCATATTTTACAAACTTATTTGACCAAATACTTTGTATATGAGATGTTTATTACCTTCTTTGGAAAAGTGTTCTGGACTTTTAAACTACCTCAGTCAGTCTTTCCTCATTTGCAAAATGATGTAGACTTTTCTTGTTGATTACTTTTTATATTACTCAGAGTTCTCAAGAGAGAGAGAGAGAGAGAGAGAGAGACTCAAGAGATCATAGAGGCTTTAGTCATTCAAAATCTGCAGAGTGAGCAGTCAGATTGGAGACCCAAAAAGAGCTGGTGTTATAGTTCAAGGACAAAGGCCATCTCTCTTAGAGATGAAGGAAACAACTGATGTTATAGTTCACATCTGTAGGCAGTCTGCTGGAGAATTCCCTCTTGCTCTGGTGAGGTCAACTTTTTGTTCTATTCAGGCCTTCAGCTGCTTAGATGAGGGTCACCCACATCAAGGAAGCAATCTGCCTTACTCAAAGTTCACTGATTTAAATGTTAATCACTGGCTTTTTAAATTTTTTTTTCACTTAACAATATGCATCTAAACTTCCTCCATGACTTTAAATGGCTTCATAGCTCATTTCTTTTTTAGTGTTGATTATTATTCCATTAACTGAATGTACCACAGTTTGTTGTTTTATCCACTCACTTATTGAAAGACATCTTGGTTGTTCTCATGTTTTGGCAATTCTGAATAAAGTTGCTATAAAAAATGATAATCTCATACAAAAACACCCACACAGAAATATCCAAAGAATGCATGAGTATGGTCTAGCCAGGTTGACATATAAAATTAACTAATACCTTTCCTACAGGATAAGACAAAGGTAGAAAACCTATTTTCTCATTTTAAAAAGTAATATTTTCTGTATTTCATCACAGGAAAATTTGGATATGTGTACTTTGGTGCTACCAATAAATCAGTAACTATGAAATCAACAAGCTTTGTTGATTTCAACAATAATCACCATATTTATGAAAGGATTTCCTGAAATAAATGCTAAAGGTGTAATAGTAGAACAGGGAGCGTGAGATGAAGAATGTACCAATAGCAGGAACACAGACCAGGAAGAATAAAAAGAACAAAAAGGAAAAGATGATAGAAATGTACCTTCAATTCCCTAGTAAAGAGGGTGGAGACAGCTAGGAGTAACCTACTTCTTACTGATGCAAGATGGAATGAAGAAAGAATGTTTAATGATTTTTTTTTTTTTTTTTTTAGAAAGAGGCTTTAATTGATCAGCACTTCATGCAAATGAATAACTTAGGTGAACCTTATCAGCATGCTGTAAGCTTACAATGATTCAAATAACACAAAGCCATCAAATTTGTGGAAATCAAAACAATGGAAAGAGCCATTAATTCTCCGCCTATCCCCCCAGAATTCTAGGGTTTTATCCACCTTTGTGATGGGAAGACACATCAACCTTGAAATTAAACAGAGAATGTAGTGTGGTAATTGAGCCACAAGGTCACCCTTTCTTTGTTTTAAAGGGTGATCTGGACAAATGTATAACATTTGAAGTATGCATAATTTTAATGTGCACTCCAATTCTATTTGTGTTTTGCTTGACAGATTTGGAATTTCAGATAATTCTACTCAATAGAAAATGTGTTAATTAAGATCAGTTTAATAGTGGTGGTTTTTGAGGATTAAAAAGTGTGTAATTCGGGCACAGTATTTTCATTCTGAGAAGGCAGGATGACTAGAAAGTGAATATATTGACCATGGAAATCTCCTAAGTAAATCATCCTTCACAAACTGTATTTCTGTCTTTCCTGAATTTGAATCCATCTGTCAATCCACAAGGACTCAGCTCCTTCTCTCCTAGCCTTCGTCTACCACTGCATACATGTATGACATCAACAGCTTAAGACAGTGGCTGCCAATCAGAGTTCTGGAGCATTACTGGCTACCAATCAGAGTTCTGGAGCATTACTGGAAAGCCCTGGAGAATGCAGGCTTTTTGCTAAAGTGGTAGGGAAATTCATGGAGAAGTGTCCATCAGCTACTTCTTATTGAGCTTAGTCCTGCTTATAATCAGACTACTTGAACGTCTCCTTATGTGTCCAACCATGTCTCATTTAAAGAAGTGCTTCAAAACATTGTGTTGTACACCATAAAAACATACAATGTTATGTCATTTTTTAAAAACGAATTCATTAAAACAAAAAAGATGACAGGAAAATAACCTGATGGTTAAGTCTATCCTAAAGGAGATAGTAGACTAAGGAAATGTGATGATCTAAAAAAAAAAACCCTCTACTGCTACTAGTAAGCTATATGATCTATATACTGAGTTCTCTAC
This sequence comes from Tupaia tana, assembly GCA_026018925.1. Classification (NCBI taxonomy): domain Eukaryota; kingdom Metazoa; phylum Chordata; class Mammalia; order Scandentia; family Tupaiidae; genus Tupaia; species Tupaia tana. The sequence continues at coordinate 196,282,835 of JAKSZU010000006.1, read as the reverse complement.
CCATCTCTCTGGGCCCATATTTGTTACCTACAAAATGATTACAACTACTGTAATTGAGATATTATGTGCTATGTACTTTTTATAATTTACCTGTCTCATTCTTCACAGTAACATTTGGAAGTAGACATAATTATTTACCCATCCTTTCCCTTGTAGAGGACATAATGATACTTAGAGATGTGAAGTATTTCCTGGGGCTACACAGCAGGATTTGAAAGCAAGCTCTTCATAGTACTTGATCTTAATGATAGTTCTGACCCTGTTAAAAACAAGATTTTAGACAAACCAAAATTTAAGAGTTCATTTAAACAAAGACCGGGTGATTTAAATTGGGCAGTCTCCTGGAAAATGGTTTCCAAGGGACTCCAGCTAGCTGCTTGGTTACGGGTATATTAGTCTGCCAAGGGAAAGTGACATATACAGGAAAGGGAAAGTGACGTACAAAAACGAAAGTGAGAGAGTGGGAAAGAGAAATCATGGTATTGGTTACAGCTGGATGGTAGGCAGCAAGAACAGCCTAAAAGGTGGGCTTTCTGTGATTGACTGAACTGGCTGTAACTTAGTAACCCGCTCAGGAAAACCGTCCATGTACAATTTTGGCTTCTCTATAGGAATCCAAGTGTGGGAGTAGTGTGGTCATTTTAGGATAAAATAGTTTAGTTTAACAACCCCAATATGATAATTAGCTCTTACCTTGTTGGGTTGTTCCTGGGACAAATTTATATAATGCTCGTGAGATGCACATTGAAAGTACCAGCTTTAGTACCTGGAAAGAGCAGCAATAACAACAAAGACTTCTTAGGTAAACTTTTTATTATTCTGCTTTCAAAATTTCCCTCATTTTCCTTCAGAATTCAGTCAATACCACTTCATTGTTTTCTAATTATTTCATTATTCCAATTAATTATTTTATTAATTATTCTAATTATTTCTCTCTGTCTCTCTCTCTCTGTTTGGCAAGCGTATGCTCCCTATAGCAAAAACCTCTCTAAAATATTATTCATGTATTTTTACTTATCATTATTATTATTATTTAATCTGACCAGAGAGAGACGAGAGAGAGAATGCAAGCCACGAGGTCTGGAACTTGAACAGCAGTCTGCCATGTAGGAGACCAACACCTTAACCACCATACCACCTGCTACCCCCATGCTTTCTCTCTCTTTTTTTTTTTTTATGTTGTTCATTTGTTTGTTTGAGAGAGTTTTTTTTTTTTTTTTTTTTTTTTTTTTTTTTTTTTTTTGCTGTAGGGTGTGTGTGCTCACTGAAGAGAGAGAGAGAGAGAGAAACAGAGAGACAGAAAGCAAGAAATAACCCCCCAGGGGTTATGGCCATGCCTTCTCCTCCATTCTCCTCTTGGAATTTTGAGCATGCATGCACATGTGCCCTGAGTGAGTTTTAAGTCTCTGGAATTTGAATTGCGGTGGACTATGTGGGAGTCCAGTGGCATAACCATTATGCCATCTGTTGGTCCCATGTGCTTTATCATTTCTGAAAAGAAACTAATATCTACACTTTATCCCTATCAACACTAGGATGAAATCCAAATGAAAGCAAGAATATGAAAACTTTTATAAGCACGAATGTGCTGCAGAAATGTATAGGTGATATTAGCAAGGGTTAGAACAACTTCTGCTCCCTTTCTATTCATCTATTTTTATGTGCCTATTAACATAACAATCAGTAGCTTTTGACTTACAAATTTTACTGTTTAGACTTCACCATTAAATGATACACTGAAAGGAGGATGCATTCATGTGTTATTTTTATGGGAATAAATTATGGACAACTGTTTTTCATTTTTGCTTGCTTCTTTTCTGGGACAAATGGCCTAATTTTACTCGTATTTAGATCAAAATTTTAAATTTCCTTCTGACAACAATTTATAATCTAAAAGTTAATGTGAGCTAATTAATTTGTTAGAAGGTTGACTGGTAGGACCAACAATTAGCGTAATGGCTATGTCGCTGGACTCCCATATAGTTGACCACAGTTCCAGTCCCAGACCTGGTGGCTTAAACTCATGCTGGGTGTGTGTGCATGCGTGCCCAAGATCCCAAGAGGAGAATGGAGGAGAAGGGATTACGGCGAGACCATCCCCCCTGGGGGGTGATTTCTCGCCTTCTATCTCTCTATCTCTCTCTTTCTGGTGAGTGACACACCCTATAGCAAAAACTCTCAAAAAAATAATAAAAGGGAATCAGCAGTTAGTGTAATGGCTATGTCGCTGGACTCCCACGTAGTCGACCGCGGTTTGCGTCCCGGATCCAGTGGCTTAAAACTCACGCTGGGGGCGTGTGCGTGTGTGCCCAAGATCCCGAGAGGAGAATGGAGGAGAAGGGATCGCGGCTTGACCATCCCCCTGGGGGGTGATTTCTCGCTTTCTGTCTCTATGTCTCTCTCTGTCTGTCTGGCGAGCGCATGCGCCCTATAGCTAAAACCTCTCCAAAGATAAAATAATAATAATAATAATAATAATAATAATACAATAAAAAAGGTTGACTGGTTGATTTCAGCTGGTGTTTAGATTGGGATCCTCCATAAAAGAGGTCTTTAAGACAGAGATTCGAAGACAAGAAGTCTAATAAGGAATGCTATTGTGTTCAATGCAGTGGAAGAAAAAAAGAATGAAGGATTGGACAGAGGGAAAAGTTGGCCTCAGACTCAGACAAGGTCTCAGCAGATCCCATGGGGAACTCTAAAATAGAGTGGTCCATCAGAATTGTTTTGAGTAGGGTGTAAGGGACTGAGTTTTTTTTTTTTTTTTATTAAAGAATTATTTATTTAATTTTATTTATCATTATTATTATTTTAACATTTCCTGTAGGGCACATACACTCAGCAGAGAGAGACAGACAGAGAGAGAGAAAGTGAGAAAGCAAGCCACCAGGTCTGGAAATTAAACTGCAGTTGGCCATGTGAGAGTCCAGCACCTTAATGACCATACCACCTGCTGGCTCTGAGACTGAGTTTTTGTACCCATGCCTCAAGCAATCTGTGATGCAGGCTTCACCAGGAAAGGTGTGGCTTTAGGTAAATAAACTCTCTTTAGACAGAGTAATTCCCAGAATGGACTAAAAGGGAGAAGTACTCATAGTAGCTGGGAAGTTATTTCCTTCAGTTCCGAAGGTCTTGAGCAGCATATTACAGCATCCACTACAGATGGTAATGTACTTGTTTTCCAGATCTATTTATAAACCTCATCTACCTCTTCCTAACAAATGGACATGTAGACTTAGGCAAGTCATTACCTCATGAGTATCTCTACCCAAGTTTAGACAGAAATAACTTATATTACATTGAAGTTTGTATTAAGCTGAATTTCAAGTCCAGATTCATTAATCTTGAATAGAGAAGATTCTGAAGAAATTGCTAAAGCATTCAGTTGGCATCTGTAACAAAGTGGGACAACTATAGTACTCAGGACTCATAAATATTTGCTGATAGAATAAATGTTTGTGTGATATGCAATTTACATAATTAGCAGCTAGTGTACCAATATTTACTCATGACATAGTTACTTCATTCCCGAATAATAATAATAGCTAATATTTACCAAATATTCACTACATACTAGACACAGTTAAGTGCATTACATAAATTATTTTGATATCATAATAACCCTATAGGATGGGCATTGTAAACCTCATTTTAGAAATGAAAAAACAGACTCAGAGAGGTTAAAAAGTATACCAAAGTCATGTAAGTAGAAAATAATGAAAACTAGAACACTCTCTTACCTCTCACAATGAGAATTACAGTAAAGATACTGGCATCTGGTTTTTCCTTTTTTTTTTTTTTTCTTCTTGCCATAGGGTGCATGTGCTCACTGGAGAAAGACAGAATCAGAGAGGAAAAGTGAGAAATCACACTTCCTGGGATTGATCACATTGCAATCCCTTCTCCATTCTCCTCTCTAGATTTTGGGCATACACGCACACACACCCAGTGTGATATTCAAGCTACCAGGTCTGTGACTCAGACCATGGTTGGCCATGTGGGAGTCCAGCACCTTAACCACCACACCATCTGCTGGCTCCCGGCATCTCTTATTTTAATCCTTACTCATCTTCCTGACATTTCCTTTTTCTCTTTACATGTATTAGTTTCCTTAAACCGCCTAACAAAATATCACAGGTTGGATGGCTTAAAACACCAGAAATTTATTTTCTCATGGTTCTGGAGACCAGAAGCCTGAAATCAGTATCCATAAGATTGGTTTCTTCTGAAGCACTCTGAGGGAGAGTCTGTTTCATGTCTTTCTCTTAGCTTCTGGTATTGCAGGCAATCTTTGGCATCCCTTGACTTATAGACCTATTAGTCTCTGCAGCCTTCAACATGTGGTGTTCTTCTTGACTCTGTTTCTTCTCTTGTTCTTATCAGGACAATAAGAATATTGTACTAAAGACCACCCTAATAGTATCTCATCTCAACTTTACTACAGAAGCAAAGGCCCTATTTCCCAGTAAGTTTACATTTGCAGGTATCAGGAGTTAGACATTCAACATACCTTTTTAGGAAGCATAGTCCAATCAACAATGCCACCTAATTGTCAAGAAGACTAATTTTTGGGGAATACATTCATTCAATCAATTAATACTTCTTTTGTAACTACCATGTGTCTACTGTTGTGCTAGCCACTGAAAGTAGAAAGGTCAATAGAACAAGCTCTTTGCCTGTCAATCATGCAATTGAAAATACTTATTAAACATCTACTATTTGTCAGGCACAGATCCAAGACCTGAAAATGTAGTAAAGAGCAGGACAAAGTCTTTGTTCTCAAGGGATTTGTCTTCAAGTGAGATACCATAGGACATGAAACATTAACAAATATAATCATTTTTGACACCAAAATGTGCTATGGAAAAAACGGAAATATGAAGAAGAGTAATTGAGGCAAGTTAGGCAATTTTATCCAAGGTGTCAGGATGACATTTGAATAGGGAATTGAGTGACTAAAGGAGACCTTGATCCAAAGATATGGAAACAGGGAATCTAAATAGATGGGCAACCAAGAGCAAGCAAAACCTTGATTAGAAACAAGTTAGAATATTTTAGAAAGAGAACAAGTAATTTTTTTTCCCCTAAAGCATATGAACTAAGGAAAAAGTGAAAGAAACTTATTAGAGAAATAGTAAGGGAGTCAACTTTTATCATCCAGCTACATGAGGATTTTATTATAGAAAATTATTCAAGTATAATTTTTAGAAAAATCTCTATGACTGCTCTATATAGGCTCAACTGTAGGGGAATAAGAATAGAATCAGGAAGACCACCTCAGTGGCTACTCTATGAATCTAAACAAAAGATGATGACAGTTTGCAGTGGGGTTATAGTGGTGAAATTGATGAGAAGTAGTTGGAACAATAATGTATTAGGTTGTGGGGAAAGTCATGATGTATTTTTCTATGTTTTTCTATGCAAAACTGTGTCATAACTTTCCTGACAACCCAATATTTTGTAAGTTGAGAGAACAGAACTTTCTCATGAGTTGCATGTGGGGTTTGAATAAGAAAAACTAATCAAGTATATCTCTTGAACAAAGAGCTTGCAGTGTAATGAGAGTCATCACAGAAAGGGGATTTCAATTCATGATGATAAATGCTATAATAAGAATAAGACCAGATGGAATTCTCATAACCATTTGGAAAAGGGAGGAGAGCTTTCCTTAACACTGGTAAAGATGTGTTTTATTCTCATTTCAAAATCTGGCGTGGCTATAAGAAACACAAGATACATATGGTTTTCCACAGAAAGAGAACCCACATCATAACCCTATATGTTTTGATGAAGACTACTGTTTTATGTCTTCTGAAATATAATGAATGTGTATTATAGTATAGAGGAGTCATTTGATGAGTGGAGGGAAGGTTGTAGCCAGAACATGAGATTAATCCCCTTGCCTCTCTTACTCTGGAGGAATAAGACTTAAAGCAATAAGATATTGTTCTTAATAGGAAGCTCAGGTGAAAACAATACAGGCAATACACAGTTCATCTAGGGCATGTCTCTCTATGTACCATTTGCTAAAGAACTCTGGGTCTCTACTGTGCCAAATAAAATTACTTCAAAATGTGTAATGGACTCTCTCACGGAATTCAAGACTCAGACAGAAACTTGTATGACTCTACAAGCCTACAAATCAGATTTCCGTAGACAGCCTTATGGTCTTATTATACACAAAACTATCAGTAACACAGACTTTAAAATTATAATTGCTCTGTATTAATCATATTAAGGCAAAATATATTACTATTGTCAAATCGACACAAAACTTCCTACAACATTTAAACGGATTGTGACTTTACCCATGCACTGTCTACACTTACTTACTTCATTTTATTTTTCTAATATTGTTTCATTTGACCTTAATCCAAGCTGTTAGATTAACTTATTATTCTTGGCTCCTGGCCACATATGCATGAGTTATCTCCTTATCTCTTTCTTTGTTTACTTTTTAAAGTTTTGCCATAGGGTGCATGCACTTGCAGGAGAGCAAGAGAGAGATATGTGAGAAGAAAAGTGAGAAATCACCCCCCAGCAGGGATGACCATGCTGGAATCCCTTCTCCTTCATTCTCTTCCTGCAATTTTGGGCATACATGCATAAGTTCTGGGAAGGATTTTTCAAACTGCCAGGTCCAGGACTCGAACCTGAGTTGACCATGTAAGAGTCTAGTGGTTTAACCACTATACCACCTGATGGCCCCAAGCTGTCTCACTTTAGGTCCTTCCCTTTCACAATATTCCCACCAGCACTGAATATCCCACTAACATACTTCTGGGACTCTATTTACTTTACCTTATGTATAGGACAAGCTATTCTAACACACAATTTACTAGTCTCTGACTTAGGAGGTGGTTAATATGATATATTTGTGTGAAAATATATTGCTGTTTGAACAAACCATGACTTCCTGGAAATCTGCTTGAAGTTCAAATTGTTAACACCACTTGGTATAGTGAGATACATGTCACTATTCATCTGTGTAATTATTGATTAGTAAAGAAGACTTAAAATCTGTATTTTCATAATCCAGTTTTCTCTTCTTTTTTTCTTAAGTTTATTCATTTATTTCCTCCATAAGTAAGTCGGAGAGAGACAGAGTGACAGGGTCTCCACACCACAATTCTAGCTCCAGCTTTAACCAAATCTGGATCCTGAGCACTTACACACTGAACATGTTCAGGGAAGTCTCTGGACACAAACCTGGAATGGTCCCATGTGGGTCAGCTTTACAGCTCCCACTGTACCACCATCTGACCCCTGGAGTGTGTCTTTCTATAAACATAATACTTTCAAATAAACTGTTCACCATAAATGTTGATTAAAGTAAACTATAAAAAAATGTATGAGAAAAAAGAGAAAATGGGATGAAATTATTTAAAAATGACAATTGGGTAGGCATGAATTTTCATTTATTCTATTCTTGATCATATCTACACACTTTATGTATTTTAGTATTTTAATCAAACTTCTGATAGTCTCTCAGAATTAAATTCTATGCCCTGACTTATGCTCATGAAATTCCTTAGTCTCTCAACTTTGTGCTTGGAAGCTAATGACATTTGAAGCTTGATGATTTGGCAATTTTTTTTAATTGCCAGAGGAAATGTGCACTCACCAGTAATAAGGAAACAGAGAAAGAAAGAAAGAGAGAGAGAGAGAGTGAAAGTACCCCACCAATGTTGTGTGGCCACCCCATAATTCCTTTTCCTTTGTTTCTCATATTAGGACCTTGGGCAACCATGCACCCATGCCCCATGTATTTTTCAAGCTCCCAGGGCCTGGATTCAAACTGCAGTTGACCATGTGAGTTTCAGCTCCCTTAACCACTAGGCTATGGGGCTGGCCTTGGGCAGGTTTTTATATAGCTATCCAACCCTTAAATTGAGTAGAAAGTAGTTAACACTTTTAGTAGCTCATTTCTTTTATTAAATCTTTCAACCAACATCTAAGATCACTCTAGTTTCATTTGGTAAGAGGAACAAAAACAACTATTTGTGTCATTTTCTTACAAGGTGTATCAAGAAAAGGAAATTAATATATATTAATTTTCCTTTCTTTTCTAAGAAGTAATTTAAGGAAGCTGAGTTTTATGTGCTTGTCCATTTTGTTAATTTTTAATTTCACTCTAATTTCTGAAAAATGATTATCAACCTTTTTATAATCTTTATTAATTTTAAACATTTTGCCACTTAATTTTATTGAACTCTGTTGCCATGAAACTTTTAACACGCTCTGGACAAATCACCCAACAACTATTTTAAGTATACTCAGAGTGGCTTCTCTCAAAACAGTGACTGGTTTTTCCAGTGGAAATAATTGTTTCATTCAGTATGATCCGGAGTAAAAAACAAGACCCTGAGTTGAGAGCGTAACTAGAAATATACTCTAGATGACCTGAATCTGACTGAGTGTAAGGTGGGAAAAACAAGCAAAATCAAGTGAAAAGAAATGTGATATGAGGAAACTGGAAAACCCGTTATGAGTCATTGTAGGTTTTAAAAGTGAAAGAAGTTTCACAGAAGCAGATGCAAGAATTTTTTAAAAAATGTTTTTATGAATAGTCAAGACTGACCTCTATGAAACTTTTTTTTTTTTTTTTTTTTTTTTTTTTTTTTTTGCCTTTGGGTGAATGCATTCACTGGAGAAAGAGAGACAGAAAGAAGGAAAATGAACCCCCCCCCCCCCCACCTGGGGGATGGTCATACTGCAATCCCCTCTCCTTCATTCTCCACCTGGGATCTTGGGCAAGTACTGACACATGCCCACCCTGATTTTTAAGTCACTGGGACTGGTACTCAAATCACACAGCTGGTCACGTGGGAGTCCAGCGACGTAACATTACACTATCTGCTGGCCCCTGTGAAATACCTTCTGACTTGTGGAATCTTGGCAGTGACTGTAGCCGGTCAGAATAACTGCATTTTCCTAGACTATAGGCTTCCAACTTTAAACCGTAGTTAAAACTACATGCAGACATCAGCACTCGTGCACACACCTTTGCTGAAAAGTGAAGGCTGAGGGTGTGAACTGGAAGGAATGACAAATGGGCAGTATGGGGGAAGTCATCAAAATAAATCATGACCAATCAATCAACCATTAAAAAGAAATCATTGCTGTCTTGTCACTGTGTACTTTCCCGCTAAATTAGCTCCTAGTTAGCATGTCACGTTTAACCTCTTTAGATTCTGATGCTAGATGCTTTCCTTTTCTTATTTCCAGTTTACTATAAAAGACATGTGCTTTCTTGAGAGAGAGCGGGGGAAAAATGAAGACAGAGCTAGAGAGAGGTATAAAAGCAGCCCCCAGAAAGTATGGTCACATAGGAATCTCTTCTCCTCCATTTTCCTCTTGGCATTTTGGGCACACACGCACACTCTCCCAGCATGTTTTTCAAGCTGCCAGGTTCGGAACTTGAACCACATAGTTAACCATGTGAAATCCAGCTATTTTAACCACCACGACACTGGCTAAATGGCTGGCTGGACTGTGGATACTTTTTTGAAAAAAATTACTTCTTCAGGGATCAGTAGTTGGCGTAATGGCTATATCACTGGACTCCCATGTAGTCAACCGTGTTTCGAGTCCCATACCTGGCAGCTTAAATCACACTGGGCGCGTGTGCATGCGTGCCCAAGATCCCGAGAGGAGAATGGAGGAGAAGGGATTGTGGCGTGACCATCCCCCCTGGGGGATGATTTCTCTCTGTCTGTCTGTCTGTCTCTGTCTTTCTGGCGAGTGCACGTGCCCTATAGCAAAAACCTCTCAGAAAAATATATTTCTTCAATGAGAGAGACAGAAACTGAGACTCTCCTCAAAAGGTTCTTCACACCACGATTCACCCCCAGTCTCAGCTGGCTTGGATTATGGGCATGCTCTAGAAGGTCTTGGGATATGAACCCAGGACCTTTCCCATGTGGGTCCATCACCACCACACCACCACCTGGCCCCTAGTGCTTTTGAAGGGAAATGAGAGAAAACCAAGAAAAAGAAATGCATGTGTGTGTTAGTCATCTGGTAAATCCACTGACAAAATACACCATGTAAGAAATGCTGATATCTGTATTGCTGTCTCCTGCCATTCACTGTTATACAATTCATGAACAGTATAGCAAATAAAGCATCAATATCCCAAATTGAGTTTCATATTGATAACAACTAATGAAGATAACTACAGTTTTTTTTTTACAGAAGTATGTATTTTAGAAAATATATCTTTTTTATCATTAATGTATAATGGCACCATTCAGAAATTTGGAAAAAATATAGTAATGTTATCTTAATTAAAATAATCTTAACGGATTCACTCATAAGGTATTAAAAAATTTCTGAACACTGGGTGGCAATGTATTTTCAGTAATAATTAAACAAAAACATAGTCATTTTAATTGTATCAGGATAAAGTTATTGTAGTTTGTATATTGAGGTAGTTCTTGCTATTGTAAATTTATTTTTGACTTGGAATTACCCATTAAAAATAATTATTGAGGGATATAATTAGAGTTTTGCTGCCTTCTGGTGTTTAGGGACATATTACTGCAGGAATTTTCTGATATTTTCATAATTTGCACTTATTTTAATGTTTAGGTAGCTAAGAATCTCCTTAGATGTCATTGAACACTGATAGAAAAGGTATGAAGTATGATGACGAGTTTCATTTTACATGCAAAGGAAAGTTAGCTTATTACATGACACTCATCATATGGAAAGAAGTGTTAGGTAAAACAGAAGGTAATTGATTGGGGAAAACAGTCATGTTACTTGCTGGCCACACAAATTTAATATAAAAACATTGCTTTACTTTTTAGCACGGCAAAGAGAAATTTTAATAGCTATTTTCTTCCTTATATATTTACCTGTCTCATGCATCAGCATGTATGTGCATTCACCTAACAGCACACATAGAAGCGTATGTTGTAAATCAAGAAAAAAGCAGCAGTTTCATTGGAGTAGAAAGGGCAATGGGTGAAGGAGAATGGCATAACTATTCTGTCTAGAGCTGAGGGGCGAGTTATGACCCTTGTGACTAACAGTGGATTTATTGGTATGTAACCCCATTATAAGTGGTGGTTATCTCTACTAGGGAACTGGTTCTTGATATAGGCAGACTTTCACACTTGACCAAGGAGGATAGAGCGAGTGTACCATTGCTCTAGTTTATGAGATTTGTCTAGGGCTTCTTAGATAAGTTTTATGGGGAAACAGATCCCAATTTATCTGAATTTTAATGCATTAAGTGTTAGGATCCAATAGGGAATGAGGAAGAAAAATATATATGGAAATTACATCTCTCTCTTCCCAGAGTCCTTATTTACTGCCTTCTGGGGAGGTCCAATTCTGTCCTCCAGACAACCTGAGGGCTTAGATATTGGTGTAAGCAGCATGGGCTGTTATACCAGGGATGGCTTTCTGAATATGGAGAAGCTGAGTAGAGTGCCCAGCACTGATGCATTGTACTTTCAGTTTAGCTGATTCTTGATTATATGATCTTGAACGTATCACTTGACATAAAGATTGTTGTCATATTTAGCATGCCACACAGAGACTCAAGAGACCTAAAATCTGGAGCCCAGCTTTGCTACTTCTTTTTTTCTTTATCTTACCTTTTTTTAAATTTTTTCTTTCTTTTTTTAAAACCTGGAGAAGGTTAGGTTGTTTGAGAGACTAAAATAACTAGCAGTACCAACCTTATTGCTATAGATAAGTTCATCTATGAATGATAGATACAAGTAAACCAGCAGCAGCCATGATACTAATACAATTTCTTCTCTATGACCCATCTTTTCAGAGACAAAATTTCAAGAACAAAATATGTACCAGTAAACACTTTCCTGATGTGAAAGATCTTTTATTTCTACCTAGTAAACTTTGATATCTCTCAAAAGGTAGATTCACGTATTCGGGGTGGAGATTTAAGCACAGAATCTAATGAATTCTGTTACGTTCAATCTCAACATAATCTGTAGGAGTAACTTTGCCACCAATCTTTACATAGGTGGAATAGAGGAAGTGGAGATAGGTTTACTTTCTCTACTACTTTAGTGACAGGCATGGGCTAGCACGCTGATATTACTGGAGACAAAATAGTCTGGCCTGAGATGATTACGTTTATTATCAGTGAAGTGTAGGATCTTTGCTGCTGGTATAATAAATGGGTGACATCAGGCTTTGGAGGACACACATTTGTGCGGTACATCAATATTCCTTTGCTTTTGCTATTACTGACAGGAAATACATAATTAGCCTTTCTTCATACATGGAGCTTTATCATGTATAAGATTTCAGTTTCAACAATAAAATATTTGATTGATAGGGAAAGAGCAAAACTTTGAGGAAACCACATAATGAATCATCCTTGATGTGGAAGCTTAGAATATGTTTCAGCAAATGTGATGGAGCCCTTCTGAATAAGTTCAAATCAAGAAGAAATAATATTAAATATTGCAGCAGAGTTTGGGACACTAAAGTTGATTGGGCTATTTGTTTTTTGATGATCCCAAGGGTTATTTTGTTGAGAGTTTGCCATTAAGTGGTCTAATCATGTCAGTGGATGGGGGCCTTTTCAATTTGCATAATTTCCTCAAGGGACTGCAGCTGCTAATTTGGTGATTAATTATCCATATTACACATTGTTTATTTGACCATGCCTAGATTAATTTCTTTTTCTCAGCAAATCACATTTAGATATGAATTTGCATATCTTGATTACATTTTAATGTCTTGGCTATCATTGTCTCTTCCCTGGACACCTCATGAGATTACAGAAGAGTGCTCAAGCATAGAATGATGGAATGTCTTAAATGACATTGCACATCAGTGGACAGATAATGCACATGACTTACTTTTAATGAAGAATGTGTTCTTTCATAATCAAGTGAGGTATGACAGCTTATGTACAATATATTTTGTGTTTTTATCCTTTCCATTTTGCCACCACCATTTACAAAAGCAGTTTTCATTAATATTTGGAATGTTATTATAGGTATATTTATCTCTTTATATGTCCATATATTTTATTTTTATTAATATGTAACCTTGCATTTTGTTGCTAAATACTTGCAAGCTAGGATAATGTTCAAGACTGCTCCTTAGCTAATCTGTTAATGAATCACTTCTAGGCTTGAAAACAACTGGGATTCTGAGGACACTGTACCATAAATTCTTTATATTCAGGGAGTGTCTCAATTTATCTTTTCTTTACTGTTACCATTTTAGCAAAAGTTGGTTATAATTAATATTCAAAGCTATATTTATTCAATACTACCTCAGTTCCAGATAGTGTTAAGGGATTTACCTGCAGTATCTCTTTTAACTGTTAAACTATCTTGTGACAAAAAATAATTGATTTTCTTATTTTATGTTGACATAATGAGTTTTGGAAACAGGCAGAAAGGAATTGTTCAAAGTAACATGACCAGAGAACAGTGGAGTGAAAATTAGTATTTTCTTTTATTTTTTTAATAATTATGTTAATTAACTTTATTTATTTATTTTAATTTGACCAGAGAGGGACACAGTGAGTGAGCGAGAAAGAGAGAGAGAGAGAGAGAGAGAGAGAGAGAGAGAGAAGGAAAGTGAGAAAGCAGGCCGCCAGATCTGGGACTTGAACCTCAGTCAGCCATTTGGGAGTCCAGCACCCTTAACCACCATGCCACCTGCCAGCCCCCAAAATTAGACATTTTCTAATGGTGAGGTCTATGCTCTTAACAGGATAGTTGCAGAATTGTATAGATAAATGCACTTAATCCACAATAAATGAATGATCTTAACAAACTGAGTGGACACAGAATGATAAGTTAATAAATGTCTTTGGGGCCATCAGTTGACATGGTGGTTAAGGTGCTGGACTTCCATATGGATGACTCAGTTTGAGTCCGAGACCTGGTGGCTTGTTTTCTCACTCTCCCTTTCTCTCTCTCTCCCTGGTCAATGTGAATATTAATAATAATTAATAAAATTAAATTAAAATAATTCTTTAATAAATAAATGAATGTTGTTAGCCACAAGTGAATGCTTTTCACCAATCATATGCATATATAATGCTGAGGAATAAATGACTAGATAAACAAATGATTGGTGTGATGTTATTCTCTTAAATCAGAAGGGAAATCATATAAAGAAATTCAATTCCAAGCCTCCATCCAAATGTCAGATAGGAAGAAGAGAGTTAGGTGTAAGGCCTCCCAGAGGTTGCCGTTGGTAGGCTTGACGTAAGGAGTAGACTGGTCAGATGGCTGGGATAGAGCTCAAGAATTGTTTATGCTTCTATTGTGATGCATTCCTCCTACATCACCTGTGAATGAAACAGAGAAAGTGGATACTAAAGAAATCTACATACAATGTGGCCTCTAGCCAGCATTTTGGTTTGATGCTTGCAAGTAAATAGCAACTACAGAAGAATTATGCCACCTTAACATGGGGAGGAACTTCATGATACACTGAATTGTTGCTCCCATGTTGTTTCCAATAGAAGTGTGCTTCAGGCACCTAAAAGCAAATTCCCACCTACTGAATGGTTCTAGGACTGGGTAAGTTGACCTTGGAAACTACACTTATCCAGTTTTTTGGTTTCTTTTTGTTTTTGCCATAGGGCATGTGTACACACCAGAGAGAGACAGTGAGAGGTACAGTGAGAAATCAACCCCCAGGGTGGATGGCCATGCCATCCACCTTCTCTTCTGTTCTCTTGGAGTTTTAGGCATGCATGATTCACACATACCTGGGATGATTTTCAAGCCACTGGAATCAGGGCTTGAACTGTAGTTGGTCATATGGGAGTCCGGTGCCTTAACCACCATGACACCTGTTGGCCTTCATGTAACAGTTTATCAGGGCAGTTGCACCATGTCCTAGCCATGCTAGAATATTGAAGTATTTCTTTGTACTTCAGTTTTTCCATCTGTAAAATAGAAATAATAATGTTAGAAATATATCAGTTATATGGGACCAGCAGTTAGTGTAATGGCTATGTTGCTGGACTCCCATGTAGTCGACTGTGGTTTGAGTCCTGGACCCTGTGGCTTAAACTCACGCTGGGCGCGTGTGTGTGCATGCCCAAGATCCCGAGAGGATAATGGAGGAGAAGGGATTGTGGCATGACTGCAATCCCTTCTCCTCCAATTACCCCAGGGGTTGATTTCTTGCTTCTGTCTCTCTGTCTCTCTCTGTCTTTCTGGAGAATGCATGCGCCCTATAGCAAAAACCTCTCCAAAAAAATAAATAAATAAAAAAATATCAGTTACATATCATATATAAATTATATATAGATAAATAATTAATATAGCAATAATTTAAGTAAAATATTAAGAAAAATAATACCAATATAGAGAGTTACACTAACAAATCAATGTTATTGCTTATCAACTACTTGGTCCTTTGCCAAACACTAAATAGGTTAAGTATTATTATTACCACCAAAACTTAGGTATTTGTTGTGTGCTTTTGCAAGCATAAAGTTCTCCTTGTTTGTACTTAGGTCACCAGTTCTTTTGGAAAGATTTTTGCCATAAGGTGTGTGGACTCGCCCAGAGAACAAGCGACAGAGAGACAGAAAATGAAAAATCACTCCTCAGGGGCGATGGCCACACCACAATCCCTTCCCCTTCTCCTCCATTCTCCTCTCAGGATTTTGGGCACACACACACACACACACACACACACACACACACACGTGCTCCCAGCATAGGTTTGAAGCCACTGGGTCTGGGACTCGAACTGCAGTCAACTATGTGGGAGTCTCGTGACATAATCATTATGCTATCTTCTGTTACCAGGTCACCAGTTTTAAAAATTCAATTTCATTTCTCTACTTCCTTCTCTTTCTGGTATTTATTTTTCATTTTTCATGTATGAAATGATATTATAATTAATCTATTCAATAAACAGAAATTTATTAAATTATTTATAGAAAGACTTGAATTCTAACCTGAAGAAATTTGCATTCTAGGAGTAAAGTTTCATAGTAAATAAATACAGAATATTCTTGTGATGATAAATTTCATGTGCCAACTTTACAGAGCTAAGGGATGCCCAGAGAGCTGATAAAATATTATTTCTAGGTGTGTCTGTTTAAGGGCCTGAATAGATTGAAAAGACAGTGGAAGGTCAAATTTGCTTTCTCTTCTTGAACTAGAATATCCTTTTTTTGCTCTTAGACATTAGAGTTCCTGTCTTTTTGGCCCGGGACTCCAGAGTTATACCAACATCCTTCTTGGCCTTTTTTTTTTTTTTTTTTGGAGAGGTTTTTGCTATAGGGCGCGTGCGCTCGCCAGACAGACAGAGAGAGACAGAGAGATAGAAAGCAGGAAATCACCCCCCAGGGGGGATGGCCACGCCGCAATCCCTTCTCCTCCATTCTCCTCTCGGGATCTTGGGCACGCACGCACACGCGCCCGGCGTGAGTTTAAGCCGCCGGGTCCGGGACTCGAACCGCGGTCGACTACGTGGGAGTCCAGCGACATAGCCATTACGCTAACTGCTGGTCCCCTTCTTGGCCTTTTGACTCAGATGGGGAGTTACCTCATCGGCTTTTGTGGTTCTCAGGCCTTCAGATTCAACTGAATTCCAGCACGGACTTACCTGGTTCTCCAGCTTGCAGATGGTAGATGACGGGACTGCTCAGCCCCCATAATCACTTGAACCAATTCTCATTATCTGTCTAGCTATCTATCTGCCTGTCTATCCATCCATCTATCCATCCATGTACCTATCTATCTACTTTTCCATTTATTTCAATCTACTACTGTGGAGAACCCTCACTAATACAATATTCTAAATACTATGATAGAGGGGAATTTAATTTCTCTTGAAGCTAAAGAAAAAAATACTGAATTCTAATGGGTTGGGATAGCCTCTAACAAAAATAATTTTGAAGGCAGAAAAGGAGGGGAAGGTAACATCCATATAGATATTGTGAATATTTTGAAATTTATGAACTGCCCCAGTGAAGTATAGGTAAATATCATCTTAGTTTGTGAATTGGTCAAAAGAGCTCACATCCACTTTTTGAATTTATTTTTTTCATTTATTTTTTAAGGACAGGGTCTCACCATGTCATGGTCCTCTTGCCTCAGTTGCTCAGCTGGAACTCTAGGTGCATGGCACTACGGCTAGCCTTTACGTTGAACTGGGAATTGATCTTGGCTTCCCATGTGGTCCCGGTCTACAGAACACAACATCTTAGCAGTGAGCACCTGACCTGTACAGCTGGGCTCCACTTTTGCCTTTAATTATTATTTTTTTTTTTTTGGAGAGGTTTTTAGCTATAGGGCGTGTGCGCTCGTCAGACAGACAGAGAGAGACATAGAGACAGAAAGCGAGAAATCACATCCCAGAGGGGATGGTCACGCTGCAATCCCTTCTCCTCCATTCTCCTCTCGGGATCTTGGGCACGCACGCACATGCGCCCAGTGTGAGTTCTAAGCCACCAGGTCTGGGACGCGAACCGCGGTCGACCACGTGGGAATCCAGCAACGTAGCCAATACGCTAACTGCTGGTTCCTGATGCCTTTAATTTTGAAGAACAAATTGTTGAAAGAATTTCACATTGATGTTGGAATCTATTCAGTTCTTTGAATCACATGCTGTAAATGAGGACTCTCACAATCCTGCTTCCCCCATGTATTTCCTGGGTGTATTGGCAAGTAGTATTGAGTTGATAAGGGAAAGAGGAGCCAAGAAATTATCTCCGAGCCATCTAATGAGCAAGTGAAAAACTTAAGCTTATAGTTACAGCCTGGGCTTGTTACTGTTCCAAAGGAACTCTTCAATATTTTCTGATTTATTGAATGTGGCTAAAGGATAATTATGAGTGATGGAGAGGAATTTGAAGTAATATTTTATTACTGGAGAATAGTAATAAAATGGCATTCCTAAATTTTAAAAAAAAATGCCCTTTATGTCCTCAAAAGAATTTCTCTCTCTCCCTCGCTCGCTCGCTCTCTCTCTCTCTCTCTCTCTCTCTCTTTAAATTTCAAAACTTATTGCTTATTTCCCTGAATATGTAAGAGAATATCAAGTACAGATTTGTACCATTTTTGTTATACATAAATTGTGAGAAGATGTTTTCTTCTCAAGTATTTTGTGAAGACCAAATTCAGAGTGCCTGGCAGGAGATCTGGCACTGTGTGGGAGGGGATGTGCCATGACCATACGTTATGTATCATGGCAGAAAGGGTCATCCATTGAGAACCACCGACACGAGTTTGACCCCTATTCTTCCATTTGTAAGCGTGTGCCTTAGACAAATTCTCTTTGACCTTCAGTTTCTTCACCCATAAAATAGGAATAAGAGAGGCCAGTAGATGGTGTAGTGGTTAAGACGCTGGACTCCCACATGGTCACCTGGCTCAAATCCCAGCCCCAATGGTTTGAAACTCACACCAAGCATGTGTACATGCATGTCCAAAATCTTAAGAGGAGAATGAAGAAGAAGGAATTATTGCATGGTCATCTCACTTTCTGTCTCTCTGTCTTTCAATGTCTCTCTGGCAAGCACACATGTCATGGCCATACATTGCAACCAGTTCTTACTTCAATAGTCTCTTATTTAATGTTCGTCCATCATTTTTACTCTACATCTCTGAAAAAAAGTTGCCTTACTTCTCAAGCTCTTGAACCATTTTCTGACTGCATTCTATTAGTCTCTCTCCACATTGACCATGATTTCCACTCACCTCACAAACTGGAGTCTCCGTTTCCCAAAATTAGTGCTGCCAATCCCTTCACTCTAATACCAGAGTGGTCAGGATAGCTGGAGGATTTCACAAAATTATGATATATTGTCTACGTTTTTCTTACTTTGTAATTCATTTAAATTTCATAATTTATCAATTTTTGCATACTCCCTGTTGCAAGTGTCATAATGACTGTTTTAATTGTCTTACAATTTATTTATGCCACTTGTGTGTCATTTAGTATATTCTGCCTTATGTTTCTTTCTTTTTTCTTTCTTCCTTTTTTGGAGTGTGTGTGTGTGTGTGTGTGTGTGTGTGTATACGTGTACGTGCATAATGTTTGACTGTGTATTCCTAAAGGTCAGTCCTAAGTTTTAATATATTTTTGAGGTGATTATTTCTATATTTACTTGTTTAACAAATAAATAAATTATTGAGTAAATTTTTGTGATGACATCTTATAAGATTAGGGAATTCAGCAGTACTGTAAATAAGCATGTTTTTTGCTCTCATGGAACTTATTATTTTTCATAATTTGCTAGAAGGCATGTGTGCTCATCTAAGACAAATAAACAGAGAGAAAAAGTGAGAAAGCACCCCCAAGGGGTATGGTGACACAGTAATCCTTTCGCCATTTCTCACTCACGATTTTGAGCACGAATGCACACATGCCCAATGTGTTTTTCAAGTCAGCAGGACTAGGACTTGAACCACGTGGTCAGCCATGTGGGTTTCAGGTGCCTTAATCAGCATATCACTGACCACTGGCTGACCCAGGATTCATATTTTTATCAAGAGATAAGCAAAAAAAGAAAGAAAGATAAATAACTAATGTAATAGTGAATCATAATTAAGTTACTTATCCTCTCAAGACTATGGCTTCTACTTTGAGAAATGAATATAGATTACATCTTTCCTGTCAGCCTTTTGGAGCTCCTTCAGAAGTGATATGGATATACTTGTCAATGCTTGTGTATTCTGTGATATTATTAATATTAATGGCAATAAAAGTGAAAGAAATCCTCGTTATAAGTATCAGTTCTAGCCATTACTTGGACAAGAATTAAAGCACAGTAATTATTGTTTCTTAGCCTCAGTGTCCTCACCTGTAAAATAAAGAAATTGGTTGGAATGATTACAAAGTTTCCTTCTAGCTTGGTACAGTATGTTTCTAATATCTATGACATTGCTATTCATATCTATAGGCCCCAATTGATCCATCAAAGCATGCAGAATATCTTCGAAAAGACACTATAAATGTCTTCTGGGAAGAATTTCGTTTTAATAACTATTAGGACAACAGGAACACAGTGTCTTTTATTAAATTTGTCTGTTCCCTGGTGCTGATAGTATCTTCTGAATATAAATTGCACAATATAATATAATAAAGCACAGTTTAGAATTGTTTTCATAATATTGAATGCCATAGTACTCGGCTATAAAATAAGAACTGAAAGTACATCTTGTTCTGTAAACTCATAACTTTCAGCTGTCTAAGAACGGTGTAAAAAGGAAATTAATAAGAGAAAAACATTTCACAGCATGCATGAACTGCTAAAAAAAAGATTATGTTCTTTATAGAAAAAAATCAGGAATCTCATTCTCTTGGAATTTGATAACACAGAAAAATATTCATTTTTAAAAATCTTTGTTTTTGCTGGTAATCATTACTGCAGCATTCATTTATTCATTCACTTGTTCTTTAATTCTCTTAACAAGCATTTGTTTAGCAGTTACTATGTACTCTGTTTTGAGATCAGCTGATAAAAAAATTCATTAGACATTAAAAGAACAGGTAGCGTCAGAAGATTGGGGGACATGAGGTTTGACAATAAAGACTGATTGAAGTTGCCTACCTTTAATTTGAGTTTAGCCAACTTGTAAGACTAGTCTGAAAGTGATTTATTTTAGTAGCATTACTAAGTTATCTCTGGGAGATTATTGGTTATCATGGGTATATGAAAATCATAAATACTAAATTGGATGCAAAATGCTGTGGCAAGACATTTCTGTTTATCAACTTCCTTTGTCATGGATGTAGATAATATAATAATAACATTAATAGTATTACCATTTATGTGTGCTTAATTATGCCATGAGCTTTATAATTTCACTATATAGCCATCATGTCATTGTATTCTTGGGACAAAATAGGAAAAAGAACGATCTCGTTAGCCTCTAGATTCTAATGTAGGAGGCTCAAAGGTAAAATGAGGTGTGATAAACACTGAGAAGTAGAGGTATTGAAGCACCTAGGAATGGCAACCATCCTTGCCTTCAGAGGGCTAAAGGGTAAACTATACAGGGTATATATTAACTGCTTAAAATCTTTTAAGTAGATATGACAATCAGCATTATATGCATAAAAAATGAGGCTGAAAATATTAAGTGATGAGACCAAGGTAACACAGATTGTAAGAGCTGAAGTTTTAATTGCTGGTGTCAAAGCTCTTGCTCTATCTGCTATAACAGAGATTGCAATCCCTGTCTCCATGCCAGACGCTTGCTTGCTGATGGTAAAGGAAAAATGATTAGGAAATGTGGTTAAATCAATAGATAGAGAAATAATGAGAACAACAAATACACACACACACACACACACACTTACATATATTTGTATACTTGTATACAGAAATATACATACACATGTATAGGTACACACATATACATATTAAGACTTAAACATACACATTCTACTTTTTAAAATTGGTGAACTAATCCTTATGTAAATGTAGTAACATGGTCTAAAGGAAAACATTAGCTTTTGGAGCTAGATGACCAGATTTAAATTCCATTTCCAATACATGAAAAATGAACCGTTCACTGTACTCTTGTAAGCTTTTCACATCTGTAAAATGCCATTCACAGTGAAATTTACTTTCCCCATATGTTGCATATTACACATTCATTAATCTACATGCACAGACATTGTAAACTTTAAACATTCCATAATTATCAATAGTTCATTTTTTATTTTTATTTTAAAAATTTTCCTCCAGTTTCCTAATTTTGATTCAGAACCACATCTTTGTTTAAGAGTTTAATGTAGATAAAAATCAATTTTGTCAATCTCAATTTTGTCTAAGAAACGGGATCAGCTTCTAATTTTCAATGTTAAATCCCATGCTCTACTTTCTTTTGCAATATTATCTCTCTCTTTTTAAAAATTTTCAGATTGATTTCACATTTTACATAAAGTCCCCATCATAAATATTTTCCAACACAGAACTTTTTAGTTTTCCATCTGTCAAATGTTTCCTCATCTTGCATCTCACATTCACCCTCTGCCACTCACTTTATCATACACTTTCCTCCCTTACAGTCTGTAGCATCCACATCTATCCTCTCTACCAGCACATCTTAGGTCACTCAACTGCTGCCATAGAGTGCAGACACCTGTTACAAATTGAGTGGCGATATATAATGTGTATCTTTCAAAGTCTGGTTCATTTCATTTCACTCAATATTACGTCTTTTAAATTCATTTACTTTGAACTGATTGATAGGATCTCATTGTTTCTTATAACTAAGTGATATTCCATAGTATGTATGTTCCACAGTTTTTCAATCCAGTTATCAGTTTTTGGACACTTAGGTTGGTTCCATGTTTTAGCAATTGTGAAAATGCTGAAATAAATATGGATGTGCAAGTTACCTTTCTGATTGAGTGTTTTCCTACCCTGTGGGTAAATAACAAAGACTGGGATTAATTATTGGATCATATGGTAGTTCTATTTGTAGGTTTTTGAGGCACCTCCATATTGTTGTCCACAGAAGTTGTACAAATTTACATTCCCACCAAGAGTATAAGAGACTTCTCTTTTCACCATAGCCTCACCAGGATGTGTTCTTTATTTTTTTAAAATCCTAGGCATTCTAACTAGAGCTAGAATATAGTTTTAATGTATAGTTTTAATTTGCATTTCTCTTATGACAAGAGACTTTCAACATTTTTAAATATGCCTTTTGGCTACTTGTAAGTCTTCTTTGGAGAGCCATTTATTCTATTCATTTGCCCCCTTTTTAATTAGATTATTCATTTTTTAAATGAATAAACTCCTTTAGTTCTCTGTATATTCTGCATATCAATTCTTTATCTGAAAAACGATTTGCAAATATTTTCTCCCATTCCAAGGACATTCTGATTATAGTTTCCTTTGCTGACAGGAAGCTTTTTATCTGGATGTAATCTGACTTGTTTATTTTGGGGATTATTGCCTGTGCTTTAGGGAGTCTTATTTATTTACTTTTAGAGGCTTTGCAATTGTGTGTGTGTGCTCACCAGACAGAGAGAGAGAGAGACAGAGACAATGAGAGCGAAAGTGAAAAACCACACCCTTGACCCCAGGAGGGACGCCATGTGCAATTCCTTCACCTGCATTATTCTCCTGGGATCTTGAGCACACATGCAGACATGACTGGTGTGATTTTCAAGCCACTGAGTCTGGGTCTTGAACCACAGTCAGCCATGTGAAAGTCCAGCAATGTAATTACTACACCATCTGCTGGTCCTGAAGGGTCTTATTTAAGAAATCTTTCTACTCCAGTGTCTTCAAAAGTTTCCCCTACATTTTATACTAGTAGTTTTGTAATTTGAGGTTTTATATTTACATCTTTGATTCATTTTGAGTTGATTCTTTTTAATGGTGAGAAATAGGCGTCCAGTTTTATTTTTCTGCAAGTGGATATCCAGTTCTTCCAGCACCATTTGCTGAAAAAAGCCTTTTCTTCACTGCATTGTCTTGTACCCTTTGTCAAAGATCAGTTGGCTGTATGTTTTAGGGTTTATTTCTAAACTCTCTATTCTGTTTCCTTGGTCTATGTGTCTATTTTTGTGCCAATAGCATGCTTTTTTCATTATCACCACTTTGTAATATATTTTTAAATAGGATAGTGAGATGCCTCCTATTATATTCTTTGGCACAGTATTGCTTTGGTAATACATAGTCTTTTATGATTCTAGATGAATTTTATAATTGCTTTTCTCTCTCTCTTTTTTTTTTTTTTTTTTTTTGTAAAAGAAGTTTTTGCCTCAGGGTGTGTTTACTCTCCAGAGAAAGAGAGACAGACACAGTGAGGAGCAAAAAGAGAAATAACCCCCCAGGGGTATGGCAATCTCTTCTCCTCCATTCTCCTCCTGGGATCTTGGACATGCAGGCATATATGCCCAGTGTGAATTTTAATCCACTGGGTCTGGGACTTGAGTCACAGTCAGCCATGTGGGAGTCCAGTTATCTAAACGCTATGCCATCTGCTGATTCCCAAGTAATTGTTTTTGTTTTGTTTTGTTTTTCTATTTCTCTGAAGAATGTCACAAGCAATTGGATTGAATATGTAAATTAACTTGGGTAGAACTGATATTTTGATTATATTTATTTTTTCCAATTCAAGAACTTGGATGGCCTTCCATCTTTTTGTAACATACTCAATTTCTTTCTTCAGGTTTTTTTTTTTTTTTTTTATAATTTTCCTTGCAGAAGTCTATCTACTTTTTGGTTAGGTACATTCCTAGGTATCTCATTTGTTTTGTGGCTATTGTAAATGAAGTTGCTTTCTTTAATTTTTGTCTTGGTCTGTTCATTGTTGGTGTATAAAAATGCTATAGATTAGATTTTTGTATATTTGTATCCTACTACTTAACTGAATTCATT
The DNA here is from genome assembly GCA_026018925.1 of Tupaia tana. Classification (NCBI taxonomy): domain Eukaryota; kingdom Metazoa; phylum Chordata; class Mammalia; order Scandentia; family Tupaiidae; genus Tupaia; species Tupaia tana. Next base: position 196,258,504 of record JAKSZU010000006.1, on the reverse strand, counting down.
TATCACTTCTAGGAGTGTTTTTTCATGGATTTCTTTGAATTTTCTATGTATATAATCACATCATCTGTAAATAGGGACTGTTTGACTTCTTCTTTTCCTATCTAAATACCTTTTATTTTGCTCTCTTGTCTGATTGCATTGGCTAGGACTTCCAGCACTATGTCAAAAAGGATTGTAGAAAATGGGCAGTTTTGTCTTGTTCCAGTTTTTAGTTGGAAGGCTTTCAGTTTTTACCCATTCAGTATGATGTTTACAGTGTGTCTGTCATATATGGCTTTTATTAGTTTGAGAGATGTCCCCTCTACTCCTATTTTGCTAGAGTCTTGGTCATGAAGGGATATTATATTTTATCAAATACTTTTTCTACATCTATAGATACACTCATACTCATTTTATCCTCCTTTTGTTAATGTGATGTATTGCATTTATTATTTTGCATATGTTGTAACATCCTTGCATCCCTGGGATAAAACTTACTAGGCTTTATATTTCATCCTGATTTAGCCTAGTAGAGTGTACATGTCCAGAAATTATGTGTCTATTCTAGGTTTTGTAGTTTATTGGTGTATAGTCTCTCATAGGTATTCTCTCATAATTTTTTGTATTTCCAGTACAATGGTTATAATATTCCCAGCTTCATTACTGATTTTATTTATTTGGTTTCTTTCTCTGTTTTGCTTGATTAGTCAAGTTAATGGCTTATCAATTTTGTTCATCCGCTCAAAATAACAACTTTTTGTTTTTTCAATATTTTGCATAGTTCTTTTATTCTGTTTCACTTATTTCAACTCTAATCTTTATTATTGCTTTTCTTCTTTATTTTTTTTTTTTGCTGTGATTTTTCCAGTTCCTTAAGATGCAATGTTACTTACCACCTTTATATATATTTCTTTCTTGTAAGCACTAATTACTATGAACTCTTCTCTTGTGACTGCTTTCACTGTGTCCCAAAGGTGACAAAGAGTGGTGTGTTCTATATCATTGATTTCAATCAATTTCAGTCTTATTTTCATCAGTAATTTGAAAGTAATTCAGGAGTAGGATGTTTAGTTTCCATGTTTTTGTGTACTTTCAAGGGCTCTTTATGTGGTTGATTTCAAGTTTAATTCCATTATTGTCAGAGAAGATGCAGGATATAGTTCCCATATTTTTAAACTTAAAGAGGCTTGTTTTGTGACCTAGTTTGTAGTAAATCTTTGAAATGTCCCATGAGAAGAGAAAAAAGTATATTTTGTAGTTGCTGGGGTGGACTGTATATATATATCTGTCAGATCTATTTGGTTTATGGCATCAATTAGTTTCTGTGTCTCTTTGCTTATTGCATAGTTTATTTTAAAGAGGGTACTTTGTATAAAATTTTTAATGCTGATGTTAATATACCAAGCACTATGCCCAGAGTTTCATCTTGGTAAATTTGAGGTAACAGCAAATCTAATAAAAATTAACCGAATAGTCACACCTATTTTCTTGTCATCTTATTTTTGAAGTTTTATATTTATAGTAATATATGGAGTCACCTGGATCAATAACTTGTTTATGAAGAGAACTGCCCTATATTACTATTATATTATAATATAGTATATAGTATAGTATCTAACAACTTGTTTCAGATCTTGAAGTCAAAAAAGCACCCCAAACTTGACACAGCCAAATCTGAACTAGTGATATTATTACTGACCAATCTTGATGTCCTTTTTTTCCCCTTCATTTAAATTAATGAAAGATTTTTCTGTTAGTTACTCAGGCTATTAATTTTTGTGTAAGAGAAAATTTCTCAAATGCCACAAGCAGCCTGTCAGGGTATTTGCTTGACTCTACTTTCATGATTTGACCATTTCTCAACTCCATTGCAGCCTTTAGGGTATTACCACTTTGCACTTGGATTATATAAAAGTCTTCTATATTCTATCCTTCCTTGGACACTTTCTCTACTCTGTGATCTATTCAATACATAGTAGGCAATCTTTTAAAATGTACATTATATCAGGGCCAGCACTTTAGAGCAGCAGTTAAATTCTATGCATAGGGGCAAGACCCCTATGACCAACCACAGTTAAATCCTAGCACTGATGGCCTGAACAACATGCCAGGCAATTGTGTCCAAAATCCTGACAGGGTGGAGAAATGGGGGAAAAAGAACAAGTGCACCCCATGGAAAGTATCACCTTTCCCCTTCTCTCTTCCTCTGTGGCAAGTGCATGTACCCTCTGACAAACTTTTAAAAAAAATTATTTTTTACTTTTAGAAATGTCAAAGGACATGCATGCTTGCCAGAGAAAGAGACAGAGAAAAAAGAGGAAAGAAAATGAGAAAGCACTCCATGGGGAATAGTCACACCACCATCCTTTCTTCATTTCTCCCCCGTTTTGGGATTTTGGGTACCTATGCACAAACCCTGGCATGTTTTTCAAGCTACCAGTTCTGAGATTTTTAAACTCGGTCAGTCACGTGGGATTCCGGTGCCTTAATTACTATTGGCTCCTGGTTAATTACTATTAATTAATAATATTAATTAATATTAATATTAATATTAATAATTATTACTATTATTACTATTATATATTACTACTATTAATTACTCCTCCTTAATTACTATTGGTTACTGATTGGCTCCTCACTCGAAAAACAAACAAACAAAACTTAAAATAAGAAAAAGTAAGTTGGATCATGTAATCTATTTTGCTCAAAACTTTCCAATAATTTACCATACTACCTAGAATAAAATCAAAGTGCTGTCCACAATCTCTATGACCATCATTATTTTCTACTTACCCTTTCTTCCATTGCCATCTCTTTTAGCTCCTCCTTTTTGATTTTAATTCGCTCCAACTCCACTGACCCCTTTACTGCTCCTAGAAAGCCCAAGTTTCATTTGCCCAAGGCCTTTGCATTTGCTATTTTCTCTGCCAGGAGTGAATTTCCCCACATATTTGAATACTTAGTTTTCTCTCTTAGGAACTTAACAAGATGCTTCCACTCTGTAAGATTTTCTCAGGTCATTCTCCCTAAAACAATATTTCACTTTTATTTTATATTTCCCTTTTATACTCTGTGTTTTCTTGGCAGTTTTCATAGCAAATGGGCTTTGTATTTTACTTATCTTATACCTTCTCTACATCCTCAATTCTAGAAAAATGCTCTAAGATCATATTTTGTCAGTTTTCTTCCCTACATTTTCCCTAAGATTACAGCTTGCCATAGGATAGGTACTCAATAAGTATTTACTGAATTGCTAAATTAATGAATTTTTTTATACTATTCATATAATGTGCCCTAAATTTGAATTATCTGTATAAGTACCTTAGCTAACTATTCTGTTTTATTTGTAGATGTTTATTCTGAGTATAATTTGCTTCAGAAAAATGTTTATACTCATTCCTTAAACTAAGGGCTATTGGGAATGTTAGAAACAAATTAGGATAATCTGAAGGCAAAATTAGTTGGACATGTGTGTAGGTATCATAGAAATATCACAGGACTAATTGGTTTTAAAAATTAAAGACTGCCCTACTTAACTAGTGAGGAAAACAAAGCATCATAAAATTTTATTGCTGTCACAATGTGAAGCAGAATTTCAATATAGATGATTCAGATGTAGCTTCAAGTGCAATTTTCTTAGTAGATAAGAAATTAAGCAGTTCTGGCAACAATGTTCATGTTGTAAATCCCAGGCCTTCTTCTGATGCAGGGTTATCTTCAGAATAAGCATCTACAAATAAAGAGAAAAGCTTTCTGGTACACTTATTTAGATAATTCAAATTTAGAGCACATTGTATGAATTGTGATTAAAAATTTTCATTAATTTATCAATGCCTGGGTATGTGAGGGGTTGTTCTGGAGCTACAGTCTGTGAATGCTGACCTGGACAATAGATTTTCAGGGGCTAGCCTGGAGCTGGGTCCGTGGGAGCTAGCCTGGCACTGGGCTAGGCCCTGGGTCAGCTGCAGCATGTGACCCTGCAAGTTGGCTTGAGGCTTAGACCACTTGGCTTAGCCTAACACTGAGAGAACCTGAAACTTGTATCCTTGGAGCAATCCCTGAAGCCAAGGTTCGCGAGTGCCAGCCTGGAACTGGTGTCATGGTGGCTGCCCTAAAACCTGGGTTCCTGACCTGGAACTGAGTTTCTCTGGAGTGGGTCTGACGCTGTGTATAATGGCAAAGTCAGATGATCACTTCTCTCTCTACACTATGCTACCTGGACCTGTGGGAGAGGTAACTTAGTAATGTGACTGTCCTTCCTAAGGCTCTTTGCAGGTCTTTTATTATTTCTGAGCTATCCTCAGGTGCTGTAATCCCTTACCTGGATTATTAGCTCTTGTGAAGGAGTGTGCGTGCATGTGTGTTTGTGTGTCTGTGCATGTGTGTGTGTGTGAGAGTGAATGGATAGTTGTTAAATTGATGTTTCTGAAGTGGGACAAGAGTTGGAAAGTCTTATTTTACCCATGTCACCCTCATCTTGAAAATTGCATCTTTTTACTTAATTATTTATTATTATTTTTACATTCAGTCACTATGTATCATTACTGCATACCAAATGAATTTTCCATCATGAATACACTACATATTGGTTCAGTTAAAGATATTACTATACACATTATTATCAACAGATAATTTTCTATTTTTGTGCCCCTTAAATGTTTTACTTCTTTATTTCCTCCCCATTTTTTCCTCCCTTTAACCTCCTCCATTTCTCACCCTCTTCCCACACCATCTCTAATATCACCATTGCTCTCCATACTTTTATACCTTTCAGTTTCTGCCATAGAATACCGACATTCAGTACATATTGTGTGGGTACATACAATTTCTTTCATGGTCTGACTTGCTTTGCTTAGCAGTACCTCTTCCATGTTTGTCCACTTTCTATCAAATGCCAGGGACTCATTGTTTTTTAAGGCTGAGTAGTATTCTGTATTGTATATGTGCCATATTTGTAAATCCATCTGTCTGTGAACATTTGGGTTGGTTTCATGTCTTGGCAATTGTGAATAAAGTCACAATAAACATGGATGTGTAAATACTTTTCTGACTGAGTGTATTCCTATTTTCTGGGTAGATACCCAAGAGTGAAAATGCTGGATTATATTATGGTTCTATTTGTAGGTCTTTTAGGAATCTCTTTATTGTTTTCCACAATGGCTATACTAATGTACATTCCCACCAACAGTATAGGAGAGTTCCCTTTTCTCTACAGCATCACCAGTACTTATAATTCTTTATTTTTTAAATCTTAGTCATTCTGATTGAGGTTAGGTAGTATCTACTTGTGGTTTTTATTTGCATCTCCCTAATGATAAGTGTTGCTGAACATATTTTCATTTTTTTGGCCATTTGTACGTCTTCCTTAGATTTGTGTGTTCAGCTCATTTGTCCATATTTTAACTGGGTTGATCATATTTTAAGTAAGCTGTTTGGGTTCCCTGTATATTCTGCTTATCAGTCCCTTATCTGAGGCATAATTTCCAAATATATTTTCCCATTCTGAGGGTTGCTAATTCACTCTAATTATTGTTTCTTTTGTTGTACAGAAGATTTTTAACCTGATGTAATCCCACTTGTCTATTTCTGAGATTATTGCCTGAGCTTTAAGGGTCTTACTTAGGAAGTCTTTGCCGGCTCCGATGTCTCCAGGATATCCCCCCGCGTTTTCCACCAGTAGTTTCATAGTTTGAGATCTTTTTTTAAATTTAAATTTATTTGTTTATGTTCATTCACTGTACATCATTACAGCATACAAAACGAGATTTTCCATCCAGAGTACACTGTATATTGTCTCAGTCAAGCACATCAACATACATGTTATTGTCAACAGATAATTTTCCATTTCTTGTTTCCTGTATGTTTTGCTTCCCTCCCCATCCTTGGTTCCCTATCTCTTACCCTCAGCCATCTCCCACTCTCTTCCCACACTGTCTCTGGTATCTATGTTTACTTTCTATACTGTTTTCCCCCCATTTTTTGTTGAATTACTAAAGATCTTAATTAATCTAAATATTTTCATAGCAAACACAGGTGATATATACATTTCCATGAACACAAGTCTAACTTTAGGCATCCTATAAAGTAGCACCTAGCTGGGGCTATATATCTTAACTGCAGTCATTGAATGGATTTTTTTTTTTCCTGAGACTTTTCTTTTTTTTGTAACTTAATTTACATTCTTACCCTAAGCATCATCACAGCATACAAAATATGATTTCCCATCCAGAATATACTGCATAGTGACTTAATCATACATATTATTATTCAAAATTTTCCATTTATACTTCCTAGAATTTTTTACCCCTCTTTCTGACCCTCTGTCCTTTCCCACCTTCTTCTCCCACTGTCTCTGGTGTCTACAATTGTCTTCCATTCCTCTTCCACCCACACTGTATTGATCACACGATTTCTTAAATAATCTAACTACTTTCAATGGTAAGTTCATATGGTACTATTAAGAAAACCAGTTTTAACTTAAATTATAGAAATGCTAAGGAACTTTTCTTAAAGCCAGGAAACAAGTTAGGATTCTGTTCAAATGGTAGGTGCATGAACCTCTCAGTCTCATGTACGTTATCTTTTGTTCTGGCTCCATTTTTCCTATTAAATTCTGGGATATAATATTCAACTCCAGACTTGTCCCTATGATTAAGCTGGCCGCTTTCTTAGTTTTTGAACTCTTCTTTCCATGTGTCTGTATTTAATTTTCCTGATATAGCACACCCTTGAGAACTTCTTGGAGATCTGGTCTGGTGCTGGTAAATTCTTTCAGGTTTTGTTTATCTGAGAATGTTCTTGTCTTTTGTTCCCACATGAAAGATAATCTTGCTGGGTACAGTATTCTTGGCTGAAATTGCTTCTCTCGTAACACTTTGAATATATCTTCCCATTCCTTCCTCACCCGCATTGTTTCTGATGAGAGATCTGCTGTTAGCCTGATGGGATGTCCTTTGTAGGTAACTTGATGTTTTTATCTTGCCAATCTTAGTATCTTGTCTTTGTCTGTGGTTTTGGTCAACCAGGCTATAATGTGTCTTGGAGAAGATCTTCTTGGGTTGATTCTATTTGGAGTCCTTTGTATTACTTGGGACTGGATCTTCGAATGCCTCTCTAGGTTTGGAAAGTTTTCTTGTAGGATTTCATGAAATAGATTATCAATGCCCTTATGGATCTCTTCACCTTCCGGAATGCCAATTATCCAGATGTTTGGACGTTTGGTGGTATCTAATACTTCTCGCATATTATTCTCAAATTTTTGGGCCATTTTCTCAGTCTTCATGGTGGATTTTTCTAGGCCAGCCATTTTCTCTTCTACGTCTGAGATTCTATTTTCTGTATGATCTAGTCTGCTTTTAATACTTTCAAGGGAGATTTTGACTTCCTGTATTATAGACTTCATTTCTAATAGTTCCATTTGACTCTTTTGTAAAGTGTGTAATTCCTCTTTTAGATCTTCCAAGAATTTCCTCACCTCCTGGAACTTGTCAACTTCTTTCTCCTTTCTCTTTAGCAGTTCATTGTCTCTCTTCTCTTCCATCTCAGTTAGCTTTGCCATTAGGAATGCTCTAAATTCTTTATCAGACATTTCCATGATTTATATTGAACTGCTGGTGGATGAAGAGGAGTTATTCTTTTCCCTTGGAGGAGAGGTATTTTCTTGCTTTCCCATATTTCTTGTGGTCCTGCAGTGATTTCTTGTCATCTGATGGATGGTGTGTTTCTTTCGAGTTCTTGAAGTTCAATCACGCTAGCTTTGTTTGTTGGAGGCTGAATTATCAGTAGAAAATCTTCATTTTTCCTGTCCCCTGAAATGACTACTTTGCAGGAGCCATGAGGAATCTGCTTCTGAAGGAAGGCCTCAACTCTCCTCCATAGTTTGAGATCTTAGGTTTAGATCTTTGATCCATTTTGAGTTGAATTTTGTTAATGGTGAGAGATGGGAGTCTAGTTTTATCTTTCTACAGGTAGATACCCAGTTTATTTAGCACCATTTGCTAACAAGGTTTTGTGTTGACCTAGTGTTGTTTTTAGTAGGAAAAAAAGGGAGATTCATTTTTCAGTGTACGAGGGCAACTTCTGGTTGTTCTCAAGCCCTGGGTCTCTAAACTGCTTTTATGCAGAGGAAGCAACTTTTTCTAATATGCACTAAAGCATTTTATGGACACTGAGGTGGTCCTGAAGGTCTCCCTAACTTTTAAGTTACAGAGCAAGGAAGGATTGAATTCAGAAAGTCTTACATGAATACCCTTGACTGAATCACTATATAAATGCCTACTGTAGGAATAAATATCTACTGCAATTGCTAGGTCAAAGAGCAGGCACCTTGAAAACATTGTTTTTTCCAAAAGACTTGCTTATTTATGTTCTAACAATAGTTCATATAAATGTTTTTTCCCCATACCTATGTAATCATGTAATCTTAGATATCATAGTACCTTTATGTATTTGTTAGTGTGTTTGTTTGTTTGTTTGTTTGTTTGTTTTCCTTTCTGGCCAGAGCACACATGTGTTTCCCAGAGAGAGAAGGAGAGAAAGTAAGAAAGTACCACTCCTGGGAATTGGGCACATTACAATCCCTTCTCCTCCATTTTTCTTCCTTTTGGGATTTTGGGAACACACACACACACACACACACACACACACACACAGACGTCTGGCATGCTTTCAAGCAGCTGGATGCAGGACTCAAATTGTGTAGTCAGTCATGTGGGATCCAGCAGCCTTAACGATGACACCACCAGCTGGTTCCATTTGTTAGATTTTTATTATTATACTGCAAAAAGTTGTCAAATACATTTTTTCATGGAAAAAGTATTTGCAGTTCTTTACTCAATCTATCCTAACCAATACTTTTCTGTTATTTGACTTTTTGTCCTGAAAATAAAAGTGGGTAGTTGATATAATAGTGCCATTGCTTTTCCTTTACTTGAGCAAGTTGATTTGCTATACAAAAATATGATTCTGCCAACACATGTCAGAGAGAGACTGGTTATTCATACAAAGACTTAGACTTTTTTTGGATGGTATTTTCAAGTTTGAGAGAACAGACATAGATAATAAAATAGATTATTTAATTTGCTATGAACAAATTCATTTTATTAGAATATTTGGTAACTAAGTTATATCTATAGACAGTGTATGTGCTTTATATTAAGCTACTTCAAAGCCTGTGTTAATAGGATCATCAAGGCCCTGCAGTACAGGCACACTTGTAAATGCTAGTGTGTCCTTTTATCTTTCAAGATCTTTTGATGTGGAGAATAGATAAAAGTTGGAACTATTTTTAAAAACTCATTGAAAATTTCATCCATGCAGATGTAGATTTTATTTGTATTTCTTTCGCTAAAGTGGTTTTTTTTAATCAGATTAGTCCAAATATTATCTCCCCTTTTAATCTATTCCATGCATTCACATTTTAATTTGGTTTTCCATCTTTTGATGCCCAGTAGATATGGCCACAAATAAAGAATTATATCTCATTTTCAGCTCAACAAAACTTCTCAGAAGAGGGAGAAAAATTAGAGGCCAGCTGTTTCTACTTGCCCCTAGAGGTCTACTGTGAGTCCCCAGAGAAACGGAATCAGAGACTTTATCCTCACATAATTTAAATAATGGATAGCACTTAAAAGGCTACTATTCGGGGTGCAATTCCAAGTGTTTTACATGTATTGATTTGTTTCATTCTACATACCTTACTTTGTAACATAAATAGGCTAGAAATATTGAATCAAGTAGTTCGGTTCACCTTTCATAACCATTGTTTTACACTAAGGAGAGAAAGAAGTTTGTTTTAAGTAACGTAACACTTTTGATCATATTTTCAGAAGACAAGTGCTGTGAAGTGAAATGGGTATTTGCTTCCTCTCCTTCCATAACTTCTTCTTCTTCTTTTTTTTTTTTTCTGAGAAATTTTTTTCCATAGGGCTCATGTATTTGCCAAAGAGACAGAGAGACAGAAAATGAGAAATCACTCCCCAGGGCAGATGGCCAAGCTGCTATCCCTTCTCTTTTATTCTCCTCTCAGAATTTTTGGCATGCATGTACACATGCTTGGTGTGAGTTTTAAGTCATCAGGTCTGGGACTCCACCACAGGGTCAACCACATGGGAGTCCAGTGACATAACCACTATGCCATCTGGTGGTCCCATCTCCCACCACTTTTATGCTTCCCTTAAGTTTTAGATCTTCTCTATGTTGATTTCAGTAAAATGAAGAAGAGAAAATGCATCAATAGACTACATAACTGGTTTCACTATGGTTTGGAAGCAAACATTACCCTACAAAAATTGGCTGTAACCAAGTAATTTTTGATAAAAAGGGATTTTTTTCCCATTTGATAAGATAGTGAAAGGAGGAAGAATGCTCAAGAAATTTGCCAGAATAGCTCATATTATCATGCAATAATGAAATTTAGTAAGCACTTAATACCCACAGAAAGAAGACATTCCTTTTAATAAAGCTTTCTTTTATTTATTTATTGAGAGATTTTGGCTACAGGGCTCATGTCCTTACCCGAGACACAGAGAGACAGAAAGTAAGAAACCTTCCCCCAGGGGATGGTGGGGGGATGGCCACACCACAATCTCTTCTCCTCTATTCTCCTCTTGGGATTTTTGAGCATGCATATGCATGCACACACACCCAGCATGAGTTTTAAGCCACCCGCTCTGGGACTCGAACCATGTTTAGTCATGTGGGAAACCAGTGTCTTAACCACTGTGCCACCTACTGTTCTCATGGAGCTTCCTAATCAACTCTTCTCTCACTCTTTATGGAACCTTTCTAGGTTATGCCATCATAGTAATGATAACAGTAATCGTGATAGGACTAACTTAGCAGTAGCAGCTGCCCTAGTAATAGTAAAAGCATGGAATGTAGAATCAGATAGATCTGACTTCAAAAACCAAATATTCCTCTTACTAGTTTAATGACCTTACAGAAGTTGATTTATCATTTCCAGCTCTAATTTCTTTAACTGTAAAATGAGCATAGTAATAGATAGGAATAGTGAGATGATTAATATGAAGGAACTGCAAAATGTTAATGGAGAATGGAATTAAAGTATGAGTTTATTTTCGTACAGAATATTTTTGAAGTCTATGCATGTTTTTTTCATAATATGCATTTCCAAGAAGTTTTTGAAGATCCATCATAAAATCAGCTAGAATATATTGACACAAAATTAGTCTTTAATATGAGAAATAATGTTAGTTTCTTTCATTTTTCTCTCTTCTTTTGTCATGCAATTTTAAAAATAGGAGTGGAAAGAGCAGGATGTCTGACAAGTTCCAGAGGAATTCTCCTTCCAATATTGGTATGATGCTGTTCATTTCTCCATTAACGGGTACTCCCAGTATCTAAAATAATTACCAAGTGCTTTTTGCAGGCTTTATATGGTCTTTTTTACTACTTCTCAGTCATTTTAGGCACATGTAAGAATTTCCTTATAACACATATATTTAGTTTTCTGTTTCTTCAGAATCTGTATCATCATGGAAACTCAATTTTTAAAATTCAGTGATAGAAGCAGAATGTATTAAAGTCCTCTGCCCAGTCCTTTTATGCTTAGTTTTATTCAAAGTTTTTCATTAAAACATTTGTCTGTCTTTCCAGCCTGACCTGAGTACAAGGGTAGATGGTTCTTTTTGTATGAATATAAGTTACAGTAGGTATTAGAGCTAGGTATGTCCAGTAACCAGAGAGAAATTTTGCTAATGAGTAAAAGTTTATGTCAGTCTTTATGCTGTTTGTGTTTTTCACAGAAGAGGAATCAAGTGAGCCAGTGGGACAAATGAAGGGTGTTAGTTCAATTCTTACTTGGAACAACATCACACCTGGCAACATAAACAGTCTGATCAAGATAACAGAGATAGAAAATACGCATCAGTTAGACTTCAGTAATTGCAAGTAATAGAAAATGATAATAGCTAATTTGTGCAGAAGAAAAAGGGCAACACTTAGCTGGGTGATGGGAGGAATTATGGGAAGATTAATTAGAAGGATGATGAGAAAGAATAGGAAATTATATTTCCAAAATGATATGACTCCCAATCTAGATAATGAGAACTACTCAAAATAAATATACTTCGGGACCAGAAGACGGCGTAATAATTATGTTGTTGGACTCCCACATAGTCATTCGCAATTTGAGTCCTAGACCTGGCAACTTAAAACTCACACTGGACATGTGTGCATGCATGCTCAAGATCCCAAGAGGGGAATGAAGAAGGGACTGTGGTGTAGCCATCTCCCCTGGGGGTTATTACTCGCTTTCTGTCTCTCTGTCCTTCCAACAAGCATGTGCACCCTATAGCAAAAATCTCTCTAAAAATAAATAAATAAATACACTTCAAATAATAATTTTTCTCACTCTTACATGATGCTTCTTCTTTAGATTTCAAGTCTTGAACAAGAGAGTATTATTGAACTAGTCCAAATTGGTGAAAAGGAAATAAGGAGGACACATTGAATGAGTCCCAACTTGACTGTTCACTCTGAAGACAAGATAATCCCTTAAATTATCATAAAAAGAAAAGTAAGTAGCTGCTAGTACAAATCAGAAAAAAAAATAGAATCCAAAAACCAAACATATTTTATGGAGGAGCCCTTTCTGGCAATGACTTAAAGAATGGAAATGTATTTCTGAAAAAGATTTTGTACAAATTTTATGTTTACTTTCAAAAATAATGTACTATTAGATTAAAATAGATTGATATATAGTAAAACTTACTTAATAAGCAATATTTTTAAAGATATATTAGCCACAGCAGAAATACAAATGTATTTTATAATTCTAGTTCTGCCGCCAACCAGCTATGTAACTTTGGATCAATAATATTGCCTTTCTAGATAACCAATTTCATGAGTATTTAAAATGAGAAGACTGGGCAAATAGCTCTCTAAGGTATTTATTATACTACCGCATAAGAAAGACCCCTGGGGACCAGCAGATGCTGTAATGGTTAGGTTGCTGGACTCCTACCTAGTCAACAGCTGTTCGAGTCCCAGACCCAGTGGCTTAAAATTCATGCCAGGTGCATGTATGTGAGTGCCCAAGATCCTGAGAAGAGAATGGAGGAGAAGGAATTGTGGCATGGACATCCCCCCCGGGGAGTGATTTCTCTTTCTATCTCTCTGTATCTCTCTGTCTCTCTGGCAAGTGCATGTGCCCTATAGCAAAATTATCTCTTAAAAAAAATACCCCTGGGTCAATCCCTACTTCTTTTTACAACCCTAGCTCAAGGTGATCAGGAAAGCTAGTTTATGGCCATGCCCTCAAGTTTTGGCTATAGTGAGTCGGAGTAGCTTTTCTTCATTTATTCATCTTACTCCAATTAGGAAAAAAACAAAAACAAAAAATGAAGTTCTATAATTATTCTCGGCAACTATCCAAAAATATGCCTTACTACCCGGTTTCAATTAATAAAGTGTGACTTGTTAAAAACAGATTTTGTTCATTTGAAGGTTTTAATAGCACCCAGTTTCAACTTAGTTCTCTTGGGAAAATATTTAGCATGCATTTAACTAGCTTGACACATACAACTAATTAATTTGTCTAAAGCAAAATATTATATGAATCATAAACAAAGAATTAAAAATTGAAATAGTGCCAGAAATAAGCCTGAGGTGCCCTAGACTTAATTAGCTTCAGGTTGTTTTTTGTTGTTGTTGTAGCTAGTTTGTTTTTGTTATTGTTTTTGTCTTTATTTCTATTAAGAAAGGTACATAGATTAATGCTATGTCATCTTCAGATAGAAAACTGAAAATTCATATATAAAAATAGGAGTTTTTCATGTATTTTTGGAAATTGAAAGAGCTTTTAGAAATCTAATTTTAAGGATTTTTATGCTTTAAATGACACTGATGAAATGATGATGGACAGGGTAACAAACTAAAATAGGCTGTCGTGTTTTCCTTTTTTGCCCAGAAGCATGAGGGAGGTTGATGGCTCTAAGTAGAATGTACACATTATAGAATTTATTAAATATTCAGTGCTTTTTATCTTTTGGGGTATGGGTATACATGAATTAAATATTTGATACTTTCTTTTTTCCCCTTCTTTATCCTAAAATATCTAAGGAAATGGAAGTTCATGTATTGATGTGAGGGAATAACAGTCCCCCAAATAGAAGAGGGTCAGGTAACATGAGTAGTTGAGAAGTAGAGAGTTTTTTTTTGCTGTAATATTTCCCCATTCCAAACTTCATGCCTCCCAGCAATAATGCCTTTGGAAGATCACTGCCCAACCAGTGATTAATGCAAGAAAAAAAAATAATAGTGCCATTTAAACTTAGGAGTGAGCTGGAAAGGTAGTATCACCCAGCTAGGGTGAGGTGCAGATGGGTAGACTGGCTAGTCTCTGATCATTTATCACTTCTTCTCTCTACCCCTTTCTCAATAACTGAAGGTGAGAAAATCATATTCCAATAATGTTTGGTTTTTTTGTTTGTTTGTTTGTTTAGGTTTTTTGCCAAATGGCTTGTGTGCTTACCAGAGAGAGAGAGAAAGAGATGGAGAGAGAGAAAATGAGAATTCACACCTAGAGGGGATGGCCATGCTATAATTCTTTCTCTTTCATTCTTTTCCCAGGATTTCTAGCATACACGTACATGTGCCCAGCATCATTCTTAAGCTGCCAGGTCTGGGACTTGAACCTTGGTTGTTCATGTGGGTGTCCAGTGTCTTAACCACTACAATACCTGCTGGCCCATATTCCAATAATGTAATATTGGTGGAGGTGTGAGGAGATTCCTTGTAAGATATATTTGCTTGGGGTAGAAGAATTCATAAAACAAGAGGCTCTCTTGGGTTAGCCTATGGCCTAGTGGTTAAGACTGATGGATCCTACCTGGCTAACCTTGTGATTGGAGTCTTGGACCTGGTGGCTTGAAAATCATGCTCGTTGGTATATATGCATACATGCCCAAAAATTCCAGAAGAAAGGAGTGATAGAGGAGAAAGGATCATGGCCTGACCATTCCCCATGGAGGATGCTTCCCCACCCCCAACCCCTCTCTCTGTGACCTATGTCTCTGGTAAGTGTATGTACGGCCTGAAAAACTGGGGGGAAAAAAAACAGATGCTCTCTATCTCAAAGTATATGTCTTATCAAGTCTGAAGCTTATGGAAGGCTACTAATAAGGGACTTCAGCAGCTTCCCCTCAAGATCCCAGTAGCTGGTTGTTCAGGGAAAGGACACCACAGGAAACCGTAATGACGGATTTGAGGAAGACAATCATTAAAGATGAAAGACAACATATTTAACCATTTGTACCAGGAGAAGCAGAATACTCAAGCAGATGAAGAAATAATTTAAAAAGTAAAGAGGAAAATAATCATCTTCAAAGAAATTTAGTATGGTATTGGTAGAGAATAGCAAGAGTAAGCAATTATTGGGTCATTGGAAAAGCCATGATGCATTTTTGCATAGAAAAATACATTGTGACTTTTCTGATGACCCAATACATTGAACTAATTTGAAATTTTGGGTATGAAGAATAAAAAAAAGTCTTCAAAAAGTTCATTGAGGGACCAGCAGTTAGCGTAATGGCTATGTCGCTGGACTCCCACGTAGTCGACCGCGGTTCGAGTCCGGGACCCGGTGGCTTAAAACTCAGGCCAGGCGCATGTGCGTGCGTGCCCAAGATCCTGAGAGGAGAATAGAGGAGAAGGAATTGCGGCGTGGCCATCTCCCCTGGGGGGTGATTTCTCTCTTTCTATCTCTCTGTCTGTCTCTGTCTGGCGAGCGCAAGCGCCCTATAGCAAAAACCTCTCTTAAAAAAAAAAAGTTCATTGACAATGCATATGATGAATTTCAATATATTTTGCACCAAAATAAACTCAATAAACTCATGCTAATTCTATTTCTCCATGAACTTTTGAAAATACTCTTATATAATAATGTGAACAACTCAATGTATGGGTTGACTAGCAGAAAGAAAGCAGCAAAATAATAAATTAATGAATTAAAAGATCAGGTTTTAGAAATTCTTTTAGTAAATCTCAGGAAGAGATCATTCTGGAATAGAGAGATGGAAAATCAAAATTGAGAGTTTAGACATAAAGAGACTACAAGTCTCAGCTTCTATGTGATGGGTGTTTCCTAAGAGAGTAAAAATAATAAATAAATGGGCAGCAATAGTTGAAGAAATAATTTACTCATACTAAACGATTAATTTCCCAGATTAAAACAAAGAAATCCTTATTTTGAAGGCTTCATAGAATGCCAGAAAGTAAGAACAAATAAAAACAAACCATAAAACCTCTAAAAACACTACATGAATTTAAAGAATACCATTGAAAGAAGGGGGAAGGTACTGTAACAGCTTAAAGATAAACATAGTTTACTTTGTTAGGAATAAGATTTGGCTTGGTATCAGACTTCTCAAAAACTTTAAAAATAGTGTACAATGGGGCCAGTCTGTGGTGTGGTAGTTAAGGCAGAACCCACATGGCTGACCATGCTATTCAAGTCCCAAACCTGGTGGCTTTAAAAACGTGCAGAGCACTTGTATGCCCAAAATCTGTAAAGGAGAAGAAATGGAGAAGAAGGGATTGTGGTATAACTATTCTCCATGGGGGGAGATGCTTTCTCACTTTCTTTCTCTTTCTTTCTGTTTCTAACATTTACTTATGAGAGCAAGCACCCTCTGGCAAATAGAAAGGAAAGAAAAAAACAACATGAAATTTTATGTTTACCTACCTTTTCACATAAATGTGAGAGTAAAATGTGAATAATTTTAGGAATATAAGACCTCAGAAATTTTATCAAAGAAAGACTACTAAAAGAAATATTGAAGAAAGTATGATGGTGATTTCAAAATTTCATGAAAAAAAATGGAATTGAAATAAGTTTACTGGGGCCGGCAGGTAGCATGGTGGTTAAGGTGCTGGGCTCCAATGTAGCTAATCACAGTTCGAGTACCAGACTCAGGGGCTTGGAAATCATGGCGTGTGTGTGTGCATGCATGCCCAAAATCCCTGGAAGAGAATGGAAGAAAAGGGATTTTGGCATCGTCATCCACCTGAGACGTGATTTCTCACTTCCCTCTATCTCTCTGTCTCTGTTGAGCACATAGGCTCTATGATTTGTTTTTTTTAAATTTGTTTATTTGGTGTAAAAAATTTTTAAAAATTATGTATAATTTTTCATAATATGTATTTCCCATGAACATTTTAGAGCCCCTGCATTTTATTTAAAAGCACCAGATACTCCAGAAGAATGCTATAAAATATATGGAAAACCAAAGATCAAAAAATAATTTACTAGAATTTTATATTTTATTAAAAATAGTGTGCCCTAAAATTGGGTATCTGTAGCAATCCAGAACTAAAATTCTGTAGTATAAACATGAGTATATACTACTAAGTACTTATCTTTTCCCTGTGGAAGATATAAATATATTTAGGAAATTGATCTAAAGTAATAAACATCAATAGGAGTATTAAGTAATTTAAGTTCATGTCCATCTAGCATCTCTTCTGGTATAGGTGATACTAATGTCTTCTATGTGGTGACTAAGCCTCAGGGCAGCTCTGAATTGCTGTTTGCTACACTGCTTTTTCCACTGTCAAGATTAGTTAGGAAAGTACCAAGAGATGCCATAGTTGATAACTGGGTGTCAAGGGTAGCGTCTTTTGTCTCTAGGTTTAACAGCAGCTTTACCTCTTGATGACCAAGTGCAGATACCTCCACCAACATGATGTCTTCTCTCCTGGTCTGCTGGTCTTTGGATATGAGGAGTCTGAAGTGGCAGCCATAGTTTAATATTTCTTGGCAATATTGTAGTATCCTACTGTGAAAGTGTTTCCTTCTTAGAAACTCTAGATTTAAGAGCATAGCATTGCAGGGGTGGGACTCATACATTTCCCAAGTGGATCACTTGGATAAGCTCCTCTTTCTACCCTTTTATTCTTGGATTTTTGTATAGTCATTCCTTGGTATCCTTGGGGGACTGGTTTCTGGACCCTCCCCTGGGGATACCAAAATCTTCAGATGCTCATCTTCTGTATGTACAATGGCATGGTATTTTCACACAACCTATGCACATCCTTCTTTTTACATTAAATAATCCCTAGGTTACTTACACCTAGTACAATGTGCATGATGTGTAAATTGCTATTATACTATACTTCTCACAGAACAACAAACAAAAGAGTGCACATGTATTTGGTGTAGATAAAACCAATTTTATTTTGCTGAGTATTTTGGATCTGTAATTGGTTAAATTGGAGAAAGAGAAACTTGCAGACACAGAGGGCTGATTATACTCTATTTCTTGGGGTCACAGAACCAAACAGCCATTGTTGATTTGGAGTAGATACTGTGGCCTGGAAAATGAGACTCTGTGATCTCTTGGTATCATCTTAAACTTGGTATCTTATTTATGGGTGGTGGGACCAGTGGATCCTATGGTCATATATCACTGCTGCACCTCCTTAATTATTAAAGGAGCTCTTGGATTGAAGTGATACTATGTGAGCTATGTTGACAGTTGTAAGCCTACAAGTAATGATGTGAGTTGAGATCCTGTGGGCAGGCAAGTCAAACCCATACCAAAAATGTGTCAATAACCTTGATGATTTGCTGCCCCTTTAAGAGAAGAAGGAGGTCCAATGTAATTAGTCTGTTTGCCACCAAGTGCTAGTGGTTTCACTGAGGTATGGCACCTTATCAGCAGCTCCATGCTGACAGGGCAGATATCCTTAAGTAGCAGCAACCACATCAGGTTTGGTGGGGAGGACTCTATCTTTTCAGTCATGGAGAGCTTCCACTCTTTCCACCCAGAGTATCATTATGCTGGCACTGAAACATAATGCAGAAACTGACTATCCTCAACTGATTAAGTCATCTAGTAGTTTAATGGCTCTTCATAATGACCAATCCTAGATAGCTGTTAACAGAGCACTCAAAATTCCTCACACACTGTGACAGCTCTCATGCCGTCCATCCATGTATCTCCTCTCAACATCTCCTTGTCCTCATGCTATCAATATCTTTCATTCAGGTTTCTTGATGAAGATTCCAGGCTATTCATGATTGCCCATATATGTAAATATGTTTTAACTTCAGGTTGGTTTTGGTCCCATACAAAGTGAATAGCTGGGTGCCTCTGCCCGTATGGCGAGATTTCTTCACTTCTGTATCTCTGAGTCACCAAGAAATGTGGTTGGAGTGTAGTTGCTGTTTGTGATTTTCATCAACATATTGAGCTATGCCATCTGTGAATCAAGTTCAAGCTTTTCTTTCTCTGTCAACTGGTTGTAAGATTCTCCTTCCCCCATGCCAATTAGTGTAAAGCGACAGGAGCAGCGAAGGTGGGTGACATGAGATTCTGGCCACCAGCTCCTGCAGCTTAGTGCCCTCTGTTGGAGCTGGTGCTCAGCCCCAGAGATTTGTACTGCTTCTATTTGACAATGAACTGTTGTTGGGCTCACATGGTCTTAAAAGTTTCTCTTGACAGAGCCCAGGTTATGATGGGCAGTTTGGCTGTGTAGTCTCTTGATGTCCCATGGCTAAGTGCTCAACTCTGCTGGAGCACAGTAACATTTTTGGAGCTATTTTTCAGATAGTATATAATTTTCTGCTTTATATAACAGGGTCTTGCTCTGGATCCCTAAGGATTCACTTTGTTATTTTCCTGTTGGTGAATGCCAAAAACTGTACAAGGCATCTTTTCCATCACAGGTACCTCTAGTACATAGATTCTTCCAGTTTGCATGGCCTAAGAGGCAGGGATGTTTCCCATGTAAGTTGGACTTGCTACAGTGAAGATATTTTTTATTTTTCTTACTAATGGGAAGTATGAGATTCAATAAATTCTTTATTTTGTAAAGAAATCAACATGTTCCTAAATTCTTTACTGATGTGATGGGTCTCCGTATCTTCGATAGCATATGTTTCTTACCAAGACCTTCTATGCCATTTCTTGCTCATCTAAACTGATTAAATGATGTCACTGATAGAATGCACTATTATGAAATTTTATTAAGCACGCATAGGGTTCAAGTCTCCTCAATCTGTATTATGACAGAGGATGGAAGAGTTAACATGGTTTTGCCCATACCACATGAAAACCATCTGCTTCTGATTATGTTTCTGGTACTGGTTCCAAATGAAAATGGAGAAGAATGCATTTGCCAAATAGATGGCTGCATACCAGGTACTGAGACTGTAGTAATTTGCTCTGGTAATTTAACTACAGCTTTAATACCAGTTACTACTTGGTAGATTTTGTGTAGTCTACTATAATCTATTGAAAACTATGTATGTTTTTAAGAAACCAGAGTAATGTACTAAATAGAGATGAACCATTACTGCTGCATCATCTCGTTATTTTAGAGTAGTACTCATCTCTGCCACTCCAGGATACAATATTGCTTTGCATTTACTATCTTGGCCAGACTGGGGAGGGAAAATTTTTCTGAATTTTTCCCTTGGCCTTCCTCACTCTGATAGTTCTTACCCCACTGACCAAGGAAATAAAGCAGCAATTCTGCCAGCTAGCAAGTTTGGCCATTCTAATTATTCATTTAGCTGCTGGAGAAATGGCCACTGGATGAATGTATGAGCTCAATGGGCCTACTATATGCTGGACCTAGACAAAAGCACTGTGGATTGGGCCCCATATGCCTGTATTTCAAAAGGGGCATTGTGATTAGGCTTACATCCTCATGTATCAGTATTAACTCAGATTCTGTGTCCAGCATGTTTCCAAATGTCTCAGGAGTCTGAATGTTACCCTTTCCCCTGTAAAGAGCTTTGCGTCAATGTCATGATTCTCTTTTGGAACTAACTGAGGGGATAATCATAATGTATACTTGTGGTGGTGTTATAGAGTCCTTTCTCCTGAGAACTTGGCCTCTCCTTCAGTCATTTGGTTCTAGGTCTAAAAACTGACTCTGGAAAGGAGTTATGGTTTTAATTGAACTGAGTGCTCTCAGATTCCTGATCTTCCATCCTTGAATAATTTTGATTGTGTGTTGAGTAAGAACCTTTGTGGGCTGCTCTTCTATCATGCCTGTAGAGCACTGTGTTCTATATAACCATCTCCATAGCTCTCTGTAGGTTGGCACCGCCCCCCTTTCCTGGCTGCCATTCCCTTTGCTGCTTATTTCTATAATTGCAGCCACCTGCCTTTTCACAGTTAAACACCACCAGCTGGTCTTTATTATTTTGAGATTTTATCGTGTCCAATTGATACCAGTTCTGAAATAGCATCTTCTACCACCAGAGGGCGAGCTTCTCAGTTATTTTTGTGTTCTGCTTAGTAGGTCATTCCTCATAGCATTGGAAAACCTAGTGTCTGTTTTGCCGTGGAACATGACTGGGTGGTAGATTTCCTAGCTATTTTGGTTATCACTGTGAAAAGCTGTAGGTTGAAGGGAAATGTTGTGAATATAGTTTGAGAAGGAGCCAGGCGTTTCTGATAGATGGAAACAGCCAAGGTGAAAAAAAAAAAGGCTTAGCTGGAATCCATTGGGGAAAAATAGGCTTCATTCTGCTCAATAAATAGGTTGAGTTTTTCCCTTATTTAATACATGTACAAATGACTTTAACCAACAATTGAAAAACACATATAAATCAACCTTACAGTGGAGTTTTTATGAATACTAAACTAAAATATTTTCAATGAGTTATTCCTGAGTCATGAAAATCTGTAAATTTATTCTGTTACAGAAAAACGTATTGACCCCATTTTAAATTCCCTGCTTAAAAAAAGGAACAACACAAAACAAAACAAAAATAAAAAAAAAAGAACTAAAGGTGCTGGGATACTTTCCTTCTTGCTTACCAAGACCAAGTCATAAACTTTCTCGTACATTTTCTTCTAAAGGTTTTATAGCTTTTGGTTTCACATTCAGGTCTATGATCTAAGTTAATTTTGTATATAGTGTGAAGAATGGATTATATTTCCTTTTTAATTCTATGTAAATCAAATTGTTCCATTATTATCTGTTGAAAGATAATATTTTTTTCCGCTAAATTAATATTTTTTGGTTGAAAATCAAATAATTGTGTGTGTGTCTGTTTACTGAATTTCATCACTGGTTTATTTGTCTATCTTCATGTCAACACCATATTGTTTTTGCTACTGCAGCTTTATAATTAATATTAAAATACAGTAGTGTAAACCCTCTACCTTTTTTCATTTATTTTTTAGAATTATTTTTACTTAACTTTATTTATTTATCTATTTTATTTTGACCAGAGAGGGACAGAACGAGAGTGAGAGAGAGAGGGAAAGTGAGAAAACAAGCCACCCAGTCCAGGACTTGAACCATGGTCAGCCATGTGGGAGTCTAGTGCCTTTAACCACCATGCCACCTGCAGGCCCCTTACTTTTTTCATTTTTAAAGATATTTTGGCTATTCTAATTCTTTGCATTCTCATAGTACTTTACAATATGTTTACTGATTTCTATAAAAATCTTGTGGGGTTTTAGATAGTAATTGGATTGAATATACAAATTAATTTGTAGAGATTTCACAAAAATATTTAGACTTTCAATCCATAAATAAAACATATATGTCCTCTTATTTAGGTTTTCTTCAATAACTCTTAGCAAAGGTTTGCAATTTTCAGTGGATATGATCCATTTTTTGTCAGATGTATCCTTAAGTATTTCTTGGTGCTTTTTGTTCAGTTTTTTCTTTTTCTTTTTCTTTTTTGGTGTTCTTGCAAATGGTAATTTTAAAATTTCATTTCCAATTGTTTAATCCAAACATATAAAAACATTTTTTTTTTATATTGATGTTGTTACTTAAAAAATTGAGAAACTCACTTGTTAGTTCAATAACTTTTTTGATAAAATTCCTGGAACATTCTACCTAGACAATCATTTTGCTTAATAATAAGGAGTGTTTAACTCATTTCTTTCTAATTTGGATGTCTTTTCTTTTTCTTGCCCAATTGCTCTGGCTAGAACCTCTAGTACAATGTTGAATAGAAGTGATGAGAGTGAATACCCTTGCATTTTTTTTTTCATCATAGGAAGTAAGTTTAGTCTTTCATAGATAAGAATAATGTTAGCTGTAGGTTTATTATAGATCTATATTATTCAGTTGATGTCACAGTTGTAAAAACAGTTTCTATTTCTAGTTTACTACAGGTTTATATATATGTACACATTAAAAAGGGATTAGATGTTAGTTTTTGTCAAATGCTTTTTCTGTATCTGATAAGATTTTTTTTTTAGTTTTTAATCTGTCAATGTGGTGAATTAAATGTATTTATTTTTAAGATTTAAGCTAACTTTACACTACTGATATAAATTTCACTTTAATTTACTAGCATTTCTTTTCTTCTTCTTTTTTTTTTTTTTTTTTTTTTTTAGGAATTTTTGTATCTTTGTGAGAAATGATAGTCTCTAGTTATCTTTTCTTAAAAATATCTTTGCCTGGGAACCAGCAGTTAGCGTAATGGCTATGTCGCTGGACTCCCACGTAGTCGACCGCGGTTCGCGTCTCGGACCCGGTGGCTTACAACTCACGCCGGGCGCGTGTGTGTGCGTGCCCAAGATCCCGAGAGGAGAATGGAGGAGAAGGGATTGCGGTGTGACCATCCCCCCTGGGGGGTGATTTCTCGCTTTCTGTCTCTATGTCTCTCTCTGTCTGTCTGGCCAGTGCACGTGCCCTATAGCGAAAAACCTCTCAAAAAAAAAAAAAAAAAAAAAAATCTTTGCTTGAGACCAGCATTATGGTTACCAGCAGATGGCATTATGGTTACATCGCTGGACTCCCACATAGTCAACCACAGTTTGAGTCCCAGACCTAGCAACTCAAAGCATGCTGGGTACATGTGCGTGCATGCCCAAGATCCAAGATCCTGAGAGGAGAATGGAGGAGAAGGGGTTGGGATGTGAACATCCTCCCTGGGAGAGTGACTTCTTGATTTCTGTCTCTCTGTCTCTCTGCTGAGTGCACATGCCCTATAGCAAATATCTCTTTAAAAAGGGGGGGAAGCAGCAGGTGACATGGTAGTTAAGGTGCTGGACATACCCACATAGCTGACCAAGGCTCAAGTACTGGACCTGGTGCCTTACTTTCTCACTTTCCCTCTCTTCCTCTCTGTGTCTGTCTCTGGTCAAATTAAAATAAATGAACAAATGAATAAAATTAAATAAGTAATTTTTTTAAAGTAAAGAATAAAAAGGGGGGGAAGAATCTCCAGAATTAGAAACTTGTTAGGAATATAAAGCAAAGAATAGAGTAAGATTTGTTAAAATTTATGTACTTTGGCAAAAGTATAATGGGGAGGTTTAAATCTAAATATTCATAAGTTTATAATGTTCATTCTTATTATAATTCATTAACTTATATATGACACATTAAGTATATAGAGATGGATAACTCATAGACTATATTTCATTTAGTACCATTATAATCAAGATATTATAATTATATATTATAAAGGTCAGGAAATAAAAACCCTTTATACATTTTTAATAAACTTATTTATATACCCATAGATTCAGTTTATTAATGTACCCATGAACTTATTCATCCTCAGCCACTATTTTCTTCTTAAGGGAAAATGTGTTTGTTATAGAGACAGAGAGAGAGGAAGAGAGAAAGTGAGAAAGCACACCCCAGGAAGAATGAACAAGCTGTAATTCCTTTTCATCCACTCACCTCTCATGATCGTGGGCATGTGCATGTGCCTGGCATGTTCTTTAAATCTGCTGGATCTGGGACTCAAACTTCTCAGTTGGCCATGTGGTATCCAGCCACCTTAACCACTACAGCAATAGGCTGGCCCATTGACCACCAGTTTTGAAGATCTTTTATGTGACAGGCACTGTTCAAGATCCTAAAAATTTAGCTATGAAGAGTAAAGACTAACCTAAGGAATGATCAGATGACTATCCATCTGTGGTCATATGATATTGTGACAAAAATAAGACCAGATGGTGTGAAAGAGAATGATGTAGGGGTGGCTTGACATTGGGAGGTCAGAAAAGTGTTAATCAAACAGAGATGGAATATAAGCTGAAATCTCAAGGATAAAAAGGAATGTATGCAAACACATATAGGGGACAAAAAAAATCCATGCAAAGGAAACAACTTGTGAATTAAACATGATGGGATGAGCTGGGGCTATCTGAGGATCTTTTAAGACCGTAAAGGTGGAGCAGACTGACAGAAACATAGTCAGTAGAAAATTGAAGAGTGAAGAAAGGATCCATAAACAAGGCATGTTAGGCCAAGGGACTTTGGTGTAGGAGAGATGGTATCGGGTAGAATGTGAAATGATATGATGTAAATGTTTTAAAAATTACCTAGTTGTTAGATGAGGGTAAGAATGGAAACAGCATGATCAGGTGACAGATGATGGTGATTTGGATGAGGGAGATGGTAACAGAAATGGAGATAAGTGAATGGATACCTGATACACCTTGCACATAAGCTAAACATGCCATTGGAAAGGATTTAAGTGTTGAGGAACATTTTCCCTCCAACTGACCTGCACATTTTTGACCCCAGCTACCTTGTGGTGCTGTCATTTCCTGAGAAAGGAGGAATAGTTGCTGAAATTAAAATGTCTTTTTAGACACTTTAAGTTTGTGGTATCAAGTGTATACTCCAGTGGAAATGTCAAATAGGCATTTCTGTACTACAAGCAGAGTTTAGGG
The DNA here is from genome assembly GCA_026018925.1 of Tupaia tana. Classification (NCBI taxonomy): domain Eukaryota; kingdom Metazoa; phylum Chordata; class Mammalia; order Scandentia; family Tupaiidae; genus Tupaia; species Tupaia tana. Next base: position 196,232,888 of record JAKSZU010000006.1, on the reverse strand, counting down.
GTGTGTGTTTCATGTACTCATTCACTCATATCACAAAAACTTGCAAAAAAACTAACATATATTAGGTAACTGTGCTAGTGATGGGGGTGTTAATAAAAGGATGGAGTAAAATCATTCTTCACTTTAGAAAGTTACCCTCCAATGGGGCAAACAGATATATATTGCATAATTACTATATGGTGCAATAAGTTCTGTAATAAAAAGAAAGGACAGAGAGCTAAAGTGGCTGGATCCCATATTGCCAACTCCTTGGTTCAAGTCTCAGACCTGGTGGCTTGAGAAACATGCCAGGTGCATGTGCCTGTGCACCCAAAATTCTGAGAGGAGAATGGAGGAGAAGGAATTGCAGTGTGGCTATCCACCCCCATGCACACCTGGAAGGTTATTTCTCACTTTCCTGCTCTCTCTTTTTCTCTCTCTAGCAAGTACACATTCCCTATAACAAAACAAAACAATAACTAACCAAAAAGGAACAGAGCACTTTATCAGATAATGGCGTAATTGTTTCTGCTTAAGGGAATTGGTAAGGAATGACATTTTCTGAGTTGCAAACATTTTGGAGTTGATATTTTATTTTTAGTACAAATATGATGCCCAAGTTACTACAGTAAAATTTTTTTAAAATAATCATTTAAATGTGCATGAGATCTTTGAAAGTTAAGTTTAGTATCTTTAGAAAGGTACCATGGGGAATTATCCCCAAGTACAATAGAGACAGAGAAGAATCAATGCACTGCATATGCTAAACGTAGGGCCTCTCTCACATGCTATATTTTGTCTGATTAGTTTTACCACCTTTTTTGGATAACATTGTCCAATGAGTAATTCGATGGACATCAATTTCCTTTTCATCTCTTTTCATATTGTCTAAGCCAATTATGTGAGGTAAAAATTATATGAGGTATATTTTTTAAAAAAAATAACAGTTAGTGCCCATTCCCTTCAGCGGTTTTCTTGGCAACAAACGTATACCAATTCTTATTTTTCAAATGCTTGCTGCTATCATCCACTCTACTTAATTAAGAACTTTCTTGACTTCTTGTCCTACCTGTCTGTTTCTGCTTCACATATAGCCTTGAAGTCAGCAGGCAAACTGTTGGAAACCAAAAGTTTAATTGCTTCTTGCACCCTCCTGGAAGGTGTGACTCTAGGGGGAGAGACAGTGATCAGGTAGATAATTTTCCTCAATCGGATAGGACAGGTTATGTATTCCCAGCACAGAGTTAACAAACAAGAAAGTGCTAAATGGAAGAAGCAACCGTGGTACAATGGCCAACTTTCTTCAGATGTGTCATGTAAGACCTAAAGTCCGGTCCCAATATTATTACTATGTGCTGTCTGGATATCTGGTGAGACTGGGAGAACTGCAAGTGGCCCAACCACTGTTGCCTTTCCCAATCTGCTCCGCAGATAAGATCCTCGGGCGCTACTTTGCCAGGACTTGCTTGGCATGAACACTTTTTTGAGTGGGGAAGGCTATGGATTAGAAATATATGCAATAACGAACACACAATGACACACAAGTATAGAAAAGTGAGAATAGGGTGGACACAGCTTCTCTAATGGAGAATAACCAGCCAGAACCAGGCTCAGGTTTAATTTTTAAAAGGGCAGAAAATGGGGGAAGGGGAAAATGGGAGGCAAAGGGAATGGGGAAGAAGGAAGTGGAATGCAAAGAGAATAAGAGAGGAGGAATTTTAATGTATGAATAATAATAAAACATAAACAATAAAAAAAAATCTGAATAAAAAAGGTGAAAACTATTTGATGATGGAATTGTAGACAGTAATGTCTCTGTCTTGACTGATATGCATGGTATTTCTTCTGGAAAATGAAATGTAATACACTGTAAAGATATATCTGGTTCAGTGTAATATAAACAAGATTATGATAATAATAAATAAAATGAAACAAAACAAAGATCCCTCATTCAAAAACATCTGCTGAATCGAGGCGATTAAACACAAGGCAAGCTTATTTCATATGAAGAGTGAGTTTCAGTTCCTTGTTGACCCATGGAATTATGTAAACTAGCAATAACAGACCGTCTAATGTTGGTGTCATGTATCTAGGGTAGGAATTCCTCCATTTTCAATGGGGTGAATAGGAGGTGATTAAAACAAGCTAGTGTGGTCCAGCACATGGCGTGATGGTTAAGGCACTGGAATGCACATGACTGACTCTCTGGTATGAGACCCAGACCCAGTGGCTTAAAAAGCATACTGGGTGTGTGTGCATGCATGCCTAAAATCCCAAAAGGGGAATGGATTGTTGTGTGACCATCCTCCCTAACGCACGATTTCTTACTTCTCTTTCTCTCTGTCTCTCTCAGGTGAGCACATGCACACTATGGCAAAAGTTTAAAAAACAAAGAAGCAAAAGCAAGTTGGTGCTACAATATACACAGCTCTTTTCTCTGATCAGGGACAAAGCACTATAAGAACAGGCAGGATTTGCCCTTCTGCGAGAAGGATGGAATGATGACAGCTAACGTTCAAGGTAACCGCTACAAATATGCAAATACTTTGCCTTCTTTGCCAACCAGATCTTTCCTAAATATGGTTGAAACGTCATGTTACAAAAGGCTCAAGCTTTCTTCCTGCTTTCTTTCTTTTATTCTTTATGGTATCCTTTTGGTCTGATCTTCCACCTGTCTCAGTGTTTTAATTCTCAATTTTGGGTGGTTTAGTCCTTCTTCTAATTATACTTTCCTTTCTGGGGGCCTTTCCAGCATAAGCGTCCGTCCTTTTCATGCTACGCTACAACAGTGTTCAGAAGCAGAAGCAGAGCTTCTGCCGGAGCAGATCCTTCCCATCCTCTGTTGGCTCTTGACTTCTGCAATTTCAATCTTTCAAATGTTGAGTTGAGTTTCTTCGTTGGGCAGTCACTCCTGTCAAGTTCAGTAATTAGGGTGCTTGCATTTGGTGTTATTTTGTTTGGAGTATTACACATTTTTATATCACCTGACAATCTTATTTCTGAAAATATAAAATCTTTCCTATACATTCAAGTATAAGTGATACAAAATAGGTTTTATTCTGCTCCTGGTATTAGCACAGTGGATCAAAAGTTAGATATCTGTTATCTGTATGGATTAGTTTGTGAATTAAATCATAGACTGTGACCTAGTTGCAGTTGCCGTCCGTCTCCAGTCATGGAGTCTTCCAGAAACAAGAGTCGATGTTCTCAGTTTTGTAGCTACTTTCATACACTTGGATAGCCTCTCCACAGTCCCATGTGGCACACATACATACACCCTCATACATACCCCAACTTCACACGGACAATGGAGTTCTTGTTTGTTCTTCATTCCCTTCCTGCACTGCAAAACTAGTCCACTTCCATTTGACTCTGAGGGCAAGTGCTCTCCTGAGGGAAAGGAAGTACTTGGACGTCCGATGAACTGGAGCTACGGTTATTGCACATTCAGAGTTGTCAAGGAGGAGGAGATTGATTTCTGCAGATGGAATCAAATGGCAGCTGCAAGTGATAGCTTCAAAACCATCTTCCCCTCTGTTTGACATTGATCCTTCCTCCATGTGCCAGCTCATTATTTTGTGGGCAGAGAGGAATTGCGACTTGACGTAATTTGTGCAGTTTTACAAGGGGGAGTGGGAAGGGCAGTCTGTCTGGAACAATGCTCTGTTTGACAGAGGTTTGTAGCCCACATTGATGGCATGAGATACTCAAATAGGGAAAAAAATATTTGTTCATGGGCTAACGTTACACTTAAATAGCGTGAAGAGCATTTTAATAATAGTAAGAAAACCTGCAGTACATGCTTTTAGTCTGGGCTTGGACTAGATTTAAAAGAATAGGCTTGTATTAACATGGCCTTTTCCAGTTCATACTTTGGTCTGCTCTGCAGCTTGAAGACAATTTAATTCCATTTTGAGTCTTTATAGTGCTTTGGTGCATTTCCAAGGGCAGATGAAAGATAATGGGCTGTAGAATGCATCATAGTTACCCAAGTTAGGACCTGGTGATTGGTACAAATGAATAAATGCATTTACTCTAGGAGGGTTCTGAGATCAAACAGGTCTAATGAAATTGTTTTAAATGGATTCTTCACATCATTTTTTTTTTAAAAAGTCTGTAACCCCACCAATTTACATTGAAAAGTTCTTTTGGCCTTCTAGAGAGAGAAGTGTGGACATTTACTTTTGATAATAGTGAGGAGAAGCTGCCCTTTATTAAAAAAGGCATACTTGCACACTGCTTCCAAAGTGTGTTCTATGTCTCTGGGAAGTGTGTATCTCAGAGTTTTTGCTTTAATATTGTAGAGAATTCACTTTAATGGAGCAAGAATACACATGGCATGTGGAACAAAAAATTCCCTGCTGCTAAGAAGGGTATACTATGTAGTATATCAAGATACATTGCAGCCTAGGCACACTGCAACCACACGTCCCCTTTTTAAGAAATCAACAGGGAGTATTCTCTTACTGACCTGATGTAAATTTCAATTTTCAAAGCACAACTGACATCTTTCCTCTGGATCCCAGCCATTCTCTGGCTCATCAGTCTCTCTTCCGTGCTCCTTACTCTCAGCAGGTAACACTGTCCCTATGGCTTGAAAAGATAACTAATAAAAAGGAGAAATCCTCACAAATTCACTCCTTGCTCACTCCCTCAACAAAAACTTACTGATCTCAGTGCATTCGACATTGTGATTCATTCTTCCTTTAGTTTATTCTAGTCTCTTTTAATCTAAAAATACCATTTCCTCTTGCATTAATTTTTAAAAATTCCTCAGATTGTTCTATTTCTAATTGTTCCAGGCACTCCTCCGTCTGTTTGTTTAGGGTAAAGGTGAGGGGAGGCATATGCTTTGCTGTAAGTATTCTTAGAGTCAGGAAGCACACAGCTACTTAATGTTGGTTCCTCTCTTCTGACTTCTGTTATGTCTATTGTATTCCCTCTGTTATCATTTTACCTTCATTTTTCTAGCCAAGTCTGGGGATATAAAGTGCTTAACATGGCCCAGCAATGTTGGTACAAGAAGTAGGACACTACTGAATAAAGCTGGGGCCACATGAGAGGCTCAGACTTGGATCCTGGACCAATCTAGACAGGTTAGGTATACCACACGTTTGTGATTCTAGCTAATTGGGTGACCAGGGCAGAGGACTACAATGGTGAAAAATACCCATCTTTCTCTTGCTCTCTCTCTCTTTCTCCCTTTTTCTCTGCCCCCCTTTCTTGCTTTTCTTTTTTCTGTTATTAAAAAAGAAAAAAATGCTTAACTATTACTTGGTATGTAGAAAGTGCTTAATTAGAATCAGCTAATTGTGGATGGATTTAAATGATCTATTATAAATATTTTTACATTTTATACAATTTGTTTTTGCTATTAATTTCCAATAACACTTCTCCTCTTTAAAATAATCCAATTTATCCTAATTGAAACAATCTATAAATTATTCAATGTCATTTCTTTCTTCTTCTCTCTGTATTGGGCTTGGCTTATTAACTCAATATATTTCATCAGAATTCTAGTAAAGCCTTTTGATAACTTCTTGTATATATTTTTAAAATTAAATATAATTACATAGAGCAGGACTCATAGATTAATTTTATCATGAAGTTAAAAGTATCGCTGCAATGAGATAGTATTGGAAGTCACATATTTAGTTTGACTAGGCATTTCATTAGACTAAGTGATGCATTAGCAATAGAATCACCATGTGAAATACCTGTGGATTTCATTTTTATATCAGAGACAGGATCTACCTCCAAAGTCTTTAAAATGGCTGCTAATGAGACTAAACAATATGTTACAATTTCTAACTGGTATAAAAAGGTAAATGGGTGTGAAAAGAAAAAAAATACATGTAAAAGATTATTTAAATGAATTGACACTGAATAAGTGTGTGTGTATATATATATATATATATATATATATATATATATATAGGCAAATTGAATTGAACCTTACAGGAAGCTCAACAGTGTTTTCTAAAATTTAATAGATGGTCTTATGGACCATGCAGATAAATCCTATGATACCTGAGACAAATCATTCTTTTTTTTTTTGGAGAGATTTTTTCGCTATAGGGCGTGTGCGCTTGCCAGACAGACAGAGAGAAACATAGAGACAGAAAGCGAGAAATCACCCCCCAGGGGGTATGGCCATGCCGCAATCTCTTCTCCTCCATTCTCCTCTTGGGATCTTGGGCACGCACGCACACGCGCCCGGCGTGAGTTTTAAGCCACCAGGTCTGGGACGCGAACTGCGGTCGACTACATGGGAGTCCAGCAACATAGCCATTATGCTAATTGCTGGTTCCCCTCGAGACAAATCATTCTTACAATATTCACTATAATTTTATCTCTCCAAGTTTATTTTGCTCAACTACAAAATTGGTACATTAATAGTACCTACCTCGTGGAAGAATTGTAAAGATTTACTGAGATATTATATGTACCTGGTTGGCGTATAATAAGCAGTCAGCATTTCTGTTTACATGTCTGGTATTATTCCCATTTTTTTATTTGCATCTTATGAAGTCTTTATATTGTACTGTGATGTTCAGGAACATTATATTTTTCCATTCTTCTGTGCTTTTGAACATAGTCTTTTCTTTTTCAGAAACACTGCTTCTCCTCTCCTCCATCCTTCCCACATTTTTTTCCTGCAGAACTAGATGTCTCTTTTTAAAGACAGTTCACTTTTCCATCAGATACCTATCGCTTCTGACCAATAATCAAGGAGGTTAGAACTATGTTGCTGTTTTTGAATCTCTGTCTAGAATATTCACTTTCATTCGAAAGCATTGTATGACTGTGTTAGCAGTATTTCTACTATGGCTGAAAAATGGCAGGGGAAGTAGGACACGGGCAATATCTGCCACTGCTCTCTCTCCATTTTCTAGGACATTTCTTTCATAGTGATAATGTTTGAGATGTGTATAGAAAAGCTCTGTTAAAAATAAAGTGATATTTTTAAACTATAGTTACACATACACTACTACAAAAATTGTAGAAGTACAAAGCTCCAAAAAAATGAAAAAATTTTGCTGTGTGAAGAATTCAACTTTCAAATACTTTTTTTTTAGGAGAGGTTTTTTCTATAGTGCACGTGCGCTCACCAGAAAGAAAGAGAGAGACAGAGAGACAGAGAGACGGAAAGACAGAAATCAAGGAATCACTCCCCGGGGAGGCAGGGAATGGTCATGCCACAATCCCTTCTCCTCTGTTCTCCTCTCTGGCTCTTGGGCGCACATGCACACACGCCCAGCATGAGTTTAAGCCACTGGGTCCAGGATTCAAACTGTGGTCAACTACATGGGAGTCCAGCGACATAGACATTATACCAACTACTGGTCCCAACTTTCAAATACTTTTTAAAACCATATTAAGTAGTTTTAATTGTGCAGTTTAATATTGTTAATTGCATTTACATTGTTATACAACCAATTTCCAGAACTCTTTTCAACTTGCAAAACTAAAACTCCATATCCATTGAACAACTCACTTCTTTTGCCCCACTCAGGCCCTGGCAACCACCATTCTACTTTGTGTATAAATTTAACTACTCTAGGTAACTTAAATAAGTGAAATCGTACAGTGTATCTCTTTTTTGTGTGGCTGGCTTATTTCACTTAGTATAATGTTATGGTTCATCTGTGTTGTAAAAATGTATTAGAATTTCCTTTCTTTTCTAGGCTGAATAATTTTCTATTGTACATATATGCCATATTTTCTTATTCATTCATCTGTCAATGTACACCTGGATTGCAGCTACCTTTTGGCTATTGTGAATAATGCTGCTTTGAACATGGGTGTACAATATCTCTTTAAGGCCCTACTTTCAATTCTTTTGGTTATATATCCATGAATGGAATATCTAGTTCATATGGTAATTATATTTTTAATTTTTTGAGGAATTGCCATGTTACTTTCCTCAGTGTCTATATCATTATACATTCCTACCAACAATGATCAAGGATTTAAATATTTTCACATCATCGACAGTATTTGATATTTTATTTAACAGATGTGCAGGATGGCTTACAATAGTCGTGTTAATGAATGTGAGGCCATATCTCACTGTAATTTTGATTTGTATTTTCCTAATAATTAATGATGGTGCACATCTTTTCACATGCTTATTGATCATTTGTATATTTTATTTGGACAAATGTCTATTCAAGTCCTTTTCCCATTTTTGAATAAGGATCTTGGTTTTTTTGTTGTTGAGTTTTAGGAGTTTATTATATTCTTGATACTAATTCTTTATCAGACATCTGATTTGCAAATATTGTCTCTCATTCTGTGAGTTGACTTTTAGCTCTATTGATACTGAATTTTGAGGTATAAAATCTTAATTTTTTTATGAAATCAGTTTGTCTTTCTTTTTGCTTTTGTCTTTGGTGTCATATCTAGGAAACCATTGACAAATGCAATGTTAAAAGTTTTACCCTGTGGGACCAGCAGTTAGCGTAATGGCTGTGTTGCTGGACTCCCACGTAGTCGACCGCAATTGGTGTCCCAGACCCGGGGCTTAAAACTCACGCCAGGCGCATGTGCATGCATGCCCAAGATCCCGAGAGGAGAGTGGAGGAGAAGGGATTGCGGTGTGGCCATCCCCCCTGGGGGGTGATTTCTCACTTTCTGTCTGTCTCTCTCTGTCTGGCGAGCACACGCACCCCCTGGCAAAAACCTCTCAAAAAAAAAATAAAAAGTTTTGCCCTGTATTTTTCTTAAGAGTTATCTAATTTTAGGTCTTATACTTGAGTCATTAATCTATTTTGAGTTAATATTTACAATATTGGGTAAGTGTCTAACTTTATTTTTGAATGTGGATATTCAATTTTCCCAGAACCATTTGTTGAAAAGATTGTGTCCCTTCCCCCTTTGAATAGTCTTGACACTCCTGTCAAAATTATTTAACCATTTATAGAGGGCTTATTTCTGGACTCTTTATTCTCTTTTATTAGTCACATATGTCTGTCTAAATGCCAGACCCACAGTGTTTTGATTACTATAACTTTGTAGGAAGTTTGACACTAAGAAATGTGAGTCTTCCAACTTTGTCTTTTTCAAGATTGGTTTGTCCTTTGTATTTCAAAATGGATTTTTTAAACTTCTGCAAAAATATTGCAGAGATTTTTATATGCATCACATTGAATCTGTACATTACTTTAAGTGTATTGACATGTCGGCAAGATTATGACATAATTACAGTGGTTTAGGTAGTTGAGATGCCACTGTGCAATACTGCAACCACATGAGAGGGGCTAGGTTTGGATCCTGGGTCAAGCTAAAGATGATGGACATGTCTGCAAACACCTGTGATTCTTGCTGGTTTGAAGACCAGAGAGAATATTGCTGTGTGGTGACATCCTCTCAAGAGTCTCTTTCTCTTTCAAAATAAATAAACAGACAAAAATGTATTAAATATTCCACTCCATGAATATGGATTGACTTTTTAAATTTAATCTTCGGCAATGTTTTGCAATTTTCATTGTATAAGTCTTTTTACCAACTTAAATTTTCTAAGTATCTTATGTTATTATTTTGATGCTATTTTAAATTGGGTTGTTTTCTTAATTTTCCTTTTGTGGTTTTTCACTTTTAGTGTAGAAAAATGTAATTGATTGTTATGTGCTAGGTTTTTAACCTTTTACTTTATTTAATTTGTTAATTAGTTCTAATAGGGTTTTTTTTTCTTGGTGAAAGTTTAGCACTTTTATATGTAAGATCATGTCATCATATCATCAACTTATCTGGCTAAGATTTCTAGTAGTATGTCAAATGGTAGTGTGGAAAGGAAATACTTGCCTGGATTCAGATCTTCAAGGAAAAGATTTCAGTTTTTCACCATTGAGTATAATATGTTGTAAAGATTAATGTACATGCCCTGAGGAGAAAGAAAGATAAACTTTAAAATTCTATGCTGAAAGTGGTGAATAGAAGTTAATAACAAATAGAAAAACACTGTATAAAGCTAAAAATGAAAATCTCAGTTGCATGTTTAAAGAGTGGATCTGTCAGCATTGCAGTGAACACATGCCCCTCAATGGTATATGGGCAATGATCAAACAAAGATTTATGCTGATTGTAAGATGGCAGAGAAATTCATTGATGAATTTACTAAGTTATAGCTGATGAAAATCACCAGAACAAGTCTATAAAGATAATGAAACATCATTGTTTTGGTATTCTTTCCTCAGAAGGGCACTGAATAGAGCTGATGAGAAAGCCCATACAAAAATTAAGGATTGAATGAATGCAGTGGACACACATATGTAAAAATTTGCTATGATAGGCAAACTCTTCCATCCTTGCTGTTTTAAAGGAGTGAATTCCTTTTAAGTCCATTGTTATATTAACGAGAGGACACCAATCACCAGGGACATCTTTACTGATTGAATTCACAAAATTTTGAATCAGCACATATTTACTGCAGAGAAACTGGACTGGATAACAAATGCAAGATTTTTTTAAAAATTAAATAGTTGTACATATTTATGGAGTACATTATAGTTTTTCAAAACATGAATACAGTGATTAATGAACATTCCAAATCCTCTGGTATAACTATTTTTAAATATACATTGAATTGTCAGCAAGTACAGTTACTGTGGTATAGTATTTTAGAACTTATTGCAATTATCTACTTGGGCTCCTGGATCTATTAATCCAGTTCTCCTTATCTTCCTACTACCTTCCCCTTCTTAGCTTCTGGTATCTCCCATTCACTTCTCCCTGTATGCAATCAAATCTTTTAGCTTTCACTAAGGAGTAATAACACATGACATTTATCTTTCAGTGCCTAGCTCATTTAACTTAGCATCATTTTCCCCAGGTTTATCCATGTTGTTGCAAATGGCAGAATTTAATCATTTTTGTAAGGCAGTGGAAGCAAACTCCTTCATATTTTTTGTTCATTTTTTTAAGACTATCTTAATTTCCCATCAGTTTTGAAGGGTAGTTTTGCCAGATACAAAATTCTTGGTTGATGGTTTTTTTACATTTTTACATTTTCTCTTTCAGCATTTATACCAGTCCACTGAATTCTCAGTTCCATAGTACTGATGAAAAGTTTGCAGAAAATCTTATTTACAATAGAATCCTTTCTATGCAATGAGTTTCTTCTGAACTCCTGCTCTCAAAATTCGCTGTCTTTGGATTTGACTGATTATGTGTGGTAGTGACTTTTTTGGATATGTTTATTTATATCTTCCAAGAAATTTGAAAGTCTTGGTCATTATATTTTTAAATATTTCTTTCTTTGTTATTTTCTCTTTCTTTCATTCTTCTGGGACTCCAATAATGCTTATCTTGGTTTACTTTATGGTGTCTCACAGGTTCATTAGACTCTCTGTTGTTCTTTAATCTTTTCTCTTCTTGTTCTGCAAGCTCAATAATTTCCATTCTGTCTTCAAGTTCAATGATTTTTTTCTTTTGTCTTCTCAAACCTATCTTTAAATTGCCTAAGTTAATTTTTCACTTCAGTTATTGTATTTATATCATTTTAGAAGGTTATTTTTAGATGGGACCAGCAGTTACCATAATGGCTATGTTGCTGAACTCCCTTGTAGTCAACTGCGGTTCAAGTCCCGGACCCGGTGGTTTAAACTCACGCCGGGCATGTGTGCGTGCATGCCCAAGATCCCAAGAGGAGAATGGAGGAGAAGGGATTGTGGTGTAGCCATCGCCCCTTGGGGGTGACTTCTCACTTTCTATCTCTCTGTCTCTCTCTGTCTTTCTGGCGAGTGAGCACACATGCCCTATAGCAAAAACCTCTAAAAAAAAAAAAGGAGGTTATTTTTAGATTTTCTATCTCTATTGATAGTTCAATTTTATTTATACATTGTTTTCTTGACTTTCTCCATGTGTTTCTTCAGTGTTTTTGAACAAATTAAAGACATTTTAAAAAAATAATTATTTATTTAATTTTATTTATCTTTTTTTTTCTTAATTTGCTATAGGGCATGTGTGCTCGCCAGAAAGAGAGAGAGAAAAAATGAAAAAGTACGCCGCCAGTTTGGGACTGTAGAAGTCCAGTACCGTAACCACCATGCCATTTGCTGACCCCTAATAAAATAAGGCAGTTGCTTGAAAGACTTTGTCTATTAGATCCACCATCAAGTCTTTTAAAAGGACAGTTTATTGGTTTATTTTTTTTCTTTGAATGTGGCATAATTTAATACCTTTTTGTATGCCTTGCTTTTTGTTTTTGTTAAAAACTAGACATTCTAATTCAATAATGTGTTAGCTCTAAATAACAGATTTCTCCCTCTCCCCAGGGTTTTCTGGTTTGTTTTTGTCTTTGTATTTTATTTTTGTAGGCCATCTGCCCCAAGCATTAGCTTAAGGTGTAACTTTAGGTCCTCTTAAGTCTTTTCTGAGCCTGCATTTTTCCTTGGCCATACAGAGTAATTTTTCAATCACCCCATATATGTATATGTAGTTACTTTTGAATGTCCTAGTTTTTAATATCTGGCTCCCAAAAAAGAAAAAAATAGAAAGCCAATGAGGAGATGCACCAGCCCTTTTTTTTTATTATTTTATTTTATTTTATTATTTTTTTGTATTTATTTATTTATTTATTTTTTTAGAGGTTTTTCGCTATAGGGCGCGTGCGCTCGCCAGACAGAGAGAGACAGAGAGACAGAAAGCCAGAAATCACCCCCCAGGGGGGATGGTCATGCCACAATCCCTTCTCCTCCATTCTCCTCTCGGGATCTTGGGCACGCACGCACACGCACCCAGCGTGAGTTTTAAGCCACCGGGTCCGGGACGCGAACCGTGGTCGACTACGTGGGAGTCCAGCGACATAGCCATTACGCTAACTGCTGGTTCCCAAGCACCAGTCTTTTAAATACCCTGATTATGACTTTAGTCAAAGGAGGAGAGGCTTATGACAATTGTAAGATGACAGCTATGACTAACACCTCTTTGCACTTCTGTGATAAGAAATAGATATCAGGTGGCCAGGCAATGGTTCAGGGCTAAAACATGATGCTCTGCATCCTAAATGGGGAATGGCTGGTTTAAGTCGGGAAATTTCCCTGCATATGTTAGTAACATGTAATGTCCTTGATCCAGAGCTGGGTGAAGCCTGGGGGTGTTGAGAGGTTCTCTCTATCTTTCTTGTTCATGGAAGAAAATAAATGAACTTGAAAAACAATGGTGGTCAGACATTAGAGCACAGATTCCTACTATTTAGAAGGCAGGGTACTTTTTACACACTTTGACTCCCCCAAGTTTTGTGCAAATTGCTTCTGGAACAAGTACACAATTGCCTGCCATGTGGTTGAAGGGTGGGCAATAGGTATCTGTGACTATGCTAAAGTGGAAATAGACTAAAATTAACTGCAATTTACCATCCAAGTGTTTCTTCTGGAAGTTACAGTCTTTAATGGACTCCAGAGTTCCAAAATAGTTACGTCAGATAGATTGCCAATGCATTTGTTGTTTAGGTGGGGAGATTTATGGTCTATTGGAAGTGCTAAAAACTTAGTAGTTTTTCAATAAATGCTTATTGAAAAGAATGAAAAGCAGAAACAATTCAACATTCCACATTAACTGGTTTACTCAAAGTCTGGGTAATAATCATTTCAAAGTCTTAAATTATTTTCTCCCTTTCTCTAAATACTTCAGGAGTCCTTTGACATAGCCAAATCTTATCCCTTCTTTCACAGATCTAATCTCATCAATCTAATGTCTTTCTTGAAGATCTTCTTAATTTTTTTGGCTCAGGTTGTGGCAATTTATCCTCTTCTTTGTATCCCTGCAACTCTGTTGAACAAAAGATTCACTGTGGTATTATATCATACAGATAGTCTCCACCTAATGGCCCTGATTATCCATATTGTCATAAGCCAATTGTATATTTTTACTAAGAAAATGTTATTCTTGGGATATTATTTCCCTAATAATATATTTCACACCATAAAAATATAAGTAATTGATGAGAAATGTAAATAAGAAAAAAATCAGATAAACAAGATTAAACAATATAAAAACTATATTTTAACTATTTCCTTTGTGGAAATAATCTGAGATAGGTTACCTACAGTACCTTAAAATATGAATCTAGTGAAGTTTGACTGAACACACTAAATTGGTTGAAATCTCCCTAAAGTAAGCACCAAGTTTTTCAAACTTCAAAGGTCCTACAATTGCATTCAAAGATACTGTCCTCTGTCCTGTATTTTTCACTGGAAATTGATGTGCAGGTAACCTTATAAAGGTCTTTGATCAATAAATTAGAATTGGGATACTTTGCACAGGGCTTTTATTTTCTTGAACAAATCTCTGCTGTCTAATTTATCAGCCTTAAAAAAGTCCAACCTTTAAAATGTTTGCATATCTGAAAATATTTAGATGTCTCTGGATCAGTACTTAAAGGATCCCCTTGAGCTGTAGTTTCAGCTAGAGTTCCCCGACACGAATTAATCCTTACCTTACCCTGACACTATTTTCTTTGATTTCTCATCTTTCTGTTCTTCCGTATTTTGTCAGAATTTTTGTTCAGATGTGTTTATTTATACCATCAAAAGGTATTGCAATGTGTGTTTATATACCTAGTGAATTGGATACTGATTGCTTTCTTTTAACTGGCTTTGGAAAATTACTCTGACTACAGTTTGATTCTATCACAGGAAACATCACCATCTAACAAAGTAAATACCTTTTTATGGCTACGAGTCTCCTAGAATGTGTTTAAATTTGATGTATTCATTCTTTATTTATTTATCTTAGAGAGTTTTTTTTTTTTTTTTTTTTTTTTTTTTTTTTTTTTTTTTTTTTTTTTTGCTATAGGGAGCGTGCATTCACTGGAGAGTCAGAGAGAGACAGAGAGACATAAAGCTAGAAATCACTCCTCAGGGGAGGATAGCCAAGCAACAATCCCTTTCCCTCCATTCTCCTCTTGGGACTTTGGGCACACACTCACATGCACTTGGCATGAGTTCTAAGCTGCTGGGTCTGGGACTCAAACCACCATCAATAACATGAGAATCCAGTGACATAACCATTATGCCATCTGCTGGTCCCAATGTATTCATTATTTCTAAAATTTCCAGCCTTCTTATTAATTCTTTCATTCTTTGGTAGACTATATTATATAAGTAATCTCTTTAAAATATCTACTAATAGGAACTGGAAAGTGGCATGGTGGTTAAGGTGGTGGACTCCCACATGGCCGACCATGGTTCAAGTACCAGACATGGCAGCTTGCTTTCTCGTTTTTCCTCTCTCTCTTTATCTCTTTCTGGTAAAGTTAAAAATAATAATAAATAAAATTAAACCAAAATAGATCATTCTAAAAAAATCTACTGATAAATATAATTGGTGGAGATGGTAAAGAAGGGACAAATGTCCAGTAATTTGCACTGGTATAGAACCAAATTTCTACTTTGCCTATGTGTGATTTGAGGCCAGCAGATTAAGGTGCTGGATACCACATGGCAGACTCCTGGGTTTGATGGCTTGAAAAACACCCCAGGTGCATTTGCATGCATGCCCAAAGGCCTGAGAAGACAATGGAAGAGAAGGGGTTGCACCAAGGCCATTACCCCTGGGGGGTTATTTCTCACTTTCCCTCTTTCTCTATTTCTTTCTCTCTCTCTCTTTCCCCCTGGCGAGCACATGGCAAAAATGTCACACACACACACACACACACACACACACACACACAAACCTGTTTAATTCTAAGAAATAAATAAGTCACCCAAGTCTTAGCTTTCTTGTCTGTAAAACAAAACGAAGTTGACTCTACACTTACTTACCACACATGTGTGTAATAAAAATCATGTAATATATTATATTGAAAGTTCTTTGTAAGACTGAGTATTATTTTAAAAACCTAACTACATTTATTTTTTACCCAGTATCCACACATCAACCCTTTATTTTCCTGTGAAAAGAAATGAGGAATCACATTTAATTTATTTTAGGGGTTACTATTTTGCAATATTTTACAAATATTCTTTTTTATTATTTTATTTTATTTGCCAGAGGATGCATGCTCTTGCTGGAGCGACAGACATAGAGAAAGAGAGAAAAAGCAAGAAACACTCCCTATGGGGCAAGGTCATGCCATAATTTGTTTTCCATCTCTCCCTTTTTTTCAGGAGTTTGGGCATGCATACGCATGCACCTGGTGTTTTCAAGCCACTGGGGCTGGACTTGGAATTGTATAGCTTGCCATGTGATCTCCAGCTGCCTTAACCAGCATGCCACTGACTGGCCCTATATTAACATTCATATTTGTTTGGTTAATTATCCTTTTGAGTATTTCTGGGTTGGTTTATTCCCAGTTTGTCACCAAATTAAAACATTCTTGTTCCATTCTTTCTTCTTAGTGAGAAAAGAAACACTTCTGCTTTCCTTAAAGTAATTTTAAAGCTGAAATAACAGCCTAGAACTTTCACATTTATTTTTACATCTTTGTATTCTTAATTAACTGGATAAACTGTTAGATATTCTAGATTTATTGAGCATTTGAACATTTATAGCTTGTAAATGAACTTTATTTTGGATAGTATCATTTGCTTACCCAGTTGATGTTAATATCAGGTAGCTTTTGATTTCGAAGAAGAAGCAGTTTTGTTATCTTCAAAACTGAGCACTCACATATTACTAGCTAGAGATAGTCTATTGACCTGTAAAATTTTCTCCTGGCTTATACAGGGTGGTTTATTTTGAAAAGTTGGTTCACAGAACGTTTGAAGTTCTTTAAAAGAAAGCTTGTGGTGCCTGTTGAGCAGGTAATACTGTCACATGGAACTTGCAACTGTTTTTGAATTCAGAACCATAAGGGTCTCCAAAGGTATGGTTTTCAGTAGGTTGTAAAATGCTTAAACAGATGGGACATTGTTATTAACATGGATAATATATTTTCATTGTATTAGAGTTGAAAATGATTTTCCAGATAATGGCTTAGACAAATGTTTGTGGAATCTGTCCAGTTAATCTACCAAAAATGCAGCCTGGCTTTCAGGAGCAATTCCACTTTTATTGAATATTTTTGATTAAATATTTAACTCCTGAGAATTTCTTACCACATTGTTGAAGAACCTCTGTTAGTTCCTTTTTGAAGTCATTGTTATTGCATTATTTAACTTAATAGTGGCCTTCGGAAACCCACTTACACTAAATTGCCACATGTTTTATTATATACTAGCTGATTCATTTAAAAAGTAATCTCAACAAAGGTCTTTTCATATTTCCACAGGTTTCATAGAGTGAAGGTCAAAGGTTGGTTGATAATTACTAGATGAGAAGCTGAAGCAGAGGCCCAAGGAACAAATGAATTGTTCATTCCTCAACCTAAAAATTAGCCATAGAACAGTACTGCCATCTATTTATTCCAGCAGCAAATTGAGTGTCTCTTACATAGCAATCACCATGCTAGGTGCTGGGGATACAAAACACAGGCAAGAGAGGACTTATGAAGACAAGGAAATGGCTGATATTTTAGAAATACAATTCCATATTGCTGTCATTAGGGTGATAGTGGGAATTAACTGAGCACCCTAGATATGTTACTTATTTTGTCTCAGCCACAATTTCCCTATTAATACGGGGGATATTAACAATATATACCTCCAGCGTTGTTGGCAAAGATAAATGAGGTTAGGCTTCCTGGTACAAATAAATGGAAGCTCTACATAAAAGAAGAAAGCAAGCATATAAACATAGAAAAACAAAAGAAAAGCTTTGAATAACTTGGGGGTCACAATATTTAATCACCATTTATATGCTTCTCCAAATTTCTCAGCTGATAAATATCTTAGCAACTATTTAAGTATTGATTTTATTAGTTCTCTGAGTCTTTGAGTCTCCAAAATTGCCAAGTTTTTGTTTATTTTTATTATTCATGTGAGAAATTGGAAAGCCACAATAGCTACTCTGGTTTTCGTATACTTCCTATCCTGGAATCTTCTTGGTTTTGAGTTCTTGACTCAGTTATAAAACCTATACCACCAAAACCTCCCCCCCCCCACAAAAAAAATTAATTACCCATGATAATAGCTGTATTCATTCCTATTGCTCTTGTCACCAGTTCTAATAATCTTAGTGACTCAAAACAACACAATTTATCACATACTGTTCTGGAGGTCTGAAGTCTCAAATTGATGAACAGGGATGTGCTCCTTCTGGATGTTCCAGAGAGGAACCCATTTCTTTGCCTTATCCAGCTTCTAGAGGCTGCTCCCCTTCTTTGGCTCCTGGTACCTCATCACCCCAGCCCTTGCTTCTTCTGTTACCACCTTCTCTGACGCTGTTTCTTCTGCCTTCTCGTAGCGGAAAATTCGTGATTATAATAGGCCCAGAAGGATAACCCAAGTGACTCTCACATCTCAGGATCTCTAACTGACCCAAATCTCATTTTTGTTTTTATTTTCCTTTTAAAATAACATATTTATGATTGCATGGATTATTCTTTGGCAGGCCACTGTGTTATCCCCCACAATGGTATTTTCATAGATGAAATCTGAAATGTGTTATTTTTCAGGAATTAGTTAGGATGACAGGACACAGAACAAGTAAGTCAATGAAGGACATGACACTATCAGTCAACAAACATGATTGAATTGACTCAGGAATAACTGAGGGAAAAAAAACAAAATGTTAGTGGAAACTGTGAACTATGAAATTTTGTTTGTAAAGCAATATTTTAGCATTGAGTACAAGAGAATAATTGGAACTAAGCTAGCTGGAAATGGCTTCAGATGCATTGTTGATAAGTTTGTTTCAGGGATCAGAGAGAAATAGAAATTAGCATATATCCATGATGAAATATTATAGCTATTTTTCATGGTAATTTAAAGAGCATAGAGAAATTTCTTTATATTATTTTCTTTTGAATACTCTTTAAACACCTATAAAGTTGCTGGGGAATGTATCTTGAGCTCTACTGATGAGATTGGGAGATACTAAATAACTCATGTAGAGTAACAGGCTATAATAGAGTGCTATAGCAAAGGGTCTGAATGGCAAAGGTCAAGTCTGTGAACTCTGATGCCTGAGGGTATTTGAAATCCATTTGATCCCATAAGTAGCTAAAACATACTCCTTCATGTCTTTTTCACATTAGGATAGCTCTTTGATATAGCCAAAGACTACAGAAAAGCTTCTAAATTCACAGATAACACCCTTATTTTCTTATTTCTCTTTAGCTTTATTCATCATAGAGTGCATGTATGTGAAAGAGAGATAGCTGCTTGCAAAGGGTCTGTTCATACCATGATCCCTTCCTCTCGTCTTCCTCTATCCCTCCCTCTGAGCTCTTGGGCACTGATGCACATGCCTGGTGCATTTCGGGCTCACCAGGTTGGGGCTTTGAACTGCAGTTACCTTGTGGCATCTGGCTTCTCTTGAGCCTACTGTTGTACCACAGAGCCAGCTTTCTTATTTTAAAATTTCTAATAGCACTGTAAACCGAATTTATCACGTCACAAAGGTAAGGTACTATTGCATTCAAGATCACACTTCTTATTTGACATTATGTCACAACCACCAGAAAATTAGCTGTCTTTTATTTTTCTGGACTATTTCAAATAAAATACTAAGTTTTTTGTTTGTTTGCTTCAGATTATCTGGCTATAATTGCTCTGCAAATTATTAACCACTCTTAAGTAACAAACCACTTGCAGCTGCTCAGTTTTGGAGCACACTTACTAGAAGCTCCTTCTTTTAGAAGCTGCGACTCTGCAAATCAAACCTGCGAAGAGATCACCTGCCTTCATAAGTCTCAGTGTGAGACTTACGGTACTTATGTCAGATCTTCCAGTGGTCTCCGTGCAGGGTTCCTATTCCAGCTCCTTTGGAGGACAAGTGCCAATGTTTTGGTGCTCTTGTCTCTTCAAATGCATTTTGTGTGAACCAGAAAGCCAATATTTAATTCAGACCAACACAGGCATACGTAAAAATAAATTATCTAATTTCAATTTTGATTTACATATACTCAATGTATATCTTAATCAATGTGTATCTTTATGGGCTGTAGTATGGCTTTTTCTTTTGTTATTTTGGTTTTGTTTTTGCTATGGGGACTGTATATTCACTGCAGAGAAAAACAAAGAGAAAAATCAACCCCGGGGGAAGGCCACACTACAATCCTTTCTCCTCCATTCTCCTCTAGGGATTTGGGGCATGTACAAACATGCCCCTAGTATGTGTTCCAAGCCACTGAGTCTGGGACTCAAACCGCTTAGTGGCCCATGTGGGATCTAGCCATTTTAACCACCATACTACCAGCCAGCCCTACAGTATTGTTTTTCTAAAACGTGTATAGTACACAATAAACAAATCAAGAATATGCTCAAATTCACCTTCTTCCAAATTGAACATAACATTTGGCACATTTTTTAATGCTTCTACTAGTTTTTTGAAATATATATTAAATTGTTTATATTTTTTACTTTACTGTAATACATTATCCCATAGCCTCTTCCCCTTAATTATATGAATTATTGTTTTCATTAATATTTTCTCATGAAGCACCCCACCCCTTTCTTCACCCAGGTTGCACCCATCAACCATCACTGTCTCTGTTTCTATGCATTTGAGTTCTTTAGTTTCCACCATAGAGTGCAGACATTTGGTATATGTTAAGAGAGGACATATGGAATCTGTCTTCCACAGTCTGGCTTATTTCACTTAACATTGCATCTTCCAGATTCATCCACATTGTGTCAAATGCCAGGATTTTGTTATTCTTTATGGCTGAGTTGTATTCCATTGTACAGTTTTTTCTTTTCTTTTTTCAGAAAGAGATTTTTGTTATAGGGCACATGTGCTCCCTGGAGAAACAAAGAGAGACAGAAAGACAGAAAGTGAGAAATCACCTCCAGGAGGGACGGCCACAACACAATGCTTGCTCCTTCATTCTCCTCTAGGGATTTTTGGCATGCATGCACACACATCCAGTGTCAGAATTCAAACTGTGGTTGACTACAGGAAAGTCTAGTGACAACCATTACATCATCTGCTGGTCCTAATATTCCATTGTGTATACTTTTAAAACTTGGTGCAAAATCTATCCTCAGTGTCATCTGGTCTGGAAGTTAATAGCATCTCTTTCAACTATTCCCAAAGGATCTCAAAATGAAATTCCTTCATTGCCAATTTATTGTCTAAATGTAAATAATTACCACTGAAATGTTTTCCTGAGGCAAAACAAAAATACTGATTTCATGGAAAGATAAGTGGAATTATTTATTTAAAGATAGGTATTGAGAACAACAAAAAGGTACCAGATGATTTCTGGGGCTCTCCAGCCTTATAGAACCTGTGATTCAAATGTGAGTCTCAGCAACATAAATCACAGTAAGTTATAGGTCTTCAGTTTTACTTTCACGTAGCCTACCTGCATATTTTCCAGCATCCTCTGAATACTTGGAATGCTCAGCTAACATCATATATATTCATCAGTGGGACCACAAATAGCTTGTCAGTCAACTGAATAATATAGAGAAAATTCGAGTCTAACCTCTGTGTGAATTACCACTAGGTTTTCCTACTGTGATTAGTCAAATGCAACCAGACCCCTTACACACGTCCTTTCTATATGTACCTTACTCTGGTGTTCCTTTCATGAGCAGGACACTTTCATCTTCTCGAATACAGCATAGGCAGCTGTTATGTCTACCCTGAATTTTTCCCCTTAATAAATTTCTTATTGTACGTTATTGTCCAGTGAGAACAATATAGCATTCCCCCCTTGTTCATAAGAGGGAAAAGCCAATAAAACAAAACAGTAGGTACTTTATCATTTTGAAAAGTTTCAGTTCCAGAAGCCTTTATGACAGAATTTGGTTGTACTCATATCAATAGCTTGTCATGTGGGTCCCAGTTCATAGGATGGGTCATTATTTTCCAAATTGAATTTGCTTATCTACTCTTCCCTTTATGGATAACACTATTCAGGAAACCAAGCTCACACTGCTTTTAAAGGCTCATCTGAACTCTGTTTCACTCCTTTTTGAGCACTAGGCACTAGAATTAATAAAATAATGTATGTATCTGGCTCATTTTAATCAACTTGTTCTGTTACTATGGTGCCTCTGATTTAAGGGAAAAATAATTTAGATTTTTGACTTTTTTATTTCATTTTGCAAACTCCCATCTTGCTGACTTCTTCTAAAGAACAATTTTTTAGGAAGTATTGCTGTTCGATTTCTTGATGATTTAAAAATCTGTAGTTTGAGACCCTCTTCCTCTCCTCTCTGACACACCCAGAGCAAATGACCTTGTTTTGAGCTGATTATTGTACTTCGGGGTTCACATCTCCACCATGTTGTAGGTTCCTATTACTGTTATTTGTTCTTATTGGTGTTGACAGAGTCATTCCAAGGATAAAGCTAACCAAAACAACTGCCTGAAGCCTAAAGCACTGGGTACCTTTACATTTTTGTCACTCGGCTACAAGTCAGAGAATTGAAGTGAGGTTGGGTAGATTAGGTAGGAAGACGGTGGGAGAAACATTTTTTTAAATTTTTTGGAGAGGTTTTCGCTATAGGGTGCGTGCGCTCACCAGACAGAGAGAGACATAGAGACAGAAAGCGAGAAATCACCCCACCCAGGGGGGATGGTCACGCTGCAATCCCTTCTCCTCCATTCTCCTCCCGGGATCTTGGGCACGCACACACACGCGCCCGGCGTGAGTTTTAAGCCACCGGGTCTGGGACGCGAACCTTGGTCGACTAAGTGGGAGTCCAGTGACATAGCCATTACGCTAACTGCTGGTTCCCAAGAAATATTTTTGATAAAGAACATTACAAAGAGCCAGCACTCTCATTTTTCAGTAATTTATCAATGAATAGGCAACACTACCATGTACCTGCATTTCTACAAGCTCCTTGTTGGTTTGGGTTTCAAAAGCAATCGTCATCACCTTCAGCTTAAGTGAAATGTAATCTGCAAGTGATTATCACATAAAGCCAGGGTGAGTTTGGGGAAGGTGGTAGTAAGTCCCTTAAAAGACCCCCGCGTGCCGTGGCCGGGCTCTGCCGCGCGTGCCGTGGCCGGGGTTCTGCCCCGCGTGCCGTGGCCGGGGTTCTGCCCCCGCGTGCCGTGGCCGGGGTCTGCCCCGCGTGCCGTGGCCGGGGTTCTGCCCCGCGTGCCGTGGCCGGGACTCTGCCCCGCGTGCCGTGGCCGGGGTTCTGCCCCGCGTGCCGTGGCCGGGGTCTGCCCCCGCGTGCCGTGGCCGGGGTCTGCCCCGCGTGCCGTGGCCGGGGTTCTGCCCCGCGTGCCGTGGCCGGGCCCTGCCCCGCGTGCTGTGGCCGGGGCTCTGCCCCGCGTGCCGTGGCCGGGTTCTGCCCCCACATGCCATGGCCAAGGCTCTGCCCCGCGTGCCGTGGCCGGGGCTCTGCCCCCGCGGGCCGTGGCCGGGATCTGCCCCGCGTGCCGCAACCGCTGATGGCCGTCTCTGCTTTCCTGAGCCGCGTTCCTGAAACTGTGTTCCATGGAGATTCACCTACATTTGCGGGGCTGCACGAGACCCACCCTTGGTCCAGCCCTGAGTGCAGTCTACGTTTCCTATTGTTGGGAACTTTATGATCTGATAATTGGAAAAAAAAATCATGTTTATCATAAAAAATAATTAGAATAATAATAATAATGATTGGGGGAAACATAGGAAAGATATTGAATGTTGAAGCGGGGAGATTAATGTCTCTGTACTGACTGACATGCATGGCATTCCCTTTTGAAAAAGCAATAGCAATGTAATACACTGTAAAGTTATATGTAATTCAATGTAATAAAAAAATAGATAATAAAAAAAAAAAAAAAAAAAGAAGACAAGGAACCAGCAGGTGGTATGGTGGTTAAGGTGCTTGGGCACTCTCAAATAGCCAACCACAGTTTGAATCTTAGACTCGTAGTTTGCTTTCTTACTTTCTGTGTGTGTGTGTGTGTGTCTTTGGTAAATAAATAAATGAATAAATAAAATTATGTAAATAGTTATTTAAGAAAAATTATAGTTAGATAAGATCTGTGCTCATGTTTTCAGCCAGTAGAGCTAAGATCTCTCCTCATGTGTTCATCCAGTAGAGGTAAGATCTGTCCTCATGTGTACAGCCAGTAGATGCCACCATCCCAAGTCTGGTAGGAAACTATAGGTTTACTCTGAATCAGAACATGATTCTCTGGGCTCAGAGACAGGAGGCAGAGCAGAAGGCACAAGAGAGAAGCCAACCTGTACACAGAAGATTAAGTAAAAATTTACATGCCAAACTATGTTACCACTACCCCTGCTATTTCTGCATAGATTACATCACCAGCAGGATTCTTCTCTAGAGTTCTTTTCTGGGGGAAATGATAAGCATGAGGGTGGGCTCCCAATATGAAATAAAGGAGTTCTGAATAAGTCACTATCAAGGAGAAGCCCCAAAATAGAAGGCTCTATCTCCTCACATAGCAGTTCTTTTCAGGTCTTTGATACCTTAATTTTTAAAACAAATGAACAACAAAAATCACTGATTATTGAGGAAAGTTCCACCCTGAAATAAAATACCGAAGACCAAAGAGCACAAAGAAACTCCTAGAAAACAGAGAATGCAGAGAGCAAATAAAGACTAAAATTAAAACAGTAATTTATGTTCTCAGATAAGTGAGAACATAATCACACCCAATAGAGTATCATAAAAATAAAACTGTCAGTCTAGCAATCTTGAAAACTAAAAATATTAAAATAGAAATAAAAAGTGCATTGGAAGAGCTAAATGATAAAACTAAGGTATAGAAGGAAAACAAAATGAAATGGAAATTATGATAGGCATAAAAAAAGTGTAAATATTAGTACATCAGTCTGGGAGATGCAAATACTGACCAAAAAAGAGTTAAGAGTGAGACAGACAAAGGGAGAGAGAGAGAAGGTAGAAAATTAGTAAACAAATAATCCAGAAAAAGCAAAATTATTCCAAAACCTAAGTTTCTAAGTACCTAAGTCTCCAAACAAAAACAATTCTAGTGGGGCCAGTAGATGGCATAGCGTTTAAGGTGATGGATTCCCACATGGCTCAAGTCCTGGATCCAGTGCTTGAAAATCACACCAGGCACGTGTGCATGCATGTCCCGAATCTTGAAAGCACAATAGAGGAGAAGGGATTACAGTGTGGCTATCCCTCCTGAGGGGGCGGGGGGGGTGTTTTCTCACTCTCGCTTTCTCTCTGTCTATCTCTGAAAAGCCAACACGCCCTATGGCAAATAAAAAAATAAAAATAACATTTTTTAAAAGAATGGTTTTGCCATAGGTTGCTTGTAATCACCGGAAAGAGATAGAGACAGAGAGAGGAAAAATGAGAAATCATTCCCCAGGGAGGATAGCCATGCAGCAATGCATTCTCCTCCAATGTCCTCTCAGGATTTGGGGCATGCATGCACATATGCCAGTATGATTTTCAAGCCACCAGGTCTAGGAATTGAACCATGGTCAGCCATGTGGGCTGACCACCATGCCACCTGCTGGGCCCAGAACAATTATTTTTTAAAAAAGTAATCACCCTAGGACCCATCATTGTGAGATTTAAAAATATTAACAGTTATGAGCAAATGCAAAAGTTTTCAAATAACAAAATTTAAAAGTTCACATATGAGAAAAAGGAATTTAGGATCAAATATGGTTTCTTTTCTTTTTTTTTAGAATTATTTTATTTATTTATTTGTTTATTTTTGAGAGAGATTTTTCCTCTAGGGTGTGTGCACTTGTCAGAGAGACAGAAAGGGATAAATCGTCCCCCAGGGGTATGGCCACTCTGCAGTTCCTTCTCCTCTGCTCTCCTCTCAGGATTTTAGGCATGCATGCACTTGGGCCCGGTGTGAGTTTCAAGCCACTGGATCTGAGACTCAAACTTAATTGGTCAAGTGGGAGTCCAACACCTTAACCACTATGTCATCTAATAGCCCCCCAAATCGGGGCCATTTCTTTTTTTCTTTGTTTTTTTTTTGTTTGTTTGTTTGTTTTTTTTGTTTGTTTGTTTTTTTATTAAGAGAGTTTTGCTTTAGGGAGTGTACACTTGCCAGAAAGAGACAGAAAGACAGACACAATGAGAAAGTAAGAAATCATCCCCCAGTGGGATGGCCATGCTGCAGTCCCTTCTCCTTCATTCTCCTCTCAGGATTTTGGGCATGCATGTACAGGTGCCTGACAAGAGTTTTAAACCACCACGTCCAGTACTTGAACTGTGATCGACTGTGTGGGAATTCAGCAATGTAACCACTACCCCATTTGCTGGTTCCTAAATTGTATTTCTTAAGCAGAGTACTCAAAGCCAGAAATCAAGGAAGAAATGTTAAGAAAGTTATGCACCCTCCTAAATAAGAAAAAGACATTGCAAAAAAGAAAACTAGAGATCACTATCGCTTATGAAAATAGATACAAAATATTAGGGACTCAAGTTCAACATTATGTAAAAAGAAACACGCAATGCCACTAATTGAAAATTTTCCTAGATGCTCAGGCTAGTTAAATATCTGAAAAGCAGTGAATGTAATCATCAATAGACTAAAGAAAAAAAAATCAATGAGTGCATAAAAAGCCTATGATAATATCAAACACCATTAATTATTTAAAATAAAACAACAAAATTCTCAGTAAAATAAGAATGCAGGGAGAGGGCTTCCTCAATCTGACATAGGACATTAACAAAAAAACCTATAGCTAATATATTTCATGGTGAGAAACTAGATGTTTTCTCTGAAAACAGTCAGAACAAGGCTTTCACTGCTCCTACTCAATATCATAATAAAAGTTTTAGTATATACAACAAGACATGAAAAGAAAAATAAGAGGTATTCAGATAGGGAAAGGAAAAAAATTGCCTTTGTTCACAGATGGTATGATCATCTATGCAGAATATCTTAAAGGATTAATAGCAGTCACACACAAAAATTAACAATACCAAATGCTGATGAAAATGTAGAGCCACAGATACTCTTATTCTTTGTTGTTAGGAGGATAGATTGGTGCAGTTACTTTAAAAGACAGTTTGGCAATGTCTTGTAAAACTGAATTTGATCTTACCATGATCCAGCAATTGTGCTACTAGCTATTTACTTAAATGCATTGCAAACTTTTTTCTTACAAAATCCTGCATGTAAACACTTAGAGAAACTATTTATAATTTCCAAAATACCAGACGCAACTAAAAGGTGAATGGATGAACTGTGATATATTCATACAAAAGAAAATTATTCCGCAATAGAAAGAAATGAGCTATCAAGTGATAAAAGGGCATAGAGAAAACTTAAGTACATGTTGCTTAGTAAAGAAGTTAATCTGAAAAGTCTACACACTGTATTATTTCAGCTATATGACATTTACAGAAAGTAAAAAGTTGCCAAGAATTTGGGAAAGAGGAGGAAGGATAAATTTTTGAAATTCTGGGCCCTATTGACTGACAATTTTCCTACTTACAGAATGAGCTTACTTTTTCCCAAGACTCCCCTCCCCCACAAGTCTTTCCCTATTATGGGGTATGCGAAGTTAACTGACTGACTTTCCCACCCTAACGCAACCTTTATTAGCCTTCTACTAAGCAAGATTTTTTGCTTAATTTAAATCCTCTGGGAATTCTTACGTAGGGTGGTCATTTAGACCCTTTAACTAAGATAACAACTTATTATTTATGTCACTGATCTAGTCTCACTGCTGCCACTGGCCTTTTATGAAGGAAAGACTAAGACTTTCCAACCCCAGGGCAGTCATGTTTCCCTTCAGGTGACTTGTTCACCCCTAAAGTTTTCCCCTATTGTTCATCTCCTCTACTGTAACTTTAAAAATTTCAGCTTTTTGTGAAAGGGGATAGACTTAACAGCTGCGAAGCAATGAGGACCACTATTCATCTGATTCAACTCTCTCCCATTTGTAAGTTATCCTCTGATATTGAAGTATCAACTTCAAATCCTGTATGGAATTGCTTGATTCATTCTTGGTCTCAGAACCCCTTTAAACATGGGGTCAGTTTCAGGCTCAAGGCTAGAATATTTTATCATCTTATTTGAAGTGAAATTCCATAGAAGGAAGCTTCTTAGGGAAAGTTCCTCAGGTGCAGCTTTTTTTTTTTTTTTTTTTTTGGAGAGGTTTTTCACTATAGGGCGCGTGCGCTTGCCAGACAGACAGAGAGAGACAGAGAGACAGAAAGCGAGAAATCACCCCCCAGGGGGGATGGTCACGCCGCAATCCCTTCTCCTCCCGGGATCTTGGGCACGCACGCACACGCACCCGACATGAGTTTCAAGCTACTGGGTCCGGGACGCGAACCGTGGTTGACTATGTGGGAGTCCAGCGACATAGCCATTATGCTAACTGCTGGTTCCCATGGTGCAGCTTTTTGAGAATAGTTCCTCTTGGTTTGAAAACTGTGAACTAAGATCCAAGTTATTTAACAGCCTCCCCTGTATTGCACCACTTCCACACACACACACTCCATGATAGGATAAATGCAATTCGAAGTCTTGGCAAATGAGAGGCCCATGAGAGGCACTGGTCAGTAACAACTGTGAAATTCAGTGGAGCACCTGTTTTTAGTCCTTCATTAAAGTCCAATTCTTTTTTCTGCAAGTGGATTTCCATATCTCTTGGCGACATCTTCCTGTCTTTCAAAAATGGCTTCTGTTTTCAGGTGAGCAGCTTTCTCAACCTGCTTCCTGCTCATAAAAGTTTAAAAAGAGGTGTAGAGACCTCTTTTCAATAAAAATAATGTCTGTCCAAGTCAGTCAAAGCTGGAAGTGCTTCCACAATTATATTTGTCTTAAAAGCTTTCTGAATTTCTAATACATTCTTATTATAGTTGGCTCCATTACATAAAGACATACTCTGAAGTGATGACAAGCCAAGCTATTTTTTCTTTCTATTCTCATATAGTCACTACAACATAACACTTGACCTCTGGTCACCAAAATGTGTGGGTAGTCATTTCATGCCACACACAGCTTGCTAGCAGTCACTAACTAGGTGTACTACAATTTAACTCAGTTCTGACAGTATCTACCTGCAGAAGGCATCAGATGCCATAGACTGAGGGCTCAGTCCTAGAAGAATGTCCTGAACTCAGATACATGCTGAAAACCCCAGACTGTGACCTGTGCTTCTGAATGACTGGCTATAACTCAGGATTTCCACAATCCCTTTCTCAAGTTTGATTAATTTACTAATATGACTTAGAAAACTCTGGAAACACTTTACTTATGTCTAACCATTATTAGAGGATATACTAAGGACACAGGTGAACAGCTGAATGAAGATGGCACAGGGCAAGGTGCTTGGGAAGGTCCCAGAACTTCCTTGCTTTCTTCAGTTGCAACACCCTGCAGGTACCTCCAGGTGTTCAGCAATCCAGAAACTCCTCTAACTCAGTTCCTCTTGGTTTTTATGGAGATTTCATTGCACAACATAATGGATTAAATCATTGCCCATTGGTGATCAACGCCACCTCCAGACCCTCTCCACTCCTTAGAGGTCAGGAGATGGGGGCTGAAAGTTGCAACTTTCCAATCATGTAGCTGGTTCCCCTAGCAACCAGCTCTATCCCAAGATAATTCAGGAGCCCCCAGCCATCAGTCTCATCTCATTAGTATATAAAAATATGCTGATCACTTAAGAGAGTCCAAGTGACTTAGGAGCTGCGTGCCAGAAACAAGAAGAAGAGACCAACTATACATCACAATGATCAGATACAGCCACAGAGCTCTTTGAGACAGGCTTCACTCTAATTTGGGCTGAGCCTCAGTGTCTGCTGGAAAAGGCCTTTTAGATTCTTATAGACCTTGATCTACAATAGATGAGGGGGTCTCTGAGATACCATCTTCAATCTTACTGAGGTCACAACAGGTCTCGTAGACTCCTTTGATATAATTTTTACTCTGGGGCCAGATTTTATTGGCAGAGCTCTAGCTTTGATCTTTGCCCTAAGATTATACGTACTTTCATAGTCTTTTGCAGGAAAGACTGAGATGAGAAACAGTTTTAATTTTCCACCCATCAAGTCCTGATTTCTTTCTTCTTTTAAAATTCTGCTCTAAAAAATGGACGGTTCCTTTTTTGTTTCTCCCACTCCTCCCATATATTATCATAAGCAGTTAAATGAACCCAGATGGCACTTTCAAACACTCTGCCTAGGAACCTCCTTAGCCATATTCACAAGTTCCTTAGGCACATTTTCTGTCTTTCACATTACTGCAGGTGGCAGCTTCACCTATGATTCTATGAGTACATAATTCATATCCTCTTACTGCCAGTTCCTAATAGCAAAATTTTTCTGCCTTTCCAGCCTCCATTACAGTCTGAGAAGTAAAAGAATTATGAAAGAACCACCTAATTCCAAAACGAATATATTCAATGTATTTTAGGTTGTCATAATAATGGCACCTGACTTTGAGGTACCATTATTACATTATTATTATGGTGATTATTGGTAATCTCTTACTGCACAACCAACCAACTAAACTCCTCATGGCTTAAACCAACAATCATTTTATTTGTTCAAAGTTTTGAAAGAAAGAATAATCTCAGTTTAGAGGTTATCCTTGCAGTCTTGCTCATAGATGCTTATATGTTTGCATTCTACTGAGGGATTGTTAGAGGCTGGCTTAAAACAGGATACTGGGAAGGCTTTTCTCTCTCCCGGACTTCATCTACACCCTCCCCCTCCATGTGATCTCTCCGCATGAACTCTCCTTCTCACCTAATAGCCCAGGGATCCCAGAGCACCAGAGCACAAAAGTGGATACTATCAGGTCTCTGTAGAGCTTAGCCTACAACCAGTACAGCACTTCTGCCACATCCTATTGGTGTCAGCAACTCATTAGCTAGGGACAGCTCAGGTTTGAAGAAGGGGCACCATACAAGGATAAAGATACGAGGAAACTTCGTCAACAGGAAACCACCATGTAAAAGGCTACCACATGCCATGTTGAATCCAACATCATTTCCAGATACTATAGGTTTTCTGGGTTCTCGAACATCTCCAATCCGTTCTCCAGTCAGAATGTCTTTAAAAATTAGAAGTGAGATAATGTAACTCGTCTACCTGAAATTCTCCAATGACTTCCTATCACGTTTAAAAATGTCCTACAAGATCCTACATGATTTTTCTTCTGGCTCTCATTCTGACGTCTCCTTTCGTTTTTCTCAATGCTGCCCTGCTCTCACATCCCTGAGCAAATTAAACTCACATTTGCTTTAAGGCTTTGCATTAAGGTTTCTTTCTCCTTGGAATCCTCTTCTCCCAGATATTTATATGGCTGAGCCCTTGACACTTCAATCTCAAATTAAAAAGCACCTCCTGGATATATCTTCTCTGACCGGCAAATCCAAAGTGTTCTTCCCATCCCCCTCAGCACATAGGACTTAATATTTGCTGACATTCCCTAGATTATTTTTATTTTGTTTTTATTTACCTTTACTCATTAAAATATAAGGTCCACTAGGTGGGGACATATGTGTACCCAAGGCCCAACCCAATGTCTCTTACATAATAGATCATAAATATTTGTGAATAAACCGATAGTGAACATTATTACTAGAAGCAGAATTCATACTCTTATTGCTATGACAATTGATATAATAATAATAATAATTATAACTGCAATAGAAACTCATTTAAAAGTGAAGCTAAATATTTCATTAGAGATGAGTTCCCTGGCTTGATTATAGGTCCTTTGAGACCCCACCAAAAGAATGAGTGGAGAGTAGGGGAAAATTCCAAAGAATTTCATTATGCTCCACCTGGCTTAAATCTGTATGAAATTTGTACATTAGTGGAATTAGCCATTATTAGTCCCAGCTTTCTAATGATCTCACAAGGCTTTTCAAAAAATTTAAAAATAAGTTTCTGTGTGATATCTAATAGAGGAAGGAATCAAGATGGCGTAGCTTTTGTTATCATTAAGAGTAGAGGAAAGTAGCCAGATGTTAGTATAGCAGTAACAAAACTGGACCCATATGGGAAAGTCCTGGGTTCATGTTTCAGGACCTACCTGAGCACATTGGGTCATCTGAGACTGGGGATGGATTGCACATGTGGACCCAGTGGTGGTGCCTATCTCTGTCTCTCTCATGGAAAAAACAAAAACTTAAAAAAAGAGAAGAATAGAGGGAAGGAAACTCCATCCTGGAAGGTAACTACATGTTACTTGTCATCTTTACTTCCATAAAAAAGCTTTTTCCTCATGAAACAAGTCTTCATATCTTTTTTATTCATTGTTAGACACACTGATATACTTCTACTTAAATAGAAATTCTCACCTTGAAATAGTTAATAAGAAGAACAATGATAACTAATAAGAAGATATTGTCTATGAGGGACCAGCAGTTAGCATAATGGCTATGTCACTGAACTCCCATGCAGCCAACCACCATTCGAGTCCTGGACCCGGTGGCTTAAACTCACTCCAGTCGCGTGTGCATGCGTGCCCAAGATCCCGAGAGGAGAATGGAGGAGAAGGGATAGCGGCATGGCCATCTTCCCCTGGGGGTGATTTCTCGCTTTCTATCTCTCTCTCTCTGTCTTTCTGGTGAGCACATGCGCCCTATAGCAAAAACCTCTCCAAAAAAAAAAAGTTAAAAAAAAAGATATTATCTATGGCAAACTTTTACTTCTTATTAAAATGGGTGCTGACATATGAACGGCCAAAAAGCATACGACAAAACGCTCAACATCTTTCATAATAAGGATGATGCAGATCAAAACCACAATGAGATACCACATGAAGCACTAGTCAAAATTGCCCAAACATGGAACCAACCCAACTATCCATGGACAGATGACTATATTGTAGGGGTGTGGTACATGTACTCTATGGACTACTACTCAGCCATGAAAAACAAGAGGATCATGGCATTTGATAGAAAGTGGATGAATATGGAGGATTTACTGCTGAGTGAAGCAAACCAGGCTATGAAGGAGAGACTCTGTATGTCTCCACAGAACATATATGAACTGTACACACTCTATGGCTGAAATTGAAAGACTAGAGGATATAGAAGCATGGACAATGGTTAGGGATACTGAAGACAGTGTGAAGGGAATGCTAGTGTGCTGGGATAATTTCCCAATTTTGTCTTTTCAGTTTTTGCCCACACAGTTACATTTTCATGGGCAGTATAATCTCAGTGGTTCTTCAGTACAATAACCTGCTCCAGGATTTTATGAAACATTCAGTCCACTTAACAACATAAGGTAGATATTACAGCAGGCAGAGAGAAGTTGATTTCTGAAAAGTGCCACAGACTAAATATTTTAGATTCTGTGAGCCATAAAGTTCCCATTGTATCTTTCTGCTATTGTAACATGAAAGCAAAGAGAGAGTATACAAACAAAGGAGTCTGGTTATATTCCAATAAGCTTTATCTCTCAACTATGAAATTCAAATTTTATACAGTGAGCAAAAGTCATGAAACATTCTAATTCTTTTGATTTTTTTAAACATTTGATAATATACAAATTATCCTTAGAGTGCAAGCTGCACTGAAATCAGCCAGGTTTGGCTCATAGGCCATAGTACATTGAACCCAGAAGAAAATAGGACTACAATACTGGGCTTCATTCAGGATGTGAGACTTTCCTAAAGTGACCGGAGGAGATAGAACTCAAAAAGTAAGTACCTCTAATTCTTTTTTTGGAGAAGTTTTTGCTATAGGGCGCGTGCGCTCGCCAGACAGAGAGAGAGAGAGACAGACAGAAAGAAAGCGAGAAATCACCCCCTGGGGGGGATGGCCACACTGCAATCCCTTCTCCTCTGTTCTCCTCTCGGGATCTTGGGTACGCACGCACATGCTCCCAGCATGAGTTTTAAGCCACCAGTTCCGGGACGCGAACCGCAGTCGACTACGTGGGAGTCCAGCGACATAGCCATTACGCTAACTGCTGGTCCCAGTCCCACTAATTCTTTTTTTTTTTTTTTGGAGAGGTTTCTTGCTATAGGGCGCGTGTGCTCGCCAGACAGAGAGAGAGAGAGACATAGAGACAGAAAGCGAGAAATCACCCCCCAGGGGGGATGGTCACGCCGCAATCCCTTCTCCTCCATTCTCCTCTTGGGATCTTGGGCACGCACGCACACGTGCCCGGCGTGAGTTTTAAGCCACCGGGTCCGGGACGCGAACCGTGGTCGACTACGTGGGAGTCCAGCGACATAGCCATTACGCTAACTGCTGGTTCCCTAGTCCCACTGATTCTTAATCTTTGTACTATTGGGTCATCATATTGGGTCATCAGAAAAGTCATGATGTATTTTTATATGCATTTCTATGCAAAAATGTGTCATGACTTTTCTGATAACCCAATGTATTGCCTCATGGGCAATTATCTTAACTCTTAAATATGTATTTCATTTTACTTGTCAGATAGCATGTGTGCTCACAAATGACAGACAGAGAAAAAGAAGGAGAGGAAAAGCACAACTCAATGGGTTGTGATCTTACCAAAGTCTCTTCTCCATTTCTCCATCCTTGTTGGAATTTTGGGCATGCACACATAATAAGCACCTGGTGTGTTTTTCAAGCAACTGGAGCTGAATTTGACCTACTTAGTCAGTCATGTAGGATCCAGCTTCTTTAACTAGGCCATGAAGCCATCTATTTTAATTCTTATTTTAAACATAAATCGTAAATTCTAGTTTAACCCATCGAGAAGTTCAAATCACTCTTTCAAAAAGTTTATTTATTTATTTTATTCACAGGTAAAATAAAGAGACATACAGGCATCTCTTGCAGGGTTTCCATGCCACGATCCACTCCCAGCTTTAGCCAACCCAGAATCATGGGTATAGATCCCTGGAGTGTTCAGGGAGGTCTCTGGACATAAACCAAGAACCTTCCTGTATAGGTCAGCCTCCCAGAGCATTGCACTACTACTACTAAGTAACCATTTGGCATCAAGGAGTTCAAATCACTTTTGTTTGGTCTGGAAACCTAATCACTACTTGCAACGTGGTAAAAAAAAAATTGCTGTTTTTAATTTACATACTCATTTTGAGATTACATTCTTTTCTGGGGCCTTCTTATATGTACATATATGCTCACATGGGAAAACAAATGTTTTATTTTTCTTCCTATAAACCTTTAAACAATAGTTTTATAATTTAATATCTTATCATTATTTGTACCAATATATAAGCAAATGCATTTTCAGCTACAACTCAGTTTCTCTAGTAATCTTGCTATGGTACCTACAGTTGCAGGCTCCCTCCCCCTCAACCTCCCATTTCTGGGGAGATAAAGGTTAGTTCACCACCTAGACAGGAGACCACAGATTTTTCTGGATGATGCAGAATGATTATAATCGGTGCACAAAGCTCTGCTCTGCCTCCTGTTAGTGTAACTATAACTATATAGCTGACTGAGCATCTGGGACAACACAAGATACAAAATGATTTTTCCAAATCCTGAAAAAACAAGTAATGCTTCTGTACAAATGCTTATATTTCTGCCTCTTCTCCCCTCTGTCTTCAACTCTGCCCTCAATCTTTTCTCTCCGGGGGAGATTTAAGTTCAGTTTGTTTGTTGAGGGGCCTATTCATGAATGCCAAAAAAACCTAACCTTTTACATTTTAATTCAAAAGGGAGCATTGTTCCAAATCGTTCATTATTTTCAACACGGGCATATAATACATACAGGCTGTTGAGAGCCCCCAAACATGGGTAATTTTTTGTTCAGGAAAACTGGATTTAATGTGTTTCCTGGGAAAGCATTCTTCAAAACAAAATATCAGGCACCACCATGAAGGAATCAGACTGTAAATGATTAAAAACACGATGGATCACTGATCAGTTGTTCAGTCTGTCTAGAATCATTATGCTTGGAAGAGAAGTTAAGAAGCCAGGAAAGCAAAGCCTTTGAGGTCTGTTCTTTATAAAGAAAGAGAATTAAAAGGGAAGCCAGGTCCTCCTCCCCCAACAACATAGACAATGTATGTGTATACACCCACATACACACATACACACACACACAAGCCATGCATTGCTTAAATAGCTCAGGGCCTAAAGGTTAAGCATTATAAGGGAAAGATTCAGAAATGCAAGTTTGGGCAATGATTCAAAATAAGAGAGCAAGAAGTCAACACAAATGAGCATTATTTAATCCTATGAATTCGCTACCCTATGGTGTACATAAAGATGTAGGTAAGAGGCATTTGTTTGCTCACTGCTGTGGCTCGAAGCCTAGGAAAATAAATTTATTCAGGCACACTAGTCTGTCTGCGAAGACTTCCATTTCGCCTTTTATGGAAATCCTGAACAAAGAAGAGTATGCTTCTGTCAGGAAAGGAGTTTCAATCAGACTGATGAATAAAAAGCACAGCTGTCAGAATGACCTATGGCAGGCTAAAGTTTAGGTACCCAACTGCCTATTTTTCTATTAAAATGTGTCATTAGTATTAGCCTGGGCTAATAGAGCAGGGCTAGGCAGCTCACCAAATTGCTTCTCAATTTTAAAATATCAATTTCAAGAAAAATTATACAGGATAAAATGTAGCGTCTCAGCATCACAAAACAGTGACTGTTCAGGGAGACAAAGATTTGGTTTTGCAGCTACCAAGTAGAGGTTTATGCCATTGACATATCTGGTAATGGCATAGTTATACCGGTTTCCCTTTGAACTGTGTCCAGCAAATGATCATCCAGAGATACTGACATCTTTTATTTGAATAAAAGGAGTCAGTGAGGCTAAATTATTTCATTCAGAAAAAGCAACATATATGACACTTTTAATTTTCTTCAATAGTTCTGAGACCTTAGGAAGCACTAGGAAACTTAGCATCTGCTTCACGCCTTCAGTGAAGACACTTGGTATAAAAGAATTTGAGACACCCTCAAATCACATATTTTGAAGTGATAAAGCAGCAGCCAGAATCTTAAATCCCCAAACCATACTCTTTCGACTCAAATCTCCAGTGGATAAACGTAAAATCTGTGGGTCTTGAATAATATTTCCAGAAAGATACACCTGATATTTGATGATTACAAACAGCAAGCAAACAAAACAATAGCCACAAAAGGATCTCCAGCAGAGAGAACATACCCTTCAAGTGCTAATCCTGCCTGCCACTGGCATGTCCAATCAGAGCTGTCTTTTGTGTATTCAAATGACATTGGCTCTAATCTCCTCCTTGCAGTTTGCCATTCTTCCTTCTGTTATGTGGCATATTGCTGCAGCAGAAAAGTATTGAAAACCTGCTTTCTAAATATACATAAACTTGGATTATCATAAACACAAAACCAAGAGGGACAGCTGTGGCAACAGTGGTAATTCAACAAACACTCTGTGATGCTGAAGCCATAGGGGAGTTTCCAGGTTTGCACTGAGGTCTCTCTGTGTACACTGGGTACACACTTGTGTGCCCATGATCCCGGCTGGCAGAGGCTGGCAGTAGGATTGCAGCATGAAAACCCTGTTTGGGGTACCAGTCTCTCTCTCTCCCTTTAAATAAATAAATAACTTTTAAAAATTAAGCAAAGAAAGAATAGGAGGAAAGGAAAGAAAGTATGTACTCCCTTTCTCATCAAGGTCATGTCAGAATGTCATTTACTTTTGTCTATTTTCAGATTAATGGCTTTAAGTCCTGGTCTCCTAGACAAATGTGCACTGCTAATTTTTCAAAAGCTGTTGTATTAGTACATAGCACTAATTATATTGTGCAGGGCAGCTATTGTTGTATTGGCACATAACAATTACCTCATAGATCAGTGGTTTAAAATAAGAAGCATTTGTTGTTTTACAGTCTTTGAGTTAGGAATTCAGATGTGCTTCAGCCAGATGTTCCTGGCTCAGAGTCGCCTTTGAGATTACAGTAAAGATGTCGGCCAAAGCTGCACCATCAGACAACTTTGCTAGGCTTAGGGGATCGTTATCTGAGAAGACTCATTCACATAGTGCTGGTGGTGGACAAGAGGTTCCTCTCTCCGTGGGCTCCTTTGTGCAGCTTCACAACACGATGACTGATTTCCTCCAGGATGATTAATCAGGACAGCAAAGTAGAAAGCACAATGTCTTTAATGCTGTAGCCTTAGAAGTAATTTTCTCACTATTTTATTGGTTATGATGGTTGGCCCTATTGAGCATGGGAAGAGATGCCACAAGGTGCAAAGATAAAGAATTAAGAATATAGAAGGCCATCTTTGAAACTGACCTCATGACTGTCTTTACTTAAACTTACGCTGTGTGTATGTTGGGGATTTATGGTTGATTTGGCTATATGGACTGGTCAATTCAAATCACCAAACTGTTGGCCTTTGTAAGCACATTATCACTTTCTAAAGCATTGCTTTTCATTGTTATTAGTACACTAACAGTGCCAAATTTATAGTGATGCTCTATATAGTTTATCATTTTCTCCACAGGCATTATCTCTTTTAATCACATCTTTTATTTTTTATATCTTTCTAGAACATTTTAGGTGACTTTGAGTTTAAATAAGAGCTGCAAAGATAGTAAAAAATAATTACCTGGGAACCAGCAGTTAGCGTAATGGCTATGTCGCTGGACTCCCACGTAGTCGACCGCGGTTCGCGTCTCGGACCCGGTGGCTTACAACTCACGCTGGGCGCGTGTGTGTGCGTGCCCGAGATCCCGAGAGGAGAATGGAGGAGAAGGGATTGCGGCGTGACCATCCCCCCTGGGGGGTGATTTCTCGCTTTCTGTCTCTCTGTCTCTCTCTGTCTGTCTGGCGAGCGCACGCGCCCTATAGCAAAAAACCTCTCCAAAAAAAAAATAATAATAATTACCTTATCCATATGTCTAGCTCCTGTAATGTTGACAAAATGAAGTTAAAAATAAAATATTGGGGCCAGCAGGTGGCATGGTGGTAAGGGCGTTCAACTACAGTTCAAGTCTTGGACCTTGCAGCTTGCTTCCTCACTTTTCCTCTCTCTCACACACTCTCTCTCTGTCCCTCTCTGGTCAAATTAAGATAGATAAATAAATAGAGTTGAAAAATAAAATAATTCTTTAAAAAAAGTAAAATATTACAAGTGGTATAATACAATAAACCAAACCATAGACTTTATTCAGATTGTCCCAGTGTTTTGACTTGTGTCTTGTTTTTTTTTTTGTTCTAGATTTCAATCTAATATAGTACATTGTGTTTAGTCACCGTATCACTTTAATTTCCACTGATCTGTGACTGTTTTTCAATTTTCCCTTGTCATTTATGACCTTGACTCTTATGAAAATAATAGGACAGAAATTTTGTAGAAATACCCTTTAGTTTGGGTTTATCTGATATTTTCTCCTGATTAGACTGAGGTAATTGATTGTAGTAAATAACACCACAGAGAAAATGCATCCTTCTCATGACATCAGTATGTTCCATAATTACTGGTGATGTTAACCATGATTACAGAGTTAAGGTACTATTTGGAAATTGTCTCCACTTTAAAGTTACTGTTTTTCATTTTCCAAATTAGATTCTTAAAAGTGAATCATTAAATCTAGTTGTACTGAAATGGCAGAGGAAGTAAGATCTACCTCTGGGAAGGAATTGTTTCAAAGATTTTGTAGATATATGTTAAAACCATCATAGGAAGTAAAAAACATTTTGGTAAAATACTTTGAGGCTATGTAAATATCCTATTTCTCCTTAAAGATTTATCCTTAAAAGTTTATGCACTCATTTTTACATCTGTTAGTAAATTTTGCTATGGTATTCTTTTTTATTTCTGTCTTTTAAAAAATACTTTATTATCGTTATTTTTCAATTTTGACCAAAGAGAGAGAGAGTTGCCAGATCCAAGACTTGAACCATGGTCAGCCATGTTGAAGTTCAGCACCCTTAACCATAAGGCCACCTGCCAGCACTTCAGTACCCTTAACCACCACATCACCTGCTGGCCTCTTTGCTTTTGGTATTCTAACAGTGACTTTCTAGCCCCTCATTCCTTCTATATTTATTCACTGGAATTGTTCAGTTAAGATCTTTTCTGGGACCAGCATATGATGTAGCTGTTATGTCGCTGGACTTCCACATGGCCCACAGTGGTTCAAATCCCAGAGCCAGTGGCTTGAACATGACGCGAGATACATGTGCATGTGTGCCCAAGATCCTGGGAGGAAAATGGGGGAGAAGAGATTACAGCATGGCCATCCCCCTGGAAAGTGGTTTTTCCCTCTCACCATGTCTGTCTGTCTCTCTCTGGAAAGTGCATGCACCCTAGGGCAAAACCTCTTTAAAAAAAAAAAATTCTTTCCCTTTTCCTCCATTTAGTTATGCATTGGATTATTTATTTATTTATTAAAGTTTATTTATTTGGTTATTTATTTTCGTGAGACAAGTGTCCTCAATGGGGTCTCTAACTGCCATCTTCTCTCTAGCCTTACAAGTTAGCCAGGAATGCAGGCATAAACACACCTAACATACACAGGTCAACCTGGGAAATGAACCCCGACCTTCCATATGGTTTCCAGCTTTGCAGAACATTGCACTACTGCTGGATCACCATGGACTTTAGTTATAATATAATAATATCATTATTTACTTAATGTTCTCCTCTTATTTCTTAATTTATTTACATTTAATTGTTATACAGCTTTATGAAGCACAGCATGGATTTTCAAAGCATGCATGTTGTGTGCTACAATCAAATCAAGCATAGTACCATATTCATTGTTTTCAACAAGAACATCACTATGTATTTAGTGATATGCACACACACACATATACATGAGAGTGAGGTTGAAAGAGAAAGAGGAGTACCTTCCACAAAATCTGGCCATGCCGGAATGACCTTTCTCCTATCCTCTGGCCCATTGGATCTTTCATATTTGTGTGTGTCTAGCATGTTTCAGGGTGACATGACCTGGATTCAATCTGTAGTTTCCGGATGAGTCCAACTTCTCTTGAACAGAACATGACCACTGCACCAGTGGTCCTTGTTAGGATTTTGATATTTGGAATAGAATACACAAAGAAAATATTTTTTGACCAAGTAGATAGCATTGCTATTGTATGAATTCATTCGACAAATATTTATTATTACTATGTACCAGGCCTAATTTTAGAGATTGACATACAGTGGTGAACAAAAATAGCTAAAAATCCTATTTTCTTAAGTGTATTATCTCACATGAAAGAAAAACAAACAAAAGTAACATATGATAAGCATGTTTCTATAATTCATTAGAAAATGATATGGAGAAATAAAACTAGGAATGGGATGAGAACAGTCAGAAGATTTTAATTTACAAGTGGGTGATGGGGATGGGTATCTGATAAGGTCAAAATTGATGAAATATATACAGGGGATGTGAGGGGACCTACCTGAATTTATGAGTAAAGCACATTTCAAACAAAAATAAAAGTCAGTTTAAAGGTCCTGGACAAGTACAGCACATGTGGTATTTGAAGAACAATTACTGATAGAAGACCATTGTAATGTAAACTAGGAGAGTCCAGGAGAGCAGTAGACAATAAAGAATGAAGAGTTATAGGATGGAAGCAAAAATCAATCACATAAAACTTTTTAAGCTATTGTAGGGCTTTGCCTTTTCTTCTCTGTGAGATGGGAGATTGTAGGTTTTGAGCAAAGCAATGACATAAATTTCAGATGGACTACTTCATCTGCTGCATGAAGAATAGCAGAGGCAAAAGTGGAAGCTGAGAGAACAGTTCAAAGGTGGTTCAGTGAGATTCAGTTGATGACTTGGACCTGCATGGAAGTCTGGAGGTAGTGAAAAGTTTCCACATATTAGAGATAGTTATAAGTTAAGCCAGAAGCATTTTCTCCAATGGATAAGAGGTATGAGAAGAAATGAGGAATCAATAAAGACTCTCAACATTTTTTTTAAAGGTTTTTGCCAGAGGGTGCATGCACTCACTAGAGAGAGACAGAGAGAACTCAGAAATCTCTCCCAAAGGGGTATGACCATGCCAAAGTTCCTTCTCCTCCATTCTCCTCTCAGGATTTAGGGTGTGCACATACATTTGCCTGACATGATTTTCAGTCACCAGGTCTAAGACTTGAACCACAGCTGACAATGTGGGAGTCCAGAGCCTTAACCACAGCACCACCTACTGGACAAAAACTCTCAACATTTTAATATATTCAACTAGCACAAAGAAGTTGCTATTTTGGTAGGAAGAGGTTTAAGGTGGAAAATAGGGATTTAGATTTTGAAACGTCTATATAATGTTTTAGGTTTGAAATGTGATTTGCATAATATGAGATTAAAAGAGACTAGAGAAAATCTGATGTCCAGTTAGCAGAGATGCTTTTCTAGGTTGCATGTAGGAATACAACTTCAGTGTGGTAGAGCCATGATCCAGTCTCAGGGAGATGAAACACATAAAATTGAGCCTTCCTGGAAAGATTGGGCTACAAGAAAAAAGCAATCTCAAGATAAGGGAAATGTTTCCAAAATACTTACTGCTTTGAAAAGTCCTCATTGGCTCACCCAACTCTAAATTTATTTATATATTAAATTTTAATTTTTATGTCTCCTTATTACTGCTTTACATTAATATTTTCTTAACACAATTTGATGATGATTTGACATTTATTTTAAACCTACTTTATGGTTTTTAAAGAATTATTTTATTTAACTTCATTTATTTATTTATTTTAACTTGACCACAGTAAGAGAGAGAGGGAAAATGAGAAAGCGAGCCACCAGGTCTGGCATTCGAACTGTGGTTGGCCATGTGGGAGTACAACGCCCTTAACCACCATGTCAACTGCTGGCCCCTAAACCTAGTTTATGTTCTGACAAACATTTGTCTTTTCAGACTTTGAAGGTCTAAATTTTAGTCCCTTTTCTCTTCACCAATTCTTTTTTCAAAAAAATTTCTTTCCTTTTTTCTTTCTTTCTTTTTTTTTTCTTCATTCTTCAAAAGGGCAGATAAGTAGTTATTTAAAGGAACAACTGCAAAGAGAGAGAACCTCAAGTGCACCCTGACAATGGTTGGAGAAAGGAGAATGTCTTAATGGAGAGAAAGAAGGAGTTTTTAGAGACTCCTTTGAAAGGGAAGAATATCCAACTTTGCTTCAGAAAAAGTGATGGCTAATATAAAAACAAGACCTATTTACAAGATTGGTTTGTCTGGGTACATGAGACAAGTTCACATGTAGATATTTTTGAATGAAATTGTAATCTTTATCTTTCCATCTCTTTTACTTTCTATTTTCCAAAAGCACATTGCAAAGAGGCTCAGCCTACATAACTCTCATGTGGTTTAAAAATCTAACCTAGTCATATGTTGCCAGGAGCCTAAAGGGTAGAAACAAATTTAAACTTAACTTTTTAATTTTGATCCCTAATGACACCTTTTTTTTTTTTTTTTTTTTTCCTTAGCCTGAAGGATTTGACAATGCCAAAAGTTAGGAGCTTTTCCAAATTCAGGTCCCAAACTAGGGTGATGGGAAGTAAATAATTGATTTTAAACAAAATGTTAGCATTCAGGAAAATGTCCTCATTACTGACATAAATGTTGAGAATGTCTTTATCATGATATTGAAAGGACTCAGGAAATACAATTGAAATAAAAGGTGACTGAAGGATGGTGCATGGTAAAATGTGATTCTCAAAAAAGAAAAAAAGAAAGTGATACTCTGTGATGCTCTGATCCATATGTGAAATAAGAAGATTCCAGGTTCATGTCTGGAGATTTCCCTGAGTGAGCAGGGCATTCCTGCCCATATCTGGGCTAGCTAAAGTCGCAAGTGGATCACAGGATAAAAACTCTGTGGGGGGTGCTGTCCCTCTGTCTCTCTCATTCATGGTAAAAATAAATTAATTCATTAAAAAGCTTGTTAATAAATAAGTATACATACATAATAATTTAAAGACAATTTTCAAAAGCACAATAAATTAGGTCCTGTTTTTTTCTAGAATATAAAACTTAAGCTTTTGAGGGTGGAGAGCAAATAATCTCTAGCATAGAGGTAGGTTTGTGGTAATAGCAGCTCAGTCAGTATGGTTACACTGAACACGATGACTCAATTTTTTTAATGTTACTTCTGCAGTCTGAAAAAAGA
This sequence comes from Tupaia tana, assembly GCA_026018925.1. NCBI lineage: Eukaryota > Metazoa > Chordata > Mammalia > Scandentia > Tupaiidae > Tupaia > Tupaia tana. The sequence goes on along the minus strand of JAKSZU010000006.1, from coordinate 196,188,955 downwards.
TCAATCTCATTTCTCTCATGTGGGGAGTATTTTCAGATGGTTGTTAAAGGTTTTCTTTCTTTTTATTTTTTTTTCTCTTTCAACTGCTGGAGAGTAACTAAAAACAAATCTGTTCCTTGGAATAAATGTTCAGTCCATATGTTATTTTTCATGGTAAGTGATGGAAGTGTGAAGTCTTCCTCAATAAATTCTGCTTGCGGTCTTGCTCTCCCTCCCTGCCCCCAACCCTACCATATGTAACACATCTTGGAAATGAGGAGAGTACTTCCTTTATCATTTGACTTTTGTTGCTGCATTTTTTCCTTGAGTAACAGAAAAATTTTCAAGCAAATCAGAGGCACTAGACAAGAGAGTGGGCAAGCCAACCCAGTTGTTCCAAAAGGCATGTATGAGAAACAATGGATAATCAAAACAAAAAGATGTAGTAGTGAGGAACATGAACCATATTCCCAAAATCTCTGAACAATGAGGGAAAGAAGAATCATTGTGGACACTAGAGGAAAGGTCTGGGCTTATTTTTAGAACCATCACCTACCTTTGTGATTCAGGCATATTTCTTAACCTGAATCTGAATTTTCCTCATCTGGAAAATGGTGGTACAAAACCCTACAGTGTTAATGCAAGAATATAATGAGATAATTCAAGAAAGATGACTGGAACATAATTGGCATTTCATAAATGTTCGTTTCTTTCACCTCATCCTTCCATCTCATCATCATTCCTGTTATCAATGATGAAAACTCTTGTTTGTGTTTCAGTAGTTGACGAGAGAAAAAAAAAATTTCAAAAGAAAATTACAGTGTACTTGTCAATAGATTCTAGCTTTGTTCATACTTTTATATCTTTTGCGAATCAACAAAATGTGAAAAAAAAGTTTAGTATGGAAAGGAAGGAGGGGAGAAGGGAAGGAAAAAACTGGTGAAAGTATGCTTAATTGACAAAAATGAGAAGCTATTTGCTGATGATAATGTATATAGTAATATCTTTGTCTTGAGTGACATGCATGGTATTTGTGTTGGAAAAAGAAATGTATACTGTAAAGATATGCTTAAATCTAAATAAACTTAAAAGTTAAAAAAAGAAAAAATAAATTAATTAAATAAATTATTCTTTAAAAAAATAACTTGAGATAGTTTATCCAAACTATAGGACTAGCAGCAGAACAAACTTATTCAATAGGAAATTAATGTTATTGTTGTCCTGTTATTCAGAGTAGATATCAAGGCCAGGTTCCCAAAGCCTAGATTTCTCATGAGTTCTGTCATAATACTAAAAAGATTCAGTTGTTCCTGTGTATTTGCAAGCTTTTTTTTTATCCTACATAAATGGCACATAGGACTACTGACTCTAAATGAGTATATTTCTAACTGTAGCTCATTGACTAGTTGAGGATTTAAAAAGTGTCCTTTCCAAGTTTCCAGTTTATTTAATCCTTGGATAAATGCAAGTTTGATTTGTTGTAACACAATTTCCAGGAACTACCACTGACTACAAAATGTTGTAATGTGTATTTGAAATCTACAATGCATCCTACACATTTCTGGTGGTATAATTTTGTCACCCTGTTTTCACTTTAAATGTTCTTCCATCTTAAAATAAACATCAGATAATAAAATTTAAAAAAGAGTTTATGAGTGTTCTACCAAGATCATCAATGTGATCAAGTATGTGTAATGACAAAAAATTACCAGAAATTTCCTTACATACTGGAAGGCAAGTCTAAATGGACTTTGCCTGGCAAAACTTCCATTGTAGCTTAAAGACTTGAGATTTTGAATACAGACCAATATTTGAGGAGAATTTAACCCCAGGCCAAATACTTTATGCTGAGAAAATAGTCTTTGATGTTTCAACGGGCTAGAGTGTTATGCTGAGAGTCAAATGTGTGGGGTAGGACCCCTTGTGAATTAAAACATCAAAAAAGATTTGCATTAATTTCCTGCAAACCAAATATATAGTGTTTCATGCCGCTTTAATTGAAATGTAATAACTGTTTACAGATTTGACTGCTCCGTCACCACAGAGGAACTGCTTTTCCACACAAAGCAAATGGGAGATGAAGTCAATGTGTCTAGAAGGGTTTGGAAGTGGGATAAAATGTTTCTAAAATCCCTGTTGTGGAAGGTCTTTTTGGTCTTGAAGCTCAGAGTTGGAACTCTGTGGAGTCAAGTTACTTCTAGCCTTGAGTGTCATAAGAGACTTTTAAGACTCCAGCTCAGGTTTGCTAAAACATGGTACTGTATTATCTCAAAAATTATCATGAAAAAGCTTGTTTACTGTTGGTGTTCCATATATTCTGCATCGTACTAGGCTCAGCAGATCAGAGTCACCTTGGCTTTCTATTCACAGTTATGTATGTTAGCATCTCTTAGAGGGCAGAAAGTGAATGCAAAGCACACTGATAAACTTGAAAATGCCTAATAAATCCCACTGCAGTTTGCTCATTGTGAAAGTGCTCAGGAATCATTTATGATGGAATAATGATAAGCCCTGCTCAAAGCAACTGAAAATATGGTGTGCCATTGTTGTTATTGTTGCATTAATAAGACAGGATTTGGAAAACTACACTCAACACAATAAGAGAAAAATGACTTTCCTCAATTCCCAGACCCAAAAGCTTCAGCATATCTTTATAAATGGTGAAACAATCAGGGTAAAGGAGAGAATTTTACCTTTTGAAAATGCTATAAAAATAATACCTCATGAGAGAAAGAAACCAGCTTTTGTTTTTGAGAGTTTATAACAATACTATGAAGTCAGTATTGTTTTCTCCATTTTAAAGATAAGGAATCTAATGCTCTGAAAGTTAATTATTTTCCACATAGATAATAAGTAGCAAAATACAGACTCGAATCCAATTTCCTCCAAAGCCAGTGGCTTTTTCTCAACAAGTGATCAATTGAAAAATAAAGTAAAAAAAAAAAAAAAAATTATCATAGGATAAAGAGAAAAAAACACATATTTTTAAGTTTATTTTTTCCGTGAGTGATAAAGGCAGAGAAAGAAAGAGAGAGAGACTGACAGAGATAAGGCATTCCCACTACTTGATGCTAAGAGAGATTCCCAGCCTCCACCAGCTAAGATCATTCATACATGTACCTAAGTGTACTCATGGAGGTCCCTGCCCCTGAACTGAGATCTGCCTCTCAGAGCTTAGTGTTTTACCACATCACCATTCATCACCCTCGTTTTATTATCAGGCTCTGACTTGAAGTTTAGTTCATTTATTATCATACGTTATATGCTACTATTCAGAAAGTTAATAAAAGAAAGACTGATTTGAATATACTTTCTAGACCTCACATTCCTACTTTAAAGATGGAAAATATAATCAGAATTTCCCAGAAGTATTTTGAACAATAAATGAAAAAAAAATAACGGTTCAGAAATATCAGTATATTTGATGATGATAAACAAGACAGAATTTACATCTCATCTTTATGTAGCAAATGGTGATGGGAAAGGAGGGTGGGAAGACTTTGTATCTTAGTGAATAGCCATCCTGCTGTCAGGCAAACAGAGAAATGCAGGGTGTCTCTTTGGTTTCCTCATCAGTACCTTTTCCAGATCAAGGACATTCTCACCAAAGAAATTTCAAAACAAAACAGACAAAAACAAAACAAAACAAAACAAAAAAACAAAACTTCACTTGAGGATTTACACATTAATTTTCTTTATTACTATGTTTTAGATTTCCACATTGCTTCTTTTGACGTGGACTACACAAGATAAAAACGTGTCTTAGGACTAACCACATTGTTATGGCCCAAGCAGAAGGGTGCCACTGCATGAGGCTAGAGCCCTGGGTTTGGTTCCTTGGTCATCCTGAACATGCAGAGCACCCATGATCCTGGTTGGCTTTACAAGGCTCAGGATCCTGAGTGAGATCCTGTCAGGTATTACTCTCTCTCTCTTTTTCTCTCATGAAAGAAATAATCTTAATAAAAAAAAACGTGTCTTCAAATTCTACAAACGAACACACATCACAAATAGGAAATACTGGGTAAGCATTATTATAGTACAGTAGGCAAAGTAATACCCCTCTATCAAGATGTCTGCTTTCTAGTTTCCAAACCTGTGAATAAGTTACTTACACGGCACCTTACAAATGTGATTAATGATTTTAAGATGGGAAGATTATCCTGTATTATCTGGGCAGGCCCAATGCAATCACAAGAGTTTTTAGGAGGAAGCCCAGAAGGGTTAGAGTCAAAGAAGGCCATAGGGCAGGGAAGTGGAGGACAGAGGATGTCACTGGTGGAAGGAGCCATAAGACAAAAAATGGTGGCATTTCCTAGAAGCTGGGAAAAGCAACGAATGGAGTAGCTAAAGTCTCCACGATGGACACTGCTCTCTAGGCACCTTGCTTTTAGTCCTGTAGAACTCAGTTTTAAGTTCTGGGAATCTCTAGGAAGATAAGACAAATAAACTTGTACTTTTTGTGTTTGTTTTTGTTTTTGCTTTTTTGCCAGAAAGTACATGCAGATGCAGTCACTGGACAGACACACACACACACACACACACACACACACAGAGAGAGAGAGAGAGAGAGAGAGAGAGAGAAATCACTCTTTATGGGTAATGGTCACACTGCAATCTCTTCTCCTCCTTTCCTCCCTTCTTTTGGGAATTAGGACATGCACACATACATGCCTGATATTTTTTTTTACAAGCCTTCAGGCCTAATCTCAAGATAATATAGTAAAAGGGGATCCAGCCTTCTCAACCACCACGCCACAGGCTGGTCCAACTTGTGTTGTTTCAATCTACTACATTTGTAGTAATATTTCACAACAGCAATAGCAAAATAATAAGGGTTCCTTTTTAATATTAAATAGCTATTATATTAGAGATCTAAAAAGTGATCAATATAAAGCATTTTGTCTTTAAAAAATAGACACATACACATATACACACAGTCTTGTCTAGAAATATGCGCCATGATATTGCCTGAGATGTTACTTTACTTCAAAGATTACTATATGAAACTGAGGATAAAATATTAGAGAAAAATAAAATAGAAACAGAGATGGCAGCATTACTCATGCTTTAAATAAAAAGTTTCTCTTTTTCCTTTTCAGAACTATTACTACTTGGCATTCGATAATCTTGACCACAATCTAAATATAGTTGAGAAAATGAATTCAGCACATTTAAAAGGCATTTTTTTCCTATAGCATTTTCTATATATTTGGGTCCTGCTGCCCTATGTTGTATTTTATTTGCTTTTATTGACGTATAGATTTTCAATTCCTATAAAGAAGCTGAAGGAATTCCAGGATTATCCTTATTTCTACTTTCTGTGTTCTTCAGCTGTGTTTCTTAAAATGGCAATCCATGGAGAATTTGATATTTAATTTTTCTAAAGGAGTGATGAAGAACAAGTAAATGGATTAGTTTCTCACTGCCTTTTCTCATTGTGATTGTGGTTACAATGATTGTTAGTGAGCATAACAAAGTAGGTTTAAATGGCAAATCAATTGGTTTCATAGGTTGGATAAAATAAAATGCACACAATAAAATTTCCTTTCTCATGTTGTTATTGGTGAAATGATCATTGAAATATTTTAGATCTGTTTGATTTCATCATTCTCTCTGCCAGTTGACCTCAAGCTAGTCATTGATGTTATTGTTCTTCTGTTGTTTCCTCATTTGAAACATAAGGGAGATATCAAACAGCTTATAAAAATAGCTCTAAAAGACTGTACTAAAACATTTCAAGCATATAAACTGCTCTGTGGACTATGTAACATGCCCTCAGAAGCCATTAAAATTAACATTGAGCTGTCATTAACTAAGTGTCCTCACAATACATTGGTTTTTTGGCCCATAGAAGACGATTGATAATTGACTGTAGTAAGATTTTCAAATCTTTATATTATAAAAGAAATTCTTCAAAATCTAAATTCTGAAACCAACTCCAACACTGACTAACCTATTGGTTTTCAGATAAATGATATGGGATAATCCAGGTAAGCATGCCTCAGAGTCATTCAATTCAGAAATCCATTGAATATTATAGAACTGGGGAACCAGCAGTTAGCGTAATGGTTATGTCACTGGACTCCTACGTAGTCGACTGCGGTTCGCGTCCCGGACCCGGTGGCTTAAAACTCACGCCGGGCGCGTGTGCATGCGTGCCCAAGATCCTGAGAGGAGAATAGAGGAGAAGGGATTGCGGCGTGACCATCCCCCCTGGGGGGTGGTTTCTCGCTTTCTGTCTCTATGTCTCTCTCTGTCTGTCTGGCGAGCGCACGTGCCCTATAGCGAAAATCTCTCCAAAAAAAAAAAAAAAAAAAAAAGAATATTATAGAACTGGAATGGATCTTAGATATCATTTAGTCCACCCCCCCCAAATTTACATTCTGAGATAGATTCCTAGATGCTTTTGGTTATCTAGTAAGGTGGGAATAGGACTGAAACAAATTCAGTTGAAAAATTTATGAAGTGCACATTTTACAAACTTTACTATTCCTCTTTGCAAGGGTTTTCAGCTAGTGTACTGCCCAAAATCGTACTCTTCATTCATTCATTCTTGTTGAGCTCTGAAAGTCGTTCAGCACTACTAGCAGGGAATGACATTTTTAACCTTCGTTCAGATAATGCTTTAGCCTTGAGGTAGCACCAAGAGATTTATTACCAGATAGATAGACTGGAGCTGGAAATTGATCATGAAGATAGTTCTATGGGATATATAGATATCATAGATTATCACTAATCTCGTGTCAGAGTCCCCATGCTTCAAAACTATACGTGGATGAAGCTTTAATCTTCTTTTTTAAAAAAAATCTTTTAAGTTTGTTTTTCTATTCTAAAACATATATTTTTTAATTAATTAATTTGCATTCATTCTCTGAGCATCATCACAGCGTAGAAAATGTGATTTCCCATCCAGAATATATTGCATAGTGGCTTAATCATATATGTTATCATCAATAATTTTCCATTTCTAGTTTCATATGTCTTGTGTGTGTGTGTATTACTCTTATTTCTTACCCCCTGCCATTTCTCACCCTCCTCCCACACTATCTCAGGTATCTACAGCTGTTTTCCATTCCTTTTTTCCCCCACATACTATTGATTCACAAAATTTCTTAAATCATCTAACTACTTTCAATAGCAAGTTCAGCTGGTACATAAATATCTGTGAATACATGTCTGACTTTAGGCGTGAAACTGATTAGAATGAATATACTATAAGGTAGCATCTGGCTGATGCTATATAGCTTACTAGTCATTAAATAGATATTTTTAAATATATTTTTTATTTCAAGAAAAGCAGTTTTAGCTTTAATAAATCAAAGAAATGCTAAAGAAATTTGCTTAAAACTTAAAGCCAGGAAACAGGTTGGGATTCTGTTCAAATAGTAGGTACATGAACCTATCAGCAGCTCAAGACAGGACAAAAATCCTTAAAACTGGAAAACAAAACCTAGAAGAAAATCAGCAATGTTTTTGTCAAAAGTCGTAAAATTTTATTTCAACAGTTCAGTCTCATGTATTTACTGTCTCCTGTTGTGGTTTGATCTACCTGATTAAATTCTGGGATATAATATTCAGCTCCAGACTTGTCCTTATGAATAAGTTGGCCATTTTCTTAGTTTTAGGACTCTTATTTCTGTGCATGTCTGTATTTAATTTTCCTGGTATAGCACTCCCTTGAGAACTTCTTGGAGATCTGGTCTGGTGTTGGTAAATTCTTTCAGGTTTTGTTTATCTGAGATTGTTCTTGTCTTTTCTTCCCATATGAAGGATAATCTTGCCGGGTACAGTATTCTTGGTTGAAATTACTTTTCCCTTAACAGTTCGAATATATTTTCCCATTCTTTCCTTGCTCGCATTGTTTCCGATGAGAGGTCCACTGTTAGCCTGATGGGATATTCTTTGTAGGTAACTTGACATTTCTCTCTTGTCAATCTTAGAATCTTGTCTGTAGTTTTGTTAAATCTGGCTATAATTGTTAAGCTTATAATTTTGAGGGAACTGGAGTGAGAAAAGTAAGAAATTAGCAATGACTTAACACCCCATTGCTATGGGCTTCCTTTCCTCAAATACCAACAGCTCTTTTTAACTTTTACTATTAAATTATGAGCAACTTGAAGATAAGAAGAATCAAATCTTTCCTATTTGACTTTCCTTCTTTGTACTCTACTTGTTAGACTCTTAGTAAATTCTATTCATTAAACGAATACATATTTACAGCTCTCCTTTACAAAGTGTACCAGCTTCTTTATGCCTTGTTCTCAGCTCTACTAAGTGTGTATTAGATGTGTAGCCATGGGGAGCTCATTAACTCCTGTGCCACACTTTCCACAATTTGTAAAACAGGATTAGTACTGACATCGTCACAGTATGGCTGGTGGAAGCAGAGAGGGTGGCAGTTGAGTATAAAGAGCACAGTCTGTGTTCTATGTGGGTTTCTGTCTGCCTCTTTTCCTCTTATTAATTTAGCAGGACTCAATCATGGGGAGCCTGCTGTGCATATCCAATCACTAATCTCATGTCAGAGTCCCCACATTTCAAAACTATACCCGAATCAAGTTTTAATCATTAAGTTTATAATTTTGGGGGCCGCCAAATCCAAAACATTGTAAGATAATTCTAAGAACTAAATTTGCACTTGTAGAGTGCTTAAATTTTGTTTATGCAGGCGAGGCAAAAATTTACCTCTATCATCTTAGGGTGTTTGAGTAGGTCTCTAGATTCAATAGAGATAAGATTGGCCAGCCACAGTGGCACGGCTGAAATGTAACACTGTGCAATGATGAAGCCATAGTAGGTCGTGGGTACATGTCCTGCATACGTGTGCAAATATTTTCGATCATGGGTGGTTGAGGCTGAAGGTGGTTCATGATGTGTGTACCTTATTGGGGATGCCTGTCTCTCTCCTCCTCTCTCTTCCTGTATCTCTTTCATGGAATAAATAAATAAACTTAAAATCTCTGTTTGTCAATAGAGCCAAATGTCCCTCTAGCAAACACTGAAGGGACATTTTCTGCTTTTAAAAAAATTGAAATAGGGCTGGCCCCATGGTCTAGTGGTTAAAGGAACTGCCATAGATCCCACATGGCTGACTGCAGTTCAAATCCCACCCTGATGGCTTGAAAAACACACTGGGCAGGTGTGTATGAATGACCCAAATCCTGACAGGAAGGAACAGTGGAGAAGGGAGTGTAGGATGACAACATCTCATTAGGGAGTGCTTTTTCCTTCTTGCTTCCATTCTCTGTCTCGTTGTCTCTCTCTGCTGAGCACACATGCCCTTTGGCAATTAAAAATGACATCAAATGGATTACCAGGAAAAAGCATACACATTTATTAAATAAAAATTTTATATGACAAAGGTGATCTCATAAGGAAATAAAGAACTAAAGAAGCAGTTATAATTGAGTACTTATATACTGAGTTTGACAAAGAGTAGTAAATTGTGAAAATGTGGCAAGGCAAGGGGGATTTATGTAGAGTAGTTAATTGTAGAGTCACTGGGAAGGTAAGGACCAATTTTATCAGATTTGTTGCACACTTCTCTCTCAACTTCGACTTCCTGACTCTGGTGATAAGAATGTTACTTTCCTCTTAGTATAAGGAAGATATCATTGCTAGGCTTTATTTTCTTTAATGAAGACAAAGAAGAGGGCAGAGTGCCCTTGTAACACCTGATCTTTTTCAAGTGCAATTAGTGCAAAATAATTATCATGTCAATGTGGCATATTCTGAGGTAGTACATTCTGCCATGCTTTTCTTAGGATATGGTGAGTTCTGAACAAATTATAGCTCTTTCCAGTGGTTCTCAGCCAGGGTTAATTTTGACTACAAGGGAACATTTGTCCATCTGGCAGTATTATTGGTTGTCACAACTGGGGAGTTGCTACTTTAATTGAATGAGTAGAGAGGCTTATATGTTGCAAACTAGCCTATAATGCACAAGGTAAACCCTACAGAAACAAGGATCAATTGGGCTGAGGTAGAAAACCCAAACTGTTATCACTGCTATTATTACCACTGTTATCACTACTCCAGATTAATGTGATATTATATAGTCTTTTTTAAAATATATTTTTGTTGCTGTTGTTCCTTATTTGCATATGGTGACAAAACAGTTTTTTTCTCAAATAATTATAAGACCAACTATTTGGAATAAGGGGAATTTAGTCAATGTCTACCACCTTGCTTCCTATGGATCATAAGGGTACCAAGCTAATCTTCAGTTAAGGACAAAGCAAAGTTAGCTTTATTAAGAATACCACTCAGGGCCAGCAGGTGGCACGGTGGCTACGGGTGCTGGATTCCCGCATGGATGACAGTGGTTTGAGTCCCAGACCTTGCTTTCTCTCTCTACTTCTCTCCTTCATTCTGTGCCTCTATGGTCAAATTTAAATAAATAAATAAATTTAAATAAAATAATTCTTTAAAAAAAAGAATGCCACTAAACTGGCTAGAATCTTAAGATATTAAAGACAGAAGTGCAGGGCAAGCAGATGGCATAGTAGTTGGGATGCTGGACTCCCACATGGCTGACCACGGTTCAAGTCTCAGACTCAGCAACTTGAAACTCACACCAGGCATGCCCAAGATCCCGAAAGAAGAATAGAGGAGAAGGGCTCATGGCACGGCCATACCCTCTGGAGGACAATTTCTTACTTTTTCTTTCTCTGTCTCTCCAGTGAGCACACACACCCAATAGCAAAAATCTCTCTAAAACAAACAAACAAACAAAAAAGTGCTTTTCAATGGCCCATTTAACATTAATGTTCACAAATACCAAAAGATTCCAAACAAGAGGGAACGTAAACAGGTTTATGGAAAGTAAAATTAAACCATGAGGTTATTTGGGTACAAAATTTTGAAATCCGTGTATAGTTTTTTCATAATATGCATATTCCATAAATTTTTGAAGACTCCTTGTATGTGACTTAATCAAAAGCATGCAAGTTCATTAGTAAATTAAGAATATTGATTCTATTGTGTAAAAGTCAAATTCTTTTAAGTTATTAGTGATATGATATTCTGCATGTAAGGTTATATCATATTTCTTTTTCTAATTTTTGAATTCTAACTGTTCAGGAAATGAAAGTGGAAAGATAGATGAAAACAAGGAGTGACAGAAAAAAATTGTCTTCTACTCCATTGTAATCTCTCTCTCTCTCTCTCTTTGGGACTAATTAGAACTGGGAATTTTATTTGAAAGCATGTTTTAAATTTTTCACATTGTAGTTAATTAATTCCAAAGAAAATTCCTTAGGCTTACTTTTCTATTCATAGTGTTATTCTTTCATATTAGTCTGAGAGGTAGATATGCAGAAGAAAACACATTAAAATATGCACAAATATACATCCTATTTACATTTTTATTGCAGAACACTGTCCATGTCATTAAGAAGAATGTGTGTGAAGTTTCCAATTTTTAGAAAGTCAAACTAACTGTGGTCATTAGTAATTGTGAATGAAGTGACATTCACCACACAGTCTCAACATTACATTCTTGGCCAAACAGAATTGTTAACTAAATTCCCACGATCTACTGTTAGGAAAAATAAAAATGATTGCCAGGTTTGAATGTGACTTTGGATAATCTTAAGCATTTAAGTATACAAATGCTTAAAGTCCAACTTCCTCTGGACTACTAATTTGTTAAAAACATCAGGAAATTTTATTTTTTTTTTAAAGAGGGGGACTTTCTAACTGGGTTTAAATGTCCTCCTCAAGTTTATGTGTCAGAACTTGGTTGTATTGTAAAGGTGTTAAGTGAAAACTTGATCCCTCTTGTTGTCTCAGTGTAAGACCTTTGGGTTTGATAAGATCATTGAGACAGGGCCCCTCTGATTGTTATGTCCCTTCTGGTATGTTTAAAAGTGAGGAAAGTAGACTAGAGCAGGCACACATTTGTGGACAGCTGCTCTGCTCAAGATCCTGCCCTCCACTTTGTTATGGTGTCTTTGGACCTTCCACACAGTCAGAATCCTGAGTCAAATAAATCTCTCTTTTTTACAAATCTCCCAGATACAGGTATTTCTGTTAGCAACACAGGAACAGTCTAAGAAACTAGTATACCAACATTTCCACCTCCATCTTTCTTTCCCCATTTTGCTCTCCTCTCACCCTTATTATGATAAAGTTCTAAATAATTTGGATGTAGAAATACATTAGAAAATATTTTCTTTACTATAGATTATGGAAGAAAATGTCTATGATATATGGTTCATGATGACACTTTATGAAATCCTTCTTCCAAGTCTGGTGATTATCTTTTTTTGATTTATCTATCTATCTATCTATCTATCTATCTATTTATTTATTTATTTAAATTTGACCAGAAAGGGACAGAGTGAGAGTGGGGGGTGGGGATTGAGAACGCAATTCTCCAAGTCTGGGACTCAAACTGTGGTCAGCCATATGGGAGTCCACCACCCTTAGCCACCATGCCACCTCCTGGCCCCTGGTGATTGTCATTCTTGTCTGATTTTCCACTATCTTTCCTAAGTGAACAGGCTCCTCTTGGATGACTCCAGCCATGCTCTCTTCCACCTCCCAACCCTCTGCAATTTGTTCTCCACTAAGACATCATCTCCAAGTATAATTCAGATCAATACCTCTCTCCACGCTTATAGCTGTTCAAAGGGTTTACAATAAGTTCCAAACCTCAATATTTATGTGGTGCTTCCTTTTCATTCTTTGACCTTGATCAAAGAATTATGTGCATTTCTGCAGATAATAGTTCCCTGTCCACTTTGGTTAATGTACCACCCCAATCCTCACCAAATCAATCTTTAACACTTGTCCTCCTTTAGTTTATTTGTAGCATTTGACACTCTTGAAAATCAATGTATATGTTTCTTCTCTTTCCCATGTGATGGTCACTTTCAACCCATTACACTCTTAGGTTCATTTAGGGCAAAGGTTTTGTCTTTCATATTCATAGCCTTACTTTTGTGCCTAGATTAGCCATAGAATAAATAATAATTACTTATATTAGCTTTTTCTCGTTCATTCATTTTCTATTCTTTTAAGTTACAAAACAAACAAAAGTTTAAAACAACTCAAATTTGAGTTGGTGGTTTGCAGTGGGTGGCATGGTGGTAGACTCCCACATGGCCAACCACGGTTCAAGTCCCAGACCTAGTAGCTTGTTTTTCTCACTTTTCCTCTCTCTCTCTCTCTCTCTCTCTCTGTCTCTCTGTCTCTCTTTCTCTTTCTCTCTCTCTCTCTCTCTCTCTCTCTCTCCCTTCCTCTCTCCTTCTATCTGGTAAGCTCATGTGTCCAAAAAAATTAAAAATAATAATAATAAATAAAATTAATAACCAATTCTTTCAAAAAATAAAAAAAAACTCAAATTTATTCTTTCATAGTTTCATAGGTCAAAAGTCTAGCCATAGCTAAGGCAGTTTCTCGCTCAGGGTCCTAAGCAGAAATCAAGGTAACAGCTGGGCTCTATTACTTTCTGAAACTTGGAATCCTGTTTTAAGTTCATGTGACTGTTGCCAGAATTAAGTTCCATGTGACTGTTATACTGCACTGTGTCTGTGTACCTTTGGCTGGTTTCTGATCGGGGCTATTCTCAACTCCTGTAAGTCTTCTACAATCACTTGTTGTGTGGTCCCTTTCATGGACCCTAACATGCTTTGAAATTCTCAGGCTTCTTCTGTCTCAGACTATAATAACCTGTTAAGGTCAGGCCCACGAACACTCAAGGGAGAATATTATGTAGCAAATGCACACCAGACACTGGTATCTTGGGAGCCAGCTTAGAATTCAGCAGACTACATGCTCAGTAAGTTTTGAATTTATAATGTGCTATATTCTACCTCTGCAACACATTTCTATACCTGAAAAGAGAAGTAAAGTATTCCATTAGCTTATATTAATCTTTTTTTCAGGGAGTTCTTTTGTTTTAGTTTAATGCTACATGTACTTCCCTATAACTAAGTTTTTAGGGACTAATTTTGTTAAACCCACGAATGTGATTAACTAGAATTTTGTCACCAGTTGTTGGGTATACTTGTTTATAAAGAACTAATCTTGGGACCAGCAGTTAGCGTAATGGCTACGTCACTGGACTCCCACGTAGTCAACCGCGGTTCGAGTCCCGGACCCGGTGGCTTAAACTCACGCCAGGCGCGTGTGCGTGCGTGCCCAAGATCCCAAGAGGAGAATGGAGGAGAAGGGATTGCGGTGTGGCCATCCCCTCTGGGGGGTGATTTCTCGCTTTCTGTCTCTCTGTCTGACGAGCGCACGCGCCCTATAGCGAAAACCTCTCCCTAAAAAGAAAAAGAACTAATCTTCAACTTGGGTTCTCATTTTAAAGTACTCTATTAGTCTAAGGCCTATTTTATATATTTTTTTAATGATTTATGATTTTGTGATGAGAATTTCAAAGACATCATTAGAATGATTATTATTCTCTTGATAATTTGTTTTATTAATGTTTTTCTCTCCAAAGTACAAAAAAAAAATATTGATCTTGAATATATCTTTATCATGATGACATTAGTAATAAGAAGAGCAGGGTCTTTAGATTCATTAACCTGTGTTTAAATTTGATTTTACTCATTATTAGTTGCATGATGATAAGAAAATATGGACAATAATATTTAACTCAAAACACTGGTGTAAAGAGTACATAAAATAAATCCTTTGTGGGACCAGACCCGGTGGCTTAAAACTCATGCCAGGCGCATGTGCGTGCGTGCCCAAGATCCGGAGAGGAGAACGGAGAAGGGATTGCGGTGTGGCTATCCCCCCTGGGGGGATGATTTCTCGCTTTCTGTCTCTCTGTCTCTGTCTGTCTGGCGAGTGCACGCACCCTATAGCAAAAACCTCTCCAAATAAATAAATAAATAAATAAATAAAATCCTTTGTGAAAGTGAAACACAGTGGACATTCAGTGAAATTCTGTTTTTTTTTTTCTTTTTTTTAGAGATTTTTGCTATAGGGCGCATGTGCTCACCAGAGATATAGAGAGACAGAAAATGAGAAATCACCCCCCAGGGGCAATGGCCACACCACAATCCCTTCTCCTCCATTCTCCTCTTGGGATGTTGGGCACTCACGCACACGTGCCCACCATGAGTTTAAGCCACTGGGTCCGGGACTCGAACCACGGTCAACTACATGGGAGTCCAGTGACATAGCCATTATGCAATCTGGTGGTCCCTAGTGAAATTCTTTTAACAGGTAAAAATTATATATATAGGTAGTGTTTCCCTAAGTGTGGTACAAGGACACTTGCTAAAATGGCTGATTCCTATACCCTTCCCGAGAACTAGTAAGTTAGATCTTCTAGAATGAGACCCAGGAATACATACACACACACGCATAAAACACACACACACACACACACACACACACACACGTATGTATTTAAGAGGTTTTTGCCTTACAGTCTGGGAAGAGAGAAAGACACAATGATGAGAGAAAAAGTGATAAATCACTCCTGCCCCGAAACTGGGGGGAGAAGGGGGAGATGGCCATGCTGCAATCCCTTCTCCTCCATTCTCCTCCTTGGATCTTGGGCACATGTGCACATGCACCCAGCGAGTCCAGGACTCCAACCCCAGTTGGCCATGTGGGAGTCTAGCAACTTAAGCTGCGCCGTCTGCCGGCCTCAGGAATCTATATTTTAAACAAACACCACAAGTTGTTAATAGCACACTAATGTTTGAAAGCTAAAGATAGGGAATTGTACAATGAATTCATTAGATGGAAATAAAATCTATTTTAATGGACTTGGCGTTTGAAAAATTATTTTTCATATTGTTAAAGAGGTAATCTATAGAAAACATCAAACTTTATTTCTTGCTTTGTTAAATTCTGCATATTATATATGTCAGCTCTCAATGTATTACAATGAGTATTACATAATTTTAAAACCATATTTTCACTTTTTATTCCAATGTGTTGCAAATTGAAATTATTTCATTCCTCCCACTCTCCAAGATCTTATAGTTCTGCCTTTATTTTGAGAGATCAGTAAGAAGCCAAATGATATTTACATTGATTCCTCAATTTCACATTGCATAAATAGGCTTATTTCTATATATTTATATTTGGCTTTTTTATTAGCAGAATCAAAATGATGATCGCAAACTAAATATGTGCTCACCATTTACACATTTTTGTACTCCTTATGTGAGCATATTTTTGGGGACAAAGAATCAGGATATGGTTAAAGTACATGGAGACAGAGATACTATTTGACTATTTGAAACCAGCGTATCCTGGAAAAATAAGTCCCAATCCTGAGGTTAATTTTTCTTATGCCTAATTACACCACTGAACAAAGAATTAGCAAAAGCTCTTAAACCTTTCTTTCTTAGGGTCTTACATTTCAACTGTTATCAATTAAATCCAGAAAAATGTCTCCTCTTCTGTAAACTCTACTGCCACTCCAGCCCTGAACTGTCTCTAGCTCTTATTTTTTTATTATAACTGTTAGCAGTAATACTCGTTACTAGGATGGAAACTGATCATTACAGTCCAACATAACTGAAGCCTATAAAAGCTTTACTGCCATTGTCCTTTGAAACTGGGAGAGAATGTGGCCCATCTTCCCACTGTGTCACATCAGCCCAGCAAATTATATCTTTTTCCCTCATGAGGAGCTGTAAAATGCCCAGATGCATTTTCTAAAGCACAATTTGAAGATAATGAGACAAATACTAGACGCAACATGCTCTTGACAGAGGCCACGGTGTCTAAGATTGCAGAAGAGAATTAATTTGACCAGATGCTGCAGCTACAGTCCAGCTCCTCTCCCTTCAGTGTTTGCTAAGCTTATCAGGTTTAGGAGATATCAATGCATAGATCAAAAATATGCTCCCAAATGAAAACTGCTATTTTAGAATTTCCAGTGGCATGTGACTTTGTTCTCTGAAGGCAAAAGAACCAGGAGCAGCTAGCTCCTCACATAGGTTACATTGTTCACATGAGTGCCAAGAGGTTAGATTTATACTACTCCCCACACCCCAAAAAGTATTCTCTGACTTTAGTTTTAAATAACTAAAAAGTTTGATCTTTTTTTAGATGCTACTCTTTTATATTTAACATTTTATTGTGAAGTTCAAAAGCACTGGCCTTGTTACAGTTATGAGAAAAGCTACATAAAGAGCTCATACAAATACTAAAGAAGACCCAAATTAACAAATAAAAAAGATACATAGTGTCTACAACTAATTTAAATTTATTACATGTCATTTTTTTTTTGAGAGGTTTTTGCTATAGGGCACATGTGCTCGCCAGAAAGACAGAGAGAAACAGAGAGACAGAAAGTGAGAAATCATCCCCCAGGGGGGATGGTCATGCTGCAATCCCTTCTCCTCCATTCTCCTCTCGG
Organism: Tupaia tana; assembly: GCA_026018925.1. Taxonomy (NCBI): domain Eukaryota; kingdom Metazoa; phylum Chordata; class Mammalia; order Scandentia; family Tupaiidae; genus Tupaia; species Tupaia tana. The sequence continues at coordinate 196,171,626 of JAKSZU010000006.1, read as the reverse complement.
GATCTTGCGCATGCACACACACATGCCTGGCATGAGTTTAAGTCATCAGGTCTGGGACTCGAACTGTGGTCGACCACATGGAAGTCCAGCGACATAGCCATTATGCCAACTGCTGGTCTACCTACATGTCTACCTACATGTCTACCTACATGTTCTACCAAGAGCAGACTTTAGAGACAGAGTTTCCTGGTCTAAATTTCAACTCTGGCAAATGACTAGTTATTGAACCATAAAGAAGTTACTGAAATGCTTTCAGCCTTCGTTTCCTCATCTATATGATGAGTGTAGAATTAGCCACTTAGAGATGTTCTGATGAGTAAATATAGTGCTTAGAATACTGCCCTACCACATCCTGAGTACTTAATAAATAACTATTATCATCAGTGTTAACTGTAACTATAATAACTTACCATTTTTAATAACTAGTAGCATTAGTAATAATGCCAACATTATTACTAGTTATTAGTAATAATGTTAATCTTAACATTACTGAATACTATTATTAGTGATGACTTATCATTAGTGATAATGTAATTATAATGACCGTAACTAATGATGATACCTGATACCTGCCGTTATTTTTAAGCATCATCTCTTCCAATTGATAAAACCTTTACCCTTGGTTCTAGCTTTCCTCTCATGCAGATGCTTGATCATACAAAGTAAAAGAAGAAAAACTGAATTGTTTGAGATCATATAACCTATAATTGGCAACACTGGGAAGTGGTCTATCCAACTGCAAAGTTGTCTATCATACTGCATCACATATTTCTATCTCTGAATTTAATCAGATATTTAAAAGGCAAATTTCAAAAGCCAATTAGCCACACAAAAATATGCACAATAGACATTTATATTAATTCAATTCATAACTGTTGTAAGCAACAAAGATGGCCTTCAGTAGGTGAGTAGATAAATAACCTGTGATACAGCAGACAATTGATTTTTTATATTAATATCATGTTTGTTTTTATTATAAGGTTGATATTTTTAAATTTTATTACCTTTTTGCATTAAACTACTGTGTATCATTAAAGCTACCAAATGCATTTTTCTGTAATGGATACACTGTACATTGGTCCAGTCAAAGATGTGACCATACATATTATCATCAACAGATAACTTCCCATTTTTGTGTCCCTTAAATGTTTTGCTTCTTTCTTTATCCCCTTGGTTCCCTCACTCTCACCCTCCCCCTTTTCCCACCCTCCTCCCACATTGTCCCTAGTATCCACAGTTGCTCTCCTTGCCTTTATATCTTCCAATCTTTCCATTTCTGCCAGAGTGCAAACATTAGATATATTGAATCATCAAAGAGTCATGACATATTTTTCTACACAAAAATACATCATGACTTTTCTGATGATGCAATATATTGTGCGGGGACATACAATGCCTCTCTTTTATAGTCTGTCTTGCTTCACTTAACAGCAAATCTTCCATATTCATGCACTTTCAATCAAATTCTAGGATGTCATTGTTTTTTGTGGTTGGCTAGTATTCTGTAGTGTATATGTGCCACACTTTTTCAATCCATTCATCTGTTCATGAACATTTGGGTTGGTTCCATGTCTTAGCAATTGTGAATATAGCCACAATAAACATAAATGTGAAACTGTTTTTCCAACTGTGTCTATTCCTATCTTTTAGGTAGTGGAATCACTAGATCATATGATAGTTCTATTTGTAGGTCTTTGAAAAACCTCTATATTGTTCTTCATGGTGGCTGTACTAATTTGCATTTCCACCAATAGTGTAGGAAAGTTTGCTTTTCTCCACAGCCTCACCAGCACTTATCATTCTTTATTTTTTTAATCTTAGTCATTCAGACTAAGGTTATTTATGACTAAAGATAAATGAGCTATCAAGCCATGAAAGGACATGGAAGAAACTTAAATGCATATTATTAAATGAAAGCAGTCAATTTGCAAAGGCTATATACTGTATGATTCCAACTATATGACATTCTGAAAAAAATCTATGTATGGACACAGGAAAAATATCAGAGCTTGACAGGATTTATGAGAAAGGGAGGGATGAAGTGGCAGAGCACAGAGGATATTTGGGGCAGTAAAATTATCCTGTATAATACAATACTACAACAGAAGACACATTTTACTATGCATCTGTCCCAGCTCATATAATAAACAACAAGAAGGGTGAACCTTGTACAAACTAGGGACCTTGGGTGACAAAGATGTAGCAATGCAGGTTCATCAGTTGTAACGAATGTACTACTCTGGTGGGGGATGCTGATAATGGAAGGGGTTTTCAGGGGGCCAGCAGGCACATGAGAACTTTCTGTTCAATTTTACCATGAACCTATAACTATTAATACTTTGGAAAAGAAAGTCTGGGGGAAAATAGCCACTATTACTTACTGGGCTCCTTTTGTGCTCTGTATAGGTATTTGTCCTATATTGGGACTGTATCCCTGTTGATACACCTTGGATCTCTACAGATTCAAACCTCTGCCACCTCTCTAGCAGCATGCTTAGCAAGCACTTATGACCAACCTGGGACACTGAAAATGATAAGCCAGACAAGATAAAAACAATGTCCAAAGATGAACATTCATTCATCCATGCATTGATTGATTGATTCATTCATTATCAATTTAACTGTCTCCTCAATACCACACATTGTTTCAGCCATAGGGTAGGTGAAAGGTTAGCATTGAGAAAAGACAGAGAAGTCCTCTATTTTCATGGAGCTCACAATTAAATGAAGAAGATAGACAACAAAGCACACAAGTATAGCATAAATATATATTATTGTGAAGAGTTAGACTTTGTGTGGAGCAGAATGAGTGCATGGCTCCTTTTAATCTAGTGACCAGGAAAGGCCACTGTGAACATTTAAGTCTAGATTTGAATGACAAGAAAGAAAAGAGCAAAACATACAGGAAACAAGAAATGGAAAATTATTTGTTGACAATAACATGTCTGTTGATGTGCTTGATTGAGACAATATACAGTGTATCGTGGATGGAAAATCCCATTTTGTATGCTGTAATGATGTACAGTGAGTGAATGTTAATAAATAAATTTAAATTAAAAAAATAAAATTAAAATAAAATAAAAAAAATTTTTAAAAAGAAAGAAGTATAGAAAGTTTAGAAGAAAGTGCATTCTGAAAAAAGGGGAATGTTATAAATAATGACCTGACATGGAAAGAGCTTATAATGTTTAAGAAACTGACAAAAAATATAATAATAAGGCCAGGTTGATGGGGGTGGTGATGGAAAAGGAGAGAGGTAGGACATAGGTTCAGAGAAATAGGTGGAAGCCATATTGAAGAGTTTTATAAGCCAAGGTATCATACTTAGATATTACTGTAAATTATATGCAACAACACTGGAGGGATTGAAATGATCTGGTTTACTTTTCGATTTTTCAATCACCCTGGCTATTACATAAAGCATGAATTTAGCAGCACAAGAGGAAAAATATAGACCACTGGGAAACTAGTTAGGAGACTATTAAAAGATTCCAGGTGATCTGTGAGGGCGTATTGGACCAAAGTAATCATAATAACATGGAAGATAGCAGACTGATGTGGGGATGAACTGGTGAAGTAGAGCTTTTGCCTAAGGGTTTTATACAGACATCCAGGGAAGGAGAAAAATCTAGACTGTCATAACTATTTTTATTTTTTAATAGTTTTTTCCTGTAAGGCGTGTGTGTTCGCCAGAGAAACAGAGAGAGACAGAAAGCAAGACATCACCCCCCTAGGGAGGGTGGCCATGCCACAATTCCTTCTCCTCCATTCTCCTTTTATCATTTTGGGCATGTACTCATACACAACTGGCATGAGTTTAAGCTGCCAGGTCTGGGTCTCACACTGTGGTCAACTACATGTGAGTCTAATGACATAACCATCATACCATCTGCTGGTCCCAAGAATGGCCATGACTCTTAATGGTCAATTGTTGAAGTCTGTAGTTGAATTTAGAGTGTCAGTAAGGCCAGACAAGGAGGCTGCTGAGCCCAAGCAATTTTAGTGCTCATTCTAGGCACCTCTGATGTCTCCTCAGAATAATTGTCTTATGTCTCTCGACTTTGCTGTGCAAAGACATCTTCCTGGTTTTAGAAGAGGTGATTAGTTCTCTTATTCATTGCATGTTTTCCCCCATCTCCTGTCTAAGCATCCAGTTCTTGCATTTTCCAGGGTTAGAACTTAGGCTTCTAAAACACAAAAGCTACAAATTTATTCCTTTTTGGTTTCTGAAAATTTCCTCCCTGTGTCAAGTAACTGTTGAAAGTGTTACCACATAGAGGAAAGATTCAGGGATAAGAAGAAAACTTTAAGAGACCAGCAGTTGATGTAATGGCTATGTCACTGGACTCCTATGTAGTCAACCACAGTTTGAGTCCCGGACCTGGTGGCTTAAACTCATGCCAGGTGCACATGCGTGTGTGCCCAAGATCCCAAGAGAAGAATGGAGGAGAAGGGATTGTGGCGTGGCTATCCCTTCTCACTTTCTGTCTCTCTGTCTCTCTCTGTCTTTCTGGCGAGCACAAGCACCCAATAGCAAAAGCTACCTCCCCCCCCCAAAAAAAAAGAATAAAACTCCGAGAAAGTATACATGTGTGTGCATGCACACACACACACACACACACACACACATACACACAGATTGGGCTTTCTCCATCCTTGCCTGTCCTTATTTATTGACAATTATCATTGGTCCTTCTGCTGAGCTTATCTCTTGGTCCTTTGTGGTTCAGTTCCCTCCATCTATATTAAATAGGAAATTAGGACAAATAATCTTTAAATCTCTTTTAGACCCATAGTAGAAAAGTATAATTCCATTCTAGCTTCTGGAGAGAAACTAATATTCATCTGCTGCCTATTATTTCCCAGGCATTTAAGAAAAATTACAGTGAGAGTTTGTCAGCCTAAACTCTGTCCCTCACTTAGACTCAAGTATATATGACCAGTGGCCCAATCAAAACTGGTTGGAATCTATTTGAATTGGAATAATAGGTGCCTTCTAGAAGAGAAGTCATTCTAATAATCCAAATATAGATCTTAGTTGTTAGTGTTTAGGAAATGGGGGTCATTCTAAGAATAGTAGGGGGTTCGTGGGAGAACGCAACCCCTAGTATTAGCAGCTTATCTATCTAAAGGCGATAGCTGAGATGGGAGGGAGACCACAGGGAAGGAGAGTAGGGAAGAGAAAGGAAGAAAAAGAAAGTGAAGGAAAAAGAGGGTCAGTGAAAGAAAATAGAAGATATATGTAGCAGATATTCATATTGCACCTAATATATAGCATGAGAGACCTCAGAAATAAGTGTGGAAAGTCATGAAGAGGATAATTTAGCTGGATATACAATGGTTGCAGAGCAACACAGCTCATGCTTGTCATATATTATTCCAGAAACTAAAGTTTAAGCAGGTTAGGTAACTTTGAAAGATTTTAGGTAATTAGAGAAAGTTGCAAAAAGTATTAAGTCATCCATTCAAAAAGTATTTGTTGAGTGCTTGCTGTGGCACAATTTTATGCATTGAAGATACAACAGTAACTGGTCATGTTGCTGACTTTGTGCAACTTTCATGGGATAGCAATGAACAAACTAGTAAGTATATGGTGTATCAGATGATCATAGCTACTACAGAAAAAATGGGAAGAGGGGGACCAGCAGTTAGCGTAATGGCTATGTCACTGGATTCCCACGTAGTCGACCGTGGTTTGCGTCCCGGACCCGGTGGCTTAAAATTCACACTGGGGGCGTGTGTGTGCATGCCCAAGATCCTGAGAGGAGAATGGAGGAGTAGGGATTGCAGCGTGGCCATCCCCCCAGGGGGTGATTTCTCACTTTCTGTCTCTCTGTCTGTCTGGCGAGCTCATGCGCCCTATGGAAAAAACCTCTCAAAAGAAAGAAGGGAAGAGGTTAGGAGAATAGAAAACAGAGAGGGGTAAGATAGGACAAACTATATTATTTTATTTCATGTCAAGGAAATTCTCAATGTTCAAGTGACTGAGAAGATGATCCAATTAGTCTGAATAAACGTGGTTGGTTGTGACATGATCCCCAATGCCTAGGTATAACATGTGTTCATTATATAGTAATGATTCAAAGACAATGTAACCTTTTGATGACAACAAGGCCTCAGTCATTATATGGTCAACACGGTATATAAAATGATGTAAGTTGCAGATTGGATGAAGAAAATTTTCTCTAAAATGAAATTTCTAAATCATTCAACATTTTTACCTGTTTGAATCCTACTACTGAACATACCAGTGCAAATAAGGACCATAAAATGAGAACAAAAATTAAGAAAATACAAAATCAGAGCTAACCTAGACATCTGGGGTAGGTGATTGGAAAGCCAGATAGGAAAAAGCTTACATTTTTCTGTTTAATTGGAGACAGTCTGGTGCCAAAACACTGTTACTGACATTTCATTTTCCTTAACACTAAGGAAGTCTTTTCAGATGTTTTCTTTAAAATAGTTAATTCAGGCTCTAAGTCTTATTGAATTGATTAAAGAGAATTCTGTTTGAATTTGTTTTAACCTAGAAAGTCAAAATACCAAATGTTTTTTCTTCTCAAATAAGGAAATAAGGAAAAGTATGTTGCTACATTTAGGGAACTACTCATTTAATTGTCTCCTTGAAAATTTCTCAAGTTATGAAACCAACAAATTTGAGATTTGGGTAGATAAACAATCACATGATACAGGAATATTAACAGGAAAATTAACAGTTGTCAACTTGAGACATTTTGATGGAATACATTCTATATTTTTGCCACCCATACTAGTAATCCAGACTCTATCACCCACCATCCTGGTTACACAAAGACTAAGACCTGAAGTACACAGTAGATATGAATTATTGCTCATATTAGAACTGAGAGTCTATTTTCCTATAATGAAATGTTGAGGCTCAGAAAATAACACCCCAATATAGCACTTTGGCATGCAGGTTACTTTGAATTCAAGGACACTGAAAGACCAAAGAAGCACATCCCAGAAGCAAAGTCTCTCTGATCTCCTACCCTCCTGTCTCCTGCCTCCCATTTCCCCTCAGAAAGAGTCATGGAAACCAGAATTCCTCTTCCCCAAGGCAGGTCATAGAAATTAGAATCACAAGGCAAGCCATATGGCCTAAAAATATTCCTCTTAGTTTATGTTGCATGTGGTATTGTTCCATTGACCAGAGCTAGTCCCATAATCAAGCCCAGACTCAGTGAGGGAAGATACTACCCAGCCAGGGTGCTGGAGAAAGGAATGAGAATGATTGCAGCTGGTTTGCAAATATCTACTACAAATGTACATGCTATGCTTTTTAGAGTTAGTATTTTAACATTCTTCTGCAAAGTATATTAGCTTGAAAGAGTAAAAAAAAAAATGACCATCTTAATAGTCATTTAAAAAATCTTACACCATTGACTCTGTTCCAGTAATTCCCTTCCCTTTTTCTTCTTACTGAATATATATAATGTATGAATCAAGTTGAAGCAGGATATTCTGTGTGAGACAAAGAATATAGCATCCACATATACTTTTTGATACATTTTTGGTAAATTCTGAAGAATTTAAGACTATACTTTTTCATGATTTATACCTTAAGAAATACAAAGGGACTTCAAAAACTTTGTGGGGAAATGTAATTAAAATACAAGTTTATTTTGGTGCAAAATTTTTGAAAACCATGCATAGTTTTTTCATAATACAAATGTTCCATGAACGTTTTGAAGACCCTACCTCATAAAAGAAATATCTACAAAATTTTCAAACTAATATGAGGAAGCTCAAATCAGGAGATTTGCTTTTATATTATAAAACAGTTATGCAGGGATATTGTTACCAATTTGACAGTCATCTGTTTTTCTAATTTCTTCTAATAGCTATCAATGAGAATACAGATAAAGAAGACACATTTTAAGAGTCTTCTCTATTTCAATGATTTGTATAAAAACTATTTTAATAATAATATAGCCCAGAAATAATAATGTGGGGAGTTCCTATCTCCCTTAGACACTCACTCCTCTGCTTTAACTTTTAATGCCTGGTGTCATAAATCAAGCAGAAGGGAACTTACATGCATTTCATATCTGTGTTTAAGGTGTTCTGCTAAACACACTGTAGCATTATCTCATTTATGTTCATTTTGAAATATAGTATTTGGGATGTCAAAAGCTGTACAAACTATAATAAGAAATGATCCAAACTTGGTGCCATATGATTTTGAGATTCTCAAACTGTAAGAAAAAAAAAGTATGCAGTTTAGATAGAAGCTTCTAGTTCCAAAAGAGAACAATTATATAAGGAACCAGAATCATAGTCTTGTGTCTGATAATATTTCTCAAAAGTCTACAAAAACACAAAATAATAAGCTTAAGGGTGCTTCTTAATTTAGTAACCAATTCATCAGTCCTTTTTTTTTAGTATCTATGATACAATAGATACAGTTGGTGAGAGGAATGATTTGTCTCAAGCGTAGGCAATTAAGGGGTGTAATGTCCTTAGAGAATTTGAAGACAGTAAGAAAGGCAACTAAAAGCAGGTGTTCGTTTTGTTACCACTGTATCCTGGCAGTTCTAAACGGTCAGTCATGAAACACTCCACCCAGATATTTTGTTGGTGTAAATATCATAAATAATTGCTACAATTACCATTGCACTTACATGATGTATAAATATTCCTGACTTTAAACAGCAGTTTACAACAGGTGGTGTGGTGGTTAAGGCACTGGACTCCCATGTGGTTGACCATAATTCAAATCCCGGACTCGGCAGCTTGCTTTCTCACTTTCCTTCTTTCTCTCTTTCTGGTGAAAGCATGTGCCCAACAGCAAAAATTTTAAAAATGATAATAATAATAAATAAAATTAAATAAATAATGCTTTTTTCAAAAGAAAAATTGAACAGCTGTTTCTATTATAAATAAACAAATGTTACACATTCTAAAGAGGAAGAAACAGAATTTGGGTTAATAGTCATTATCTATGTGGCCACTTAAAATTTTTAGTTTTGTTTACAGCAAAAAAAAACAGTAAAATAAAGAATAAACTGCCAGGTCTAGTATTTTTGGTCAATAAATGTACATTTTAGTTCACAGATAAAACGTATTAATTATACTTTTTGATTATTACTAAAAATACTTTTGTTAAATGGAAGAGTATTCAAAATTATCTTCTTTGGGTGTCAAATATAACTAGATACACCACTGAGGAAAATTACAATTAAAGTATGCTAACAGGCTTGAGGAGTTTGTAATATTGGAAGCCAGATGGACATGAGAATGAGTAACTGCAGTACCTCATCAGAGTCGGAATGGAGATGGGTACATTGCGCTCTTTTGGAATATGGAATGGGGAAACAACATAAATGCTGTCCCTTTAAAATTGTCCCAGACCAATTGACAATGACCCTAAAATTCTCAATGAATTCCCATCTTGGAAATAGTTTCACTTTTGTTGCTATTATTTTCCAATATACTATGATTAAGAGGAAAGTTTCTTCAGACTAAAATGATATATTTTAAGTGCATACGTACTTTTTTATTTCTGTGTTATCTTTAATATTTTCCCTATATCTATGTAATAAAATATGTGGGTACAAATAAAGATATACAAGGGATAATTGTGGATTTGAAAGTATTTATGGAAATCTTAGGTTTGCCTATGGTATGCACACATGGGTGTGTTTATTTTATTTTAAATGAACATTTAAGGTAGTATACCAGTCATTAACATTTCCACAAAATATCCTTTTTTATGGCCAATATAAGTTCTTATATTTAAATAAATGATTCACGATGTAATCTTCGAACTCTAAATTAAAATTCAGAAGTTTTCTTAAGTAATTACATTCCTCAGTGTTTTGGAATAATATAAGTAAGATAAATATTTGACCCTTATTGCTTTGTTCTAAAATGGTATTTTTAACCAATGTCTTAAAATTAAAAATTTTTAAAAAATCAATACGTTATGTAGAAAAGAAAAAAGCCTCAATTGATATTGAAAAAAACCCCTTATATATGTGAGAAAATGAGATTTTTACGATGCGTTTTCAAAGATTAGGACATTATGAAATACACAAATAAATTATATCTGGGATTGACTTCTAGCTTTTTCTTTTACTTCCTACAAATACTACTTTAGTAGAATAATCAGAGCTTATTGGCTCACATTAGCTTGATCAATTTCAAGATCAAATCCCATAGAATAGACTCTACCCCTATAGCATCAAAAAGATAAAACTGATTAGTCAGGCAATACTATATATATATGTATACATATATGTATACATATATGTGTGTGTGTGTGTGTGTGTGTGTGTGTGTATATAGATACATATATATATATATATATATATATATATATATAGAGAGAGAGAGAGAGAGAGAGAGAGAGAGAGGGAGAGAAAGAGAGGGAGAGAGGAACTCAGAGAAAGAGAGAAAGAGAAACACTTTTTGCTATAGGGCATCTGCGCTTGCTGGATAGAGATAGACAGAGACAGAAAGAGAGAAGGAAAGTAAGAAATGGTTCCCCAGGGAGGATGGCCACACCATAACCCTTTTTCCTCTATTCTTCTCTCAGGATTTGGGGCAGGTACACACACACACCTGGAGTGTTTTTTATACCACTGAGTCTGGGACTCAAACTGCAGAGTTGGCCATGTGAGATCACACCTCATCTGTTGGCACTAGAACTTTTGTAAGCAATTAATTCTGTTTTAATTGATTCAAATTACTAAGCTTAAAACAGCAATGGTAAGGAACCCCTTGAAGAGCAAGAAGAGCATGGTTTTTAGTAAGTAGAAATAAATTACTATGGATCTCATTTCTTTTCCTAAATATGTAAGGTATGTGCCTAAGCACTTGTGGAGCAGATATATTTCAAACATTATGACGTGGGTTTCCTCCTTATTAATATTTGGAGAGAAATGAATACCAACAATAAAATATTTTTCACGAAAAAGGATGGTAATGTAATTCTTGTAAAGCAGAATTTGTGAGTGGCATTTTGTTTTTGCTTTTTTGCTATCTAACTTTCTGACATCATCAGATTGCTCAGAGTTCTTGTAAGTTAAGAGTGGCTAAACTTAATATAACAGTATGTCTTTTAATATTATGCCATTCATTAATTTTATTATTAACGTAGAGTCCCATCTCTTTACTACTAGTTTTTTGTTTGTTTGTTTATAAAACATTTATTCCTCCTAAGACTTCTTGAGTCTGTTATAGTTAACATAGGGAACTCTGTGTGTTTGGTTTTAGTCATAAGATTCAGTGAAGTCAATAAGAATCCAATAATTTAGCATTGTTCAGATTAAACTGAGTATCTTCTTGTGTTACACACATATGGAATTGTTCAATAAGAAAAGATAGGTTATTCATCAACACTAGCTCTTTTCTGATGATCAAAACCAACTAAGATCACCAGGTGAAGCTCCATGGACTGGAGATGTTTTTCATGATTTTTCAGTGAGGTCATAGGGGTGGTAACCTCTCAGGCAGATTATTGTAACTCTTCCTCTGAGTTAGTGAGATCAAGCGTCAAATAAAAATGTCTTCTGGTATGAGTATTTAACAGAAAGAAACTGAGAGTTGTAGGTTATTGACTTTTGACTTGGTCTAAGGAATGCTGGTTGTTTTATTTGTGAAATATAGATTATGTGAAAGGCTATACTCACTTTGCCTTAAATAATGAGTGGGATGTGGTGCAAGACTTCCCCTAACCTCCCACCACTCCCATTCAGATTCTAAGGGTATGTTTTTGTCTGACGATAGATATTTGATCTCCTCTAACAGAAATTGTAGTTCAAACTTGTGGCTCTAACAAGTTACTAAAATAGACACCCTAGGAATAATGAAAACGGATGTGGTTTGAGTTATTAATGTGTGCTAAGATCTGTGTTAAGTGCTATGAATTTTTTGTTTTATTGAATTCTTAAAGCAAATTATAGTCATGTGTTGCTTAACAGCAGGGATACATTTTAAGAAATGCATTAAGTGGTTTCATCATTGTGTACTTCAGATTGTACTTGCATCATGAACCCAGACGGTATACCCTGCTACACGCCTAGGCCATATGGCATAGCTGATAGCTCCTAGTCTCCAAGCCTATAAAACACGTTGCTGTGCTGAATACTGTAGACAATTAACACAATGGTGTTTGCATCTTTAAATATATCTCAACATAGAAAAGGTACAGTAAAATATAGTATAAAAGATGTTTAAAAAATACACCTATGTAGGGCACTTACCATGATTGGAGCTTCCAGGATTAGAAGTTGTTTTGGGTGAATCAGTGAGTAAGTGGTGAGTAAATCTGAAGAACTAGAACACTAGCATACACTACTGTAGACTTTATAAACACTGTACACTTAGGATACACTAAATTTATAAAAATATTTCTTTCTTTAATAATAAGCTACAATATAAATTTTTATTATATAAGGTTCAGCCTTTTTTAACTTTTTGACTCTTGTAATAATACTTAAAACAAATGTATCAGAGAGCTGTAAGAAATTTCCTTGCTTATATCCTTATTCTATAAGTTTTTTTTTTAAGGTTTTTGCCTTAGGGTGCCTGTGCTTACTGAAGAGACAGAGACAGTGAGAGGGGAAGTGAGAAATGATCGTCTAGGGGGAATGGCCATGCCACAATCTCTTCTTCTCCATTCTTCTCCTGTGATTTTGGGCACACACGCACATGCACCTGGCATGAGTTTCAAGCCATCAGGTCTGGGACTCAAGCATCAGTCAGCCACGTGGGAGTCCAGTGCCTTAACTACCACACCACTTGATGGTGCCACCTTTTTCTATTCTTAAAACTTAACATTTTTACTTCTCACACTTTTTTGATGAAAACTAAAACACAAATGCACACAATTAGTCTACTTTTATGTAGGGTCAGAATCAATATTACTGTCTTCCACTTATGTATCTTTTCCCACTAGAATGGCCTTGATAAACAAAACAACATCAGATTAAGTCAAGCACAAGAGAAAATGGTGTAATTAAAGAGATGTAGTAAGTCAGAAGTACAGAATGATGCTGGCATAATATGGCATGCTGCTTTTTATAAACTTCTATTTTTAATAAGTAGAAATAGTACACTCTATAATAATGACAAAAATATAGTATAGTAAATACATAAACCAGTAACAGCAATCTATCATCATTATCAAGTATTATGTACTGACATAATTTTGTGTACAGTAAGGTTGTTTATAACAGCATCGCCACAAACACTAGAGCGTTGTATCGCACTGCAATGTTACAATGGCTGCAGTGTCACTAAGTTATAGGAATGTTTCAGTTCCACTATAATCTTACAGAATCACTATGGTATATGTGGTCTATTGTTGATTGAAGCATCATTACGAAGCACATGACTGTATATGAATATTCTCAGAAAAGGAGACTAAGGTCTACGCATTGGTAGCAATTTGAAAATGCTGTTTAAAAATGAATTGGGTCTCATTCCAATGGCCATGACAACTGAATTGAATGCTTCTGTTCCAGTGGAATCTATTCACTAGGTGGTTAGAATATTTCTTCACCACTAAGCTTAGGTTGTTTTTCAGATGCCATCTTTGCATCTAGAGCATGTACTATTTATTAGTTGTACTAACTAGGACTGGCACAGCAGCATACAACCTGCAATCTCAACAGCTTAAAGAAACACAGGTTTGGGGCCAGCAGGTGATGTGGTGATTAAGGCACTGGACTCTCACATGATTGACCATGGTTCAAGTCCTTGACCTAGAGGCTTGTTTTCTCACTCTCTCTCTCTCTCTCTCCCCCCCCCCCTCTCTGGACAAATTAAAATAATTAAATTAAATTAAAAATAATTCTTTAAAAAAAAACAACAAAGAAGCAGCACAGGTTTACTTCTTGCTCATGTCATATATCCTTTGCAGTGAGCTGGGGATTCTGCTCAGTGGTATCTGTGCTGCATCATGCAGGCTACTTTTCTGGTGAATAAATAGAACACGGCCATTTTCCACATTAAAGAATAATATTCTATGGCATCTGCTATGTATTGGATCATTGGAAAAGTCATGATACATTTCGACACATTTTTGCATAGAAAAATGCATCATGATATATCACACCTTCCTTCACAACTCTGTTATTACAGCTAAGGCTGTTTCACAGTATTAGTTCGCTGGTATTTGCATCCCTGTGAGCAGCAGTATTCTATAGTGGACAAGAGCACAGTTCCCAGGAATCGGACCCCCTTGTATACTAATAGATACCTGATTTCTTTTTCTTCTTCTTTTTTTTTTTTTGGAGAGGTTTTTGCTATAGGGCACGTGAGCTCCCCAGACAGACAGAGAGAGACAGAGAGACAGAAAGCGAGAAATCACCCCCCAGGGGGGATGGCCACGCCGCAATCCCTTCTCCTCCATTCTCCTCTTGGGATCTTGGGCATGCACGCACACGCGCCCAGCGTGAGTTTAAGCCACCGGGTCTGGGACACGAACCGCAGTCGACTATGTGGGAGTCCAGAGACATAGCCATTACGCTAACTGCTGGTCCCAAGATACCTGATTTCTAATAAGCTATTTGAACCTCCCATGTCTCCATTTTATCACTTGGAAAATGTATTAGATCATGGGGAAAGTCATGATGTATTTTTCTATGCAAAAATGTGTCATGACTTTCCCGACGACCCAATACTTTTACACTCTCTTGTAGGGTAATTGTATGAGTTCTTTGAGGTTTTAGATGTGTATAAAATGTGTAGGCTGTGGTGGCTCATAGTGAGTGACATGTATATATTAGCTAATAATACATGATTAAAAAGGTAATAACTCCCAGGAGTAGTGTGTTCATGTAAAAGGTTATACAAATATTAAGATTTTATATACACAAAGAAAAATTGAAATGTATTTTCCAATGAAGGATTCACTGGGAAAAACTAAAGTTACTCTGTGGAGCAGATTATGCACCGTGTACTAATAAAGAATAGGGAACTGTTGAAGCTGTCAGTGACATGTGGAGACATTAGCATCTGCTGTGGTTTGAATGGGCCCTCCCCCAAATTCATGTATTAAAATGTGGTCCCCATTGCAATGGCATTTAGAGGTGATGAGATTTGAAAAGGCGAGGCCTAGTGGGTAGTGGTTGGATCATGGGGGCATGAATAGATTAATATAGGAGAAAGAGAAAAAGAAAAAGAGAGGGAGCTCTCGCTCTTATGGGATAGAGTTAGGTCTCGTGAGAGCAAATTGACATGAGTAAGGTGGCTTTTCCAGGTCTCTCTTTGCATGTGCCTGCCTTCTTTTCTGCTTCTGTCAGCCATGTTGTGACATAGGACCAGAGCCCAGCCCATTGCTGGCCCCATGTCTTTGGACTTTTCCAACCAACAATAACACATGTCATTGTGGCCACATGTCATTTTAATCTGGGCATCCAGCAATCCCCAGACTGGTGGATGGAACGACTGTTCTTTATAAATCACCCAGTCTTGAGTGTTTTTTATTTAGCAACAAAAGAATGGACTTAAACAGTATCTTTTTAGTAGTGTTTTCTTTTTAAGTAGTACTAGATCTGCCATCTCTTTTGTCAGTGTCCCCCTTACACTCTGGCTTACGCTCCATACAGAATGACAGGAATATTTGTTCTTTGTTTAAAAGCTTTTTCTGAATATTGGGCTTTCTTTGATAAAAGACAGCCCTACCACTCAGACCTTTCATCACTTTCCTTTATAAGGTTGAGCAAAAACAATGCTACTTAACAAACATTCCTGCTATATACAGGTATCAGTTTCAGTTTCATATAGTAACTTTGTCTCCTCTCTGTATGTCAGGGCTTCCAGAAGCATATTCTTCCCCAGACATTTGGTAGCTCCCATTAACATTTATATTTCTCATAACATAAGGCTATGTCATCTCTATAATGTTTACACAAGGCAATGGAGTTTCTAAAAATGAAAAAATATCATTACAGCACAGTCCATATGTTGCTAAAATGATCTTTATACTTACTATGTTACTTTTTTTTCCCTTAAGAATTTAGAAACCTATGTTTTCTTTTTCTGGAACTCTATATACTTTTGTATATTGTTTTTATACTGAAATAAGATGTATATTTCAGAGAAATAAAACATTTGCATCAAAATTTCCTAAACAAATGGATGAGTTCACTATTATAGTTTTAGTTATAAAACATGTGGCCACATGTCATTGTAATCTGGGCATCCAGCAATCCCCAGATTGATGGATGGAAGGACTCAGATACCATTGACTTAAAAGCTCAAAGTCCATTGAAAACACAAAGCCCAGATTTAGCTCTTTGTTCCCTGACCCTTCTGACTAGCATTTGGTTAATGTCAGAGTCTTGATAATACATTTAGTGCAATCTCGTCCTCAGCATGATTAACTGTAATAGAACTGCTGCTGAAAAGGTGTGCTTAATGTATTGTAAAGGGTCACAGATGGGGGGAATTAAGTCCAAGATGCCCAGCTAGCCAGACTATGAAAGATATAATCCATATTTAATATCCTTTCTCATTAACGATAGCAGTCATATGTAAGCGATTTCGGTTAAGAACTAATCTAAAGCTGTAACAAAGTTAGATGGCATACCTAATTACAGAAGGTAGGGCCCCATTAGTCCCACCCACTATTGGCTGTTCACCAATGTTGGTAGAAATGAATGTGGGGTTTATGACAACAGGGTGTCTACAGCAGACACTTTTATGTAGTTATTTAAGGGGAAAAATAAAAAGATCAAATTTATTTTATACCATAAGCCCATTTCTTTGGGAAAGAAAAATGTGATTGAAAAATTACCTAACTTATATGCACTTATGTGATCTTTTCTTTCTCTTCTCTTTCTAAAATTAGTGAATGTGGTAGGGCAAGTTATTTATAGTTATTCATTCCATGTAAATGAAACCTCTTTCAAAATATGACATTTTCTAGAACATCTGATTTTGTTTAGTGGGATTAATTAAATTTACTTCATTTCCCTCTAATAGTCTCTCTTCTTTCAGATAGAACATTAAAAAAATGACATAATGCATTTACTAATTTACTACCAGACCAATTACCACGAGCCCAGGGTCTGCTGTCTTGAAAGATATTATTAAGTCTCAAAAAAAACATAACATGGATAAATTATAATGAAACCATGAAAGTGTCCACAACAGAAAAGTACCCAGGGTTGACTGTCTTATCACTTCATATTTAGAAGGAGTTTTCCACAAGAGTTTGAGACTTTTTGTTCAAAGCTTTCACTGATTCTCTATTCCGTCTCCATTTGGGATTATTAGCCCAGTACATATCCTTAAACTAGCAGTCATTTATTCGATCACTATTTATTAATTATTGTACCAATCCATGTGTTGAGTTAGAGATGCAGTTGTAAACAAAATGGACATAAACTTTAACCTAATCTTAAGAGTCTATTGGGGTAGATGGATTGTTCAACAAATAAAAACAAAAATGTTCATACGTTGCCATAGCTTATGTAAGAAGAGTTCATATAACTATATAATAAAGAGTTTAGGTTATAAAGACAACAGTGCGCTGATTTAAACTGGATGGAATGGAGAAAGCCTTTTAAAAGGAGAACATTGAATGCAGGGTATAAAAGATGAATAAGAATTAATCAAACAGAGTGGGAGAAATCTTTCAGACACAGAGAAGAAGAGCACGTCTAAGTTCTTGGGTGCTAACCACCTGGGTGCCATCAAAAAATTGAAAGAAGATCTCAGTGAGTATTTTTTTAAAAAGAAAGAAAGAAAAGTATCCTTTGCATGATTAATTGTGGCACATGCAAATTATAAACAGATGGTAAAGGATATCATTTCACAGAATTTAACTTATTCTGGCTTAAGAGCTAATTCTTATTTCATAGTTTTAGCAGAATTTGTGCTTAAGATGGGCTCTTCCCTACAGCTCTAGGGTCAGGGAAAGAATGATGCCCAACCTGTGCCCCACAGTCTGCATGTAAATGGACAAATTCTTCCAAGATTGCCTCCCATTGAGCTGACTGATGCTTTGTCAGGACTCTCTTACCCAGAAGCTCCTGTGTACCCCCTCCCTGAGTCAAATTCAACCCACTACTTGATTTCTAGTCCCTTGCCTAAAAAAAAGTACTTAAGTTCCCGAATCCTTTTTATAATCATCTTCTGTAAACATTTTCTGCTTGTTCCTCCCATCTCTTCATGCTCAGCAATAAATAAAGCCTACGCTTCCTAATTCATTATTTTTTTAATCTCCTGTCAATCAAATATCTTACAAACCTAAAATAAATTTGCAAAGATCACAGTTAAGAAGAGTAAGGGTTTGTTAAAAATAACATTTCTCATGGTCCCTGTTACCATATAAAATACATTAGAAGGCAACAGAAATCAAGAGCCTGAGAAGATAAGCCACAGACTGAGGGAAAAATGTTTGCAAAGGACAGTCATCCAAAATATACAATGACAACAATAAGAAAACAAACCATCCAACTTTTAAAAACGGGCAACAGACCTGACAGATTCCTCATGAAATATTATTGTAAGATGGCCAACAAATATATGAAAAGATGTTTGACATTGTGTATCATCAGTGATACCAAGTACTGGTAAGGGTGGAGCCACAGGAACTCTCCTTCACTGCATTCATTGAAAACACAAAATTATACAACCACGTTGGAAGATAGTTTGGCAGTTTCTTAACAAAATTAAACATACTCTTACCATACAATCCAGCAATCATGCTCCTTGTTATTTACCCAAATGACTTGAGAACATAAGTCCACACAAAACCCTGCACATGAATGCTTATTCACGATTGTCAAAACTTAGAAGCAGCCAAGATGTCCTTCAGTAGGTGAAGGGATAAACAAACTGTCCTACATCCAGACAGTGAACAATAATTCTTCTTCAAAAAGAAATGCACTACCAAATAATGAAAAGACACGAAGGAAACTTAAGTCCATACTGCTTTGTGAAAGAAGCCAATCAGAAAGCCTACACACTGCATGGTTTCAACTGCATGACATTCTGGCAAAGGCAAAACCATGAAGACAGTGAAAATATCCATGATTGTCAGAGTGGAAGGTAGGGGGAGAATAGGTTAAGCACAGGAGATGCTTAGGGCAGCAAGCTATTCTGTGTGAGACTGCAACGGTGGGTACAGGTGTCTAAGTGGTGGCGAAGGCACTGGACTCCCACATGGCTGATCACAGTTCCCATCTTGGACCTGGAGGTTTACTTTCTCTCTCTCTCTCTCTCTCTCTCTCTCTCTCTGAGGAATTAAAGAAATAATAATAATAAATAATTCTTTAAAAAATAGACTCTCAAGCTTCCAGACAATGAATCTTTGGTTTTCAGCCTCTTGTTCTAGCGGATTATTTTTTTTTAAATATTATTAGGTAAGTTAGAGAAATGAACATGTGGCAACTTAAAATGTACATTGGGAAAGGTTGCAGGTATTTATTTCATGCTGTGACTATTACACTTACTAATCTGCAATATCAAGAAACGTTTTCATTCTTTCGAGTGTGACTCCTAATACCTGCTTCTCCTTGTTGTTATTGTCTGCATAGAATGCTGTTTTTTGTTTTGTTTTGCTATTAGACGTCACCTGGAGTTAGGCAGTTAGAAGGCACGGTACCCAAGACTACTCTCACTTCTAACAGCAACTCCAAGTGAGGCAGGGAAGGGTTCCAAGCCATCCTCAGTGTGGATAATTTATTAGAAAGACCCACAACTTCATTAAAAACCGTGGTACTCAGAGTTGTGGTTTACTACAGAGAAAAAATATAAAAAGAAGCTAAAGAATGAGATGCTTGAGTCAGAGTATAGGAGGATTCCAAACATGAAAGCTCTTGTTTTCTCAGGATGCATTATCCTCTGGACATAGATATATAACCATGTGCAAAGCATGTAACCAACCTTGGAACCTCACCCATGCTTTAGTGTCCAGAGTTTCTATTGGGATTTCATTAGATAGCCCAAACAGATCAACTGATTTCTGATGTGATGAAATTCAGTCTTCAGCCACTTCCTACCCTCTCCATGGACTTGGCTGATATCACATAGCCAGGGAGGCAGACCACAACTCACCTTATGGTTGGAGTGGCCCATCATGAAAACAAAGACACTCCTAACACACTCAGGAATGCCAAGGGTTTAGTGGTGACCTTACAAGAACTTCTGTTTGAGTGAGGTCAAATTCTTGACTGCACAGATATTGAGGCATTTCTAATGCAATGGTATTATTGATACTTTATACCTATTACAAGAAAAGAGTGCAACTTAAACTCTGAAGAATTTAACAGGATTAAGTACCAAGGTACAGAACAATTGACAGAGAGTAGTAAGTATAGATGTTCATGTCTTGCTATTGCTGTGTGGTAGTCAGTAAATCATTTCTATCAGTCACCTGGATTCAGTGTTATTGCAGTTAGAAAATGGATTAGTCATATCACTTAACATATCAAAAGGTTTCCAAGGAGAAAAAAAATGGCAATGGTATTCAATTAATGGTCATTTACATGAGATTAAAAAACAAACCCCCAAAAAAAGCCCTACAAAAACCTTTATATCTTTAAAAATTCTGGTTCAATATGACACTTTGATTGGTTCTATACAGACTACAAATCAGGTTTAGGAAAAGTCCTGGGAAGGGTGGTTCGGGTAATAGTTATGAAAGGTTTACAGGGCTCTACCCTGTGTGTTATACAATAGGACAAACTCATTATGCAGGAAGTGCTTCCTATTTAACTGAATGAGATGGAGAGGGAAAAAGAGGGGGAAAATTTTATCTGTCATTTGTAACTTCATCTCATTTTTGATAAATTAGAACATCTAGGAAGATGCTATTTTAATTTTAACACATCTAAGTATCTATTGACTATAGCTAGTAATGTTTTGATTTATGAATTACATCGTGTGAAAGTTAAATCCTGAAGTTGTTAATCCAGCTCTGCCCAAGCCAATAAGGAAAGAATTTCTGAATGTCTCAGTCTTAAGAATAAACAGGAAGATGATTCAGACAGGATAATAAAGATACCACTCAAAAATTCAACATCTATGAGTAAATCCTGAATGAAATATGATTAATAATCAGATACGAATGGTGCCATTTATGTCCTTTTTGAAGGGAGCTGAGAAGAAGCTACAGGTGCATACTAGCTGTCTGATTCACATGGCAGAAGTGGCTAGCTGAAGACAAGAGGTGGAACTCATCTAAGCATCTGATGAAAAACACATTCTATGCAGCATAGAAAATAAAGAGATATTGATTGAGATTCATTCAAAATTTATTTAGTTAGCCTCCACTATGCACACAATACTGTGCTAAATACTAGGGACACAGCAATAAAGACTAAAGGAGTCCTGGCCCTCATGTAGCTTATATTGTTAAGGGAGAGATATGAGACCTACAACTCATTACACAGGTAACTTATCATTATTCTGATATATCTTTGAAGGAAAATCACCAGATACTAAGAAATACCCAGTCAGGAAATGTGTTTAAGAGTGAGTGTGGGAACCAGCAGTTAGTGTAATGGCTATGTCGCTGGACTCCCACGTAGTCGACCGCGGTTCGCGTCCCGGACCCGGTGGCTTAAAACTCACGCCGGGCGCGTGTGTGTGCGTGCCCAAGATACCGAGAGGAGACTGGAGGAGAAGGGATTGCGGCGTGGCCATCCCTCCTGGGGGGTGATTTCTCGCTTTCTGTCTCTATGCCTCTCTCTGTCTGGCGAGCGCATGCGCCCTATAGCAAAAACCTCTCCAAAAAAAAAAAAAAAAAAAAAAAGAGTGAGTGTGTGTGTGTGTGTGCATCCACATGCGTGTGGACATGAGTGTTATGTGCACATACATGTGTACTTTGAGACAAAGGAGCAGTTAGGAAAAGGGTTTCCAAGGAAGTAATATTTTAAGTCAAAACTAGGATGAGAAGAAATTAGCCAAATAACAAAAGAAAGAGGCACTAAGAATAGGGAGAAACTAAGGTCATGTAAAGGTCTCAGTGATTGAGCTGAGAAAGCGAGGGGCAGGGGGCAGTAGACAGTGTAGCAGTTACATAGCTGGACTCCCATATGGCTGACCACAGTTTGAGTCCCAGACCCAGGGGTTTGAGAATTGCATTGGGTGCATGTGCTTGTGTGTGCCTAAGATCCCAGGAGGAAAAGGAAGGAGAAGGGATTGTGGTGTGGCCTTCCCCTGGAGGGTGGTGATTTCTCACTTTCCCTCTCACTATCTCTGTTTCGTTCTCCAGTGAACACACATACCATAAGGCAAACATTTCTCAAAAAAAGAAAGAAAGAAAGAAAGAAAGAAAGAAAGAAAGAAAGAAAGAAAGAAAAGAAAAGAAAAGAAAAGAAAAGAAAAGAAAAGAAAAGAAAAGAAAAGAAAAGAAAAGAGGCATAGAAATATAAAGTAAAACTACTAAGGTTGGCATGGATGTTGGAGAATCTGTTAAAGGTTAAAGATTTGGGTGCTTTATTGTCAGTAATCTATAGAAAGACATCAGGGTGGACTGACATGCTTGATGTTTTACGAAGATCACTTTGTCTATAAGACAGAGAATGGATAAGGCAGAACAGAACTGGAAAGCAGGAAGACAGAAAGGAATCTATACTGGGGAACCAGCAGTTAGCGTAATGGCTATGTTGCTGGACTCCCACGTAGTCGACCGCGGTTTGCGTCCCAGACCCGGTGGCTTAAAACTCACGCTGGGCACATGTGCGTGCGTGCCCAAGATCCCGAGAGGAGAATGGAGGAGAAGGGATTGCGGCGTGACCATCCCCCTGGGGGGTGATTTCTCACTTTCTGTCTCTATGTCTCTGTCTGTCTGTCTGGCGAATGCACACGCCCTATAGCGAAAACCTCTCAAAAAAAAAAAATTTAAAAAAAAAAAAAAAATAAATAAATAAATAATAAAAATAAAAATAAAATTTAAAAAAAAAAAAAAAAAAAAAAAGAAAGGAATCTATACTGGTATATCATGAAATAAAAGGGTAGCTTGGACTGGAGTCACAGAGTGAAGGTAGGGAGAGCGGAAACAGATTTGGAAAATATTTAAGGAATTAACATTGCCACTGTTTAAGAATTGGCCATAGAAAGGTTGAGAAGGGAGGTATTGTCAACAGTGACTTCAAGGTTTCTTGAGTCTGTTTTGAAAAGAAAAACAAAAGTTCACTCTATTTTATTCAAGACTCTTGAATCTCCACTACAGAATTAAGCCCTTCTTTTTGATATTTGTAAAGATGCCCTTTAGTAAATGAGCTATATTCTTTCTTTTTTTTTTAAGAGATATTTTTGCTATAGGGCGTGAACGCTTGCAAAAGAGACAGACACAGTAAGTGAGAAATCACTCCCCATGGGAAATAGCCATGCTGCAGTCCCTTCTCCTCCATTCTCCTTTCAGGATTTGGCCATGTACACACACACACCAGGTGGGAGTTTTCAGTCACCAGGTCTGGTATTCTAACTGCAGTCAACTATGTGGGAGTCCAACAATGTAATCGTTACATCACCTGCTGGTCCCACTGAACTATGCTTTTGGTAGATGGGATTATGATTTTTCCCAAAGTGCTTCATGAGATTCTTTTCTTTATAATGGGATGGTTGAGGGTCTCTTAAGGGGGAAAAAAAAAAAAAAAAAAAAAACACTAGAAAAACCAGTGGTTAGTAGGTAGTGATGAGATGTGTTCACAGACCCTCTGCACTTATTGGTAGGAAATAACCTATTCTATGGAACGTTTTTACCATTTCTGACAGTTTCATTAGACAAGTAAAGTTAGTGTTGTCAGGAAAGCTAAGCTTCTTTCTCCTCAGATCCAGAAAATCATTCTGGATTTTCTTAGTCCAAAAAAATCTTCCTTGGTACATTTGCACAAAAGACCCTGGAACGCTATCTTTAGGAAGATCTACTTGCAAGGTTTCTGCTTATCTGTTGTTTCAAAA
Organism: Tupaia tana; assembly: GCA_026018925.1. Taxonomy (NCBI): domain Eukaryota; kingdom Metazoa; phylum Chordata; class Mammalia; order Scandentia; family Tupaiidae; genus Tupaia; species Tupaia tana. Next base: position 196,147,737 of record JAKSZU010000006.1, on the reverse strand, counting down.
CTCACTGGCAAATACCTCTTTACACTGATATAAAACTTTTTTCCTGAATAACAAGAATGCTTCACTCTGCCTAAACTGTATAAACATGATTTGTGCTAAACACCTGCTCTTTTTAAGAGGTCTGAAGTTGTGGTACATGCTATACAGAGGATGCCCCTGGGACCCATCCAATAAACATCTGGGTGCTGAGTCTTTACTGAGCTTCCCTAGCAGGTAACGTTGCATGCATATTACAAATCGCTGGCTGAGGGAATCAATGACATTCTCTGTGACTCCACTGGGCTACAACTCCTGGTGACTTGTGCCTGGTTGCCTCTGAACTCTGCCCCTTGTGCTTTCTTCCTTTGCTAATTTTGATTTCTTTTTACTTTTCTTAAAAAGATTATTCTATTAAATTTATTTATTTATTTATTTATTTATTTATTTATTTATTTGACCAGAGAGGGATAGAGCAAGAGCAAGAGTGAGAGAGAGGGAAAGTGAGAAAGCAAGCCACTAGGTCTGGGACTTGAAGTGTGGTCGGCCATGTGGGAGTCTAGTACCCTTAGCCACCACACCACCTGCCAGCCCCGATTTATATTTGCTTTAGTAAGTATTTGCCATGAGTATAACTACACGTTGTGTTTCATGAGTCCTTATAGGGAATCAGCACACTTGAAGGTGGTCTTGGGGATCTCTGACATAGCAAGTTGTTAAAAGTGTTATCTCACTCTCACCTAAGTTATTCTTGTGGAGAGTCCCTGGGCATGGATTATTAATATAATGATTCATGACAGTGAGGATCTTGTCACATAATTTTGGTGATTAGTTAGGGCAACTTCATATAGAAAGTATTCAGTTGGGAAAATTCATTTTCGATGTTGAAAAGATATACAGCGATGGAATGTAAAAAGTAAGAAAAGAAATAAATAAAAAAGAAAAAAATGAATGAGAATGAACAAAATGTAATTTTAAAAATTAAAAAAAGCATTCCTTTAGTAGATCTTGAATTTTCCAGATTTACCTGAAGAAGACTGAAATATGATAAGAAACATGATTTTATATGGGTTCAGCTCCAGGAGTATATAAGTGAAAATGTCATTAATAAAAGTCATTTGGACTTTATTTTGATTAATTTTACTATTAGTCACATTCACATTTTGATGTTGTATTCAGACCACAAAAGTTTTCCAAGAAAAGACTCTAGGCCTTAATATATTTTGTAAACAAAGCTAAAATAGCTCATTGAAATATGGTGAAATGGTCAAGATACAGGAAGCAACTGAAAACTGTTTCATGCTGAAAGCTTCTTGTGCCACATAAGCTAGAACAGCATTAATACTATTGTTGACAGTGAATGACCCCTGGGTTTGAATTGTGATGACAGCAATGGCAATGCCCTTTCATTCAGGTAATTACTAAGCCTCTAAAAGCGCTTTGTGTGTGTGAGGGCCAAGACTCTTATTCCTTTCAGAAGCCTTTATTACCCTGCACAAATTTAGCACTCATTCTCTAATACCCTGCTTTATCAAATTCTCATAAAATATCAATAACATGCCGTGAAGAATTTTTTTACATTTTTTTCTCCATCTGGAGCCATCACAGAGTTCTTCAATCTCTGGCTATTATTTTTCAGTTGAAACACACTAGGCTATCTTTTAAAGTATACTCTCCAATCTACCTCTCCCCTGGCCTATGATTGGAGGACTGTGTGTGTGTGTGTGTTCCTACTAAAAGTGTTCTCTGGTAAGGAGAAAGACTAATTTACGAATATTAGCCGAAATTTTGCTACACGTGATTTTGAGAACTCATTCTTAAGCCTTCCTAAGGTGTGAAAACAAACGCTAAGAATTTACCAAGTGGTATTACTTGCCTATTGCACATACTAGCTCATTTAAACCTCACCAAAGCGTATGAGGAATGTGCTGTTGTGATCTTCATTATACCTGTGAAGAAACAAGTCACAAAGCTGCTAAACCGCTTGCCCAAGGTCGCAGCACATGGGCAGAGCCAGAGTGGGAGGGGTCAGGCTGGTTCTAGAGCCTGAGCTCTTAACCTGGGGACTTGCGGCCTCAAGCCTCCTTCTCCTGTTTTTCAACCTCAACATCTCAGTAATGAGTCTGGCTCCTGGAAACTGCACTTTGTTCTTTCCTGCAGCTCTGTGTTTGCCTCCCTGGTTGCCCTTGATGTGCCTTGTCCTACGCATTCTCATCTTGTGATGCTCGCCACTCATGCTCTCTCTTCCATAAAAGCTTTTCACAGTCTGATAGGCAGCCTGAGAAACACCATGCAGGCAGCGTAGGAACAACCGTTGCCCGTGGGGCTCCGGCTGGGAACAAAGTGTGAAGGATTATTTCTGTTTCCCTTACTTCCAATAATTTAGACTATCTTACCCTAGTCTGAAGAAAGGGAACTCTACCAATGTTTCTAGACGTCCAACATGGAACAATGCAATTCTGAAAGACAAAAATTTTGACAAAATAGGGCTTGGCATTGCTTGCCCACTGTCGAATCTATATTCATACTTTGGAATGTGTCAGACAGTTTTAAACACAAGCCGTCAATTTCTAGTGGAAGGCTTTAGAATATTTTCCCTTCCAGTGAAATAAAATAATCCTCATTAAAATGTTGTCTTATGGTTCAGATGATTAGCCAGTACTATATTCTCTGAATTCAAGAAGCCTGACATTTTGTAGGTGCATAAAATTCCACTAACTATGACTTGTTTTGTTAACCAAAATCTCCCTAGCTTATCAGTACAGGATTCCATTATTTGCATAGTTAGAACCTTCTGGATGCTTCTCAGTTATGTCACACCACTTCTTTCCCAGACTCCAGTTCTCAGAGATAAAAGGTAGCTCAAAATGAATCAGAAGTATTTATTGTTTAGAATCATCACATCCTCGAATATCTATGATATGAACCTGACCACAAGTATTGTTCATGTTCGTCTTCTTGTAAATGTAGTTATTTTTAATATTTTTCTCCTCTTTTCTAAATGACTTTCCAAGTTCATTTTCCAAAATGTCAATTCTACAAAATAAAAGAAATAAAGACAGGAACAAATTTAAGTTAATGATCACACCAACCACCTGAATATATTCTTCATATAAATATTAAAATACAAATGGTAACTATGATTACACCTCAATTGTTTATATATGAATTCTCTTGGAACTTTTAAGAAAAACTTGAGAGGGTGAGCCAGTGCTTAGAGCCTGGGAGCAATGTTGGGACTTTCCACACACCATTGCCCCCAACTCCAGAGCTCTGGGCCTCTTTGGGTGAACCTGCACTCACTCGGGGTCACAGAGCAACTTTGGGGCTTGAGGCACACCATCATTGCCCACCACTCTGGTCGTCTGGGCTAGTCCCACCCTGCTACCCACTTGGATACTTAAGTCTGGTCTGAACAGGCCTCCTTGGGTGAGTCCACACTTGGGCCTGGGAACTACATTGGGACTTTTGGCATACCAACCAGCAAGCTGTGTTTTGTGTAGTGTGTGACTTGACCCTCTTCACTAAGTTATATCTCCTTAGCTTGTTACCACCTTATCAAAAGCTGAACATTTGGCAAAGGAGTGAAGCACCTGAAATTATTCATAACTCCTCTGATCTGTCCAGTAGGAACACACCTAGGAACTAAGGGTGAATTTTCCTCTACCAGTATTACAGAATCTACTCCAATAAATAGAAAAAGCAAGTACTGCATCAGATGACTAGAAAACAGCACAGATCTCAAAGAAACATGAGAAAATGAGGTGGTAACTCTCCCCCAAGTGAGCATAGTAGCCCCTCACCAACAGTGGATAGCACAAGAAATACACAGAAATGTAAGAAAAAGAATTCTGAATATTCATAGTGACAACTCAATGAGATGCAAGAGAAAACAATCAGTTTCAGGTAATGAGAAAATCATTTCAGGATATGAAAGAGGAATTCCATAAAGAAGTAGACACCCTAAAAAAGAATGAAACAGAACTTCTGGAAATGAAGAATACAATAAAAGTAATTAAAGTCTCTCTAGAAAGCATTCACAGCAGATTGGACCATATAGAAGAAAGAATTTCTGACCTTTAAGACAAAGTCTCCAACATAGACCAAACCACCAAAAAGAAAGAATAAAACAACCAAAAAAAAAAAAAATGAAGACACACATATGTTGATATGTGCAATTCTAGAAACCATGAAATGTCCAAATATCTGTATAATGGGTATTCCAGAGGTGAAGAATGTGCTAATGGCATGGAAAACTTCTTTTACGAAATAGTATCTGAAAAGTTTCCAAACTTAGAGAAATTTAGACCCAAGAAATAGAAAGGACCCCAAATAGAGTCAACATAAAAATGATCCTTCCCCCAGCACATCATAGCCAGATTGGTAAAAGTTAAAAACAAATACTCAAAGAATGGCAGGGCCAGCAGTTAGCGTAATGGCTATGTCGCTGGACTCCCACGTAGTCGACCGTGGTTTGAGTCCCAGACCCAGTGGCTTAAACTCACGCCGGGCGCATGTGCGTGCGTGCCCAAGATCCCGAGAGGAGAATGGAGGAGAAGGGATTGCGGCGTGACCATCCCCCCTGGGGGGTGATTTCTTGCTTTCTGTCTCTCTGTCTCTCTCTGTCTGTCTGTCTGATGAGTGCACATGCCCTATAGCAAAAACCTCTCCAAAAAAAACAAAAAAAAACAAAAAACAAAGAATGGCAAGGGAGAAATGTCAAGTTACTTAAAACGATTATCCCATTAGGCTAATGTCAGACCTCTCAACTAAAACAGTGCATGCAAGGAAAGAATCGAAAGATATTCAAAACGTGAAAAAAAAATTTCAACCAAGAATACTATATCCAGCAAGATTTTTGTTCAAATGGGAAGAACAAATAAAAGTATTCTCAGATAAACAAGAACTTAAAAAATTCACCAATAATAGACCAGCTCAACAAGAAGTACTAAGTGTTGTAGCAGGATAACTAAAGAGACAATCAGAAATAGGAAAACAAAAAACAACTGGGAAAATGACTAATAAAATGATAGGGATAAATCTGCAAATATCAATAATGTTGAATGTTAACAGATTAAATTCTCCCATTACGTGAAGCAGACTGGCTGAACGGAATCAAAAATAGAACCCATTTATATGCTGCTTATAAGAAACACACCTCACTGATAAGGACATACATAGACCGAAAGTGAAGGGTTGGGAGAATATATTCCATGCAAATAGAACCAGAAAGAGGCTGGAGTAGTGATACTGGTATCAGACAAAATAGACTTTAAGATGAAAAATGTAAGAACAGACAAAGTAGGACATAATATAGTACTAAAAAGACTTGTTCACCAAGAAGATACAACACTTGTAAATATCTATGCATCCCACACTGGAGCATGTAAATACATCAAAGAGAGACTGTTAGAACTCAAGGGAGAGATAGACTACAATACAATAATTTAAGGGGATCTCAACACTCCACTGACTCCTCTGGACAAATATTCTAAACAAAGAATAAACAAAGAGATACAAGACCAAAATTATACCATACATGAAATGGATTTGACAGGCATCTGCAGAGTATTTCACCCAACTACTACAAAATATACATTTTTCTCACCCCCACATGGACCATTTTCAAAGATTGACTACATGATAGGACACAAAACAAGCCTTTATAAATTCAAATGTATAGAAATTATATCTAGCATCTTTTCTGACCATGATAGAATTAAACTTAAAATCAACTAGAGAAAGAGCCCCCGAAAATTCACAGACAAATGGAAACTAAACAACTTATTCCTGAATGATTTGCCGACTACCAAAGAAATTAAGACAAATCAAAAGGTTCATAGAAACCAATCATAATGAATAAACAAGTGTTTATAACCTATGGGACACAACAAAAGCAGTCATAAGAGAGAAATTCACAGCAATTAGTGCCCACAAGAAAAAAGCAGAAAGGTAACAAATAAACAATCTAATGATACAACTCAGGGAACTGGAAAGGTAGCAACAACAACAACAACAACAAAAACCAAAAATTCCAGGAGAAAAGAAATAATAGAGATTTGAGTAGGAATAAATGAAATGGAGAATAAAAGAACTATACAGAAAATAAACAAAACCAAAAGCTGGTTCTTTGAGAATATAAACAAAATTGACACATTGTTAGTTAGATTAATCAAAAGAATAGAGAAAGGAACCAGACAAATCGAATCAGCAAGGAAGCAGGCATTATTATAACGGATATAACAGAAATACAAAATATCATCAGAGAATACTATGAGCTACTGTATGCCTGACAACTAACAATAAAACCTAGATGAGGGGGACAAATTTCTGGACTTGTATAACTTACCAAGATTGAATCGGGGAGAAACACAAATTCTGAATGGACCCATAAGAAGCAATGAGATGGAATCAGTAATAGTTTCCCAACAAGGAAGAGCTCAGGACTCGATGGCTTTACTTCTGAATTCTACAAAACATTAGAAGATGAATCAACCTAATTTTCCTTAAACTGTTTCTAAAAATTCAGAAGGAAAGAACCTTCCCAAATTCGTTCTATGAAGCCTCCATCACCTTAATTCCAAAACCAGAAAATGACATGACAAAAAAGAGAAAACTTCAGACCCATATCCCTGATGAATATGGATGCAAAAATTCTCAAGATACTAGAAAACCATATTTAACAACATATTAAAAAGATTATACATCATGACCAAGTAGGCTTCATTCCAGGAATGCAAGGATGATTCGACATATGCAAAACAATAATGTAACACATTAACAAAAGGAAAGATAAAAACCACATAATCATATCAATCGAGGTAGAAAAATCATTTAATAAAATACAACATCCCTTCATGATTAAGACTCAGCAAAATTGACATAGAAGGGACATTCCTCAGCATAATGAAAGCCATCTATGAAAGCCATACTGAATGGGGAAGAGCTGAAAGATTTTCCACTAAAAACTGGAACAAGACAAGGCTGCCCACTTTCTACACTCCTTTTTTAATATAATACTGGAAGTTTTAGCTAATGCAATTAGACAAGAGATTCAAATAAAAGTCCTCCAAATAAGAAAAGAAGAAGTGAAGTTTTCTCTATTTGTAGATGATATGATTATACATAGAAGTCCAAAACAATTCCCAAAAAACTCCTGGAAGTGATAAATGAATATAGTAAAGTGGCATGATATAAAATCAACATACAAAAATCTACAGCATTTTTATACACCAACAATAGACAAACTGAGACAGAATTGAAGAAAGAAATCCCATTTACAATAGCCACAAAACCAATAAGATATCTAGGAATAAACCTTACCAAAGATGTCAAAGTTCTCTACAGGGAAAACTATAACACACTAGAAAAATATTGTAAGTGATTTAAAAAAAGTGGGAAAACATCTTCTGTTCCTAGGTCAGAAAACTTGATATAATCAAGAAGTAAAACTTACCTCAATTACTCTACAATTTAATGCAATCCTAATCAAACTACCAGGGATATTTCTCACAGAAATAGAAAAAAAGTCACAAAATTTATCTGGAAATATAAAAGGCCCTGTATCACCAAAGCAATACTGTGCAAGGGGAGTAAAGCAGGAGGCATCCCACTCTTCCCAACCTCATAACATATTACAAAACTGTGATAATTAAAACAGCATATGATTGGTACAAAAACAGACAGACAGACTGATGGAACAGAACCTAGAATCCCAAAATGAACCCCAAAATATACAGTCAACTGATCCTTGACAAAGGGCATAATACAATCTAGTAGGAAAAAGAAAATCTCTTCAGTAAATGGTGCTGGTAGAACTAGATATCCACCTGCAGAAGAATAAAACTGGATCCTTATCTCTTACCACTAAACAGAAATGAACTCAAAATGGATTGAAGATCTAATTATAAAACCTCAAAGTATAAAGTTACTGGTGGAAAACATAGGAACACTCTTAGAGATCTTGCAATGAGCAAAGACTTCTTAAAGAAGACTATCAAACCACAGGTAATAAGACAAATGGGACTATATTAGGCTGAGAAGTTTCCGCACAGCAAAAGAAATAATAAGTAGAATGAGAAGACAACCTTCAGAGTGAGTGAATATATTTGCAAATTATATTATATCCCCAGATAAGGGACTGATAACCAGAGTATGCTCAAAAAGTGTATGCACACACACACACACACACACACACACACACACACACAAAATCAATCTAATTAAAAGATGGGAAAATGAACTGAACAGTCACTTCTCCACAGAAAACATACAAATGGCCCAAAAGCATGTGAAATCATGTTCAACATTTCTTATCATAAGGGAAATGCAAATAAAAACCACAATGAGATATCACTTAACCCCTTTAATTAAGTCAGGATGGTTTAATTAAAAAAATAAATAAGGATAAGTGTTGGCAAGGCTGTGGTTCAAAGGTCTCTCCTACACTGTTGATGGGAATGCAAATTAGTACAACCACCTTGGAGAACAATATGGAGATTTCCTCAGAAACCTACAAATAGAACTTCCATATGCCCCAGTAATTCCACTCTTAGGTATTTATCCAAAGGATAGAAAAAAATCAGAAAAACACATGTTTACTGCAACATTATTTACAATCGCTAGGACATGGAATCAACCCAAATGTCCAAAAATAGATGGTTGGATTGAAGAAATGTGGCATATGTTCTCTATGGAATACTACACCACCATGTAAAAAAACAATGAGACCCTGACATTCGATACGAAGTGGAAGAATATGGAAGACATAACGCTAAGCAAAGCAAGCCAGACAATTAAAGACAGACTTTGTATGACCCCACTCAATATATACAGATCGTCTGTGCTCTCTAGCAGTAACTGAAAGTTTGGGAGGTACAGAAGCAGAGAGGACAACAGTACATACTAAAGAAAGTAACGATGGGATAATATGAGGGTGTGTAATGGAGAGAGGGGAACAGGGAAAGAAATAAAAAGGTATGTTTAATTGACAAAAAGAGGAAAAGCTATTTGCTCACGACAATGTATATAGTAATGTCTTTACCTTGACTGACATACATAGTTTTGGTGCTGGAAAAAGCAATGTTGTACACTGTAAAGATAAATGTGATGGAGTGTTAATTAAAATAAAATAAAAAAAAGAAAAACTGAAGATTAGTCACAGTCATTTGATGGGGAAAATAAAGCATATGTAATACTTCAGGATATCGTTTATCTATAAATGTGAAATTGTATCTTACCTTATCAGCCTTAGATTCCACAAAGAATAAGGATTACATATGAAAACACAATGGACTCCATATTTTAAAATTCAATGATTGAAATCTGACTCATATTTACTGAACATCTATAATATGAAATGCAATAGTTATATAAATAGACAGTAATAAGGTAAATACGTAGAAAATATTACAGTCAAATGAATGGAGAGATGGATTCAACATTCATTTCTATGTGTAATGAGTGATTAATATATCTCCAGTTTTCACTTTTTCCCTTGAACTCTTGATAGATTTGGACAGGTAACAGGTGTTTTCAATTCAACATGTCTGAAAAGTCTTAATTTCATACCTTAATAATATATTCCCTTTCATTCCCACCACCCTCTAAATCTGTTTCTTCCCTAGTATTCTACTTAACAGCTATTTGTCTCACTATTCATTCAAGTAGTTTCCCAGTCTCAAAACTTATGCACCACCCAGGATTCCCTTTCTCAACACTCCTTTCTTACATTCAAACTATTAGTGAATCTTGTCAGTGTATCTCCAAAATCGATACTAAATCTCAACCCTTCACTATTTTCATGACGATGTATTCCCCTCTGGACAGTGGCATTCTATTTATTTTTCCCAGTCTCTATTCTCTTTTTCCACAACCAATTCGGAAACAGCAAAAAGTAGGATCTTAATAAGTAATCTTACTGTTTCTCTGATAATACAATGCTTCCATTGCTTCTTGTTACAATGAGAGTAACATTCACATTTTTGTTTGTTTTGTTTCGTTTTGGTGATGATCTGAAGAAGCCTCTAGTGTCTGGTTCCTGCTTGCTTGACCCAGGTTCTCTTGAACTGCTCATTGTCATGTGCATCCTCCAAGCAGATCATTTTCCAACATGCCAAGTTCTTTCTCCTAAGACTTTTCACTAATTCTTCTCTCTGTCCAGGAAGCCACTTCCCAGTCCTTTGGTCAGCGTCTTTTCACAGGTGCATCTCTGTACCAATGCCACCTTACAAGAGAGGTTGCCTTTAACCATACCAATAAAATAGCTACCATCACCACCCAGTTCATTAGCCTGCTTGATTTTCTTCAAACCACCTGTTTTTATTATCTGAAACTATGCAGTTGTAAATGTACCTATTTGTTCAATAGTTTTCTTTTAAATACAATGTAAGCATCATCAGGCAGCATCCTTTTCGGCTTTATTTATTTATTCTGTGTTTTCAGTGCCTAGCATAGGGTTGGCCACACTCTAGAAGCTTAAAAAGTATTTGCCAAGTAAATAAATAAATAGGTTATATCAGATCATTTGTACAACTACCTTGTAAGGTGAGTAGCATCACTTACAAAATTTCCGGAATATAAAATGAACTTTCTAGGGCCAGCAGGTGGCATGGTTATAAAGTCCCTGGACTCTCACATGGCTGACTGTGGTTTGAATCCCAAACTTGGTGCCTGTCTGTCTCACTTTCCCTCTTTCTTTCATTGTCTGATGAGTGCACATGCCCTACAGTGAATTTAAAAATAATAACGAATGAATTAAATTAAATAAATAATTCTCTCTCTCAAAAAAAAATAATAATCAGCTTTCTAAAATCACTCCTGGGGGCCCGCAGGAGGCATGGTAGTTAAGGCAGCTGGATCCCACATGGCCAACTATGAGTTAGAGTCCAGGACAAGAGGCTTGAAAATCATGCTGGATGTGTGTGCATGCATACCTAAAATCCCTAGAGGAGAATAAAGAAGGCCATTCCCCTGGTGGCTCTCACTTTCTCTCTCCCTATTTCTCTGTGTGTCTCTCTCCTGCAAGGACACATGCCCTATGGCAAAAATCTAAAATAAATAAATAAATAAATAATAATCACACCTGTTTAAACTTGGAACTCTTCACGCAATAGCTAGGTTCATTCCCATCAGTGATTATTCCTCTCAAAAGTTTCTCCACAGGAAGGAGACAGTTGATTGATGTTTGAATTAAACTATATGACTTGGTACATTCCTAGTCAACCTAAGGAATAAGTCAACTTTCCATATGCCTTAAAGATCACACTGTGGGGGACCAGTAGGTGGCATGGTGGTTAAGGCACTGGACTCCCACATGACCGACCATCATTTGAGTCCTGAACCTGGCTGCTGGCTTTCTCACTGCCTACCCCCTCCCCCTTTGTCTCTCTCTGTGAGCACTTGCATGCTATAGCAAATTAAAAAGAAAATAATAATTATAAATAAAATTAAATAAATACTTAAAACAAAAGACTATACTGTTTCAGGACAAAGACTTGAAGATTTATTATTGCTAATGTGGAATGAGAACAATGCAAGAACTGCAAATTAACTGGGTTAAGATTTCAGTTATGCTGTTCTCGAGAGCCCAGCCCTAAATGAGAAAATAAATGAGTAGAAAATGTAAGTGAAAAGGAGCAGCTTTCATCTGGGACACACAGCAAGTGTAATTGAAACTGTAGGTATGTGTCAATCACTTCTGGAGAATCTCAAAGCCAGGAGACCAGAGGTATTCGAGAAATGAGTCATCACTACAAGAACAGAGAACTGCAGTAGGGACAGAAAATATGTCACCACTGCTTTGGGATTTACATCCGTTACCATCTATTCACTTCAACTGTCTCTGTGGGACTTCATATCGGATCTATGAATTAATATCATAGGTAGGTATCCATTGCATTCACCAGTCTAATGAATGTTTCTGATCAACATCTTTGAGTTTTATTTTATTTTTTGACTAGAATGATTTTATTTTAAAAAATCTATTTATATTTTATGCATTCAACCACTGTATATCATTACAGCTTATAAAATGAATGCTCCCACCATGAAAACGCTTTGTATTAAAGATAAAATGTTAACCGTATTATCATACATGTTATCATCCACAGGTAATTTTCCATTTTTGTGTTCCTTAAATGTTTTGCTTCTTTTTTCTCCTTGATTCCCTTCCTCTCACCCTTCCCTGTTTCCCCCCTCCTCCCACACTATCTCTATTATCTGCAATTGTCCTAGATCAATTCTTACGGTTGTCATAAAGCAAAGACTCCTAGTTCTTTTTACAATAATTTTTACTGAGAAATATCAATCTGCTCATAATAATAGGGACTTCACTAAAGAGGGACAACATGGCCTACCGCAGAGGTCAAAGATCTCAGTTATGGTGAAAGACAGTAATTAGGGATACCAATAACTATTCACTACCAGTTTTGTGGAATGGCTGAGGTGCAAATAAACTTATAAAAATCTGTCAGGGTTATCGTACCCTCTAAAGAGAAGCAAAACGTATAAGCCTAATAGAGCATCTATTCTTGTTTCCTGAGGGCACCCTTAATTCTTTTGGGGAAAAAAAAATCCCTTGATAAGATGGTATATCCAGACACCTTCTATCCCAGTGAATTACGTCTCTCTATGTCTTCAGTTTTCTCTTTGGTTGTTATTCTGGCTCCTAAGAAGTAAAATTAAGTTTCATTTTTTAGTCTTAAATATAATATTTACCAAGTAAAAGAAAGATATGCTTTAGCATCCTAGATGATTTACTTAAAACTACAAAATAAGCTTGCCCTCTCTTTCTTTCCTGACTAACTGATATTTTCTGCGCAGTATGCTCTTGGTTACTGAGTGACCCCATTGTGAGAGCCTTAAGTGTTTCAACCTCTGCAAGACACAGTCCTGAGTAGCATGCAGTTAAAGACCGAGGAAACCAAGTGTCCCAAAAGGTCTTTGTCTTGAATTCTTGACTCAGAACAAACCTGACAATAATATCTCACAGGAGACCCTCCCTCATACTGCCTGGTACCAGGAAAATAGCACAATGACATCACAGAAACCTTTCTGGAAAAAGCTCCTGGGTTTCTACCCCAAGAAATTCACCTTGTCACATTCCAACCCGCCTACAAAGCCCTATTGCTTTTCAGTCATGGAGATGGAACTTTATGAGTCTTGAACACTACTGCTCCTTTGGTCGATACCTTCCTCAACTAAGCCTTCCTCTCTGCAGACACTGGTTGCCTCAGCAGCTGGCTTACTGTCTGACTAGGGGTCAGTCTCGGGCTGTACATGTGTGTGGTAACTACTGTGCTAGCTCCCTGATGCTCCAGCTAACTACCTGCTGTGCTACCTTCTGTTGCTTACAACCAAAGAACCCTAATTTAATTTTATTTTTATTCTCCCTGACAAATGTGGATTTAGTATTCAGGTTTCAGAATGAGAACATGCATATCTTTTCTCCAATTTAACCATAAGACATGCACAGAGGTAGAAGAATAACTTAGAGGTCCCTTACAGAATTTTATTCACAGAAGAAAGGAACATTCACCAAAAATTTTAGCATTACTGAAGACATGTATTAAGTTCCCATTGTATGCCAGGACCTTGGGATAAGTCTTAGAGATGGGGGAAAAAAATCTAGTCTTATTTTAGACTCTTAAAAGTTGTCAAATGGATTCTAAAACTGTTAGAAATCCCAAAACTCCTGCTAAAGAAATTTCACATAGCCATGAAAAAAACAAATAACAGAAAAACAGCTGCAGAAATTTGAGGTGCCGTGCTTCTCTTTACTCTCAACAAAAGAAGCTCTGCTGTATCCTAAGGGCCTGAGGCTTCAGCAGTGAACTTTCCAAGCAGGAGAGGAGCCAGATCTCCATACTGTGGGATCAGCAGAGAAGTTGCTGGGACACGTGGTGAGAGGCCACTTTTCCGCAAGGTCCAGACACAAGAAAAGGGCTGGCTATATGTTACACAAGTGAGGGAGATACTGGCACTAACTTCTGTTGACATTGTCTAAGTGAGGGTCAGAAGTTAATGCGGGTGGTATGATTGCATGTGAAAAGCCAGCAATGACTTCTGCCTCACACCTTGCTATTGGTGAGAGCAATTTAGTCCTGCACACAAGCAATAATGTGGAATTGCCTATATGAGACACCTTAAAGAAAAGCCAGATGCCCCTCCATTTATAACAGTGAAAAGGCATTTATTATCTTGCCTTAAGGCAAGTAGAATTCCTTCTTTTTCAAACACTGGAGTCCATCATTCTATCACTCTCATCTTGGTTAGGAACTGAAGCCTCCCATCAAGGCGTTTAGACCTTGGCAGGCAGTCAAGGACACACACGCGTGCTCCTCTCGTCACCGAGAACGGCATCTCCGGCCTTTCTCAGACTCGCGTGGAGTCCTGCCTGCATTTATGCCTGGTGGACTGACCTTGACCTTCTCTGAGGTAGCAGGCTTGTGCCCTCCATGTTCCTGATGTCGATTTGCTTCATTGCCAATTTTGATAAATAAACCTTTAACCAACAACTGAGGTTCATAGCGTAGCATTGTAATTACAAATAATATATTTGAAGGAATAAAGGTTTGAGAATAAACACACCCCTGACACATTTCTTTTGTCTTGGCCTCCTTAGGTGAAACAAGTAGAAACTTTTTAATTGGGCTAGTGCAATACATGTTGCAAAATGAAATTTCCATTGTAGATAGAAAACATTTTGAAAATTAAAATGAATCCTATCATATATATATATATATGATAGGATTATATATATGTGTGTATATATATATATATATATATATATATATATATATATACACACACACGTATGAAAAGTATTAAGATATAAGTTAATTTAGCTAAATTTTTCAGTTTGCCTTATTTACTGAGGCTTAGGACATTGAAAGAGAGAGCAAAATTCAGTTGAAATTAAGTTTTTTAGAAATGATTGTGCCATTTGCCCAGATACAAGAATACCAGGTTCTGAGAATAATGCTCTTTTTTTTTTTGGAGAGGCTTTTGCTATAGGGCATGTGCATTCGCCAGACAGACAGAGAGAGACAGAGAGACAGAAAGTGAGAAATCACCCCCCGGGGGGATGGCCACACCGCAATCCCTTCTCCTCCATTCTCCTCTCGGGATCTTGGGCATGCACACACAAGTGCCTGATGTGTTTTAAGCCACTGGGTCAGGAACGCGAACCATGATCAACTACATGGGAGTCCGGCTACATAGCCATTGCGCTAACCGCTGGTCCCGAGAATGATAATGCTCTTGATTAGTGTGTCTTTATAGTCATAATAACAGTAACTTTTTTTTTTTTTTTTTTTTTTTTTTTTTTTTTTTTTTTTAGTTTTGTGCCGTAGTGTATGTACATTCACTGGAGAGAGAGAGAGAAAAGGAGAGAGCCAGACAGAGGGAAAGTGAGAATCTACCCCTGAGAGGGGAACCTCCCTCAATCCCTTCTCCTCTTGATTTAGGCATACATGCACACACACCCAGAGTGATTTTAAGCCGCCACATTCAGAATTTGAACCACACCATCAGCTAAGTGGGAATCCAGTGCCTTAACCACCATGCCACTAGCTGGCCTCCAGAGTCATAATAACACTTTATAACTTTATACCACTTTAGAGTTTACTAGGAATCTGTACTCTTTAATCCTTTATTCTGTTAAAAAGAGGATGCAGTCCTGTTTTTTTTTTTTCTCTCATAATATGAGATGACTAAAAGTAGCAACACAGAATAAAAATATATCAACATATGGAAAATGGGTCGGTTTGTTTGTTTTGTTTCTTTAAATTACAGTTTACAAGCATTTCCGATTCATCACACATACACTCACATTTGTTAGCTGTTATTACAGTAGCTATTATGCTAATGGCTAAACAGATGGGAACCTAACATGGGTTTTCTAAAACCTGTTTCCTTTGGGTAGTTCCTTCTGTAGTTCTAGCTGTGCTGAGTTTAAGCAGTAAGATTGCTAGACAGCTATTTATGTCACCGGTTTTGGGGAGAGGCAACTAGTATTTGTTGAGTACCTACTCTGCAGCACACACTGCCCTGAAACATTTCTGTTTGCTGTCGAATTAAATCTTCATGGTGATGTTGAGTGGTAGGCAGTGTCTCTGTGATCTGAGGAAACTGAGTCACCAGGGTTACCTAGTTTTGCAAAGGCTACCCAGTTATTCTTCCTAGCTCCAGGACCCAAATCTATATCTGTTTGACTTCATGCTCTTTCTACTGCTTGCTAAACATTAATTTAAAAAAAAAATAATAAAGTACCCCTAACGGCAGAGAAGAGTGAATATCCACCCCTAGGGAGTCGGGGGTGTAGTTCAAAGGGAATCACAGCTAGTGTGAAATTTCTTTGAAGTTTCATCTTTTATCTTTAACATGCATACACTCTACCCCATAATATATCTATATTTGTTTTAATATGAAATATGTTTGCTTTCCCAAATCTTCCAGTGAAACTGAAGCCCCAGAAATATGCATTGTGTTTATCCTGTGGCTTCTAGAGTCCCCTGTGGGTGCTGTGGTATGAGAAGCGCAGCCATTCACAATACAGCCTCTCAAAACATGAGGGAAGCCATGCTAGTCCTATGGACTTTAATGTGAAATCTCAATTTCCCACAGTGGTTCTTCAGAAGAAGTCACAGTTTAAATATTCCCTTCGATGCCGTCCGCAGCACCCTAGCCTTCCCTTTCAGTAGCGTTTCAATAGTCCTAATCACAGCAACACTTTTTCCATCATATTTGTAATGACTTGATTACGACCTCACTGTCCCATAAAACTATGCACTCCATGAAGCAGAACTCGTGTGTGGGCACTTACATACCCCAGCATCCAGAAAATAGTAACTCCAAATGCAAACGTGTTACCAAAATAATTGATGCATTTTATTTGTAAAACCTTTTCCTACAGACTCAGAGTAAGAAATAACATAGGTGAAATAGACCTCCCTCCGTCATTATAGAGCCCATATAGATTGGATATTATATAAGAGCTACGTCTTCTAACTCTGCTCACAGAACTAATTTATGCAGTGGTCCTAGACAGGAAATAGTCAAAAAGCAGATAGTAGCAAAATGGGTGAGAAAATGCTCATGGTGTCACCTTCTCATCTGGAATATGCATATGAGCAGATGTCAGGGTTTCCAAAGTCCAGGTGCTCACCCTTGGCATGCGTGCAAGCCCACATCTGAATATGTAGGCACCGGCTTATCCCAAAACTGGGCTTCAAAGAGTTCAAAACTGGTCTGTGCCAAACAGGTTTAGCAAGCTACTTGTAGCCTTAGGCAGGGATAGACCAGTTCATTTTTATTTATTTTTGTTGTTTATTTATTTGTGTGTTTGCTTTGCTTTGTTTGTTTACAATGGCAGCAAAGTCCTTGTGTAGACACTGTGGGGTAGCTAAGGGCAGACCTTAGTAATAGGAGGTTTGCTGAGATTTTAGTTCACCATGACATTGATGTACCGCATCCTTAGATAAGTCACCTCTTAGAATCTCTGTACCTATCCATGGTTAATTAGAAGCTTTCTTTTCTATGTTCCATTAGGATTTTATAGAAACTCTATGACATTTTCGATTTTGCCAAAGACCTAAATCAAAACATTTTCGAAGGAAATTCTCTATAGTCAATCTTTCCAGGGGATGCTATATGAGGGTAAGTTGGGAAAGTTGAATGCTAATTAAGATTCTGGATATTATCAGTGAAATACCAAGGGAAAATTCAAACTGGTGTGGCAATATATTAAGATATATATTGGGGAAAAACATAGATATTAATCAATTTCAGAAATAAATAGAGTTAATAATTTTAAGTGTAGATATTTAGACCAGCCATTAAAAGACAAAAGTAGAATGTGTAAATTTAAGTTTATTGATTCATTTCTCCACAGAGATAGAAAAACAGAAACCAGTACCTACAATAGGGTTTTTTTTTTTTTTTTTCTTTAAGAGGTTTTCGCTATAGGGCGCATGCGCTCGCCAGACAGACAGAGAGAGACATAGAGACAGAAAGCGAGAAATCACCCCCCGGGGGGATGGCCACACCGCAATCCCTTCTCCTCCATCCTCCTCTCAGGATCTTGGGCACGCACGCACACGCGCCCGGCGTGAGTTTTAAGCCACCGGGTCCGGGACGCAAACCTCAGTCGACTACGTGGGAGTCCAGCGACATAACCATTACGCTAACTGCTGGTTCCCACCACAATAGGGTTTTAATGTTGCAGTCTACTAACAGTATAGTAAGCTCCAGACCATGGACACATGTGTGCCCAGGGTCTCAGGGACATCTTTGTGTTGCAAGATTTCTAGGTTGGTGGAGTTGGTGTTTCATGATCAGGAAGAATGAAAAGCATGGATAAAGGAAGGTTTAATAAAGCCAAGAGAGAGAAAAAGCTCCCAAGAGGGAAGGATCCCAAAAGTGAATTGCCAAAAGTGAGGGATTTTTAAGAGTCAGAGCAATGGGCTGGCTCTCTGATAAGGAAGTGGGCTTCAGAAAATAGTTACATCATGGGAACCAGCAGTTAGCGTAATGGCTATGTCACTGGACTCCCACGTAGTCGACCGCGGTTCGTGTCCCGGACCCGGTGGCTTAAAACTCACGCCAGGCGCGTGTGCGTGCGTGCCCAAGATCCCGAGAGGAGAATGGAGGAGAAGGGATTGTGGTGTGGCCATCCCCCCTGGAGGGTGATTTCTTGCTTTCTGTCTCTATATCTCTCTCTGTCTGTCTGGTGAGCGCACGGGCCCTATAGCGAAAACCTCTCCAAAAAAAAAAATAGTTACATCATAATCAAGGTGATGTGTCTCTCCTTACTCTGTGGGTCAGCAGATCATATCTGTATGCACTTTTGTTAGAATGTGTATCTATTTTAGTCAGCAAATAGAAACTATTGCCCTTAGCTAGAGTTGTTTTGAGCCCTAATGTAGCCAGTTCTTTGTTACAACTTAGCCATTGCCACTCCATCTTCGGTAAAGCTTACTGTGTCTCTATTGTGGGGCCTATATCCTATCTACACCTTTAATATCCCTTTCTCTTGCCTTATTTGGATGCAAACCCAGAACCTTCCCATGTGGGACAGCTTAACTTTACTACTGTGCTACTACCCAGCTGCAATATATAATTCATATTTTATTTTATTTTTTAATTTAATTAATTTATTTTTTTGCTAGAGGACATGTGCTCTCCCAAGAGAGAAAGAGAGGGAAAGGAGAAATCATACCCCATGGGAAATGGTCATGTGACAATTCCTTTTCCTCTATCTCCAGGCCCTGACAGCAGCCTGACTCTTCTCTTCACATTTTATATGATCCCAATACTCAACCTTCATTTTCTTTGTCTCTATATGTGCCCATACTCTTCCTCTACCTGGGAAGGCACAACCATCTCCTGAACGGATAAGATAGTTTTCAGGTTGCTATTTCTCCAAAATGTCTCAGCCTCCCTACGCTTTTAATGTCTTGCTGTGAAGCAAATTCTTTGCCTCAAAATTCACATATTGAACCCTTCACCTCTAACATGACTGCATTTGGAGATAGGGCCTTAAGGAAATAATAAAGGATAAATGATGTCTGAGGGTTGGGACCCTGAACTGGTCAGATAGGTGTCCTTATCAGAAAAGGAAGAGACCAGGCCTTGCTCACTCTGTCATATGAGGATTTAGAGAGAACACAGCTGTCTGCCAGCGGTGAAGAGAGTCCGTACCAGAAAACAAACCCAGAAGAACCTTAATCTTGGAATGTCTAGAATCCAGAGCTCCAAGAACATGGATGTATTTTGTTTAAGCTACCCAGTCCTTGATATTTTGCTATAGAAACCCCAATTTCTGTAACAAGACTCAGACATACTTCTCCAGGGCTCTTATGAAGCTCTTTTTTTTGTTTGTTTGTTTCTATAGGGTATGGTGCATTCACCAGAGAGATACAAAGAGAGAATGAGAGAGGGAAAGTGAGAACATCTCCCCCCCCACACACACCTTCCTGGTTATGGTCATGCTGCAATTCCTTCTCCTTCATTTTTGGCATACACATACATGTGCCCACTGTATTTTCCAAACTACCAGGTCCGAGACTTGAACTGCCTATGCGGCCTTGTGGGATCTGGCCACCTTAACCAATATGCCACCGGGCTGGCCCTGAAACTCTTTCATATCATGTAGCATGCTACATTATGTCATTAGTTTACTTCTCTTTCTCCCCAAATATTTTGAGAAATATCCAAATAAAGGTCCATTTTGTTCTTCTTTCCTAATTACTTACAAGAACTCAATGCAGATTAAATGGAACTGGACTGAATTGATTTCCAGATCTTGGAGAGAGGAAGTTTTGTAGAAACCTAGGATCTGACTTGTTTTTATCCTAGACAAGGTGAGTTAAATCCTACAAAGAGGAGGATTTCAGAAAAATCAGTGAACAGAGCATTTTACTCAAGAAAAAAAAAAAAAAGAAAGAAAAAGGTTATATATTTTATCACTTCCCCCTAGATCTTTAGACTAAAAAAAAAAAAAATGGAAAGGCAATTTTATCTGGGGGGAAAAATAGGTGAAAGGAAATTCTAACCAATTTTCCAACTAATTATTTCGTTCTTATGAAAAATCTGATTCTCATCATGTTGGTATCCTGACAGGAACCTTTAAAGTCTACCTCATAGCAAAATTCAAGAATTCACTAGTTTGGTCATTCATTAATTTATCTGATATATACCATTCCTAGATGATGAGCTACATTTTGACAATACTGCATTAAATGAAGTGGACATGGCAGCTGCACCTGTAGAATTCATGGCATTTATCTAAGTACCTGCTTATCTATATTTTGTTCATGTAGCTGTTGGAAATATTCAGCAAATACAGTGATTTTATTTTTAGCACAATTGCATCAACATGGCATTCTAGCAATAGTTAGTCACCGGTGTAACTGTCCTTTAAAGTCTGTTTAAGACAATACGCTATTGCGAGTACCAGGATGAAGGTGCACTGACTGTGCTCCTCGGGAGGGACATGTCTTTTGATCTCTGCATATCACGGTGGCTGGCATATAGGCAATGTTGAATATGTTTGTTGAAATGAGCTGTCATCCTATTCTGTAGAGCTGCAGAAAACACATTAAATTTATATAAGCGTTGTGGCAATGTATTTATGTATAAATTGGAAAGTAACAGGTTTCAGCCACAGCTGTTTGAATGTCTAGGAAAAAGTGCCAATCAAAGCACATATTTTATACTGAAGATAAAACTTTTTCAAAGAGGTCAGCTAGTCAGTGTGACTCTTTTTCATACCTGTTTTACTGGAGTTAATGAGAGATACTGTTGTCATGCTTATTCCTGAGTCCATAACTACAATAGCTACCTGTGGATTGTGTTTTTAGCTAGGTGATTTTTCAGTAATATAGTCATTTAATGAAAGGCCTTTGACACTCAGTGTACGCGATGCTAACTTCTGATGCTGCAAGACAGAAAGTGGAATGTACCTTGAATTCACTCACTACCCTCTCTCTTTTTTTTTTTTTACCTCTTCCCTATTCTGAGCCACCATCCTCTATCCTAGACTAAAGAAATAGCCTCATCTGTCTTTTCCTATCCATCTTCACAGTGTAGCCAAGTGAACTCCTAAACATGGACATACAACCTGCATACACATCGACACAACATTTTCGTGGATTTCAATCGTAGGAAAGATAAGATCTCAAATTTCTAACTTTGTCTACGCTCATGGGTGGCCTTAGGCTCCTTTATGACCTCATCTAAAACCTTGTACTGCCCACTCAGTATCCTCCATAGGACTTTTCCCTTTTCCTTATAACTTTGGATCTCCTTACTTCTCATGAACTTTGCACACTTGATTTCCCAACCTTAGAACATTGTACCTTCCAGATTCTGCTTGGCTCACCTGTACTCAGTCTTTAATTTCAGCTCAAATAGTATGTCTTTCAGGATGCCTTCGCTCACTGTTCCCCACTTCCAAATCTAAATTGAATCCTGTTATGATACGCTTTCCTAGCTCCTTCTGTATTACCTTCAAAATATTTATCTCAAATCACCATTATATAAATTTTAAATGTGTTTAATATTTACCCATCCTTCCATGTAGCTTGGGATCATATCGCTAGTTTCTAGCACAACACCATTCATTATACAGATTCACGTATCTGACACATGAATGAAGCAATAAAAACTGTTAGCCCAGAAAATAAATATAACATTCACGGAGTCAACGAGCACCATCAGAACACAAATGCAAAGAGAGAGAAAAAAAAGGAAGCTAATGTGTACTAGTGAACCCCAGAATAAAGCAAATAGGAATTGACACTAGGAAGAAAAACACACATTAGCCACTGAGATCTGATCAATTCCATTTTAAATGTGTAAATAATAAAACCTGTAAAGTACCAATAAAGCTTTCAGAATACAAAAGAAATGTGTAAGTAGAGCTAATATTTACTGAGAGCTTACCAAGTACTTTGCATTCATTATTGCAGGCAATCCTTTCAATGACCCTGTGAGATAGGTACTATCTGATTTACAGGGTAATAAAAAGAGCTGCAAGTTGCAGAACTGAGGTTTGAAAAACTAAGCAGCCTAATTCCAGAACAGGTGGAGCCACCATGTTACTGGGCTAATTTTAATTTGAATGTACTAAAGAAAAAACCCTATGCTGTAAAGAAAACATTTAAGTCCCTCATAATTTAACTGCACAAATATGGTTTGAGGATTTGCTATGTACCAGGCATGCTTCTAGACCCTGATGATTGGGCAGTAATCAACACAGATGATTATTGTGCTCAGACTTTCATAGGACTAGACAATAAATATGTAAACAAATACATTAGATAATTTCAGGTAGTGATCTTTAAAAGTAAAATGTTTTTCCAGCACATGACTGGAGCAGGGCATCCAGTCTAGATCTGGTGATCAAGGTTGGGATATCTGAGGAGTAGGCCTTTGGGATTTGAAAGACAGAAAGGCTGGTTCAAGTAAAGATCTGGGGAAAAGTGCAGTTGGTAGAAAGAATCCTGGTAAAAAGCAAAAGCCAGGAAATAGCAGAATTCTAAAGGAATGCCAACGTGGCTAGAGGTGAGTGCACAGGGGGAAGATACATAAGAATCTAGGTCTGAGAGATAAGCAAAAACGAGTCTATAGAGAATCCTAACATTTTTAATTAGGTGAGGCCAGCAGGTGGCCTGGTGGTTAAGGCTCTGGACTCCCACATAGCCGACTGTGCTTTGAGTCCTGGACCTGGCAGCTCACTTTCTCTCTCTCTTTCTCATGCGTGTGCCCTATACAAATTAAATAATAATAATAAATAAAATTAAGTAAATAATTTAAAGAGACTTAGTAAGGCCTATAGATTATAATCTAAATTTGATAGAAATATAATCAGTTTAAAACAGAAAAGTCACAGGATCTGACTTCAATTTCAACTTTACTATCCAGTGATACTGTCTCAGTTGGGTTGTGCTCTAACTTTAAAAGTATTTAATATAATTATATCAATCTATTGGAAAAGAAGTGACACTGACTACAGGTTGACCATTTCTTGATTTAATAGTCACCTATGTCTGGAGAGACATTTCCTGGGAGAAAAAAGTCTTTGGAAACCTGAAAAAGATTCTAACAATGTAAACCATAAACCATGTTGCAACTAGTATTTAAAAAAGTACTAATAGCTGAGTAAATAATAAAATTACTCTATTTTGAACAACATTGTTATACTCTTTACATGTAGGCATGTATGTTGTTTCTTTGTGTTGCTTCGTTTTGTTTCTGGAGAGATTTTTTCTATAGGTCATGTGCACTCACTGAAGAGACACACAGAGAGAAAGAGAGAGAGAGAGAGGGAGAGGAGAGAGAGAACATGAAAAATCACCCCCGGGGGTACGACCATGCTGCAATTGCTTCCTCTTCTCCATTCTCTTCTTGGGATCCTGGCACACCCACACACAAGCACACAGGGTGAGTTTCAAGCCACTGGATCAGGAATTCAAACCATGGTAGGTCACGTGGGAGTCCAGCACCTTAACCACTATGCCACCTGCTGCCCCCCCACCACCACCACCACCACATGTACATTGACTCTGCATTACTAAAAGCTTGTGACTGTCCCACACTTCCAGGAACATGGTTTGCTGAATTTTTATCATACTATTTTTGCTCTCCACTTACAGACACTGCCATTGTTAGAGACATATTGATAGACTTCAATAAACAATACCTGAGATACCATGGAAGGAAAAGTATCCTTAATTTAGAAATGGTAGAAAGAATATACTTTAGCTTTCTTATTTTACATTTTCTTTCAGTTCATGAAAAAAATGACAAATTTCCCATGAAGTTATGAAATAGCTAAAAGTAGAAAGCAACATTAGCTAATGCAATAAAATATAATCTATGATTAATTATTGAGCACATATTCTTGAATTAGGCACTACTGGTGGATAGGGACATGAGCAACTTCACTGAGGGAGAAAATTAAATTTAGCAGGCATATGCTCCCTCCAGTGTCATGACTCAAACTTGACTGTAATAATAATATAATAGCCATCATTTATTAAGTGCATGCTATGTGTCCAGCACTGTGAAGTGATTTACATATATTATCACATTTGTTCGTGGAATGAGCCCTGGGCAGGAGACACCATTGCCTTCATTTTGTAGATGAGGAGACTGGGACTTACTTCAAGTCAGGTCACTTGTTCGTGTTCTCACCACTGGTTAGTAAGATTCAAATCTAGTCTATGTGATTTAGAGGTGTATGGACCTGTGGAGTCAGCCAGTGGCATGATGGCTGAAGTTGCTGGATCCTACATGGCTTAATGTGCAGTTCAAATCCTGAACCCAGAGGCTTAAGAGACAACCTGAACATGTGTATGTGTACGTGTGTGTGCATGCATGCGTGTGTACATGATCAAAATTTCTAAAGGAAAAAGAAAGGATTACAGCATGACCGTTCCTCATGGAGTGTGCTTTCTTCATTTTCCTCCCTTTGTCTGTCTCCTTTGAGCTTGCACTTCCTCAGGCAAATTAAAAAAGAAGAAAAAGAAGTGTATGCACTCAACCACTATCCCTATAACTTCCTTGGGGTTTTTTTGAGAGACTTTTGCTATAGGGCGCATGCACTTGCAAGAGAGACAGAGCAGAAGAAAGTGAGAAATCACCCCCAAGGAAGGATGGCTCAACCCCTTCTCCTCTATTCTCCTCTTGGTATTTTGGGCATGCATGCACACGTATCTAGCATGAGTGTCAAGCTGTCGGGTCTGGGACTCGAACCATGCAGTTGGCCACATGGGAGCCCACCGTCTTAACCACTAGATCACCTGCTGGCCCCTCTGCCTATTTCTAGTGCAACTTTTCCTTAGTTGATTGACATTATTGGTTTTGTGTATTCTGGAACTTTAATATTTTCAGTTTTTTCAAGAATAAACTCAAGCAAGTATCACTCTTTACAGATGATTATATAATTAACCATATGTCATTTGTTTCAAAACTGAACTTCTTCATTTTGAATACCAGCTTCATTGACCATTTATTTTAGAACTTTGGACACATGAGTTAACCCCTCCAGCTTCAGTTTCCTCATCTTTAAAAATGGAGAGAGAATAGTATCTAGATCACAGGATTGTTGTAAAAAAAAATAAAAAAGAATAAATGTCATCTAAAGCCCGTGAAATAGTTTCTGATATATGGTTTACTCAGATAAATGTTTTTATTTACGTAATTTAATTATGTAATTTTATTAATAATCTGAAAATTCAATAGTAACAAAGCATTTCAAATATTTAGTGTGAAAATCCCGGAACCTTAATAGATACGTTATTAATAAAAAAGGATACCGTCAATCATAGTGGCATATATTTGAGGTCTTTTTTTTTTTTTTTTTCTTTTTTTTTTTTTTTCCTTTTTCTTTTTTTGGAGAGGTTTTTGCTATAGGGCGCGTGCGCTCGCCAGACAGACAGAGAGAGACAGAGAGATAGAAAGCAGGAAATCACCCCCCAGGGGGGATGGCCACGCCGCAATCCCTTCTCCTCCATTCTCCTCTCGGGATCTTAGGCACGCACGCACACGCGCCCGGCGTGAGTTTAAGTCGCCGGGTCCGGGACTCAAACCGTGGTCGACTATGTGGGAGTCCAGCGACATAGCCATTACGGTAACTGCTGGTCCCGAGGTCTTTTTCATGTTTCTTTTCACACTTCTTTTCGTTTTGTTTTTAATTGATCCATAATAATTGTACGTATTTATGGACTGCTGTGTGGTGATCTAATGCATCTGAAAATCAGATCAGAGTAATTAACATGTCTATCACCTCATACATTTGTCCTTTTCTTCCGGTAAGAATGCTCAAAACCTCCTCTTCTTGCTATTTTGAATTATATAATACTGTTAACTAAAGTCAGCTTACTGAGCAATAGAACACCATTTTTAAACCATTTTTAACTTTACTTTCTCGATTTTATTCTTCTGATTTTAGCCTCCTCCTTTTTCAACAAGCTGACACTAAAAGAAATTAAATGGGATAGATATAATATTAAAATTTTACCCTTAAGGCAAGTAATGCACTCTCACCCATTCATTCTCTGTCTTGCTCAGTCTCTCTGATGGGAAACCTGAATTGCAAATGTGAAAAATAATTAAGGGTTGTATATGCCTGCCTGCTCACTCCAAGTTAGCAGGGCTGATCGTCTTGTCATAAAGCTAATCTATTTTTGTCTGTGTTAATAGGATAATATCCAGCAACTGGAGGCAACAATCCCTGTCTCCTTTCTGCTGGTCACTTTTCCCTAGTAAAACATTCTATCAAAAACCTTGACAAACTAGAGAGGCCCCAGAGAAGAAGTCCCCATTTATGCAGAAGAGAGACTTGAAATTCTGTTGTATGAGGCACAGAGAATTTTGGAAGATTGATCCGTTAAAGGAAAATAGAGTGCTTGAAAGGCTGTTCTAAGAGTAATCAGTTCAACCTTTCACCATGGCCCTAAAAAAGACACTCCAGACAAAGGCAGGGAGGTTGCAGGGGGAGTGTATTTCAGATCCAAGTAGCGCAAACTTTCTAGCACTGAAACTTGCCCTCCTATTGTAGTCAAATCAGCGAGTAATAGAAGGACATCCAGATATAGCCAAAATATTGGAGTTTTATTGCTGGCGGCTAAGACCCTCGCAGCCCCGAGTGAAAGGGGATGGGTGCTTATAAAGGCAAAAATCACAGTTATTTCTGGGTTGACACGGTGATTAAAATGTAAATGGGGGGGGGGGGTGAAGAGGAAAGTGGGAGAGTTCCTATGCCACAGCAGTTACAGAAGCTGAATCAAGCAGGTTAATAATTTCTAAGGGCACTCTCCAGACCTTTGTTTAATGGTCCCCATGGCTCCCGGGCAGGAGTCTGGTGATTGGTAGTTACATTGCAAAGAAACATCTAAACAAAAAGGTTTCAGGCTAGTTAGCAAAGGCAGTAAGACTATTAATCATTCCAGTTACTCTGAGCAAAAGGAGGAAGTCAGTATAAACATCAAGGTGAAGTTCAAAGATGGAGATGCTTCTGCTTCACTATATGGAATGAACGGCTGTTTTTTTTAAAAAAAATTAATGTTACATTTAATCACTTAAACGTTTACAGTATTTAACATTTCTTTTTGGAATGAACTACTTTGTGAGAAAATCACTTTGTGAGAAAGCTCACTGTCACTAATGATTTTTAAGGAGAGACACTGGTCTCCCTGTGGGTGGTGTCATGGAGGAAACATCCCCACACATCTGCAGACAAAACTCTATCAGCACATATTTATTATACTTTAAATGAAGGGACCAGGGCACTCTGTACACAACATGGGAACCACAAGCATATTGCATTTAAATGACCTGTAATGCATTTTGTATATAGACAAATATTTTTTTAAAGATAATTCTTTGTTCTATGATTGCATTTCCTCTCTCTCTCTCTCTCTCTCTCTCTCTCTCTCTCTCTCTCCCTCCCTCCCTCCCTCCCTCCCTCCCTCTCTGAGTTGTGTCATCTTTCTGTCATGCAATCATTAAAATTATGAGCCAAAATTGTCCTTGGGTCAAATGCTGGCCAAATATAATATAACCTATGTGGTCCTGGGCAATTATGCATCTTTAAGAGCGTCAACGTTCAGGACCAGAAGATGGTTACATCACTGGACTCCCGCATAGTTGACCTCAGTTCAAGTCCCCAACCTGGCAGCTTAAAATTCATGCTGGGTGTGTGTGCGCTCATTCCCAAAATTCCAAGAGGAGAATAAAGGAGAAAGGATTCTAGAGTGACCATCACTCTAGGGAGTGATTTCTTGCTTTCTGTCTCTTTCTGGTGAGCACATGTGCCTATAACCGAGAATTTCTTAAAAAAAAAAAAAAAAAAAAAAAGTGCCTCAATGCTCTCAACTATAAAATGTGGAGCCTACTGCGAACCATAGAGGCTGTTCTAATGGAGGAAAGAGGTGATGCCCAGATGACTACCTGGTACATAGCAATGTTCATTAAATACCTGCCTCACTAATAAAAATGTTTAAATTCAGAAGATCATGTTTAGAAAGTACTTTACGCAGCTTATTTATTGATTTAGCTATT
This sequence comes from Tupaia tana, assembly GCA_026018925.1. Taxonomy (NCBI): domain Eukaryota; kingdom Metazoa; phylum Chordata; class Mammalia; order Scandentia; family Tupaiidae; genus Tupaia; species Tupaia tana. Next base: position 196,119,192 of record JAKSZU010000006.1, on the reverse strand, counting down.
AAACAGGCTATGCATTCATTTGGTCCAAGATGGGAAAAAGTTTCAAAAACTTGTATCCTTGCCTAAGAGGTAACAGCAATTTTTCTTTCCGAAGGCATCAGTTATCATTTTTTTAAGTTTAATTTATTCCTTAAGAAAAAGAGAGAGAGAGAGAAAGAGAGAGAGAGAGAGAGAGAGAGAGAGAGAGGTTGATTCACCCAATAGGACATTCACACTGTGATCCACTCCTAGCCTCAGTCAGCCAGGATCATGGGCAGATAAGCATGCCCAGCATGCACCGAGAGACCTTAGGACACCAACAAGGACCTTCGGTAGGGCTTCAGCATCACATAGCACTGCACTACCACTGTGCCACCATGGCTGTCCACCAAACATCAATTATTATTGGGTTTGTCTCTCATATATTTGGAGAAATTTTATGCAACAAATACATATAGGCATATATATTCCACTGTCTGCTTTTTGCATAGCTAGTTGTATACAGTAGGTGCTGTCTTTTAACTTCTTTCTAAAATAATCTATCTTGCTTATCATTGCATAACAGGAGGTAAATAAGTTCATTGTTTTTATGTTTTGTAATGTAATTCATGCAATACATAGGATGTATCATGTAATCATTCTGTTGCTATCAAATGGGGCTATTTGTTAACTAATACCCTGGGCCTTATGTTTGCTTTTAATATTTGGCTACAAAAATCAATGTGCAGTAAATAACATTGTACAAGATCATTTCATACAAATGTGATAACTGTAGAGACAGATTAGAAGTAGATTTTTTTCCTAGATAACTGGTAATATTTGTCATTGTGATAGATTTTGTCATGTTACCTCTCTCAATGTTATGTCAATAAAACTCCTACTGGGACCAGCAGATGGTTTAATGGCTGTGTTGCTGGACTCCCATGTAGTCTGCTGTGGTTCGAATCCTGGACTCCCATGTAGTCTACCGTGGTTCGAATCCCAGACCCAGTGGCTTAAACTTACGCTGGGCACATGTGCGTGCGTGCACAAGATCTCTAGAGGAGAATGGAGAGAAGGGATTGCAGTGTGGTCATCCCTGCTAGGAGATGATTTATCGCTTTCTATCTCTCTGTCTCTGTCTTTCTGGCAAGCGCACATGCCCTATAGCCAAAACCTCTCCAAAAATAATAATAATAATAATAATAGAACTCTTGCTAGCAGTATACCCAAGTACCATTTACTGCTTTCCCAGATAAGTATGTTACATTCTTTCATCTTTGCCTAATAGAAGGTGAAAAGTACTATCTCAGTGTATATTGACTTTATATTTCCTTTGTCAGTTTTTTCACATATATATGTGGTAAGCAGAAATCAAAAGATGTCCCTTTGAGAGTCTCATCAGTGGCATAAAGATAATCTAATCAAACACTAATTTAGGTGCTGTTGTGAAAGGCATTTGCAGATGTAATTAAAGTTTTAAATCTGTTGCCTATAAAATAAGGAGATTATCTTGGATTATCTGGGTGGGCCCAATCTAATCACAAAGTCTTTAAACATGGAAGAGAAAGATGGAAGAGTCCTTTAGAGAGAAGCAGCGGAAGAGGTGACATAGAGGCTGAGGACAGGGAGATTCGAAGCAGGAGAAGAACTAAGCCAGCCATTGGTGACTTTGGAGAGGAAGGAAAAGATCAGGAGCCAAGGGGTATAGTCGTCTCTGGAAAATGGGAAAAACCCTTAGCTCCTGCCCACAAGCCAAATGGGCCCTTAGGCCTACAACTCCTTGGCACTTAAATCTGACAACATAAATGTCTGCAGGAGCTTCAGAACTGTAAACTAGCAAGAATAAATTTGGTAAATTTCAATGTGTGTAAATCCTAGCTTAATTTATTTATTTAATTTATTTTTTTATTTGGAGAGGTTTTTGCTATAGGGTACATGCGCACGCCAGAAAGACAGAGAGAAACAGAGAGATAGAAAGTGAGAAATCACACCCCAGGGAGGATAGTCATGTCACAATCCCTTCTCCATTCTCTCGGCGTCTTGGGCACGCATGCACACGAGCCTGGCATGAGTTTAAGTCACTGGGTCCGGGACTCGAACTGCGGTTGGCGTCATGGGAGTCCAGCGACATAGCCATTACAAGCCAACTTCTGGTCCCAATGTGTGTAAATCCTAGCTCAACTTTTTTTAAAAAAATAGGAAAATAGTGACATACTATTTGTTGGTTTCTTTGCCTTTTTTTTTTTTTTCCCATAAGGTGTGTGCACTGGCCAGAGAGAGACAGAGAGAGGGAAAGTGAGAAATGACCTCCCCAGTGTGTGTGTGTGGGGCACACCACAATCCCTTTTCCTCCATTCTCCTCTTGGGATAGTGGGCAGCATGTACTCGGTGTGATTTTCAAGTTGCCAGGTATAGGATGCAGACTGTGGTCAGCATGTGGGAGTCCTGCACCTTAACCACCCCACTTTCTGGCCCCAGTGAAATACATTTCTAAATTTAGGAAGTGGCAGAATACTTTTTACAAGAGGAAATAAATAGGAGACACAAACTTAGACTTTTGAAATCTAAGGTCATTGGCACTCAATCAAATGAAGTTTTGAAGTGGCTAGACATCTAGAAGTGTCATTCTCGTGAATGTCCTCAGGAATCTAGAAGAGAATGAGCCTCTCCCCACTGCCAACTAGGGATACTTCATCCTAAGGTCTAGAGAGTGCAAACTGAATATAAGAACTAAGATGAAAAAATGGAGATAAATCTTGACATAGTATGTAAATATGATATACTGGAAGAAAAAAGATGTTCTCATATTGTGAGATGTTCTCTTCTCTCTCTTACTGAGAGGAGAGACCAGCAGGTAATGTGGTGGTTCAAATGCTGGACTCAAGTAGTTGACAGTGGTTTGAGTCCTGAACCTGGAGACTTGCTTTCTCACATCCTCTCTCTCTCTGTGCGTCTCACTCCGGTGAATGCACATGCCATATAGCAAATTAAAAACTAATGATAATAAATAAAATTAAGTAATTCTTTAAAATACATGAAAAGGGAGAGGATCAATAGAAAGTCAAATTAACATTCTGATATTTTCATAAATATCAATATGAAGTATGATGCTTTAAGTGAAGTGTTCAAGTCAGTAGAAATTAAGCGTACTTAGAAACCAAAACACTAAAACAAATAGATCACTAATTAAAACTGAAAAATGAGAAAGAAAAAAAGAAAAGTAAAGATAGAAGCAGATATTGCTTAATTTTAATGTTGCTGATAGTGAAAACTAAGTTTCAGAAATAAAAAGGAGACAGAAGGGCATCCTATAAAAATGTTAATATAAAGGTAATACCTAAAGCAAAAGTAAATACTTTTTGAATGTCAAAAGAAATAGCAAAACCAGAGAAATCAAACCACAATGTACAAGACAGATGAAACAATATTATGGAAATAAGACTAAACACATCAGCATATTGTACATAAAAAAATTGTCTTTTTTTTTTCCACTTTGGTTAACAAAGCAAAGTACAACTCCAGGCTATATAAAGAGATGCACTTAAAACAAGGAAACTTAGATGATTAAAATAAAAAGGATTGGCAAAGAAATAGGCAAATGCAAATACAAAGAAAACATGAGTCATGATGTTAATAACACATAAAATAGAATTCAAGCCAAAAAAAGCAGTTTTTCTTGGATCATTATACCAATTCTATATGTAGAAACAAATATTCTTTTACTTCAGAATTTTAAACTATCATTTGGGAAAAACTCAAATCTATATAAAGAAAGAAGAGTAATTAAATGAATTCCCATGTAGCAATCTCCCAGCTTCAATGATTATCACAATTTTGCCATTTTTGTTTAATCTGTACTTCCATCCACTCCTAAACCTCTGCCTGATTACTTGCTAGTTGTCTTTTTTTTAGTTAAATGTATGTACATTTAAATTCACAAGTTTTATATGTATAAATTTGACAAATATAGTTCTTTAACCCTCATTCCATCAAGATATATTTCTATCTTCTCTTGTGCTCTTTTTCAGCCTCCCATTGAGAGACAATATTACTTCTCTTTCTTAAAATATAGGTAGTTTGTCTTTTCTAGAACTTCACGTAAGTGGAATCATATAATGTATTTTACATCCAGTCGCTTTCCTTCAGCATATTGTTTATGATATTAACTTATGATATCAGATGTGTCAATAATTTGTTCTTTTTGATGGCTTAGTATCATCCCACAGCATAGATATTCTTTGTCTATTCTTTCTTCTGCTAATTATGTATAAAGCAGGTATAAATACTCTTCTACAAAAGCTTTTTAAAAATGTATTCATTCGTTTATTTTAATTTGACCAGAGAGAGGCAGAGAGAGAGAGAGAGAGAGAGAGAGAGAGAGAGAGAGAGAAAGAGAAAGTGAGAAAGCAAACCACCAGGTCCGGGACTCAAACCGTGGTCAGCTATGTGGGAGTGTCCAGCACCTCAACCACCACACATCCTGCTGTCCCTACAAAAGCTTTCTTTAAAAAAATTGTCAGTGTTTGTGCTCATCGGACAAAGACAGAGAGGGAGAAAACACCCCCCCACCCCCCAATAGGGATCTGGTCAAACTGCAATCCCTTTTCCATCTCTCCATCCTGCTGGGATTTGAGCACACACATACACATAACCAGCATATTTTTCAAGCTGCCAGGGCCAGGATTCAGTAAGTGATCAGCCAAGTGGGGATCTGGCTCCCTTAATCACTAGGCCATGGGTCTGGCTATTTTAGTGGATATTTACTTTCACTTCTATTAGATAAATACTTACATGTAGAATTTTTGTTTCTAAGCTACACATAGAAGAAACTATAGAGACTTTTCCTAATGTGATTGGATCACTTTATGTTCCTACCAGCAGTATATGAGTCTGGGTGTAGTATAGCCTCCCAGTATATGAAGTCGTCAGTCTTTTAATTTGAACCATTCCAGTGTGTGTGTGTATGTGTGTGTGCAGTGGTACCTGATTGATGTTTTAACTTATATTTGCCTAAGAACTAAATAATTCTAAGCATTTTTTTCCCGTGCTGGATGAAGACTTTTTAGACATTTGTTCTGTATAGAACTACGTTTTTCTTCCTGTTCTAGTCAGGTATGTGTCATGTCTTTCAAATTCAGTTTTGTCTCTACTTTTATGTTTCATTTAATTCCTTTTTTTTCTTTTTTTCCAATTTTTTTTTTGAGAGTTTTTTTCGCTATAGGGCATGTGCGCTCGCCAAACAGAGAGAGACATAGAGACAGAAAGCAAGAAATTACCCCCCAGGGGGGATGGCCACGCTGCAATCCCTTCTCCTCCATTCTCCTCTCGGGATCTTGGGCACGCACGCACATGCACCCGGCGTGAGTTTTAAGCCACCAGGACCGGGACGAGAACCGCGGTTGACTATGTGGGAGTCCAGTGACATAGCCATTATGCTAACTGCTGGTTCCCAATGTTTCATTTAATTCTTAGCTAAGTCATATTTTACATCCTGTTGTTCCATTGGCATATCTTCCTTGAACTATTACATTTTATTCATTATCAGCTTAAAAATTATTTATTTTATTTATTATTATTACTAGTTAAGTTTTATATTGGGCACATGCACTTACCAGAGAGAGACAGAAAGGTTTGGGACTTGACTGTGGTCAGCCATATGGGAGCCCAACACCTCAACCATGCCACTCAGTTCACACCCGGCTTCAGTCAATCAACATCACAGGTGCACATGCATGTATTTGGTATGTATATTTTTTTAAGAGAGATTTTTGCTATAGAGCTTGTGTCCTCATCAGAGACACAGAGACAGAGAGCAAGAAATCACCTCCCAGGAGGGATGGCCATGCCACAGTCTCTTCTTCTCCATTCTCTTCTTGAGATCTTGGGCATGCATGCACACACATTTGTTTGGTATGTATAGGGAAACCTTAGGACAAAAATCTTAGGACATGAACCTTCCCATATGACTTCCAGTTTGTGGAACTTTGCATTATTGGTAGAATTTTTTTTTTTGATTTGCTAGAGGGTACACATTCCTACCTGAGAGAGACAGAGAGCCAGGGAGAGACAGAAAGTGAGAAAGCACCTCCCATGGGGCATGGTCACACAACAACCCCTTCTCCATTTGTCTTTTTGAGATTTTGGGCATGCATGCATTTTTGAAGATGCTGGGTTCAGGATTTGAATCACATAGTCAATTATGTGATCTCTAGCTGCCTTAATCCCCATGCCTCCGACTGTCTCCACTGGTGGCACTTTTTATGATTTTTTTTTTTTTTAAAGCATTGGACCAGCCAGTGACTTGGAAGTTAAGGTGACTGGGTCCCACATCACCTACTACATGGTTCAGTCCTGGACCCGAAGACTTGAGAACCATGCTGGGTATGTGTGCCCAAATCCTGAGAATGGAGGAGAAGGGATTGGGAATCACCCAGGGGATTGAGGGAGGTGATTTCTCATCTTTCCCTCTCTGCACATTAATTTCTTCCATGGTGGAGATTGAACTGTTGTCCCTCCCTCCATTGATGGGGATAGATGAATACAAGCTGCCATTTTGTCACAATGAAGATGCTTTCTGTGGACAGCTTGGTGAAGAATTCCTTCTGCTTGGCTTCTAAAAGCTCAAAGGCCCACATCTTCCCTGGTGGAAGCTGTACAAAGAGACAGCATTATGATTGCTTGGCAGGAGTTAAGTTATATTTATTTGAAGTAGCAGAACAAAGCTCTTCACCAGTGGCCACACAAACTGCTAGAGTTTCCAATTCATTTGTTAATTATATACAGATATTTTTGCAGCGGGAATGAGTGTATGCACACACGCATGTGCATATGCACTGATGGTTACTAGGAAGTCACTTTTCCTTTGGCATTAGATTATATAGCTGCACGTAAAGTTTGAGTTATGTATCTTAGCAAATCAAATGTATAAAAAATACCTTGTATTTATAAGCATCAATGGACAAAGGGATTTATTCGTGAGTGCCTTCAAATGACGAAGTTCCCCCATACATTTAAAATTTATTGATTTAACCTCCTCATCCCAAACTCTTACTAGCTGAACTTACAGTACATATCAGCTGTATACTATGTAGTTCACACATGTATTTGAATACTTCCAGTAGTTAATTCTTCAAGTATCATTCACAGCTAACTCTTTGATAGGAAAAACAAAACTGATTCTGACTTAAGCAAAGAAGAATCAGATCATGGACTAGAAAGTTGCCTGCCTTAGCTTTCCAATGAGCTCATCGATGGCTGCAGTGAATAAAAGACCCAGGAAATGCATGCTTGCTTCTTGGACAGCGTTGTATCAAAAACTGTTTAAAGAAAGAAGGATGGCGTTCGCTGCTTGTTTTATGAGAAAAGCCTTTCTGCAACTGCAAACACTGAGAAGTAATCTTGATTTTGCTAAGCCTCCAGAAACTTAATACTCCCAGTTCTTTTAGAGACTCAGATAGTCTACAAGACTGACTCCTAGTAGGCGAACTCTGAAATGATTTCTCCAAAAATGCGCCCCCAGATTTGTGATACATAATGAACAACGTGCCTGTCTAGAGACTAGAATATGAATGTCTGCTCTCTTGAGCACCTCTTTCATAGTACAGAGGGGAAAGTCAAGCAAAAAAAATTACATTGGTTGAGAACCTGGGATGTTCCAGGAAATTTTAAGTGTGTTATCTTCCTGAATCTAAAAGCAGTCAATACAATTTAAAGCAGAATTCTGTTAGCTATGTGCCAAAAAGCCCAAGTTGTTTCCAAGAGAAACTCTCTCAAGAGAAATAGAATTAGTCATCTGAAGGTTTGGGATAAACATAGGAATTGAGCAAAGGGATCCAGATGATCTCAAAGGATGGTTCAACCAGGGCTTGTAAAATTCCACTGGCTTGCTCTATATCCTCAGCTGTTTAACCACCATCGTCATCACTGAATCTGGACCCTTTAATTTATGAAATTCCAGGTTGATATAAAGCCCCTGACATATTCTATACCTTTCTTGTCTTACTTCTGCTATATTCAAGGGTTAAAGTTGCTTTCTTTTCATCTTTAAACGGGTCTATGTCCTTCGGGTCTATGTTCTTTGTAAGCTTTCTCTATTCCAGAATGCATACGGAGCAAATTAAGCTCAACCTAATGTCTTCCTATTCATTTGTCTCTGAAGACCGGCATATGGGTATTCAAATTTTCATTTTCAGTGATTAATGGTTGGTTTGTTCTTTTCTTCTCTCTTGGTTTTGCAACATATCCACTTATCTACCAATTCAGCCTGGTTTTCCAGATGTTCTGACCAAATGCCCACTTTTTTTCCTCCTTTGGTCAACAATTTTCACTTATGCAACCATTCCTGATATCTTTCCCTAGCTTTGAGGTAAATCAGGTACTTTATCAGATGAACTTAGAATGCTGAAGGAAGGATAACATGACTTCATCTTAATGCCAGCTTTCTAGAGAAGTTTCACAAATTTCCTTTACTGAAACTCCATGAACATCACTGGTTTATATGCTTCCAGCAATTTTGTTTAGAATTTGCTTAAATTCCATGAGTTATACAAGCATATTTTCCACATACCTTCTTTTGATTTAAAGTAAGCTGTCTAGGGATCAGCAAATGGTATAATGGTATAATGGTTATGTCTCTGGACTCCCACATAGTTGACAGCATTCGAGTCCCAGACCCAACAGCTTAAAACTCACACTGGGTGTATGTGCATGCATGCCCAAGATCTCAAGAAGAGAATGGAGGAGAAGGGACTGTGGCATGGCCGTTCCCCTCGAGGGGTGATTTCTTGCTCCCTGTCTCTGTCTCTCTGGCAAGGACACAAGCCCTATAGCAAAGAATCTCTCTTTAAATAAAAGTAATGTCTATTTTGATTACTTATGATATATATATATATATATATATATATATCCAGATAATTCTTTCTTGTTCTCATTACTAGAGGGTGTATGCACTCTCCAGTGACAGAGAGAATAAGAAAGAAAGCACTCCTCCATGGAGTGTGGTCACATTGCAATCCCTTCTCCTCCCATTTCTCCATCCTGTGGGGATTTGGAGCACATACACACAGGTACCTGGCTATTTCTAATATGCCAGAACCAAGCTTTGAACTATTGGCTATACAGGATCTGGCTCTCTTAGTCACTAGGCTATAGAGCCAGCTTGTCTTCACATAATTCTTGATATGTTTTTTTTTTTTTTTTTTATTTTGCTGCATGGAGCCAAGTAATGGAAAGGAAAACTTCCTATCTTTTTTCTTTGTTTCCTTAAAGTCCAAGGTTTGAAACTAATCCCAAACCTGTAACTCCATGCTCTATCCTCTACTTTGTCTCAAGGACCAAAAGTGATTTCATTAATTACTGCCCGTAGTTGGAAAGGACCTAGAGCAAAAAGAGAAACCTTTGTAATTCTTCCTTGTTTCCTCAGAGGAGGCTCAGCTTCCTCAGGCTCTGTTAAAGTCTGAGAGAAGAAGAGATGGTGAAACTTCATTATCCCTTCTGAGTCTTCATTTCTTTGACAGCTTCATTATATGACATTAAATGAGGCCCTGTCTTTGGAGGAAGTCTTAAAGATAAAGGTTATGAACAATATTATACAATCATTTCGTAGCCTCTTAAAAAAAATCTGTTACCTCATCATTATGTCAAGCCTGATATGCAATAATACTGAGTCTTTAAGGTGTATATGGATTCCAACCCAGTCAATAACACAGTTCTAAAGCACCTCTCAGCATATGGCATTGAAATGACTTACATTATTCACATTATATTGGCTTGCTACGCCTCCATGGCAGTTTGTGACTTCTCCCTTAATTTATCTGTGGATACTCCTCAAAAGACTTTACTGACACCTTAATTTTCTCTACTCTGTGCTCTGCTGTCCTCTGTGATAATCCATTTGCAAGAAGTTCCCTCCTTTGGGAAGATGAAATGGCTGTCAGAAGTGCCAGGTGCTGTGGACCAGCAGTCGGCATAATGGCTATGTCACTGGAATCCCATGCAGTCAACCACGGTTGGAGTCCCAGACCTGGTGGCTTAAACTCACGCCGGGCGCGTGTGTGTGTGTGCCCAAGGTCCTGAGAGGAGAATGGAGGAGAAAGGACTGTGGTGTGGCCATTCCCCCAGGGGGTGATTTCTCACTTTCTGTCTTGCTTTCTGTCTTTCTGTCTCTCTCTGTGTCTCTCTGGTGAGAACACTCATCCTATAGCAAAAACCTGTCTGAAAAAAAAAAAAAGGTGCCAGATGTCTATTTTCATAGTTAAAGACTGGCACATAGAAGCAGTCTCTGATAGCAACAGTGATACCAAATCTCGGGCTTGACACAAATTGTCCAGTACAGGGCCATGCGCTCATCTGTGAATCAATCATTGTAGTTAATAACATGAAATATGCTGATTGGTCTAGCTCTATGTGAATTATCTTCCAAGAGAAGGGCTTAGGGTCAGCTCGATCTGAATAGCATTAATTGAGTGAAAAGAAGGGAAATAGAGGCTAGGCAGGCTGCCTACAAAAACATCAATTGAGAATAAGACTGTAGGGGACATTCAGAGAGAATTACTTGTTTTAGAGGAACAATGTTCTTTATGTACCAAGTTGAAATTCTGAGGATATATATCTTAAGAAGCATTATTTGTAATGGTGGTTAAATAGTTTTTATTAATAATATGTGTGTGTGAATGAAAGTAAAACATATGACACATGCATATCTATAAGAAGGGTATACGTGCATAATAGATTTTATATTGGGTCGTCGGAAAAGGCATGATGTAATTTTTTATGGTTTTTCTGTGCAAAAATCGGTCATGGGTTTTCCAATGACCCAATATATATGTATATATAGACACGCATGGAGAATCTGTGACTTATTTAATTAATTACTTTCCTTGTGTCTCGTTCCTTGTGTCTCGATGTACAAGTGTATGACTAGTACGGTTCTCAGGCAACTGGTTAAATTTCAGTTTGTTATTGTAATTCAGATATGTCATGTGTTAAGTATTTTTTTCATCCAGTAGAAGAAATCATTACCAGATATAACAAGGTTTATCATTTATGCGATGTTTCCAATATCTATCAATAATGTATACACTCAAATATGTACTGTATACAAACACAAGTGTACATTTATATATATATATATATATATACACGTATATGTGTGTGTGTGTGTGTGTGTATATACACACATGCTATGTGTACTTTCGTGCATCTGCACACATATGTATGTATAGCAAAAGAAACCAAGTTGTGGGACAATTACCAGGGGAAAATATTTGGTCTTCTTTTTCCATTAGAGAAGCATTTGCAAACCATTGATTGGCTAAATCACCCACCCAACTCCACTTTGAGCATTTTTTTTGGGGGGGGGGGGTCTTTTTTTTTTTTTTTTAGAGGGTTTTGCTATAGGGTGTGTGTGCTTGCCAGACAGACAGAGAGAGACAGAGACAGAAAGTGAGAAATCACCCCTCAGGGGGTATGGCCATGCCGCGATCCCTTCTCCTTCATTCTCCTCTCAGGATCTTGGGGACGCACTCACACACGCCTGGCATGAGTTTTAAGCCACCGAGTCCGGGACGCGAACCGCAGTCGACTACGTGGGAGTCCAGCGACATAGCCATTACGCTAACTGCTGGTCCCCACTTTGAGCATTTTGTTTACCTGTAGCTAAACAGATAGTTAAGAGTCTACCAGACATATCTGCATGCTCTAATTTGCTTCACCGTCATTTATTTAATAACGTGTCAAGCAATCCTAAGATATTTTAAGGGTCACCACTCTTGAGAAACGAACTCTATTTTAGCTTTTGTGTCACTTATTCACAGAAATTAAAAAACACATTTTCCTCCAGAGACAAGGAAGGAATTCACCTCTGGGAAGAATTATACTTACCTCTTCTGCCTTATCATAAAGTATTCTCTAGACTACTGAACTACCCTTAAATTCTTGTTTCACTCTGATATTCTCAACTTTATGTTTTCTGCTAAGAACTAGACTAGTTTCCTCATTCCTGCTCTGAGCCACGTGCAGAGCTTTGAAGGTAAGAAATGCCAACTGCATTGATTATTCCCCATTACGGAGCAGAGAATCACATCTCTCTACTTTTACTTTCCCCAGAGCTATGAGCCAAAACAGGAAGTGAGGGAAACCCGCATGGAGTCCTGTAAGGTTCTCTCAGTAATCTGAATATTGCTCTCAGTTGCAAGCCTTCTCCTCTGACTAACGTATGGGTTCACGGACTCTCTTGCTAACCAGGCAAGTTGTGTTGAGTAGGGCAGATTGCTGACATAGAACACACACCTCCTTGAGCACAGAAACATGTGGACTCTTCTGCTATGAATCTGGGAGTTGATTTTAGCACCCTCACTTTGTAGGTTCTGCCAAGTCCCTGCACATGAGAAAGAGCAGCTGGGAAAAGAGCTATGGAGTTTTTTTTTTTTTTTTTTTTTTTTTTTTTTTTTTTTTTTTTTTGACCAACTTCAAATATAACCTTTCAAAATTCAGGGGAAAAAAAAAAGAAAAACTGCAATAACCATTATCATTTCAGGTTAATAAATAGAATGAGTCTAAATCAACATAAAAAACCTGGAACTGAGTATTTGGCTACCTTCACCTAAAGCTATTTTGGATTCAGTTTTTTCCCATGTCTGGTTAGTTTAGAGATTTTGGAATAAGCATAGAATGGAAGAATTTATACAATTATCTGGGTAAGTTATTTTTATACTCTCTAGTCATCAAGAGAGAAAAAGTCACATTTTATTAAAATCTATTCTAAATATAGGTACTTTAAAATTTTGTTTAAAAATGGAATTATAGGATGAGTTTATTTGGTACCAAAATTTTTTAAAATCTATGCACAGTTTTTTCACAATACCTATTTTCCATGAACATTTTGAAGACTCCACTATATACATTTGCTTCTCAATAGTTTACACTTAAAATATTTACTTTCTTAGTTTTAGTTGAGAAAAAAGGATGAATACATACATTATATAAATTATGCTTATATATACAGATATGCATATTCATATTTTTCTGTTAGAAATAGTTTCTAATTTTAAATTCAACCAATATTTATAATGTTAAGAATTTGTTTTGGGGACCAGCAGATGGTGTAATGGTTATGTCACTGGACTCTCACGTAGTCAACCACAGTTCAAGTCTGAGATCTGGCGGCTTAAAACACACTGGGCATGTATGCATGCATGCCCAAAATCCTGAAAAGAGAATGGAGAAGAATGGAGTACAGCATGGCCACCTGCACAGGTGGGGGAGGGAGTGATTTTTCGCTTTCTGTGTCTCTGTTTCTGTTCATTTTTCTGGTGAGCACACATGCTCTATAGCAAAAATATCTCCAAAAAAATTGCTTTCTATAAAGCTCTTTTGGATGTGGCTTATACAATCTGACATGGATTTATAATAAAAAATGATAAGAAGTAAATTATTGGATTGTTGAAAAAATCTTGATGCATTTTTACATAGAAAAAAATATGCCAGGACTTTTCCGACAACCCAATATATACTAAAAGCAAAAGTGTCATTTATGACGTTTATCACTACTGCTATATGTATTGGATTTTACAGCATTTATAAATACACACCCTTAAATTTTAGAAAAACTCAATGAAGGGATTTTGGGTGCTATTTTTAACTATTTTACAGCAGTGGAAACTGAAGTGATTTGCCCAAGGCCATGTGGTTAGGAAGTAGTAGAGACAACATGTGAAAGCTGGTCTTATGAATGAAAATTCTGTGTTTTTCCCAGGATCCCATGCCACTGGTCAAATAACAATGGAAGGTCAGCTTGTGTTTCCTAGAGCTATGAAAAAAGTCTTGGGCTGAATGGGTAGAGAAGGTATGGAAATTTAAGGAGGCCCTCACTCTGAAGTGCTGGCCTTAACTTGAACCACCTTAACAATGAATATCACTAGGTCTGTAAGAGGTAGCTATAGAAATAGGAGAAGATGATAACAGTTACTGGGAAAACATGCACACTGCATGCGAATGAGAGAAGAGTGGTAAACCAGATTACATGTGATGCAGGATTCAAATAGACAAGATCAGTTTCAATTAGTGCAGGCTAGACTACCAGGTCTTAAACATGGACTAAAGAAATTCATCTAGAATTTTCTGCTATGATGAACACACTCTGTGTCTGAGCTGTACAACGAGGCACTTACAGCCACACATGAGTCGTGAGCACTGGAAATGTAGCCAGTACAACTGAGAAACTGCATTTTTAATGTTACTTAATTTTAATCAGCTTCTATTAAAATAACTGCATGTGGCTGATGTCCTGCATTTTAGATATCATAGCATCTAGGTTATTCTCAGAAAAAAAAATATCACTAAACATTTTCACCCGGGAGTTGTTAAGTAATGATTGCATTTTCGTAAACTCAAGTGACTGTGCCAGCTTTGTCTTCCAGGAGACATGGAAAATGGTTTGGTTGAGATTATTTGTATCCAATCCAGATTTGAATGCGCAAAGCCCTCAAATAAGAGGGGTGGCAGCAGAATGGAACAGGAGAAATTATAAAGTAGCAGTTTATAGAATCTAAGTACTTACTAGGTGTAAGACACAGGTTTTCATCTGTAGAGCCTGACAGAAAATGAAGTAATTGCAAAGAAAAATAGGTTAATAAGTTCAGACAGCTGGTGTTAAGGTAAAGACATTTTGATCTTTTAAAGCATCTGCATAACATCCAGGAGAGAATACATAAAATTTCAATGAAAGCAGTTTAACAACATTGAGTGTTCTACAAATGCAGGAAATACTGACTGTAAAGTTCTTGTTTGGGGCTGTCTAGGAGACAAGATAAAAGCTTGTAAGGGGCAGCTCTAACATTCTGGTCTGCACTGTCCTTACTTCGAGTTGAGTGCTTGTTTAATTGCATCATTTTTTATCTATCATCTAAAAGAACATAAGGAAAAAGGAAAAGAAAAGGAATGAAGAGGGAAGAAAAGGAGCTCTTACAAGGGAAACAGGCTCAGCTCATATAAGGCTCATGTTAATGGACAGATAGAAAGTCAAATCTTGAGGCTGTGGATTTTATATCATGATGTCCAGTTAGTTTTTTGGTCTATGGCTGAATGAGATTTCATCTTATTTCCTGTTACATTAACTTCAGTTAGTGTTGATTAGATAATATCTTTATACGAGGCACTATAAAAGGTACCAAATAACAACAGAAAATAATTCTCTGCTCTACGAGAGTTTATAAACTTACTGGGACACCACAAGGAAGGAACACCAACAGCTGTTCTGCAATGAAGACCACATCAACTTTGAAGAACAAATGCTGCATTTGTCACCTAGCACAGTTTCTGAAAAGAAAGGTGTTCAATTTTTACTAGGTTCTGAGTTTAACAAATAAAGTATCAAAATATGTTCTTCTGTTGCTGTATTTGAGTCTAAAGAAGGAAGGAAGAGAAGACACCTTATGAAAGATATCAACGGGCTTATGGGAACATGATTATCTTACAGTTGGCATAGAAAGGTAGCCAAGGAGCCTTACCGTGGTGTGGTGGTAAAGGCAGCTGGATCCCACATGGCCGACGCTGCAGCTGGTGTCACAGACCCAGCAGCTTGAAAAACACACTGGGTATGTATGGTGCATGCCAAAAATCCAAAGAGGAGAATGGAGAAGAAGGGATTGTGGCGTGGTCATTCCCCATGGGAAGTGGGGAAAGCTTTCTTGCTTCCTCCTTTCTCTCTCTCTCTCTGTCTCTGTGGTAAGCATACATACCCTAAGGCAAAAAATAAAAAGAAAGAAAGAAAGCAAAATGAAGAAAGGTAAATAAGACATTTTCAGACCTAGACAAGGCATAAATTATATCCCAAGTCCTAGATTAATGGAGAGTAATATTATTGCAGTAGGAGGGTGAAGTACATTTGAGGAAACTTAACTAATCTAAACTGATCATATATATTTGGGGATTATACTATGGAAAGACTGGTTTAGATATAGTCGTTGAACAAATATTTATTGAACATCCACTAAATTCTTGAGTTGTGAGAGAAACAGTAATGAGTAAGATAGGCAGCTTTTATACTATAAAGATTAGATTTCAAGTGAAAAAAGGTGGTGAACAAAAATAATTAAATAATTAAGTAGTTTTAGTAGTGATAAGATTATTTTGGGGGGAAACCCAAACATGATGTGGAACCAACATATATACCATGGTGGTTAAGGTGGCTGGACCCCACATGGCTGACTTTGAAGTTTGAGTCCTGGACCTAGTGGCATAAAAATCACACCGGGTGCATAGGTATGTGTGTCCAAAATCCTGAGTGAAGAATGGAGAAGAGATTGTGGCATGGCCATCTCTCCTGAGGTGTGATTTGTCTCTCATCATCTCTCTTTGGTAAGCATATACACCCTATAGCAAAACAAAACAAAACAAAAACAGAAAATTAAATATGATGCTTAAGTATAAAACAGGGAAGCCTAGCACCTTCTAAGGAATCAATGAAGACTTCTCTGAGAACATGGCAGGTATAAGACCCGAAAGATAAATGGGCATTAATCAGATAAGAGAGATTTGGAAGGACACAGATATTGTTCCAGAACATTCAAAAGTCTTGGAGCAGGCATACGCTTGCTTAGTTCCAGGATCAGAAAATGTCAATTTGGCTGATGTGTAGAAGTAATGGGATAGGTAGTGGGAGATGAGGTCGAGGAAACTGGTTGGAGTCAGATTGGAGGTAGATCATGAAAGGCCCTCTTAAAGCAATTTGACCTTTGCACTAGCAGCAATAGAAAGACAATGAATGGGGTCAGCAGGTGGTGTGGTGGTTAGGGCACTGGATTCCCACAGGGCCGACTGTGGTTTGCATCCTGGACATTGAGGCTTGCTTTCTCACTTTCCCTCTCTCTCTCTTTCTCTCTGTCCCTCTCTGGTAAGCACATGTGCCCTATAGCAAATTAAAAAATAATAACAATATTAAATAAAATAAATAATTCTTTAAAAAAAGAAGAAGAAAGCCAATGAATGATTTTCCAGAGGATGATCTAAATTGGATATTTTATTTGCAAATACTATAATTTATTTGGTATTTTAAACAAACAAATAAAAAAGCAGGTCAAAGATATGAACTAGTTGAGGGACCAACAGTTTAGCATAATGGCTATGTTGCTGAACTCCCATGTAGCCGACCGCAGTTCGATTCCCGGACCCAGTGGCTTAAACTCATGCCAGGCACGCGTGCATGTGTGCCCAAGATCCCGAGAGGAGAATGGAGGAGAAGGGACTGTGGCATGGCTATCCCTCCTGGGGGGTGATTTCTCACTTTCCATCTCTCTGTCTCTCTCTGTCTTTCTGGTGAGCACACGTGCCCTATAGCAGAAAAAAAAAAAAAAAAAAAAAAAAAAAAAGAAAAAAAAAAACCTCTTCATATAAAAAGATATGAACTAGTTGAAAGAAATCTTAAACAGAAGACAGGAAGTGGTTTGTAGAGCAAAAACAATGATTAAAGAATATTTAGGATAAGAGAATTCGGGTGCCCAGCCCCAGGCTATAGGCTGCTCCATTAGAGAACCGGCTACCCCTCTGCATTTTGGAATATGGACCTCAGATTTCATCACTGATGCTGGTTACAGGATGGTACTGGTAAAACTTCAGCTTGAGATGTTTCTAAAGTGTGGATTCTTGACATCCCATTGTTATCCCTCGAAAGGAGCAATCTTAGAATCTTTCTTCTTTATGTCTCTGTCTTCTATATCAACATCTCCAGAGTTGTGTCTGATAGGTCACATACCTTCTGCTGTGGGAAAGCACAGACTTGTAAGGTGGAAATTCCTCAAATATAAAAAAAGCACTTAAAGTTTCTAGGTAACGAAAAGGATGCTTATGTCCACAAAATGGGCTATCCCTAGTTTTATGGAAATCACTAAAATTTGGGGGCAAAACACACCCACAAGTAGAACTATACCTTAGGCATATACATCTAGCCATCATATGTAACCTAACGGGTGTAAAATCTACTAGGAAGTTCTTGCAATGTTTTAAGGAGACATAAGTGTCTTGACTGGAAGGTTGGCAGTAGGGAAAAAACACGACCTATATGGGGAACATTTTGGACTGGAGTGTCTATGCCACATTTTTAACATCAGAGAGATCACAGATGATGCCACGTTTTCAAACCAAAAGGATCACGAGAGTGGAGGAACCATTAAGAGAAATACTGGCCATGTTTTACAATGTGTTTATTTCTTCTGAGAGATAGAGACAGACAGACAGACAGATAGGAATGCACTTCTCTCAAGTTCTTTATGCCAAGATCCACCCCAGACTCAGCCAGTCAAGATCATGAGCACACACAGGCCTACCCTACAAGTTCAGAAGGACTCTGGGACTACAACCTAGCACCTCTCCACACAACATCAGTGTCACAGAGCATTGTGTTACTGCTACACCACAACAGTCGGCCTAGAGACATGGCATGTCCAAGTGAAGATATCTTGCAGGTAATGGAAGTTAAAGTTTCTGAGCTTAGGAAGGTGTTAAGAACCAAATGGTGGTGCTTATTTATGTAGTATAGAAGTCCAAATAACATAACTCTTAAAATCTCTTACCCAACACCAGGGGATATGGATAGTCTATCTGATTGATAAATGTGAGAAGAAAACTTTTGGCATGGCTTGGTCATACTTTGCTCTTTTACGTCCTTAGAAACCAATATGTGATTTCAGTTACTTTGCCAAATAGTGCTACTTGTACTCGGGTGACCTCTGCTACAACAGAGTGAAAACGTAGGAACTGTAGCTTTTGAAGAATAATACCGGGACCAGCACATGGCGTAATAGTTATGTCACTGGACTCCCATGTAGTTGACTATGGTTCAAGTCCTGGATCTGGTGGCTTGAAACTCATGCTGGACACATGTGTGTGCATGCCCAAAGTCCTGAGAGGAAATAGAGGAGAAGGGATTGGGGCCTGGCCATCTCCCCATGGGGGGTGATTTGTCACTTTTTATCTCTCTGTCTCTCCAATGAGCACACAAAGAAAGAATAATATCAAAATCTGGTATTAAAATAAAAACCTTGGCTGAGAATATTGAAAAAAATGAATTAGGAGGAGCAAAATATACATAATGAGTGTTGGAGCATCTGATGTGACCATAGCCTATAATTTGGGGCTTTGAAACTTATATGCAGGAAGCCACCCATTGGTAATGGGGGGGCTGAAGAGTGAAATTAAAATGAAGAGGTATTATGTGAATCTTGCATCTCTAAAAACAGTAAATGCTTAGGATTTAATTGAACCTCTTGCTGATAGATTTCTTACAGTTAGGATTAAGTCCCACGGTTATAGATTAGGCTGACTGGCATCTTAATGAGGTTAAAAATAAGCAGAAAATCTCCATCTACCCTCTTCTTCACTCAACTATCAAGGAGTTTCTGCTATGCTTTTAAAAATATTGTTGAGTACATAATTTTATCGTAAAACAAACAAACAAACCTGTTCTAGGAGCTGGGGACTGTATTGTCTTTAAAAATTAATTGGTGTGAGATTGACACTGTAATTAATCTTGAATGTCTGGATATCATTGCTGTGAGGCAAATTTTTAACACACACACATTTTAATACTAAAATTAATATTAATATTAAAACCATAAACATTACTGTTAGGCATCTAAACACGGTAGCATAAAAAAAGATTGTTACATCTTGGTGGATATGTGGAAAAATTCATAACATTGTTATGGGAATATAAAATGATATATACACTTTGGAAAACAATTTGGTAGTTTCTCATAAAATAAATATTCTTCTACCTTATGACCCAGGAATTCTACTCCTAAGTATTCATCCAAGAAAAATAAAAATATATCCACAAGAATTCTTGTGCTCCTATAATAATGTCATGTATATATTTATAACCTCCAACAAGCTGGAAGCAACTTAGGCATTCATTAACAGAAGAATGGATTTTTTAAAATGTGGTTGATTGGGGCTGGCAGGTAGTATAGTGGTTAAGGTGCTGGACTCCCACATGGCCAACCACGGTTTGAGTCCTGGACTTGGTGGCTTGAAACTCATGCCACGCATGTGTGCCTAAGTACCCAAAATCGCAAGAGGAGAATGGAGGAGAAGGAATTGTGGCATTACCATCCTCCTGGAGATTGATTTCTCATTTTGTCTCTCTCTTTCTCTCTCTCTCTCTGGCAAGTGCATACATCTATAGCAAAAGTTTCTCTTAAAATAAAAAAAGAAGAAAAAATGTTGTCTATTTATACATTGGGATACAACTTAGTAATAAAAAGGGGTAGAGCCAGCTGGTGATGTCGTGATTGGGGTGGCTGGATCCCACAAGGCTGATTGTAATGTTCAAGTCCTGGACCTGGCAGCTTGGGAAATGTTCTGGGCCCATGTGCATGTGTGCTCAAAATCCCAAAAGGAGAAATGGAGGAAAAGGAATTGCTTCATGACCATCCCCTGGGGAGGGAAGGAAGGGTGCATTCTCACATTCCCTTTGTTTCTATCTCTCTGGTGACCACATGTATAAACTTAATTTTTTTAAATAAAATAAAATAAAAGGGATAAACTATTGATGCACACAACAACGTGACTGAATTTTTAAAATATTATGGTGAGTGAAAGAGTAAGCCTCTAATACTCCCCAACCTTCCTGGCACCAGGGATGGGGAGTATGATCATCTCCTAGTGGGAGATGATCCCTCTGTGGTGGGGGAGGGGTTGGTCCCAGGATGACCCAAGTGCACCACATCCATTATGCACCCCATTTCCACCACTACCACATTGTAGTATACAATGAAACAATCACGCAATAGGGTTCACACTCCCATGAGAATCCAATATGGCTGCTGATCTGACAGGTGGAGAATCCCACGCAGCAATGAGAGTGATGGGGACTAGCTCACTCCTGTCTCCTCCCTCTCATATCCCCCTCACACTCCGAGAATGGGGGGTAAGGGGCCCAACAGAGCTCAGTCCAGCACCGCTCTGCTGCACAGGGATTGGAGATCCCTGCTCTAAAGAACATACATGTTATCATGCTGTGTATATTTCTAGGTTGGGCAAAATAAATCTATGGTAAGAGAAATCAGGACAATAGCTGCTTATGGATGTGTAGTTGTATTGAATGATATTCCTGGATATAATTTAGGATAGAAAACAAAGAGCAAAACTGTAGTTTTAGGTCCAGAGCTTTATGGTCATGTTTACACTACCTGCTGAGGTCCCAGAATACTCTAAGTGGAAAGACTTGCTATGGTCAGCAGTTGTGGTACTTGGGAAAGGACTGAGCCAGCCCATTTAGTTCAGTTAACTGACCTATTGGGTTTCCATGCAAAGCGGCATCCTCCTTCTTAACCTTTAGCAATATCAAAGTGATTTCAGAGCTGAACAATGATGACATGGTAAAATGTGACACCCTGTAAGGCTGACCCACATGGAGAGATTCCAGGTTCATATCTAGAATCATTTTTGAGAATGTTGTGCACACCTGTACCCTGATCCGGGACTGGCTAAAGCTGGGGTGTGTTACAGTGTTAAGATCCTGTTGGGTGTGCTGTCTCTTTCTCTTGCTCATGGAAGAAATAAGTAATTTTTTTTAAAAAAGTATTTTGTTCTTCATCTGCACATTGTCTTATAGCTCAGTTCAGAATTTGGAGGTGGTAGAGAGGAAGGCATTTTTTTAGAGGTAATATTTCAAATCAGTAATACTTTTCTGTGGAAAGAATGAACAGAGAAAAAACAGAAAGATTGAGGAGGAAGTCTTTTGTTTTTTTAGATTTTTGCTACAGGGCATGTGTGCTCACCAGACAGACAGACGGAAAACAAGACATTATATATGTGTGTGTGTGTGTGTGTGTGTATACATATATATACACACACACACACACACACACACACACACATAAAATAATTCCCCGGCGGGAGGATGGCCACGCCACAATCCCTTCTCCATTCTCCTCTTGGGATTTTGGGCAAGCATGCACACGCACCCAGTGTGAGTTTTAAGCTGCCACCAGTCTAGAACTCAATCTGCAGTTGACTGTGTGGGAGTCCAGCGACATAATCATTACACCATCTGCTGTCTCAAGAAGGAAGTCTTAAAACATATTACCTATAATAGATCTAAAAAAGGAGTCAGTGAATTAAACAGAAAATGAGTGCTTGAGAGGTAGGAGAATCTACAGAAGAGTGGAAACAGCAAAAGGGAAACTTCAGAAAGATTGAGTCAGCCAGATTCAATGACACAGAGCCCTAAGAGGATGACAATTGAGAAAGGCAATTGTATCCTGATATTTACTCAATTATAAATACATGCCAATCTCCCCAAATCCTTGAAGCACACCATTTATTCACTGCTATAATGTGATTGTTATTGGAATGAACATAATGAATCTGCAAGGAATAAGATTGTGTGCTGCTCATGTTTAGGGTGTCCAGCTGACATTTAGCAATGAACTTGTGTAATAGTCTTATTTTCCTTCACAACCTTGGGTAGGTATCTTTCTTACTCTCATTGTAGAGATAAGGAAGCAAAATACATTGTCAAGATCACCAAGATGATGACAAAGCTAGACTCCCTGATCTGTTCATTGGAAACAAAACACGTAAATCTCACCTGGCATCTGTTCAATGGAAGTAAAATACATGAATCTCATCTCCTTTGCCTTCATCACATTTTTGCTAAAAGGTCAATTACTTGATAAGGTCACCTCTGATGATTCCATTTAAAAGTACCCTTCCTGCTCCAACCATTCACCCTGTTCTACTGTTCTCCACAACATTTATTATCTTGTAGTATGTTATAAAAGTAATTTATTTGTAGTAGTTCTAGTTCACTGTGGGTCCAGAATGTGAACTAGGGCCGAGATATTTGCTCAGCTTTTATTCACAAATTTATGGTAGTTACTTTCAAGCGTGACTGGCTACGAGTAGACTAAAATTATGGCTGAATGAATGAAAAGGTATAGCTTTTTAGTCCACTGTAAGGACACCGCCTGCATAATAGCTGAAGATGCATGAGAGGCCCAAGTTCAGCTCTCAGCCCAATCTAAACAGGCTAGATGCTGTGGAGGGCGTGGTTGTCATAGCTAACTTAGAGGCTAGAGAAAAAGGACTGTGAAACCATGTTACAAAAAAAAGCTTTTGGGGGCCAGTGAGTGGTATGGTATGGTGGTTAAGGTGCTGAGCTTCCACTGTGGTTCAAGTCCCAGACCTGACAGCTTGCTTTCTCATTTTCCCTTTCTCTCTCTCATCAAATTAAAAATAATAATAATGACAAAATAAATAAATACCTAATTTAAAAAAATATACTTTTTTTTTCTTTTTCTTTGTTGGAGGACATGTGCATTTGCTAGAAAGACACAGAAAGAAGGGGAAAGCCTCCCCAGTGAGGCATATTCATGCCCCAGTTCCTTCTCCTCCATTTTTCTCTCCTGTTGGGATTTAGAGCACACATGCACATGTTCTTGAAGTATTCTTCAAGCCTTGGGGATGAATTTGACTCATGCAGTCAGCCATGTGGGATCTGGCTCCTTTAGCCACTAGGCCATGGGACTGGCCTCCATTTACTTAACTTTCTCATTGTTTCTTTTTCCTCTCTCCTTTTCTCTCATTAAAAAAAAAGTTCACAATTCTTTGGAAGTATAGAATAATAAAGCAAAAATTGGGTCATCGAAAAAGTCAAGACGCATTTTTACATCAGAAAACATAGACAAAATACATGATGACTTTGCTGACCACTCAATATTTTAGTCACAAATTTTAATTGAAAAATATGTAACTCTAGCATTTTAACTTTTCAGTATTATGAAATTCCTGAATCTAATCAATGAATAAAAATATTAGTAGTACTACTGTTTCATTGTAAGTCATGGAGCTATTTGACAGAAAATGACTATAAAACATAATGTACGTTAACATATGTAAAGTGGATAGTGACTGATTTTCAAAACATTATTCATACATGTGTGACTTTAATTAGAAAGCTATAATAGATACATTATGAATTTTCATGAAGAAAAAACTGGCATCTGGACTTCACATTCTACACAAAGAAAAAGCAGGTTTTCTTTCTCATTTTCCATATTCTATAAAGCCTAAATTTCCTTCAATTAGAATTCCTCTGAAATAGAAAAAATAAAGCTCTCTATTGTAAAGTCAATAAGCCTTCCCCACCAATTTTAACTTGGCGATTCAAAGTTAATAAAAAAAGACAATAATTCCATATTTTTAGTTTTTCTCATGGTACAATTACATGGAAATATTTCCTACTAAGTTACAGTTTCATATATGTATGTATTAAAGATTAGCACTTGTTATAGTTATATTTATCTAAAGATGCTCATTTTTCATATAAATTTTCACCTGTAAACTTAAATTTAAATTCTTTTGCATTGTCAAAAATACTTATTTCAAGAAACATTTTCTCTTAAATTTATAAAAATTATTTAAAGAGATGATAACTCCATGCTAAATCTTCATAAACAATCTTCTTTCATATATAAACAGATTTTATTATCTTGGAAATGTCTGAGAAAACAACTTTTTAGTTCACTAAGTTCCTATAGCACTTATATCTTACATAGTAAAAAAATTTTAAATACCATCTCTACATAACTTTGAAATTTCCTGTAAGAGAATGAACTACTGAAATATTTTTCTTTCTCCTCCTATTATTAAGCATAAAAGAGGCATTTAAAAATATTTGCTCAATTCAGCACTTGGAAATTACTTTGAATACTATCCAGTCAATGCAAATAGCTATATATAATTATACATAAAAGTATCAGTTTGTCTTTATTAGTCTTTAAACCTAAAATATTAAAAAAAACTTAATTTTTGCCTTTTTGTTAAATACTAAATAACTCAATCTTGCTCTTTTGTGAAATTGTTGAATTAATATGTATAACTTTCAGCATTTATACACACACACACACGCACAATTATTTAGCATGTACTGTTAGATAGATACATTAGCATATATTTCAAAATTTTTATTTCTCACATTTCTTAAAAGCTTCATTGTCTTCATATTATATATGAGAAAACTAGGCTCAGAGAAATGTCATTACTGTAGTTGTTTAAAGTCCGATTGGAAGTGATAATCTGTGATTTAAGTAAAAAAAATTCATATTTTCTTTTGACCAGAGAGGGATAGAGTGAAAGAGAGAAAGAGAGAGAAAGTGAGAAAGCAAGCTCCCGGGTTCAAGCCTTGAACCATGGTCAACTATATCAGAGTCCAGCTCCCTTAACCACCATGCCACCTGCACGCCCCTAAAGTGAAAATTTTTAGAATACAAATCCAGTCATCTTTCCAAAATAACAACAGTTGACTGGGTATGTACTATATCTTCAAACAAACATGTTATTAGTGATGGATATTAAGTATTTCTATACAATACTAGTGCATAATATATCAGATTGAGTAACCTGTAAATAGCTAAGCTCTTATAAATGGATACACAGTGACACATAGACAGGGGGAGGACTGGCTGTCTTGACTTGATATTACATATGGATTCCAACTAAAAGAGACTTGCATTTTCTGTCTTTTACTAAGTAGTTCCTATTTGGGACAAAAAAATGGTGATTATTTTTTATGACAAGAAGGATCAGAGAAATTTAATTCATCACCTCCTTTGTATCCTTTATGCTTACTCTTAATTATTTTCCTCTCTTGAACTACGAATTAGTAGTATTTATGTTTACTGCCTAGCAATACAAAACTATTATCTCGTGGCCTACATTCAACTCTATATGGTTTAGATTGTCATGTATTAGGCATATGATGGATATCCGTATATTTATCTTACTGAGTAAGGACTATATAATAATTTTCTCTGCAACTAAGTGCATGAGGTCAGTTAGAGTGCTTCATCCAAAACACTATGAATTATTAATATATTGCTAATTTTAAATGAACTTCAATCTGGGCTGTTTGAGTCAATGATGCCTTTAGCTCTTTGGTATCTCTGATTTTATCATACCTTCAGGGATTAGGAAAATCAACTTGAATACTCAGTTTTGCCTATTTTTTCCGTAAATAGCTTCTATAAGAAATAGCAAAGTTTAAACATTCATAAACCCCTCCTAACTTAACAGGGTTTAGGTCAGAAAACTCGAAAATGTTTGCTAATTATCACAAATCACATCTGAAAATGTCCACATCTGGCTTTGGTTATGCTCATAATCTTTAACTCATCTTCTGTTAAGCATTGAGGGGGTCTGGTTTACATCACTGGAATGGGACAATGACTGTAATCTGCAATCTTCTATTTTGTTTCGACTATTTGAGAACCAATTTCATTTTCAACTTGCCTGTTTTCCCTTTTCTCTCAGTACAAAGCTTTTTGGATTACAGGAGGGGTGGAGGTGGTGGCAATGTTGCGTGTGTGTGTAAAGGAGATGCAGGAGTGGGAGAATGGGAGGCAGCATACAGGGACTGTATTTATTAATCTGCTACTTATAAACCTAACAGATTTTTTGGCTGAAATTTAGCCAATGTTAATTGTACATGAAGAATTCATGCTGGGAAAATCTCCTTTGGAGAAACACACACACACACACACACACACACACACACACACACAGAAAGCACAGCCGGTCTGTTATGTAAGATGTTTATTTTCATCCAATCCAACCCACCATAGGCAGAACAGAAAATAGGCCATCGCTTCTGACCAGTGACATCACCTAATCATCAGGAGAAAGCAGGGAAGGCTGATCACCGTATTGTTAGTAAAGAGGATAATTTCCTTTCACGATTGTTTTTCTGGTGGAAACCTTTATTTCTGGAGATCTGATCTCATCTCTCTTTGATGTTTATTTCTTCTGATTCTGTAGTAACAATGAAGCTACCTGAATTTCAGTTCTTGTCCAATGCACATAAACACTTACTTTTCTTCCAGATCTCCAAACTTGGAAAATGAATAATTTTAGCAGAACATTGAACACACTAAGGAAATTGTGGGTGGCAGGATGGATAAAGACCTTGATATTTAATCTTAGGCAGTATTTTAGGTGGCATGGGTTATTTGCTTTGTGAAATGTCTCCCTTTCTTAAGCTGCCTCACATGCGTGTTTGAATAAATGGACATAATGATTATTTCAGGAATACTAAGAATTAAATGCACAGCTTTAAAAATTGTTTTAAGCAGATCATCCTCTCTGCTATGCTATAGATATTTTTAAGATTTGTAAGGAGTAAAGTGAGTGAAATTATTTGTGCGTACAATTTTTTTTTATTAATTCAAAAGTAAAAGGAAACTGAAAACAGGTCCTATATATTACAAAGGCTCACTCAGCACCGTAGAAAATATACATCAGAAAAACTAACTATTCTGTAATTTTGTTTACGACAGTTTTGGCAAAATGACATCTTTCTATTAAACAATATTTGTCATCATTCTAATTTACCTTTTTTAAAACATAAATACTACTTATGTATATTTGCCTATGTTGGATTCATTCTCCCTCTAGAGGAAATCAGAGGGTATTACAATACAAACTTCCTTACATAGCAAGTCTAATTCAAATACGATCATGAGAAAGCCATGGTTTCATTTATGTTCAACTTAACTCAATCCTAGAAGCCATTATCTCAAGTAGTTCTAAGTTTTCAACAGCTTTATCTTTAAGCCCAGTGTTAACATTTTAAGAGGTTTTTTTTGTTTGTTTTTGTTTGTTTGTTTGTTTTGTGTGTGTGTGTTTTAAAGAACAAAACAAGAATCTTAGCCGGGGTAACGTGGAGTTTTGTTAGAAAAGACAAATGTCCTGAAAAGGTTAGAATTTCAGTTTCTATTGTAATGAGGGGTGTTCATTTGTGAATCCAACAGTCTGAGTCATGGGTTCTAGGATTCTCATCACATTAGCCATGTGCTCTGTGGGTACACCAAGTGACTTTTAATGTTGTGTGGACTAGGTAATCATGATGAAAAGTGACCCAATAATCTGAAAATACAACAGAATTAGAATTTTGAAAAAATATTCATAGTCATCTGTCTTAAAGACGTGTATAGGAAAAGGTTCCTTCTCTGCTTTCTAGAGATATAAATGGTTTGATTTGTGAAAGTTACTTCATTGCTCAGTCCATTTTTTTCTGTTAGTAAAATGAGAATAATTATATCTCCCTCCAGGAGTGTGAGGGCCACACAAAACATATGAAATGTCTAACATGTTATTGACTAAGGGTACATCCTTTGTTTTCTTCTGCTTTTGTGATTAAGAATCTGATTTGAGTTGAGTAAAAAACATAAGAATAAGAAAATCTTTTCAGGAAATTCCCCTCCTTTCTTGTTATATGGTCTTCTAAGCTCTTTTTTTAAATTTTCTTTTGTAGAGGTTTTGCCTTAGGATGTGTCTGCTGGCCAGAGAGAAAGAGCGAGACAAAGACAGTGAGAGGGAAAGTGAGAAATCATCCCTAGGGGGGTGACAGCACTGCAATCCCTTCTCCTCCATTCTCTCTGGGATCTTGGACATGCATACACACATGTCCAGTGTGATTTTCAAGCCACCCACCAGGACTCGAACCATGGTTGGCCATATAGGAGTCCAATGACATAACCACCACACCATCTGCTGGCCCTCTAAGCCTTTACTCTAAAATTTTAGAGTCATAACATGATTTTGTCTTTGTGCAGGGGAACCAGCAGTTAGCGTAATGGCTAAACATAGTCGACTGCGGTTCGCGTCTCGGACCCGGTGGCTTACAACTCACGCCACGTGCCCAAGATCCCAAGAGGAGAATGGAGGAGAAATTGCGGCGTGACCATCCCCCCTGGGGGGTGATTTCTCGCTTTCTGTCTCTATGTCTCTCTCTGTCTGTCTGGCGAGCGCACGCGCCCTATAGCGACCTCTCAGTTTTTGCAGGACTCCTAAAGAAATGACAGTCAGACAGTTTGGAAGACAGAATCTGTGATTCTGTGTCATTGTGGGACTGTGTCTATGGTGGGGAAAAGGAGGTAGCTCATTATATTTCTACCTAGAAGTTCAGTATAGAAAGTTTAAGAAAGCAAGGTATAGTTGAGCATGATAATGTATATTCTATCTGTATTTTAAAAGCTTGAGAAAATTATTTATGAAAGTATTTCTGGGAAGTGGGATTAGGCAGAACTTCAGAAAACTTTTCCTTTCTCTGATTGTTTGCATGAAAATATTTCAATAGGTAATACATGCGATGATATTTTATAAGGTAAAATAAGCAAACCTTGAGACCAACACATGGCATAATAGTTACATCTCTGGACTCCCAGGTAGTTGACTGCGGTTCAAGTCCCATACCCGGTGGCTTAAAACTCACTCTGGGCACTTGTGCGTGCATGCTAAAAATCCCAAGAGGAGAATGGAGGAAAAGGGATTGTGCTGTGGCCATCCTCCCTGGAAGTGATTTATTGCTTTGCTTTCTGTCTCTCTGGCAAGCAAATATGCCCTATAGCAAAAAAAGGCAAACCTTTCTCTTCCAAACTATTGTAGCTTAGTTTCCCTCCCAAAGACATTTACCATAAACAATTCATTTTATCATTTTCTAAAGATTTTTTTGATACATATACACATTTCTGAATATTATGTACATTTATGTATTTGATTTCCTCTCTTTCTCTCTCTCTCTCTCTTTTTTTTTTTTTTTTTTTTTTTTTTTTTTAGAGGTTTTCACTATAGGGCATGTGCACTTTCCTGGACAGAGAGAGACAGAGAAACAGAAAGCAAGAAATCACCCCCCAGGGGGATGGCCACACCACAATTCTTTCTCCTCCATTCTCCTCTTGGAATCTTGGGCACACATGCACACGTGCCCAGAGTGAGTTTAAGCCACCAGGTCTGGGACTCAAATCGTGTTCGACTACATGGGAGTCCAGCGACATAGCCATTGCACCAACTGCTGGTCCCTGTTTTTGACTTTCTTTAAGCCTAAGCTTATTCCTTTTTCTTTTCAGCCCTGAATCATGGTTACACACATGTCTGTCACATTCAGGGAGGCCTTGAGACACAAAGGTAGGAACTTTCCACACGACTCGGCCTCCAAAAGAGTTGTGATAGCACTATTGCACTATCTGATCACCACTCCCCTATATTTGATTCTCTCTATTTTCAATAGTGTGTTCTACAGAGTCCATGGGAACACTGTATTAGGGACTATTATACCACTGTTTCTAAAGGAAATATCAAGCTTGATTCCTGCAAGTCCTGGTCTTTACATTTGTCATCAACTGAGCAATAGAAAGGCTTACGTTGTATGTGTTTAAGTGTAAGAGATTTTATTTATAATTCATTAACATTGAACTCAGTCAATAATACTTTAATTTATATCTGAACAAAGTTTATCTAACACAGAGATTTTCTCTATAAGACATACAACGATATTATCATGCTTACAAATACTAGACTTCAACACTTTGCCCTGGAACCATCTTAAATAGTAAAATCACCACAAAAGAAAAACAAAAAAATGAGGATAACCTAGTACTATGTAGGCTATAGAAAAAAACATGTTGTTGAAATCAGAAGACAGAGCATTGCCCTGTTTGATCTAGAAATTTCTGCAAGTGTTGATTTTGGAGTTAAATCTTAGCAAGTAGACAAATCCATGAATAATAAGACTCAATGGTATGTGTGTGTATACACACACACACACACATATATATTTATTTGTGTATATATGTTGTATGTGTGTGCATGTGTGTATATGTGTAAATATAAATATGAGGGAACTTCAAAAATTTCTTCAAAATTGGAATTAAAATACAAGTTTATCTTGGTTCAAAAATATTTGAAATCCATATACAGTTGTTCACCATATGTGTTTTTCACAAACTTTTTGAAGACCCATGTTTGTGTGTTTTCTTTTTATTACATACTACCAAAATACTATGCAGACTATTCTGAACATTTCTTTACAGTATTGCTCAGTGGTTAATAGTGCAGTCTTTGAACTCAGACTGTCTGGGATCAAACCCCGACATCATCCTTTACTAGCTGTGTTATCATGGGATGGTTAAATGACTTTTCTGTGCCTCTGTTTACTCATCTATAATACGAGAATTGTAAGAATATCTACTTCAGGGCCAGCAAATGGCATGGCCTCCCCTAAAAAAGAATATCTACTTATGGGAATCGTTGTGACACAGGTTCAAAAAGGTTAATATACAAAAGGCATTTAGAATATACCTGAAATATCAGAAGCTTTATATATATATATATATATATATTTACTGTGCCATCATTTAAGGGTATGATTGGAGATTATATCTTATTAACTCATTTAACAGTTCTCATTCTTTTAGTATCACATATATTATCACAATTTTTCCTCGTAATTTTTTAACCCAGCACCCATGCATTTAGATAGCTCCCTATCTTTGGCTTCAGTGAGACTCTTAGAACACATGTTCATGTGCTTGTGTGGAAATCTATCTCTAGACAAAGGGATTATACAGTTTTAATTTTGATGTCTATTACCATATTTAGTCCTAAGATTTATTATAATAATGATATATAATTTGAAAATAAAATCTATTTCCTTTCAATAAAAAGAGAAAAGAGGGACCAGCAGATGGCATAATGGTTACATTGCTGGACTCCCATGTAGTTGACCACAGTTCAAGTCCCAAACCTGGTGGCTTAAAACTCAAACTAGGCATGTGTGCATTTATGCCCAAAATCCTTAGAGGAGAATGAGAAGAGATTGCAGTGTGGCTACACCCTGGGGAGTGATCTCTAGCTTTCTATCTCTTTGTCTCTCCAGCGAGTGCACAAGCCCTATAGCAAAAATCACTCCCCCTTAAAAAAAAAAAAAAAAAAAAAAAGAAAAAAAAAAAAGAAAAAAGGAAAGACTGACTCTAAGTTTGTTTTTTCTTTAATTTTAATCATTTTTATTTTTAGGTATTTTTGCTATGGGGTATGTACTCTCACTGGAGAGAGAGAAAGAGACAGAGGTAGGGAGAGGGAAAGTGAGAAATCACCCCCCAGGAGGGATGGTTAGTCCACAAACCCTTCTCCATTCTCTTCCCAGGACCTTGGACATGCACACACATGCATCCAGTGTGATTTCCAAGGCTTCGAGTCCAGGACTCTAACTGTAATAAGCCATGTGGGAATTCAGCGACATAACCACTATGCCACCTGTTGCCCCTAATTCTTAGTTGTTACTTTTAATTCAAATGCAAGAAAAAAAATTTACATTAAGGTGAATAAATGATCTCATTGTTTACCATGGAAGTGATTATAAGGCTACACAGATTCATTATTATTATCATTTATTAATCACCAAAAGTTTGCAGATATTCTATAGCTATTGTATGAATTTTTCTTTTGTTTTCTTTTTAATTTGCCAGAGTCCATGCACTAATCAAAGATAGAGAGAGAGAGAAAAAAAAAAAAAAAGAGGGAAAGTGAGAAAGCACTCCTGCCATGGGGGATGGTCACAGTGTAACCTCTTCTCCATTGGGATTTTTGGTATGCACACACACATGCCCAGCATGATTTTCGAGCTAGTGGGTCCAGGACTCAAATCATGCAGGCAGCCATGTGGGATATAGCCACTTTAACCACTATACCATGAGCTGACCCCTATGAATTCTATTTAAGCCCACCATTTCAGAATATCATATGGATCCAATAATATTTTACCATCTCAGTTGAGTGTAACAGTCATTTCCTCCACTTGATATTTCTCTTTAAGCCTCCAATACATTGGTTTGGTTATTTTGTAAAGGAAATACAAAGAACAGAATAATTGATACAATGCTTTATAATTACTATCACTGACTGTTAAAACTTGGTAAAATATCAAATCCTATTTAAAAGGAACTTTTAAAAAATGAAAACAGCATTCACAATTTCTACAAAAATAACTAAAATAGTCTTCTGACTTGTTCAACATAGCTACCTTTCTAGAGTCTGCTTGCCTTCCAAATCATTGCAGGAAAGATGTGATTTGAGTTTTTGCTTTCTTACACAATTTTCTTAGAGAAGATTATGTTTCACTTTATTTTTTTCTTTATGAACGTTCATTTATCTCTCCATGAGCAATTACAAAGGTATCTAGAATTCCTATTATGGACCAT
Source organism: Tupaia tana (assembly GCA_026018925.1). Taxonomy (NCBI): domain Eukaryota; kingdom Metazoa; phylum Chordata; class Mammalia; order Scandentia; family Tupaiidae; genus Tupaia; species Tupaia tana. Next base: position 196,086,199 of record JAKSZU010000006.1, on the reverse strand, counting down.
GGAGACAAAAACCACAAAAGATTTACCTGAGATACATTTTCAACAAGGGGAGAATGTCACTGGAAGCTCTCTTGGGACCAAAAGAAGGTTCTAGAAAACCGTCTGATTCACTCTTATTAGGAGAGTTTAGAGGAGAGGAACTATGCTAAATTAGTACCTGTATACTTCCTACCCTCCATTTTAAACTTTCAAAAGATTTGGTTTTGGTCAATTCCTCCCAAGAAAGGCAAGCTAATCAGATGTAATCTTTACTTTTAAAGGTTGCCATGGTGATTGGCCAGGATAGATGATCGTTCAGCATCATAAACACACATTTTGTATTGTGTCAAATAAGTCTATATTCCATCAGAATTCTTTTTTGAGTGATAAAACAAATAGGGAACATTGACATTGCTCACAGCAATCAGAGATGATATTTCCCCATATTGATTTTTTTCCTTTCTTGTTGCCCTTTCCAGCCTGTGCCATGTCTCTTTGAAGTATACATCAAGGCACAATACTTATTACAAGAGATAACATAGAGTCAATCTTTTTTTTTTTTTTTTAAATATGGACCAAGACTGTGAAAGACTTACCTACCACTAACGTTTTTTAAGTGAAAGACAATTTCACTCGCCAAGTCTGATATACAACAGAAGCTATTATAGACTATCAGAAGCAGTAGGGTGGCTAAATGGATGCAAGAGAAGTTATAAAAGAATGGATGGATGGTGGATTAGAGAAAACAGCACATAGTACTTTTTTTTAGCTTTTCTTAAAAAAAAATAGACTATATTTTTAGAGCAGCTTTATGTTCACAGATTGACAAACTGTGTAGAAAGCCAAGTTTCCTTATACTCTCCATTCTTCCTTAGCCTCTGGAATCATGATCAGCCTATACCAGAACCAATGAACCTACACTGACATGTCATTATCAACCAAACCCATAGTTTATATTAAGGCTCACTACTGCTGGTGTTCATTCTATTCCTTTGGATGACTGTGAAATGACATATATCTACCATTACAGTATCTTTCAAAATAATTTTACTACCCTAAACATCCTCTGTCTCTTCATTTCTCTTACACTTCAAACCCTAGCAACCACTGATGTCATAAAGTTGGAATCATAAAGTGTATATAGCCTTTCAAGACTGGCTTATTTGGGGACCAGCAGATGGTGTAACAATTATGTCACTGGACTCCCATGTAGTCGACTGAGGTTCAAGTCCTGGACCCAGCAGCTTAAACCTCATGCTGACCACGTATACAAAGAGTGTGCCCAAGATCACAAGATCACAAGAGGAGAATGGAGAAGGGAATGCAGCATGGATATCTTCCCTAGGGAGTGATTTCTCACTTTCTGTCTTTGTCTCTCTCTGTTTCTCTGGCGAGTGCATGCACCCTATAGCAAAAATCTCTCCACAAAAAAAAAAAAAAAAAAAAAAAAAAAAAAAAAAAAAAAAAAAAAAAATTGGCTTATTTCACTTAGTAATATGCATTTATTTTATTTTTATTTTTTTAATTTTATTTATTTTCCTCTTCTGCCACATTCATCATTTAATTTTTCTAAGGTTTCTGAACACAGTGTCACTAATCAGAGAATGTCAAGCACAAAGCGGTTTAGAGTTTGAAATCAATCTCTCAAGTGAGGGAAAAAATAAGAAGAGCTAATGGAAATGCACACACAAAAAAGACAGAGCAAAGGAAACACACACCATTATTACCACCACCAAAAGACAAAAAGGCAAGAGAATGACTGGAATCTGGAAAGCATATGCTTTTGAAAAGTAGGTAAAGCCTGGTGTCAGGGCTGGGAGGCGAAGGACCTCTAAAAGTGAGCTAGGATGTATGTAAAGAATTCCTGAGCAAAATATGCCTGTAAGTTCCAAAACTCCTAAGGCAGACAAATTCTGTTGTCCAGAGATTGAAGAATCAGTGAGTAATCTTTTGCAACACTCCCCCCACCCCATCCCAAATTGTGTAGCAGGCAGAGAAGATGGCAGAACTTGGGAACATTCTCTTTACTGGTAACCTGTGACTCAGTCCTAGGGCTGAAGTCCTCTCCAATACCCCGATTATAATTAATTACCTTCTCGGTGCCCTCGAAGCTCCTTGTTTATGATTTCATGTGAGCAGATTAATCATTTTAAGTTTTGCATTTCTGTTATTTATGTTCTAGACTTTCTTCTTCACCACACTACAAATTCCTCCAGGATAAGAATCTTGTTTTTCTTCAACTCCTTGTTATGCAAAGTATGTTACAAACAATAACTGTTCAGTAAACATGGGTTAAGTTAAACACGGATGGAGTCTATAGGTATACAATTTGAAGTCTGCCTCCTAAACAAAAATGGTGTTTATGAATGAGAAAATCCTACTTTAGCAGTTTTACTCTTGTCCAGCATAAAGGATAGCTATGACATATAAAATATTATGGGTAAACATTTTTAGATACCTTTTTTAAAGACTTATTTACTTGATTTTATTTATTCATTAATTTATTTTAATTTGACCAGAGACACAGAGAGGAAGAGGGAAAGTGAGAAAGCAAGCCACCAGGTCCAAGACTCCAACTGCTGTTGGACATGTGAGAGTGTCCAACACCTTAACCACCTCGTCATTTGCTGGTCCCTTTATTTTTTACCCTAACTCCCTAAAAATATTTCTTGTTTTTGGTTTTGTTTTGTTTTGTTTTTTAAATCTCAGTACTTGGGAGAAGGTAGTTGAAGGGGTAGATCAATTATTTGGAACTAGCACTAGAAAACAATCTCCCACCAAAGATCCTTATAATATAAACAATGATTTGAGTTGGGCAAGAAGTAAGACAGAAAACAGAGTGATCTATATGTACCCAAAGCAAAAGAAAACTATACATTATGGTGCTGGGGAGACCACAAGACCTAAGGAAAATATAGTTATGGGATACACAGAGCGGATGGCTCCCATGTGCTTTTTTAGTGAAAACAGACAAATAAACAAAAAAACCAAAAAACTAACTCCATGCCTGAATTATGGCTCAGAACAGCATCAAATATCTGGATCTGGAGGGAACTAGACTGATTGTGACAGCAAATGTTGTAGAGGAACATTAGTGTGGATAGCCATGCCAAAATGCAGATTGCTTTTCCCTTCCCCACCCACATTCTCCACCTTTTCGACTCCCCTGCCTTGTGTAAGACTCTGGTACTGGAGTTGTAGTAGGACCATAGGGAAGATGTCCTAAAAGCTTAGGAGATTAAGATTCTCATCGTTGTTAGAATGGAGATTCTGTGTAAGAAATGAAAGTGAATTACAGAAAATAAACCAAAATTTGATACTTAAACAATAGTATTTATGGACTGAGATTAGTTCACTGTTTCAAAAATTTAGGGGTAGAAGTATATTTTAACCCATCAATCTCAATATCTGTGAACAGACATAAGAGAGGAGGAAAGAGTTTAGCTGGCAGCTTACTTGGAAATCGGAAGTAAGTCAAGATTTTAAATTTTATCTCATTTCTCAGTCTGAAACTCTAGAGTCAGTAAAATTTATCCCTATATTACTTACTTAGATTGTCAGTCTCACACTGTGTCTCCATTTGAAATTAGGAAATGAATTCTGGATGCCACTATGTATACTTTCATGTTCACTCATGAGAGTTAGTGTTTGGTAGGAGACAGTTTTCAGTTCACTGAGAAGTGAGGCCATAATCATAAAAGCTTGAAGTTCAGTGAGGCAGCCATGGCCTTGTTTCTTTGTCAGGCAGCTGCTGAGTCATTTTTCTTGTGACGAGACAACAGGATGCAGATATTATCAACTTCATTGGGGTTTGATTTTCTAATACAACTTCCTGAAAACTCAAGATAACTATACCAGGAATAGGGACCAGCAGTTAGCGTAATGGCTATGTCGCTGGGCTCCCATGTAGTCAACCGCGGTTCGCGTCCTGGACCCAGTGGCTTAAAACACGCCGGGTGCGTGTGCATGCGTGCCCAAGATCCCAAGAGGAGAATGGAGGAGAAGGGATTGCGGCGTGGCCATCCCCCTGGGGGGTGATTTCTCGCTTTCTGTCTCTCTGTCTCTCTCTATCTGGCGAGCGCATGCGCCCTATAACAAAAAAAAAAAAAAAAAAAAAAAAAAAAAATTATACCAGGAATATGGTCATGGCAAATGCTTTTCATTCTCTTCAAGTACCCTAGCTCAAACTATCTTCACATTTCTCTTCTAGTAGAGGACCCTCGTCCTGTCTTCTAGTTCACAGAGAAAGAGTTTGATCAATAATCATGGCACCAAATATACAAATATAGATAGACATACAACCACACACACACACATGCATACACAAACACTGGGGTTTTTGAAAACTTCATGGGAAACTTCTATTATATATAAAAAATCTATGTATGGATTTCAATATTTTTTGTATCAAATAAGACCATTCTTCAATTCCATTGTCCACAAACTTTTCAAAGTATACACACACACACATACACACATACACAGGCAAAGAGTTGTGTGATTTTCATAGCACTTTCATGTATTTTACCTCATTTGCACACAAACAACTTTTTGGAAGGGACTGTGGTGATCATTATTTTATAGATAAAGAAACTGAGACTCAAGGAAGTTTCAGTGACCTTCCTGAGGCTTAATATCAAGTGAAGGGAAAGAGGACTCAAGCCTGTCTTCTGACAGCCAAAATATTATGCTGTCCTTTGTGCAACCAGCATTTTTTTTTCTCTAGTAACTCACCCAGAGCTTCCCTAGCAGAACAGTGAGAAAGAGCTTTTGAACTGCTGTGAGGAGAGTAGCGGGGTCAACGATAATCCAGTTGGTGTAGCTATCCTGCCACGATCTCAGCTCACGGTACAGCCACCTTTTGGAAATTCCATTTGGACCACTGCTAGGGAAAATCCAACTTCAAGAACTCTGAAAGTAGAACTTTGTATAAACTTTCTTTATCTGAACCATCTGGAGACAATTCAGTTCTCATCAGGATATAGATCGACACCAATGCATAAGTCACCTGGTATTTATGCTCACTCTGTCCGGTGGTACAGGGACAAATACTGTGATGTGTCTAGTCAAGGGCATTACTTATAAGCCCCAATGAGTTAGTTAAGCCTGAAATAATTCAAAAGTGTTACTTATAAGCTTCTTTCCTCAAAGGAAAAAAAGAAAGAAAGAAGAAAGGAGAGAAGGAGAAAGAAAGGATGGGAAGGAAAAAAAAAAAAGAAAGAAAAAAGGGAAAAGGAAGGAAGGGAAAGGGCAAGGAAGGAAGGAAAATGAAAATAAACCAATTTCCTTATCCAGGGTGACCACTGAAGACCTGGGAGTAGCGGGGTTTTAAATCATTTCTTCCTCTGGAGGGAAAAACACATTCACAAGGGAGACTTTAAATAGAAGCAGCTGACTGTTCCCTTTAGTCAGTCCCTGTGGGAACTAGTCTCATATTCCAAAAGAACTCTTCTATTTTGCAATTCAACATGGTTTTTTTTTTTTTCAGTCTTATTGGAGATTTTGAAATGTTAGACTTGCTTTTCAATAAACTATTTTATATGCATAAATACCACTCTGGGGTCCATGTTGGTCAGCTAACATTTGCACACCTTCAGTCTACTGAGGCTGTCTTGTATACTTCATCCTTTCATTTGCTTCAAGCCTGCTTTGTGTTGGCTGCTGAACATACAAAGTTGTGCGTTATTAATTCCACAGCTTATTTTGAAACTTGCCCTTGAGACCATCTCTCTAACTGCCCTTCAACCTGAGACCCAAATGCTTTGTCACTAATATTTCTGTATTAAAATGACTCATATTATCATTGTTTTTTTTACATTCTTGCCAGAACAATATCATCTATTTGAGTTTTTATTTGATTTGCATGACAAATCGAATAAAAAGGATTCTAGACCAGAGTAATTAAATGAAGCAAATGAAACATTTATTGATGGGAATACGTTATTGAGTGAGGAGGAGCATTTTAAAGGTAAAGATTTTTACCCCCCACAAGTAGCGCGTTGCCATCTGTTCCCATTTCACACAAATCAGTACTGAGGGAACAACATGAAAGGGAAAACTGGGTCAACATTTACATTTCAAGTCAGGTTAGATTTTGCTTTGTCAATTTCTTTAGACTGGAAATCTAAAGGTTAAAAGATTATTTCAGACATGGGGCAAGTAAGCAAAAAAAAAAAAAATGGATCCCTCTGGGTAACTCTAAACTGTGAGACCCAAACAAAGGCAAGAAAAATGACAGAGAAGTAGTAATGTTTTGTGTGATCTAGGTCCACCCTTACATTTCCAAGACCAAAAGAATGAAAAAATTCACTTTAACTTGTCATTGTTAAATCTCTGTGTTTGAACAGCCTTTATCTTCTAACTATACTAGGTCCAAACATGTGCATTTAGGTTACATAGTGGTCTACAGGGTTATCTGTCTGTTTGGTTGTCTAAAAATGCCTAGCACTTATGAAGACAAATCTCAAAGCACATAAAAATGACTGAAAATACGGTCTCTCCATTCCCTGCCTCTAGCAAAAGCTAAAATTTTACAAAACCGTAGAGTAACCGAATCATAGAATTTGTGGTCAAGGGAGACCAACGGAAAACTGGGAAACCACATCCATCCTACAAGAATATCCTGAGACTTTCTGAGCTCAGTCAAGTTCTTCCTGCTGACTCAGCTGTGTGTGTGTGTGTGTGTGTGTGTGTGTGCGCGTGTGTGTGTGTGTGTGTGTGTGTTTTGAGGGTAGCAGCAAAATAGAGTCTCTTGTCTTGTTGCTTATTCAGAGTTGGGCCTAAGGCATATCTAAGCATTAACAAAAATCTTTTATTCTACATTTTTTTTTATATGATAAGAATCATTTGGTGATGGTAACTTTTTGGTTTGTTTTGTTTTTTCAAACTTTCTTCTTCATGGCCCATACCTGTTTAACTATTTAGCTTAGCACTCACTTTATGATATTTGGGGTGGATTTAGGAAAATAGACAATATAAAATTCATAGTAAAGCAAATAATGTACTTCCTCCTAAAATGTTTCAATTTCTTGTCGCCTTTTGGTCTAAATACTAATTCTCTATCTAATTCTCTTTTTTTTTTTTTTTTTTTTTTTTTTTTTTTTTTTTTTTTTTTTTGCCATAGAGTGGTTGTTGTCATTGCAGAAAGTCAGAGAGAGACAGTGAAGGGGAAAATGAAAAATCACCCCCAGCGTTGGGGAGGAGGATGATCATGCAGCAATCCCTTCTTCACCATTCTCCTCTTCTTATGCACAAGCACCCAGCATGACTTTTTTTTTTTTTGCTTAAAACAACACAAACAATTATTAGGTCAGAAGTCCAGCTACAGTGTAGCCCAACTGGTTCGTGTGCTTCCTGCTATTACAGCAGAAATCAAGATGTGGGTAGGGTGGGGTTTCTCTCTGGAAACTGCAAACAGACTTCCTTCTAGGCTCGTTCGGGTTTCTGGACCGCTGTAGGTCCAAGGTCCCTGTTTCTTTGCTGTTAATCACAGGCTGATCCTTGCTCCTACAGGCTTGGACTCCTTATATTTGCCACGATTTCCTCTCTCAGCTACAGGGGTTCAGTCCCTCCCATGATCAGACTTGCTCCAATGTTCCCGCTGCTGAATCTCTGATTTAAGTAATTACATTGGGACCACTAGATAATCTAGGCTAATCGCTGTCTTTTGTCGTCTATAACGTTAATCGCATCTACACAAAACCCCCGTTCGCAGGTTCCAGGGCTTCATACAGGGCCATCTCTGGAACAGCACGTTTTGTCTACCGCTGCCCCTGAGGGAGGAGCAGGCAGAGGTGAAGTCCTGGGCTAGGAAGCCACATTCCTATGAAAGCAGGAGCAGCTAGACTTTAGGGAATGTGAGAATGAGTAGATTTGGCCAGTGTTATTTTTCAGGCAGCCAGGTCTGGGATTTAAACCTGGCAATTGACTATATGGGAATCCAGTGCCTTAACTACCTCACCACCTGCTGACTCCTAGTTTTTTTTATCTTGAAATGAAAGATCTACACGGTCATGCTCAAGACTTTCTCAATTTTAAGATTCTCTTCCTAACTCATTACCTACAACTAGGTTTTCTTCAGTTGTTGAGTATTATATTCTAAAAATGTCAATTAGGTCAATTGTCTAATAGGGTTGTATTTTTACTGATATTTTGACCCACTTTTTCTAAAAATCACTAATAAAGTTATTAAAAATTTCAGCTATGACTCTATTTTTTCTAACACTCTTGTATTTTTTTTTCTGTTGATTTTTGCTCTATATATTTCAAGTTCTTTTATTAAGTTTTATGGATTCCAAACAAATTTACCCTCTTATCAGCATAAGATGACACTTTTTAAGTTTGGTAATATGTCTCGCCAAAAAAGTCTTCTTTGTCTGTTATTAATTTTGCTATTCTAGCCTTCTTATGCTTATTACTGGTCTAATTTGAATGAAAAAATAGAGTATTTAATTCAGTTGCATCAGTTATATTTTTACCTTTAATTTCATTTTTACCTTTTCATTGAATTTTTTATTTACACAAAAATTATATTAGATTACAATTGCTACATTTCTCTTAATAATGATAAAATATATTTGGAAAGACACTTAGAAATTATACTAATATTTGTTTCCCCTCAAACTTTTGTCAATATTGATCTTGACACACAGTAATCAATAGTATATTTTAAACTTGCAAATATTTCTCTGACACATTCATTGGGTAACATGTAAGACTGCTCATTTTGAGTGAGACCAAAGATGAAATGCCTCAGTAATAGATACAAGCAGCTATGGTACTAAAGGCATTTGTGATAAAGCACGATACCAAATCAGAGCACAGGCCTCTAAGATTATGGAACAAGGTTATGCCATTTGTGGCAGAAAACTTACGTATCATTTGGAAAGTTGCTCATGGCATGCTACAGGGTCATGGCAGAAAATTCAGTAACTATGGTAAAGATTAAAGTAACCATTATGTATTTGTTACTGCACCAGGATGTAAGGGAAGAGAGGCTGATCAATAGCTTATCACAAAGTGAATATTACATATTGGATTTAAGTGGAATAATCCAGAGATTACAGTAATCTACATGAAGAGGTAGCCAGATATCACTGTCTTCAATAGTAGAACACCACTCCTCAGCTCACACCTATGGGTTTGTGAAATATGGCCAGGTGGCAAAGGAAGAAAAGGTTCAAACTGAACTCATGAATGGGCCAAATTTATGTATGGGTATAAGAAGGAAATGGGTGTTCTTGCCACAAAGTTTCAATTAGAGATGTCTTGCAAGACAGTATTGAATGGGAATTCTGCCAATTGGAAGGGTAGTAGGAATGCATCTGGCCAATTGGGCGAGTAGTAGGAAGTGCATCAATACTTCATATGGGGAAAGAGTGGTTCTCAGTAAAGGTATGCATGGAGTCATGGGCAGTAATTAATGGCTTTGCTGGCCTATTAATGAACTCTAATGAATGAAATTAGAAGTTCAAGGAAAGTGAGATCTTGGGAAGAGACATGTGCATTAATTTTCAGGAATGAACAAGAAGTGTGAGCACCATTGTACTACTTGTTCATGCCTCTGTAGAAGAGACACAAAACAACCAATTGGAAGAGATGTCTCCTACAGTTGATGTTGGCCATTGTTGGTCTTCAGCTAACCCAGTACTGGCAAATGGGTTCATCAGTGTTGCAACCAGTAGGGTAGACATAGAAGGAATTCATTTTCTCAACAGCTTGAGCTCCATCGTCCTAAGGATGGTCTAACTACTGCTATCTGGAACAGAGACAGGAATAGAGACAAAAACTGGGCATCAAATGGAGTAACATGCTCTGAGGAAACCAGTCAGCCATATGTTGGCTAGTAAATTACATCAGAGTCATTCTACCTTAAAAAATTCATAGCATTCTTATTTAGCTACAACAAATTATTACAAATGTAGGGTCTTAAAAAGTCCCAATGTATTTTTCTTATACTCTGGGGCTTAGAAGTTGGAAATCAATCTTATTTGTATAAAATGAGTTAGGTTGTCTTCCTTCTGGAGATTCTAGAGAGTCCATATTCTTGTCTCTTGAAACTTCTAAAGGCTGCCTACATTCCTCGCTCTGAGCTTTCTACATCTTCAAAGTGAGAAATCATTCCAACACCACATCTTCCATGTCACATCTCCTTAGATTCTCACTCTTCTGCCTCACTTGTTCATCTTTTAAGGATTTGTGTGTTATATTACATCCATCTGGATAATCTGGGATAATCTACTCTAAGATTCTTGGTCTTACACATTATCAGGATCCTTTTTGCATCCTAAGAAAACATATTGGCAGATTTGGGGATTAAGACATGGGCATCTTTGGCGGGGGTGTATTATTCTGCTTGCCACAACAGAATTGACACACATTCTGGGTATGTATTTGCTTTTCTTGCCTGCAATACTTAAGACAACACCACTGTCCACCACTCAGAGTGAGAGATCCATTGATGTGGATTCTGCACAATTTTGTTTTAGATCCAGTTACCAATCTTACAGTAAAAGAAGTATGGCAGCAGGCATAAAAACACAGGATTCATGCACCCTACCATGTAGCACTATCTAGAAGTTCCTGTGTTAATTGAGTGATGAAATGACTTCCTAAAGGAGCAGTTGAAGATGTAATTTGAAGAAGATATACCTCAAAAATGGTTCTCTATATTTCATAAAGCAGTGTGTGTGTGTGTGTGTGTGTGTGTATGTTTGTATTAGTTTTTGCTATAGGGCATGTATATTCATGAGAGAGAGAGAGAGAGAGAGAATCACCCCGTGGGGATGAGCACACTGCAGTCTCTTCTCCATTTTCCTCTCAGAATTTTTGGAAATGCATGGACACACACTCAGTGTATTTTTTAGGTTACTGGACCAGGACACATGCAGTTGGCCATGTGGGATTCAGCTACCTTAATCTCCATACTACCTACTGGCTTGAACGTATGCATCTTAACCAACCACTATTATATGGCACTGTGTCGTCAATGTATTTGTGGGTCTTGGGAACTAAGAGGGTGGCAACACTTCTTCCCCCTGTTATGTATGTCCAGAATTTCTAATTAAAAAAAAATGTTTTCACCAGGTGACAGAAGAAGAATCACATTAAATCAAAAGATATGACTGCTACCTAATTACTTTGGGATCTTTGTACCAGTGGACAAGGAAGCAAAGAAGGAAGTTGCCATACTTACAGGGGCAACTGACTCTGGGCATCCTGGGAGAAATAGAGGAGCTGCTTTTTAAAGAAAGCAAAGAAGAGAGTCTGTACCACCTAGGTGATCCATTAGTGGCCTAATGATACTTCTAGGCCCACTTATAATTCTAAATGTACAAGTACATTGGCCATGGCGCTTTGGGGCATTATAAACATCAGCTCAGGTCTCTCAGGGTTGAGAGTCCATGTGAAATGAGCAGACAATACACTGAACCAGCAGAAGTGCAAGATGAGGAATAGGCAGACTAGAATGAGAGATGAAGGAGTTGCTTGATAAGCAGTGTTAGTGATGACCTAAGCACCCACTGCAGCAGTGGAATTTGTAATTTGTACTACCAGTAAACTGCTTCCTAAAAGTTTTCTCAGAAATTATGACCAATAAATATCCCAAAGAAATGTTTCCTGGATGGAGTGAACTTAATGTGAAAAGCAGGCAGTTTTTTGTGGTGCAAGTGGTGAATTATAATTGATGCTGTGGGTACTCCATCTTATTTCCCCTAAACAGCCAGTGCCCCCATTCCTTACTTCGTGTTGATTGACAACTCACAGCTATCTCCTTTACTAGATATGTACCCTCTGTCAAAGGACAGTTTCCTTGCCAGGAAAGGTAGCGTTATCCATCCATGTAACCCTGAAAGTCGAGTGTGGTTCATCACTCACTGGCATGAGACACAGAAGATGGTCCTCTCTTATGAAATGAAAATCTTTACTCTAAAACTTACCTATATGATACTACTGAAACTAGTCTCCATTTGAGATTATATTCCTTGCTTTTTTTGTCACTGCCCCCTGCTTCTGTCACTCCTTTCTTCTGAAAAAGGTCCCTAAAAGATTACTTATTGAGTAAGAATCCCCATACATGCTAACTTCTGCTCTAGGAATTCTGAATTAAGACATTCACCATCAGTTAAGCTATTTGGCAACAGGCATAAATTTATATTTAATGTACACAGATGTTAAACAAGATCTGCTTTTGTATCCGTGTTCTCCACTTACCAATCCTTATCGGCCAAATATGTTCCTTATCTTTTTGATCTTTGCATAATACTTTGAACATAGTAGGCCTTCAATGAACATGTCTGGAAGTTAAAGACAGGAACTAGCTAACCACCTGATGATTTTTTTTTTCCCAGCAAAGCATCCACTTTATAACAGTTCTAAGCGGCATTTTCCATAAATAAATTTTTGATGTATTTTATAGTTGAAAGTTGGCTAATAAAAGACAAGCTCAAAGATATAGCACTAAACACTCATAGTCTCAATTCCTTATTGAACAGCATCATTTTTATTGTTGCTTCCAAAATGAGATCATCTTTCTCTTCTGTTTTCACATTAACTAGATTTGTTCAAAGATCTGACGTTAATGTCATCAGTCTGGGCCATTGCATGAGTTCCACTAACTGAGTTTTTAAATATAGCCATTAAGCATGCCACGGAGGAAGATTTGATCTCATCATGCTATAAATCACTTGTTTTCCTGAGAAGATTGGAAATATGACAGGCAGCTGTGCTTTATCAATGTTTTCATTTATACATCTATCTTTCCACTTCAAAGTTCGCAAGGGAGAAGAGAGATAATGTGATTAGGTAGCCAAGCATATTCAGTGTTCTAAAAACTAGGTCATTGTTGAGATTAAGGATGGATTAAAAGGGTTTAGAAAGGTGGTAAATTTTTGATTTGCATATTCCTCTAAAGAGTTTCCACTCTCCTCAAGCCCCCTCCTACCTTTTACAGAGAAGCAAGCCAAAGCACTATGTCTACCAATTTAGTAGTTGCAAATTACTCTCGCCTGTTTTTTTTTTTCCTTTGACCTAGAGCAAATTATCAGTATTTCCACACTAGATTTATTTTCCATAATCCATCAACCTCATTGCTTTGGGGGCACTGAAAATGAGACAGGAGAGTGCTAATGTGACAGATGAGGACTGAAATAATTAAGTAGTGCTCTGCATAAGGGTACTATACATCTCTTTGACCAGCATCCTTTCAAAGTGCCTTAAATGCCAATTAAATAAAGACTACTTAGTGGTGAACATTGTTCAATGCCAGTCTTCCTTTTGGCAATTTTGACCTCATCAATGGCACTTTCAAAAGGATAAATTAATAGCCTTCTAGTATAAGGGTGAATATAATTTATCCTATTTGGTTCTTTACTTCACTGGTTAGCACTTTATTGTATGATCAATATATATTCATGTAAAGGTTTGACCAATAATTCTTTTTAAAACATTTGGAATATGCACACAATTTTATTTATTAATCCAATATTTTGGTTTATATGTAATCAGAGGAGAGGCATATAAATAAAAGATTGTGGTAGAGTGAATCTATGTAATAATACATGTGTGTTCATGGTCCTCATTTGAGAGCACACAAAAGGAATATCTAACCCAAGAGGAGAGATGGAGGTTGATGGCAGAGATGCCAGCTGCTGCATCTTGGGAATGACTCGGTCACCCAGGTGAAGGGTAAGCTGAAGAGTAGCCTGGGTAGGGTGAGTGTGGGGAGATGAATGAGTATTTCAAAAAGAGAGAAAAGCATATGTGTAATCAGTGGAGCAGTGCCACTTGAAGACCTTTGGAAGGACATTCAAAAGAAAATACTACTTTTGAAATGATACTAGGTATGCGTATGTGTATGTGAAATTAAAATAGCTATCCCCCCCCGCAAGATTTTTCACTAACAACATTGTTTTATCATTTGGGAGATGTGGGGTATGATGGATGAGGGTTGGCTTTCTTTCGGCTGCCCTAAATTTGGTGTTCAGTTTGCCTAGGGCAACATTCCAGCAATGACAAGGATTAAAGGCAGTTAGAATGGTGTGGATGTCCAGTGAGACCGAAGAGTCTGGCAGGTTCACATTGTGACTCCACCCCAGTTGATATGCCAAGGAGTTTAAACTTTATGGATGACAAGTCAATGAAATTTAATAATTTTAATCAGAAAAGGAATGTGAAATACTGAAATAAAGGCATAATGCACTAGTTATTTAATGCTTATTGAATTCTAGGCTTTAGATGTGAGCGCTATGGTGAGGTAAACAAAAAATAAATGTTTAAGTCATTATTTTCATGATCGTATATGTGACCATAGACAAAGGTGTCTATTTTCACTGTTTGATTATAATGCTTTTTCCTTCGCTAATGAAATATGTATGCTATTAATACAAAGGATGTCAATGACAACTTCCTGTTGGTGGTCAATAAAAAGAAAGAAAGAAAAATTTAGTCAGAGCCTACCATGTTCCCAATATCATGCCACCTTCTGATAAATGTTAGTGAATATATCATTAAACACCTTTTTTAAAAAGCCTAAGGAAATATTTTATAAGATCAGATAAAGCCTCAACCTAAGTGGCTTGATTGTTCTACTAAATAATTGCTTAATCTTATATTAAATAACAATTTTATAATATTTTATTTTTAAAAATCTTGCCCAAACTATTGTAACTTTAATATATGTTCCAAAGATATTGTTTCCACTTATAATTTCACATTTTAAAATATCAATAGCAATCTCAAAAGAGACAAACTATATTCATTACTTATTTTAATCTTCTGACTTTTCAGAAACATCAGTAGGTACAATAATAAAATCACATGATCTAGTAGTCAAATTAGTTTTTCACATAAATAAACTGTGACTGGGATGAAGAATAAATATCTCATCCACATAACAGATGTTGAAACATCAGTACTTGATCACAAAATCAGATGAAATCAATCATTTGGCCCTAGTAAATATGTAAACTTTAGCCTTTCCAGTTAGAAACTTTGCATAGATTGTATATTTACACCTATAATATTTGTTATTTTAAAAATAACAAAAGGCATATATTGTAGTTGTGAACACTATAGTATTGTATAAGATAAAAAAGTATAATTCCTCATCTTCCTTTTTCTCCTTTCCAAATTCCACACCAGAGATGATGACCACTTGCTATGGTTTGAATAATGTGCACCCCAAATTTTATGCATTGAAAACTTAATTCTCATTGTTACTGTATAGGAGGTGGGATTATTTTTTTCTTTTTTTGGAGAAGTTTTTGCTATAGGGCACAAGTGCTCTCCAGACAGACAGAGAGAGACAGAGAGACAGAAAGCGAGAAATCACCCCCCAGGGGAGGTGGCCACGCCGCAATCCCTTCTCCTCCATTCTCCTCTCGGGATCTTGGATACGCATGCACACGCGCCCAGTGTGAATTTAAGCCACCGGGTCCAGGACTCAAACCGCGATCGAGCGACATAGCCATTATGCTAACTGCTGGTCCCTAGGAGGTGGGATTTTTGAAAAGTGATTAGATCACAAGGGCTTCTCCCATAAGAAAGGATTAATTTTCTTTTTGAGGGAGTGGGTTAATATTCTGGAGTGAGCTGTGATAAAAGAATGAGTTCAGCCTGATTTTTCTCTCTCTGTCACATGTGCTTGCTTCCACCTTCAGCTCTCTGCCATAGGAAATACTTGTCAGATACCAGCCATACTTTCGATCTTTTCAGCCTCCAGAACTGTGAGCCAAATAAACTTCTACTCTTTGTCTATTATCCAGTGTGTGGTGTTCGGTTATAGCAGTGCAGAATGGACTAAAACACCACCACTACCTGTTTAGTATGGTTGCTGACGGGTTTTATTTTTCACATTTACAAATGTCGTGGGCTGGCCCTGTGTCCTGGTGGTCAAGGGAGCTGGATCCCACATGACTGACCCTGCAGTTCAAATCCTAGCCCCAGCTACTTGAAAAACACACTAGGACACATGCATGATGCCTGCCCCTAATCCTGAAAGGATGGAAAAATGGAAGAGAAAGGATTGCAGTGTAACTGTGACCCATGGGGGAGGAGTGCTTTCTCCCTTTCTATTTCTGTCTCTCTTCTCTCTCTGGTGACCACACATGCACATAAAACAAATAAACAAACAAAAATCCCAATTAAATGCAGTCATAATATTTTAAGATGATATTATGCCTTGCATTTATTTTTCCTATATCTAGCTTTTATTCGTTCAACATTAAGTTGAAAAGAATTTTTTTTTTAAAAATTGCTAGAGGGCATATGTGTTAAGTGGAGAGGGATAGAGTGAGAAAGGAAGAAAGCAACCTCCCCATGGTGCATGGTCATGCCACAATCACTTCTCCACTTCTCCTTTTTTGGAATTTTGGACACATGTGTACACACATTCAGTGTGTTTTTCAAGCCTAGTCCTGCACTGCATCTGTGTAGTTGGCCATGTGGGATTCAGCTGCTTTAACCATTATGCCACAGGCTGGCCTGAAAAATTATTGTATCAGTATCAGTAGATGTACCTCTTCCCTTAAAATAATTGTGAAATATTTGTCCTTACGATTGCAGTGTGTTTGCTTGTAAAGATATAAAATAACTTTACATATTTGCTGTTTAAGTAAATTCTTATAGTTTTGGTTTTGTTTTGTTTGCCATGAGCACATGCGCTCACCAGAGAAGAGAGAGGGAAAGTGAGAAATCACATCTCCAGGGGGTATGGTCACACTGCAATCCTTTCTCCTCCATTCTCCTCTTGGAACTCTGGGCACTCACACACATGCATGCGCCTGGTGTGATTCTCAAGCCACCACGACAAGACCTGAGCCGTGGTTGGCCATGGTGGTGGAATCCAGACACCTTAACTACTATTTGCTGGCCCCTATCTTATAGCTCTTTTCAAGTTACAAATAGTGGAGCAGTGATTTTTTGTTGTTGTTGTTATGAATTACATCTAAGTGTACAAGAGCAAATACTTCTCTGGGATGAAATTCTGGGTTAATAACCATTTGCCCTTTAAATGTCAAAATCGTTCTACCAACAAAGTGTGATTTATGAGCGTACTCACTTCTTTACATCTTTGCCAAGCCTGTTTTATAAATATTTTAAATGCTAAGTAATCCTATAAACTAAATGCAGTGTTTCATTGAAATAATTGACCATGTGCTATTTTCTGTATTTGGGTGTATGTGACTTTTTATTTTTTTTTTAAACAGGGTCTCCCTATGTTACTCATGCTGACAATGAGTTAGTTCATTTTCCTCCTACCTCAGTTTCCCCAGTAGTTAATACTATATGCTCTACAGACTAAGCCAGGAAACCAAACCAGAGCTTCCACTTGGCCTCAGTCCTCCAAGCAGCACTCAGCACACACTACCACAGGGGGACCTGATATTATTTCTTAACTAGAAATGTTAGTCATTGGAACTGAGTAAAGGCAGGACAGGTGGCAATTTAAAAATAGATTTTGTTAAAACTTCTGGCTGTCATGTTGAACATAGTAATAAATATGACTCCACTGTTACATGGAGATCTAGGCCTTCTCCCAAATTATAACACACAGAATATGCTGAAAAAATAGTCATATCCCTACACATCGTATGTTCCAGGTTTGCTACCATAATTTAGTTAGAAAGATAAACTTTTGTTTGCTTGTTTGTTTTGTTTTATTTTATTTTATTTTTTGCAATTAAAGTATGAATTTATTTCGGTACAAAAACTTTTTGAAACTCATAGTTTTACCATTACATGTATTTTCATGAACTTTTTTTTCTTTTTTCTTTTGAAATGGGGTAAAAAATATATATACATATATACACATATATACATTTATATACATATATGAAACTAGAAATGGAAAATTATTGATGATAACATGCATGATTAAGCCATATGCAGTATATTCTGGATGGGAAATCACATTCTGTATGCTGTGATGATGCTTAGGGAATCAATGTAAAGTAAGTAATTAAAAAATAATGTTTCAGAAAGAGAAACATTTACTATTAACAAAATTTGGGGGAGCCAGGTGGTGGTTCATTGGAAATACAACTGACCACATGTGCAAAGTCCTGAGTTCATCTTGAAACCTTCCTGAGCACACAGGGCATGTGTGTGTGTGTGTGTGTGTGTGTGCGCCTGTGATCGGGGCTGACTGAGACAAGATGGGGTAGACTGTAGCATGAAAACCCCACTAGGGGTGTGTATCTCTCTCTCTTATAAAAGAAACAAATTTTTTTAAAGTTACTATATTTTGTATTACATGAAAATCATCAACATACTACGAACTCATGCATAGTTGCTTGCCAATTAGATCTTAACAAAGAAGTTAGCTGATTTACACCATAAGGGGATAGAACTATGGAATTGTCTCCTTTGGAAGAAATGTTATGAACTTTTGTATATTACTAGTGAGTTTTATTAAAAAAAGATAACTCAAACTTAATATTATATTTTTAAACAAAAATCAAGGTTAAAAGGCATTCCCTTAGGCTACAGGATTTCAGTCTTCTTGTTAAAACTATCATGTATTGAGAACCAGCAGTTAGCGTAATGGCTATGTTGCTGGACTCCCACGTAGTTGACCGCGGTTCACGTCCCAGACCCGGTGGCTTAAAACTCACACCAGGCGCGTGTGCGTACATGCCCAAGATCCCAAGAGGAGAATGGAGGAGAAGGGATTGCAGCATGACCATTCCCCCTGGGGGCTGATTTCTTGCTTTCTGTCTCTATGTCTCTCTCTGTCTGTCTGGTGAGCTCACGTGCCCTATAGTGAAAACCTCTCCAAAAAAAACCAAAAAAACTACCATGTATTGTATGACCAAAGACGAATGTCCACAGAGAGATAGTAAAGCAAAGTCATGCAGAGAGGGGCTATATTTCTACTATAAAATATAATAATTTGAGAACCTGTGGGAGTTACCAAAGTCTTCCTAGAAGCAAAACGGTGAAGGAATGATCATAACTATGATCATGACCATCATTGACCTGTGACTGAAACTGCAGGCTGAAATTCTGCTCACATGTCGAACTAGTAAAAGTGGGATTCTTAATTTCTCAACCACGGGGGGATGCCAGGAAAATCTAGAACTGCATGTTATACAAATGAATTTTACCATTATGGTTACTTTTTCTTATTTCTTAAGTTTTTGTTATGTCTTCATAACTGGACTAATGAAGTTACATGGAAAGTTAATTAAGGAAAAACTACATTTAAAATGTAAGGGCTTATGGCCAGAGGGTATCATGGTGGTTAAGTCACTGGATTCTCCACGTGGCCACCTGAGGTTCAAGTCTTGGACCCAGCAGTTTGAAAATCAAGCCGGGCACATGTGCATGCATGCTCAAAATCCTGGGAGGAGACTGGAGGAGAAGGGATTGTGGCTTGGCCATCCCCTCTGGGGGGTGATTTCTCACTTTCCTGCTTTTTGACTCTCTCTGGACAGTGCACATGCCCTATGGCAAAAGCCAATAAAATAAAACAAAATGTAAGAGCATAAAAGACAAACACACATAAATTCATACATAAGGATTTTATGATAGACAAATATTGTTACAGAAGGCTATTTATTTTACAACAAAAAAGATGATTTATTAGTATTAATGATGTCCTAACTTATAAAGTCAAATATACTCTCTTCCTCTGTCATGGAAGAAACAAATAAAAACAAAACAAAACAAAAAACTTTGAATAAAGGTGGGGACTAGACATTGACCCAACTATGATTCAACTGGACCCACATGGGAAAAGTCTAGGGTTCGTGTCTCTGGACCTCCCTGAGTGCACCAGGTGTGTATACTTGTGCTGGTGATCTGGGCCAGGTGAGACTGGGGACAGTCAGTGAAGACCCTGTTGGGAGTAAGCTCGCTCTCACTCTTTCTCTTCCATGGAAGAAATAAATAAATAAACCTAAAGTCAAACAAAGTTAAGCTTCACTAATTTGAAAAATTCAGATCTGGGACCAGCAGATGGTGTAGTGTGTTACATCCCTGGACTTCCACATGGCTGACCTCAGTTCAAGTCCTGGACCTGGTGGCTGGAAAATCATGCCAGTTATGAGTGCATACATGCCCGCAATCCCGGGAGGAGAATGGAAAACTAAGGATTGTATTGTGGCCATCCCCGCTGGCGGATGATTTCTCTCTTTCCTTCATACTGCATCTGTCTCTCTCTCTCTCTCTCTCCTGCAAGCACATATGCCCTAGGGCAAGAATCTCCAGCAGATGGCGTGGTGGTTAAGGGCACTGGACTCCCACATGACTGATACAGTTCAAGACCTGGGCCTGGCAGCTCGCTTCCTCTCTCTCCCACTCTTTCCCTCTCTGGTCAAATAAAGGAAAAAAAAATAACATTAAGTAAAATAATTCTTTTCAAAAACAAAAAAAGAAAAACCTCAAATCTGAAATGTTCCAAAATCTAAAACATTTTGAGTGTCAATATACACAAATCTCCACACCATGCCCTTCCTGTGCTAGAAGCCTTCCACTGTGGCATTACTTCTACAGTTACTTGCCAAGAGGCATCCACATTATCTGTATCCTCATTATTCCTCCCTACCCTCAAAGACAACCCAAGTACATTCTGGCTCTCTTGCAGAATTGTTCAGAACTCACACAACCATTTGCATATCTTCTCAAATACTCCTTCCTGCTCATCCTTCTTTTTGTATAATACTCAGGCATCTGGAAGTAGAGACAAATCGTTGTATACTTTGCTTCTAGAGTATTCTATTTTAATGCTAAGAAACAATTCTCACATGTCACTGATTACTCCAGAAAAAGAGAATTTTCTACTCCAAGATTTGACAGATACCATAGTTAATAAGACAGTAGCTTCAAAACAAACGGTGAACAGGTTTGAAGAAGAAAAAACAAAGTGTATGAAGAGGAAGAGTGATGATTTAAAAGCTTAACATAGCCTCTAAAAAAAGAATGATGACTGTCAGGTTGAGATAAATGAATTGATCTTTACTTTTCTTTCGTTTTAGGCCTTTATGTTTTGTATCTAATTGGGTAGTCTTAAAGATTGAAGAAGTCCTGAATTAAAATAACTTCCTCTCCGCCACTTAACAGTTGGAGAAAACTGCCAAAAGTTCCTAATTTTAGTTTTTTCACCTGTTACATAGAATGATAATCCTTTCATGGTTTGGGGAAAGGAAATTTTGAACACAGACTCTGACACTTAACATTCAGTGAGTGGCAACTATTAGTTTAGTGTCTGGACTAAGAGCCTCCTCCCAGTAGCACCAGTTACTGAGCAGTTTCACAGTAGTCCAAAAAAGCTAGAAAGAATCCAGCTTCTGATGAAAAGGAGAAAGTGTTCTTAAATCCAGGAGAATATTCATTAATATTTTTGCCACTTTGTAAATACCTAACAATTTCAAGATGCCTTAAACTTCTTGCATCAGTGACTCTCTCCTGACACACCCAAAGAAATATAAGAGGACATGTAATAAATATTACTTATTTTGGCTTCATTTCTGTAGAGGCACCCACCTATTGTGACGTTTGTGTCATTTTAGCTAAATGAGGCATTTCAGGTTGATTCATATTCCTATGACATAGTCATTAAAGTGAGTCTAGAGATAGGAGGGAGAGAGCAACATGTTCATGTAGAAAATGTGATTTGAAAGGACTGAAATACCTTCTCATTAAATTGTCAAACTGAAAAAAGTCAAACACATAGGTAGCAGCATGATTTTTATTTAATAAAATTTGAAGTTTATGTAGAGATTTTTCTCACATGTCTGTAAATTGTTTTCTTATTCTTTTAAACAAATCTTATGGCTCTGGAGTAATGTGTTTTTGCATCTTTATCAACATGATTGCACTTATCACATCTTGCTTTTTCAAATTTATTACTTTGAACTGCTGATTACTTCTGGCTATTTACTCTTTTCCACCACAGTTAGCATTGAGTCAAGATGGTGTCATTTCACATGCAAGCTCCAACACCATTTCAGGCCCTTTGACCCTTTTTCAAATAGCTAATTCCCTGGAGCACAGAGGTGGTGGCAGAGATGGGAGCAAATGACAGGGTGTTGAAAATTCTATTGCATTCATCAGCTACTTAGCTGTCAAGGTCTTTATTTCTGTGTGGGACTGACTGAAGCTAGTATGATTTAAATAGATTAAAACACTGTATAAGAAAAAAATAAAAAAGAAGTCAATTTCTGAGGGTCATTTTGCCTACATAGGTATGAATATTTTTATGATTTTGATTTTTACTCCTATTACATTAAAAAACTAAAGCTAAAACTTCATATTAGTATCCAATAGCTTTATAAATATTGCAGTCATTTAATACTTACTTATCATAAATGGCCATCATAGCATTGCCTAAAGTGGAAACCAAAAACTAAAATAGAACAAAATACTAATTAAAATAGGAAATTTCCACTAACCTTTGTAAATTTGTGTATTTTCCTTAGTGGTAGGCAGAATTCCTTTTTTTAAAAAAAGAATTATTTATTTATTTATTTATTTATTTATTATTGCTGTTTATATATGCGTGTGTGTGTGTGTGTGTGTGTGTGTGTGTGTGTGTATTTTTGTTGTTGTTGTTTTAGGATATGTGAACCCATGAAGGACAGACAGAAGAGGGAAAGTGAGAAAGTAAGCCACCAGGTTCAAGACTTGAGCCACAGTCGGCCATGTGGGATTCTAGTGCCTTAACCAACATACCACCTTCTGGCCTTATCGGCAGAATTCTAAAACAAATTCCAATGACTCTCATTCTCATAGACACTCTCCTTGAGTGTGGGTGGAACCTGTGATTATTGGTAGTTATCCCTCCTATGATTATGCTGTGTTATAACACATGGCAAAAAATAATTTTATTGATGTAATGAAGAGCCCAAATCAGCTGACCTTAGAACATAGAGATTATCCATGTGGGCCTAATCCAACCACTTCATCCTACTAAACTTGGGTCTAGGGAGACAGAGATGAAGTCAAAGAGTATAAGGAAGACTGAAGGTACAGTTGTGGCTTGAAGATAGAGGGGACACAGGCAAAAGGATGAATGCGGTAAGTTTCTAGAAGCTGAAAGTGATCTTGGGCTGACAGCAAGCAAGGAAACACAGACCCCAATCTTACAAATGAGACTAAATTTGGCTCCCAAGAATGAACTCAGAAGCATATTTTCCCACAGAACTGCTAGATAATTACTCAGCCCTATAAGGTCATGACTTAGCTTCACTGTCTCCTGAAACCAGTGATGTCAGGCCACACCTCTGATCTACAGAATGTACATTAATACACAAGTTTTGTTTTAAATTTTGTCAGAGGATGTAGGTTTGTTGGAGGGAGAGAGAGAAAGTGAGAAATCATGCCCCTACCTTTTTCCCTGTCAATGAACATGTTTAACCCAACATGAATATATTAAAGAGAATGAAACAGAATATTATGTACAAACATGAGAGGAGTTTCCCATATCAGTAAAAAGCTAAAGCAACTATTAAAGCAAATAGTACTTCTCAAAACTGACGGCCACTGAGAAAAAGACTATTTATTAACATCCAAAAGAAGTTAATTTTCAAAATCCAGTACTAATTAATTTAAGCTTTCTGGGGGAAGGAGGATTATTATTTCTCTGTTGTGTACCCTAAACTGAGCAACTGAAAGCAATACCCATGTAAGGCCAGCCTGTGGCCTGGTGGTTTAGAAAGCTGGATTCTACGTGGTCAGCTGTATGGTGGGAGTCCCAGACCAGCAGCTACTGAACACACCAGGTGCCTGTGTGTGCCCACAATGTTGACAGAAGAGAGAACTGGAGAAGAATGGATTGTAGTGCAAAAAGGGAGGAAGAAATACGAGGCAGTGAAATTTCTCTGTGTTAAAAAAATCTAGATGGGAAAAGTAGTAAAACTATGTGGCTCATTAAGACACATCATTTTAATGTTAAGTATAATTCAGAAGATGAGACTAAAAGCAAACAGGAATGTAATTATAAATAATTTAGCCAAGAAGAAATCCCAGGGAAGACTATCTAGATTGGAAAAATATTTCATGGAGAATGATGCTTTTAAAGATAACATTCATTATCTTTAAAACAGGGGAGTTTCCAGAGAGGCTTCAGGGGAAAGTATTGCTTAATTTATAATAGAGGTGTTCGTATTTATTTGATGTAAGAAAAGAATGGTATTCTAGAGAACCAGAGTGCTTCTTTAGTTTCAGATGAAGTGAAAATAATTCGCCTTTACCACAAAATAGCTTGAACAAGCCCAGGCAACCTGCCAAGTGATGGTATAGGAGATAAGACCTACTTTGGATTTGCTGGTTAATCTCCCAGTTCAACAGCATATGCTTCTATTTTGCAGGAAAAGGAGCATAAAAACATTGTTTCTTTTGTTTTGTTTTGTTTACAGTTAAGTTTTAATTCAATTTAGTGAAAGAGCTATGAGGAAAAAAATAGAAATGTTGGGACTTATTTCATCGAAGAACTTCTATGTTAAAATATACAGTAATTCGCTAACGAGGTCAGGATTTACCCTCTGCCCATCGTAGCCCTAGGGAAAATTGCAGCATCTCACAGGCCAGTAGAGACAGCAAAAGAATCCTCTTAAAATATAACACAAAAGAGTTGCTCGATGTACTCTACTAATCATCTTGGAGTATATATCAGAAAATCTGTGTAAGGAGAGTCTCAATAGAAAGACTTTCTGAAAAAGAGTCATTCTAATTTTTAGATCTATTTCTCTGGATGCTAATATTGCACGTACTTGGAAACTTATAATGTTCTATTTTATTAAGAATATTATTAACTTAGTGTACATCTCACAGAGAACAAAGCCCATTGGGAACAAAACTACAACTACAATGACAAAGTAATCTTTAGTAATCAGAAAGCCATATTATCTGTATTCTACGTGTCAGCTAGATTCATCACAGAAGGAATTCAGTATGTAAGTCCTACAAACTACTAAAACATTGTGATGACTTTTCCCTTCCCTCCAACCCCCAGGAAATCACACCTGTAGGCAGAGCTAATTTTCTTATTCCACCAGCTTCCTTTATTTCGAGATCTAAAATTCAAAATACTCATTCACTAAATATTCATTAATTGCAAACTTTATACAGAAATGAAATCAGCGGTCCAAGGCCTTGTTTTTGTGTGGCTTGTATTATAGTTGGAGGGAAATACTATCATAACCCAAGGGACACATTTTAAATTTAAACCCAAAAGGATAAGATAGATACATGCTAATATGTATTGGTAAAAGTTTCAGTAATAGATGTGGGAATCAATCTGTAGGGTTCTTTACAGAAGACTTAGATGAATCTATTGACAGTTTATCAATTTATCAGAAATTCTGAATTCAGTGTTATAACTGACAGAAAATGGGATTTACTAGTGGCCCATTCCAAATGATGTTAAAATTACAGAAATTCATCTAGCATAATGTATCAAAAGAAATACAATATTGAGAAACAGAAAGGCCAGAACAGACTTATGCTTGAGTCATCAATGCATTCATCACATATTCTGGTAGAGAGTTCTGATCTCTCTCTTCACCATGGCCTTGAGAACTACATCAGCAAGAGAAGTATCACAGGGTGGTGGGAAGTGGTATACTCTACAATTAAAATAGGATTCCCAATTATATTGGAGATAGGGTGATTCTGAAGTGGTTCAGAACATGTCATGGCATTTAACTGGCTGAAGCAAACTGGACATGTTTTCTGTAAAGGTCACCAGACCTTTTATGAAAATCAGAGAAATCGCTGATGATTAATAATTATTACATTCTTTGAAACCAAATATATAGGCAGCTTTCTAAGGTCTTACTTGACATGTCTAATGAACAATTACTACCACTTGAAAAGAGGATTGACTTGAATTACCACTTTAGAGGATTATGACCCTTCTTCATATTAGAGTCCTGAGTCTCCAACTAAAGTATGAGTGAATATCCTCTAAGTAGAACTTTAAAATAACATCACAAATATGCCCAGTGAGCAGTCTTTCCTGGAGAAATGTACACATTTATTTGGGAAACTGACCAATAGTGAAAAGCATCCACACAAATCTTTGGGGAGTTATTGGAAATTAGTTCTAGACTAAATAATAACTAAAGATTTATATATATGTCTGAGACTATATATATATATATATATGTGTGTGTGTGTGTGTGTGTGTGTATATACATACATATATATATATATATATATATATATATATATATATATAATTTAGCTATTATATATATCCCAGGAGACCTTGGATGGACTGTTGGGTCAGATCATATCTTCAAATTGAATGGATAGATCAGGATGTTCAGAAATAAAGGGATATGCACCCACCACCTGGCTCTCAACTCCTGGCTCATAAAGCTCAATGAAAAAGCTACTTGGACATCACAGCAGCTAGAAATGGAGCCCTGTGGTCTCTCACAGTGCCACTGCCAAACTGAGGCTACATGAAGCCTTCTACATAGGCCACTGTATAATTGGAAGACCCTGTTCAAAGAACTAGGAAGTGGAATGTAGAGTCACTTTCAAAAGCTGTTTGGGCCAGCTCCACTGGACTATCCTGAAAAGAGAATATAAAATGATATGTTAGACCTTAAACAGGAAGAGGGACCCCAAAACCTCTGTCCAAGAACCTCTGGTCCAACCAGCATATGATTCCAAAATGTCTCATAGTATACACAGCACCTGTGTGTTTGGATGATTGATTGCAAAGTATAGGAAATGGGACCTAAGATATGAGGCTAGATTTATATCTCCAGTCTGACCTGAATCCAGGCCTGTACTCCTCAGTCTTTCTTCCTCCTAAAGACCTTACACTATGTTGATTTTTAACCCATGTTCATCTTACCTTTAGGATTTTGAAGTAAAGTCACCTCTCTTTGACAACTGGTGATTCTCTTTTTAAGAAATAACTCTTGGCTTGCCAATAACAAAATGGCCACCACGCACTCTTCTTTCTTCAGTATAGTCAGTCCTACCTTATACTTTCTGTTCCAACTTTTTAAATAAATTTTGTGGTCAACCTTTTTAAGGGACCCTAATGGGTTTTTGATCATAGATTTATTCAATGATTGTGCAATCCAAACTTTATCATAAAATATGTATTGTTAATTATTTTGGCATGCCTAACAGCCATCCATCATCAAATATAAATAATCCAGCTTATAAATACTAAATGAAGAGTCCTTGAATATTCCTTTGAATTGAATGAGTGATGGCTCTCCTTTAACTCATATCTTTGGGTTTCTGGGAAGTTTTGTAAATGAGTTATTGGCAGTAAAGAGAAAAGTAATTTTGAGCCTAAGTTACAGGGGATTCTGCATGATGTGATGATCATACCTGGAACTACAATTCTGTGATATTACAGCCTGGAAGGCATGTGGGGAAAATACACTTTAGGAACAGTTTGTGCTTCTCCACTAACTATTCCTAAATGAGAAATGTCCAAACATAATGTAATGGATTCATAGCAAGAAGATAAATGTTTGTGTATAATATCACTTTGGGACGTGGAACTTTCGCACTTGGAGAACTGATGACAAAGGAGATGGCACAAATCTGGGTCATTCAAAAATATGCTCAGAATGTGAGAGCACTCAAGTGTCCTATAAATATACAGCAAAAGTCTGATCATGTAGCAGAGGTGTTTAACAATATTCATGACTTATTCACTTTGCAATTAGTCACTTTTTCCCCAGCTATCTTATGATCTGCTCAGTGGACTCAAGAACAGTGTGGCTGTGGTAGCAGGGACCAATATTTCTTTATAAGGCCAAATCTGGACCTATGTAAGTAATGCCCCATTGATAATTAATACAAAGCTAATACTATAATTTCATTGAAGAGAATATCCTGGTGTAAAATGCGTTTTCTGAGATACCGTTCATCATGGAAAGAGCTACTTAGTGGTCTTCATTGAAATAGACACTTATACCAAATACCAAATGTTGTTTTTCTTATTGATCTTACTTCTGTCAAGACTTCATGCAAGAAATCTGCATATAGTCATCTTTGTCTATGTTTCAACCAAGACACTCCACTTTCAGTGAAAGAAATAGGTTGATACCCATGAGAGTCACTGAGCTTATCACTTATTCTGTGTTGTCTTCCAGAATTGTGAAATAGCCAGACTTGTAATTTTGCCAGATAAAAATATTATCTGTCTTCTGTGGAAGCCATGAGTGCTTCTAAGCAGGGGCTGGCCCTGTGGCCTAATGGTTAAGGAATCTGGATCCTATATGGCGAACTACAGTTTGAATCCCAGTGCCAGTGGCTTAAAAAACACACCAGATGCATGTGGGTCCATGCCCCAAATTCCTACAAAATGGTGAAGAGATTGCAGTGTGACTATGCATCATTGAGAGGTGCTTTCTCCCTCTTCTCTCTCTTTCTCTCCATCTCTCTCTGGCAAGTGAACATGCTCTCTGCTATTTAAAAAGACATTTTAGATTCTGGAGTAGTGGTGCTTCAGTTGAAATCTCTGCTCTTTCTCTGGTAGCTCTGTGACTTGGGGAAATCACATAACCTCTTTATGTCTCAAGGTTTGTTGTTGCTTTATCTTCATAAGGCTAGTACTCAAAGTTCTTTTTTAAAAAAAAGCTTTAGTAAATTAATATATGCAATCTTCTTAAAACAGTGCCTAGTAAGTAATAAGCTCTAATCAATGTTGTTATTTCCATTGATATCATCACCAACAGCAACATTCCATAGTCAGAATACACAAGCTACAAAAATAAGGGGCTTTCTCTTTTATAGTTGCAACATTATTTATAAATGTTCTGCTTTTAACAGTATTTCTTCTGGTTCCTATGATTTGATTTAAACATTTTATTATGTTTAATGTATCCTAATGCTGTCTTATTTAATTTGAAGCCAAGGAACTCTGAGTCCTTCCAGCTCTCATGCCACCAGACACATAGGCTTTAAAAGGAGTTTGGCATTGGTTGAACTGATTATTCTTGGCAATCAAGGAGAAATAAGGTAATTGCTTCCAAGTAAATTCAGATATTACCAAAAAGACAGGTATACAATAAGATACCTTCTTCCATAACCATGCCTAATGGTGAGAATCAATGGAAGACTTTGGCTCATAAGATCAGCGAGAATGAGTAGGAACTAGATATTTAGAAAAGGGAGATTGGGTTACCATGTTGGTACTAATCAAAGGCAAGAAGATGAAGAAATAAGAACATCAATTTATAGATAGTTTTTAATGACTGTGTGTTAAGATTTAGAAACAAAGAATTGAGTCCTTACCCATATGTTTTTATGTTGACTATTTTTACTGAATTATAACACAAGCCATGCATATGATAAAAGTGCACTTATCTTAAATGTTTGCCCATATTTAAAACATTAAACACACCTACATAATCACCACAAGGTCAAGATCTTGAACAATGCCAGAACCCCATAATCTGCCTTGAGCCTCTATCTGGTCATTGAACCCTACCAAATGTAAATACCCTTCTCATTTTGTCTCAGGTTAGTTTGGGTTGTTTTTGACCTTTATATGGACAAAAATTTACAAATAATGTTCTTTTGCATCTGGCTTCTTTTGTTCAACTCTACCTGTATTTTTGCTTCATTTCTATGACTAACTTTTTAGCTTATAAATTCTAGTTTCTACCAGCTTTATCACAAAATGCCCAGGTACGGTTTTATATTTATAATCCTGCCTATGTTTTATACAACATTTTGTAAGTGTAACTTGATATTTTTCATTAATCTTGGAAAATGTTTAACTGATTTGTATTATCTTCATCCTCCTCAAGATCCTGCCTAATTATCCAGTCACTCATCCCTTAACAATGAAATGAGTATGTATCTGAGAAATGCATCATGACAGTGATTTTGACATGAGAACATCATAAATGTATTAATACAAACAATGATGCTATAGCCAACTACGCACCTAAGTGAGCTATGTGGTACAGACTATTCCTCCTAAGTTACAAGTCTGTTCAACATGATACTTACTGGATAATGTAGGTAATTGTAACACAAAGGTAAGTATTCATGTATCTAAACATACCTAAACATAGAAAAGGTACAAGAAAAATACAGTTTGCCCTTCTCCTAGAGAGTAGCCTTTTCCCATTCATCCGTTTGCCTGAGGTTCTTACCAGAGCCCTTGATGCTCAGTGAACTCTGAGCACACATTTTTGTCTCTCCGGCAGCAGGAGACAGTTTGAAAAGATTCTCTGCTTACTCTGCTTGTCTTTTTAGCCTCTCAGCAGCTGCTTTCTGTTCTTCCTCTCAGTGTCTCACTCTGTTCATTTGCAATTTAGGAGTTGGCAATTGCCTTCAGGGAAAATTGACAGCAGATTATTGAGCTCACCTCGATGCATTTTATTTCTCTCTAAGATCTAGGCTTTTTCCCGGCCTTGCAACTTTAGTTTTTCACTGATACTTTCAATCTGTTCTTTTAGACATTTAACTAACATGCATAGTCATTCCATGTGGGAATTTTAGTTTAAACCAGCCACTCTCCGTGGCTATTGGCAGATGTGCTGCATATATTGATACATTTTAAGTAATTTCCATATTTGCCTACCTGTCTTCCCACATATATTGTGTAGAGCATACTGGTGTTAGTGTTTTTAACTGTACCATTCCATCTGGAGCAGCACAATATAAATAACTTGTGAAGCACATATGTAGTTTTAAAAGTTCAAGTACTCACATTAAATAAGTAAGCAGGTAAAAAAAATACATTTAATAACACATTTTACTTCATTGGAATGAATTACATTCAGAATATTGCCATTGCAATATGCCTTTAAAATCTGTTTTGGGCTCCAGTTAGTGATACAATAGTTAAGGTGCTAGATTCCCACATGGTCAACTGTGGTTCAAGTCCCAGACCCAGTGGCTTGAAATATGCTGGGCGCATGTAC
Source organism: Tupaia tana (assembly GCA_026018925.1). Taxonomy (NCBI): domain Eukaryota; kingdom Metazoa; phylum Chordata; class Mammalia; order Scandentia; family Tupaiidae; genus Tupaia; species Tupaia tana. Next base: position 196,055,357 of record JAKSZU010000006.1, on the reverse strand, counting down.
ATATGTGTCCAAAATCCTGAGAGGAGAATGAAGGAGAAAGGATTACAAAGTGGCCACCCCCACCCTGGAGGTGATATTTCACTTCCTGTCTCTCTCTGTGTCTCCAGCGAACACAAACACTCTATAGCAAAAAAAAAAGTTTAAAAATAAAATCTGTTTTGTATTTAACACCTACAGTCTATTTCAATCTACATTAGCCTCACCTCCAATGCTTCAGAGACAGTTCATGCGACTGCGGTTAGTACATTGGAACATGCAGGGCTAGAGTCTACAGAATTTTCAAGGGAGATGTCACAGAATGAGAGGACAAAAGTACATTACATGGTGACACTGACATGAACACTTGGATTGTCTCCCTTTGGGAAGCAAATGAGTCTGTATTTAGCTGTACAAAGAATATTTTCATCAGATTAGGTGAAAAAAAAATTTGTGAACAGAATCTTTTAACTGCTCAGCATCAAATACTCCATTCTGTTTCGGAGAAAGAGCACAAATTATGTGATTCAGTGGAAGGCAGGACTCAACTTTGCTGGACTGAATTCCAGCAAAATACTCTTCCAGATCCCCAAAATTAGGATTCTGATGTGCAGCTCAGGCTGGGCATATCATAAATGTCCACCCAGGGCTTGGTAAATTAAGTACAAAAAAGTAAGAAGAGTTTTTAAAATACTCTCAAAAGTGTCCTTGAGTGAGGCAAAAGGGAGACTGAGCAGTGACCTTGTGACGTTAATGTCATTCTAGTCAATTTCTGGGTTATAAATGTCACTGTATTGCTGTTTTCTAAGATCACTTTGTTTCTGCAGGTGTTCCAGGCTTTATGATTGAATTCCTGATTTCTACAGGTTTTGTAGATCCATGATGTCACTTTTCAGTAAAGCATAGAGGCTACATGTATAAATTTAGGAGTTAAATGTCCTGGGGTTGAATTTTGTCTTTCTTTCTAATTAAATCCCAGGACTTGGACACATCATTTTACTTAATATTTTTTTTTCTCAGTTTCTTCATCTATCCAGTGGCAATGACTGTCTTGGGTTATTATGAAGGCTTAATGATATAATTCATACATACTAAGTATACCTACTACATGTATTTATTATATATTGAATATTTAGCTTCTCATAACTTAGCTTTTCTTATTGAGAAAACTACATTTGTGAAAAGGCCTAGTGTGTATCATGAAACAATGCTTATGGGACCAGCAGTTGGCATAATGGGTATGTCACTGGACTCCCATGTAGTTGACCATGGTTTGAGAGGAGAATGGAGAAGGGATTGTGGCTTGGCCATCCCCCCTGGGGGCGGTGATTTCTCTCTTTCTGTCTCTCTATCTCTCTCTTTCTGGTGAGTACATCCACCCTATAGCAAAAAATCTCTCCAAAACAAAAAAAAAAAAAGAAGAAAAAAACGCTTATTATTTTTTTCCTCTCAAATTACCTCAGTCAATTCAAATTATTATTTTACATCTTTATAGTTTGGGGAAGAAGCTCTGAATAGCCTGATAAAATTACTGCAAGCCTAAAACATCTCATAGTCTAAGGTTTCATTTTACATTGTACTCCAAATACACATGAATGAAATACTTTCCAATTATTTACCATTGAGAAACGTGTCTTGTTTACTTGGTGGTTTTAAGTAGTGCCAGCATATAGTCCAGTTTAAGAAGTGTAGACAAAAGACTAGCAGATGTTGTAATGGTTATATTGCTGGACTCCCACATGGCAGACCACAGTTTGAGTCTGGGACCCGGCGGCTTGAAACTCACACCAGGCACATGTGCATGCATACATGCCCAAAATCCTGAAAGGAGAATGAAGGAGAAGGGATTGTGGCATGTCCATCTACTCTGGGTGGTGATTTCTCACTTTCTATCTCTCTCATGAAAACGCACATGCCCTATTGCAAAAATCTCTCTTCAAAAAAAAAGAGTGTAGACAAAATGACATAACTTAATAGCAACAGTAAATTTGTGAAATAGGTATTATTATTTCTATTTTTAAGATGAGGAAATTGATTCAGAGAACTCAAGTAAATTGCCTACAATTTCAGGGTGATGTGTATTGATGTGTATCTATCTATCTATCTATCTATCTATCTATATATATATATATAGAGAGAGAGAGAGAGAGAGAGAGGAGGGAGAGAGAAGGAGAGAGAGAGAGAGAGAGAGAGAGAGAGAGAAGTGTGAGTTGTATTTTCCTAGACAAGGGTAACAATCCAGAATTGGAGGGCTCTCGGTCACTTGGCCTACAGTTCATCAAAGGCTTCTGTCATTATTGGGAGCTTCCTTGATGTTTTCAGAAAGGTAAGCCAAGCCTCAGAGAATGCAGGCCTCATAAATTTCTTCCATTTCACTGACATCACCACTTTCCTAATCCCTCTTTCATCTTCTCCAATTTTTTTCTTTTTTTTTTTTCTCAAATCTATGGTCATAAATATTTTTATAACTGTAAACAGTCCATTATTTAAATAACTTTCATCTGAAAGAATTCTGAAAATTTACTTTGAATGAATCTTCAAGGAGAGAACTGTGATTAATCTTTCCAGAGAATGACTTCTAAGCTCTCATATTTGCTGTGCCATCCAAGTCCAATAAGATAAACTTTAACGTAACACACTTACTTTCCTAAATGCTGCCCTAGACTTTTCCGAGGGCCAACTGATAAGCCCTCCCCAATGATATTGATGACTGGCCGAGAGTGGAACTAAACTCTTCCAGGATTTCAAATCAAAGCCTATATATATATATATATATATATATATATATATATATATATATATATATATATAAGTTTCTAGATCATCTAATCCTATATATGGTATCTTTTCTTTCCCAAAATGTTTTAAAAGTTAGCAGAAGCATTGACAGCTTTGGAACTTTGCTGGCCCACTCCCTGTGATAACACTTTGACTTCTTATCATGAACATGTGTGACTTTTTCTATCTTTGAGCCATTCTAGAATCTTCTCACTCCACCTCTACTTAAATGACAGTCTTAGCTATTTATTTTTCGGAAATTATTCTTTTTAAATATAAAGAATGAATTTTTTTATCAACTTCATTAATGGAAATATCTGTAGAAATATACTAGTCAGTCAATTTTCTTAGCCTGCCATTTGCCTTTGCAGGATGAGCTCATAAAAAATAAATGCCAGCCTGATTATTGCTAAGCTTCAGTTATTAAAAAAAAAAGGAAAACACATACCTAATACCACTCAGGTAGCACTGACTTTCCTTGTGCTGTATTTTTTGTGCTGTTATGCCAAGTTGAATTCGGTACTACATGATTAACAATAATGAAAAACTGTTTCTAACTAAACTACTTATTGAAACATTCATTCACTCAACAATTTAAAACTCACACAAATCATATTTGAAAATCAAGTGTTGGAGCCCACAGATGGTATAGTGGTTACATTACTGGACTTCAACATGGCCAATCATGGTTCAAGTCCCAGGCCCAGTGGCTTCAAAAATCATGCCAGGTGCACATGTGTGCATCCCAGGATCCTGGGAGGAAAGTGGAGGAGAAGTGATTGTGTCATGGCCATCTTCCCTGGGGAGTGATTTCTCACTTTCTCTCTCACTGTTGCTGTTTCCCCCTCTCTCTGGTGAGCACATGTGCCTGAAGGCAAAAACCTTTTCTTAAAAAAATCAAGTTTTTAAAAATTATTATTAGTTTTAAAATATCCGTGTATATTCTGAGAGAAACAGATTAAACAAGTGACAAGACAACATATTGATTATAAAATCCGTCTGATGTGGTGATGACACTTGAGTGTGAGGTGCATGAGATTTAAGCTAGCATAACTCACGCAAGAAGAGAAAATGCTCATCGAATATCTTGATAACTAGCCTCACTAATGGTAATTTACAAGTAGATTATCATCAGAAGATATCATTTGAAAAACTGAGTGAACATCTTCCTCTTCTGGTGGCTACATCTGTCCCTGAAATCCAGACCACTATTATCAGTTGCATGCTTGCTAGACATCTAAATTTGGACCTTGTCAGACCCCAAAGTAAAGTAATTATCTTATCCTGAACTGTTGTTCCTCTTCTGTGTTTCTATATCCTCTATCTCTATATCCTCTTCATAATGAGGTTTATAGGCCTGGGTGAGTTAGCCTTCAGGTATCTGTGCAATTGCTTCTTTGGGCACACAGATTTCCCATCTACGCCTGTAGGTTAGATGTGCTATAGTGCCTTGCCTCTGGGTGCTGTGTGTATGTGTGTGTGTGTGTGTGTGTGTGTGTGTGTGCATTTCCTTTTCATTATCTCATGAAAGGATGCCACTATTGTGTAGTTGCTCAAGACTATCCTCTATCTCATGAAAGGATGCCATTATTGTGCAGTTGCTCAAGGTCAAGGTTTGATTCTTCTCTCTCTGTCATGTCAAGTTCTAGGGGCTGGCAGGTGGCGTGGTGCTTAAGGCACTGGACTCTCAAATGGCTGACTGCACTTTGAGTCCCGGACCTCATGGCTTGCTTTATCACTTTCTCTCTCTCTCTGGTCAAATAATAATAATAATAATAATAATAATAATAATAATAAATTAAATTAACAATTCTTAATAAAAACAAATTGCATAGTTTCTATAATACTTTATAAATAACCAATTTATCTACCTTGCTGCATCTTCACTATATCTCCTAGATTCTGAAGCAAATCTTTAACAATGCTCCCAGTCTCAAAGTTTTACTTCTGTTTCTCCTCTAAAACACTCTCTCTAATAGCCCAAAGTGATTGTTTAAATATATAAATTCCTACTCACAACCCCGTAGGAAATCCCCATTGCCCTCAGGTGAAGAGGAGGCTTCATAATGAGGTTTATAGGCCTGGGTGAGTTAGCCTTCAGGTATCTGTACAATTGCTTCTTTGGGCACACAGATTTCCCATCTATACCTGTGATTTAGATGTGCTATGGTGCCTTGCCTCTGGGTGTTGTGTATGTGTGTGTGTGTGTGTGTGTGTGCATTTCGTTTTCACTGACTCCAGTACCTTCTCTTAGCTGGGTTATTACCCTTTAACTCTCTCTTGGGACTTCACTTTCCCTGACATCTGTTTTGGGACTGTCTTACTTTTCTTTGAGCTTCAGTGGCAACATACAATTTCCATATTGCAATAATTGTTGTACTGTATAATATTTTCCTGTACATTCCTCCATATTTTTAACTAAACTGAAAATTCCCAGAGGACAAGAATTATGTTCTTGTTCACCATTGTATCTCCACATCAAATATGAGAGGGATGCAGCAAGCATTTAATAAATATTTGTCAAATGAATAATCCAGTAATCAGCAAATATGAGATTTTAGATAAATACTTAAATTTATTTTTTAAAATATACAAATATGAAGTCCTAAGAAAAGCAAACTGAAAACATTTAAACAAAAATATTTATTTATTAATAGATTAGAAATTAGTGAGAGTAAATAAAGCATTTCTAATTTTTTCCCCTAGTTTTTCATACCAGCCTATATACCAGGACATATAATCAATGGATATTTCTTTCTTTTTTTAGCCTTCAGGAAGTTTCTTTTTTTTTGGGGGGGGGGGGTTATAGTTTTATTTATTTTTTTATGATTATTCATCCATTAAATCACTATGCATCATTTAGACTGTGAAGAGACACCCAGCATGATTTACACCACCAGTCCAGCCCAGTTGATACTATAATACACATCCTCATCAACAGAAAATAAACCTTATGTGTGTTCCAGAAGTGTCTTACCTTTCCATTCACCGCCCCCCCAAATTTCCTTTTCTATGCTCTTCCCCTCCCATACTCTCTTTCCATTTTGTCTCTAGTATCCATTACGATTGTAAATACTTTTATGTTCTCCAGTCTTTCAGTCTCTACCATAGAGGGCGGACAGTCAGTATATGTTAAGTGGAGACCTACAATGTTACTCTTTTATAGCCTGACTTGCTTCACTCAGCAACATAACTTCCATATTAATCCACTTTCTATCAAATTCCACGGCCTTGCTTATTATGGCTGAATAATATTTCATGGAGTATATGTGCCACAATTTTTCAATCCATTCATCAGTTTGTGGACATGTGGCTTGCCCATGTCTTAGCAATCATGAATAATGCTGCAATAAAAATAGTTGTGCAAGCATTTTTCCGGCTGAGTGCTCTCCTGTCCTTTGGTAGATACCCAGGAGTGGAATTGCTGGATCATATGGTAGTTCTGGAGTGTTCCCCTTTCACCACATCCCCTCCAGCACTTATCATTATTTATTATTTAGTCTTCACCAGTCTGATTGGGGTTAGGTGGTATCTCATTGTGGTATTGATCTGCATCTCCCTTACAATGAGGGATGTTGAGCATCTTTCCATATGGTTGCTTTTTGGGTGTTCATGTGTCTTCCTTAGAGAGTTGTTTATTCAGTTCATTTTCCCATCTTTTAATTGGGTTAATCATTTTCTTCTGGGAAAGCTGCTTGAGTTCCTTGTGTATTCTAGCTATCAGTCCCTTATCTGACGCATAGTTAACAAAAATTCTCTCCCATTCTGAAGGCTGTTGATTCACACTAATTATGGTGTCCTTTGCTATGCAGAAAATCCTTAATCTGATGTAATCATGCCTGTCTATTTTGGGGATTATTGCCTGTGCTTTGGGGGTCTTGCTTAAGAAGTCTTTGCCTACCCCAGTGTCTCCCAGAATTCCCTCAGTGTTTTACCACAGTAATTTTATAGTTTGTGGTCTTAGGTTTAGGTCTTTGATCCACTTTGAGTTGATTTTTGCTAATGGTGATAGAGAGGAGTTCAGATTCATCTTTCTGTAGGTGGATACCCAGTTTTTCCAACACCATTTGCTAAAGAGGTTTCCCTTTTCCCACTGGATTGACTGGTACCCTTTATTAAAGATCAGTTGGCTGTATGTTTTGGGGTTTATTTCTGGAGTCTCTACTCTGTTCCATTGTTCCTCATGTCTATTTTTGTGCCAAATATCATGCTGTTTTGATGATCACAGCTTTGTAATATATTTTGGGGTCAGGAAGTGAGATGCCACCTACTCCAGTCTTCTTGTGCAGGATGACTTTATCAAAATGGGGTCTTTTATGGTTCCAGACAAATTCTATGATTGTCTTTTTTAGATCTGTAAAGATGTCTCTTGTAATTTTATAGGGATTGCATTAAACAAGTAGATTAATTTCATTTCAATCGATGCTGAAAAAGCATTCAACAAAATACAACATGGTTTTATGATCAAGACTCTGGGTAAAATTGGCATAGAAGGACCATTTCTCAGCATAATAAAAGCCATTAATGAAAAACCTACAGCTAACATTATATTGAATGGGAAAAAGCTGAAACCTTTTCCACTAAAAACGGGTACAAAACAAGGCTGCCCACTTTCTCTGCTCCTATTCAATATAGTACTGGAAGTTCTAGCCAATGCAATCAGACAAGAGAAGGAAATAAAAGGCATTCCAATAGGGAAAGAAGAGCTGAAATGATCTCTGTTTGTAGGTGACATAATTGTATACATAGAAGACCCAATAGTATCTAGGAAAAAACTTCTTGAAGTAATAAATACATACAGTAAAGTGGTAGGATACAAAATTAACTTACAAATATCTATAGCATTTCTATATACAAACAACAAGCAGACAGAGACAGAACTGAAGAATGTAATTCCATTTACCATAGCCACAAGAAGTATAAGATACTTAGGAATAAAACTAACCAAGGAAGTCAAATACCTCTACAGGGAAAACTATGAAATCCTTATAAAGGAATTGAAAAGGACACTAAAAAGTGGAAGAATATCCCATGTTCCTGGATTGGCAGAATCAATATAATCAAAATGCCAATCCCACCCAAATCAATGGATATTTCACATCTTCAGCTTAGATCTCTGTAAAACCCATCTGATAAATTCTGGCTTTTCTAATATTAACAGTAAATATAACAGTTTTGCTAAATTCTAGGGAGAGAGAAAATGTCTGGTTAGTAGCCCTAGTCTCTGGATAGCTTTCATAGCATCAGCAGCAGTGGACTCACAACTTACATCCATCTTTTTGCCTATGGTCAGAACTGGGCTTTTGCTCAAGACCTCACCTGATGGCTGATCCCACTTGATCCCATTCTAGAGGACAAATTATTGACTGGGGACTAATAATTAGCTGGTATATATCAAGTATTATATACTATTGCCAAGCATAATCTCATTTATTCTTCACAACAACCCTGAGAAACACATATTGTTATATTGACGAGGAAACTGAATCTTGAGTAATTTTTTCAATATCAAGTAATTGTTTTAATTCAAACTACTGAGTCCAAGGATGGTATTTTCAACAACTAGGTATGATACCTCCAGAAACTTTCCATTACAATGAGAACATGTATTATCTGTAGGGGGTACATAATTGTAAAGAACTACATAATGTTGTTTTGCAGAAATTGGGTTACCAATTGTAATATGAGTAATATATCAATGAACTCTAAATTACTTAGTTTTCTGGAGTAAAGAAAAAAGGAGAGTCAGGCTTCCAAGGTTTAGATTTATGTATCTAGTGGATATTGATTTAAATGTGTTATGTCAACAAAACTAAAAAACTATAACCACCGAATTTGTGAGCATACAACAAATCACCCACGATTTTTAGTGGTTAACAACATGGTATTATTCTTGACAATTTTGTGGGTTGACAAAATGATTCCTTTATAAATTGACTGCCTTGCATGGATGGCATTGCCTTAAGTCTTTCAGTGGTTTTGACAAAGTATCTTAGAGGTAAACCCTTAATTTGATCTTTGGCCTCAGGTCTCATATTACCTTGAGAATTTCATACTGACCGGCAATACTTGGGATGAAAAATAGTTTTATTTTTCAGCCCACTAAGTCCTGGCCTTTCTATATTTCTTCTAAATTCTACTTATAAACAGAACAATTCATTTCTGATCCATTACTAACTTCATGCTCTTTCTTATGTGTGACTAGAGGAAGCGAATTGGCACTTTGAACATCCTAGGTAGTGGAAGAGAGAGATAGCCAGATACTCAAATTTATTAGGTTCATTCTCTATCTTTAACATTATCACAGGCAAGTCTTCTGATAATTTTTTTTTCTGTATAACTTAATATGGACCATCCCTTCTCTAACCTCCAGCATCTCTTGGCCATTTTCCCAACCTCCTCTGATAGATTTCTTGCTGCCTTTTAGCCTCCACCTGTCATCAATTTCAAGCGTTTGCTACATATTTTAGGTTTTTGAGATGGAAACATCATACTTGAAGAGTCTAATTGAGCTATGTTCCAGACAAAAACCCAGAATCATTCTACATGTTACCACTGGGGTATTAATAATAAGGATCATATATTACATAATTTTTGGAGTAGCTGGGGAAGTAAAGATCTTAAACAGTGAGCTAAGAATCAGAAACAGAATCTGTAAGCAGTTTTCTTTTTCTTTCTTTCTTTTTTTTTTTTTTTTTTTTTAGAGAGAGATTTTTGCTATAGGGTGCATGCACTTGCCAGAGAGACAGAGAAACAGGAAAAGAGAAATCACCTTCTGGGGATCTGGCCATGCTATAATTCCATCTCCTCCATTCTCCTCCAAGGACTCTGGACACGCATGCACACATGCCTGGCTTGAATTTTCAGCCACCGGGAGGGACTCGAACCGCAATCAACCATGTGGAAATTCAGCAATGTAATTACACCATCTGCTGGTCTCTTTAACCAGTTTTCTGAAGCACTGGTATAGGAGAACTAGTTGAAGCTTACATGGAGTATCTGAGAGACCAACTAAGTACAACCACTGAAATGACTCTATCAAAGAGATGTCCGTGGGGTACAGAGCACTGATGCTTTTGTTGGTACTTGGTTAAGCACCTTTCAGTGGTCCTGGAGACACTCTTGGTCAGAATGTCTAGCAAGCAGAATGAAGAACTAGGTGTAAAATGAGGTAGGTGCAGGACACACAGAAAATCACCAGGGACATTTGCAACTGACAACTCCATTCCTCGACTTTCTCACATTCTCTTAGCACTAAATTATTTTTATTTCTCTCTCTCCTTCACTCTTGTTTTAATTACCAGAGGGCACACATGCTGGAAAACAGAGAAGAGAGACAGACAAGGAGAAGGAGAAAGCACACTCCAGTGGTTCATGGTCATATGTCAATTCCTTATTTTCTATTTCTCCATCCTGTGAGGATCTGGTGTGAGACATGCACATACACACATCCAGCATGTGTTTTAAGTTGCCAGGGCTGGGATTTGAACTGTGTTTGGCATGTGGAATCTGGCTCCCTTAACCACTAGGCTATGGGGCTGGACCATCACTGAACTTTTTTTCATGAGTGTATCATCTCCTCTTTATTTGTTCATAACTCTCTGCTTACGCTTACCTAAATGTGTACTATTTATCTTTGATTTTTTCAAAATGCCATCCATGCAAGTCAAGTTTTTACCCAGGAGAGAGTTGTAAACATAATAATTTCCCAACTATTTAATTTTAAACATTAGATAGTCCTGTTTTCCAGAGGCTTCTGGCCACAAGCCAACCACCAGGAATTTCTCAGTAAGTGCAATCTTCTAAAATCCTTTCTTCCTGCTGTGTTGCTTTGCTCTTCTCTCTCCCTTTCCCTTTCTCTCCACCCCACCTCGGTCTCTATCTACTTTCAAAATGGTAGGGTCTGATTTTCTGCCCTGTCCTACTCCATGTTTGCTTTTAAATTCCTATGAAATTTTTTGAGTAGAGAAATGTATCTTTTTTCTTTTGTTCCAGGATGCTTCCTGAGCATGTCCTCAGGGCTCACACATTTAAAGGAGAATATCAAGGTGTTTTCCTAAACAAAGATAGTTTTCTCCCTGAGGAAAATTCTGAGCCAGCTGTTAACATTACAATCTTATTTATCCTGCCACCTTTGCTTAAAGAATAAATCACTGAAGACCCTTTGGGATTCCACTTCTCCAGGGAAAGGCATATGTGACATGGCAGCAATATTATCATAATGGAATTTTTTAAAGGTTTTGATTACATTGATATGTGTAATCCGGCTATTTGAGTACATAGAACCCTGTTAGTGAAAACTAAATTCACCATAGAAGAAGCACATAGTTATTTCTATTCATCATAGATTCACGCAGTATTTACAAATGCCCTCCCTCTTCACACCTAGATTGTCGTCCTGGAATCAAGTGTTCATGCCTTTGTCCTTATCTCTTTGGTTGACTTTCCCCTTATTATCCTAAACATATCCATTTGCTTCTACAAACAAGTTCAGTGATCTCCCAAATGTAAACTAACGAGTAAGAAATGAGATGACACAAGCTCAGCCCAGTCCTGGCCCTTTGTGGGAGTAGAGTTACGCTCTTGGCCGCCTGCAGATGTGTCTTGTCAGAGGGCCAGCTAATGCCTTCCCTTTATCTATTTAGTGTGCCAGTTGCATGTCAATTGCATTATTGTCCCTGAAAATGAATGGTTTGGAAATGCTTTGACCATAGTATTAGTAAACATACCTTGATGGAGAGCATGCAGTAGGCAAAGCATTGTGCAAAGAACTGTGGAAGAGAAGCCAAGAATTAAGTCAATCAGGCTGCTCTTCTCCTTGGAGCTGGGATGAAAAAAAAAAGTGAGGACAAAAGCTACAATTTATGGGGGCTTTGCTTCCTTGAATATGAACTTATATGCATATGCATGTACCTTGCATTTCTGTAAAATACCTGGGCGCACGTAACTATAAATATCATATATGTATAATGTATGATAGCTCGGCAGACTTCAGAATCTGGAGTCTAATCTCTTGCCACATCTAAGCAGTAAAACTGAACTTCTTGCTCTGTTTTCTGTCTCTGTGACATACACATACAATCCACTTCAACTGCAAAGCCCTTCACAGTGACCTGTTCTCCACAGAGTAACTCTCTCCTATTCTTAAATACTCCTCCACTCGAATCCTCTAAGAAGCCTGTCTGGAGAAGCACACTGACACGCAGTCACATTAGCACTTGAGTTTGAATTTGTTCCTCTCTACAGAGTGAGTAGTCACAACTAGAAGTTGGGTTAGTTTTTAAAAGTGATCTGCAATGCGTGGAAACCTACACATTTTCCTTCTCATGGCCATTTCTGTTTATTTTTATAGTATGCAACTGTGAAAAAGTCTTCTATATAATTCTTCTCTTGGGTCTCCTTTATTATTAACTTCAGTTTTTTCTGTAGTTCACCCTTTGTAGAATCCCTTGCTATAATGTCTAAATAAGTTCTGTGGGAAAAAATGGGAAGACAATTGCTTTCAGATTTTTCTTTTTTTTTTTTTTTTTTTTTTTTTTTTTCAACATTGTATGTGAAGTCCTGGTATCTATTCTCAGCTTGCCATATCTGGAAGTTTGTGGTATGAGATTGGCAACTAGTCCTATTTTTTCACCAATGTACAATACTCATATTTGCTTCAGTTTAGATTCTTAATACCTGATCTCAAAACCCCTTTTTTAGATATATCAGTTACCTTCAATGAGGGGTATACCATAAACTAGGTAAATAAACCGTATTTTGAGGATATAGAAACAAGTTAGCATACAGAGAGCTTAGAGCTTACTCTAAGTCTCTTCTTGATGGATATTAGTTTTGATATTTATAGTTATATGGACACAGGTATTTTACAAATAAACAATGAAAAGCTTACTGAACTTTTGCAGTTACTGAAAAAGTCAAAATCCTGCTATAGTTTAAATGTGTCCACCCAAAAAGTCTGTGTGTTGAAATTTGGCTGTGTTCTAAAGGTGTTAAGAATGTAGAAACTTATTCCAACTATGGGATTAACAGGTAGAGCCTTTGGAAGGTGATTAGGATTAGAAAAAGTGAACAGAGTGGGGCTGCCATGATTGAATCTTCGTGGGTTTATAAGGAGAAGAAATAAGATGAACACACACATGACACATGCAAGCTCTTGCCATGGGATGCCTGCAGTGCCTCAGGACTCTGCAGTGTGCCCACCGACAAGAGAGACTAACCAGATCCAGCCCCTTGACCTTGGACCTCCTAAACCATGAGCCAAATAAACCTCTGTTCTTTATGAATTATCCAGTGTGTGGTAGTTATTAAGCAACAGAAAATCAGATGAAGACAGGCTCAACTGCATATTTCCCACACTGTCTCCTGCACACACATACACACACATGCACACACACACACACACACACACACACTTAGAGCCACCCACACCAAGACTAGAGTTCAAATAACAAAGTTGGCATTGTGTGTGCTACTTATTCAAATACTGCTGCACTTCGGTTTCTCAAATTTCCCTGCGTCCTCCAGAACTAATTTTAAACCGTATCTCCCACTGACTTCAAGGGGCTTTCATCTTTTAGGATGATGAGGAAGCCTAAAAATGTGTTCCTGGTCCCCAAGAATGCTGAAGAATAAGGTCCTGTGTCAGTGTAGTTCAATATGGCTGAAACTACCCCAGTTCCTCCCAGGGTGCTGACCATTAATCTCTGTGCAATCTTTCAAAGGGTTTTACATGATAAGCTAAGAGAAAATGGGCCCCAGGAAAAACAGCAAAATGTTACAGTCATATCATGAATGAGATTTCTTGGTATACAGTTCCTTTTGTGCTATAAATGCAGAATAGTCTATCCTTAAAATTTTTATCTCAAATACATTTTTATACAAAGAATGCAATTCAGCTGTAGTATTATAAGAAAGAAGACAGGAAGTTGATCTAAACCCAACCTCTCCACATCCTGAGGCATAATAAACTTCAAATAACTTTCAGGAAATTAGGACATTTAAAAAATTGCTGGGCAAAGTGAAGAAGTAATCCAGAGAAGAAAGCACACGCATAGCACATGCATGAACTAACGCACCTTGTCACACAATTAATTATGGTATAATTATCGCACAGCTGCTCCAGAAATTTGGAGATACCTTGCTTTCTCATATTAAATGTAATCTGATTACACTCCCTGCTTGAAGTATCTCTGGTCTTTCAATTTCCAAAAATACATTTTTGTTGAACTATGACATTTCCATATTTATTGACTAATTACTTTAAGAATGAAGTTTGTTTTGTATGATTTTTTAACCTGTCTTTTTACTTTGGTAAGATCACAGTTGGGGAGTACTGCTAAAATAAATTTCTGTAAGAGAGTACTGTATCAGATTCTTTACCAAACCATGTTCTTTCCTTACATATGAATATTATGACAAGTCATCAATAGAGAGGTAAGACTTTTTTCAGTTGCTCAAATATTCTCTTCTGGGTATGTTTTCCCGTTATTTTTTATCCCCCTTCTTTTAATTTATTTATTTTTTCTTTTCTTTCCTGTGCCTTTCTTCAAGTTGCTACCTCATCCATCTCTTCTACTCTTCCTCAGAAATTTATAGTCATTCTTCTTTCTTTGTGCTGTGTATTTACTAATTGTTAATTATTATAATCTTAGAGGTAAAAAAGTCACATTAAGAGAGAGTCTCAAACAGATACAAGTAACAGAAAGTGAAGCTGAGATTGAACCTGTGTGTGTTTAGTTCCAAAGTGTATTGGTATCTACTGCACCCCTGTGCCTCTTTTGACCAAAAACATTATAAACCATGACCTCAACAGACATATTAATGAGCATAACTTTATATAAAATAGAAATTCTATCATATCAACAAAAGGCTTTTGTAGACAATAGAACCTAAATCAGAAACTCACAGTTTTAAATGTCATTATCTATCAGATCATATAAGGAATTAAGGCCTAACTCTGACCGATTGGAATTCTACTCAGAGTTATTGCTTATTAAAATCAATTAGGTAGCCTGTCCTTCTTGCCAAAAACAAATAATTCAGATGATACAATGCTTCTTTTAGGATGACTTGTCATATCAGCAGGAAGTCTTATCACATTAGATTTTAAACACAGACATTTGCCTTGTAATAGCCATGGAATGAATTGCTTTCCAAACATTTTGCATAATTTTAATTTGCCTTTTTATTGCTATTACCGGACCATCTGTACCTGTGGTTTTCTATGAAATTTAAAAAGAACATACTGAGCAAGTCTTGTCATTTAAAATGCAGAAACATATAATTAAATCAGCTATGTCAACTGGAATGAAAAAGTATATTGATAAGCTCTAAAAAAATCAGTGAAAATAAGGAGCTTAATATCTAAGGTAGATGTTCAAAAATTTGCAGTAGCAAAAGTAATTTGGATCAACTAATTGTGATTCTTTATTCCCCTCTAATTTGTGCTCAATTTATGATGCATTAAAAAGCAAAATGAATAATATTTAATTCTAAATAAATACTTTGTTCTGATTGGATTACAATTAGAAACCGGGGATAGGGGCCAGCAGGTAGCATAGTGGTTAAGGTGCTGAACTCCCTCATGGCTGACCATAGTTCAATTCCCAGACCTTGCAGCTTGAAAATCATACTGGGTACATGTGTGTGCATGCCTGAAATCCTAAGAGGAGAATGGAAGAGAAGGGATTGTAGGCATGGCCATCCCCCTTGGGGGGGGGTGATTTCTCCCTTTCCTCCTTATTTTCGTTCTCTTTCTCTCTGGTGAGCACGTGTGCTGTATGACAAAAAAAAAAAAAAAAAAAAAAAAAAAAAAAAAAAAAAAAAACTCCCTTAAGAAGAAAGAACAACTCCATCTGTATGAACTAATTTACATTATATGGTTCACTGTGGAGATTCAACTGAAAATGTTATAGTATAATCAACTGAAAATTTTATAGTATAATCAAAATCCTGAGTAAGGAATTGTGATTTTTCCTATTGTATCATAATTTTAATTTGAATTTATAGATTATTTACTTTTGGGGGGTTATAGGCATTTTCCCTTCTATAATTAGGAACAGTTCTCAATGTTCATTTATTCATTCATATGTAACAGTCAAGCACATTCCCTTGGCTTATACTGATCACATAGACCCTAGTCGCTATCAGTGCTGGGAAGTAAATTATTTTCCTGGATATCCTTGTACTTGTATTTGTGGTTGGGGCTTAGACATGTGATACTTACTACTGAAGGCAATAAAAACAGGATATAGACGATTGCTGGCAATAATCTGTCCTTTTGCATAACCCTTGTGTACATACAGAATCTATTTCCCATCCTGAGTAGGGGCACCCAGGTCTCTTACATATTCTGCATCTAGCTTAAAAACAGAATCTCTTATTATTAAAAGGCAGACCTCTTCTTATGACCCACCCCCATCTATAAACTGGTCATTTATCTTCTACACATATCCCCATCACCCAATATCCAACGACAGAGTAGACAAATAATCCACTTATGAAGTATAATACAGAGCCCTCAGTGATCCATAGCACTTATACCCTGGTCTGTGGAAACTTTGAAATACCTCGTCCTGGCTTAATCCATTCCTGATTTTCCTCCCTCGGATGACTCTCTTGGCCATCGTCCTCTTTGATTTCTGGAGTCCTTTAGACGTTTTTCATTCTATTCTATACATTGAGTGAGTTTGGGGGGGAGGGGCATGCTCTGTTTGGGGGCGTGTAATTTTCATGGGCTGCTTCTTCCTGATACATATCTGGGAACCCAGGGCCTTGCTTGCAGGCCAGGCTTTTGTCTTTTATTTTATTGTTTAGCAATACTAATTTCCTCAGAAGTTTAATGAGGATTCTATTTACTTTGCCTCATTTCTGTGTGAAAATTATCATATTCAGTGTTCTTTCCTAAATCATTCTCAGACCCAGAGATTCTTCATTTTTAGATTCTATTTTTGGGCTAGGATCACTGAGTGTATAGGAGATGCTGAGAAGTTAGTAAGATTTTATCTGATCTCTGTAACTTGTGATGCTCTCATTGTCCAGCTGAGAGGCACGAATGGGAGGTTTCTGAGAAAAATCTCTGAGCCATGACTTTATTATCTTCTGTTAGTTGAGACAACGAGGCAGGGGATTTCCCTTTTACAAGAGGTATCAGGTTTTGGTCCAATTAGGGTTTAGACCTCTATCAGAGATGGATTCTGTTAGTCAAGTCTATTTTTCCCTTTCTAATTGCATATTGGCGATCTTGACACAAGCATTTCTCTCATTATACTTAGCTAAAAGAATCAAAGAATAACAACTGTTTAGACTTTTTCTTTTTTAAAATTTAATATATTTTATTTTAATTTCTTTAATACATTCAATCACTATACATCACTTAGCTTGTAAAGTGAATTTTCCAACATGAATACATTCCTCACTTTTTTCTAAAAATCTTCTTTTAATTGCAGTATATTTCAGAGATAGAACCTTCCTTTCATTACAGCAAATAGTTTCACTAAATATTTTGCCATATAATAACAACAGCCACTAGCTTTCCAGCCTGCAGTGTTTACATCTTTTTAGTCTGCAACTCAGGTACAAAGACAATGCCACACCACACACACACACACACACACACACACACTTAAACACACACACACACACACACTTTTTTTGTCTGTATATTCTAAGTATTTTATTAGCTGTGACAGATAAAGATTTGTCACAAAGAAATGTCAAAATACAGGGTCTTGTATTAGATAGTATAGGTGAATATTTCTCTCTTATAAGTGTGTGGTCCCCAAATTCTGATTGACCAGTTGGCTATATCATCCTCCACACATGACTTCCATCTTTGGGTCCAAGATTGCTATAGCTGCTGTTCTTAGCCCAAGCAGGAGAAGTGAGAAGGTATTGGGTCAGCAGCTTTATTTTAAATGAAATAATGTAGAAGTTGTACATATTTTTGCAATACCCAGCTGGCCCAAATATACTTACTGAATGTAAATGAGGATAAGAAAACAGTCTCCAAATAAATGACCCTGTATCCTGGTCACCAAATAAATTTAGAAAAAATTTTTTTTTTCCTTTTTTTTAAAGAGAGATTTTTCTATGGGGCATACATGCTTGCCAGAGAAACAGAAAGAAACAGAAAGCAAGAAATCACCCCCTAGGGAGGATGGTCATGTCAAAATTCTTTCTCCATTCTCCTTGGGATCTTGGCCATGCACGCATACATGCCCGGCATGAGTTTTAAGCTACTGGGTCCAGGATTCGAACCACGGTTGACTACGAGAAAGTCCAGTGATGTACCCATTACACCATCTGCTGGATCCTAGAAAACATTGAAAAAGTAGACAATGTACTTTGAAAAAATATAGCTTTTTTCCTAGCTTTTTCTTTTTTTTTTGAGAAAATTGAGCTAATATCCTAATATTAATAACCTAATACTGGGTTGTAAAATCTAGTAAGTATAGTAATTCCTATTAACATAACTAATTTCTAATGGGAAGAAGACTTTTTTCTTCTTAATAACAAAGAAATTTATCATCCTCATCAATTACATAAAATGAGTAACTAAGATTGCTCTTCATTGACACATAGTACTTTTGATTTTACAACTTGTTCTTTTATTAGTCCACTGATAGAGAATATTTGCAAATATTGAGAACTTCATTCTAATTATTCCAGACACATAAATGTTCAAATTTACAAACACATAATCATTTTTAAAATAGAGATGTATTGTTTGAGTACTAGAGGAGCATTATTGAGAAACTATTAAAGTAGTCATGAGTCCTCTTCTCATTATTCTTTCTTTATAAACTTAATTCAACCATTATAAGTACATACTTCATTGAGAATGTTTGTGAAGCTTTAGGTTTAGTGAAAAGCTCTTATACTTTTGAGGTCAAATTTCTCTCTCTATGCATCATATCTCCTGCAGAATTGTTTTAAACAATTTTTGTTAACCTAGCAAAGTCATGATGCAGACTTTTATTCTCCTAGCCTTTTGTATCATTTGTAAGCTTACATTTAAAGCTATGTTCTACAGAGCACAGTGATTTTTTTTTTATTTCATTTTCTTTTATACATTCAATCACATTATTATTTGGCTTACAAAATGGGTATTTCAACAGTGAACATTTCTCCCTAGTACAGTTGATAAAACTATAAATTATCTTCAACAGATAATATCACATTTCTTTGTCCCATTAATGCTTTGTCTCCCTCTTTTTCTTCTAAATATCTTTCCTCAAACCCTCCTCTTTCACACTCACTATATCTGGTATTTACATCTATATACCGTGTTTCTATATCCTTTAGTCAATCAGTTTCAGTCATAGAGTGTGGACTCTCAGTATATATTAAGTGGGGACATACAATGCCTCTCCTTCATCGCCTGGCTTGCTTCACTCAGCAGTAAATCTTCCATAGTCACCCACCTCCTGTCAAAAGTCAGGGTTTTGTTGTCTTTTTATGGCTGAATAGTATTTCGTTGAGTATATGTGCCACAGGTTTTCTATGCTTTCATGTGTTCGTGGGCATTTGGATTGTTTCCATGACTTAGCAATTGTAAATAGTGCCACAATAAACATTGATGTGCAAGCACTTTTCTGATTAAATATTCTTCTGTCCTTCGGTAGATACCAAGGAGTGGGATTGCTGGATCATATTTGAATAGTAGTTCTATTTGTAGACTTTTTTTTTTTTTTTGGAGAGATTTTCACTATAGGGCACGTGCGCTCGCCAGACAGACAGAGAGAGGCAGAGAGATAGAAAGCAAAGCGAGAAATCACCCCCCAGGGGGGATGGCCACACCGCAATCCCTTCTCCTGAATTCTCCTCTCGGGATCTTGGGCACGCACGCACACACGCCCAGCATGAGTTTTAGGCCACCGGGTCCGGGACGCGAACCGCGGTCAACTACGTGGGAGTCCAGTGACATAGCCATTACACTAACTGCTGGTTCCCTCTATTTGTAGACTTTAGAGGAATCTCCAAATTGTTCTCCACAGTGTCTGGACCAATTTACATTCCCACCAGCAGTGTAAGACAGTTCTCCTTTCACCACACCCTCCCACCAGTGCTGCTTATCCTTTTTTTATTTTTTTTTATTTTTTTTTTTAATCTTAGTCATCCTGACTGGGGTTAGGTGGTATCTCATTGTTGTTTTGATCTGCATTTCCCTTATAATGAGGGATGTTTAGCATATTTTCACATGCCTTTTAGCTATTCCTTTGTCATCTTTAGAGAGTTTTTTTTTTTTTTTTTAATCTTTCTCCCATCTTTTAATAGGATTGATTGTCTTTATTTGGAACAGCTGCTTGAGTTCCTTGTGAATTCTGGTTATCAGTCCCTTATATGATGCATAGTTTACAAAAATATTTTCCCATTCTGAGGGCTGTCTATTCACACTAATTACTGTGTCTTTTGCCATGCAGAAACTTTAGTGTGATGTGATCCCACTTGTCTATTTTGGGGATTATTGACTGTGTTTTGGAGGTCTTATTTAAGAAATCTTTGCCTACCCCAGTGTCTCCCCAAGTTTCCCCAGTGCTTTCCAGGAGCAGTTTTATAGTTTGAGTTCTTAGATTTAGATCTTTGATACACCTTGTCTTGATTTTTGTCAGAGGTGAGAGGTAGGGGTTCAGATTCATCTTTCTGCAAGTGGAAATCCAGTTTTTCCAGCACCACGTGCTAAAGAGATTTTTCTTTTCCCACTGGACTGACTGGTACCCCTTGTTAAAAATCAGTTGACTGTATGTTTGGGAATTTATTTCTGGGGACTCTATTCTGGTTCGTTGGTCCACGTGTCTGTTTCTGTGCCAGTACCATGCTGTTTTGATTACCATAGCTTTGTAGTATATTTTTGGGTCAGGGAGTGAGATGCCCCCCACTCTGCTCTTCTTGTGCAGAATTGCTTTGGCAATTTAGGGTCTTTTATGATTCCAGACAAACTTTATGATTATCTTTCCTATATCTGTGAAGAATGTGTCTGGTGCTTTGATTGGCATTGCATTAAGTATGTACATTAATTTGGGTAGAATTGCCATTTTGATTTTATTAATTCTTCTAATCCAGGAACATGGGATATCCTTCCACTTTTTTGCATCATTTTCAACTTCTTTTTTTATCTTCTCTTAGTTTTCATTGTGGAGGTCTTTAACTTCTTTGGTTAGATTTATCCGTAAGTATCTTACACTTTTTTATGGCTATGGTAAATGGAATAACTTTTTCAGTTCTATCTCAGTCTGCCTATTGTTCGTATATAGAAGTGCTATAGATTTCTGGATATTAATTTTGTATCCTGCAACTTTCCTGTATTCATGTATTACTTCCAGAAATTTTTTCATGGAAATCATTGGGTCTTCTATGTATACAATCATGTCATCTGCAAATAGAGAGAGTGTCACCTCTTCTTTTTCTATTTGAATGCCTTTTATTTTTTTCTCTTTTCTGATTGCGTTGGCGAGGACTTCCAGTACTATATTGATAAGGAGTGGAGAAAGTGGGCATCCTTGTCTTGCACCATGTTTAGTGAAAAAGCTTTCAGCTTTTCTCCATTGAGGATGATGTTCACTATGGGTTTTTCATAGATAGCTTTTATTGTGTTGAGAAATGACCCTTTTATGTTGATTTTGCTGAGTCTTGATCATGAATGGATGTCGTATCTTATCAAATACTTTTTCTACATCAATTGATATGAGCATATGGTTTTTATCTTTATTCCTGTTAGTATGGTGTATTACATTTATGGTTTTGTGTACGTAGAACCAACCTTGCATTCCTGGAATAAGGCCTACCTGATCATGATGTATAATCTTTTTTGTAAGTTGTTGGATACGATATGCTAGTATCTTGTTGAGAATCTTTGTGTCTATATTCATCAGTGATATTGGTTTATAGTTTTCCTTCCTTGTCCTGTCCTTATCTGTTTTAAGGATAAGGGTGATAGAGGCTTCATAGAATGAATTAGGGGGAGACTCACCCTTTTGGATCTTTACAAATAACTTGAGCAGAATGGGGGTTAACTCTTCTTTGAAAGATTTGTAGAATTCAGAGGTGAATCCATCAGGGCCAGGGCTTTTCTTTGTTTGGAGGTTATTTATTATTGATTCAATCTCCTGGCTTGTTATGGGCTATTCAGACTTTCTATATCCTCCTGGCTCAATCTTGGTAGATTATATGTGCCCAGGAATTTGTCCATCTAATCCAGATTGTCTTGTTTCTTGGCATATAGATGTTCATAGTATCCTGTAATAATGTTTTGTATTTCTACTATGTCCATCGTCATTTTGCCTGTTTCATTGCAGATATGATTCATCTCGTTCATTTCTCTCTTCTTAATAAGTCTCACTAGTGGTGTATCAATTTTGTTTATCTTTTCAAAGAACCAGCTTTTACTTTCATTTATTTTATGTATAGTTCGTTTATTTTCTATTTCATTTATTTCTGCTCGGATCTTTATTATTTCCTTTCTTCTGGAGTTTTTTGGATCTTTTTGCTGTTGCTTTTCCAATTCTCTGAGGCATGATGTTAGGTGATCCATTTGCCTTCTTTCCGTCTTTCTCTTACGTGCACTAATTGCTGTGAACTTCCCTCTTATGACTACTTTAGCAGTGTCCGAAAGGTTATGGAAATTCGTGTCCTCGTTGTCATTGGCTTCCATGAATGTTTTGATTTCAGTCTTTATTTCTTCAGTAGTTGTGGAGCCATTCAGGATTAAGTTATTTAGTTTCCATGTATTTGAGTATTTTTGAGGATTTCTCTTGAGATTAAACTCAAGTTTAATTCCATCATGGTTGGAGAAGATGCTGCATATAGTTTCTATGTCTTTGAATCTGTAGAAACTTGCTTTGCGCCCTATGATGTGGTCAGTTTTCGAGATGGTTCCATGTGGGGGTGAGAAAAAAAGTGTAGCTCATGGGTTTTGGATGGAAAATTATATAGATGTCTGTTAAGTTCATTTGATTTATGATATCATTTAGATTCTTTATCTCTTTACCTATTTTTTGTCTAGATGATCTGTCCACAGGGGATAGTGCAGTGTTAAGGTCTCCAACAATTAGTGTATTGCAGTCTATCTCCCCTTTTAGATCTAACAGTCTTTTCTTCACATATTTGGGTGCTCCTGTGTTAGGCGCATTGATATTAATAAACATTATATCTTCTTGGTCGATTGACCCTTTTACTACAATATAGTGCCCTTTTTTGTCTCTTCAAGCCGTTTTTGTTTTAAAGCCTGTTCTGTCAGAAATTAGTATCACAACTCCAGCTCTTTTTTGGATCCCATTTGCATGGAAAACCATTTCCCATCCCTTCACTTTCAGTTTATGTATGTCTTTATCCATGAAGTGGGTTTTCTATAGGCAACAGATAGAGGGTTTCTGTTTTTTTTTTTGTTTTGTTTTGTTTTTTTTTATTGGAGAGATTTTTGCTACAGGGCGCATGCGCTCGCCAGACAGACAGAGAGAGACATAGAGACAGAAAGCGAGAAATCACCCCCCAGGGGGGATGGTCACACCACAATCCCTTCTCCTCCCTTCTCCTCTCGGGATCTTGGGCATGCACGCACATGCGCTGGGCGTGAGTTTTAAGCCACGGGGTCCGGGACGCAAACCGTGGTCGACTACGTGTGAGTCCAGCGACATAGCCATTACGCTAACTGCTGGTTCCCAAGGGTTTCTGTTTTTTAATCCATTCAGCCAGGCTGTGTCTCTTGATTGGAGAAATTAATCCATTAACATTCAATGTTATTATCCATGTTACTGGGCCTGTCCTGACATTTAAGTTGGCCATTGTCTTAGTTGCCTTTTATGCCTTTGTTTCTGGCTGTTACTTTCTTAGTTTTCCTGGAACAGCACTTTCTTCAGGGTTTCTTGAAGAGCTGGCCTGGTGTTGGCAAATTCTTTCAGGTTTTGTTTGTCTGAGAAGATTTTAATATTTTTTTCCCATATGAAGGAGAATCTTGCAAGATATAATAATCTTGGTTGAAATTGTTTCTCTCTTAACACTTTCAATACATCTTCCCATTCTTTTCTTGCTTGCATTGTTTCCATTGAGAAGTCTGGTGTTAGCCCTGATGGGGTGACCTTTGTAAGTCTCTTGTCGTTTCTCTCTTGCCAGTCTTAGTATCTTATTTATCTGTGGTCTTTGTCAGTCTGGCTAAGATGTGCTTTGGGGAAGATCTTCTTGGGTTGATTCTATTTGGGGTCCTTTGTATTTCTTGGGTCTGGATGTTTGAATGCCTCTCTAGACTTGGGAAATTTTCTTCCAAGATTTCATGGAATTGATTTTCCATGCCCTTATCAGTTTCTTCAGCTTCTGGGATGCCAATTATTCGGATATTAGGGCGTCTAATGGAATCTAGTATTTCTCATATGTTATCCTTGTTTTATTTTTTGTTATTTTCTCTATCTTTTTGGTGGTTTTCTCTAGGTCAGAGGTTTTATTGTCTACATCAGAGATTCGATCTTCAGCATGGTCTAATTGACTTTTAATGCTTTCTAGAGAGTTTTTGATTTCCTGTATTATAGACTTCATCTCTAATAGTTCCATCCGATTTTTAGCATGTCCATTTCTTCTTTCATATCATGGAAGGATTTTCTTTCTTTTTTTTTTTTTTTAGAGGTTTTTGCTATAGGGTGCATGCACTCATCAGACAGAGAGAGAAAGACAGAAAGCGAGAAATCATGCCCCCAGAGGGGATGGCCACACCACAATACCTTCTCCTCCATTCTCCTCTTGGAATCCTGGGCACACACACACACATGCCCAGTGTGAGTTTTAAGCCACCAGGTCTGGGATGCGAACCGCAATTGACTACATGGGAGTCCACCAACACAGCCATTATGCTAACTGCTGGTCCCATTGTGGAAGGACTTTCTAATCTCCTATAGTTCATTCTCTCTTTTCTGTTCCAACTCATAGAATTTGGTCACCATGAATGTTCTAAATTTTTTCTCAGACATTTTGGTAATGTCCTCTATTTTTTCAAGAAATGGAAGGCAGTCACTGTGTTCTTTTGATGGAGACATATTTCCTGCTTTATTCAGACCTGAGGCTCTTCTACTTCTAGCCATTGGGAGATGTATTCACTTTGGAATACCTTTAAAGAGAATGTTTCCTCGAATACGAGCAAGTGTGTTTCCCAATTGCTGTGGATTGAAGACTGCTGAAGTTTCTCTTCTGTTGTGTTTAGCAATGTGATCCAAGGAGGAGTATTCTGTTCAGGTGTTTGAAGAAAAGTATCTCCTTTATTGCAGGTGGTTCAGTAAAAGGGAGGATCCCAGAGTCTTAAAATAATAGAATATTTCAGAACTGTAATTCTAGACTTATCTAGATCATCCAGGAGGGCAAAGATAGAGGAAGAGAGGACAAAATATGTGAGAAGAAAGTAAGAAGGAGAATAAAGGAAAAGTTGCATGCAGAGTGCCATGGTTCTAAAGATGGAAGTGGGGTGGCTGTATTGCTGAGGGCGTTCCTGTGTGGTAAGGAGAAGTAAGAAATTTACAAATCAAAGAAGAGGAGAAGGAAAAAAAACCCTACCTGGCTGACAGAGATAGGGGTCCCTGGCTTTTGGGTGCCCGGTCTGGAGCTGGGGCGGGGGCCCTGCCTCAGTGTCCCTTTTGCCCGGATTCTCCACAGTGATTTTTGTAGGGATGACAGTGTGAGAATGAAAGGAAGGGTTGGATTTCCCTGGGTCCTAAGCTTCCTAATTCTACTTCAGAGATAACACTTGACACTTTCCTTTGTGATATCTGGAGCTCTGCTTAAGATTTTCTTTGAGAAAAAAAAACAAAAACTAATGCTTAAAAAGCATTTAAAAATCAGAAATCTAAGAAGTTCTATGCTATTATTTCCAACTTCCTGCAATTATCCCCATCTCATGCAAAAATTAGAAAGAGGAAAATTAAAGAGCCAAATGGAGCTTCCTGTGCTAAGAGCTCAAATAACTCTCCTCTAAATAGTCCTCTGCAAACAAAAATACAAAGTTAATTTTCCATTTTATTTATTGAGAGTTAAACATAAAAGCAAGTGAGTAATCTCATATCCCTTTCTGAAAGTGTATATCTAGAGCTAGACAAAGCAGTGTTTCTTGATCAAATAGGTGGATAGAACAGTGGAGATGGACCATGTTTGCATTGGTAGGATAACCACTGACTAATGTCTACTTGTAATAGAAAAGTCTCACTAATTACGATGGAAGAGTTACAGCCACTAAATTATGTCCTAGGTTCTCTATTGAGGTTGTCACCTTGACTTACATCCTAGCTATAGTTTCTTTAAAAACACTGAAAAACAAAACATAGCATTGTAAAAATATCACAGTTACCCATATGGGTAGGAACAATTTCATATCTTACTAGCCTTGAAATTATTTCAAAACACTCTGTTGTGGAACATCTTCTGGAAAGGTTACCACTTTGACTTCAGTTATTTCAGTATGTCATTGTAATGACTAAAGAGTAAAAAGCAGATTGGATCCTGTTTGAGTTTGATCTTGAACTCAAAGCCTGGGCAGAAGTCATGCATATTTCATTCACTTTGGTTTATAGAATGCCTCACTGATGAACATGCATTATAAAATTTTCTTTTCATCTTGTCCTTATTGGATAAGGTGGGAAGTTTTAAAGGAACTAATAAAAATTTATCCTTTTAAAATGTTAGAGCATTTACTTTAAAAAAATGGAGTCAATTTGACTAACATTTTTCTTACTATTTACTGTGTTGATAGAGACAATGTGGAAGAGGGAGAGTAGTAGATGTGGACAGGCAAGATCTTGGCATTACATTCCCATGCTTTTTAACAGGGCTTCAGTTTATTCAATTCTGAAATAGTAGGTTAGATGACAATAATCCATCCTCACTATTTTCACAAGTATTTTAATTAGGAAAAGTTCATCACAATTATTCAGAACATTATAATCAGTTCTCAAATAAATATATTTAAAATCTAGTTTTTTAAAAAGTCTATAAATACAAACATAGGGAAAATATTTGAGAACCTTAAGGGGCCTCTTTCTTGATATACACTAAACATTTTAGATTTCAACTATGTTATTCATTTAATACAAATATATATATATATATATATATATATATATATATATATGTATATATGTATATATGTGTGTTTGTGTGTGTATGTGTGTGTGTGTGTGTGTGTATATATATATATATATATATATATATACCTAAAGCTCCAGAATTTTATCAGAAGAAAGCAATCTTTATACAGCTTGCTTTTCAAAGCTGTAGCTCATGAAATGGAGCTAATGAAAATCATTCTCTATTGAGATAGGTAACGTTTTCCTTTGTTTTGTTCTATTGAAAGAGTATTAAAGGAGAATTGGAGACTTAGTTTTACTTATTCATAATACTGCATGTGCCAAATTACGTTTTTTTTTTTTTTTTTTTTTCTTTTTTTGGAGAGGTTTTTGCTATAGGGCACGTGCGCTCGCCAGACAGACAGACAGAGACAGAGAGATAGAAAGCAGGAAATCACCCCCCAGGGGGGATGGCCACGCCGCAATCCCTTCTCCTCCATTCTCCTCTCGGGATCTTGGGCACGCACGCACACGCGCCCGGCGTGAGTTTAAGCCGCCGGGTCCGGGACTCGAACCACGGTCGACTACATGGGAGTCCAGCGACATAGCCATTACGCTAACTGCTGGTCCCCCAAATTATGTTTTAAAAATAATGCATAATGTCTTTAGATATATAAGGTCATTTTTCTCTTTTAAAATTAGTATTACTGATTAAATACCTTCTTTTTTTTTTAAACCTTCAGAGGAGAATTATATAGCATCATTCAGTCAGCTTTTCTGGCTGTTCACATTGAAGAGATATTTTCAAACTCAGCCATGTGGATCTCTCATAATGCTCTAGAGAGCAGATCATTGGATTTTATTTTCTGAGACAAAGTTTTGAAAAAGACTTAAGGCATTTGTTTTAATTTAATTCCTGTGGTCTTTAAAATAACATTCTGGAATAGTTGGAGAAAGTTTTCTACTACAATAATAAATTTCCTTGGACTAATTCCAGTGCTACTACTCAGCATTGATCATAGTGACTTTAAACCTAATGACCCTAAAGTGTGCTGAATATTCATTTACATAGTACCAAGAAAAACTTAGAATTTTTTTTCAAAAACAAACAAAATCAGCAACTGAGGATTTTGTCTTGATTTTTCTAAAATGTTAAATACAGTTTTGAATTTCTAGCTGGAACAAACTCCATTGTCTGTAGAAAAATAGGCAGATTTCTCCAAAACTAACAATATGTAATATAATCTTCCCCTTCACTGCCAATCTTTTATATCATTTTTCTTATTTGAATGTAATGGCTTAGAAGTTATTTGTATTCCTATCATAAATTTGTGGGTAAGAATATAAGCAATATTTTAGCACAGTTTTGTATTAAGGCCTGTCTGAATTAATGGAGGTAAAATGCAACAGGTTAGAATAATTACTAATTTAAGTATAAATATATTTTACTTTTACTCAAGTGTATGAAATGAAAGAAAATGCACAGTGGTTGAATCTGCCTCTGTTCATGCAAGCACATAAAGTTAGCTCAGAATCCTTTCCATGACACACTTAAACTTAACACATTCTAAATCCTCTCTTTAGACTGCAGACATTGTCTGAGGAAAGCATAGATGCTCAGTTTTTCCTTGCAGGTGGGTTCTTATCAATTCAATTTGTCCCAAATGTTATGTACCAAGGTGATTAGAGTATTTATGACACTAATTATAAATACAGCTTAAATGCTATGATAAGTTCTGACAAAGCAATATTTCTGTGTACATAGCGGAAAGCATATAGAAATCTCATTTTGTCTCTCACTCTGCCTTGGATATGTGGGAAAATCACGTAGTCTCCAGGGCTTTAACATCCTAGTAAGTAAAACGGTTTGTTGTACAGGTTAAAAGAGATAATGTACATAAAATATTTATCTTTAACTAGAAACTTGGATCGGGTTCTCTTAGGTCTACCCAGCCCAGTCCATTAGTTCTAAATGCCAAGTGGATTAGAATATGTACATCTACAATGTTGAGACACCAGCATATAACATATTATGTCCTATAAAAGTGTCCCAGACAGAGGCATGTGAAATGCATTTTAGCACCACGTGGCTGGCACACACCATGACGTAGAATGTGGCTATGACAACTAGATCCATACAAGAGATGTGCATGCATATAGGGTGCTGATTTTCTTGGAATTACCCTAAGGGGATGTGGAGATTCCATTCTAATTTTACAGGCAATATCTCTCAAGAACTTGTCTATTTTTATAGACGAATTCTTTTTGCTAAAAATACATCATAGAATTACTATATTTTTTAAAGATTTGGGACCAACAGATGGCATAATGGCTATGTCTCTGGACTCCCCTGTAGTCAACTGTGGTTCAATGCCTGGACCCGGTGGCTTAAAACTCACGCCAGGTGCATGTTCCTGCATGCTCAAGATCCCGAGAGGAGAATGGAGGAGAAGGGACTGTGGTGTGGCCATCTTCCCTGGGGGGTGATTTCTCACTTTCTATCTCTTTGCTTCTCTCTCTCTCTGTCTTTCTGGCGAGTGACGCGCCCTATAGCAAAAACCTCTCCAATAAAAAAAAAAAAAAGAGAGAGATTAAAGTAGATAAGGATAAAGAAGAAAATATATTTTCTTAGAGGTGACTGCCATTAACATTTTCAGTATATTTTATCTATTTTCTTTATGACCAAATGTGCACATGTAATTGAGTTCCCACCATACATAATTTTGTAGTCTATCTTCATCATACCATTGAGCCATTTGTGAAAATATAATTTTAAATTGCTCCATAATTACCTATGAAATAAATTTAGCATAATTTTTAGTCATTACCCTATTATAGAACACACAATTATTTCCAACTCTTTGCTGTATGAACTAATACCACGATACATCATCTTTGATTATTTATATTCTAAGAGATTTCTAGAAATTGCATAGTCCAAGAATTTCAACATTTCAAGACAACTGGTAAATATTATTAAATATTTTATATTTGCAATGTAATATATTATCACTGACACTAAAACAATTTATAAGGCTTGTTGACAGTATTTAGAATGTTTATCTTACTATCTTTTTACCAGAGTTATTATCATTACACACACATACAGACATTCACACTCTCTTGCACACTCACATACACACACACTTATGCTTGCAAGGATAACATTTTTAGGGCTTTTGATTCAAGTCACCGCAATATTCTGTTTTTCTTTCTAATATTTAATTTCACTAACATAACTGATTTTTTTCTATTAATAACTGGAAAAGAAACCTCTTACAATCCTACAGTAGATATCTATCTTAGATTTGCTATCTAATATTTGTTTAAGCTCTAATTTAACATAGCAGTATATGCCTGGGGCTGTCAATATGTTGAACTGTGTTCCTAGGTGAGTTCTAATGTAAATTTTACTTGTACTAGAATTTTCTTGTCAAATTAAGCAAAATAGAAACTGGAATAAAATTACTATGTAAATTAGTATAATAAGAATTAAATTAAAGTTTTGGAATATTGACAGTGAAAATACTCTCATTCCCTGCAAAACAGAGCCCCTTAATAATAAAGGTTTCAAGGGACAAGACTAATACATTCTTTCTCACAGGCTAATTATATTTAAATATGTTTATATAATATTTTAGGAGTCTGTATTTCTGGAGACCTAATTTAATCCAAGTATGCTTTCTCATAGTGGAAATAAGACAAATTTATGAGGATTTGAATGCTGGTTAGGTTACTCATTTTCTTTTCAACTATGGTGAAGCTACTTAATTTCTATGATCCTGCAATTTCTCATTCTTTACCTGTGTAAGAGAATACCTGCTTCCCAGAGCAATTAAAATAATAAGATTAAGAAATGCATGAATACATAGTTTGGACACAGTAAGTATACACAATAGTAATTTTGTATATGAGATAATTTTTTATGAAGTAATATGAGCATCATTTGGGGGAAAATTTCTTTAAGTATTTTTACTACTCCATAGGTTAAAAAATTCATAAATATTTGTTCTTCATAAATTCTAATTGTTGACCCATTCCTAAAGATAGTGAAAATTTCATTTCTTTCTGGAAACCTTAACTTTGTCTGTCTTATTGCCAAAAACCTTAATTCCTAGTTTTTAAATGATAATTCCTTGGCTTCCAAAGATGTTGGTACTTGGCCAAGCTCTACCTAAATTTAGAAAATAAATATGAGACATACAAAAAAAATTTAAGTCTGACTATCTCACAACAGTATCTTTCACCCTCTTCCCTGGCAAGTTGAAGAATTTCAATGTTCAAAGAGTCTTTGAAATGCACATTTTGTAGATTGCATTTGGAAAGGGCTTAACATTTTCAGAATTTTGTATATATACACAAAAACTTAAATCATTTCATGGAGAAAAGTAATTTAAATCTATAAACACTTCACATGAAATTCAAAAATAATGTTCTGATTCTCCCACCAGTTATTTATGACCATTTGATCTCTCTTGTTTCTTATAATTTTATAACATAAACACAATCTTGCCATTTTCAGAATTACTTTGGGGTTCTATCACATACAGGCTTTCGAGTTTTCTTGAGTGGAAATTTGGTCCCTTGAAAGTCCTTCGTAAGAATATTTCTGAGAACACTAATTAAAATATAAGAAAGAACAAACTGACTAAAAGAAGCTTTAATTGCAGCTGGAGAGAATTAGATGGGACAAAGAAAATGTCTTTAATGGTAAATTTTGTTAGTCTTTGAAATAGGTTTTAAGGGATGTATCACTTTTTAAAGAAGTATTTTAGCAAATCTTAGGAAAATGGCTTAGTTGTTCCTCAGTTTTATCATAGAATAATAAATATTAATGAATGAGTGCCCCAATTTCTTTTTCATGTATTCAAGGCTCAGTTTAATTTGCAGCAGGTTAACTTAAATGATATTATAAATTGTTGTTGCATCACTACTGGGAGCAGTAATAGGTCTTGATGTGAAACAATATGAACCAGGTGTATAAATGCTTCTTATTTTATTTGAAAGTTACAATTAATATTGTGTTACCTCCTCCTCCTCTCCCATTGAAATCTTTCCGTGGTAGCTACATTTTGTAGGCTTTATTTCTCCCTAACATTTGTATCTACCATTCAATGTACTGCACGATATCATCCCCTTTATGAAAAAGTTCTAAATACTTAAACAGCATATATATTAGATATCTATAAATACAGAGATTTTCAAATTAAAAAAAATGAAATGAGAGAGAATTTTAGATTCAATGGATGAGGAGGCAAATAAATGATCAATAACCAATCAGGAGAAAAGATCCAGAAAAAAAAAAAAAAAGGAAAAATATCATTTCTTTTTGTATGAAAATGGTCAAGGTAAGTATATCAGAAATAAATCTGTTTTATAGATTTAGCAGAGTTACAGATATACTTCTATGATGCCAGACAGGGCAGATACTTAAAAAACACATTATAGGGACCAGCAGTTAGTGTAATGGCTATGTCGCTGGACTCCCATGTAGTCGACCGTGGTTCGCGTCCTGGACCCGGTGACTTAAAACTCATGCCAGGCACGTGTACATGTGTGCCCAAGATCCCGAGAAGAGAACGGAGAAGAAGGGATTGCGGTGTGGCCATCCTCCCTGGGGGGGTGATTTCTCGCTTTCTGTCTCTCTGTCTCTGGCGAGCGCACGTGCCCTATAGCAAAAACCTCTCAAAGAAAAAAAAAAAGAAAAGAAAACACACTACAGACAATGCAATAGAAAAAAATTTACATTCCCAATATGACCTTATATAAGAAGAACTGCAGTGGCATGACTTAAATTTTGCTTAGTTTTCTCTCACCAAATTGTGAAACTTCTTTTGTGATGATAACCATAGAAGTTGCCACTATGTAGTTACCATGCATAGGTGAATCATAAAATTGTTGTTACCTGGCCATTTTTTTACTTAAGAAAATGACTATTTAATATTAATTCACCTAATGAAGTAAGCCTTAACGGGGTCATTGTATTAGTTTCCTAGGGTTGCTAAACAAAACTACCTCCAATGGGGTGGTCGAAACAATGGGTTATCTCATAATTCTGGAGACTAAAAGTCCATTATCAAGGTGTTGTTAAGGTTGGTTCCTTCTGAGCGCTGTGAGAGACAATCTGTTTCCTGCTTCTTTTCCCGATTCTGATGGCTTGCTGGCCATCTTTGCATTCTTTAGTTTATAGAGGCATCATTCCAACATCTGCCTTCATATTCACATGGTATATCCCTGTGTGTAGTGTAGGCATGTATTTGTGTCTCCAGATTGTTCCCCTCTATAAGAAAACTTGTCATGTGTTTAAGTTTTATTTAATTTTTAATTGAGGAATATTAATTGTGTACAATCATAGGGTACAATGTGACACTATGATATGTGTATATTAGTTATATTGGAACAGGATGTATTCTACTCTGACATGACATCTTGTTTATTAAGCTTAATCTATCTGCAATGGGCCCACTTTGAAAGGATGTTATATTCTGAGGTACTGAGAATTATAACTTCAACATCTGGGAAATAATGTAGCCCACAAACATCATTGTTCTCTATGTTCCCATGTTTTTCTTTTTCTTTTCTTTTCTTTTTTTTTAAGATTTTTGTCATAGAGTACATGTGCTCGCCAGAGAGCAAAGAGAAGTCACCTCCTAAGGGGATGGCCAGGCCACAGCCCCTTCTCTTTTATTCTCCCAAGATATTGGGCACATGTATACATATACCAGGCATGATGTTCAAGCCACATGTTCTGGGACTTGAACTTCAGTTGGCTCTGTGGGAGTCCAGTGCTTTAACCATGACACTACTTGCTGGCCCCATCTTGTTATTTTATTTTTTTAATGTCACACCTTTAAATCATATTTAATGATTTAAAATACTTCAGTTTTATAGAAAAAAATTGGAGAACATAACAAATATACTAATCCTCCACATCCTTGTGTTAAATACAGAGTTTCGTCATTTTTACTTAACCCATTTTGAAAATAAACATTACAGAAATAGTATAGGTTTATGTTTACTCCTCTTCCTGATTATTTCTTTATAAGTTACTTATTTATAGCATCTTCAGTATTTACTGTTTCCAATTTTGAGTTTAACAGTATATTGCATTTTTATCATTTACTCTATTTTTCATTTTCACAAGTAAAGAGCCTAGAAGTTTCTCAATGGTTCCATTTTTCTTAATTTTTCTTTCACAGTTTTATTTCTTTACTCTGCACTGGGTTTCAAGTGAGTCCTTTGTACTATATGTTGTTCCAATTAAGCAGTTAACTATTGTGTCCAATCTAAATTTTTCCTTTCTATTTTCAATGCCATGTTTTTTTATTTTCAAGATTTCTAACTAGTTTTTCCAAAGTCATGGAGTCTTTCATTACTGAAAGCTTGAATCTGATTAAGTTTCTGTTCCTTATTTTGTACACAGTAACCATGTTTATTTTTTAACATCTCTCTTAGGTTGTTTAATTTTATTTAGAATAAACTTCTGCTTTTACTGTTGATTTTGTTGTATGTATTCACTTAGCATGACATATTTCATATGCAACAGGAAATCTAGAAGAAAAAAAAAAAAAAACAGTTTATTGTGGGACCAGCATGGCAAAATGGTTATATCACTGGACTTCCATATGGCCACCTGTGGTTTGAGTCCTAGACCTGTAGGCTTAAAACTTACTCTGGGCATGGGTGCGTGCCCAAAATCCCAAGCAGAGAATGGAGAACAGACTGTGGCATGGCCATCCCCTCAGATGGTGATTTCTCGCTTTCTGTCTCTGGCAAGCACATGTGCCCTATATAACAAAAAAGAAAAAAGAAAAGAAGCTGTTCATTGTATCCGAAATAATATAATAGAGCTCAACGTACCCACCATATAACTTAACAATATTGTGGAGGTGGGCAGTGACACAGCACTGAAATAGGGTGCTTGACAATACTGACCCACAAGGGAAGGTTCTGGGTTTGCATCCAGAAACCTCTATGATTACTCTGAACAAAAACATGTCCCTATGTTCTGGGCTGGCTGAAGCTGGGGTGAGTGGGTCATGGTGTAGAGACACTATTAGGGGTGCTGCCTGTCTGTCTGTCTCTCTTACTTATGCATGAGAGAAAAGCATAAACAACTTTTTAAAAACCAAACAGTAATTACATAGTTTTCTCTATGATCTACCATGACCCTATTAGGCTTCCTAACTCTCGGTAGTAAACTCTATTCTGAATTTTCCATATATAATTCTCTTTTCTTCATAGTTTTACTATAGTAAGGGATTCTCTTTTATTTATTTATTTATTTATTTATTTATTTATTTATTTATTTATTTTTTAGAGAGAGATTTTTTCTATAGGCACATGTGCTTGCCAGAGAGACAGAGAGATAGAAAATGAGAAATTATCCCTGGGGGGATGGCCTTGCCGCAATCCCTTCTCCTCCATTCTCCTCATAGGATTTTAGGCACACATGCACACATGCTCAGTATAAGTTTTAAGTTGCTGGGTCCAGGACTTGAACCATGTAGACTATATGGGAGTCCAGTGACATAACCAGTACACCATCTGTTGGTCCCAGTAAAGTATTCTTAAAAGTTTATTTTTTAGGGGCCAGTAGATGGCATAACAGTTATGTCATTGGACCCCCACATGGCCAACTGCTATTTGAGTCATGAACCCAAAACTCACACTGGGCATGTGTGTGTGTGTGTGTGTGTGTGTGTGTGTGCCCAAGATCCCCAGAGGAGAATGGAAGAGAAGGGATTGTGACATGTCCATTCTTTTTATGGGGTGACTTCTCACTTTCCATCTCACTGTCTGTTTCTCTCTCTCACACTCCAGTGAGTGTACATGTCCTAAAGGCAAAACCCTTTTTAAAAAAAGGTTTTTTTTTTAGTTTTGCAATTTTGAACTTTAGATACTATTATAAATATCTTATGTGAATTTCTCTTAAGTTAAAAAATATGCTGTAAGAGTGTCGTGAAGAGTTTACTAGGTAAATTTAAATTCACCATAGCCCACATTTTTGTGGTACTCTTTTCTATAATTTTCCAATTTGTTGTC
This sequence comes from Tupaia tana, assembly GCA_026018925.1. Taxonomy (NCBI): domain Eukaryota; kingdom Metazoa; phylum Chordata; class Mammalia; order Scandentia; family Tupaiidae; genus Tupaia; species Tupaia tana. The sequence goes on along the minus strand of JAKSZU010000006.1, from coordinate 196,019,523 downwards.
TTTCTGTGTTTTATTTTGAATATTCTCTTCTGTTCTATCTTCCATTTTTAGTAATTGTTCTTTGAGCTATATCTTAACCACTGTCCCAATTACCCATAGAGAACTTAATTTTAGGTACTGTACTTGTATAATTTCATTGATTCATAATGATAGTTTCTAATTCTCCATCAGAATTATCCTTATTGTTATTTAATTCCTTTAGTATATAAATTGTAGCTATTTAAAAAGCTATGTTTGATAACATCAATATCTAGATCTCATTTTCTCTTTTTCTTCTTTTCTCTTGGTTTTCAAAACTTCTTGTTCCCTTTTTTAAATATGAGATAGCATGAGAGCTAGAGAATTTGTTAAATTGTTTAGAATTATTCAGCTTTATTTATTTATTTATTTTCATTTGAAATGAGAGAAAGAGAGAGAGAAAAGGCAAGCCACTAGGTCCGGGAATCAAACTGCAATTGGCCATCTGGCAGTCCAGCACCCTTAACCACCATGCCACCTGCCAGCCTCGAGAGCTGGAGAATGTTATCTTTACCCAGAGGTAATGATTCTGATAAGAGCCTCTTCATAATAGAATTAGAGGGAATGACATTAGGCTTTCAAGTGTTTGGGAAAGCTAATCTACTTCCAGTGCATCTATATCTTTTTTTTTTTTTTTTTTTTGAGAGAGGTTTTTATGATAGGGCTCGTGTGCTCGCCAGTCAGACAGAGAGAGACAGAGAGACAGAAAGTGAGAAATCACCCCCCCCAGGGGGGATGACCATGCCACAATCCCTTCTCCTCCATTCTCCTCTCGGGATCTTGGGCACACACGCACACGTGCCTGGCGTGAGTTTTAAGCCACCGGGTCCGGGACATGAACTGCGGTCGACTACATGGGAGTCCAGCAACATAGCCATTATGCCAACTGCTGGTCCCCCAGTGCATCTATATCTTAGCTGTAATCTCTTAAGGACCCTGTTGAGGGACTCTACTGTTCTAGATTGCTCGGTGCCAATTTTTGCCACCCTAGCTCTGTGTCACTGCCAACAGCTCTGCCAAGATTTCCAACTTCTCATAGCTTTTATAATCAGCAGCTAGATAGGACCAACCTAGGTTTATATTTATATCTTCTATCTGTTGGGTTGTCAGAAAAGTCATGATGTATTTTTTCTATGCAAAAATGTGTCATGACTTTTGCAATAACCCACTATATATCTTTGGTTCTTTTGTTTGTTTGTTTTTGGAGAGGTTTTTTGCCATAGGGCGCATGTGTTCGCCAAACAGACAGAGACAGAAAATGAGAAATCACCCACTGGGGAGATGATTGTGCTGTGATCCCTTCTCCTCCATTCTCCTCTCGGGATCTGGGCACGCACAAACATGCACTGGGCGTGAGTTTTAAGTCACCGGGTCCAGGACGTGAACCGCGGTCAACTACATGGGAGTCCAGAAACATAGCCATTACACTAACTTCTGGTCCCTCTTTGGTTCTTTTTGAATCCACTTGATTATTTTTTATAGATTATTCCTCCTTTCCTGTGCTTTTAATTTCCTTATGTATTTTTAAATTATATTAAATCAAGCTGATAATTTCAGTATGTAAAGCCTCTAAAGGCCTGATTGTTGAAGATGTTTTTCTACCTAGCCTTCTCCATGATATTTGGAAAGGGGATGGGGTACTTTTTAATTAAAAAAATAATACTCATTGTTGACCTAGATAGAGTGGCAAAGCAGTGGCACAACACTTCATGATTCTGAACTCACCTGAAATGGTTCCAGGTTTGCATCCAGAGGTTTCCATGTGTATAGTTTGTGTGTGTGTGTGTGTGTGTGTGTGTGTGTGTGTGTCCGTGATCCTGGTTGGTTGAGGCCAAAAGTGGATTGTGGCATGGGGACCCTGTTGGGAATATCTTTTTGCCTCTCTCTCTCTCTCTCTCTCTCTTATGCAATAAATAAATAAACTTAAATAAAAATAATTGTGACATCAGGCATACTGATGCTTTATTTGTGGGCATTCTTTAAGACCTGTATTAAAAATGTATTGGGAAAACTTTCTCATTTCTAGAAAACTGGAAAGGGTTTCTAGTTTTCTTTTTCTAAGAACTTGGTTTGGGGGCACTACCGATCTAAACCCAGTTCTCTACTTGAGGCTGTTCAGATGCTTTACAGAGTGTGAATTCATGATACAAAAAGCATGAAAGTTAGCTTTAAACTTTTTTTTTTTTGGTCCCTCCAATCAGAGTTAAATTCAAAATAGACAAATTTTATTTCTGGACCCTTTCCTTTGACCATTTTTCTTTTAATGTTTTTTTTTGCTCAAGTATTTGTGTATCTATCTGAGAGTCCTCTTGTTACCTTGGAATCTTCTGACTTTTCCATCTTTGCTACTTTGTGTGGTGTGACCATTTAAAATTGGGAATAGCAGGTGCTAGTTTTAAAACTTGCTTACCTCTCTAGGTATGTACTTCCATTTCTTTTTAACCTTGAAGAGTTAGCTTATTTCATTGCAATGTTAACTATACATTTAGCAAAGTTTTAAACAGTATTTTATGCAGTATTTCCAGATATTCTGTGAATGAGGACAACGTATTAAGATCACAATGCCCAAGTTTCAGTATCTCTTCCCTGGAGTTTTTTAAAAGTAATCTTCTAAGTCAGAGGTTTGCAAACTATAGCTTCTGAGACAAATCCAGCCCACCACCTGTTTTTGTAAACCAGATGTTATTGAACCGTAGCCCTCTCATTTGTTATTGGCTTTGGCAATAGGTGTTTAGGATTTCGGTTGTATATACTCATTGTAGTGTATATGAGGAGGCTTGTTTATCTTATTTTCATCTCCTTTTTTTAATGTATTTTTCTTTCCTATTATAATCTAGTATCTCCTTCTTTTGAAGGGCTTTCTTCCAGGGGCTCAATCCCAAACGATTCTAATAGTGGTTTTTATCCTGTAGGATGTGAACGAAAACACAGTTGCAGACACTGAGTCAGTGAACATGCTGGTTCATCTCCAAGTTGTCCATGTCCTCTTGCCCCCTACCCACATCTCACAGTGTGCCATAGCCCCTGGTCTTTCTCAGCCTCTTTCCATAGTGCAGGAATTCTGGTTTCACAGAGAACAGCAGCCTTCAGCTCCACAGTGCCACATACAGCAATTTTAATCTGTCTTGGCAGGAGTCAAACTTGGTTCCCACTGTTTGTTACTGGATATGAACCTCCCACCATTTCACTCTACTAGCTCATGGTTTCATCTATTGTCAAAGAGCAGTTCATCCTGTATTTGAACCCAGTTGTAGCTTTTAAATATTTTATCAGTCATTGCTATCTGTTAAAGGCTAAAGGGATTTTCAAAATGCAGTCACTGCATCATCATTCCTGGAATTTGAGTTTAAGTCATGTTTTCAAAGGAAGCATGTGTAGTGGATCTTCACTGACTTTTTAAAAGTTTATTTTCTTTATATCTTTCATAAGAGAGAAAAAGAGGCACCCTTGGCAGGTCACACCATGCTATGACCCTCCTTCCCAAGCCCCCAAGCCAGACAGGATTAAAGACACGCTCCTAACACACCCAGCATGTCAGATCAACCCAGGATTGGAACCCACAGCCTTCCAGGTGGCTCAGGCACTGCCCAGGAGTGCCCTACCACTTACGCCAATGTGGGTGGGTTTACTGATTTTCAAAAGGGATCTTACTTTTCCAGAAAGAAAAAAAAAAGTGGAGTAAGAATGAAAAAGATGATGGGAATGTACCTAGGCATGTTCCTAGTAACTTAAAAATATGATATATTAAAAGGGAAATAGTCTCATAGAACATGTCATTGTGAGCAACATTTTCTAATTACTTGAAACATTTTGAAATAAGCCTAGAATGTTCAATTGTCATGAGCCTTAATTTTTGGAATGCTCTGATTGTGAGACATGTGAACCTGTAGAATAGCTAAAGAACCATCCACAGGCAGCTGCTCCTCAGCATGCGCTCTGGGTGGTGAGGAGTACTGACGCCAGCAGTCAGTTGGCCAGTGCCTTCCCCAGTAGAGCAAAGGTGAGGAAGGTGATTTATAGATACAGAGATGTCAAACCAACAGAAGGAAAATCAAGATACAGCAATCATTCATTGATGACTAGATCACTTCACTGAAGATATTATATTTATCCTCAAATTGAAAGAATAGGCTAACCAATTCTTCATACATTTTGTATATTCTATCATACCACACTTTTAGAAACCTATGCTACCTCCAAATGATTTATGCAGGTCCAAATAGAGTCTTAAGAAGCTCACCAGACTGTGTTAGGACTCAGAAATTTTATTCCTGACTGCTAGTAATTAGCTATATAATCTTGGCCAAATGAGTAAAATTCTTTGGGCCTATTCCCTCATTCATAAAACTGGTAGACAATGGACTTCTTGATTATCAAAGTCCCTTTCAGGCATAATTTTTTTTCTTCATGGCTTTATGCATGTCCTCAGTGTTCTATGTCAGTCTAAATAACAGAGAAAACTCACCTTTTGCCAATTCTTGTCTGAAATGTTATCTGGATCAGTAGTTCGCAGGCAGTGTTCTGAGGATCCCTGGGGATTTGTTGACAGACTTCAGGGGCTGAGAATTGGTAGAAGGTAAGTCTGATATGATCAGACAGTTTTTCTAGTCCCTTTTCTTGCTTCTTACAAATTCATTTTTAAAATTTATTTAAAGTTTTGAGTTCTTTCTAACATATTTTTTCAAAGAAACTCTTTTTTATTTTAAAAGTATAAAAATGGATTATCAAAGCTGTTTGACAGGAGTAGATCAACCTTAGAAATAGAGTAATCCTAAATCAATGCTTCTCTTCAGTGTCTTTCATACATGACTGAATTATAAACTTTTGATTTTATGGTAAGGTCAAAGATTGACATATTTATCGTGTTTTAGCAGATTTGATAAACCTGTTTTTGTATAGGTCATATCTATTTCCATAAGTAATGTAATATGAAAATAATGAAACTGGTTTGGATGAAATAAAGTTAAATAGCTTTACATATTAAAAATGATTTTAAAATGTGAAATATTTCAAGTCTGTATCAAGCTATTGTTAAATTGAATTGCATATATATCTTTGAAAGAGTAATCTTTATTTCAATATTCTCTGTGTGAGGTACTGCTTTTTTTTTTTTTTTTTACTGTAGTTGATAATGTGCTTATCAAACATAGCCCTACTTTTAACTTTTTCTTCCCCTCACTTATGAAATAGAAATGAAACATGTAACTCAAATGATTACTAAACAATTTAAATCAGGTTTATAGGGGCTAGCAGGTGGCGTGATGTTTAAGGGCACTGGAATCCCACATGGCTGACTGCGGTTTGAGTCCTGGACCTGGTGGCTTGCTTTCTCACTTTTTCTTTGTCTCTCTTTAGTCAAATATTAAAAATAAATAAATAAATAAATAAATGAAGTTTAAAAATGTTCAAAACAAATTTTAAAAATTAATTTAGGTGTATAATCATGTTATAAATTTTAAAATATTTAGGTTAGTTAAAATATCTTAATGTGGAGAAAATACGGTAGTCCCAGTGTAATGTGTACAACCGGTTTTATCTGAGAATTTGAATGTCAATTCAAATCTACCCATTCTCCAAAGAGCTATATTTCCTAAAATATATTCTAGATACTGCTGATTTTTAAAGATTAAAAAAAAAGATATGAGGTTAAATAAATTTAGGAAAGTGTTGGACAGAATATTTTATTTTTGGAGATTTACCTTAGTGTATTTGAGGCTCTGAGAAGTCTTGAAGTAAAGGGGTTAACTTTATTCAACCCAGAATTTTCCAAACATATTTAAACACAACACCCCTTATAAAAATAACTTTCATTACATTTTTTTTATTTTTTACAAAACTTGTATTCTGCATAACACATTTTGGAAAATACTACCTATAATAAAAGGAGTTTACTGCATAAAATCAAAACAATCATATGAGAGTCATATCCTTGCCTCATTCTGTTGGGTATTTCATTTGAACTTTACTACACTCTGGGAGGTGGGCTGGGAAGGTATCTTTATAGCTGCTTCACACTAAGGAAGCAGGCTGGTGTTTGTGACAATGGAAAAAATGACACAGCCCATAAGTAGTAGAACCAGAATTTACAACCAGGTGTTCTAACATCCTAGCCAGAACTTTTTCCCCCTGAACTCCTGCTTTTCCTCTAAAAATATTAATCAAATGTCTGATATATGCTCTGAAATTTTTCTATGTAAAAGCATTGGGGTTTAGACTTTTATAAAATATTTTTTATATTCACACCCACAGCATTTAACTTGTTTTATTCTACACTACTACCTGTCATATACATTGTTTCTGCTGGACTAGAGTGAACAGGCTTTGGGGAAAGGGGATGCCTGAACCCCAAACACTCCTAAATAACACAATCTCAGTCTCTCAAGGGCATATATCCCAGGGACATACATGCCTTTTATGTTGTTTTTTTTAAAAATTCAACTCTACAATTCCTCCAGAATGGCAATATTCAGGTAGAAGAGCATTAATGATGACTATCGTGACATTATGTTGATAGAGTCCTTGATCAGTTTACCTCATGTTTGAAGAAACTGAACTCAGAATTGGTGGTTAATTACAGAGGTGCTTCCCCTGACAAACAGCCACAGTCATAATCAAAGAATAATGTTGGCCAAAGTCAGAGACCACTGAGAACCCTTTTCTCGTCCATAGTTGCTGAGATTTGGTCCATTACTTTGACAGCTGTGGTAACAAAACAGAGTCATAACTTTGATAGAAGCTCCTAAAATCACTTCAGTACCATTCACTCTGATAGCTATTAGCGGTGGGACTTTGACTTTTGTGAGAGTCTCCATAAGCTGTGAATATAAACACCACTTGACAAGAAGTTTTGGTCAAATCTATAGATAAAAATAGCTATCACTACCTGAAACTCACCAAGTGGAAGGTGATATTGGTATTAGAAACATCTAGATGCTGAGGTAATTTCTATATTTCTCATTTAACACATGAGGAAGTTAAAGCCTAGAGGTAAAAAATGTACTTGAAATCATGTAGCTATTAGGAAGTAGGTGTAGGGATTCAATTAGGCCTTGTCATTCCATTACACTGTGCTGCCTCCTTGTATTTATTTTCAAATCCTAAAAGTTTAGAGTCAGGTAAGATCTTTTTCAACTTTAATTCATATAGGACATCTTTAAAAACTCCATAGTTTTAAAAAACTCCCTCTCTTATTAAATCCTGATTATTCAGGTTTTAACAGGCTACTAGAGCTAGGTTATTATCACTCCTTTCTCTGAAGAAACTTATGTACCCACATGGCAGGTCTGGCCTAAAGGCTAGAGCTTATCCTTAAATTGAGCATCGTTTTTCTGATCATAGTAGCTTCACTGAATAATAAAATTCAGAAGCAGATATTGAAAGGAAAGACAGATATTGATTAGTTCTTACATGCTGAATGCTATGGGAATTTTTGAGTTCCACACAAATGAAAATGTTTTATACAGACGGCTTATTTATTTATCACATGTCACATTTGCACACGTGAACTGAAACACCTCCTTGTCCTAAACTTATATACAGGAACATTTTCCCACTACCAGATAACAGAGATGGGAATCAATAGAAACAAAAACTGGAGTAGCTATGCTTCTGTGTGCTACTAGTTGAGATAAAATATCTCCTTAAACATAAACCTCATTTTTTTTTGCTTCTACTATTAATTTCATATAATTGGCTCCACAAAATACATATCCTATTAAATTTTTAGTATTTGAAGGGGCCAGCAAATGACATGGTGATTAACACATTGGACTCTCACATGACTGACTGTAGTTGGAGTCCCAGACCTGGTGACTTGAAACTAATTCTGGGCACACATGCATGAGTGTCTAAAATCCCCAGAGGAGAATGGAGGAAAAGGGATTGCAGCATGGCCATTGGCCCTGGGGCGGGGGGGGGGGGGGGGTTGATTTCTCACTTCCTTTCTCTCCATCTCTCCAATGAGTTATGTGCCTTATAGCAAAAATTTCTAATATATATATATATGTATATATATGTATATATATATACATATATATACATATATATATATAAATAATTTGGATCTACTAGAGGTAATAAGCAAATAACAAATACACATGTGAGTTGAAGTTCATATGAGGTCTACATCATTTAGAGGCTAAATATGTAGTCCTGTATTTCATACATGTGGACCTGTCATATGCAAGCACTTTGATAGGTAGTATAGGGATGCCATAATGAGAAAAATATACATACTCTCTACTCTCAAGAGATTTATTATTTGTGGGAGAGATATTAGTAATCCTAACATAAGTTTCAAGAAGAAACATATGGAACACCAGGAGAGGAGAATCCAGCCATGTTTAGTACTAAGGATGGTTTCAACAAAGTGACTTAGAGATAGCACGTGGAGGATAAGACCGAGGTAGTGAGATAAAGAAGGAACATGGCAGAGTATGTTTGAAGTCTCTGAAGACCAAGGAGAGTAGTAGACGCAGAGGACTACTGAAGGCCTCTATAGCTGGAGGTAAGAAAATAAAGGTCATTGGTGTCAGGTGACAATCAGGATAGTACAGAGAGCTGAGACCAAACCAGACCTTAAGAGTCATAAGAGAATTTTATATAGGTGGAATGTAATGGGTTATAGTTGTCAGGTATTTCACACCTTGTTTTTGTTTTGGTTTGGTTTTGGTTTATTTTGTTTGCTCTATGGTGCATGTACTGTGAGAGACAGAGAGAGAGAGAGGGAAAGTTAGAAATCACCTGTCAGGGAGGATGGCCATGCTACAATCCCTTCTCCTCCATTTGCCTTTCAAGATTTGGGGCACAAACATACAGGTGCCTGGCATGATTTTCAAGCCACTTGGTTCAGGACTTGCACCGCGCAGTTGGCATATGGGTAGCCACACATCTTGCTTTGATTAAAATGTGTAATCAGTATATAAAGTTTTATCAGTATATATAAAGTTGATCAGTATATATAGTTTTAATTAACTTACTTCATTGTTATTATTATTATTATTAATTTATATATAAGCTGCCACTTTGGCCATTCAGTTAATTCTGTCCTTTGTGGTTGTCAAAACCACTTACTCTACTGATTTAACTCCGAGACATAGTGATTGCCTAACACATGGTCTGATTTTTTTAAAAATTCAACTTTTTTCCCAATTCATTTTATTTTTGATTGGGGGGCAGTGTGATTTTTCACAACATGCATACAGTATGGTATGATCAAATTGTGGCTATAGAAATATTCATCTTCTGGGACCAGCAGTTAGCGTAATGGCTAAGTCACTGGACTCCCATGTTTTCGACCACGGTTCGCGTCCAGGACCCGGTGGCTTAAAACTCACGCCGGGCGCATGTGCATGTGTGCCCAAGATCCTGAGAGGAGAACGGAGAAGAAGTGATTGCAGCGTGGTGATTTCTCGCCTTCTCTCTCTCTGTCTCTCTCTGTCTGTCTGGCGAGCGCACGTGCCCTATAGCAAAAAAAAACAAAAAAAGAAAAAAAGAAATATTCATCTCCTTCAATATTGCACATTATATTTGAAAGATTTAACTTTAAGAAGCATATCTATTTTAAAATATAGTGTTTTTTTCCATTATCAAGGATATAAGAGAGACCAGCAGATTGTGTAATGATTGCGTTGCTGAACTTTCAAATAGTTGACGGCGGTTCTGAATCCCGGATCTGGCAGCTTAAATCTCATGCTCAGCGCATGTATGTGCATACCCAAAATCCCTAGAGGAGAATGGAGGAGACAGGATTGCAGCATGACTGTCTCCTCTGGCGGGGGGAGGTGATTTCTAGCTTTCTGTCTTTCTGTCTCTCTTTGTCTCTCTGGTGAGTGCATGTGCCCTATAGCAAAAAAAAAAAAAAAAAAAAAAAAAAAAAAAAAAAAAAAAAAAAAATATATATATATATATATATATATATATAAAGAAAAAAGGGATATAAGAAAATCTATTAAAATGTAAATGTTTAACCTTAAATATCAACTTAATTTTACAATTTAGTGTTAATAATTCCCAATTAAATGCATCTCTTGATTTTATAAAAAAGTTTGTTTTGTTTTATTTTTCTCATAGGGTGTGTGCACTTCCCAGAGAAAGATACAAAGAGACAGAGAGAGGGAGTAAGGAATGACTTCCTGAGGGGAACGGCCATGCTGCAATCCCTTTTCCTCCATTCTCCTTTTGGGATTCTGGGCATGTATGCACATGAACCTGCCATGATTTTCATGCCACTGGGTTTGGGACTTGAACCGTGGTTGGAAAAGTAGGAGTCCAGTGCCTTAATACTACTCTACCTACTGGCCCTTGTAAAATAAAGGTTTTAAAACTCTCTTTTATGATTGTATTTTGCCTCAAGATCTAGAATATCTCATCCTTTATTTTGTATGGATTTATGGTATAAATACTTCTCCTAACTTTATCATTCCTTCTTTTCAATGATGTCTTTAACAGGAATAATTTCTTGTTTATTTATTTATTTATTTATTTATTTATTTATTTATTTATTTTTAGAAGTTTTTGCTATAGAGTGCGTGCACTAGCCAGACAGACCGACAGAAAGAGAGACATCAACCCCTAGGGGAGATGGCCACACCGCAATCCCTTCTCCTCCGTTCTCCTCTCGGGATCTTGGCACGCACGCACACGCGCCCGGTGTAAGTTTTAAGCCACCGGGTCCGGGATGCAAACCGCAGTCAACTACGTGGGAGTCCAGTGACATAGCCATTACACTAACTGCTGGTCCCAAACAGGAATAATTTCTGTAACAGTTATGGACAACATCAATCATCATATATTATCTAAGATTTGTCTTACAGAATGTTCTCTGGACTGTGCAGTAAGCAGTCCTAGGATCTGACAGTCCTAGTAAATACAGATAATAGAAAAAGAAATACAGTAAGAACATTCTGGAAACATAACAATAAGTAACATTTGCATAGCACATTTCCACTGAGAAGGCACTTTAAAATATGTGATTTCATTTGAGTAGTTAACAACCTGGGAGATGTGATAGGAAGTTATCATTATTTCCATTTCATAGCCCAGGAAATTGAAGGTCATAGGCAGATTTTGTGAAAGGACATCCAACAGTTGACCTGTGCTGAAATCTGGTCTTCTGCTCCATGTCTCATTCTCCTTCCACTACTCCCCTATGCTTCGCATATAATTAAGGCCTCTAATACTGACTTTGTAGAGGTATACATTACATATTTAATTTCATGTGTAATTTCATATTTGGCAAAATGAACATTTTTTTCCCTTAACTTTCTAATATCAAAATCTGTTGCAGCAGGGAATATTCAAGAAATAGAGCTTCTCATTTGACAGAGATACCTTGCTTCTTTGTGTCCTTCCCTTGCATTTTCAGTTATCTCCCTGATTAATGAATACTCTGAGCCTTGGATATTGATGATTATTTTTTCAAAAGTTAGAATTATAACATTTCTCTGTGAGTATTCTCTTTTCTTTGTTTGCATAATGATGGCACCATTCCTTTCAGTGAAGATTTCAGCCTCTGTGTGATTTTGAAACTCTTTTTAATTCCCTTTGACATACAGAATGAATTAATCCAATCAGTATTTTTTGTGGTGCTTCCTGATGCTGTCTCTCCCTCTTTCCTTTCTATAGTACTAATCTGGAGAAAGACAGCCAGTTTGCATATATTTATGTTCTCAGTAAAAGACTCAACCTTTCCTTTCTCATTATTATAATCTTCAATAACCTGATTGCTAGGGTTTCTCTAGTAACAGCCTCACAGTCACATATAATTGAAAAGGTTAGGATGAATTAATTGAAGCATTAATCCAATTGCATTAATGCTTCGTTTATACTCAGAATATTATCATAAAATAAGAAATTTTATTTACATAGGGAGATTTTTTTCTGGTACCTGACATATATTCCTTTATGTACCAACATTTTGTTATTGTTTTAACTATATGTAAGCTTCTCCAAGTCAGTGAGAACCAGAGCTATTAGCTTCAGAGGAGCCTGACTTTTATCAACTCCTTTATCATCATTTGGTAAAGACTCACCTGCATTCCTACAATTTTTTCTAGCTATTTCCTGATATCTGTAGAGGAAACAGTGTTCACACTGCTCCAGCAGATGCTGAGTTCTCCCTCAACTCATGGAAATGACAGTTCTTTCTTGATCCTTTGACTGCTTCACTGGGCCCTTTCAGTGGCCTCTAGTTTTTTTTTTTTTTTTTTATTAATTTATTTTTCTTTTTTAAACACTAATATGCTATACATCATTACAGTATACAAAATGAATTTTTCATCCAAAATACACTGTCTGTTGGCTCAATCATGCACATCAACATACGTGTTATCAGCAAACAATTTTTCATTTCTTATGTCTTGTATATTTTGCCTTTTTTTTTTTTTTTTTTTGCCATCCTTGATTCCCTATCCCTAACCCTCTGCCCTATCCAACCCTCCTCCCATTGTCTCTGGTATCCATGATTGCTTTCTATGCCTATCCCCCCCCCCATTTAATTGATTTGCTAATGAACTTAATTTGTCTAAATATTTGCAATAGCAAGCACAGCTGATATATACATACACAAGAACCCATGTCTGACTTTAGGCATAAACCTCAGTGAGTAGAATGAACATATTATAAAATAGTACCTAGCTGGGGCTATATAGCTTACTGTGGTCATCAAATACACAGTTTTTTCTTTAAATTTTGGTAACAGTTTTAGTATTTTTTTCTCTGAATTTTTTTTTAAATTTACATTCATTCCCTGAGCATCACCACAACATATTAAATGTGGTGTCCCCTCTAGAGTAAACCGCATAGTGGCTTAATCATGCATGTTATCATCCATAAAATTCCATTACTACTTTCATATATATATATATATATATATATATATATATATATATATATATGTTTTTTACCCCATGTCTGACCCTCTGCCCTGTTCCACTCTCTTGTTACACTATTTCTGCTGTCTACAGTTGTCTTCAATTCCTTTTCCCTCAACATTTTGTCGACCACACCATATCATAAGTAATCTAACTACTTTCAATAGCAAGTTCAGCTGGTGGTTTCAAGAAAGGCAGTTTTGAACTGGTAAGGTTATTTCCTTGAAATTTGAAGCCTAGAAACAGGTTGGTATTTTGTTCAAATAGTAGGTACATGAATCTATTGGCAGCTCAAGACAGGATAAAAGTCCTTAAAACCAGACAACAAAGCTTAGAAGAAAAGCAGCAATATCTTAGTCAAGTCACAGAATACTGTTTCATCAGTTCAGACTCATGTACTTAATCTTTCTTCTGTTTCTGTTGAGGTACGATCTTCCAGATTGAACTCTGGGATATAATACTCAACTCCAGACTTTGTCCCTGCAATTAAATTGCCCATTTTCTTAGTTTTTGAACTCTTATTTCTGTGTGTCTGCGTTTAATTTTACTGACATAGCACTCCCTTAAGAACTTCTTGGAGATAGGGTCTGGTGCTGGTAAATTCTTTCAGGTTTTGTTTATCTGGGAAAGTTCGTGTCTTTTCTTCCCAAATGAATGATAACCTTGCTGGGTACAGAATTCTCGGTTGAAATTGCTTTTCCCTTAATACTTTGAATATATTTTCCCATTCTCTCCTCGCTCTCATTGTTTCCGATGAGAGGTCTGCCGTTAGTCTGACGGGATATCCTTTGTAGGTAACTTGCCTTTTTTCTCTTGCCAGTCTTAGTATCTTGTCTTTGTCTGTGGTTTTGGTCAATCTGGCTTTAATGTGTCTTGGAGAAAATCTTCTTGGGTTGATTCTATTTGGGGTCCTCTGTATTTCTTGGGACTGAATCTTTGACTGCCTCTCCAGGTTTGGAAAGTTTTCTTGCAGGATTTCATGGAATAGATTATCCATGCCCTTATGAGTCTCTTCACCCTCTGGGATGCCTATTATCCAGATGTTTGGACGTTTAATTGTATCTAATACTTCTCGCATGTTATTCTCAAATTTTTGGGCCATTTTCTCAGTCTTTGTGGTGGATTTTTCTAGGCCAGCCATTTTCTCTTCTACATTAGAGATTCTATTTTCTGTATGATCTAGTCTGCTTTTAATACTTTCAAGGGAGATTTTGACTTCTTGTATTATAGCCTTCACCTCTAACAGTTCCATCTGATTCTTTTATAAAGTGTGAAATTCCTCTTTTAGATCTTGCATGAATTTCCTCACCACCTGGAACTCTTCAACTCCTTTCTCCTTCCTCTTCAGCAGTTCCTTGTCTCTCTTCTCTTCCATCTCTGTTAGCTTTGCCATTATGAATGTTCTGAATTCTTTTATCAGACATTTCCATGATTTCCATTGAACTGTGTGTGGATGAAGAGGAGCTATCCATTTCCCTTGTGGGAGAGGTATTTTCCTGCTTCTCCATATTTCTTATGGTCCTGCAGTGATTTCTAGTCATCTGGTGGATGGTCAGTTTCTTCCCAAACTTGGAAGTTCAATCTGAGGGTCGAGGAGTGTGCAGAAAAGGAAGCAGAGAGAGGGAAACAATACCAACAACAGCAAAAAAAAAAAGAGACAAGAAACAGAGAAAAAGAAGAGGAACAACTTTTAAATAAATCTAAAAAAGAAAAATTAATATTCAAAAAATTTCAATAAAACTCAAAAATTAGAAAACCGCGTGGCGTGCTTGCGCGCTGCACGAAATGGCTAGATCACAGGAGCCGTGGAGCTGTCTGTCTCTTGAAGAAGGGCTGTTCTGTGAGGAGGAGAGGGGATTATTAACAAGATAAAGGTCTAGGAGGGGTCAAAGGGCCCTGTAAAATGCCTCACCTTAAAAAATTCTAAAAAGCTAAAATTAAAAAAAAGACAGAGAGGGACCAGCAGTTAGCGTAATGGCTATGTCGCTGGACTCCCACGTAGTCGACCGCAGTTCGAGTCCCGGACCCGGTGGCTTAAACTCACGCCGGGCGCGTGTGCGTGCGTGCCCAAGATCCCGAGAGGAGAATGGAGGAGAAGGGATTGCGGCGTGGCCATCCCCCCTGGGGGGTGATTTCCTGCTTTCTGTCTCTCTGTCTCTCTCTGTCTGTCTGGCGAGCGCACGCGCCCTATAGCAAAAACCTCTCAAAAAAAAAAAAAAAAAAAAAGACAGAGAGAGAGAGAGAGAGAGGACAGAGACAGAGGTAGAGAAAGACAAAGACTGATACAGAGACTGGAGAGTTGAAAGGGGTCTTCCTACCACGAAGAGTTTTGTATGCTGGAGGCCCAGTTATCAGTGGGACATCTTCCTTTCTTCCAAAATGGCTAGATTGCAGGAGCCATGGAGCTGTCTGGCCTCTAGTTTTTGTCAGGTGGTGAAACCACGATGTCACTGCCCCTAGAGCACCAAATGGGTATTGCCTTCTCTCCTCCTAGCCCTAATCCCTACAAATGCTTCCACTCCCTTAGGTCCCAAGGAATCCCCACCAATACTCCATGCTGCTCTTCTAAGTGTTAGCATCTTCATTGCTGTTCCTCTAGGGACTAATGGATACCAACCCAAGTATTTGTCATACCAAAGCCAAGACATATCCTATGGCATTATGGGTAAACTTGCATCAATGGAGTTGGGTAGAAATTTATTTTATGGTTTAGTTGAAATGACTCTATCCAATTATATTTATTGTTTGTGTTTTTGTTTTGCTTAGTCATTGTGTTTTGTTGGATCTTCGGTTGATATCATTGATTTCCTCACTTTTGTCACTGGTCTGCACAAAGTCCCTGTCTGGCTTATTTATCCATATATCTTCTTTATGTCAATACTCACTTTGAGTTCCCTCTTCTCTCGAAAGTCAGTAATTCTAATAGGTTGAATGCACATCTTTTTAAACTGAAAACTACATTTTTAAAGTGTGTGCCATTATTTTGAGCAAATGTCTTAGTGTTGTATTCTGTATTTATTTATTTTTCTCTTGGCACTATGCTTTCAAGTTTCCTTTATGATCATGTAATCTATCGCTTCTGACTGTGACAGGATCTTCAAGAATATATAACCACAAATTTCCTATCCATGTCCAACAACAGACACTCAGATTATAGCCAGTTTGTTTGCCTCTCAAATAAGGTTGAAACTTATTGATACATAAAGGATCATGGTCCTGTGTGTGGGTTTATTTGAGTTACATATAAGAGTTACCACATAATATAATATAAACACGCCTAATTGGACTATGTTCTTCCATATTGCCTTCCAAAATAGCAGCCTCAGTCTACATTCCCTCCAATACATGAGAATTTCTATCCATGTCCATAGTACACTGACACTTGGAATTATCTGATAACCTACTAACACGGTAGACTATGGCACTCCAAAGTCTTAAGCCTAAGAGAGGATGATGTGGGTGAAAATAACTCATTGATCTAATGTATACAAGTATCATGAGCAAAATATAAAGCTCTGTTGTTTTAACTCACTAGAATTTGTTGCTTATTACTTCAACATAACCTAGCCTGTTCTGATTCATATATAGTTTGTCAAATTTTGCCAGTATATATATTTTTTAAAGAATTCTTTTATTTAACTTTGTTTCTTTATTTAGAAGGACAGAGAGAAAGAGAGAGAGAGAGAGAGAGAGAAAGTGAGAAAGCAAGCCGCCAGGTTCAGAACTTGAACCTTGGTCAGCCATGTGGGAATCCAGCAACCTTAACCACCACGCCACCTGTCGGCCCCAAATTTTGCCAGTATATTGAGTTCAAGGTAATGATTCATTGTTATTTTAATTTCATTTTCTCTAATGATCAACGATCATGACTGTCTCTTCATATATTTCTTCATCCTTTCGTTTCCTCCTTCATTGCATTTACCGTTTATTTTCTTCACATATTTTTCTTTCGTTGGAGCTCTACCTTTCATTTTAAAATTTTATTTGCAAGAAATATTCTATGTTCCAACATTGGTTTTTTACTAGCTTCTGTCACTCAGGATAGCTTCTCCCAGTCTCTCATTTGTTAACACTATCCAGGCTTCCCTTTGTGGAAGAGAATTCACAGACTTTGCTGTAATCAAACTGATCATGTTTTGCCTCACAGTTACTGCTTTTAGAGATTTATTAAGTCCTTATTTGTCACTAAGCTATAAATATACTTACCATATATTTTCTACTATTAATGTCACAGTTCAAGTTTTCTTTTTCTCCCTTTGTTCATGATAAAAGTGCATGTGTGCATGAGAAAGAATAAAAGAGAGAAAAAAGAGCACTCTCTACAGGGTCTGGTCATGCTGTGGTCTCCTTCTTCCAATCCTTCGGCCTCTCAGACCTTGGGTACTCGCATGCATGCCCAGTCTGTTTTAGTCTGACTGAGTTAGGGATTTGAACTATGGTTTCCAGGTGAGATCTGGCTTCTCTTGACTAGCACGCTACTGCTGTGCCAGTTTCACATCATGTCTTTCATCCTTCTGGAGCTCTGTTGTTTTGTGTGGTTTAGGTAAGATCCCATCACTTTTCCCCATGCACATATAAAAAGTTTTTATCAAGAACATCTACTAACTAATCCATTTTCCCTCCATTGTTTTATGGTGCCCCATTACTGATTATAACATATTTCTACTCTGAGATCTCTGTTCTTTCTGTTGATTGATGTTATAGTGTGAAGATGTCTGCCCCCTTCGAAACACATGATGAAACTTTATCCTCAATGCAACAGTGTTGGGAAATTGACTCTTTGGGGAGGTTTTAGGTCATAAAAGCTCTGCAAAAAAAAAAAAAAAAAAAAAAAGAACTAATGACATTATGAAAGATTTTGACTGAGTAAATTCAGTCTCTTTTTGTTATTGTGCCCTTCTGCCATGTGAGCACACAGCATTTTCCCCTCTGGAGGGTGCAGGACTAAGACCCCATCTTGAAAGTGGCGTAGCTCTTAAAAGAAACCAAAGCAGCTGATCCATTGATCTTGGACGCCTAGCCTCCAGGACTATAACAAACTTCTTCCTTTATTCAGATTTGGGCACTTTATTATAACAACACAAACTAAGTCAGAGATGGTGTATTTGCCATTCTAGCACCAATGCCAAAGATTTTTTCCAAGAGTGGCTTTTTATTATATTTTAACTATATAGTTTCTTTAAAAAAACTGGAATGCTAATTTAGATCGGAATGAATTTATGGATAACTCGTGGGAGATTGACATCTGTAACACATTAACTCTTCCTATTAAAGAGCGTGGAATGCCTTACTATTTATCATAGCAGCTTCTATGTCTTTCAAAAGGGTATTATATTTTTTTCCATAGAGATCATTTTATTCTCTGTTAATTCCTATATACTTTATTGGTTCTGTGGCCATTGTAAAGTACAATTTATATTTTTATGCTATCTAGGTAGTTATTGCTAGTATAGAGAAATGCTTTTTATTTTTTGCAAGGAGAGTTTCAATCTTTGTGTATGTCTCTTTGAAAGGGGATACAATCCAGAATCTAGCTAAGTACAATAATGGCCAGCATTTTGTTCTTGGGATTTCTATTCCATCATAAAAATTAAGGCTTATTATTGGGTCAATTTTTTGTACCTGGATACATGTCTGTATCTTTTTAAATTGTGAACTTCATTACATGACAATTTTTTCGGCGAGTTGACATTATAGAATATTTCAACCATTCC
This sequence comes from Tupaia tana, assembly GCA_026018925.1. Classification (NCBI taxonomy): domain Eukaryota; kingdom Metazoa; phylum Chordata; class Mammalia; order Scandentia; family Tupaiidae; genus Tupaia; species Tupaia tana. Next base: position 196,000,919 of record JAKSZU010000006.1, on the reverse strand, counting down.
CCAGATATAACTAAATGTCCTTGATGCTCATCACTGTACACAGACCTGGCATAAGAGCTGATCCCTCTTAGAGATCTACAGCGTACTCCTCTTAGAGATCTACAATGTACTTCTATTTTTCTGCTTTTTAAGATAGAATGCATCAAATATTTTCTTCATGGCCAAGTCCATAATTTAGAACATCAAGTACTACAAAATATTATATTGGCATTGTGTTCTCAAAATTTCTGATATGTACAGGGCAGCATGACCTTAAACTAAATGAGGCCAGAAAATGATGCTACTTGGGACCTTGCATCTCTCTCTCTCGCTTTTTACTTTTCTTTTTATTCTTTTTTTTTTTTTTTTTTTTTTTTTTACAATTTTCGATTATCTTTCATCTGCCACCATACAGATATTCTCCTTCTCGTCAGTCTACCTGTTCCTTCAGGTTTTCTGTCTTGAGCCCTTTCCCAGGTTATGAGCCTGATGGAAGCAAAAGCAATCACTGCTTGTATCATGTCTTCACCACTACATGCATTTGTCACAGTGTGTGCTTAATGAACCTTTTTGTCTTTGTTGTTTGGAATTTAATGTATAAAACAGGAGGAGTGAGATTATTGGCAATGGGACCAAAACAACTGTCTCTATTTCTTGAGAGAGGGGCTGTGGGCTGTGGGTAAAAAGAAGATGCTTTGGTTTCAAAAATTAAGAACTTGACCAACCATGGTAGCACAGTAGTCACCTGCTAATCTGTAGTGCTGGAAGCCAGATGGAAGACTGAAATCCATTCCCTGACTGACCTCTGCATGTGGGCGTGTGCTAGGGCTCTGGGTGGGAAAGGCTTGGAGAGAGAATTGCGCTATAAGATCTAATTTATGGATGCGGTCTCTCCTTCTTGCTCCCTCTCTCTTTTTCTGTCATGAAGTAAATAAATTTTAAAATATTAATGAAGCAATTCTGGTTGATAAAGAATTTTTGTGCTATTTTAGTTTTGAAGTAACTGATTCTCAGGTTTTTTTCCCAATTAGTTGAGATTACACAATATATGTTCTTTAAAATAAATGCAATTTCTTTTTAATTGTCAGAGGGTGGGTGTGTGTGTTCACCAGAAAAAGAGAGAGATTGTGCACTCCTCAATGCTTACATTACAATATTTTTGGTGTGGCTACATTGTAATTCTTTTTTTTCTCCATGTTTCTCAAGCCACTGGGATCTGGATTTGAACTTCAGTCAGTCATGTGGGATTCACTTCCTGCTATACTATGCACAATCACTGCACACGGGCTGGCCTAAATGTTATTTTTATATAAAAAGGTTTTCAGAGATGAAGTCTGGGTAATTTTTTGATAAATCAAGAGATCAATATCTATTAGATATTTGGGTTAAAAACCTTCAAGAAGGGTCAGCCTGGCTGATAGTGCTCCTAGGCAGGGAAAGGCCATATAATAGATCTCTTCCAAAAAGACTCAGATTATTTTGGGGGACAGTCCATATTCTTTTATCTATAATATCAAATGCTTGGATAAGATCATTTTTCATTCCTTTTCTTCTCAGATAGGCTATTTATTTCATAATTCTATGTCAAAAGCTTTACATTTTTTGTTAAATACCACAATTTAAATATTTACAGTTACTTTCACATGTCTAGATAACTGATTTTTATTTTATAGAAAAAAAATCCAGATGTGTTAGTGTATACAACTGCTTTTGAAAATCTCTAGGCTTTATTTTTTAAAATAAAATTATTTTTGCATAACATTTAACTAAAGACTTTTAAAAAGCATATTATGTTGAGCATATTTTATTGAGCATGTTATATTGCAAGAATATATGTATAGGTACCTTCTATTCAAAATGCTTGGGGCCAGAAGTGTATCAGATTTCCTATTTTTTCATATTTTGAAATAATTGCATCAACATAATGAGATATCTGGGGAATGGAAGTTCATTTATGTTTCATATATACCTTTTACATATAGACCAGAGGCAATTTTATACAGCATTTTTTTTTTTTTTTTTTGTAATGCAGTTTTCTGACTAAAGTCACTCCCATGAGGCCAGGTGTGGAATTTTCCACTTGTCGCATGATGTCAGCTCTCAAAGAGTTTTGGATTTTGGAGCATTTCAGACTTTGGATTTGCAGATTAGAAATGTTCAGCCTGTAATACTTCTTTACCCATTTGGGCATCACTACTAATTTCATACTTGTAGAATTCTGAGTCATCCTTTCAACAGTTCTTTCCAAAGTGTCACCAGTGTGCTTCATCTAAAATGCTTTTCACAAATTTAAATCAGGCAACAAGAGACCAGTTGAGCTCAGAGGTGCTATATAAAGACAATAAAGATTTGTTTTACTTTTAAAGGTGCCATCTGACCTGGTTTAACCTCATAAAGGGTGGCACTTGGAGGAGGGGGTTGAGGAGCAGTTTCGTTCATAAGCTAAGTTTTCACAAGTGTGGAGTGTTGATTGAATCAACCATGCACCCTCCTGTGTCCAGAGTGGGGAAGAGTTGGTCCCCAGTTACCAGGGACAGCCCAGCATGTTCTCCAATGTAGCTTTTTTTTTTTTTTTTTTTTTTTTTTTTTGAGAGAGATTTTCACTATAGGGCGTGTGCGCTCGCCAGACAGACAGAGAGAGACATAGAGACAGAAAGTGAGAAATCACCCCCCAGGGGGGGATGGTCACACCGCAATCCCTTCTCCTCCATTCTCCTCCCGGGATCTTGGGCACGCATACACACGCGCCTGGCGTGAGTTTTAAGCCACCGGGTCGGGGACACGAACCGCGGTCGACTACATGGGAGTCCAGCAACATAGCCATTACGCTAACTGCTGGTTCCCTCCAATGTAGCTTTTAAAGTGAAAACTAGGCTTTACAGACTCACAATTGCGGCGTGTTCTGACCAATACTGGGAAAGCAAGGATTCATTCTAGCAGAGGTGTAGAGATTTAAAAGAGGCCAAAGAGCTAGTTAGAGATGAACCTACACTGGAATTTATTTTTTGCTTCCCTCTCAGACTTTCTCCACAGCACACTGCCTCTGGGTTACATCTTATATAACTCTTTTCTTTTGACTTTATGGAATAATTTTACTTTTGCTGCATATTCAGACTCTTTGCAAAAATATTCTGTTCTGACCTATATTATTGAAAGGGGAAATGAGGGATAAGTATGGGTTGAATGAAGAAGTTTAAGTGGCAAAATTGGAAATATGTCACTTCAGAGAGAAAGAGGTGTCTTTCAGAGAGAATTAAGAGGGCCTGTTTAAGTCCGTTCATACTAATAGTGACTCTAGAAATTTTCATGGCTCCACCAGTCAATATACACATGTAAAAATAATGAAATAGGTTTGTCTGCTTGGGGCTTTATGCAGGCGACCAGAGTATTCATTAAGTAAACCGAGCCCATATGCTATATGAAGGTATGTAAGTTTACCATACGATCTACTCTAAAATACATCTGAAACCTTTCTCCATTCCCACTTCAATAATGATAAGGTATAACATGTATTCAGAATGACTACAGATATTTTCATTTAAGTGGGAGAATTTTCCTGTGAATCACAGCTTAGTTGGTCTCAGCTTACATCTTTCCTGAGTGTCTTCTTTTAAATTCACAGTATCTCGTACTAAGTCTAGTTTTTTTGGTTGTTGTTTTGTTTTATTTTATGTGTAGTCTCAAAGTATCATTCTCCAAATACAAAAGTTGCATGTTTTGATTTCTGCTGGGAGCTTTGCTTTCTTTCAATACATTTCACAAAATGTTGCCAAGACTATGATGCTTAAGCTTTTTCTTTCTCTAAGAACTCTGAATCTCAGTCTCCTTTGATAGCTGCATTCTCTTTTAGGTTTATTATTTCTGATGAGAATGATGTTTTTAAATCTACTTTGCCTTAAAAAGCTCCCACCAAAAATGAATCCTCCTATTGTGCAGAATAGAGCCACTGTTATATTTCCATTATATCCTTCTCCCAGCAGTAGCTCAGAAGTAGCTCCAGGAAACTGATAGTTTAATCATTTCTCATCCAATATCATGAGTTACACTAATGTAATTGTTTTTCTATCAAATGGCCCTGTAACATAATCCAAGTACTTTCATCAGCTACTTCCAAGGCAGTGTCTATAGAACATTACACATCTGAATAAAGAGTAGGAAAATCCATTTCATTATAAAACAAAAAATAAACAGCTTTGTGTTTTGGAATTATTTATGAGTTTATATAAATATAAATCACTTCCCAAGTGATTTAAGATTAGACTTAAAGTATATTTGATAATGTTTAATTTAAGACAAATTGGGTATAATGGGAAAAATATGCTCAAAATAAAACAATTTCAAAAATCATTTTTAAAGTATATACTATGTGTGAAGAATCTTAGGAGTTATAGTGATGAGTGAAACCTGATTCTTTCTTCTAAAGGATCTGAAACTAGAAAATATGAAAAGCTACATGTATTAAAACAAAAACAAAAAAAAAGGAACCGGTTAGTGGCATGATAGTTAGGGTAGCTGGATATCACATGGCCTACAGTGCAGTTCAAGTACTGGACCCAGTGGCTAAAACATATCGGGTGTATCTGGGCATCTGTGTGTGCATGCCCAAAATCCCAAGAGGAGAATGAAGGAGAAGAGATTATGGTATGGCTATCCCCTTCTGGAGGGGTGATTTCTCACTTTCTGTTTTTCTGTCCCTCTCAGGTAAGTGCATGAACCCTATGGCTAACAAAACAAAACAAAACCAATAACAAAAAGAATTTTTAATTAAAAAATATAAAAGCTGAAATAAGGGTGCCTGCTATGGCCTTATTTTTGCTTCCTGCTGTAGTTCAGACTTCCTTGAGCAGCTAGAATGAATTAATAGAACTTATTTTGCACTACTTGACTTGAAGAGTTGAGGCTGAAAGAGGCCATAGGAGCCTACACAGGATATCAAATTGTATTAGGTGAAGATGGAGGAGCATGAAGCTAGGAAGAGCAGCCTGAAATCCATCTCAGAGACTAGTCCCCAAGACTATTGCTACACCTTAAAAATATTCAATAAGTGACTGTTTTACTTTAGACTCTACTATATTCAAATGCATTGCATACATTTTTAAATAAATTCTCTTAATATACGAAAATTTTCTGGATTTTAACCTTCTACAAATATTCTCAAATTAGTTTAAAAAGTTGAAATAATTTGCTTCATAACAAATACACTGAATTTAAAGGGTGAGCAGACTATTCATGACTAAAGCATAGCGTAATTTTAAGAAAAATTATCTCTATTTAATACAGTCCAAAAAAGAAATAGAAGTGCTTGTTTCTTGTGGAAACATCTTCTGGGGTTACTATCAAAAGATGATTGTTTCAACTCTATAGAAACAAGAACCAGAAACAGGAACAGAAGAAGCTGGATTTTATGACAGTTTCTACAAGCTGTGTTCAGGAACCACAAGCCTAGGTGGAAAATTTTAACAGACAGGGCAATAGGAACCTTTTCTGTTTGCTTCTGTGTGGACTGCAGAAGATTTGGGGAAATACAATGCTATTTTGGCTTATGATTTGCAGCTCTGGAAGAGTCTAGAAGCAGTGCTGAAAAATAATATGGTTTATGCATATGGTAACAAAATTGATAATTTATGAGATCAAGTGGCAGCCTCCTGAGACTCCTCTGATAGAGCATGGGGAGACTTTGAAAGGAGCTCAAAGGTCTGCTACTGGCGGGAGTGGTTGATATGATTATTACTGCTACTAGTGTGGCCCTGTTTACGACTAGTGTCCTAAACCTAACAAGGCCACTTATGTAACTGGAACACAATTTATAAGGTTCATAGAGGCAGGAACCAAGCCCAATTTGTTTAATATTACAAACTCAGAAGTCACAGAGCTGCTTCAGGAAGTGCCAAATATTTCAATTTAGGTGGTGTGCTAGGTAGATGAAAATTTGTAATGGGGAGGATATTAGAAAAGCCAGGTGGATACAGGCCATGGAGAATGTTGAATGTCATGGCAAAAAGTTGAGTTTCGAGGACCAGCAGTTAGAGTAATGGCTATGTCGCTGGACTCCCATGTAGTCGACCATGCTTCTAGTCTCGGACCTGGTGGCTTAAACTCATGCCAGGCGTGTGCGCGTGCGTGCCCAAGATCCCAAGAGGAGAATGGAGGAGAAGGGATTGCAACATGGTCATCCTACCTGGAGGGTGATTTCTCGGTTTCTCTGTCTCTGTCTTTCTGGCAAGCTCATGCGCCCTATAGCAAAAACCTCTCAAAAAAAAAAAAAAAAAAAAAATTGAGTTTCATTCTATAGCAGTTGGCAGTTGTTGAGGGTGTTTGAACTAGACAGTGAGGGAGAATGGTAAGGTCCCTTCGCTTTACCACTTCTTACAGCATATATTTTGCTTCATTCTATATTAAAATGTAAATAAATTCATGGAAGAAGAAACTGAACATTTTCAATCATGACATATAGATGACATTAAGGTAGACTAATTCTTTTTCAATTCATAGGCATGAGCTCTGGGATAAACTATTTCAATGATATTTTGTCTTAGGGAACTGAAAGGAGCTGTAGAAGGAGAGCCAATTGTCTTTCTCTGAAATTTAGAGGCTCAGATTCCTGTCTTTTAAGGCCTATTTCTCTAAGGTCTGAATTTGTTAAACGCCAGGATGTTTTAACCAAGAAGTTTGGGCTGTCTGGCTATTTTCAAGATGACTGTTGTTAGCCAACCTCTGTCGGAAACAATTACAAAATGGCCTCCATATATATCTGTTCAGTTTCTGTTCTCAAAATAAATAGTCTCAACATTTTTTCAAAAATAACATAGTAAATATAATCATTATCCAAGTTTTCATCCTGTACCATTTGAATCTGCTGACAAATAATAATCATATTAAACACTTCTGTGGATAAAAGTAAAATTGGTTTTCTGTTCTAGATATTTCTCTCTAGATATTCATTTTGTTTTCTTTATGTAAAATATAAATGAGTATTACTGAAGTTACATTTAGGTAAAAATTCAGCAAAATTGTGTCAGAATAATTGCCTAAAATGTAAACATTAGGGCAAATCAATCACTTAGTTATATTGATTACAGCATAGGGTCATGGGAAGAAAATCAACTTCAAAGGCAGAGTGGGTCTCTGGGAAAGCCATTAAAATTTTCTAGGCTTCAGAATATCTCTTATAAAATTTAGATAAAATATCTGTTAGCCAGTTTTTTATTTTGATGAAATAAAAGAAATAAAAACTTACATTACATGTTGTCAGTAGACAAACTGAATTGTTGTTTTCCTTGTCTATTCTACATCAGATAATTATTTTGAATTTTATATATATATATATATATATATATTAAATATATAAATATTATATATATATATTTCAAGCCACTGGGTGAGAACTCAAACCAAAAGTTGGCCAAATGGGATCCAACCCTGTTAACCACTACACCACCAGCTGGCCCTTGAATGATTTTTTTAAATGAATGTTATTTTTTTTAATATCAACATTTATACATTGTGTTGTTTAATTCTCATTGTCATCAAAATGATTTTAAAGTGACTGGCATTATTAAAAACAATAGGAAACACAATTAATACAAAATTTTAAATGAATATACAAAATAAAACTCTCCAAAAAGGTAAGAAAATAACTGGTATGAATCAGTGACTGAAGTTATTCACTTTAGCTCTTTTGTTCTAATCAAACCAGATCATTTGATAATCCCTATATATTTCATTTGCTTTCCTATCACCTGGAATATCTTTTCGTCATCCCCAAATCTTGAATAAGAGGCACAATTCTTGTATGCAAACTATAGACTCCCAGATCCAAATGATTTCTTTTCTTCCTTAACAGCTCCTTGAGTTTGTCTTTAGGAATTGTAAGTGGTGTTGACCTAGTCAGTTGGTTGGTTCACTTGCGGTGCCTCCTCCCCTATAACCAGTATGCTGGACTGTAACCTTGCCCAGACCATGGGCTGAGTTGTTTATCCCTATCTATGCTGCAACACCCAGTGTAGGATCTTTCTTATTTCTGCTGCTCAGTATTTATTAAATTTCACTAAGTGAGAATTTAATACTAAATTGTTTGCTGAGCTTCCTGACGACCAAGGGGAAAAAAAGGAATTAAATTATATAATTTAGTTATCTGTTAAGTAAATCATAAAAAGTCTATTTGGAAAGTCTTTTCTTGTTTTTTCTTTGGGGGGATTCTGATTTCTAGGATGATTTTATATCATAGATCATTATATAAAGTTTTTTTACATGGAAATTGAACAAAAAGGAAAAACATTGTTTTTCAAGCGATCTAAAGTTGAATTCCTGTTTTACTACATATATTCAAAGTTAAGAACCAAACAACACTGTTATCTTTAGAAAGATGAATAATATTATTCAGCAATGTTGTTTTCGGATTGCATTTCTTAACACAGGCTAGAGCTTGGAGAAAATGTACAAGCAGGTGGTTAACTTGTCCCTTTAAATCATCCCATGTACAAGTAAAGTTTTGACAAGACCTGGTTATTTGTAGTCAATTTGTGAAGTAACTCTTTGACAAATGCCCAAAGCACATATATCTGTGTTACTGATTAAAGAGCACTATAGGTAGCTTACATACCAGATGTGCAGATGGCAGAGTTTATAAAATCAGCTGGAATGTTAGGAACCTGTTTTGGATTCTCACCCAGACAGAAAGCTTTATAATTTCCAGAAAACATAATGGTAGAACGTAGGAGAGTAGGTATGTGTCTGTGTGTGGGCAAGCATGGGGGATTTAGGGAGGAAGTGCTGAAGGGAGGGGTTACTGGGACTTTGAAATCTGCTGAAGTATTGGTATAAACACTCATTAGAGAGCCTACACCTTAAAGTATGAAAACAAACTTATGTTTCAAAATATTGCTTTTATTACATAAATTAACAATTTGTTGTTCGGACCAGAAAAATATCATAGAATAGCCCTGTAGTCATAGTGCAGCTGTTTAAAAAAAAGAGAGAGAAAGGAAAGAAAAAGAAAAATGACTTTATTAGTAGTAAGCAAAATTATTTAATTGGGATGAATACTCTAGTAAAAATAAAGACCTGCAATTGTGGATTTTTTTTTCTTTTCTCTTTTTAACTTTATTTACTTATTTGTTTTAATTTAATGAGAGAGAGAATGAGAGAGCAAGCCGCCAGGTCCAGGACTCAAGCAGCGGGTGACTATGTGAGAATCCAGTGCCCCTTAACCACCACATCATCTGCCGCCTCCCCCTTTTTTCCCCAAACATTTATTTATTTATTTATTTATTTATTTATTTAATGAACAAGAGATGGAGAGATAAAACCCCAACAGTACCGAATGCATGATCTACTCATAGCCACAGTGAACACTGGTTCATGGGCAAACATGTGCCCAGTGTACTCAGTTAGGTCTCTGGGCATGAACCTGGAACCTTCCCATGTAGGTCAGCACTCAGAGCATCATGATTTACTGCTGTGCCACTGTCCATCCTCTGGATTCCTTTTTTCTTTTATCTTTTTTTGCAATAAATGTTAGATCAGATTCTTCTAAAACTGGTGGAGCTCCAGAACACACGCACACATTTTCCTTTCCTCCCTCCTCCCTTGTTTCCTTTTCTTTCTTCTTTCCTTGTACATATTCCACTGGGCATGATGCTTGGGAAACAATCCAGTTATCAAGGAAATTAGGCATGACCCCCTATTCTCATTGGAGATTGTCATTCACCTCTTTCATAGCTGTTATCCATCTGCATTGTAGTTAACAATTCTACCCTAGCCAACTAGCTCAGTAAAGGATAATAAAGCAGCTGTAGACATCCCTTTTATGGGAACAAAATCAATATGTATGACTGATATCTTCTCACTGTAACCCCTTCCAGTCTCACCAGTTACTTGTAGGCTTCCACAGCGTACCACAGTGCTCACTTAAGCTCCTTGTTACTCAGATTTCTAAGTGCCACCCCCACCTCCTTTGATCCTCTCCTAGGCTAATACCCTACTCCTCTGGGAAGATTATTTGATTTATTGAAGTTTAAACATAAGTTTTCTAACTGATGATAAGTCAGCAGGTAGATCTGAAATACTGAAAGAGGCTTCTGATTATATCCTAGATTCTGATTGTATCCTATAATTTACCAGCTCTGTTCATCTCACAAATCATTTTGGGTGTGTTGCAAGGGCAGTGTCTTCTTCTGTCTATCTCAGACAGGTCTGAACATATGTAAAATATGTTCACGATTCTTGTTCTGCAACCCCATAGCTTTCCTATGAATGCATAACTTAAGCCATTACTGCAAATATTTCTAGTACCTATTTTTGCTATCTTCTATGCAAGGGCACCTATATTTCCCATTTGCAGAGTGAAATTTTTACATATTTTCCTGCTTAACTCATCTTAAAACTTTACACAATAACTGATATTTCACACGATCTCAAGAAGGAGGCTGATGGGAGGTAGAAGAAAGTAGGGTCCTTCAGGCCAGTCCATGGCTGGGTAGTTAAGACAGCTAGATCCCACATGGCTGGCTACATGGTTTCAGTCCTAGATTGGGGTCTTGAAAAATATGGTAGGAGCCTGTTCAGACTTGCCCAAAATCCAGAAATAAAGGAGAGATGGCAGAGAAGGGATTGTGATGTGACCATTCTCCATGAAAAGTGCATTTCCACCCACCCACCTCCCTGCCCCCTTATCTCTCTATGATGAGAGCAAGTGTCCTCATGGAAAAAAAATTTTTTAAAAAATTAAGTAAGGGGGACCAGCAGTTAGCATAATGGCTATGTCACTGGACTCCCATGTAGTCCACCGCAGTTCGCGTCCCGGACCGGGTAGCTTAAAACTCACACTGGGCGCGTGTGTGTGCATGTCCAAGATCCCAAGAGGAGAACGGAGGAGAAGGGATTGTGGCATGGCCATCCCCCCTGGGGGGTGATTTCTCGCTTTCTATCTCTCTGTCTCTCACTGTCTGTCTGGCGAGCGCACACGCCCTGTGGCTAAAACCTCTCCAAAAAAAAAAAAAAAAGAAAAAAGAAAATAAGGTACTTCTGTCAGAAATTTTATTATTAATGAGGTGGAAAATATTTGTTAATGCTTGAACATGCGGAATTATTTTCAGTAAGAAACTTGCTTGGTTTGGGAAAATACCTTAAAGTCTTTCTCAAGACTTTTGTTTATAGTAATTATAAAAACTAACTCGAACAATCCTCCCATTGAAGGAACTTTCAAATATATTTAAAAAAAAAAAATAAGAAAAAAGAATCTTCCTGAAGGTTTTGAAAGCTAGTTACTGAAAATTCAGTCTGAGAGGACAGAGTTATACCATCATCTCTGGGTATTTACTGATGTGAAAGAGTTGGAATTCTGAGAAACTTGTGGGGATATGGATAAAAATTTGGGTGGATATTGCACTGATAAACAACATGCACTTTGGACAGATTGACTGGGAAGTAATCTGGCTTTCATAGGGATTGTAAAATTGGTTTTGAAGTACCTCTGTCTCAGAAATCAGACTAAAGAGAATATAGATTTTTTTAGAGTCAGACATCTGGCAGGGGAATAAAACCTACCAGTTCTAGAGAAAGTGATTATCATCCTTGGCTTGTAATTATTTTTCATGTAGACTGCCCCAGCCTTAAAGCAATTTGACCATGTACAGAAAGGGAATGGATGACAATAGCCAGAATATACAGTAAGAGGTTCTTTGGGTTTTTGCTGTTCCCAGATGCAGATTTTATAGAAAAATTACTTATGATGTGGAAGAAAAATAGAACTATTGAGAATGAAGAAGAGAATTGGAAACTAAAGAAAAATTTATAAAAAATAAATTACAGCATTTTGAAAACTACAATTATTAAAGTTACAAACTCTAAAGATATGTTTAACCAATGATTAGACCTAAATTTTAAAAGGGCTAGAAGAGGAGCTAGAGGATGGGCTAGAAGAGGAGCTTAAAGAAAGGATTCAGGGGACCAGCAGTTAGCGTAATGGCTATGTCGCTGGACTCCCACATAGTCGACCGCGGTTCACGTTCCGGACCCGGTGGCTTAAACTCACGCCGGGAGCGTGTGCGTGCGTGCCCAAGATCCCGGGAGGAGAATGGAGGAGAAGGGATTGCGGCGTGGCCATCCCCCCTGGGGGTGATTTCATGCTTTCTATCTCTCTGTCTCTCTCTGCCTGTCTGGCGAGCGCACGTGCCCTATAGCAAAAACCTCTCCAAAAAAAAAAAAAAAAAAAAGAAAAGAAAGGATTCAGAATGAGTCTCAAGAAGAGACAGTACTGGCCAGTAGACATACTGGAGCGATTAATACCTTATAATACTGGTCACCTTACCCAGAGGAAGCAAAAAGGCAACTCCACACATGTAGCTACCTCATTTATAAAAAATGTGACAGTGTAGTTAGGTGAATAGTTTGGTTTTTATAATAACTTTCCCTATACATGAAGCTCAACTACAAGTGGAGAGTAAAAGTAAATAAATAGCAAAGATAAAACAAAAAGAAAACAAAAAGAATGCCTTATAACCTTGAGGAAGTCATAAACTTTCCTTAATGTAAAGGAAACATAATAAATTAGGCAACGTTAAAATTAAAATATATTTTTCAGAACGAATTCTTAAAACAATTAAGAGAAAAAGGGCTCAGTTATCAGTGCACTTCATGCTAAGACGCCCTGCTCCTCAGCCTGAAACCACATAGGGGCCCAAGTTCAATTTCTGGTCCAACCTATAAACAGGTGTGATGATGCCCTGTCCACTTTTCATGGACATTGACCTTCTTAAAAAATATATTATTTGGGGCCAGCAGGTGGCGTAGTGGTTAAAGCACTGGATTCCCTTGTGGTCAACAATGGTTCGAGTCCTGAGCCTGGCAGCTTAAACCTCATGCCAGGTGTGTGTGCACGTATGCCCCAAATTCTGAGAGGAGCATGGAGAAGGAATTGCAGCATGGCCATCCCCTGTGGGGTGGGTCGGGGGATATTTCTCACCTTCTGTCTCGCTGTCTCTTCAGTGAGCACCTGTGCTCTCTATTAAGATTTTTCTCTTAAACAAAACTCAGATATTACTGAGTGCTCCTAAGCACACTGTATGTTAACTTATTTCTACACATATGTATATAAGGTTGATTTTACAGGCTTATATGTTCACATAATTGCAGGAACCTTTAGAGTTTGTCTTATTTATATATTCTTTTTTTTAAAGTCAAACTACACTCACTTATAGAATAGTTTATACATTACAGTTAGTTTTCTAAGTAATTTTTATTTTATCGTAGCTCTTGGTTTCATAACATGCCTTCAGGTGTCCTTGAAAGGAGTGCTTTCATCTCTGGCTTTTCAAATGCCCTCCTTTGGCTTCCATAGGCAGCAATTACCGTGTTCTGTATCATCTGGTCTCTTTATACAGCCATCCCCGTGACGCTGAGATGCAAAGATTCTACCTCCAGTGATTTAGGTCTGGCCTCATTCCAAACCTTAATTGATGGAGACTTTGTCCTGCATTTAGCATTCAGCATAGAGCAAAGCATTTCTCATGAAATGGTTCCAGGGAATGGAAATGACCTAGCTGTTTCAAGCCTTACAGCAAAATGGAATTACCTCTGGACCAAGACTGAGGCTCGGTGCCATCCTGACTACTCTTTTGTATCAAGTAATTTTCTAAGGTACAAACCAGACTTGTGAAAACATCAAACTCTATTAGATATATACAGTACAGTGAAAAAGCAGGGTAGAAAATGTGCATATATTAGAATTGTAAACAAAATAATTAATAAAAGCGTAGGAAAAAAGCCTGGAAGGAACTCCACCAAAATCATTATAATGGTAGTCTGAGTGCTGGAATAATAGGCAATTATTTCTCTTTTCATCATTTTACATGTTTTCTAGATTGTAGTTATATTACCTTTATAATTAAACAATAAATTTCCTTTAAAAACAATGTTAAAATAATGCTCTGATAAAGATTTTGACAACCTACTTTTATAACCTTCTCTCCTTACCAATAGACCTGGTCTTATATCGCTGGAATGTCATAATTAAGATCATAACATGTTAGTATCCAAACTGTATTTTCTGACATTACAGTTTGCTTATTTTGCAATACACTTTTTAGCACCTGTACAATTCAAATCTTTTAATTACATGAATGTCAGGCAAAGTAATTGCAAACAAGTTTCCTTATATACATTTTTTTCAGCTTGACTTACTATAGCAATCCAAATGTAGTAAAAGCACTGCATTTAACCAAGCAGGAAGACAAAGTGGTAATTGTGACTTCACTCCCAAGATACCAGGAATGGAATTTTTGAACCATCTTTTTAATCTTATACATGTGTTAATCACCAAAGTAAATTCAACTTATCAAAAGTATGTGAAGATCTCACATATCCTTTAGCAAATCTTTTAGACTACAAAAAGGAAAAAAATGTATAAAAATTAATATGATTTCTCTTGCAGGTGTATTATTGGACTCTAAAAGGTTGAAAAATAGGATTGACAGGACTAGCAGATGGTAATGGTTATGTTGCTGGACTCCCACATAGTCAATTGTGGTTCAAGTCCCGGACTCAGAGGGTCCGTGTGCACATCTGTCCAAGATCCCAAAAGGAGAATGGAGGAGAAGGGACTGCAGCATCGCCAAACCCCTCAGGGACGATTTCTCACTTTCTATCTTTCTGTCTCTCTGTCTCTCCAGCAAGTGCACACACCCTTTAGCAAAAATCTTTCTCAAAAAAAAAAAAAAAAAAAAAAAAAGATATAGGTTTGAAGATTTTTATGTGCATTTTTTTTCTGTGTTCTTTCTGCTATTTTTCTTTGATATTAACTGTATGTGTTTTGAATGACTATAGAAAACATCCATAACGTTTTAAGTTAGCAGAAGTTTCATCCATACTTGCATGAATGGGAAAATATTCAGTATTTCTTAAGCTAAAATAGATAAATTTTCTTACAGAAATAGATTTCACAATAACATTCTTTTCTTAAATGAGCTGTGATCAGTGGAAATAGCTTCCATTGAGAACATAATAACTACACATCATGGCTGACTTCTTTCTATGCTTTTCTGTGGTAAAGCCTGAATAATACTTGTTCATCCTCTTGGAAAATTATGCCAATTTTCAAGGTTACTTTGAGCCTCACTATACGTATTTCAAATAAAGCCTTTTCTTGCTTGGGATGAGTATGGCAAGGGACATCTTGTTTTATAATATCACTTGCTCACTAAACAAAGTTGAGCCAATGATATCAAGAGAATCTCAAAGGAGTTCTATATGCTTCTATCCCATGCCAAGGAGGGAAATGTGAATTAACTTTTGCATCGCCAAGCTTTGCAATCATTTACTATTTAACAGATTGACAGATAAATATAGACTGAAGGAAATTCTAAACTAGTGGTTTGGGAGTTAAACTGTTTTCAAAAACTAATCTTGTATAGAAAGCTAATACACAAAGTGATGTAAAGAAGTCCGTTATTGATCAGGTAAGAGGCTGTTGAACAGCCCCTGTAATTCCGCTTATGTACTCTTTCTTTCTCCACTGGGGCTGTTGACCATCTCAACAAAACATAAGAAGACCTCAGAACAGATTACAATGAAAGACTCTAATTCCAGTGTCTCTCATATTATGGACAAGTCAACAAATCCTGAAGAAATAAACTTGTCCAAATTTACAGAATTCAAAGCTTTGTACATATATTAGGTCTCAAAATCTAAGTTACTATAGTGGATGCTGTATTAAGTATTGAAAGAGGCAGATTTACAAATCTGGGGTATTTTTCTTACTATCAAAGCTACTTTTATTGTTTAATAGAACATTTTCCTCATTTGTCTGGAAATAGTCAAAGGAAAGTATAAAAGGAAAATAATGCTATAAAAATTGATCTCTAAAGCCTCTGTATAGGCCAAGGAAGTCACAAAACATTTAAAAAGAGACCTCAGCAAGTTCTCCTGAGGGGACTACAAAATATTCAACCCTTTATGTAGCACTGCTGCCAAGATCTGGTAGACCCTGCCTCTAGAATGTTTCATTATGACATCATCCCAGAGTACCAGAAGGACTTATTACAGAGTAATTTCCCAAAAGAAGAGCTCTAGCCAATACAGAGTTGAAAGTTTGCTACACCCTCAATGTAGAGGATCTATAATGTAGGTTATCGGTGAAGTCTATGTCACAGAAATGATCAGGCACAGGAAATTGTAGAAATTTTAGGACACTTCTTTGATGTTCTGAGTATTTGAAAACTACAGCATATTATGGTGTACATTCTTAGCTTATCTTATTTTAAGTATTTTATTTAACCAGAACATGGATTTTCTGTTTAAGTATTAGAAGAAGAAATTTCCTTGCCCTACACATAGTTATTCATAACTCAGGAGTTGTTATTCCAGCATTTAGCAGAAACACAAAGCAGGTTATCATCATATGAAAAAGATATACTTACCACAACAACCACATGAGATCTGTAGAGAATGCAATGACACTTCTTCTGGTCTCAGAATTTCATCTGAAGTTTAGAAAGTAAGACAATAAAGGAGAAGAATTGTGGTTTGAAGAGAAATAACAAATACATCTTGAAATGCCTCAACTTGTCCAGCTATCATCATTCTTAATAGCCAATGTAAGAGAAGCGTAGAGATTTGTTGGAGGAACAAAGTTGATAAAAATATTTAGTAGATATAGACTATCACATTCCATTTTCTCTCTGGTCAAGTAAGAGTGCCCCCAATAATCACTCAAGGATTGGAATGTGTGTCAAAAAAAGAGACTGATATTTCACTAATATGTCCCTAAGTCTTTGCTAGATGCTTATAGTGACAAAAACATGTAAGTCTGCCCACGATGCTGTAGAATAGATACCTCCAGCTTGGAGTTTCCAAAGGAAGAAAGAACAGCACTTTTCTCTTGCCTGAAGAATGTAGAAGGTTGCTTAGTGGCAGTGGCAGGGCAAGAATAACGAAGGCAGAAAATTGGCCTCACTCCCGAGCATGTCAAGACCAGGTGGCATGCATTTCAGATGGACCACCTGGACACCCAGAAAAGTAGCCAGACTTCAATCATTTTGAAAGTATGTAGGTAACTGCCAAGAGGAAAAACAGATCATTTTGTTTTATTTCCAGGAGGGGAGGGTGGTTTATATGACTCATTCAAAGGACCGATGTCATGAAAAGGCACAGTGCAGAGATACCCAGCATGGGGTGGAAACATCCCCATTTTATTTTGCATTCCTCCTTAGTTCCTGGGTGCAGAATAGTTAGAAGCAGAGTAGAAAAACGTCAAGAAAGAGATATTAAAACAGATCAGGGGCCAGCAGGCGGTGTGGTAGTTAAAAGTGTTGGACTCCCACACGGCTGCCTATGGTTTAAGTCCCGGACCTGGCATCTTGAAAATCATGCCAGACATGCGTGCATGTGTACCCAAAATCCTGAGAGGAGAAGGGAGAAGGAATTACAGTGTGGCCATCCCCCCTGCAGGGAGTGATTTCTCACTTTCCCTCTCTCTGTATCTCTCTGTCTCTCTCTGGCAAGTACACATGTTCTGTAGAAAAAATAAAGAAAAATAAAGAAAGAACAGATTAAGAACAGGGAGGAACAGCTTCCCCTACTTCTGGACCATTTGATCTCTGACTAGGACCAAATGAATAAAGAAAGGAAAATTATATTTTAAGTCAGTAAAGAGAAGAAAAATACTTTTTAAAATTTGCTTTATGATGGAGGAAACTGAAAGAAAGATTATGGGCCCAAAAGCACAGAGGCTGGAGGTGACAGAGCCAGGAGTCATGTGACTCAAAAATGAATTCCTTGAGAGAATGCCACCTTCCCTCAATAGAGAAGCTGCAAAGAAGTGGAACACAATACATATATTCAGTGCTATCTTTGTCTTTGACATGTTCAACTTATAGCTAGAAAAACCAGTTTGAAAAACTGTGAACGAGGAAGTCCAGCACTGTCTGGGTGGCTGTGGATAAGGGACTTCAGCTTCCTAAGCCTCCTTTCTTCTCACCTATGAAATGAGGAGATTGCATTAATTTAGACTTCATGAAGATATAATCATAACTAAATGAGAGGAGAAGGGGGTGCAGAAAAGGGAGGAGAGGAGAAAGAGGAAAATGTTAGATCCTGTATTATTATAGTTCCCTGACTTGGATATTTTAACATTAAGCTTGCATTTTGCAGAAGAGTCAGATAATTACATAGAACTTCAAAACATGGCTTTATTTCCATATTATCTCTTTCCTCTTTCCCATCACTTCTTTAGTAACATTGCTGAACTGATTTTATAATAATGGACAAAAAATAAAAACCACATCATGTTAGGAGCAGGAAGCACTTCATCGAACCCTCTGAAATGCTTTCAGTTATGGATAGTAAAGAAAATTCTGCAGCCTCTGAAAGCCTGCCCATAACTGGATTCCCAGGAGAAATGGCGATATGGAGTTTAAAACACACACACACACACACACACACATACAAATGTGCATGCCCAATGGGAATGAGACTGGGAAATTGTAACCTCGAATGGGTTTGTTGCTACAGCTTTCAATCCTGTCACAATAGGTGTCAGGAAGATGAATAAAGTTGGTGCCATCTTCTGTTTTCATTATCATCCAAGGAGCTGGGATGGGAAAGGATTCATTTTGTGCCACTGTCATTTCTCATTACTATCTTTGTCATGAGAGTGAATTATAACAGCCCTCAGATGCCAGCTATGGCTTTGCTCTCATTACAGACTTTCATTCTTGGGACGAAGATGGTAATAAGAGTGGAATGTCGTGTAAAAACAGAGCTCACTTTAGTGACAGTGGAAATTGGTGATGAAAATGGGAAATGGCAGAAAAAAATTAATCCCTGTTTTTTTTTTTTTGTTTTTTTTTTTTGTGTGTGTGTGGCAAAAATAGTCCTGCAAACAGCATCATGCACCAAAGGTATCCTCATGGTGGCAATGACAAAGCAATGAAAAGGCAAACAATGAACAGCTTTTGGAGCCAATGAGGAGATTCCAAAGCATCCATCTTGCTTGGTGCTTTGAAAATGTATCCCTGAATCCTGAGTAATGTACCATCCATTTAGCTCCAGAAGTAATGTGAGAGGCAATTAGGAGGGGCTATGTTCTCCCTTCACTGATAGGAACATCTCTATTACATCCTGGCAGAAAGGCTCTACCAAATTTATGGAAGCCATTAGAATTTCTCTGTAGGACACAGTTCACACACACACACACACACACACACACATATGCATATGTATGTCTGTGTATGAGCGTTCATATACATGTATATATAATATATACACAATTCTGATAAAGTAGCTGACTCAGTTATAGTGGTATTAAAAAAATAAGGTCTTCCACTTTCTATTTTATAATTCCTATAATAATTTTTTTTTTAAAAAATCAAGAGTATTGGAGCAGGCAAGTGTTGTGGTGGTTAAGGGTGCTGGACTCCCACATGGGTGACCGTGGTTCAAGTCCCAGACCCAGCAGCTTGCTTTCTCACTTTCTCTCTCTCTCTCTCTCTCTCTCTCTCTCTCTCTCTCTTTCTTACTCTGTCCCTCTCTAGTCAAATTAAAATAAATAAAGTTAAATAAAATAATTCTTAAAGAATAATCCCTCAAGTATTTACCACTCTTAAAATGATAGAGATTATAACTTCCTTTCCTGTCCACATAAATATAATCTTTACCAATAAGCCTATCTATATCACTGATTACCTTTACTACAAGAGTTTATTTATCATCAATTCTAGGTACATATTCTATACTTATAACTGAAAGGGGAAAGGTGCTGTTTACTGTACATTTAAATTTGAAAGTGAATGCCCTCTGTCTCTTTTTCCAGATTATTTTTTCCACCAAGAGGTCAGTATCTTTTCAGAATGAGGGTTAGAGCATGCTAATGGTGGAAAGAACTGATATGAAATGGCCTTTTCATTAGATTTCACTTAGAACAGTGTATTCAAAGCTTTATCATTTGCCAACATACATAAACACATATTCAGTATTTATCTACCTTTCAGTACATGTCGTTGTTGAAAGGGGAAATCAGGCATTTGAATATGCACACTGAGCACAGAAACATTTATAAGATGGTTGTTGAATACAGAACCATTTATTGTGTGCACCTTAAAGTGTCTGGCATATATTTAAGGTTGCTAAATGTTGACACAGTTGCCTATGTTATATGGGCCAGCCAGGAAAGTAGGCATGAGAGACCACTTTTATTAGTATGAAAAGAAGGCAATTACGCTGTGAGAAATCACCTGAATTTACTCGCTTCCTTTTTCCTTGGAGTGGTTCATAGCAAGGGCACATTTTGAAACTAGAAATCTTTTATACTTACTTTATGGGGATAGGGTGAGGGGAATAAAATGATAATTGGTAGAAACAGAGGAGAAAGTATTTTAAGCTAATAAAACTTTTACATAGGAAATATTTCAAAATAATTTCACATGGTTCTGCCAAGTCATTGAAGGCGTGTTCTCAATTAAAAATCTGAAATAGTAGATTACCCTAAAGCTTTTCTGAAGAAAGTTTTACATAACTGCTAAGGGTAAAAATATAAAAACCCTCAAATTGTACAAGGAAAGGTCATTGCAGAGCCCAGGTGATTAACCATGTTAGAAAAACCATGAGGTATTTGTTTGTAAATATCTGTGATCTGAGAATGAAATTCAGTAGATTTGCTACAGAGCCCAGGAATGTCTATTTTTTTTTCTTTCGTTTAGATGTGTGCCTTCATTAGAAATGCCTAGTTTGGAGCTTAAACTCAAAAAATAAAGACTAGCTAGGAATTCGTCTTTTCTGTAGCTGTGTTGACCAAATGTTCCTTTCTCTTTGAAAATAATCTTAATCTAGTCCTTCTGTTCATTAAGCATTTATGTGAGCACCTACTATAAGCCAGATGCTGAATCTGGAGGACTGGAAATACAGTGATGAAAAGGCACAACCAATGGGACCCACAGATGGTATAATGGTTATGTTGCTGGGCTAACACGTAGCCAACCATGATTCAAGTCCTGGACCCAGTAGTTTGAAACTCATGATGGCTGTTTGTGCATGTGTGCCCAAAATCCCAAGAGGAGAATGGAGAAGAAGGAATTACAGCATGGCCATCTCCCCCCCGGGGGGGGGGGGGTGATTTTTCACTTTCTGCCTCTGTTTCTTTGTCTCTTTGGTGAATTCATGGGCCCTATATCAAAAATCTATTAAAAAAAAAAGGAAGGAAGAAAGGGCACCATCAAAGTCTTCAAGGAACTTACTCATATGGGAGGATGAATGAAATATAAAAACAAACTATACAATGCAATTATTATCATTATTATTATTATTATTATTATTGGAAAAAGCCCTTATGTTGATAGTTGTTATTATGAGAGGAATCATATGTAGGAGAATAAATAAAGAGCATCTGAAAAAGGTTTTCCTAAGCACATAATACCAAGCTGAGTCTTGAAAAGGCAATCATGAGTTACCAGTTGGAGAAAGTTGAGTACTCCAGGTAGAGAGAATGGCCTCTCCCAGGAAGTATTTTGAATTTGGGAAATGACACAAGATTGTCAGGGACAAAATTGAAGCAAAGGGGTAGTTGTGAGTCATATTAATCATTACCAATATGTAGGATTTACTATCTGTTCAAAACAATCTTCTAAGAGTTTTCCACAGTTAATCCTGACCACAATCATATGAGGTAGGTACCACTATCACTCTCTTTCTACAGGTAAGGAAACTGGAGCAAGGGAATTTATGAGTTGAGAGAGGGCTTTTGAACACTCTTAAGATTTTTTTTTTTTAAGATAGTAAAGATTCACTGGAAGATATTAAGCTAGGACAAATTAGTGTCCAAATTTTGCCAAAACCCACATAAGCATGGTTTACTTCATTTTTTTTTATCTTAAGCATTTCTGGAAAAAGCAAATATATTTTTAAAAGAAGTACAGTGAATTTTGTCTGTGAGGCTCAATTCAGTACTTGCAAAACAAAATGCTATATGAAAAAAATAGTCCCCCAATTTTTCAAAATTATTTATTATTACATATTTTTAAAGCTTTCTATAGGGCACACATGCTCACCAGAGACAGAGAGAGAGAAAGTGAGAAAGTAAGCTGCCATGTTTAGGACTTGAACCACTGTCAGTCATGTGAGAATGCAGCACCTTAACTACCATACCACCCGCTGGCCTCGGTAGTCCCCCTGATCAGTTTTTTTATGACATTATGATTGTGTGAAAGGAATAAACATTTGGACTAGCATGAGGCTGGCCTATGTCACAACACAGCTGACAGAAGCAGACAGCATGGCAGGTGCATGCAGAGAGAACAACTTGGGGCAACATTTTCTTAACCTCTTTCACAAAAGCTAGAACTCAGTCTCTTAAAAGACAGCCTTATTGATTCATGAGCTAGTGGCTCAATGATTCAATCACTGTCCACCAAGACTCGCCATCTCCCATGCCATTATATTGGGAACCAAATTCCCCAATATGAACCTTGGGGAGACAGAACATTATCTACACCATAATGCATGGTCAACAAAAGTCAATTATAGTTTTACATACTAGTACCAAACACCTGGAGACTGAAATAAATATTTAAAACTGCATAATCTATAATAACATAAAAAAGGAAAGATGAAGCACCTAGGGATAAATGTATCTAATTCACTATGTGTAATATATTTATGATGAAAAATAGAAAACGCTGAAGAGAGAAATTTAAAATAATCTAATGATATTAAGATACATTGTGTTCATAGATTGAAAAGCTCAGTGTTGTTAAAAATCCTTTCTACATGGGTATGTAGATTTAAAAAAATACTAATCACAATCAAGCAGGATTTTCTTTTTAGATATTGAAATGGTGACTCTGCAATTGATAAGAAAAGTCAATGGCCCTAGAATAGCCTGAATAATTTCAAAAAAGAAAAACAAATTTGGAGGATGCATAAAATTTGATTTCAAAATTTATTAGAAAGTTTTAGTAATCAAAGCATTGTAATTTTAGTGGTAGGATAGATATGTTGATTGATTGTAAAAACAGAAAATACAAAATGCACTCACATATCTATGGGCAATTGACTTTTGATAAATGTGTCAAGGTATTTCTATAGAGAAAATATCCTTTTTTTTAACAAATTGTGCTTTTGCAAACAGCAAATGAAACAAAGAAAACTTTGTTCCTTCTTTTCTCAAACTGTATAAAATATTAACTAGATATAGATCATAAATATAAATGTAGAACTTAGAATTATTAAAAAAATTCTGAATTCTGAGCTTGATTATTGAGTATATTTTCAAGTTACCTAAATATATTCTGCCATAATTATTCAGTCCCCAAATATTTTAGTTCATATTACAAATGGAATGAATTTTGATAAGCCTGATAAACTAGTTTTTAGATTACTTTTCATTTTTGAATAGGTAATAAAGTAAAATAGGCTCAAAACTCATTAAAAAAATGATGTTAGATATTTACAGTTTACCTTATAAAGGATCAGATTTAAACAGATTGCCTGTAATTACTCAAGTATTTAAGAATGTATTTGCTACTGTATTATACAAATGTATTTGATGCTAAGTGTTGTAAAAATTTATTTATGGTCAGCTATTATTTACATAGTAATGGATGATCTGAATTTTTTTTTTTTTTTTTTTTTTTTTTTTTTGGAGAGGTTTTTGCTATAGAGCACGTGCATTTGCCAGAAAGACAGAGAGAGACATAGAGACAGAAAGCGAGAAATCACCCCCCAGGGGTGATGGTCACGCCGCAATCCCTTCTCCTCCATTCTCCTCTCGGGGTCTTAGGCCCGCATGCACATGCTCCCAGTGTGAGTTTAAGCCACTGGGTCTGGGACTTGAACCGTGGTCGGCTACATGGGAGTCCAGTGACATAGCCATTATGTTCACTGCTGGTCCCTGGATGATCTGAAATTTGACAAAACATTTCCATTTCTTTGATATTATAATTGCTCTTGTGACTAATTCAGCCTGATGCATTTTTCTTAGCATCACAACAGTGGACTAAGACACCACATATTTTATTACTTTTCTAAATTTATTTGTACTTTCTCCTAAATACTTTGGATATTTTTGCTGTTATATTAACAGATAACTATGAATTTCTGCAAATAATATTTTGTTTCTTTTTCAAACCCAGATACTTTTTGTTTATACATTCCACCTTTAATATTGTTTAGGGTGTCCTGTACAAAGCTGTACAAATGTAGGATTGGCTACCCTTTATTTGATCACCATATAGAGAAAGTGGTATTTTTTTTACAGTTTTTTGTTTTACATTTCTTTATTTATTTGTTCCAAGAAGGAGAGAGACAAAAAGAGAAGACAGTAGCCAGTGCTGGATAGGGCTTTCAGGGAGGTCTCTGGACTTGAACCAGGAACCTTCTCATATGGGATTGATTGCAGAGCATAGCATGTTACTGTGACATCGTTATCTGGATCCTTGTTTTACCATTAAGTATATTGTCAGTTATGGTTTTTTGTAGGTGCCTTTTATCAAGGTAAGGAAATTCCTTCCATTCTTAGATTTCTGAGAGGTTTATTGTCGCTAATAGGTGCTGACTTTTTAAATATTCTTTCATTGAATCTGTTGAGATAACATATAATGGAAATAAAAACAATCTTTTGGTTTTATGAATTATAAGATTGATTTTCAAATGGTAAATCAGTCTTGTACCCCATGGATAAATGTAATTCTTCATGTTGTATCATCCTAAATATTTCTAAGTTAGATTTTCTATTAATTTCTAAAAGAATTTTGTGCCGGGGGACCAGCAGTTAGCATAATGGCTATGTCGCTGGACTCCCACGTAGTTGACCATGGTTCGCGTCCTGGACCCAGTGGCTTAAAACTCAGGCCGGGCGCGTGTGCGTGCATGCCAAAGACCCTGAGAGGAGAATGGAGGAGAAGGGATTGTGGCATGACCATCCCCCCTGGGGGGTGATTTCTCGATTTCTCGCTTTCTGTCTCTATGTCTCTGTCTGTCTGGTGAGCGCATGCGCCCTATAGCGAAAACCTCTCCAAAAAAAAAAAAAAAAAAAAAAAGAATTTTGTGCCTATATTCATGTGAAAATAGTGGAACATGCCAAGTTTCCTTTTTTGTACTGATTTTTAAATTGTTCTACTTTAAGCTTTCTTTTCTTGTGATTTTTCTGTCTGGTTTTGATATTGTCAGACTTCATAAAATGAGTTGGAAAGTATCCTCTCATCTTTGAATTTCTGAAGAAGTTTGTGTAAAAGTGTCATAATCATTAAATGTTTTATAGAATTTACACATGCTGCAACCCAGACCTGCAGTTTACAAGAGGTTTTCAACTTTTAACATGGATTACATTGTATCTGTAGATTGTATTGGGGTAGTATGGGCATTTTTATTTTTTTTGGCACATTCATGTTTATTGCAGCTTTATTCACAATTGCTAAGACATGGAACCAATCCTAATGTTCACAAGCAGATTTATAGATTGAAAAAGTGTAGTACGTATACACTAAGGAATACTACTCAGCTGTAAAAAATCGAGACCTTGGCATTTGATAGAAAGTGGATGAATATGGAAGATTTACTGCTATGAGAAGCAAGCCAGAGTATGAAAGAGAGGCATTGTATGTTCCCACAATATATGTCAAATGTCTGCACTCTATGGCAGAAACTGAAAGATTAAAAGATATAAAGGCATAGAGAGCAACTGTGGATACTAGAGACAGTCTGGGAGGAGTGGAGGAAATGGGGAACAGGGAGAGGGAGAGAATCAAGGAGAAAAAGAAAAGCAAAATATTTACGGGGCACAAAAATGAAAAATTATCTATTGATAATGTGTATGGTAATATCTGTGACTGAACAAATATATAGCATATTTGTGCTGGGAGAATTCGTTTTGTATGTTCTAATGATATGCAGTGATTGAATGTAAAATAATAATAATAATAAAAGATATTAAGAAAAGAGGACAGGTTCTGGATATAAGGATATTTTAGGAATACCCTAATCAACAGTTAATAGATCTTTTATTGTGTCTTATAGGAACAAGGCAAACATTATCAAAGTGTATGTTTAAAATAATCTGACAAAGGTCTTTCAGAATTTGAAGTTAAAATTGTAATTGATAAAAAGATATTGTGGGCCAGGTGATGGCATGGTATTAGATAGCTAGAGTGTTATTGTGGCATAGCCATTTTTCTGGGTAATGGTGTGTAGGGAATGCTTTTTTATTTTCCTTTCTCTCGCTCTCTTTCTCTCTCTCTGTTTCTCTCCAGGGAGAACACATGCCCTATAGCAAAACCTAAAAAAATAAGGTGCGTCATTTGATTGGTTGCATGTTCTTTTTTTTTTTTCTTAGCTGTAGTAAAAACAAGGTATATCTTATAAGCGATGGTATTAGACTCAGTAAAACATGGTCTTTGATAATGTTCCAATATAGAAAATATTTTAAAGTTAATGATTACCAGTCATTTAATTAATTTCTATTTATCTTTTGTGAACTCTTTTTTTCTAGACAAAGTAGATTTTATTATAATATTTTAAACTGTATCCCCAATCTAAATATATACTAAATCCTTAAATATTTACTTTTACCTATAACTATCTATGTATTTTGTCTTTGTAATAAAATAAAATGTAATCATTGACTCCAACAAACATTAAGCAAAATCAGAGATCATCAAAGCAGAAAAGAGGAAAGGAAAAAAAGAACAAAGGCAGGCTATCTTCTTTTTTAGAGTAGATTTCATTGTTTAGACATTACCACAGAGTTTATATTCATCAACTCTTCAAAACTAACTTATGTTGAATATTATTGCTTTAACAGGAAGTGACTTCATAGATAAATACCTACACAGACATACTTGCACTGTGTTCCCAACCTGTGATAAAGATGAATTTAATGGTAAACGTAAAACCTTTTGAAACTACTTATTTTCTTTTAGAATTTTGTTCAACCTTCTCCCTCTGTCTATTATTTTATTTTATTTATTCATTTATTTTTTTGGAGAGGTTTTTGATATAGGGTGTATGTGCTCACCAGAAAGATAGAGAGAGACAGAGAGACAGGAAGTGAGAAATCATCCCCTGGGGGAATGGCCATGCTGCAATTCCTTCTTCTCCATTCTCCTCTCAGGATCTTGGGCACGCACGCACACACGCCCGGCATGAGTTTAAGCCACTGGGTCCGGGACTCGAACCACGGTCGATTACATGGGAGTCCAGCAACACAACCATTACACCAACTGCTGGCCCCGTCTTTTTTTTTTTATTTTTTGAGAATAAAGATTTCTCTCCTAAACCTGTCACAGTTATTCATTTGACTTATAATTGCTGCTCTTGGCAAGAACGTTAGTGGCTCTCTGTCAATGGAAATGCAGCGTTGGTATAGCCTTAGTCAAAGAAGCCAGAATTGGGAGTTTATTTCCAGTTTCCACCATTTAGCAACTGAATGATGTTCAGTAAACTACATAACCTTTCTGTTTCTATTTCTTCAACTGTAAGATAGGAATTAAAATAATAATCATTATATCAGTAACTAACATTTATGAACTACTTCATATTCATGAAATACTTTTCCATATCATTCTGCTTTAGTCCTTACAATAAACCCATGGAGAAAGTGCTATTATTTTTATTTTTTTTTTCCATTTTACAGATGAGGGCACTAACAAGGCATTACAGAATTAAATGAAATAATAATTATAATACACTTGATGTGGAGAGTAAGCATTCAATATGGTAATGATGATTATGTCAAGGATAATAGAACTGGTGACGGTGATAATAATAACAAAGATAAAAGTTTTAGGCATCATCATTATGCGATCATCTTAGATAAATACACATTTAACCATTAGCAGTATAACATCAACAGTTTATTTAATAAGTATTTATTGACAGCCCTTTATAGCCAGACCCTGAAGACTAAGATAAAAGACTAAAATATGATAATAGTTTCAAGGAGTTTCTAGGCAATAGAAAAGGGAAAAATATATCTAATCAAAAGAGAAAAATATTAAGAAAAGATGTGGGAGGAAAGAAAGGAAATAAGGAAGAGAGTGGAGGAGAAAAGATAAAAGGAGAAAAGAAAAGAAGGCTGGATAATCTTGTAGGAAAACACTTAGCTTCGTTTGGATTGCACAGTAGGAGGTATACTCCAATTTCTAATACATGCCATGCATCAGTGCCTGTATTCAGAAATCAGCTGCTGGGAAGACACATGTAAACACAGCAAGCATTTTTCTGAAGGATGTATGATGACGCATAGCACATGTCAAACTGGAATCTGGCTTTATGCAAAATGACTTGCTGGATCACTGGTCCTAATTCAGTGTGCCATCTTAAAAAAAAATGACTGCATATGTGTGTACAACTGATATTATGTCATGATGCTAAATTATGAAAGCTAGTGAGAAAGAGATTTTTTTTCATTCATGCTGTGACCAGTACTGATTTTTTAAATATGTTTATCTAAGGATTATGAAAAGAGTTGGGAAGGATAGGGAGAGACAGAGAAAAGGGAGGGAAGAGGGAAAAAAAAAATAAAGGCAGAAACATCATCATAGTTTCCAGCTGCTTCAAGTCCCTTAGAAAGGGCTTTGGTATACGTTCTACCAAGAAAAAAACAGGTGCATTAAATAGCTTCAAATACATTTTGTGCCAATCCAGTTAATATGTCAAAATGTTCTGCTTCAAGCAAGAAGACAGAAAAGCTTTGCTGTACCACAAAGGGGCACCTTAATCCCATCACTCCTCTGTCACCCTCCAAGGAAATAGCATTATGTAAGCATCTGATTTGCATCAAGGGGGGGGGGGGGCCTTGATTTCTGAGAAGGCTGTTTGCAATTCAATAAGCTCCAGGAACAATGTTGTCTTTCATGTGATTCCTTATGGTGCTGATGAGAGTGATCGTAATATATTTTTTCCCAATAGAGAAAACCAAGACAAAGCTGAAAATTCAAACTTTGTCTCTTTATAAATTAAAAGACACTTGAAGATTTCAGAAAGATGAGCCTTCGTATTTTCTGATCTTTAATGTGGATTATGAAGGTTTTTCCAAAAAGTCATTAGTTTGATAGAGGTGAGTTTGGATTGATGGCCCAGAAATGAAAGTTAGGACAGTTTGGAAAGTAAGAGAGGAAGAGAAAAATGGGAGGATGGAATGGGGAAAGGAGAGAGAAAGAAGGAGAGAGGCAAAGAGGAACAATGAGAGGCAGAAGACAAAGAAAATAAGAAATTGCTTAAGAAGTTGGATCTTGGCATAGAGAAGCCACTATGCCACCCTTGAGGTCAAAAGTTCTTATGAAATTCAAGTACTCATTTACCTCATTCATTCCTCCCAGATTTCTGAGTATACTGGCTATACCCTGGATCTTGTAAAGTCTGGGATTTTCTTCTACTTCCCATTTTGAATAGTTAAATAACAACCTTTTCTTTTATAGTCCTGTAAATCTTAATTCTGTTTCCATTTGAGCTGAGTTGTTAAGAAGTTAATGATTTAGAGCTGCTTCCTGCTTTGGCTTAGTTGCTCTGTGACAGAAAACAATTGAGGTAAAGCACCTCTTAATGTGAAGGGCATGGGTTGTGATGTGGCTAACAGTGTTGGAGCAATTTTAAAATACAGACATCTCTGCAAAGGTGGGAGAAATGAGTCATATTATCAGTAATAACGTGGATAAGGAAGGAAAAATAGCAAAAATAACAAGGACCTTGAGAACAGAGTCCATGCGTTTTGTAGAGATCACCAGAGTCCAGTCCTAGAAATCATGCTCCAGTATAATTTATTCAAAAACAGAACTAATGGCCCTGGTGCCTATGATGAAAATAAGAACATAACAAGGTTTCCAATTTCAAGTTCTTTAAAGTCAAGCAGAAAAATGACACAGATGAACCAAGAAAAGAAATACGAGTATTTCTAACACATAACCCTCATGCAACTTTTATATTCCAAATTATATGTACTATCTTAAAGATATATAAAAAAAAGTACACAAAATAGACTTTCTGACTTTCTCAGCTTGACCTTATTGATATTTTGAGCCTTTTTTATTGTGGTGGAGTCTGTCCTTCCATGTATTGTAGGATGATAAACAGTAACTTTGAGCTCAATGCACTAGATGCCAAAAGCAACTCACTCCCAGTTGTAATGAACTAAAATATCTCTGAGCATTAGCAGATGCTCTTTGTGGGAACAGAGAGCAGGGGCAAAATAGAAATGTCCCTGGTTGAGAAACACTGCCATAGAGCACTCAGGTTCATTGTTTTGTTTGCTCTTTAAATTTGTGCTCTATTTCCTTTGTCATCTTATATCATATATGCAGTAAAAGTGGTAAATTGCTAAGCTTCTTCTGCAAACCATTTTCTCCTTCTTCCATGGTAATATAATCTCACCTGAGAACATGGCCGTGCCATTAGACTATATATCCCAGCTTCCTCTGCAGGTAGATGTGGCCATGTGACCACATTTAGTAACTAAGTGAAGAACTAAATGGCTCTTCTATCGTTACTATTAAAATAAAGAATATACTGTTCTCTACCTTCTCTTTCCTTTCTTAAGGGCTAGAACAAGGATAGAGGTGACCTAGCTTCAACAATCCAAGAAAGATAATAGCTTAGAGGACCAGAAAACAAGAAAATAGAATTTCTTTGCTAGTGACAAATTTCATAAATTACTGTATGGATCAGAATAGCCTTAACAGCATCAACTGCCGACCTTGAGACTCAGATGAAAAGGGTAAAAGCTACTATTTTATTCAGGTCACTGTATTTCAAGGTCTCTTTATTACAGAAGCCTAGCCTTTAGATGTTAAATATATGTATAATTCCATGCACATATTTATTTCATACATATTTTGTGTTAGGCATCTCCAGAGAAACAACCAATAGACTATGCAGAAAGATAGATGCATAAAATGAGATTGATTATGAGGGATTATCTCAAATGATTGTGGAGGCTGAGAAGTTACACTATCTGCCATCTTTTGGCCCAGGAGGCTGGTGATGTAGTTCCGGTCCAAACATGGAGGTCTGAGAAAGAGGGAAGCTGAGACCAAGTCCCAGTCTGAGTCCAAAGGTCTGAGAACCATTATCATCAATATCTGAGGAAAGGAGATGCATGTCCCAGCTCCATCCGAGAGAGCAATTTCCCCTTCCTCCACCCTTTTGTTCTATTTGGACCTCAGAGAATTAGATGATGCCCTCATGTATGGGTTAGAGAGATCTTGATTCAGTCTATCAACTCAACTGCAAATCTCCTCCAAAAACACCTCCTCACAGATACACTGAGAAATGATGCATTACCAGCTATCTGGGCATCCTTTAGCCCAATCAAGTGGACACATGAAATGAATCATCACATAAACTCACACATACATACCAATAGTGTGCGAAGATATGTGTCTTGTTAGGCAAGATATTTAAGAAGAGCAAACTATTTAAGTAGACACTTGTCCATAATAAAATTTATCTTAAAAAGCTATAGGAACCTAGATAATGGAGTGATTAATTCTGTCAGTATGGCTTCTGAGCCTTAAATGATTATGTCAGAAAGATTAATAAACCCTCGAAGGATTTCCCTGTGGCTTCACAACTCCAAAGCCTCTTATCCAAAAAGAGGAAATGGTAGCTGTACAGAGGGCATCACTCTCTCAGCCATTTGGATGTTCTCTTGTGGTCAACTCACACAACTACATTCCTCTCTCACATCAAGATAATCACAAGAATTCAGGAAATGACAGGTGCCCACACAGTCAACTGACTCAACCCACTGTTAGTGTTTTGATTAAAAGAGACCATGAGGAGCCAGAAGGGGGGCATGGTAATTAAGGTGCTGGATTCCCACATGGTCGATCATGGTTTGAGTCCTGGACCAGGTGACTTCAAAATCATGCTAGGAACGTGTGTGTGTATGTGCAGTGCACAAAACCCCAGGAGGAGAATGAAGGATAATGGACTATGGTGTGGCCACATCCCCTGGGGAATGATTTCTCACTTTCTCTGTCACTGGCTCTCTCCAGTGAGCACACGTGACAATGGCTAAAACCTAAAAACATCAAATTAAAAAAATAAAAGAGCTCCATGTTTCTTTTGCCACATTTTGTGCATCTCTGAAACACTAACAGAGTTTGATGCTATTTTTAATGATTCATCATTTTCTTTGTTCTTCCATCTTTTTTTTCAAAGATTTTGATTATATATCAAGTGTTTGCCCTCTCTTCTGAATTAAATCTTGCCCCTTAAAATGTAACATTTCCATCCAGGAAAATAAACAAACATACAAAAATATATTTGAAAAGGAGTATATGATGAGCCTGCCCTCTAGCCTAGTAGTTCAAGAGAACGGGTTCTCTGGTGACTGACCACGTGTGGAGGCCCAGCCCCAGCTGCTTGAGAAACATGCCAGATGCATGTGTGTGTGTGCTCAAAATCCTAACAAGATGGAGAAATGAGTAGAGACTACTCATGACCACACCCCCACTGGAGGGTGCTTTCTCTCACTCTTTCTCTCCTTCTCTCAGTGTGTGTGTGTGTGTGTGTGTGTGTGTGTGTGTCCTTCTTTCTATCTGCTCTCTCTAGAGAGTGCACACATCCTCTGGCAATTGAAAACCAGAAGGGGTACATAATGTTTTAAATCATTTTTCTTAAATCAACTCAAACCGTCTCAATAAAATCCATGCTTATGCCCATCAAGTTGGTACTTCTGTGTAGAGATGTGATAGATATGCTTGGAAGGCAGAATCTCAGCAGGCAAAAAAGTAAGTGTCTTTTGTGGACTGGGTCATTAGCCAATTGTGCTGGTAAATGTGACAGGAGAAGAGGAATAACAGAGAGGTGCCTAGTGGCTGGTCATCACATGATCTGCCCACTATTCCATTCTGAGAAACTTCTTTAAAACACAAGTTCTTACAACACAGGGCTGAGAGCCAGTCAGTGCCTCTGCATGGTTGTGGGTCCCCTTAGCTTTGTATGTACAAGGGGTTGCCTTGCTTTCCGCCTATTCTACAGTCAGTCCAGTCTCCACCACGTTGTCCCTCCCCAGCCACATTACATATTCCACGTCTCCCACATGATGTTTCCTTTGCCTGCATTTCTTCCTACTAAACTCTTTGGCTGCTTTGAAAAACCAGCATAAGAATTACTTTTCTCTGACTAATTCCTTAGTATTCAGATTTAAGACATTCCTGTTCCAGCCCCCTGTAGCAGTCTTTAGAAACCTCTGAGATCGCGTTTTTATGCTGTGATCTTAATAATGAGTTATTTGTCTCTCCAAATGGATTATCATCTCAGGAAAGCCAAAAACATGTGCTGTTTGATTTGGTATCCCTTAAACTTGGCACAGAGAATGTACTAAATTAACATTTGATGAATGAATGGATGTGTAATGATGTATCTTATCACATTATTTCATCTTCATATTATCGAGAAAATTATGGAAAAGGTTTACAAAATGTAGACTTTAAAAAATGATATTTATGAGCAGGCCAGTGGTATAGTGTTTGGAGCTGCTCTGGATCCCACTTGGCCGACTATGATTTGAGTCCTGGACCTGATGGCTTGAAACACAAGTTGGGCATCTGTGTGCATGCCGAAAATCCTGAAAGTAGAGAGAAATGGAGGGTAAGGGATTAGGGATGACCATTCTCCATGGGGAGAGCTTTCTCACTTTCCTTCTTTATCTCTGTCTCTCTCCCTGTGTCCTTTAGAAAAATTAAAAATAATATTAATAATGATAATGTTTACTTTCAGCTTTGAAAGAATCAGTACCTTCAGTAAAATTATGTTTGTATATGTGTGTGTGTAAAATCTTTCTCTTTTTTTAAGTTTTTCTGTGTTCACAGGACGTTATTTTGAGATCAAATTTCACATCATGATTTTTTTCCAAGAGAATGTGTTATCATCTTCGTTTTCAAATATAAATAGTAGCATTTCAGGCTGGGCTGAATGGTGAGTGTTAGAAATCCTCACTCTTTGTAGTAGTAGTAAATATTTTAAAAGAACTAAAATAATGATATCCTGAGCTGTATCCGCAACTGCCATAGCCACTATTATATTTTGACAAAATACACGTGGAATTTTGGTGATGTCTTTTATAAATACCATTTTTGGGGCGGGTGTTTCAACTTAAAGGCCAGTGTTTTCCCCTGGGTTCTACTGCCAAGGCATGGTCGTCATACCATAAACCCATCTCATAATTTAGGAGTTTCATACAATTCACAGAATGTGCAAACAAAAGTCTAAGTTCCTAACATTGTAAATTTTCCAATGTGTAAACAAAAGTCTAAGTTTGTAACATTTAAAATTCTCCAAGCGGCTATCACAAAGCTATGGGACAGCAGGCCTTCTGCACCCTTTAGAATTTGCCTTTGTTACTCCATCCTCACATCCACAAGGCTAGAGAGCATTTTGCTTGAATTTTTATTTAAAAGATATAAATAATGGATGAATTTGTTGAAGGGAATAAAAAATTACATAATATCTAGCTCTTCCAAAAGTGGCATTTCAAACACAAGAGCTTATATTCAGAAGGAGAATTTTTTCATAGTATGACATGTTCGTACATGGAATGGACAAAGGAATAATTAATTTTTTAAAAGATCATAAAAATGGAAACTTAATAACACAAAAGAATGTAATTATGTGTGTCAATGACTTTGACTGTGTTTATCAGATATTAGTAGCAGAAAAGAATAGTGATACGTAGCTGGGTTTTGGATTGATATGGGGACTGTTTCTGTGGCTTCACAGTGTGTGCTGCCTTTTGAAAGTTTGGGTTTTCGTTTTTGTGTGCATATGTGTAGGTCTCTGGTTTTGCAACTTTAACAGACTTCTCTATCATGGTGCTGGCAAACTTATATAACATTAGCACAATGGGAAAAATAAAGTAAGACATTCAAATTTTCACATGAAATATCCCACAGAATTCACGAGAATTGAGAAACAGTATTGACTTTTTTTCAGAAATATCTAAGGAATTAAAAACAGCTCTATTGTCCTCGAGTTATTTAGTTGAAACTGTTTTTTTGGTATGTTAAAAGCAAAAGTAGTTCCGAGCTCTTGTGTGTGCATGCCCAAGATCCCAAGAGGAGAGTGGAGGAAAAGGGATTGCTGTGTGGCCATTCCCCAGGGAAGCGATTTCTTTCTTTCTGTATCTTTCTGTCTTTCTGGTGAGTGCACACACCCTATAGCAAAAACCTCTCCAAAAAAAAAAAAAAAAAAAAAAAAAAAGTAGTCAGGCAATTTTGGCTTTTTTTTTAGATAATCAAAAATGGGACTAAGGGAAATGCCCAAAATCCCCCAAGGAGAATGGAGGAGAAAGAATTGTGGCATGATCATTCCCCTAGAGGTTGATTTCTTGTTTTCTGTCTCTCCAGCAAGCAAACATGCCCTATAGGAAAATATTTCTAAAAAAAGAAACAAAAAACAAAAACCTAAAAGAATAATAATAATAATAATGAAACAAAACAACAATAAAAATATTCCCTCCTTAACACTGAAATCTCAAATTTGGGAACATAGTCACTAATGGTTTTTCATTTTTTGTTTTTTAAGTTTTTTGGGTTTTTTTTTTTTTTTTTTTTTTGGTCATATGTACATCCATTAGAAGAAAAACTCTAGACAAATCTGACTTAACAGAGTAATTGAACAAAGAACTACTGGTGAATCATGGCGTCCCCAGAATTGGTTTCGAAGAACTCCAAATCCAATAACATTTAAGTGCAGAAAAAAGACAGTGAGGTTCAAGAAATGTAAGCATGGTAGAGAAATAGCTGGATTGGTTACAGCTTGACGTTTTCTGTTTAAAAAGTTTAAACAGCAGGCCAAGCATGATTGACTGCAGCAGGGCTGCTCTGATTCAGTTGTTTAACACAGCAGCAGTTCGCAAACTTTTTGGCACCAGGGACCGGTTTCATGAAAGACAATTTTTCTGCAAGATCAGGGGTCAGGAAAATGGTTGGGATGATTCAAGCATCTTACATTAAGGTGTATTTTATTTCTATTTTTATTACATTGTATTAAAGAAATCATTACACAACTCACCATAATGTAGCATTTGCAATTGCTCCCCAGTGCTAGCATCACCACCTCAGCTCCACCTCAGATCATCAAGCATTAGATTCTCATAAGGACAACACAATCTAGATCCCTCGCATGTGCAGTTTACAATATGGTTGGGGCTTTTGTGAGAATCTAATGACACTGCTGATCTGACAGGATCTGTGAATGACGGGGAATGTGTGTAAATACAGGTAAAGTGTCACTTGCTTACTGCTGTGTGACCCAGTTTCAGTACTGTTTGACGGTCTCAGGGCTGCGGACCTCTGTGTTAAGGAATCAGACCCCTAAATTAGGTTATAGTTTGTTTACAAGAATTCAAGTATGCGAAAAGACCTTCTCAGGGCAATGTAGTCTGATTTAACACAACTATGACAATTTAAGCATTAAACCTATTATGCTCAAGGAGAGTATCTACAATCTTAGGGAAAATTATAAAGAAAAATAGCATACATTTTTTTCATATTGCCACATGTTGCTGCATAACCTAGAAGAATGGAGATTATTTACAAGGGTAACTTAAAGCCCCTTGTAAAAGGTAACTAGTTTTAGTTATAACACTGACACTTGGCATATGTCTTTATAAATGGCTAGTGATTCATCATTTTCTATTGAACCCATTTTTTCCTTTGAAAAAAAATTAATTCATTTCTGTTGCGAGAGAGACAGAGAAAGAAATAGGCACCCCCAACAGGAACTTTACACCATGATCCACGCCCAGCCTGAACCAGGCTCATGGACACTTGAAACATGCACAGAGAGACCATGGGATGCAAGCCCCAGGACCTTCTCATATGACCTCATATTGAGGAACACTGTGCCACTGTGGCTGGCCCCATTATTTTTTCTTGATAACTAAACCTTCCTTATTTATATAGTTTGTTAAACAATCAAATAATATATCTGAGAGAATCACTTAAAATGCTAACATTTAGGTAATGTCGACAGTATGGCATTGATTTTTATCATTAGTACTCATACTATTTTGGTAGAGGTAATACTCTTTTAAGGAGAAAAAAATAGATTTTTTTTTCTAGTAGGTCTGTTTCTGTAACTCTCATTTTCTAGCTCTACTATGACAATTCAGTTGATTAGAGGGAGGGAAGAGGCAGTGCCTAAAGGACACAGTGTGTTTTTCTGCTCATGTGGATGGCTAGAAGACCAGAGCAGATGGAACTTGCAGTAACTTAAATCACATACATGCTGATCCTAAAGATGGATTCAAAACAAGCTAAAAATGGCAAAAAGTACTAAAGAAGTTCCATGGTTTACTGTTTTGGTAAAAAGTCTCCTTGTCCTGTGACTGTTCTAATGTGAAAAAGGTTGCAGAACACACGGACGTTGCGAGGTCACCGAGGTTAGGAGCACTGTGTTCTGCTGTGACTTGCTGTGTGGTCTACAGGAAAGATATTTAAACTTCAGGGTTTCTACCTTCCCATGTATGGAAAAGTAATAATGGCTTTTAAATATTTCTCAGAGTGTTACAGTAATTAATTCCTCTAAAATGCTTTGAAATAAGCATCAAAGAGATTCACTTATGTGCTTCAGCTTTTGATTTTATTTGTTAATGAGGGAGAACGCATTTTGCATGGGAGAAAAATGAATTCTTTACAATGATAAAATTGTGTGCATTATATTAAATTCATTTATACCTTTTTCTTTAAGATCATAACAGAAACTGGAAAGGCTCCTTCTATTTTACTTGGAAGTCCTCAGAGATGGGCACAGAAATGGTGACCTTCATACTTGTAGCCACCACCACCCTTAGCTAAATATCTAGCATTACAGATTCAGATTATGCTATAATGTATTTTTGGGAACTTTTCATGTAAAAAGGCTTTTCTTGTATCAATTTGGGTTGACATTATTCAATTGACTAAAATGGGTTTGTCCGTAAAGATTGTTTTTAAAGAACTATTTATTTATTTAAATATTTAAATTATTTATTTATTTGATTCCATTGAGTATTACTATTTTTTTTTTAAATTTTGAACAGGGAAAAACAAAAAGAGAGAGAAAGAGAAAGCGAAAAAGTAAGCCTCCAGTTCCAGGACTCAAATTGCAGTTGTCCATGTGGGAATCCAGAGCTTTTAACCACCACAGCACCTGCCGGGCCCTACTGAAGATATTTTTTAAAAAGACTAAAACAGAAAATTCATACTGGCCTCAACAATGAAGGGCATTCGTTGGCTTATTTAATGGGAAAGTTCAGAGGTGATGGCATCAATCACCTTTCAGTAGGCTGTGCTGTAGAAAGAAATCCGAAATTGCAATGGCTTATAATAAATTTTAGATGTCAATAGAGGTCACTGCTCTGCTCTGTCTTCTTGAGAATACAGGCTGCAGGAGCCGCCACTCTCTAAGATATTTCAGGGCATAATACAAAGTAAAACGTGAAGTTTTTGGTGAAAACATTGGAACTGGCTTTTGAAGTGTCTTCTCTAAAGTCCCATGCATTTTTTTTTTTTAAAACTCACAATGATTGGCCCAGGCAAGTCGCATGGTAAAGACTGATGTCAATGCAGTGGGTAAGTATAATTATTAGAGAAAGAAGCAATAAATATCCTGAAACAATAATGCAATCTACCATGTGAAGTTTAAATACAATTTGATTAGGGCCCAACTCCATTTCCCTCTGAGTCTCAGTCCTACTCCATTTACCAGCTTTGATTTCAGATCAGCTTTCTTTATGGTAGCAAACTGACAGTCATTCCAAGCCTCATATCCAGAACTCATCCATCACAAGAAGAAAATTCATTTCCCAATCATCAGAAACTTTTAAGTACCATTTTTATTAGGCCCATTTGGGTTACATGTTCAAAGCACAAATCATCATCATGGTTAGGGATGGCCAATCATTGATTGTCCGAGAGGATCAAGATCGTCCTGAGAGACTCAGACCAACACGATTTACCTGGATCTGGGTTGAGGTCTATCCCTCTTAAATCATATTGTGGCAGCGGTGAAAGAAAGTCAGAGAAGCTATCCCAGGTTGAGAGACCTTTGCTTCACCTTGTACTTGGTCGGGTAATTATCACACCACTCCTTCATGAGGTCCCATTGCCCTGCTTGCTCTCAAGTTCTGTGATACAACCGTATATTGTTATCAAAATATCCTTATGAGTGCTTAGTTTGAAAAAAGTCTTATGTTGCTTACAACCTAAAGTGTTTTATTTGGTAAAGAAATACAGAATATAAATGGTTCCTGGCTTATAATGGTTAGACTTATGATTATTCCATTGTATAATGGAGCAAAAGTGATACGCATTCAAGTAGAAAGCTTATTGATCCCATACAACTATTACATTTTCCACTTTCAGTACAGTAGTCAATAAATTCCATGAGCTATTCAACACTTTACTGTAAAATAGGCTTTGTGTTAGCTGGTTTTGCTAATATGAGTGTTCTGAGTATATTTAAGGTAGGCTGGGCTAAGCTACGATGTTTGGTAGGTTAGGTGTATTAAATTATTAAACGCACTTTTTACTTAAATGATACTTCCAGCTTATGATGGGCTTATTAAGGATGGAGCTAATCTTCATATGTAAAGGTCTTACCTGGGGTAAGGCTATGACTAATTAACATGGGCATTTTATAAAGTCTTTATAATGATTTAAAGATGATAGGGATTAAAGTTTGAGGAATTAGAAAATAGTTGTAGAGAATGTGGTATTTGATTTTAATTTTAGCATCTGGATAGAATTTCCACCTAGGAAATATCTAGGAGAGAATTAGACAAGCATTCGAGAATTGCAAAATTACGTCCAGCAAAGGTACAACGGTGGAAATGAAAACAAAACATGCTCAGAAAATGGAACTAGGCAAGTTGGTACTGTGAAATATCTTACTCACGTCTACCTCTATATTTCAGCCTCTTTCATACCCAAGTCTGTAAAGGCCCTTTGACCTCCTCAGCCAGGTTGTAGATAACTATTACCGAGATTCCACTCCAGCCTCCTCAGATTAGGCAGCAGAAGAGCCTACAGTTCACTTTTCAGAGATGCTTGCATATTTCGACAAGGCATTTTACATACATTATCTATTTTACCTTGCTGTTATCCATCTTACTTATATGTTAATATTTCATTATTTCTAACATGCTATGAGCATGAATAAAAAGTATAAATACCTTTATTCAAAATGTGCATAATTACATTTTCTGCTGACTTAAGAGAAAAAATAACTTTCTAAATGGAATTAATTTTATTCCCAAATAGGCAATTAATAATGTATATTATGTACATTACATAGAGTATTCTTCATTTAGAGAATGACACAAAATTCATTTTTTTCTAATTAAATTGTGCTTTGTCCAAAAGTGTGCGTGCATTATTTATTGCTGAGCTTGACTTCAAGAATGAAAAAAATTAAAAACCCTCACCACTGCAGAACTAGTTTTGGTCTCTCTAATAAGATTTTTTTTTTTTCAAGAGATTTTTGTTACAGGGTGCATGCACTCACTGTAGAGACAGAGCCAGAGAGACAGAAAGGAAGAAATCATCCCCCCCATGGGGAATGGCACACCGCAATCCCTTCTCCTCCATTCTCCTTTCAGGATCTTGGACATGCATCCACACACATCCAGTGTGAGTTTAAGCCACCAGGTCCGGTCTCAAACTGTGGTCAACTGTGTGGGAGTTCAGCGACATAGCCATTATTCCACCTGCTGGTCCCATTCATGTTCTTTCTTTATATACTTAACATCAGCTGGAAACATGGGAGCCAACTCATTCTGAAGATCACTTCCTCATCAAAATATCAAATGCAATACTTTCTCAAATCCCAGTACAGAATATATTGTTTCAGTTGCTTGTATTCAGAGTCTCCTTGTTTCTGACCTTTATAATGAATGTTTCATTCTTCTGTTTGAAATCTATTTCTCATGGTTTGCTGGTAATCTGAAAGACTTTGCATAGTAAATGGGACATGTTGAGCTTCTAATGTGAAACATCAGGTCAAAATCTTTGAAAATAGGCATGATAATCACTGATAAAAATGAGTTAAGGATAATAAGAGCTAAGTTTCTTTAATAAAAACAGCACATTTTATGTTCTTAGACTGGAATTTGCTATTGCCATTCTTGGTTTGTTTGTGTATTTGCTGGGATTTTTTAACCTACCATCAAGTATTCAGTTATGTTGTAACTATTGCATTGGCTGGTGGAGAACAAAGTGAATTTCTAGTATAATTTTGACAATTAAGAGAACTGAAAAACAAAGTACACAGAGAATCTGGTTCATGTAAGTTCTACCTGTAGAGAAGTTAATGCCCCAGGCATTTCTGCATCATGATAAAAATATCCATAGAGTTTTGTTTTGTAGAGAATTCTGCAGAAGAGCCTATGTTTACATTTTTTATAAATGCTTTCATATTCCAACAAGGCATTTTAAATACTTGCACGTTACAATGAGACATTTTGTTGTTTTTAATTCTTAATGACAATAAATATCTACTTTTGTCTTCACAATAATATGACAGATTCATATAAAAATCAACAGTCTTTTAATCAATATAGCACTACCTGTCCTATATCAGTCTGGTCTTAAAAAAAAAAAAGAATATTTAAAGATTATTTAAATAAAAATAAATAAGTTTGGGATATTTATTTAGTTGTGTAAACTTTTGATTTGTATCACAATTACCTCAGAAGTAATTGGTTTTTATTTCAGTTCAGATCCCATCACTCAGAACTACCAAATGAAAATATAAAGTGGAATGACGTAGTAAAGTAATTTCTTACTGGACATCCTGAATGATACTTGGCAATACAATGGAGCAAAAAACCTGAGATAGATGGAATTTTATTTACTAGTTTAGAAGTGAAAAAGGAGATTCCCAAATTGAAATTTCAATTCCCTGAAATATTGCTGGAAAAAAATTATTTGCAACAAAGAAGAAGATGATTTGAGGTTGGTCCCATAGCCTAGTGGTTGAGGTAGTCAGAGCTTCCACATGGCTGACTGAGGTTCAAATCCCAGCCCCAGTGATTTGAGGAACATGCTGGGCACATGTGCACATGTGCCCAGGGTCCCAAAAGGATGGAGAAATGGAGGAGGGATGGCTATGTGACCGCAACTCACTAGGCAGTGTCTTCTCTCTCTCTCTGGCTAATGTATATGCCCTTTTGCAATTTAAAATACAGAAGTTAATTTGTGTTTTTATTTTAAAAACTGAAAATATCTATAGAAAGCATACAATAATATGGACTTAGGGGGAAAAGCGATCTTGTAAAAACTCTTTAAAGTGATAAAAAGAAATCATAGGTACATCTCAAAAAAAATCTTAATTTAGATGCCTGTATTTCTCCACAGAACACCGTAAATATTAATGGTGCTCTTTAATGCAAATGGCTCAATATTTTATGCAGAATCCTCTAGTATAACTCCCTGTCATCCAGTCTTTGCTCCTACTCCACACTAACTACTATGAACTCTTCTAAGGATTAAATGAGATAATAGATACACATCTCTTTACAAAAGATCACATCCTAAGCAAATTTAACTTGTTATATTCATGGCAGGCCATTGCTAAGTACCTTCTAAAGGACAAACTTAGCAAATACTGCTTATATCATGACTTTGCTTTTAGATAACTCTTAGGATAATGGTAAGCATATACAACATTTAAAATGGGAGGGATTATCAAATAAATGTCCTCTTTGGTGCATGATTACTTCAATCACCAATTTCTTGGATTTGTTTTTTTTTTTTTTTTTTTCCAGTTGAAGTGGCTGGCTTTGCAAACTGTGCTCTGGGTGTAGATATACCATACTTTGAATACAGGTAGAAGTAGCTTTGAACACAGGTAGAAGTATTGGTTTCCAGGAAAATTGTTGACACCCATCTTTTATTATTGGCAGTACTGAAAACTTATTTCATTGGGAAGCCTCCAACAATGGCTACCCTTTGGACTGCTGCTTAGAGAGTGGTTACTTTGGAGCATCTGTTTTGTAGATATCCTCTGGCACACTGATTTTTATTGCTGTTGGTGTTTTGTTTTTGTTGTTGTTGTTTGTATTTTTGAATTTTTTTTTTTTTTGCCTTTCAATTTGTTAATATCTACCCTAGAATTCATTCAAGTACTTTTCCACCCACTCAAAATAATATTGTGCATTCCTCATCCCCCAATCTCCTCCTCCATCCCAGCCTGGCATTTCACTCCTCAGAGAAAGCTTAACGCCATCTGCAAACTGGGAAATTCAATTTAGACAAGTTGAGAAAATTTGAAACATAATTGAACTTAGCTATTTGTGGTAGAATCCAACTCTTAACCCTTTTATACCTCTCTTTGTATAAAAGCTTTGGAAACCTGAAGTAATATACTTTTTAAACAGGTTATACTGTTAAGCAATCAAGTCTGTATGCTTTGACTTTATTTGTGTTTTATTTTATTTTATTTTTTTGGGGGGAGAGGTTTTTTGCTATAGGGCGCATACGCTTGCCAGAGAGACAGAGAGAGACAGAGAGATAGAAAGCAAGAAATCACCGCCCTAGAGGGGATGACCACACCGCAATCCCATCTCCTCCATTCTTGTCTCAGGATCTTGGGCATGCACGCACCCGACGTGAGTTTAAGCCACTGAATCCAGGACTCGAACTGCGGTTGGCTACATGGGAGTTCAGCGACATAGCATTACACTAACCGCTCATCCCAAATGTATTTGTTTTTAAAGTAATTTTAACACACTTAATACTTTCAAAGTATTTGAAACTAAAACCACCACATATTGGAAATTTATTTAAATTGTTTAAAGAACAATGCCCCATGTTCTAATTCAGCACTACGACAACTAGGAAGGAAGCTATGATAATTGCTACTTCGTTTTACTACTGAGGAAGTAGATTAGTAATGAGGATAAATTCTTTACCAGGGCACACAATTCTAGTAAGACATGGAGCAATAATTTGAATCTATCATCCAAATATTTAGTTAAAATTAGCATGACTGTAAGTACAGTTTTAAAAATCAGGTTTGTTTTACAACAGCAATGCATATTCATTGTAAACATTCAAATAGCATGGGAATGCATAACATTTAAAAAAAAGT
Organism: Tupaia tana; assembly: GCA_026018925.1. Classification (NCBI taxonomy): domain Eukaryota; kingdom Metazoa; phylum Chordata; class Mammalia; order Scandentia; family Tupaiidae; genus Tupaia; species Tupaia tana. The sequence continues at coordinate 195,956,882 of JAKSZU010000006.1, read as the reverse complement.
GAAAATTCTGTTTGACACACACAAAACTTTAAGATAGTAATTTAGGTGACTGTTGAAGTCATATAGCTTTGGCATTTATTTTTGTAATTTACTGAGTTGTTTAGAAAAATAGACCATCTTGACTCTTACAGACAAATAGGAAAGGGAGGGTACAATCTTGTGTTTTTGTTTATGTATATGTGTGCATAGGCACACACAGATGTGAGTTACAAAAAAAAAAACTAGTAGAGTTGAAACCATCTTAATCATTGACACATGTTTTCAAGTTCAAATATAGTCTCAGAGATGGTAAGAAAGATTTTATGTTAAAGCCCACATAAAAATGAACTAACCTGGCAGCAGAAATCAATATGTTGGTGGTCTACCATGTGTTAAAATTATACAACACTTTTGGAGTGTCTTAACAATGATTATAGTTAAAAATATTAAATTGCTGGCAAATGTCAATGGACTTCTCAAAATACCCTTCAGAACTATGGTTTCTTAGAAAACAGTTTGAAAAATCACCTCTCAAAACACAATTCAATCCCTTTAAGAATGTAATTTTTTCTTTATTTTAAAGTTTATTTTATTTATTCCATGAGCAAGAAAGACAAACAGAGAAAGAGAGAGAAATAGAGGAGAGAGACAGAGAGCACCCAATGATCTTGACACCACGATCTCTCTCACCACCTTTAACCAGATAATGGGCACACACATTCCCAGTAAATTCAGTTGGGTATGGGGGCTTGAATTAGAAATCTTCCCACGTGAGTTTGCCTTGCTATACAACCGTCTGGCCCCAAGAGTTGTAATTCTTTGTAACCTCTGCTAACATGTAGAACTTCATATCAGATTGCTGGCAAGCATCAGAAAAATCAAATGCACACAGAATCACACAGACACACTCTTACTCTTCTAAATAATTTGTACCCAATACATACTCTAAATGTATTTGACATATATCAAATATATGTTAATTCTAGGGTTGTAGAGGGAAATTCCTAAGCTAATGGCTCATGATGGGCCATACCAAATTTACAAATATTGTATGAGATAGATAATTTGTATACAAAGAGACTGTGACTAAAGTTGAAAGCAAATAGCACACAAATTATGTGGATGCGGTGAGGGTTAGGGTTAGTGTTTAATATTTGAATCCTTGATAACAATACCCAAAGTCTTTGAACGTATTTTTTTCCTGTAAATACATTTTCTTAGTGGAAGAGAGTGTTCAGTTTGTATGCTACCTTCAGCGTACACACACACACACACACACACCCCTTGATTATTTTAGGGGAGGTCCAGTCTTAAAAATTATAAACTTAGATTCAATGAAAAGCAGATTTTCTTATAAGTTTATTTGTTTTATTCTTCCGTGGTTTAAATTTAAAACTATAAATAAGCCCTTGAACCAAGCTTCTAAGCAATTTTGCCACATGTTTAAGTAAGATCTGGTGAAGAAGCTACAAAATATAAAAGAAAAACCAACTTCCTCATTTTATTTTTTTAATGTTGGCCCCACAACCATTGAGGAATTTAATTATCTCCTTTGAATGCTGTTGTGTTTTTCTGGTTACATTTAATTCAGCTTTCATTATTCATTTCTGTGGCTGCACAGGATGAACTGCAAAACTGCAAAACACCAGGCACATAAGGAACTAATTTCACGTGGGTCCCAGTTAAGAATGAAGGAGGGTGTTGGTTCTGTGCCATATACTAAATGAAAGGGCAACATATAGTTTTGCCTTTGTGCTCGTTAACATATCACCTAAAATAATCCTTCCAGTGAGGGTTCTCAACATGGGTCCTCCAGCTCACTGGCATTTTGTAAAAACCCTCCCTAGCAAGCTACGCAATAGCACAAAATAGAAGTCACGGTGGGGAAAAGACTGCTTTTTAAAACACTACTTGCCCTATAGAGACGTTAACTTCAAAATCTGTGGGAAGACTTATTTTTAAATGCCATCTAAGGCTTTTAATTTAATTTAATTTTTTAGCATTGCCAAACAATCTATAGGAGATCTAAGGAATCTACTTTTTTTTTATTTTTTTAAGAATTATTTTATTTACCTTTATTTATTTGTTTTAATTTGGCCAGAGAGGGACAGAGTGAGAGAGAGAGAGAGAGAGAGAGAGAGAGAGAGAGAGAGATAGGGAAAGTAAGAAAGCAAGCCACCAGGTCTGGTACTCAAACCACAGTCGGCCATGAAGGAGTCCAGCACCCTTCACCACCACACCACCTGCTGGCCTCAAAGTCTTTACTCTTTAAATGTAGTCTGTGAAGATTTGGGGTGATTCTGATAGCTTTGTATATACAGCTGACTTCACATCACAAGTTTTGACAACACTATCAGAGGGAAATAGAAATCCATGGTTCCTTTTATAAAGTTCTCTAAGTCAGGGCCAGTGCCATGGCCTGGTGGCTAAGGGAGCCGGATTCCACTAGACAACTACTGTTCAAGTCCCAGCTCTGGCACCTTGAAAAACACACTGGGCATGTATGCATGTGCCCCGAATCTTGATAAGGTAGAGAAATGGAGGAGAAGGGATTGTGGTATGACCACACCCTATTGAGGAGTGCTTTTCACTTTGGTTCCCACATTGTAAAAAAGAAATTTTGTGCATTTTCACTAAAATTCTGAACTTATTTTTATAATCTCCTGTCCCTTCTTGATTAACAAATTAATGAATTTCATGGATTCATATATAAGCATAAATAATTTTTTTGAAGATGAGTCAATTCATGGAGTGTTATTTTATAGGTGAATTTAACTCCAATGACAAGGGACTACATGGAATTAAGTACAAATAATTTTCTCTCTCTCAATTTTTTTTGTTGTTTTATTTATTTTTTATATTTTAACTATAGGGCACTTGTTGGAGAGACACAAAGAGAGGACAAATTAGAAAGCATCCTCTAGGGTAGGTCATCATACTACAGGCCCATCTCCTCCATTCTCCTCTCTGGATTTTGAGCACACACATGCACCCAGTGAGTTTTTCAGGCTTCTGGATCTGGGACTTGAACAGCACAGTTGACCATGTGGGAAACAGCTGTCTTAACTAACATGCTACCAGCTGGCCTAGAATTAATAAATATTTTAAACACAGTTTATCTTACGAAGCAGAATGTAATGAGATTTCTGTGCACTTTGTATCATTTGTCATAATGAGAAGATTTACAGATCTTTCTCAACAACTGGGTTTTAAGAAATCTTCTGATACATGAAGAGTAGTCCAAGTTCTATGAAATGCCAGCAATTAAGGTTTATAAGAATATCAAATGTTTGTGCTAAATAGATGATCTTCCACATTGCCCACAATTCTTAAAATAAATGGTGACTAAAAAAACAGTGATGAGGAAGTCACCTGGGTTCTAATTTCAAAGCAGAGCTCAGCCCAGTGTTCTTGTGGTATGCACTAAGCTGTGAAGCAGCTGTTTCTCTGGGCTGTTTCCTGCTCTTGTAAGGGCAGGATGAAGAACTCCCCAGAACTGCCACCATACTGCTGACAGCACGACCAAGCAGAACCCAAAGAGAGGAAAAATGAGAAACCACAGAGAATGAGAACCCTCACCTAATCAAGGCCATGAAGAGACAACCTACTTGGTTGCATTAACTCAAAGAGAGAGAAGCAGTACACCCTCCAACAGTTGTGTGTGTGTTACGTATGAAACACACCAGTTAGTCCAGGACATTTGCATTTAGAGTAACTGTCCTTTTTGTCTCTCTACTCATACTAGTCATTCCAGGCCACTGCATTTCTATACATTTCCATGTTAGCTTTTTCACTTGTAGTTAGGGGGCCTTATACTCTTCCTGAAATTGGTAGGGTTCAGCAGAAATCCTACATCAAACCTTCCCCTTTTGGGGGCAGATAGTGCTTGGTATATTCTCTTTTATTATACATCACTATTATATATATATATATATATATATATATACACACACACACACACACACACACACACACATATATATAATTTTCTTCCAGGCTTGAAAGACAAAGAGTATATTTTGTTCTGATTTCAAAAGATCCTGTTTCCTGGCAGAATTTATAGATAAAATTTAGGGCATTGTAGACCTCCAAGATGTCAAATTTAGCTAACAAGATCGGGATCTATGATTTGGACTCAACTGTTAGAAATTAGGGTGGCAAAGTCAAAAATTATGCAATTTTTACATAAATATAGATTGAGCTAAATACTTAGGGAGCTTTCTCAATACAAAGATTCAAGTTTTCTTTACTTCTGGAATACTGATTGATTTATTTGTCTGTCTTGATACTAATAGTATATACTAGATTACTTCATCTTTATATAAGTCTACAAATCAGGTGATACTACTATTTCTCCAATATTTTTATTTTTCAAGATTGATTTGGAAATTCTAGGTCTTTTTTGCATTCCCTATTAATATTTTTAAAGAATTATTTATTTTGGGACCAGCAGTTGGCATAATGGCTACATCACTGGACTCCCATGTAGTCTACTACAGTTCAAGTCCTGGACCCAGCAGCTTAAACTCATGCCAGGCGTGTGTGCATGCGTGCCCAAGATCCCAAGGGGGGAATGGAGGAGAAGGGATTGCGGCATGCCCATCCTCCCTGGGGGGTGATTTCTTGCTTTCTGTCTCTCTGTCTCTGTCTTTATGGTGAGTGCATAGCAAAAACCTCTCAAAAAAATTAAAAGAATTATTTATTTAATTTTATTCATTATTATTGTTCTTTTAATTTTGCTATAGGACACATGTGCGCACCAGAGAGAGTGAGAGAGAAAGAGGGAAGTGAGAAAACAAGCCTCTAGGTCCAGGACTTGAACCACTGTTGACCATGTAGGAGTCCAGTGTTTTAATGACTATGTCACCTGCTGGCCCCTCCTGTGAATTTTAAAATCAGTTTTCAATGTCTAAAAAAGAAAAAAAATGCCTGCTGAGATTTTGATAGGGATCATTTAAATTGGGGGAGAATTAACATTGTAACAATAATGGGTCTTCCAAGTCAGTTATAACAAATACTGAGTTTTGAAGGGAGAGAAGATAAAACTTTGTGCTTTCATCAGTTCTCTTTCCTGGAAACTCTATTTATGGTCTTAATTTTTTTCCCTCAACTTAGACTTTGTTACCAGTGAAACTAAGTCCAGCAGCTTCTTCTGGTGGTCAATGAAATGAGAAGCAGATGCTGGAGAAGGGAAAACTCTAGTGAAAGCATTAGTTTCCCGTTAATATAATAGAGCAGACTTATAAATAATGAATTGTACGGAGGCAGGAGGCCATTCTGCTTTCCTTGATCAATACGGTATCCCACTTCTTCATGGAGCATTGCTAAAAGTGATGCTCTTTGACTCCCAAGAAAGAATTTGTCAAGAGGTACCAAGACTCACAGTTATGAAACTGAGTGCATAGACTCTATTACTTGAAATTTAAGAACCAAGATGGTGGGGGCAGGGAATACAAGCATCCCATTTTCCCATTTTTTTTTTAAGCATCTATTGATTTAATACTATCTTTTTGTGTGAAGAAAATAAACACAAAAAGATTTCTTTATTATTATTATTATTATTATTATTATTATTTTCTTCATAGTGGAGCACATGTACACATGAGAGAGAAAGAGAGGACCATCTGTAGGGTCTGATCACACCTTGATCTCTTTACTCCAGTCTTCTGCCCATCAGAGCTGGGACCTGGCTGATGATTTGACAGCAGTTGCCATATGGGATCTGGCTTCTCGTAAGGATTGTATTAGCACTGTATGACAAAGCTGGCCCCAGAAGGGCATTTCTGCTTGATATATGAAGAGGGATAACAGTTTATATTTTGTGCTCACTGTATATGTGACTTATTTAACAAACTTTCTACATCAATTTTTAACTTGGATTTTCAACTCACATGTTGCTTAATATTTACTGGCAAAATAAAAAGGCTTCCAACTTGGTTTTAATATGGAAGGCTTGGATATGTAATCAATATTAAATGAATATTAAAAACATATTTATCCAGAATGAAAAATATGAGGTATGACACAGAAGGAAATATAGTTTTTCCCTATTTATTATTTAAAGATATTCAGTAGTAGTGCAGCCTACTGAGTGTTTAGAATAATGACATTTTCCCAATTATTTTTGCATATTAAACCACAAGGAATGGTCTAGAATTCAACCTGTTGGCTGTTGCCATACAATCTTATATTTCTCAACAAAACAAAACATCTTTCTTTTTAACATCTTTCTTTTCTGTCTGTGATTTTAATGTAAGGCATGTTCTAAAATTCCTGGGGAAAAGATTTTCACTGGAAAGCTGATTATACATCCAGATCCTCAAAAGTATGTTTTAAGTTAAGAAATTTATGATTAAGGAATTAACATCTTAGAACATGCAATGATCAATTTTAAGAGGCAACTTGGATAAGTTATAGTATCAAGTTATTCAATTAAACACTAATCTTGGTGTTGCTGTGTAGGTATTTGGTAAATATGATTAAATATGTACAATCAGCTGACTTAAGTAAAGGAGATTATTCTCCATAATTGGGTGGGCCTGATCCAATCAGTTGAAAGGCTTTAAAATGGCTGATATTTTCTTGTAAAAGAAGAAATTCTACCTGTGTACGGCAGCTTTAGCTCCTGCTGGAGTTTCCAGCCCACCCTGGAATTGTCTCAGACTTGTCTACCTAACCCCCATGATAAACCAATTACTTGGACTAAACCACACCCACACCCATACCTGCCTCCTAGACACAATTACTTCACACAATTATTTCTCAACAGAAGGAAATAAATACATTTCACAATTAAACACTAAATGTCCTAACTACAAACACACATATACAGTGTATGCAATGTATAATGTAGTGTATGTGTGTGTGTGCATTGGTTGTTTCTCTGTAGAACTCTTGCTAACCCAGAACGCTTACTATGGATTATTGAACTCTTCCTCAAAGACACTTCTGGATGATCCTGAAGTCTGTACCCTATCCTTGTCATTATCTACCATAAATTTTGTTTATTTTTACAAGAGAATTCATGACAATCTACAATTAATTTTTTCTCACCATATTTCAACATTATTGAAATAAATTTTGCTGAACTTAGGCACCCAGTTTCATTTTCTGATATATCTCTCAGGCATACCACAATGCCTGGCTCATAGAAGGTGCTCAGTTTGTTGAATAAATGCAAAATAAATGGGTTATCTCAGTAATTCCTCATAAGCCCTCGTAATATGAGAACTATTATCCTCATTTTACACACCTCAGAAAAAGTAAATGGTTTGCTTCCAATCACACAGCTAGTAAGTGTTTAAATGCAAATAGTCCTATATATAATACTTATTTTTTTCTTTATATTCCATTGGCATTCTTTACATTCTAAAGGCATTTTATTGAACTTAGTACCTACAATGTATCAGGCTTTTTATTAAGCATTGTATAGAGCACAAAAAGGAATCATACTTGGTATGATCAGAGATAGTCAGACAAATGATTCTATTCATCAGTCATGCGGACACCTGTAGAAATAGCAATTGTATGGCAGGTCATCCTGCCTGAGAGACTGGGAACAGGCCTCTGAGAGAAGGAAATATCTCTGGTGGGCCTTGAGTTGCAGGAAGGATATTGCAAAGATCAGTTTAAACACAAGGGACAACACTAGCAAAGACACTAGCATTTGCAGGTTATGAATGTCTGAAAAATAATGAAAACACAAGTCATTTTAGAGTGTGAGATACGTATGTGGTGAGGGAATAGATAGAACATTATGTGTAAAGTGGACATGAAGTCCACTTAATCCTACATGTAGTGTGGAAATCATTGTTGGTCATTTTTCATGTTCTTTTCCCTACTGAAAATGTAAATTCATTTAAAGATTTTTAACAAAGCTCATCTTTGAAGGGGAGAAATTGATAACTATCCCTGGGGGGAAAGAAAATGTTCATGGGACTATTTTAGCATGTTTATTATGATATTGTGGCAAAAACAGATACCAAGATAAGATGAAATGTGCATGGATTATATTAGGAACCACAGCCACAAGAGAAAATGAGAAGAGAATGGACAGAGACTGGAATACTGAAGAACTCCATAGAAGGTCTGAGCCCCGGTGAGGGAGAGAGGGAAGGGAGAATGAATAAATGTATCCTAAACTGCCCTGCAACCTAAGGAATGTCCAGCAAGACCAGAAGGAGTCCTTGTGGGAAAGTTGTCCATTGGGAGGTTTCAGTTCTTCGAGGAAGACCTGCCTTTGCCTACTCTGGCCAGTAATTGACTGGCTGTGACCTGTAGGAAGCATACACACTGGCACCTGGGACCATTGATCACTGGTGCTGCCTATCCTTGGAGATTATTGCGGTACAGTCTTTACTTACACACTTTAGGTATTCTGTGCCTTGCAGAATTAGATCACTCCTCCCCTCCCCCCAAATTTGGGCTTGAGGCTGTAGTCATATTGAAAACAATTGTTTCCTTTGGGGAGTAGTGAATGACGTTTTGTGCAATTATTTTTCAACACAAAGATAATAAGTATATTGCACAAAGAGATATAAAGTCTTCTATCTGTGAAAACTGAGCATGAGTTTCCATTTATTAGTAATTGCCTACAACTGAAGATACCTCTCTCCCTTCCATTTTAAAAGAAAGATAAGACCTGGCACATAGCAGTCTATGGGAGGGGAAACAAGAGACATGGGAAAGAGAATGAATATTTTTTAAAGGTCATGCCCTTATCAATCTTGGTCATTAGTCTCTATTTTGATGCCCATTTTACTAAAGTATAAAATGAAGCTTTGTGACCCTCCTTTGTCTACAGTGGGCCACAGTCATCAAAGGCTATATTCCTTGCTGTGTCTTATACTATTGAAGATCCTTGGTGTGAAGGAAGGAAGAAAGGGTAGAGGACGAGATTATTAGTGAGTCACAAGACAGAATTTCACTTTCTTCTTATCCCCTCCAGTTCAGTGCTGCTTCCCTTTAGCTGGCCGTTTAGTTATGGAGGTCATGACACAGCACACTGGGGAACAAATATAATAATAGGAATTGGGTGAGGCAACATCCAGGAAGTAAGAGGATGAAGAAGCTGTTCCCACACAGCCACTGACCAAACCAGGAGGAGATAAGCTGTCTTGTCCTCCTCCTTTGAGACTGATGTAAATGGATTAGAGAGCCTATCCCTTTCAGATTTGTTTCCACAGCTATTACTTTTTGTGAATCTTCTATGATAGATTCTAAGGTTTGTTTATGACTTAGTATTTCATTGGTTCATATCAGTACAACTTGACCTTCACCTTTGTCATTCATTCATTGGACAAATTCTTACTGCTTACTGCCTATGAGCAGGTACTGTGCTAGGTGCTGGGACAGAGCAGTAAGTGCGCCATCCATGGTCCCTACTCTCATAGCATCTATTCAAGGGGCAGTGTAAAAGCCACACCTGCCTAGATAGCATATTTTGCATATTTTGCATATTTTGCATTTTACATGTGTATTCTTAGAGAATCCTAAGAAGCTTTCCTACTTTTCAGTATTCTGACATTCTCCCTACTCCTACACATATGCATGCATGCACTCACAACTTATTCGATAAACAGGTAACAAAATTGTCTTTCTCGGGACTAGCAGATAGTGTAATGGTTACGTTGCTAGACTCCCACGTAGTCAATCGTAGTTCAAGTCCTGGACCCAGTGACTTAAAACACACCAGACATGTGTGCGTGTGTGCCCAAAATCCTGAGAGGAGACTGGAGGAGAAGAGATTGTGGAATGGTCAAACCCCATAAGGGGTGAGTTCTTGCTTTCTGTCTCTCTTTGATGAGTGCGTGTATCCTATAGCAAAAATCTCTCTCTAAAAAAAAAAAAAAAAAAATAGTGTTTCTCACTGTATCTGATTGTGACCATAAAAACCATCCATTTAACTCCAGACTCCATAGCATAGGCTACAAGTGCTCTATGTGGCTGTGGTATGAGATTCCAGACTCCTCTCTGCCTACTTCCCCACCTACTTTATACACCAGCCACCTAGAGATGCTCCAGTTTCTCTTACGCTATTCCAAGAGAGCATGCTGCTCCCTTTACATGGAGTGCTTTGATTTCCTTTTTCATCAGGCTAACTCCTACTCACCTACTATGACTTAATTCAAATGTTTCTTTGTCTAAGAAGCTTTCACCCTCTTCTCTTGGAAGTTGGTCATCTCTCCTTTATTGTCATAATGCTTCATATTTGATATGGCAAATATAATATTGTATTATAATTGTATGTTTACTTAATTAAGTTTCACCTTTTATTCCATGAGCTTCCCTAAGAGTCTGTGTCTTCTTATTTTAGAACTTTCAGTGCCTAGCAAAGTTTCTGAAACCTGGTAGGAGATAAGTAAATGACTAATTGAATTGATTTAATTTGAATTAAGACTATGGTTATGAAAACATGGTTTTGATGGTTTATGATGAGCATTAATCTCCATTCAGAATGCTTTTTTGTTTGCTTGTTTTTTGTTATAGAACATGTGTACTTGTCAGACAGAGATAGAGAAATCAACTGGGGTATGGCCACACTGCAGTCCCCTCTTCTCTGTTCTCCTCCTGGGATTTTGGGCATGTAAGCATATGCACTTGGTGTGATTTTTAAGCCACCAGGTCCAGGACATGAACCATGTTTGGCCATGTGGGAATCCAGAGCCTTAACCACCATACTACCTGCTGGCCCCAGAATGCCAACTTAATTTAACTAAATAAGGATACCAGGTTTTCAAATCTTGATGACTAAACATTTAGATGAAAATATGATCAGGGTAAGCCACCTTATGAGAATTACGTATAGAAATTTCTGTCATTTTGTTCATTCTGATTTGGGGCCAAAGAACATTTGAAAATAAAAATAAGATAAATGAAAAATGTTTAACATTTTAACATTTCGAATGCTATAATGTGATTTATTTCAAATCCAGGATTTGGTCAAAAGTTACCCTAGAGATATATGAAAATCCCCACACTCTTTAAAAATATCTGAATGTAGGCCACTCCTGAGGCTGTTTATTTTTACATGATATACAGTGAAAACACTATAATTAAGAATGGGTAAACTCAGCTGTGCTTTGGGTTTATCAAATTTCCTAAAGTTGTTTTTTTTACTATTTGGAGTCTGTGAAGACTCGTCTACTTTTCCAAGAATTCTCCCTCAATTTTTAAATCAGTGTTTATTTTAGAAGAATAATCCATATGGTTTTGATTCCTCCACACTTAGCTTATCCAAATGTAGTTTTGTAAGAACTATTTGAAGTCAAAAGCTTTTTGAAATTTTTATGAGGTTTCTTATTTTTGTCTTTTTTTTTTTCTCCCTCTCAGAAAAGGAAGCAATGCTTTGCCAAATGTAAACAAAGTTAATCACCAAACAGTTTCATATTCTACAATGATGAAACTGGAATGGGTGTTGAATTTAAGAAAATAGTTCTTTTAGCCTTAGTGAAATTGTTGTCTAAGCACAGACACAGACAGCTCCAGGCAACACCGGCATTGTAGCATTCAGACTTTTAGATCTTGCATATTGTAGTAACTCAGTGGTTGCCCAGCCAGAGCCTACTTAAGATATCTATTTGTGTCACAGAAGCCACCAAAGTATAGTACTGAATGTCATGAGAACTCAGAAAATTCAGTGATAAGGTATGTAAATGGAAAAGCAATCTGTATGTATGAGTGAACCCCACTCAGACTGTCAGAACTGATGAACAAGACATCAAAGATGAGAACAAATGACCCTAAAGGTTACATCTAGAAGAATGGTCAGCAAACTGTAGGCCATAAATTAAAATAAACTTCCAGTGCTTTTGTAAATAAAGTATTTTTTCAAAGATAGCTTGCTAGAGCAAATTATTTAAATCAAGTACATGTACTGGCCAGAGAGACAGAGAGATAGAAAAAAGTGAGAAGGCACCATAAAAGGCTGGCCATGCCACAATCCATTATCTTCATTTTTCTCCTAGAATTTTGGGTATAGATGTGTACCTGGTGTGTTTTCCAAGCCTCCATTTCCAGGACTTGAATCACCTAGTTGACCATGTGGTATTCAGCTTTTCAAACAACCATGCCCCACCAGCTGACTCATAAATCAAGTTTTACAGAGCACAGTCATATTGATTTGCCTACGTATTACCGATGATTGCTTTTGTGTTACAATGGCAAAGTTGAGTAGTTGTAACAGAAAATATATGAGGGAAAAAGCATAAAATATTTATTACCTGGTCCTTTACAGAAAGAGTGCTGACTCCTGCCTTAAATGATATTGTGGCTAATAACTCTTAACTCCTCAGCCCTGGCAATAGCAGAACACTTCTTTGAATGTCATATTCTCATTCTAGATCAACAATTAGAAGGATAGACTTTTAAAAATAGAGAAATGCTTATAGTTTGAAAAAGAAGACATTGTCTGAAAACAATGTATATGTTACAAATATATGTTATTTTTCACGTTCGTGAGAAAAGAACATCTGCTGACAATTTCCCAGACGTTTTCCCAACGTCTGGCTTCTGTATGACTAAATATTTTGAAGATTTGAAGAATGTTACAGTTTTCCTTGGTGGAGATCTCTTGGGTGAGATTACTTTTCCTCACTACTGTTAATGTAACAGAAGAATCATCATCAGACTTCATCAGTCCTAGTGTGTGCTATGCACCTACAGTGGGCTTTTTGTGTGTGTGCTTTATTACATTCAATCCTCCCAAAAGCACTTTCCTAAGTTACTTAAACTCTGGGGAATCTCAGTTTCCTCTTTGGTAAAATGGGGATAATAATACCCTCCTTCACAGGGGTATTTTGAGAAGAGGATTAGAAAAATCAATACATGTAAGGTTCTGAGGACAAGGTCTCTGTCATCCGCCAAATCCCAAAAGGGATCTTTAAAACCTAGCTGACCCAGCAGAACCCACTTTATTAAACCTAGCACAGTAAAGGAAAGTACCACTCTGTAGTCTCAGGTCAGGAGAGTCTCTGAAAGAGGGAAGTCAGAAAACAAAAATGTGCACATACCTACACACACAAGAGGGTACTTCAAAAGTTCCTGGGAAAATGGCATTAAAGTACAAATTTATTTTGGTGCAAAGGAATTAAAAATCCATGCATAGCTTTTTTGTTTGGTTTTGTCATTTGTTTTGATAGAAAGCATGTGTGCATGCAGGTGAGAGAGAGAGGAAGAAGCACTCTCGAAAGGATCTAGGCTTGCTGTGATGATCCCTTTTCGCCGGTCTTGAAGTTCCCCAGGACGCTGGGCTCCTGCATGTATAGTTGGCATGTTGTCATGCCAACCTGAGGGTTCAAACCTGTGGTTGCCATATGGCTTCAGTCTTGGCCACTTGTGTTATTGTTATGCCACAGAGACTGGGCCTAGTTTATTCAAAATATGTTTTTCATCAATTTTCTGAAGACCCTTCCAATTCATAGTATTAATGTTTGAACTGATGATTTTATAAGGAATGTTGAAAGACAGAGGACTTGTTGGGATTGGCAGGGTTTTTCCGTGAGAGTTATGGATTGGCAGGCACAAAGAGGCAAGGGTTTTGTTAAAAGTACTGATGAATACGTGGGTAATCTGTTTACATAAATTGTAAATTGTTCTATCGTTCAGAAATGATTATTCCCTTGTTGCGCTTTTTTTTTCAAGATCCCAGTGTTGTTTAGTGCAAAAAGATGGAAATATATTGATTTTAATTTTACATCAGATGTAATAAGTGCTAAATATGTATTAGTCATGATCATTATCATTAGCTATTAGGGTATTTTTGCTATTATTCTACAAGTGAGGTAGCCAAGACTTTGCAATGTTAGTTAATGTGCCAAGGGCAACTTTGCCATTGTAGCACAAAGCAGTCACAGGTAGTATGTGGGTAAATTGATGTAACTGTACTCTATAAAATTTTACGGGTCAGCGGTGGTAGCAATTTGTTCATCTCAGTGCACTGAGGTTAGAATAGAATGAACAAAGACTGTACTATAGGCATTTGCTTGCTCAAATTAGCCTTATTCAGAAGAAAGGGGGAAATTGCATATTTATTAACTTAATGTGTTTTTTCCTTTTATCAGTAAGTAAAACTGATGGAACTGAGGTGGTATGTGATGACGTAGGTAGCAGAGGTTGAGAAAGAGGGGTGTTGGGCTGGCACTATTAATCTCCTCTAATGAAAAACACAGACAATCTGCCAATCAAGCAAAGCTAAGTTTATCAGATCTACTGCAGTAAGGGAGACTATTACCTGGACAGCCAGTTCTGCACTGATGGGGAAGGTCAGAGCTAGGTACCTGTCGAGGGTGGGATCTGATCATGGTTGGCTTAAAATGGGTCTTTAAGACAAGAAACAGATTGGCTTGAACAATTTTATAGCATAAAACTTGCAGACACAGTGAGGCAAAGGTCTGGAAATGATTCTGGTAAGTAAAATACTGTTCGATAAGGGAGTTGTCTGCCAGGAGAGCAAGCTATTGCCCTGATAGAATTGTTGGTCTAGATGAGCAAACTATTTACCCAAATTGGTCTGTACACATTTCTGAAGCTAAGAGTGAAATTATATATTGGTCATATTCTTATCTTCCTCAGGAAGAATTTTCTCAGAATAAATTTAAGTCCTATTTACACAGGTGGGCTCAGTTCTCAGTTCTCATAATTAAGATATGTGGAAGTAGGTAGTTTCAGTCTCAACTCAGACAAAGTGATGGATTATACTCCTATTGATTCTCATTTTCAAGGTTATTCCTCCTCTGAAAACCCCTTTTGGCATTGTTAATTCTCTAATCAGGTGAGTTGTCTACAGATTACAAATAACTAAAATTTATTAAGATAACAACACTCAGATCCACACATTGACTTATCATTGATTAACTTTACCTGCAACATTCATATTGCTAATCTGTGGCAACTTTGTTAACACAGAGGTCTTACAAAATGCAAATGTTCATCCCTCTGCCCATTACAAATTTTACTAGTTTCTAATATTGTGTCAACTGGACTAAATCATTTTCCAAATCTATATGCCATATATATATATATATATATATATATATATATATATATATATATTCACACACACACATATCAATGCACACACTCACACACATACATATATAAATTTTCTCTCTCTCCATGATAAAATTCATGATGATTCTTTTTTGTACCGCAGCTTATGTACTTCTTAGGGCATTACTTATGATTGCTAAATAGATGATAAAAGATATAATTGTCCCTGAACAAGCGCATAAAAGCCCTGAGACTAATAGCCATAAGACTCCACTGAATTGCACGTGAAAGACAAAAGAATACAGTAATTTCAGGCAACAGCTAAATAAATAGCATAAGGAAGGAAGTAGGGGGAAGAAAGAGATAAGTGAAATTCAAAAGATAATTTAAAAAGAAAATCACCTTTTAGGCAGATGTGCTAAAAATATGTCCGACAAAAATATTTTTTACATGAAAGCAAAAAGTCCTATGGAAAGGGGGTATTCTAACTCTTGAAATATCTACTCTAGTGCATAAAATATGTCTTATAAAACAAGTTTGATAAAATGCTGTAATAATGAAAAAATAAGAAACAACTAAGAAGTGGTCAGTGGTTAAGGCTAACTAGAAGTCCAGTAAAGAAATACAAAGAGGCAGAGTGTGTCAGGC
The DNA here is from genome assembly GCA_026018925.1 of Tupaia tana. Classification (NCBI taxonomy): domain Eukaryota; kingdom Metazoa; phylum Chordata; class Mammalia; order Scandentia; family Tupaiidae; genus Tupaia; species Tupaia tana. Next base: position 195,941,267 of record JAKSZU010000006.1, on the reverse strand, counting down.
AGATGAAGATTATAAGCAAAATGAAGCAAATGTATCCTCCCAAATAAAATTATTTGATTAATTTCATGTCCCTCGATTAACTAACTTTCTAAAGGTAAAAAATGAAATAAGCATTTCCTTTCAGTTGTTGACTGTAGAAAATAAAGTAGAATGCAAATGAATTATCCTTCATTGGAGGGAGACGAAAGCATTAACAAGGAAGTTGTATATTATAGAGCAAGTACGCTAGACATTAGACAAGCACTACCAATTATATATTATAATTTATGTTAACAATAAGTCAGTCTGTTTTTTTTCCCCCAACTTTACATACATGCAGAGCACATCATATTAAGCAGAGAGAAAGCAAAACCCACAGCACCTGAAAGTTGAAGCAGATCCTACTAACTCAGCAACAGTCAGCAGACAGGACTGCTGTGACAAGCTCTTTCTTGAAGAGAGATCTAACCCAAGCACCTTCACACCTACCACAGTCCACATCCTTAGTCTTTTCCCTGTGTGTTGGAGAGCAGCTCCTCAGGTGTCCCTGTACGCATCCCTGCCCCAGTGAGGACTTGGAGGGAAGCCAATGGGATGAACTATGTTGCTGCAGTAGGTCTTGGGGCAGTATTCTTTCCTGTTCCAAGGTTGATAATGGAAAATACCTGGGTCTGGGTAATTTAAGAGACTAGATGCTTATTTAGCTCACAGTTTTGAGGTCCAGTATGTCCATGGGCTCTCTCTGGTGGGGTCTTCTGACTATATTACAACATGGTGAAAAGCAGGAGAAGGTGGTCTGTGTTCCATGCATCCATCTTCTTATAACCTACCACATGCCAGTCATGGGGCCTTCATCCTTGTGACTGACCTTAATTCTAATCTTCTCGCCAAACGTCTGCCTTTCCACATCATAATTGGACTGAGTATTCACCCTGCTAAACATGTTACAGTGGCTCAACATATGGATTTTGAGGAACATATTCAAAATATAGCATTCTGCTCCTGGCCCTCAAAATCTATGTATTTTTTCCATACAAAAGCATCCAAATAATTACAAAGATTTTAATTCACTTCAACTCCAACTGAAAAGTCTAAAATCTGCCAAGCATATACTCAGGGTATGGGGAAATGATGACTCTGTAGGTTGATGGACCCAATGGTCCCATTTTGAGCTGAATTTAAGACTTCATTTATTACCTGGCTTCCAAAGCCCCTATTTTAACAGAAGGATATTAACAAACTTAGCCCTAGTCTACAAGGAGTCTATTATTATATTAAATTCATTACTGATGCTGGTGCCACATCACTAGTGTATTCCTGATGGTCTTGGTACATAATATCCTCGGAGCCCTTCCATAAAACATTTTCTTCTGTTGGGTATTCTGGCCTCAGGTATATACGTTAGTTGACCCACTTTCCTCTGCCTCTTTGTTCCTTCTTCCCCTTCCTGATAGAGCAGGTAAAGCAACCCTGCTTGCTCAACGTTGGCCATCACTTTCCATGTTCCTATGGTCGCCATGGCACAAACTTTGCCCCATCCTCAAGGGATCTTGAGAATTTCTTAAACCCCTTTTATCAGAGTGTGCTCAAATCAATGAATTCTTGTCCTCTATGATCAAAGGTAGTAAGTGAAAGCCCAAATGGCTTCACATATAACTTCCACCAAACATTCATGAAAAAAATTATAAATGCTAATTTTGAACAGAATCTTCAAGACAATTGAAAAGAAGAGAATATTTCTTTTTTTTTTTTTCTTTAAGAGAGATTTTTGCTATAGGGCTCTTGTGCTCTTCAGAGAGACAGAAAGTGAGAAATCACTCCCTGATCACTCCCACAATCCCTTCTCCTCCATTCTCCTCTTAGGATTTTGGGCACACATGCACATGCGCCCAGCTCAGTTTCAAGTTGGTCTGGGACTTGTACCGCAGTTGACTGCGTGGTAGTCCAGTGACAAAGTCATTATGCCATTTGTTGATCCCAAGAAGAGAATATTTCTTAGCACTTTCTATAAAGGACAACTCTGATAATTCCAAAACTCATATGAAAATCAAAAAGAGCAAAAATAATTAAGGACAAAAAGAGCTTCGTAAGAGAGTATTATGCTAGGAGAACTTATGCTACCTGATTTTAAGCTTACTATAAATCTACAGACATTAAGATAGTGTGGGATTGAGGCTGGACAGTGGCACAGTGATAAAACACAATCCTCTGTAAGGCAATTCCTCATGGGAGGGCTCTCAGTTCAGTTCAAGTCTGTAGATCTCCCTGAGTATGCCAGGCACACATGTACTGAAAGGGCTGGGCTAACTGAAGCCTCAGGGTGTATTGTTGCTTTGGGACTTGTTGGGTCTCTCTCTCTCTCTCTCTCTCTCTCTCTCTCTCTCTCTATATATATATATATATATATATATATGTATATATATATATAGATAGATATCTCTCTATATATACACACATACATACACACACACACACACACACACATATATATATATATATATATATATATATATATAAAATTCTATCTCTGCCTCTTTTACTCATGGGAGAAATAAATGAATATACTTAAAACATATTTTAAAAAACAGTACAGAGTTGGAATAGAGGTAAACATATAGATTATTATAGTAAAACAGAGTATAGAAATAAGCCAATGTATATATGCTCAAATGATTTTTTACCAAAATCCAAAAGCAATTTGGTGGAAAAGGGTCTTTTCAACAAATGAGGCTGGCACAATTGGATATCCATATTCAAAGAACATTGTCCACACCTTGCCACTTATAAAAAAATTAACACAAAATGGATCATTGAACTGAGTGTAAAATCCAAAACTATTGAATTTTTTTTAGGCAAAGATTTCTTAAATAAGTGCCAAACTCATGATTAATTTCAAAAGTTATAAATTGGAATTTATCAAAACAAAACAACAACAAAAGTAATTTGTGTACTATAAAATTCACACAGAGATTTTCCTTTGTGGAGAGAATACCAATGTATCTGAGGTCCAGGATATTTTCTCCTCTTAGGATTAAAAAAAAGATATGCCATAGATTTAGAGAAAATACTTGGAACCCACATACCTGATAGGGGACTTGTATTAAAAAATATCTGAAGAACCTTCAAAATTTGATTGTTAAAAAACATGTGACCTAATTAAAATGATAATAAATAGGCAAAAAATTTAAACCCATGCTTTTCCAAAGAAGATACATGGTAGGCAAATAAACAGAAGAGGGAAATAATGATGCTACAGTGATGATGATAAAAATAATAATGAATTTAGAAAATAAGGCCTATAAATAATTTATCACTAAATTTAGTGTCATCTGATTTTGTAATCTGAATTGAGACTTCTCTCTAAGATTGGAACTAGAATTAATCAAACCATGGGCCTATGTTAAATTTCTAGAACTGAACCCTTTCTGTTACTCTCTTTAGTTGTCTTTATTCATGGGTTTTATGTTTGTGGTAGCAAATAGCAAAGCCAGGAATTATTTGGTTTAGCTAAGCATACAGATTGATTTAATATTTGCTCTGGGAAGAAATAAATTTTATCTGCTGTTTTTGTACTATGTTTATAATGTTTCCTAGTTGTAAAATTGCAAAGGCTATTCTCATGGGGAAGTAGAGGAAGTGAGATAGAGTGGCCTGCCGATGGAATAATCAATTATAGTAGACTTGAGATGTTATTTTGAGTTGTTAACCTTAGTAGAAAGATTCTAATTATTCACTGGACCTATTTTTCCTTAGAAATAGATATTGCAAGGACTTAAAGAGGAGTGTCCCAGGACCAGAGGCATATTTCAAAGAGAAGATCAAGAAGGGAAACTTCTGGAATGGACTGAAAACCCCACTAGAAAAAGTAGAAGGGTCAATTGCCATCCAACTGGATTGAAGTCCTAATACCTTGACTAGGCATTTAGCTTCAATGAAAGAAGTTAGTCTACTTATTCACTTTAAGTCTTTTCTGTATTTGACATAAGAAGAGAAAGTCTGGTGAAATTTCTACTAACTTTATTGAGCATTTTAAGTCTTTAATGGACAAAGTTTATTTCACATTTCAAAGGGAAGGTAGTCACTGTGTCTAGTCTTTTGTTCCAAGGCAATAGTCAAACTAGGTGGACCATATAATTGCACACATTTCCAACTGAAGTGTGCTAGTCATCTTCTATTTCAGAAGAGGCAGGTTTGGGGTGAGTGAGAAAAACAAAAGAAGTGGTTGTACCCACTAATTTGTACTATGTGAGATATGTAATATAAAGGTGTAGAGTCAGACCTATACAACAATATAAAATGGAATCATATCTTCTGGGCCTTTTTTGCATTTTTCATGACCAATCACGTGTAATAGCTGCCTATTTAGTAGTACAAAATTAGTTGCTTATTTTTATTCATGATCATCACTTGTTTTTAGTTTCTCTCCCCCTATCTTAGAAATGACTGGATGAGTGGAATTTTCTGCAAATTTCAGTCTTCAAAGTTATGGAGCCAGTTAATATTTTTGGTACACGAACTTGAGAGTATTTATCTCAATGTATGGCATATAATACTAAAGACATAAACAAATAAATGATTACAAAAATAAATTTATTTTATGAATTGGGGTCATTGTACATTTGGAGAAGACCATTATTTTGTTAAGAAGCAATTCAGGCTCCTAATAGTATTATCCCCCCAAAATTTTTTGAGTGTTCATTTGAAATGAGAAAATACATAGTTGGCATCACTTACATAAAAAGTTTTAATATATTCTGATTAAATGTGTTTTTAAATGTTGTGATCATTTTGCACTTGCAGTTTGAGATAAGATGTAGACTTAGATATAGAAGACATATACTGTGTCACGTACCACAGTGTCAGATCAGAATGCTTGTGCTAGGAACAACTGAATGAACAATTTGTTCCATGCAGCATAAAATTATTTATCATTAAGAGGAAGCAGGAAGCTAGCTATGAATGAGAAAATTTTACCTAATTAGGCAAGAGACTAGCTTTCATGAAGATCAACATCCTCATATCCTGGCAAATTAATCTCTCTTAGCAGAAAGTAGGTGGTGGAAACTGGAATGGAGATGCCGTCTTCGTCTTCCACAAGGGCATTGTTATTTGGGGGATAGTGGGAAGCAGAGAAGGCAGAGATGAGGAAAGGCAACCTAATGCCACCCTTTGATCAGCCGACCTTCAGCTTCTTAAAGACAGTTATGTTGGGTCGTCAGAAAAGTCATGCCGCATAGAAAAATATAGAAATATACGTCATGACTTTCCTGACAACCCAATAGTATATTGATTCTGTTTATCAATATTCAATACCTCGCAGGAGTCAGAAGTTTTGTTCATATCTACAAAAGTTAGCTGTATTTGTTCGTGTGTGTGTGTCTCTGATGAACAAAAGCATCGATGTTTACATTAAAAAAAGCAGTATCACAGCTATGAGGAGAAAGCATAATGATTTAAGCTTTATTTCAAGAAACTCTAAAGACACAGGCACATGTTTTGTCAAAAGAGGGGCTAAAACTAGGATATTAAATGGTTATGTGAGTAGAGAAAAAAGTGAGAAAAGTAGCAAATTGCTAGAAGTTTATTACAAAACACATTTTGGTAGCTTCTTTCATTTTAGACTGTTGAGGCTATTCTGTGTTTTGCTGAAAGACCTAGATATTTGAATACATTATTGAAACAACTTTATGTTAGTCAGAATTCTTTAGGAACACCATGGAAGTGTGCTGCTCAGATCACCCTCGAAGGGAAAACCTGCAGGAATACAGAGAGATGGCAGCCTCCAGGCACAGGAGCCTTAAGATATGCCTCAACTTTGAGCCAAGGGCTCATGTTCAGCCAGAGTGCTCAGCCAGTGAGTAAAACGGTGGTACAAATGGCCTTGATACTAAGGCTCCCAGGAATCCTTAAAAGTAGCCATTCCTGTGGAGTTTCCCATGAGGTTGGCTGAGATTTTCTTGGAGCTGCATTGCTGCTGTCTGAGGTTTATTCTATCCAATCTTCTGCCCCTCCTTAACTCTTTCATAGAAGCCAGCTCTTCACCACAATATGAAGTCTTCTTTTAGACATTACTGTTCCCTTTGCCATTTGTGTGTGTGTGTGTGTGTGTGTGTGTGTGTGTGTGTGTGTTTTACAGGTATTATTCTCCAATACTTTTTGCACTCCTAACTCAATCTTGGCTTCTGCCTCTCAGAAGAACAAACTGAAATGAAATAATATTGAAAAACATTTGATATTAGTGAATAAGATGGAGTTTTGCAAATGGATTTTTTGCTACACACCAGATGATGAAGATCCTGTCCTATTGGTATATAGGGCATGGATATATTCTGGCACAAGACAGCAGTCCAGCTGTTAAAAATGTCATCAGTGGTGACTTTGGAGAATTCCTAGTTAGAGGCAAATCTCCTATTCAGGGCAATGTTTAGGCATTTGAAAAATACAGTACAAGGTACACATAGACAGACAATGGAATTGACTATAGAAAGAAAATGGAATTGATTAGTAACAAATTTTATTGTGGGATTAGCAAGAAATAGAGCATGGTTAACAAATATTGGGTCTTCTGAAAAGTCATGACACATTTTTGCATGGAAAAACTAGCAAAATTTATCATGACTTTTCCTACGACTCAATAGTTCAGGTGTATCTTAGGCATCTTTACAGGATTTGGGGCAGCCACAAATAATTTATTATCTTTAGAAAAGAGAGAGTGAACACAGATGGAGAGCAAATTTAAGATCTTCTCTTAAGTGAGCTGCAAAGCTGATTGGATGTTCAGATGAGGAGTTTTCTTATGCTAAGGTCAGAGATATTGGGGAAACTTGTAACATGAAAACATATAATGGGTACAGTTGGGTGAATGCCTCCTAAAATATACAGGTTAAGACATTGCAGAATTGACCTACTATGCTCTATTAAGAGCCCAAAATTTCTCATGTAAAGGATACTTAATGGGACCAGCAGTTGGCGTAATGGCTATGTCACTGGACTCCCACGTAGTCGACTGCGGTTCAAGTCCCGGACCCGGTGGCTTAAACTCACGCTGGGCGTGTGTGCGTGTGTGCCCAAGATCCCTGAGAGGAGAATGGAGGAGAAGGGATTGCGGTGTGACTATCCCCCCTGGGGGGGTGATTTCTCGCTTTCTGTCTATCTGTCTCTCTCTGTCTGTCTGGCGAGCGCACGCACCCTATAGCAAAAACCTCTCAAAAAAAAAAAAAAAAAAAAAGAAAGGATACTTAAGAAGCCAATCCCACATAAGGTAACTGCTATACCTCTCAGGAATTGTTCCCAGCCCTCTCTTAGATTTGAGGCTGAAATTATGGTTAAATTCCAGCATTATCCTTCTAAGATATGGAAACATACTGAGACTGATAAATAAAACAAGAGATCATCACTCATGAAACTTTAAGAAATAGCCGGCATACGCTCTCAGGAGTCAGGGTTTTCTATGGGATTTTCTGGAACAACTTGCTTGACTGGGCTAGAACTTATGAGTGGAAAAGCAAGAGTTTATTGACTTGGAAGTATTTTCTTAAGTCAGAAATTTAATACCCTGGCAAAGATCCCAGAGCATGTGGAGAATTTGATGCTAGGTGGTTCTCAGAAACTTAGAGAAACTCTTAGTTAAGTTGAAATGACTGAATTGCCATGGAAGATCATGGAGACTCAAAAGTAGTAAAGGAATCAGGGAAGTGGATATATTGGAATAGACATATTATGCGATGCCAGGATACCCATCAGAGTAATATATTCCACAGAAGAGCCCAAAGGACACATAATTCATGAATAAATGTGCTAGTGAGATAGACCCCAGAATCACAATTTTCAGTCTTGGCTCTTTTCTTAAGAACTGGTGATAGGAGAGATTGTCACACAGCTTAGCACGGTAAGAGCAATGGAGATGATGAAAGCTTGAAGAAACAAAGCCTAGATAGAAATGCTTAATTGCTGAAAATCAGGAAACTACAATGACCATAAAAAACTGGCAAGGATGGAAGCATATGAAGAGGATTCATCTCCAGAGTTTTCTATGCCAGAAAAAGAGGATTAGAACCAGTTTGCATTCACATGGAACCCTCATTGAGACATATTTTCATTTTTATCTCTTAGATACAAGATTGATCTCTTCTGCCCTCTGTTAAAATGTAGTCCAAAGAGACAAGACCATGAATTCATGTCATAGAAGCATGTACCAAGAGTCAGCAGGAAAATCATAACCTTGACTTCTGAGGTTTGGATCAAGGCCATTCCTTCTACAATGGAGAGTTATAAATCTTTTAAGAAAACACGTAAGTAAATAAAAACTCCTGGAATATTCCTGGGCATTTGTAGAGATGAAATCTTTGCCCATCAAATCCAACAACTTCCCAGTTGCCTGACAACAGCTCATCATCAAATGGAAATGATACACCGGGAATTAAGCCAAGTAGGGCTAAAAACTGTGAGTAAGCTGTATGAACACAAGTCCAGACTCCTGTGTTATTCACTCTGGTTGAACTAGTGAACTTCCCTCAGTATGTACTTAAGGTCATTTGCAGGAATTCTATAAGTTCAATGGAAGAAGAAAAAGAAGTGTGAACTTGATTTACAGATGTGTCATTTTGATATACGGATGAAAACTAAAAATAGATAGTGGTTACATTATAAGCACAGCTATAAAAGGCTTTAAAATAATGATGATGGGGAATTTTCCAATGTGGAGCCTTCCAAATAATGCATTTGATTACCCATTTTGTAAGGAACAAAAGGCAGTCTGGGTAAGATTACATATGGATTCATAAAAAGGGGCCAATAGCTTGACAAGCTGATCAGGAAGGAAATAATAGAAAAGAATTGGAAGACCAAGTGAAAGGATATCTAATATGGAAGGATGTTGATGGAGACATGGAAGTTGGAAAAAAAAAGTGAAAACTGTATTTTATCACATTTTAATTTCTATTCAAAAGCATTCACCACAAAAGAAGCACTGATTAATCAAGTTTGTTGTTGAATTTTTTTGATAATGTCTGAGCCAGTTACTATTAGCCTGTCTTTATCACTGACCACATAAGAGCAGTTACAAGGGGCACATCAACAAGATGTCCATAATGACAAATGTAGAGGCCAAGCATAGAGCAAACAACATGGATTCTGACTTATCAAGACCATTCTAAACATTGTCATTTCTAAACATACAAACCATTAGCAACACAGACCAACACTGAGCCCCTGTAGGACATTGTTCTCTGAATAGAACAGCTTTCCCCTTGTCTGAAAGTTGACTATATTGGGTCCTTCTATCCAAAAAGAGTCAGTGATGTGTTACTTTTAGATAGATGCCCATTCTAGGAAGGTTTCCTTTCCCTGGCTGCAGCTTCTCAGGCAGCACTATTATCAGGAGGTTTAAGCAGTGTGTGATTTACAGACTCCGAGTTCTGTGCAAAATAGAAGAAAGTCTGTTTCATAGTGAAAGAGGTACGGGGTGGGTTGTGAAGATATAGGATACACTGGTCATGTCATAAGCCACACCATTAGAAACTGCTATTCTGATAGAACATCGGAATGACTTACTAAAGACTGAGGCTGAAACAACAGCCTGGAAGCACTGCTCTGCAAAGACTGTGGTCAGGCTGAGGAGACTATCAAGGCTCTGGAGAAAGCCCTGAGACAGAAACACTGAGATTAGCCTGGCCAGTGCTTGAGTTGTGATGTTGGCACTATACTCAAAACTGCTGAAGTCAGAAGTAGACTAAGTATTATGATAAGTGGTACCAAATGTTTGCATTAGAATAAATTCATGCTTCACTGTTTGCTCTCTATCATGAAAATAGAATGTCTCAAAAAATAGCTACTTCTTCAGTCTAGGTTCAGATGATAAGACAAAAGAACAAGATCCAGCTAAATCCAATGGAGCCTAGCTGAGGTGAAGCCAGCCCATGTCCTCATGTAATATAAACAAAAACTAAATGTTTCATGCAATAGACTGAATGTTCATGTACCCCTGACAATTCATATGTTGAAATCCTCACCCCCAAGGAAAAGGCATTAGGAGATCGAACTTTCATGATAGAGTTAGTACTCTTGTAAAACATGCCCAAGAGAGACTACACACCCTTTCTGCTACTTAGGAATAGAAGAAGAAGGCTCTCTATGAAGATAAGGGCCTTCATGAGGCACCAAACATACCAACACTGATCTTTAGTTTTTTAAAACTCTAAGAAATAGATTTCTGTTGTTGATAATCCACCCAGTCTATGAATGGGTATATGTTTATAGCAACTCAAAGAGACTAAGATATTATAAATGACTGATATTTTAAGTTCTCTTTGCACCAAAATTTGACCAATACATTAACCAAAGTTTGAGATGAGAGTTGTATAGATTTATTATTCCTTGTGTGTTTTTCTTTTTATTGCTGAAAGGAAGCAATCAGTAGAAAACTTGGCTTTGTTACACACAGTAATGTAGAATTTTAATTATAGATTATTAATTAATGGGCATTTTAAATGTCTTTTTTTAATAGGAGGACTGAAAGATTTTCTTTTTTTATTGTATTTATTTAAAGTATAAGCATGATCTCTTATGCATAAAAGAATGGTTATTTAACTGCTTTTTATAGTTATATCTAGACAGACTACATTGATATGCCATGACATTTGCAACTTCAAAAACATTTCATAAAGAATGTTCTAGAAACTTTATCTACTTAAAACATAATATCCCTAAAAATAAATTTTGAAATATGTAATAAGGGTGGTTGGAAAAGCAATAAAGCATTTCCAAGGCTATTATTTTTGTTGCCCTGGAATTTTTTTTTTATTTTAAACCTCCTCAAAATATATTTTTTAAAAAAATAAAAGCATTCATTTAAAATAAAAAATATTAAACAAGTACTTATTCATCTAGTAATATTTTAAAATACCAAAAATATAAACTTTCAATTAATTATAATGCTAAGGAGATAAGGACTGTAACTTAAATAATAACTAATAAATATGTACTTTACATAAAGTAAAATAGAACATAGAAAACATGCAATTTCAGAATATTTCAACCTATTTCTCAATCATATAAAAATGTGATAATTATCATGAAAACTATTAATTATCTACCTATGAAATTTAAATTGATAGAAAGGTTATTTATTCTCTCAATCATCAAACCAGGAAAACAACATAAAATGCCACTGAGTAATCTGAACAAAATATTTCTTTCCTGTCGAGACATGTAAACTTTAACACAGTCTTGTTTTTCCAGTTGCTTTCATCAGATAAAAGCTGCTTCCTACTCTCCCCCACACTCTTTTAAAACTTCATAACTTAAGTTAAGGCCAAATTTAATATGTCTAAATACTACTTAAGAACTGGGGAGAAACAATCAAGCAGAAACTTTTGCTTAGTGTTTTCAGTGCACTTAAGGTTTAAAGCTCAAAATCCAGCCCAGCTGCTGGAAGGTCAGCTAACACAAATTTCCCATGGTCACTACCCCTGAGGAATTCTTTTTGGTCCTTATTCCCCTTTCTCCTTATATCTACAGAGAATCTCAAATACATTAAGATGATGTCCTAATTAGTTCTAGTTTGACAGGAACTTCGCTGGTTCTAAAACTGAGTATATGGGGACCAGCAGATGGCATAATGGCTATGTCGCTGGACTCCCACATGGCTGACTATGGTCTGAGTCTGGACCCAGAGGCTTGAAACTTACACTGCATGCGTACATGCCCAAAATTCCTAGAGGAGAATGGAAGAGAAGAAATTGTGGCATGGCCATCCCTTCTGGGGGTGATTTCTCTCTGTCTCGCTGGTGAGCCCTATAGCCCTATAGAAAAACAAACAAACAAGAAACTCTCCCCCCCCCCAAAAAAAAAAAAAAAAAAAAAAAAAAAAAAAAAAAAAAATAAAATAAAATAAACCCTGAGTATATAGTGTCTCTAAAAACACTGTAGGCATGGGCAAGCCAGGTCAATTGCTCCCTTTAACACACTCATTGTGAAATATTTTTCAAGTTTGAAGTGTCATAGCATACCAATGTAGTGTGTCTAGATAAACTATAAAAACAACCAGATAACCATCCCTCTATGTATAAATAAGTGTAAATAAATAAGAGATTATGGGGAACCAGCAGTTAACGTAATGGCTATGTCGCTGGACTCCCATGTAGTCGACCACGGTTCACGTCCCAAACCCGGTGGCTTAAAACTCACACCGGGCACGTGTGCTTGCGTGCCCAAGATCCCGAGAGGAGAATGGAGGAGAAGGGATTGCGGCGTGACCATCCCCTCTGGGGGGTGATTTCTCGCTTTCTGTCTCTATGTCTCTCTCTGTCTGTCTGTCTGGTGAGCGCACGCGCCCTATAGCAAAAACCTCTCCAAAAAAGAAAAAAAAAAAAGAGAGATTATGTTGTATACCTTAAATACATGAATAGTTGATTTATAAAGTATACCATATACATATAGATTCAAAAATAGTTTTCCTTCAGTGGAAATGAGGTTAAAAATATGAAATCAAGAAAATGTACAGTTCCTTTAGAGGCACACACCCAATTGATTCAGGACATTTTTGATCTACAAAACCCATTTTCCCTATTTTCAGTTCACCTTCAATAGTACAATATGCAAAAATGAAAAGGCAAGAAAAGAAAGTATAAATGAGGATATAAGAATGTGAAATAATAGAGAAGATTAGGAAGCAATTAGAAATAGGATGAAGGACAGAGGAAAATTTCACCACATTAACAATTGGTAATCCTTCCTTCAGAGTCAGCTATTCTCAACTCCCAATTCCCACCTTGTCTCCTCTCACTCCTACATTTGTTTAGCATTTTCTTCTTCTAGACCCCACCTATCTTATTCCAGGAGTGGTGGTTGCAAATCTGGGAGCCAGAATGCCTGGACTCATGTTGAATGCTGCATGCTGGTAACTTAACCTCTTCCTCCTCACAGACTCTGTAAGAAGGTGGTACCTATCTCACAGAGTTGCTGCGAAGTGAGTTAATACATGCAAAGCTTGCAGAGCTGAATAACTACCGCTATGACTATTCTCCAGCTCAGAGTCCATGACACCAGGTCTGTAGGAGTCTTAGCACACCATGCCAGGCTCTGATGGGCAGGCCTATGTATCTCACCACCATGTAGCACTGTTTTAGTGAGTAAGTGATTTTGAGTTCCAAGTAACTTACAAATACACTGTTGGAAAAGAACCTGTTCATAAGCATGAAACCGCCTGGAGATCAGATAAAATTTATATTGCATTCGTCATTCACATGCTTTGTTGCTAAAGCTGATGATATCTGAGAGTAGAAATCTGGCGTGAGCTGTTTTGCTCATACATTTTTAATTTATGGACTCAAAAGTTTGGAGTAACATTCAAAGTCACAGATGCTTATCTGAACTAAACCCAAAATATTTTGAGGTTTAAATATCGGCTATAACCATCAGAGAACTGTAGCTGGAAAAGGAAAACCCTAGCCTGAAGAAAACAAACTAAGTTAGGTTTACTTTTAATACTTATTTTGAGATATATGACCTCTAGATTTACAAACTATATCATGTGTTTAGATTCATTCAAAAATATTTTTGCCTCAATAGAAACTGGGTTAAAAATTTGAATCCAGGAAAATGTATAGGTCTCTTAGAACTATTCCCAACTAAATAACTAATTATTTCAGGACATTATGATCTACAGAACTAACAACATTTCTAAACAGGACACAATTTTGAGATAAGAAAGAGAAAACCCCTTGGTAGTTGGGATGGGTCTCAAGATGTTAGAGATGAAGGATGTTTAATTTAGAAGATACATATCGGTAATTCTTGTGATAGACTAGAGGAGCATGGAATCTAAAGCTGTCTGAATAAGGTAGATAGATACAAATTGTGGCAAATTGGGTTTAAAATTGGTGGAGGACCAGTCCATAAAACTAGGTAAATTCTACTAAGGCTGGCCCAGCTATGAAATGACTCCAAAGAATGAAGATTGATAAAATACTGAAGATATTTTCAAAGTTTGTGGATTTGTGCATAGGAAAACTTACAAGCTGCATCTCCAATAATACTTAGGCACTAGAAATCATTAATAAAGGACTGATTCCATACCCTAGTGGTTATGGGAGCTGATCCCACATTACTGACTGCAGATTGAATCCTGGGAAAATTTGTGGACACGTCCTAAATCTTAAAGGGATGGAGAAAATGAAGAAGGGCTGTGACCACACTCCTTTGGGATGTATTTTCTCTCTCTGTTTCTCTCCGTCTCCATCTATCTCTCTTGCTCTCTTTTTCTTTGTCAAGCACACAAGTCCTCTGACAAATTAAAAAAAAAATTAAAAAAAAGAAATCATGAATAAGCCTTCCATGTTGCTAAATAACACAGCAATGTTCAGTTTTTCAGATACCAAGTTCCTATCTTAGATGTTATTGGGTTGTCAGAAAACTCATGATGCGTTTTTGCATAGAAAAACAGAAAAGACATGTCACGACTTTTCCAACAACCCAACAGATGCAGATAAAGTGGCAAAAGGTGGCACAGCTGCAGGATGAAAAACATTAAAGTGAATAAATAAAAACCTGACTAGTGTACCTGGGAAGTCAGGGCTTTTGATTCTCCAAGTAAGAAGGGAGTTTGAGGAGAAATTAGTAAAAGACTGAACAAGAAACACAAAATCTGCTTTTGTGGCTACAACTAGGCCAAAATGGAGTGGGGAAAGGAGTTGATTTCATAAATGATTTACTATTTAATTCATTGAAAAATTTCTATCGAAACAGTTTCATGGTTGGGCAATTAACTGATTAATGTGTTACTCCTAGTGGGTTGCTTTCAATGTGGATGCTGCTCCAGTGTGTGTTTTACGTTAACCCTTTAAAATCAGACCCTTCTGCACTGGCATGCCACCCTCATGACCCACCCCATTTCACTCAGATTAATTTTTAGAATGGCCTTGAAGATGGCGTTTCTTCTGTTTAAACTCCCTAACTCTTCTTGGTCTGATCATTCCTAACTATCCTCTAAGTTCCAGTTTAACTCTCTTTTATCAGCAAAGTTTTCCTCAGCTTGACCCACAGTCTCATTTATAATCCTTCTACCATTTTGTATACATGTCCATCATCAGTAGACAATGTTGTAATTGGTGCCTACATGCATCCCCAGCTCTGTTCCTGCAATGAGTTATTGTCTGCCTCCTCCAGTAGACTGGCACCTCTCTAAAACAGAGATAGTTTCTAATAGCTTTCTGTATTTCCACCCCTAGTACAACATCTCACATATAGGAGGCCAGAAATGGGCAGACTCCAGTATAAGTTATTCATGATGGCTTGTAGAGGAAGATTCAGGTATGGTGCTTATTCTGAAAAGGCAAAGGGTTCCATGATTGCTTAGTGATGTCTGCCATGGAGCAGGAAACTGGGAGTGGAAACACATGGACCAAACATTTGCTCTTTTATCCTAGGCATTCTGTGAGCTGTTTGCTCAGAGGACAAATGCATGAGCAAACCCAATAGTAATATCACTTGAAATTTATCTAGTAATATTAGATAAAATGTTCTTTACCACATCTTAAGGCAACTAAGGATCAAAAAACACCGGGAATATTTCTTATTTCATTGTTCAGTCTATTGTAGTTTGGGATGAACTTATTCATTTCCCTGAGAAGGGAATCTGCGACCAAGAACTCATGCAGACACCATGGGTGTGCAGATAGTAAATGCTACCTCCATGGTCCCAAGTACTCAGGGTGTCTGTTTTCTTCAGCAACATGACTAACAAGTTTAACACAGCCATAATATAACATGACCCGTCAGAAGTAGGGTTAGGATAGCTCACTATGTGCTCCATGAACAGAGGGGGAAAATTTATAGTCCACATTGGGATGCTTTTGAGAATGCCTGGACTCTTGAAAGTAAATAGTGTGCAATTAATAATCATGTTGCAACAAGAGATGTAAGAAAGGGCCATTTTGAGAATTCTGGGAGGTATAGTCACTTCACCCTATAAAACTGTAAGTCTAATTTTCCAATTGGCTCTATTAATTTTTCTTGGTAGAGACTGAAAGTTGTAATTCTAATTGATTATCTGCAGTTTCTTGGGGTTGCTGCACTGCGAAGGATTTTTAGGTTGCTCCTGGGCGTCACAGAAAAGAGTGTTCTGGTTCATTGGTGATGTCTGGTTACTAACAAATATGAATGAGGGACAAAAGTGGGAGTGCCCCTTGATTATAATTCCTGATCTAGAACTAAGAATCCATGGGACCAGCAGATGTTGTAAGGATTACGTCACTGGACTCACATGTAGCCATGGTTCGAGTCCCAGACCCGGCAGCCCCAAACTCATGCCAGGTACGTGTGTGTGTTCCCAAAATCCTGAGAGGAGAGTGGGAGAGGAGAGATTGTGGCACGGTTATCCCCCTGGGGGGGGGGTGATTTCTTGCTTTCTATTTCTCTCTCTCTTCAGTGAGCACATGTGCCTTCTAACAAAAATCTATCCTAAAATGAACGAACAAAAAAAAAAAAAAAAAAAAACAAGGACAAAAACAAACAAACAAAAAACCCAACAACTAAGAATCCGTAGCTGTTCGCACTTAGACACTAGCTCCTAAGACGTGATACTATCTTCCATAATGATTCCTCGTCCATTATTGGTGCCTCAGTTCCCTTTGTGACAGTCTGGATTCCTAATGACTTAGATCACAGTGACCCAACCTGTAATTCTTTGGATTTCAAATCTTTTACCTGGGATTTCAGTTTTAGCTGCGCTTCTCAGTACTCTAGGTTTCTTGTCTACCTATGTCACAATTATACAATTTAGTTTTTTTAAAGGTACTTCCATAATTAACAATAGGTAGCTCTACCAGCTGTAGGAATACTAGGTTTCTACTCTAGGGACCAGACTTCTTCTTGCAGCGCATGGCAGTAAACTCGTGTCTTTTATACCCCTTGGCTTCCATCTTTCAGATTCCTAGTATGACCAATTTCTCCCTGGCACTTACAACTAGCTAAATCCTAAATTCTTGTGTAACAGTTAATCTGAAGATTTAACTTCCAAGCCAGTGCTCTTTCCAGAGCCTGTGGTTCTGTTTCCAAAATGAACAATAAAACATGAGTGATACAGGTAATTCTGAATAGAGGGGGATTTTGTAATAAAACTACCCAAGAAAGTACCTCAATTATCAATTTTGTTTTGGCACAGAAAAAAGAGCCTGAATAATCTTTGCCAAATCCTTAGTTTAGTGTTTATAAACCTTTTAAAATGTTTAGTAAATGGAGCTTATAATCATGACACATTCCAGAGAGCATCATAAAGAATAACATAAAACTGGGAACCCCTTGCCTAGTTAATGCTAAAAGATAAATGCCTCTCCTAACTCCATTATGGACATAATGGGATCGTTCTGAGGATCGAATGCACTAATGAATAGCATAGTTGTTGGAAAATATAAAGTATGAAGTTGGAGGGGGTATAATTTAAATCTCACATGTACAAGAAATGACTTTTATGGTATTTTCCCTAAACTAACCTTTTTTGAACTATAAGACCCAATTCCACCATATTGTTTGAGATTTGCTTTAGTCTTCTCAAAATATCACTAGACTAGGAGCCTTAACTTTTCTTGAAAGCAGTGAGGAGGCTGTCATCTCCCAGGTAACATCATTACTTCTGACTTTGTCACTAAGAGTTTCTTCCCCTCAAAGTGTGGTCACACTCAAGTTCTTGGAGAGTATTCTTGGTTAGGAATCCCTGGTTAGAATGGAAACTTAGGTCTGGTCATACCTTCCAGTATCTATTTCTCACTTCTCTGGACTCTTGGCCTCTACTGTTGAATACTGTAGTCTTCCTGCCTCTCTTGAATTCATCTGGGAACTAGGGCTTTGGTTCTTCTGCTATGGGGTCCACAGCCAATGAGACTGTCTTCTCTAGCGAGGAGACTCTCTACCCTGGCTTCCATAAGCTGTGCTTACCTTTCTGCAATATTGCTGTAGGTCTGGAAGCCAAATCCTGAAGACTTTCTTTCTTCTCCAAAAGGATGAACCTGATGCATAGAGTCTGTTACCTTTTGGAATAGAAAGCATGGGTGAAAAATGAAGGGGAAACAAGAGACATAGAAAGAATAATAATACTTTTAAAACATACATTTTATGCAGACAACTGGGTAAAGCTTGATATTAGTGCACAAACCCCATCCTACTTCTCACCTGGCCTCTGGCCTCTCCCTCAGGGGTTGCTGGAGCTGCCCATTTACTGGTGAATTCAGCTGGCTCTAGGCCAATCTGATAAAGCAAAGACTGTAAAACTTATAGAAGTGCTGTAAGGGAACAGAACCCACATGCTTTCCAGACATTGCATGTTGAACACTACATATACACAGTCCTCTAGGGACTTAGTTGTTTAGGAATATAATTCCTGGGTAGATTTTTCTCTTTCTTTTCTTTTGTTATTACAGTCAAAGGAAACTGTTACACACTGAAAGTAGTAGGAGAAAAGTGTACTGCCATTCCAGGTTTTGTATTATTTGTTAGGTGAATATGACACTTTACTCTGTAGCCCTTCCTGCCTGCATGCATGTTTTAATGAAGAAAGATCTATTACAGGCTCATAAATGCAGTTGGGACTAATAATGAGCAAATGCAATATTTTATGACAGACTGTGTATTTCCTTAAATAGTTAACTCTTAAAGAAGTATTTAGCTCCTTGATTACACCTGATCAGACAACAAACACATGATTCCATTTTGAGATGTTTGACTTTCTTAGGTCTTATCACATCAGAAATAAAATAAAATTTAGGATTTTCATTTACTGTTTATCAGAAAATCTCTATTCAAGAGAAAAAAATGGAAGAGAACATGTAAACAATCTTGTCTTTTTTCTGTATTTTTTTGCCTATAGCGTTTTGGAGTTGGTAACCTATATAGGTTTTCTATGTAAGAGATTAGTGTGTGTTCTTGCCTTTTTCTAAAAAGTTGGAGTCCATAAAACATCATGCAATTTTTTAATTATCACCCTTACTTACAATAAGGCCGTTTAGAGCCATGAATTGACTTACGTACTAGCGCCTATGTGTTATGTAACATCTCCAGTGGTTACTGTAGTAACATTTTGTCCTATATGGCATTTCAGTTCCCTGTGAAGTAATCTGTATTGTTACAGGATGCTTTGTCCCACAGTGACGACCATAAACCATGCTTAAGGGTTTCAAACACTGACTCCCTATTCCCTTTTGTCCTACCTGAAAGGCATCTACCAAGACCATTTTCTCCTTTCATTTAAAATTAAAAGGAGAAAAGGGAAGAGGAGTAATGAAGGCGTTCGTCTGCTGTGCAACAGTGACCCCTAGAGGCGCAATGCCTTGACGGTTGCCCGCAGCTCCCAAAGCTCAATGCCTTTCTCCGAAGTCCCGCTTCATTTTGCTTATCTTAAGATCTATCTCAGCATTAATCAAAAACTGCTTTTACTTTGAGAACCTGGTATGTTTTTGTGTACAGACACCAAAGCCTAAAGTTTCGGGAACTTTGCTCTCTACTCTCCAAGACACGTCAGGTCTTTGTTTTATATTTACGAAATTTAAAGAAATCGTGGACGAGTTGCTTTCATCAACGAGTCAGCATAAGAACAAACCTGTGCGGAGTTTTAATACACCTTTGATTGCTTTTTATTTGCGTAAAAAAGAAAAAAAAACCGCTTGAGAAATAAGTCAAAAACACAGGAAGAAAGAAAAAATCACAGCGCTCTTTCTCTTGGCGCTTGCAAATGTTTGTAGCTCAGGCAGCCGTGTATGATTCATCCCGTGAAAGCTTGAGCGCTCCATTTGTTTTGTAGATTTCACTACTCCCTTTGTTCTGCTTCAAACCTTTCTGAGGGCTGAAATGCATTATTACCTTGTTAAATCTCTACCAAAATCATTTCTACAGCCTGAAGCTGTTTTGACGTGGGTTGAGCATCTCATACACAAAAGAATCGCTTTTGTTCCCAGAAGCTCTCATTGGCTGAGTGGCCTTTGCGCTGAGCCAGTCAGAAGCTAGTTGTTAGGCTTGACTGGCTATTTTTAGCCTCACACAGAAGAACGCTCAGTCTAGAGGCAGGTAGGTTGGAGAATGAGTCCCAGTAGTAAAAGCAAACAGCTAAATGCATTCTGTATGTCACGCAGTGTTTGACATTTTCCCTTTAATTCCCCATACGGTATTACATTAGCATATGTATGTTGTAAACAGCAAACTTAGAACTAGAGCTCCATTTCCCAGTTCTGAATTATCCTTTAAGTAAAGAGGCAGAAAGTCTAAGAAATAGTATTCCCTTTTTATCCAAAAGCAATGTACCATAGTATTCAGTTATTTCACAAAAATAATATATACATAAATGCCAGTTACCAAATAGAGAATACTAAAGTGGTTTTTTTCCTCCAGAAGATTTTTATAAATTTTCTACCTCTTGCTCATTGTGAATTATAGAGTCTTAAAATCATCTTTTCTCCTTGCCCTTTAAATATGTATATAATTGTGGAAGCAAGTATACACACGATGTTAAGCAATTAAAATCATAAATATTCAGTGTGTTCCTGCACTGAGATACAACATTCTTTTGAGCATGTTCTTTCATTGAAGCCATTACTCAAAGGGCACAAGAAGTTTCTCCCCCACCCCAAACGCCCTTCAAATAACAGGGCATTAAAACACAATTGGTTTATTATCCAATATTCCAGGAAATGAAAGCTGCCAAATGGAAAAGTCAGGCCCTAAACCTTGATTTTTCCCTCGGAGATCTATTTAACTGAACAAAAAGGAGGAAAAGCCAAACTGAACCAAAATGTTGTAACACAAAGCAATTTTATTGGCAGGAAGGGTGATCCCCCTTCCTGAAAAGAAAGACTAAATCTTTGTCTAATTTTTAAAACATGTTTTAGGTTGTAGATTTTACCATTATTTGTTATGAAGGCTTGGAAGTGTGACCTCATTTGTAGTAGCTGTAGTTTGTTTAAGAAAAAATACCTCTTTTTATAAATTTTTGTCACAAGCCATCCCTGTTTTGACATGCTAACAGGAAATCAGGATCATGGTCATATTGACAAAACCGGACTTCAGGAAGGAGAAAAGATTCAAGATCACATCCGAGAATTGCAGAGGCGGTTTGGCTCTGGCCTTCTGTGAACTGGAAGGGCCAAGTACTTGGTGAGCACAGGCCCAGGAATTCATGAAAAATTCTACCAGAGTGGAGGCTTCAAACACAAAGTAGTTTGGGGAAGAAACTTTCCTTGCCTTAAGCATTACAGAATACAGTGTTCGGGAGAAATGCCCCTGCGTTTCTGAAGGTGAAGTCGAATGACTGAAATAAGGCACTAGGGAAGAAGTATCCTTTCCAGCATCAATTTGGTGCACGCTGGGACCGATTTTAAGAAGCTATGTAATAGCTCCCAGGAGTTTAGCTAGGCTTAGGTAGACGACCAGCTGCTAACAATTTAGTTTAATATGCAGTCTTAGTAAATTAAGGAATCTGATGAATTGAGACCCAGCAAGATTCTTATTTGTTTGCTGGGGCATAGCATGTTGAACCCTAGCAGAAATTAACCCATTGAGATTTTTTCTATTCTCAGTTTGTTTTTTCACTTCCTTGTGATGGATGTTTTTGCTTCTGACTGGGTCATCTGAGTAACTCCTTAGTTTTGTGCTTATCTGCTTCAAAATTAATATGTAATAGTAATACAAATTTTAGAAATAAATTTCTCTCCAGTTGTCTTTATGTGCGTATTTAAATTCTTTTAAGGCAAAAATAAATTAAATAAATAAAGAGAGTTTGTTATTCCTTTTGTATCTTTTTTATAATTGCCAGAGGGTGTATGTGCTCACCAGATAGAGAGAGAGAGAGAGAGAGAGAGAAGAAGGACCCCCCTCTCCTATGCAGCATCATCATGCTGCAATCTCTTCTCTGGTTCCTCATCCTGTTGGAATTTAAAGCATACACACACATGCACCCAGGATACTTTTCAAGGTACTGGACCTCGACTTTAAACCATGGTTGGGCTCCTGGTATCTGGATCCCTTAACCACTAAGCTAGAGGACCAACCCTCTTTGTGACTTTTTTTTTTTTAATTTAACTTTATTTATTTATTTAAATTGGACCAGAGAGGGAGAGAGAGAGAGTGAGAGGGAAAGTGAAAAAGCAAGCCGCCAGGTCTGGGAATGGAACCACGGTCGTCCATGTGGGAGTCCAGCGTTCTTAACCACCACACCACCTGCTGGCCTCCTGACTCTTAGCCTCTCTATGTAGCATTTAGTAAATCTTAAACCTCCATGATACATGTTTTTGTTTTCTTGGGAACTGAAGCTCTTGTAGAAGGAGAACATGCAGATTTGCACATGGCTATATCTCCCTGAGAGTGGTGGCCAGAAAAGAGGGCGATTGTGGGTTCAGAAAGGATAAAGAAGATATTAAGTGGCTGGAAACACTAAAATTTGTCATTGATTCCTTTATAAATTTTTATATCTATATAAATGTCTACATACAATCACCTTTGATGTAATTGTAAAAACTTGGCATGTTTACCAATTCATGGATAATTGTTCTAACATTAATTAGGGAATTGCAAAGGGATTGTAATAACTGGAATTTTGTACTCATATCTACAAATTCATAAAGCCAGTAGGCCAGAGAAAATTATAACAGGCTAAATTATAGTTCTGTTATGATGAAGTGGATGTGTTCTTGGAAGTAACAGAGTTCCCTGTGTTCTTGGCATAACTGTTAAGTGAGCCAAGTCTGTGATGGGTACCTCTGGCATCTCCTGCTTTTCTCTCACCTGTGGCTGCAAGGCTTTCAAGTTGTGTTTGAATCCTCCCCTCTGTGTAGCCTCTTCAACTCAGGGCAAGGCCCTCCCCACCAACACAGCCGCCCCATCTTCTCAACTTGCAGTTAAGAAAAAATACAGGCTCCCTCTGTCCCTTTAGATTAAGTTGGAAACATGGCTTCTTGTAAAAAAAAAAAAAAAAAAAATACTTCATTCTCTAATTCTCTATCAGTTGTGGTATCTTATTGTGCTACTGGACACAAATATGTGGAGGGTGCTTTACCGTGTTGTGGAACACATTTACTGTGTCCCTGTGTTGTCTTTTTTCCCATCTGATTCATTTAGAGTCCCTTAGAAAATCTTGGTGAATTACGTTAGCTTTGATGAGTCCGTCGTGCAAAACGTCAGCCTATGTAAGTATTCTTGGAGGCTTAATGGTTTCTCCTTTATAGACTTAATCATTGCCTGTTACTTGTCCCTTGACCTGTTTTTCTCTTGGAATTGGTTCACTGTTGGACAGACCGTTCATGCAGTGTTAATACAAAAACCATAAAACATGACAAGAAAATTAGAATCATGTGTGTAATTTACTAATCAAGAGTATGGCAAAGTATCTTTCTACAAAATATTGAAGATCTTGTAGAAAGTCAAAAATTTTGATAAGAAAATCCCAAGTTGGAAAAAGGAGAAGTTCAAAGGAAAATCATTTAAGGTGGAGGATAATTTTGTATGAGGATAATTGATATTTATAATTTTTAGTGTACAGGTTACAATAAAGTCTATAAATTTAAAAAACACAGAAATTGTAAAACAAACCATTTAAGTCAAGTTTTATCTAGAACGAGGTAAGTACTATGGACAAAAGGTAGGTTTTTTCTATAGCAAGCAATTCAAGATCAAGTAGAAGTCATTAAACTTTTTGCAGTTATGAAAAAAAGAAAAAGGGAAACATCACTAATCAAAGAAACAAAGAAAATATGAAGACTAAAATTGAAAATTATATAATATGTAATTGAAATTTGTGCTGTTTTAATTCTTCTGGCTTTTATATTGTCTATTTATTGCTAATAGCTACTCCAAAATATATCCCCCAAATGAGAAAATAATTATATTTAAAGTAAACTCAATTTTATTTTCTAAAGCGTCTACAGATCTACAGTAAAAAAAAAAAAAAAAAAAGGCCACAGGAATACAAAATGAAACTTCAATATTTCTTGTATTTTAAATAAAACATCGGAGCCTATTATGGTTTTCACAGTAAAGAAAAAATGCTAAAAGAATATATGTCAAGAAGGTGAGGATAAACTTAGGTGGGGCAAAAAAAGAACTTGAAATTTGATGTACAAGTTCCATTATTTTAGCAAATTGAGGAATTTCATAAACACTGGCTAAACATTCCTTTTAATTGGCATCCTGAATCATTCATCATGGGAAAGGTCATCATATGCTGAGATGTGGAACAATTGAGAAGGTTATGAGATTGCATGTTGGTCATATAACTAAGAATTTTTCAAACTCCGAAGGCTGGAGAGCTCTGAATCTCTGTGTCCAGAGTAAGTGGGCATAAGCAAGAGCACAATGTGGAATGTTAACCGTCCTCATTATGACTGCACGTCTGCATGTCTAAGGGGTCTTATTTACAGCTGACCCTGCCAGTGTAACTCTGTCTTCTTTCATGCATCTTGAAAGCCTCTGTAATTTCTAAGTGAGGGTGATTTGTTGGTTACTACTGACAGAACTACAAAAGAATGCTTTTAAATATCCATTTTAAACACAAGACTCTTAGAAAAATGCAGTGAAAATCCCTTAAACTTTTTTTTTTTTCTCTTTTTTGAAGGGGGTTCTGGGACATCTTTGGCCTTTTGTGAAGCCTTTAAAAGTAGAACGACAACTGTAGTTTGTCTTGACACCTAATGACTTAGGTTTGTTTGGGAAAAGCCCTCTGGTAATCAATCTGTTTTCCATTTGGGTGTGAGTACTAACATTCATGGTAGGATTGGCTTTGTTCTTTCATTTACTTGCTGAAATGTCAATGCTATGCTTCCTTTGATTAAAATAATAAAATAGGTGATTGAATATTTTATAGGACCTGTCACACTACAACCAGGGCTTGTGGTGCCATAGTGCATCCGTCAAATGAACAGATGTGCTGTTCAGCAAATTACCCCTGAAAAGAGGTATCGTGCAGACTTCTTGAAAACCTCACAGCCATAGTGCCCAGATGTTGGCTGACATGTGCCACTAGGGTCAGCGTGGGAAAAGGAGTCATGATGCTTTGTGGAGGACTCCAGATTAAACTTCACATCAGCAGCAAAACACAACACAAATTGATGATGTATGTGGTGGCTTGAAGGCTGTTGAGTATTACTTTGTCACCATTGAAAGGCATTACTCATTACACAATGGAAACCCCCATTAACCTTTGGGACTAAATCTCCATAAAAATCATCCTGACTTTCCACAAGTTTTGCTATAAATGTAGTCATTGGTATCAAAGGTAATGAGGCATCATGGGAAACTGGACTTAGAAACATTTTCTGAGAGGAAATTGTAGGAAGTGTGGGAATTCCACATGCTATAGGCTGAGATGTCAGATATTCAGGTTGATCTCCCCTGTTGAGACTTGTGAGACAGACTGAGAAATAAGGGATCTGGAAGAGAAATTATATACTATTAATCCAATCAATTGTAGAGCTCCTCTCCTTGCATCCTACTTTCTTCACTAAAAATTATTTCCTAGAAGTATCAAGAGTCATGTAGTATGTTCACACACTGGATTTCATTTCAAGTTATGGCAACATCATCGCGTATGCTCATACTAACAGCTAATACAATCCACTCAAGTTGGAGACCGTAACAGAATGATTGCTCAGAGAAGCTGTCACTAACATTTAGGTGTTTGTCTTTGATTATTTTTAGGAGAGAGAAAAGATGGTGTCTATTGGGGTACTTCTACAGCACCTAAAATGACTACTTAGTAAACTCATGGAGTGAGAAAGGTTATGGGAGGTTTTTTGTATCTATTCATGAGGAATTTTGATCTATAGTTTTATTTTTTAATGTCTTTGGTTTTTTTTTTAAAGAATTATTTTATTTAACTTTATTTATTATTATTATCATTATTATTTTCCAGTTTGATCAGAGACACAGAGAGAGAGAGAGAGAGAGAGAGAGAGAGAGAGGAAGTGAGAAAGCAAGCCACCAGGTCCAAGACTTGAACCATGGTCGGCCATGTGGGAGTCCAGTGCCTTTAACCACCATGCCACTTGCCGGCCCCAATGTCTTTGGTTTTAATATCAGGGTAATACTACCCTCATAGGATGAGTTGGGGAGGCTTTTATTTTATACTTCAGGTTTTTTTTTTTTTAATAGCTATGAATTGGCATTAATTCTTTAATGTTTTGTGAACGTCTGTGGGAAGACCTCTAGTCCTGGGCTTTACTTTGTTGGGAGACTTTTTATTACTGATTCAATCTCTTTAGTTGTTATTGGTCAATTCAAATTCTTCATTTCTTTCTGGTTCAATCTTGGGTTACAAAGATCTTGCAACCAAGTGACCACAGAGCTTTTCTCAAATAAGAAAGACATGTCTTTCCCACACGAGTTGTGGATTTGAGGATGCTTCTAAACAAAATCTGAGGTGTACGTGTTCCTCCATTTTGGTTTAGACCTTTGGACTGAAAGGGATTTGGTGAATACACAAGAGTGGATATTCATGTAAAGCCTTTAAACTAAGACCTGAAGAATAAGTAGGCATCTAATAAGAGAACGAGATGGTTAAATAAGAATAGAAGGAAAATCCAGGCAGTAGAAATAGAATGTTCAAAGGCACAGGAGGAAAATATCCAGAGAAAATAATTAGATATGGCTAGTGTCAGGGGGTAGAAAGGTCATAAAACGAAACTAGACAGTAAGATAAACCCAGATCATAAAATCTCCTCATATGAGATGTTCTTGATAGGGAATCATACAATAGTCTCCCCAGGACACTTTTGAGAGAGATAGGAGTTATTAATAATTATCACCTTGAGAACAGTTTGAACCAGGAATATCAGAGTTGAACTGGAGCATGTGGTTATCCCAGCTGTAGAGAGAAAAGTGAAAAATTTTGAAGAGAAAGTGGTGAAATAATGTATTAGGCTGATGACACTGATGTCAGCACCAAAGCCAGATTAGATTAGACATTGAGAACCAGAGGTTAGTAAAAACATTTTGGTACTAACGTGGACCTGATAACCCAACATTTTCTGGGTGGCAAAGGATAAACACAGTCCAGTCACTGAACCCGTGAAGAGGCCCATTTAATTCTGTCTTAACTGGTTCAGGCTGCTAGTACGGAACTATTACAAGCCAGGTAGCTTGCAACCAGAAATTTATTTCTCATGGTTCTGGAGGCTGCATAGTCCAAGCTCAAGGTACTGCCATATGGTGACTAATGAGGAGCCACTTCCTGTTCATAGACAGCCATCTTCTCACTGTGTCCTAATATGACAAAAGGAGTGAGGGATGTCTCTGGAGCCTCTTTTATGGGGGTACTAACTCCATTCATGAGGGCTCCCCCATGATACCATCATATTGAGAGAGTTTCATAATATGAATTTGGGGATATACACATTGAGTTACATCCCGTATCAGATGCTCAAGAGGTGACACTGCTTTGCTCTTTTGAGTAGCAGAAACATTAAATGTGAGTGAGCAGTCAGAAAAAAAAGGGGGGAGGGGCCCTCTACCTGATTGTCTTGTCATTTTAAAAAACTGAAAGAAAAATCTAGAAAGAGAAGGACTGGGGAACCTACACATCACTGTTAGCATTATTCTTTCTTCATGGTCCCAGGGTACTCATATTTATGTAATTGTGGCTGCGTCAGTAAAGTGCAGGCCATTGGGTCCCTGCCTGGTCCTCTCTGTTGTAATGGGCTGATGGGACCAGAAGGTGCAGGTTGAGAGGGAGGCTTGTGGGCTGCAGGGCACATCACCACTTCAGTAAAACCACTCTTGTAAAGTGACAGCCCAAAGGGAATCCAGCTGTCTCTGCTCCTCGTGCAATGCAGCCAGCCTGCTACAGCCTGCATAAGTGTCTTTCTGCATTATTTTTTCCATCTCCTAAACTCTGATTTGTGATTTCAAATTTTACCAGAGGAGGAATAATGGGTCTTGGAGACTCTGTTTTATATTTGTTTTCTGGCTCTCTTCTGTGTTCATTAGATAATGACCAGTTTTTCTGAAGCCTCATTTTCACATCTTATTTTACATTTCTCTTTTTCAGCTACACACTTTAAAACATTTCCCTGAGGCAAAATAACTGGAGCCAAAGTTCCCATAAAATGGTTTTGTGTGTGTGTGTGTGTGTATATATATTCAGAATAAACAACATTACGGTTTTAGACACTTAACCCTGTCTTAATGAGCACTAACTCTCCTGTTTAAGTACTTTAAATTAGCCTTGGTGCAACAAAAAATCTTTTTAAGCATACTTTTACTCTAAAAAAGAGTCAATATAAAGGATTTCTATTTTTATTTATTTATATATTAAATAATTATTTGTTAAATATCTACCATGTCCCCAGCACCATGCAAAGGCTAGGTACATGGAAATTTGAAAGACAAAGTCCATGCCCTTAAAGAGTTGCAATTTATTGATGATAAGATGGGGAGGTTAATGGAAGCGAGTAGTCTGTCGATCAATAGCAGTTGTTCTCAAAGGGTGGATCCTGAACTGAGAGTAACTGTATCACCCTGTATCATAGGGGACGTGTTAAAAATGCAAATTATTGAGTTTGACACAGATCTATTGAACCAAAAACTCTGGGCTGGGACCCAGCAGTCTTTAACAAGCCCTCTGGTTCACTCTGATGCTTACTCAAATTTGAAAAGCACTAAACTAAAATATAAGTGCTAGGTGATACTTCCAATAGTGAAAATGAGCTACTGGTCCTTGAGAAGACAGGCAAAGCATATCAAAAGAGTTATTTCTTGGGCTAGATGGCAGTAAAATGTGATGCTTTGTAAGACCATTCACATAGGGAGGTTCCTGGTTCAGGGCTGCAGGCTTCCCTGAGTATGCTGCTTATATGCTTGCCATGATCCAGGGCTGGCTGAGGGCTACAGATGAATCATGGTCAGGATGCTGCTGCGGGTGCCGATCTCCCTGTCTTCCTCTCCTTCTTTTTTACTTGTTCATGGGAGAAATAAATAAATAACCTTTAAAAAGTTACAGTTAAAAAAGTTTTTTCCAAGCAGAGGTTTAAAGATTGGTAGGATCTGGACAAAGGGAAGGTAGGGTGGGCAGGAGTAAATACATAGGCTGAATCAAGCTAAGATGAAGAATAAGAGGGCTTATTCAAAATTTAGAAGGACATTAGGGAGGTTGGAGTTGCACTTGTTGGAGGATGGGAAGCTGTTTACATCTCTCATCAAAGAGCAGGAAGAGCATACTATCCACTTGCAAACAACAGCAGAAAGAAATGACAGCAAGTAGCAGAGATGACAGCAGGTTTTTCATATTGGGAAGGTCTAACAAGTCAGAATAGAGTGAGTGGGAGAGAGGCATAATTGAATGTGTAAAATTAGGGAGTTTCCCGAGCTCGCTCTAGGCAGAGAGATAGGAGCAAACAGGAAGGACAACCCAGAAATACGTGTGAGCTCAATTAGGACTCTACTCAAGAGGATGCTATTGTTTGCTAGGGCTGCCACTACAGAATACCAGAATGCATGACCCAGACATCAGAAATGTATTTTCTCACAGCTTCAAGGTGTTGGCAGGCTTGGTTTCTTTTAGGTTTCTCTATTAAGTTTGCAGATAACCATGTTCTTCTTGTGTCCTCAGATGGGCTTTCCTCTGTGTGAGGACATCCTGGAGTCCTTTTGTGTGCCCTAATCTCCCCTTTATTGACAGCAGTCAAACTGATTAGGGCCAACTGCTATGGTCTAAATGGTAGGGTCCTACCAAAATTTAGTTGTTGAAACTAACATTCCTATGTTAGAATATTTGTAGGTGGGGTCTCTGAGAGGTGAAGTCAAAGACCTGATGAATGAGATTAATGATTTTAGAAAAGAGGCCCCAGAGATGGGACCAGCAGATGTTGTAATGGTTCCATCACTGAACTCACATGTAGTTGACTGCAGTTCAAATCCCAGATCAGGCGACTTAAAGCTCCTGCTGGGTGTGTGTGTGTGTGTGCGTGCATGCGCCTCCAAGATCCTGAGAGGAGAATGGAGAAGGGATTGTGGTATGGCCATCCTCCTTTGGGGGGTGATTTCTCACTTCTGTCTCTCTCTCTCTCTCTCTCTCTCTCTCTCTCTTTCTCTCTGTCTTTCCAGTGAATGCAAATGCCCTACAACAAAAATCTCTCTCTAAAAAAAAAAAAAAAGAGAGAGAGAGAAAAGAGGACCCTAATGGTCTCATTTTAATTACCTCTTTATAGGTATATCTCCAAAAATAGTCACACATTATGAGGTACTGTGTGTTAGAGCTTCATATGAATTTGTGTGTGTATGGGGGGTGCAGTTCAGCCCATACAGATGGCAACAATGCATAAGATCAACCATGTTCTGAAGAAAAGGCAGTTAATTAAGAAATGGACCCTAGGAGGCAGTAACCTACTAGAAGAATCCAAGTAACTAGTACTATGGGTGCATATAAGAACATGCGGTTTACATAACAGCACATCAACTCCACCAGGCACTGAGGCCATATTTAGATACCATGAATTTATAGATAGTGAGAGAAACATGTTATGATACAATAAAGCCCAGAGAGTACAAACTAGTTACTGCAGTGAAAAATTATATAGTGAAATGTCAGCAGATTTGAAAATCAGAAGAATTGAATGAGAACGTGAGAATTACCACCTTTCTTTTATGAGATCTTATTTTTGAGAAACCCCAGTAACCACTCAGTCTTATTTTTCTTAACAATAGAGAAGTTCTACTAGTACCTACATCACAGGAGTGAGATAATATGCATCAAATTACTATAAGATACTATAATTTTACAGACATTAGCTATTTTTAACAAAACCAGACATCCTAATGATAGCTTTTTTAATTGAGAGTTGTTGTTTCTTCGTTGTTGCTGGAGGGCATGTGTACCATGAGAGAGAGAGAGAGGAGAAAGCACCCACCATGGGGAACAGTCATGCCACAATCTCTTCTCTATCTCTTCCTCTTTTGTGATTTGGTCAGTTTTGTGGGTTCTGGTTGCCCCAACCATCAGGCCATGGAGCCAGCCCAGAGAGTTTTCCATATATCAAGTATTATATTAATATTTTCACCTACAAGATTTTATTCCACAGTAATATGCAAATAAAGCTATTCAGAAGTATCTGAAAGATATATTTTTTAAAAATCATGAAAACAGGGCCTAGCAGTTAGCGTAATGGCTATGTCGCTGGACTCCCATGTAGTTGACCGCGGTTCAAGTCCCGAACATGGTGGCTTAAACTCACGCCAGGCACGTGTGCGTGAGTGCCCAAGATCCCGAGAGGAGAATGGAGGAGAAGGGATTGCGGTGTGACCATCCCCCCTGGGGGGCGATTTCTCACTTTCTATCTCTCTGTCTCTCTCTGTCTGTCTGGAGAGTGCATGCGCCCTGTAGCAAAAAAAAAAAAAAAAAATCATGAAAACATGTTTATCAAAAATACTCTTTTCGGGAACCAGTAGTTAGCGTAATGGCTATGTCGCTGGACTCCCACGTAGTCGACCGCAGTTCGCGTCTCGGACCCGGTGGCTTACAACTCACGCCGGGCGCATGTGCGTACGTGCCCAAGATCCCGAGAGGAGAATGGAGGAAAAGGGATTGCGGCGTGACCATCCCCCCTGGGGGGTGATTTCTCGCTTTCTCTCTCTATGTCTCTCTCTGTCTGTCTGGTGAGCGCACGCGCCCTATAGCGAAAAACCTCTCCAAAAAAAAAAAAAAAACTCTTTTCTAAGAAATGCTTTGCCAATCTTAGTAGGAGACTTTCCAAGTTCTGTGCAAATGATTAGAATTTACCCACAGGAAAATATAACTGAAAATATGGTATATGGAAAGGAAGCAATACTTCATTTACATAGAGTTTTCATATGTTAAGTGATTCAGCAACATGGCAGTTAGGTTTCATGAACATTATAGAAAAGATTATGGGTCAGAAGTGAAGACAAGCCTATACTCCCTGGATATGGTTATCTGGCTTTCTCTGGCTTACCCACCTATGTAGTGGAGGTGAGTGCATTGAGGTAGCAGCAGCCTATAAAAGCTTTTTTGAAAGGGTTTATGTGGTCCTCTATGCTTACCAAGTGATATTCTCATCGTACGTGATTTCTCACGTGGGCATTTTGAAGGTTGAGAAAGAGCATCTGCCACAGACATTGCTACATGACATAAAAAACAAGTAGGGTTTTTTTAATTGAACCAAAACCTCAAAGACAGTTTCCATAAATTATCCAAAATACGAAAGATTTGATAAGAATTCAGATATGGACCTAAAGCATAGTGGAAAAAGAGTAGTGTTAAAAGTTTGTTCTTAGATTGCACTTGCACGTGTCTCTGCTATTGCTTGTGGACATGGGTCAAGGACAACTTCACACACTGGTGACATCTGAGCTGGCTATGGAGCTAAATGGGAAATATCTGTATAAGGCAAGAAATAGCATTAAAAGAATGGTTTGATGTTGGAATTTTGGAAGTTTGAAACCCCTAGGGTCTTAAAAGCTAGGTCTTTGTGCAGATTCATCGTCTTTTATTCCTCCATACCCTTCTGCCTCTTGCTCTCCCTGTGCCCTCAGAAAACTGACTTGATGTAAGCAATGCGTCATCTTTGCTTTTCCACTCCCATGAGGAATCAGTCAGTAGACGCACTAGGTACCAATAGCAAATTGGAAACAGTTTGGAAATTAAAGCCAGGAATTTAGTCCTCTGACTTTCCCCCTGCTAGGTTATTACAGGCTGACTGTCCCTCTACCAAAAGTCACAGCTCTAACTGGGTAAACCCCAATTTTTCATCTTCTAGTGACGTTTGCTCACCCTTCCCATTAGACCAAACACGACCAGCTCCTCAGGGCCTCTGGACCCGGAGCACTGCATCATCACTTTTGGGCTTCTTTGGAGCAGATAATCCCTTGATAAGATAGTTTCTTTGGAAAACTTCTCTCAATTATGCCACGTAAATAGCCCATCTGTTTCTTTTCTTTCTTTTTTTTTTTTTGTAGAGGTTTTTGCTGTAGGGCGCGTGCATTTGCCAGACAGACAGGGACAGACAGACAGAAAGCAAGAAATCACCCCCCAGGGGTGATGGCCAGGCTGCAACCCCTTCTCCTCCATTCTCTTCTCGGGATCTTGGGCACGTACGCACACGCACCTGGCATGAGTTTTAAGCCACCGTGTCCAGGACGTGAACCGCAGTCGACTACGTGGGAGTCCAGCGATAGCCATTATGCTAAGTGCTGGTCCCAATAGCCCATCTCTTTCTGAAAGGACCCTAACTGATACATGTACATGACAGCATAATTGAGAAAAATATCAAAAGTTTAGTCTGGACAATCCCAAAAGCCAGGTTAATTGACTTAATTTTTTTTCTCTGTTTTCTCATTCCTTCCTTCCCATTAAGATGCATAGACATACAGTATTACCGAGAACATGCAGAATGATTCAGAAGTTGCTGTTTGAAGAATTGGCATCTTTGAGGTAAAGAGATTATGTCATGTCAAAATCTTCTACTACCATAGAATAGATCTCAAATTTCTAAGTCTGTAAAAATCCTCAGAGACAAGCTGACGTAGTCCAGTGGTACCAAAAACTGCCTTTTGATAAAAATAATCTAGACAACTCTCTAGAAATATGTATATTTATTTCCCAAGCCCACCAGGCTCTCCTGCATCAGAATCTCTGGGGGAAACACCCCAAATCTTATTTTGGCTCTTTTCTTAAAAAACAAACGAACAAAAAACAAAAACAAAACAAAAGTACTTTTTGGTTTTCTAGACTAGATTTTTACTTAAGGGATGATAATACTAAAAGCTACAGTGGCTCTGCTAAGTTCCCAAGCTCAGATCACAAGACAGAGACAAAATCAGAACAGGATTTATCACTCTTGACTGAGAGTGAGGCG
The DNA here is from genome assembly GCA_026018925.1 of Tupaia tana. Lineage (NCBI taxonomy): Eukaryota > Metazoa > Chordata > Mammalia > Scandentia > Tupaiidae > Tupaia > Tupaia tana. The sequence goes on along the minus strand of JAKSZU010000006.1, from coordinate 195,907,452 downwards.
AACTGAGAACTAGAAGACGTCAATAGAAACTTTAGAGACGCAGTTAATTCCCTCATTTGGAAAAGTATAACACTGAACAAAAATTGAAGAAAACAAGGTTGTGTTTCCCAATCTCCCAAATGTCACATTCATCAAAGGCTCTCCTGTACCTTACACATATTTTAATACTTCTATCACTTTGGTATGGACCTTTCTGGTCAGTGTCACATCACAATGATGTGATACCCAGCAGTTCCCTGATTGTATTTACATATGAAGATGGCAATTCTACAGGAAGGACTCTGTTATGATAAATGATGGAAATAGTCATTTCATAAATCAGATGGTCACCGCAAGCCATGGCTTTGAAGTCTCACTGATGTTTTCCAACTCATTTCCAAAGGAGAAAAGACCTGCCAAAGCCCTGCAAAAAGATAAACAAGATTTGGCCAGTTGAAATCTGGAGTCTGAACATAATCAAACGATCAAATATTTTCTACCAGAAAATCATAAAAATCATTTATTTTATAAAAGAGTTTCTTCCTTCACAGTCCTTTCAACAATAAGGAATTAATTAATGCATTTTCTCTTCACCAATGAATAAACTAGAAAAAGAGAAGTAACCTAATAATTTCAACTTGGATGAACTTTGACCAGTGATATAACTTAATACAGATTTTATTTTTTATCTTCAACTATCTAAAACCAGAGCAGGAAGAAGATTTTCCAACAGCCAAATCTGATTTCAAGTTAACCAATTTAGCTTGTACTCTGCTCACTTTTTCTCTATAAATTAGTTGTACAAGCATGATTGTGCTTGTTGGAAGAGGCAGGCCTAGGATTGTCCAGGCCACACAGGGAGGTATGGTCACCCTACTTTTGGTCAATGTCCAAAGATTCAAAGAACTCTTTAGTAGTAATTATTAATCTCATCAGGGTCAGTAGGTTAGACCAGCTGGGGCTAAAGTTGTTTATCCCCTGAACCCTTAAATCCCCTCACTTCTCTAAACTCTGCTTTCAGAGTTTTTAGCTGGAGACATCCTTGGTATGATTTCCTGTTTCCCTAGGAACTTCAAGACTTACCTACTTACACCTTTATTTCTAAACTTGTGAAACAAATGTGATGATATGTCTTATAAGAAGATTAGTTGCAGTTGCAAATTGTTTTGATTAAAAGAAAGTAGACCAATATGACACAGTGTTTAGCAAAGAGCTGTTCTTAATATTTAGTTGTAAAATAGTTTTTCCAAAACATGTTTGTACCTAGTGGCCAAACACCATAGGAACTGGAAATCACATAATTTAGTGTGTGTTAAGGCCTTCTTTTCCCATTTATTTAGTTATCTCATTTTTTGCATGAGGGAGCCCATCCATATTTGGAATGGTCTCAATCTTAAAGACTTTGAATGTTGTTCTAAGAAATGCTCAATTTTAGTCTTAAAATAAAAAGAGAAGCTTAAGTCCCCAAATCTTCAATAGTATATAAACAGCAGTTGACACTTAAGCAAACCTTATCCATGTTCCAAAGAAAGGAAAAGCCTATATACATTAGAGTGGCAGGTATCTTTTTTACTTTTATTTGGGACTTTTGACCAACAGTTGCTTTATTGGCTCACTGAGACCTCCATCATTCTCTCCAGCCTTGGGAAACAGAAAGTTTAAAGGTTTGGGGGAGCAGGAAGGGCGTAGATAAGGAAAACATGTTTCCTTAACATTGAGAAATATAATGGGCTATTTTACATGGCAAATTTCCCTTCTATGCCATTATTGATCTGTGATCAATACAATGGGAATGCTTCAAATATTTTTAGATTCCATATACACTCTTTTACAATTTGTCTTACTCAAAATGACAAAAAAGGATTTTTAAAGTTTAGTACTCAAAATTTTAATTACTTTATTAATATTATGACTGAATCCTAATTTTCATTCTTATCATTTTGTTTATTCAAAAATAAAATTAATCATTGATCATCTTATTTCTCCAGCATTTTAGATTGGATTTCCTGGGAACAAAACCTGGAACAGGAATTTAGGTGGAGTCGCTTTGTGGAAGAAGAACCTTCCTAGAGAGTGGGGGAAGCAGAACAGGGCAAGGGAAGGAGCCAAGCAAGGACATGATCTCAGCTGAGAGAAGCTGTAACCCTGTTCTTAGAGAGCTCTGGTGCAGGAATTGCACTGTTCAATGGGTCCTGCTTGAGGCATGTACACCACCATTTTCATCCCTGGTCCATCTGCCATTGGCTGGGGGTTAGAAGGCTTGGGTGGAATAGACATAACCTCTCAGACTGGGAAGTACTAGTTTAAGAAGAGAAATTCTCCTGAAAAGGAATTAGTTATAAGCTGTCAACAGTTGTCATCTCAGCAAGTGGGAGCTGGTGCCACAGCTGGATATTGATGATGGTGTGGTCAAAATATCACCATCCACCCAGAAAAGCAAAACTCTTAGTTGCTGACTTCTTGATTAAATCAAAATTACCTCTTTATCTATGTTATGAGTATATATGAGAGAGCTACTTTTTTTTCTTCCTTTAATGATTTATCAATGAAAAGAAGAGCCCACTTAAAAGATGAGCTTGTCTCAAAGGAGGGAACTAGATTTGATTCCTGGTCCTATATATACCACTCCCCAAATTAGTAACTTGACTTTTCTAGGCCTCATTTTTCTCAACACATAAATAAAATGATGGCAATTTTCAAAGGTGTAAGAACTAGCAATCGGGTAAGCTCCATAGTATAGAGGTCAAGAGCTGTGCACAAGGAGCTAGTAATAGATTTTACTTGGCCAACTGTGGTTCAAATCCTGGCCCAAGCAGATTGAAAAGCACACTGGGTGAATTTGTATGCATGCCCCAAATCTTGATAGAATAAAAAATTGAGGAGAAGGGTACCCACCAAAGGAGCCATGCCTCATTGAGGGGTGTTTTCTCTCTCTCTCCATCTCCCTCTCTCTCTTTGTGAGTGCACCTGTTCTCTGGCAGTTAAAAATCAAATAAACTAGGTGGGAACCAGCAGTTAGCGTAATGGCTATGTCGCTGGACTCCCACGTAGTCGACTGCGGTTCGCGTCCCAGACCCAGTGGCTTAAAACTCACGCCGGGCGCGTGTGCGTGCGTGCCCAAGATCCCAAGAGGAGAATGGAGGAGAAGGGATTGCGGCATGACCATCCCCCCTGGGGGGTGATTTCTCGCTTTCTGTCTCTATGTCTCTCTCTGTCTGTCTGGTGAGCGCACGCGCCCTATAGCCAAAAACCTCTCCAAAAAAAGAAAAAAAATCAAATAAACTAGGTGTGCTATTTAAGGCACTGGATTCCCACATGGCTAATCATCATTTGAGTCTCAGACCTGGTGACTCGAAAATCACACCGGGCCTATGTGCACGCATGCCCCAAATCTTGACAGAAAAATGAACGAGAGGGGGTTGCACTGTGGCCATCCCACTGGGGGGTGATTAATCACTTTTCCTCTGTCTCTCTCTCTCCAGTAAGTGCATATACCCTATGGCAAATATCTTTGTAAAAAATTAAATTAGATTAAATTAAAAAGGCACTTTTAAAAAAAAAAAAGATTAGCAATTTGATACTACCATGTCAGGAATTATTATCAGTCTTATAATTATTAATTATTATCCCTTCTATAAAAGTAATCCTTATTTTATCATAGGGCGACAGTTTAAAGTACTGTGGCACGGGCCTAGCAGTAGTAGCATAAGCAGGACTGGTGCTGCTATTCTGCTGGAGCCATATGAGAAGGCTCCAGGTCACAGCCAGAGATTCACCTGAGCATGCTGGGTGCTCTTGTGCCCGTGCTCCTGGCTAGCTTAAGAAATGATCATGGCATAAAGATCTTGTTGGGGCTGCACCCCCCCAACACACATATAAATGAAATAAACTGAAAACCAAAAATCAACAAACAGAAAAAATAATAACTGCGGCTTGGTCTTTGCATTTAAAATCACTTCTGGGCCAGCCAGTAGCCTAGTGACTAAGAGAGCTGGATCCCGTAAGGTCGACTGTAGTTCAAATCACAGAACCAGTGCCTTAAAAGACACACTAAATGTATGTTCATGCATGCCCCAATTCCAACAGGATGGAGAAGTGGAGGAAAAGGGACTGTTGCATGCCTAGACCCCATTGAGGGGTTGCTTTCTCCCTCTCCCTCTCAATCTGATGAGTGTACCATTTGGTGATCAAATAATAATAATAAATCACTTTTAACCCTCCCAACGTATCTGCTAGATAGACATCATGAACCCTGTTTCTCTTAAAAAGAAACTGAGGCCCAGAAATTTTAACAACTCACCTAAAGTTGTGCAGATACGAGAATGAACCAGAATTTGAATACAAGCTGAAATATTCCTATTCCTAGTACAATCAGATGCTTTACTCTGTTTCAGTCTTCTGAGCAGGAGGCTACCTGCCTACTATGATAAACCACTTACACGGGAACATTTTTCCAGGCACCTCAGTAACAAGATAGTCTGTCAGGTACTTTAACTAATAGACAGCAGTCTCACAGAAAGCACCAGAAGAATATAATGGTAAAGGTTCTTTTAGATGTTTAGGGCATACATCTGGCTCATAATTAGATATCATTGGCCCAAAATCTACTCTCACTTTAGAAATTCAATTCCTCCCACATTGTTATTTTAAAAACTACACAACAGGGCACTAAAAAAATTCACAATTTCCAATATTTGAGAAGATATGAAAGTTATTTCTCTGTTCTTTTCTTCCTCTCTTAACCCTGTTTCTGTAGTATTTTTTCGTGACATTTTTCAGTTGGTGGTCAATATCTTTACCATTCCTCTGAGTTCTCATTGTCAGGGGCTAAAAATGGGTCTGTTTTTCCTTAGTGCAGATGTCCCACAAGATTAAAAAAGAAGACTTACTTCATGGGTGCAGCAGTCTGAAAAGGGTTATGTTTTAAATTTGAACATGGTGTATCACTGCCATTTATTTTATGAATCATTAAAAATACCATGTGTATTATTTTCCAGATTTCATTGGCAGTACTTAGCCTATTGCCGCTTTGCTGTGTATGTGTTTTTCAATCACTATGTTTTACCTCTTCCATTCTTCATGTCTCTTTAATTACTTTTCCCAGGCTGTTGTTGAGGGCTAAGGGAGAAAACTGGGGTGATGATGCTTGCTTCAGGCATTCTTCATGTTTAATAACGGTGACTCCACAGAGGCATACAATTTCTTGGGGTAGTATTTTGGAAACATGCTTATAGATTTTAGTATAATTTGTGAGATAAAATATCAGACTGATGGACCAGCAGATAGCATAATGGTTATGTTGCTGGACTCCCACATGGACAACTGTGGTTCAAGTTCTGGACCTGGAGGCTTGAAACTAATGCTGGGCATGCACGTGTGTGTGTCCAAAATCCTGAAAGGAGAACGGAGGAGAAGGGATTGTGGCATGACCATCCCCCTTGGGAGTGATTTCTCACTTTCTGTCTGTCTCTCTGGAGAGCAAACATGCCCTATAGCAAAATGTCTCTCGAAAAACAAACAAAAATCAGACTGAAAATATGTATAGACATTTAGGCTTGCCCCTATATTTGGGGGGATAGGGCAAATAAGTCAAATGGGGGCTCTTGACTTAACGCATGTTCTGCCCCTCTTTTTGGCCTATACCTGGCTCCATCCCACACCGTGAGGATTCTCCTGCTATCTCTTGGGCCTGAGTGGCCTCAGAAATATGGAGCAGGAGAAGAGACTGCAAGTCCCAGCAGCAAGATCAGAGTCCTTTTGGCAGGAAACGTGGGGTCCTGAGTACCTGGAAAAAGGTCTGGCAAAATGAGAATATGGATTACAGATGCTGCCTATCCTTCCACCAGAGAAGAAAGAGCTCCAGCTGGCAGAGGAGCAGTTCAAGCCAGGACAGAAGCCCCAGAGCCTGGGATTAAGAGGAGTACTGAGTATGGTGCAGGAGGGTGCCCACACTCACAGACCAGCACAGGCTGATAGCTAGTAAGCACGAAAGCCCAGCTATTCAACCTGAGCTGAGACACACTTGCTATTATGAAGCACACCTGTCTTAGTCCATTAATGCATTAATAGCCATTCCCGAGCCTGGGTGATTTATAGGGAAATAGGGCTTTATTAATTCACAATTTTGATGAATGGGAAGTCCGAAAGTATAGACCTGGCATCAGACTAGTGCACAACACGGCTGATGAAAGCACAGAGCATGGCAGGCCTGTGCAGAGAGAACGAGCTCCCAGTTACTTCTTTTATAACAGCCAGCTCTCTCAAGAACTAACTCTTCCTCATGAAAATTAGAACTCAATGGGTCAAGCAAGATATCATCACTGTATTCATGAGTGTCTTGCTCATTATGATCCAATCGCCACCTACTAGGCCTCACCTCCCAACATTAAATTCTAAAACATGAAACTTTTTTTTTTTAAGGAGTGGGGAGCAAACCATCCTTTAAACCATAGTATCTAGCTGCCTGAAACTTCTTAGTGCATTGTCATGGTAAAGAAAGTCAGTAGTATTAAAAACAGGAGTAGGAAGGTCCAGCCTCAGGGGGAGGTGTAGTTAGTAATGGACTGAACGCGGTGTTGGGAGTCACACGGCTGACAGCGGGTTGGAATCCCCCAGGTGATCTGAAAACACATGGAGCCCATACATGGCCAAGATCCTGATGAGCTGGGCAACGTGAGAAAGGGATCGCGGCATGACACGGCCCTTTCCAAGATCTCCATCATTCTTTCTCATACACGTCAATGCTCTCTCTCTCTCAAATACAAAATAAATAAATAAAAATAAGAAAATAAAGAGGAACAGAGTAAGCATCCAGGGAATTCTTTTCAACTGCTGGTTCTTAAATATCCTTATTTAATTAGATATTTACTGAGTCACCTTGTGCCAGACACTGGAATTATGTAAGTAATAGTAACAAACAGTATGATAGTAATGACTATAATATAAAGGCACCTACTGCATTCTGGGCATTGGGCATATTTGTAGATACTGAGGTTATCTCTTCCACCAAACAGACGTGTTTCCTGACCTTTTGAAATCTTACAGTCTTGTGGCACTCACAGACATCAAAATGGGAATTATGCATTTTAAAAATGACAGGTATGGTATGTGGTATTATGAAAATTTGGGGTGCTCTGAGAATATATATTATGGACTGAAATGTGTTCTTCCCAAATTCGTCTGTTGAAATGTTAACTTCTGGTACCTGAGACTGTGACTCCTTTTGAAGACAAAGTATTTAAAGAGATAACTACATTAAAACATGGTCATTAAGGTGGGCCCTGGTCCAATGTGAGTGGTGTACTTCTAAGGACAGAACATTAAGGCACAGACATGTATGGAGAAAAGACAATGTGAAGACCTGGGAAGAAAATTGCCATCTACAAGCCTAAGAATGAGACCTCAGAAAAAAAACAAAACTACTAGCTCTTTGGTCTTAAACTTCCAGCCTCTAGAACTGTCAGAAAATTCACTTTTGTTGTCTAAGCCACCCCATCAGTGGTATTTTGTTACAGCAGCCCTAGTAAACAATGTAGCATGTAATAGAAATTGTATTTAATGACAGGCAGCTAAAATATGACGTGTTTCAGACCCGAAGAAGAAATGTCTTTACTGGACGTTCAGGGTAATACAGAGGGTGAGGTGGGTTAGGCAGACATCTCTGTAGAATTCCTGGTATGGGCAAAGAATAGAAGAAATATAAATTATGGATGAATTGGGGGAAAAAAAAAAGTAGAAGAGGTTAAACCACAATGATAAAGGGGTTAAAAAGTCTTTAAAGAATTCCTCGGTTAGTGCAGGCTGAAGGGAACTCAGCTACAGTGCCAAGATCAGTTCCCCAGCTCAGCCATTTTCCATCTATATATGCCTTAGCCTCATTGCTTATGTGTGTGCATGCCTTATACCTTTATTGTGAAATCAAAGGAAAGACTTTGCTCTTTGTTCCCCAGCATTAAAAGAACAGAAAAAGAAGAAAAGTACAAAGGAAGAGGATGAATTTTTTGTTTGGTAGATAATTCTAGATAGTTGGAAATTTTTTAACAACTAACTGAGCATATCATTTCACTTAACAAGAACTGTAGTACGCTGATATGATACTCTGCACAAGAAAACATTCAGAATCCAGGAAGCCATGCCTTGCTTTTATAATGTATATTTATCGCCATCTAGCGGCACGATTCTGCATTGTCCTAGCATACTCGAAAAATACATTGTTGGCGGCAACACAGATTTCAAATCATTCTACAAATGATTGTATTCATTTGTTTATTCCACAGCTATTTATTGACTTTATCTTATTTATCCAGCACTAACTTTATGTGAGGTGCAACCAAAATAAGCCCTGTATTCTGATTTAACACACATGTTATACAAATTTAGTTGTGTCAATAGCTAACATTTATTAAGCGTGAACTAGACCTTGGGCGCTGGTGCAGGCAGTGTTTGTACGCTATCCCACTTGAATTTGACAACCAAGTTCAGAGTTTTCTTCCTCGAGTGAGAAAACTGAGATTCGGAGATAACCTGGCCAAACTCAACAAGTAAACTGAAAAGCTGAGTCCTATCTCAAATCACTATATAGTGTTCATGTTTATTCCACTCTACCACACAGATTAAACAACTAATTCACAATGTCATTCATTTAATGTATATTTACTTGTTTGGTTTGGTTGATATATTTCTGTAAGATAGTATGTATATGTGGGGGGTGTAAATACCCATACACACATATGTGCATGTGTGTGTGACCTACTATATGCCTGGAAAAGTATGAGGAGGTGTCTTCAAACATTCACATAAAATGTGTATTATGAAACATCATGAATGGATTTCAAAATATTTTTGTACCAAAATAAACTCACTTAATTTCATTTTTCTGTATATTTTTTGACATCCTCACAGATTAGTTAAGGATTTGTATAGTTAAAAAATATTTATTAGGAATGTATTATTTAACATGCGTATGCTGAGTGCTAACAATTCAATAGTTGGCAACAAAAGGCATGCTCACTACCTTCACTGTGTTTAGGGGCCATTAGAGTAGAGAGGCATTAAACAGTTAATCACACTAATGAGTAGTTCCATGTACTCTCATAGAAAGGGTGGTTCAAGGACACAGGTACATACAAATTTAAGTGCTCTTTAGAGTTCAAAAAGGGTTTCTCAGAGGATGGATGTGTCATCAGCTGTGAATGGAAGGACGACTATAAGGTAAATATGCGTGTGCTTAGAGGAGAGAATGGTGGGGACAAGCTAGTAGGTGAGCAGATGACAGGACTGCTCCAGAGAGTGACACTCATGTGCAAATGCCATGTGGCTGCAGGGAAAATTGCAGAGTCAGGGAAGAGAGACGGGTGATAGTGCAGAGGCAGATGTGACTGAAGAAGTAGGTCGATAAGAGGGAAGACCACAGTGGAGTCTTGCCTAATGTGAGTGTTTTCACCAACATCATGACACAAAACTCTCCATCTGCATCTACTAGGTGGTCAGGAAAGTCATGATATATTTTCCTATGTTTTTCTATAAAAACAATACATCATGACTTTCCCGACAATCCAATATATGCCTCAAAGGGAAGTCTTTCCCCAGCACTGGGCAAAAGAAAAGCTAGGATAGACTCAGTTCAACTTCTCTAACCCCATCTCACTGCAAAGTAGATACTGGAAAATTTTAGACATGGTTCCAGAGATTAAGAAGAAAACCAGAATCTGTATGAATGATAAAAAATAAGAAAATCCATTGCATCATTTCTAGTGTCATTATCGGGACATACCAGGAAAGCGAGATGCCAGATGGACAGTGTCCACGTGTATAGCAGATTTGGTTTTAACAGTCAATGTATCCCCATCATTAAAAGTTCCCAGCTCATGGGAACCAGCAGTTAGCGTAAAGGCTATGTCGCTGGACTCCCACGTAGTCGACCGCGGTTCGCGTCTCGGACCCGGTGGCTTACAACTCACGCCGGGCGTGTGTGCGTGCGTGCCCAAGATCCCGAGAGGAGAATGGAGGAGAAGGGATTGCGGCGTGACCATCCCCCCTGGGGGGTGATTTCTTGCTTTCTGTCTCTATGTCTCTCTCTCTGTCTGGCGAGCGCACGCGCCCTATAGCGAAAAACCTCTCAAAAAAAAAAAAAAAAAAAAAAAAGTTCCCAGCTCTCTGTTTCCAAGGACTAAAGATGATGTGCAATTAACTCCAGGGGCTTGTTGTAATAAAAAGGGTCCAGGCCCGGTAAAAACTTTGAGGGCAAGATCTACTGGATACAGAGACACAGATCTTGCCTTGGGCCAAAAATGTTGACCTCGATTTATCTTGAAACATGCTTCCTCAACAAATGACCAAATCTAGGAAGTAGGGCTTACAGAACAGCCCGTTTTTTTTCCCACTTTTCTTGTTGGAAGCCCTGAACTTTTTTTTTGTTTTTGAAGAGGTTTTTTTTGCTATGGGGTACGTGCGCTCGCCAGACAGACAGAGAGAGACAGAGATAGAAAGTGAGAAATCATCCCCCAGGGAGGATGGCCATGCCGCAATCCCTTCTCCTCCATTCTCCTCTCAGGATCTTGGGCATGCACGCACACGTGCCCGGCGTGAGTTTAAGCCACCGGGTCCGGGACTCGAACCGCGGTCAACTTCATGGGAGTCCAGCAACATAGCCATTACACAAACTACTGGTCCCAGGAAGCCCTGAACTTCTTGATATGGTATTCCACTAATAACTTCTATGTTATTCCAGCTTGTGGTCAGGATTTTAGACTCTTGGGGCCTAACCTGACTTTTCTGCCCTTTGCTTAAGAGCTCTTTTTCCTTTTCATTTCCATTAGAGTTCAGGGTCGGCTTGATGTAATTTCTCCCTCCTATCCTAATTTAGTAGAGCACATTTGCCTTGCTGTCCTCTGCATACCCATTCTCTACATTTCTCTTAGTAATAGACGCCTACAGTAACTTGCGTCAACAGTGTCTCTGGAAAATGTGCTACATTTCCCAACATTTGTTTCAGCCCCGTGTGGACATGTGACTAAGTCCTGGCCATCAGTATTATGCGGAAGGTTTGGGGGTAACAATTTTTAGCACAGCTTCTTTAAAAAATGACAGGCAGCTAGAAACATCTGATCTCTATTATTGCTTCTTTCTATATTGGAAAGTAGATGTGATGTCTGGGCCTCTGTGGTCACTTTGGACTATGAGGTGACCTTGAGGATAGAAGCTACATGCAAGTCAGTGAAACAGAAAGATGGCAATTCCATGAGGATAATGTAGCAGCACTGGACTTTGTATTTCAGGATTTATTCTGTATGAGAAAACATTGAATATCTTTCTTGATAGAAAATTGTTTCTATTTAGTCTATTTCAAGCTACTAACACAGTTTATGACTTACACATTGAGAGAATGGCAAGTGACACTAATGTCGGTCATATCTACTGAGTGGTTACCTCCACGGGTGTGGGTAGGAGGCACATCAAACTTTTGCCATGGAACGATATAGAACCACTTTTCATTCTCCATAATACATGCTATCCATTTGGAATGCTATATATATATTACCACTTTTCAGGGAGCAATCTCACTCTGTTGAATGTGGTGTTTTCAGAAAGCGCATAGGCTGCTGCTACGACTGCCTACTATTGCCATCTGGAATCTAGTTAAGTATTGGTAGGTGTGCATGCCTGGGGGGTCGTTGCTTTTAAAATTTAGAAGATACTCCATATGACTTTTCTGGGATGGTAAATTTCTAGACCAGGAATGTTAACCTGTAAAGACAATAGCGTGCCTGACTTTCAGTGCAATTCTGCATGGTGACAGCTATTGGCATGTTCATGATTGTCCTTCGGACTGAAAGCTAGCGTCGGAAAGTCAAGGCAGAACTAATGAATAAGACAGGGACTTCAGGGAAAGTGATGGAAAAGCAGGAATGAGCTCCTCTTGCACTTCAAGTTGGTTTTTCTTTCATAGAACTGAATGTCCCAGTTTACTCTGATAACTGAGAAGTGAATGCAACCTCCGACAGGGGTCACAAAGCCCCAATAAAGCATTCAATTCCTCATGATTTATGGGCTCAGGCACAGTGGTGATAATGGATACCTCTCTAGGTGGCGTCATTTTTTCCTTGTTGAGACACTATAAGCACAGCGTTTTCCACAGACGTTTTGCAGAACTGGCAATCCACCAAGCGACAATCTTAAGTCGTCAATACTGAAGCAGTTGACACTTTGAGGTGTTACTTGTTACTAAACTAACACTACAAAGTAATTCATATTCCAATAATCTTTTGCTAATTAATGAAAACTGACAGTAGTCAAAGAAATAACTAAGAGCATCCTTTTAAGATTGAAGGAACCCCACTGCGTGGGCTGTTTGTTCCTGTTTTCCTACATCCATCATACATGTTTAATAGCATCCACTTCTCAAGCCTGTCCTTAATAGTAGTCTCAAAGACACTCTCCAGGGCTCCTTGACCTCAGGATACAGGGCACTGTCTGTGTCAGTGAAATTCTTCAGTTTAGGATGGTCTAAATACATCTATCTCTATGTTGTTATTTTCCAATGAGCCACCATAAGATGGCAGATGTCTAAGGGCTTCTAAATGGGGAAACTGGGCAATTAATTAGACCTTTTCATGAGGATCTTATAAGGCATTTATTTATTTATTTATTTAGGAAAGGTTTTTGTTATAGGGTGCATGCACTCACCAGAAAGACAAAGAGACAGAGGGACTAAAGGTGAGAAATCACCCCCAAGTGGGGGATGGCCATACCACAATCCCTTCTCCTCCATTCTCCTCTTGGGATCTTGGGCATGCACGCACATGCGCCTGGCATGAGTTTAAGCCGATGGGTCTGGGACTCGAACTGTGATCAATTACATTGGAGTTCAACAACATAGCCATTACGCCAACTGCTGGTCCTCACATAAGGTCTTTATTTTAAGCAAAGCAAACTTTCTGAATTCTAGCTGGAAATTGGCAAATTAATATTTTTTTGCATTCCATTGGTCAGAGCAAGTCACAAGGCTAACCGAAGTTCAAAGGGACAGGGCAATTGCCTCTTGATGGGAGGATGTCTAACGTTTCCCTGTAAAGCGCGTGAAACGAGGAGGTAGGAATAACTGCAGCTGTGCCTGAAATCAATCACTCTGTCACCATAAGATAGCACAAGGTACCCAGGGAGCATATAGAGCATGTATTCCAGCCCAGGAAGTCAGGAGACCTTTCCCAGAGGATGCAATTTCTGGGCTTAATCTTAAATGATAGTTATCATTGCAAAAGTGAAAATAAGAGTCAGGGGTGTGGAAGGCATTTCAAAGCAGACGGAATAGCTTAAACAGGCAGAAAGTCAGAAACAATACTGTTTTGAAAATGATAACATTTGTGGTAGGCCAAGGAAGAGAGGCTTAAAACAAGTTCTAAAACAGTTAGTATTTTATGCATTTTGAAAATGTTCTACTCTATATAGCAAGAAATAGTTTATTTTCTTTTAAAATGTGTTTTTTATTTAATTTGCCTAAAAAGCTTAAAGTTTTCTGTTGTCCTTGACATGCAGAGACATAGGAAAACACGCCCCTTAAGTACTCAATTTTAGACTTTCACTGTGCATGGAAATATCATGTTGACAGAGCTGTCTTAACTCCTATGTTTTGAAGGACTAATGAACACTTTTGAGATAGCTCAGAAGGAAGCCATTTAGAATGAATGATGTGTAGATAGATAGCCATCAATCAACCTGTCTAGAAAGTAATTCTCTGAATGCCAATGGATGACAAGGAAAACTAGATGGGATTTGAAAAGAGAAAGTATGACTTTCAGGCCATTACATTTTTTTTTAACATATGATGAATGGGAGATAGAAAACTCCAATTGTTGTTAACACACGGGACAAAACAAGCATGTAATAGAAAAATCAAGTTTAGATGAACTTTTACAAAGCCATTTGATTCATATTTTCTACTGACTCTGTAGGTTATACAGATCAAATATCTGTAATTCAAAAATCCAATAACTGAAATGCTCCAAACTCCAAAATTCCTGAGTACCAACATGTTGCCACAAGTCAAAAATTCCATACCTGAGCTCATAGTCAAAATGCTGCCATGCAAATGTAGTATCTAAAATTACCTTCAGGCTTTGTGTGTAAAGTATATATGAAAGATAAAGGATTTTTTTGTTTGTTTGTTTAGATTTAGGTTCCATCCCTGAGATACCTCATTATATATATGTAAGTATTCTAACCTGAAAGAATCAAAATCTGAAACACTGGCTGGTCCCCAAGCATTTCAGATAAAAGATAATCAACCTACATTATATTCTAAAATTTAAAATGACCTGTTTTAATAATTACAAGCAAAATATCAAATTTTATTATACGTTATGAAATATTGATCCCAAGTCGTTAGTTTGTCATTTGTTCAGTATAAGTTTTTGGAAAATGTAAATGCTAGAGTTGGGATACTTTCATAGCTATTGAATTACATTGTTCTTTTTAATTTTTCTTAAGGTTTTAGCATTCTATGTCTAAAATTTTTTCTCCCCAGCTATTCTCACCTATTTCTCCAGCATACTACTAGCATTTATCTTCGACTTAACTCCCATTTCCTTTTTCCTATACAAAGCCTGTCTTGCCACCCCCTCCCCCCTTTTTTTAAAATCAAACTGGGCAGAACTGTACACTCTCTTCATGAAGAAGCACGAGAGTTCATACCAGTCTCGGGTCTCGAATACCTGTTATCACAGCACACCCTATGTATTGATGTATCAGTATCTGTTTTCATTCTTAGACGGTGATTTCTTCAAGACTAAACTGAATTTTCTTAGTCTTTTGTGTCCTCTCTCTTTATCATTACGAGACAGTAGCTCCCCAATACATCAGCACAAAAGTAATATAGGAATAAGTGAGTGAATGAATGAGTGGATTTCAGCTGCTGGTGCAGCTTTGAATAAGATGGCATATGTTTTAATATGAAGAATTAAAAAAACTAAAACCTATATTAACTTGGATTTGTTTTAATTTATTGTTTATAAAGTTCTTTCACATATGTCATCACTCATTTAATGCTTACAACGACTATATCGTCCCCTCTTTTAACGTAAGAACACTTAGATTCACAGGGGGCTACAGAACTACACAAAAACCTAAATACTGGCGTAATGGTTATGTCGCTAGACTCCCACGTAGTTGACGGTGGTTCGAGTCTTGGAGCCAGCAGCTTAAAACTCACCAGAAACATGTGCATGTGTGCCCAAAAATCCCAAGAAGAGAATGGAGGAGAAGGGATTGTGCCATGGCCATCCACCCTGGAGAACGATTTTTTGCTTTCTGTCTCTCTGTCTTTCTCTTTCTGGTGAACGTGGTGCATGCCCTATCCCAAAAAATCTTCCTTAAAATAAATAAATACTGAGCTACAGTCTTTGGGAGAAATAGCAAATAATGGGCTGGGAGTTTTGCAGTTAGCTTTCTGTAACATAAAGGAGTGTCATTTATTTCCTTCGGTTCGTTTTTCTTGTTTATAAATAAGGAGGGTTGAGCAGGTGACCAGAATTCCCCTCCTCTCTCACGTCTGAAATCAGCTCATTAAATACTCTGCATTTGGGCACCATATCATGGGACCACTAGATGGCGATGCAGCTTAACTCAGTACCCAGGTCTGGAACCCCAGCAGTTGAATAAAGTGATGCCTGAGGCAATTCCCGCAGCCAGAAATTTTTCAGACATGCTATTGTAGTTGAGAATTCACTACCTCCCTTCTAAATATGACTTCTCATACAGAGAAAATGTGTTAGGGTACTGCTCATCCATAAGAGCCAGCAAGAAAAATTACTTTGAGGCCGATACTACAACACAAATGAAGGAAGAAAGCTCCTTTAAGATCAAAGGGCACAATGGTAACACAATGAGTACACAATAAACTAAAAAAAAAAAAAAAAGCTTGTCTAAATGACTGAAAACAAAATTTAGTATCCATGATGGCTAGACAACCTCAGCAACAGCAGAGATACAAAATTAGACTGTAAATATTCATAGAACTCTAATTTTTTTTTTTTTAAATTTGTCATAGGGTGCATGAACTCACAGAAGAGAGACAGAGAGAAAGGGAAATGAGAACGCACCCCTCAGTGGGGCATAGTCATCTCTACTTCTCCCTCCTTTCAGGATTTTGGGCACTCATGCACATATGCCTGATGTGTTTTTTGTTTTGTTTTGTTTTATAATTATTTTATTTAACTGTATTTATTTATTTTAATTTGACAAGAGAGGGACAGAGCAAGAGAGTGAGAAAATGAGAGAGGGAGAGAGAAGGAAAGTGAGAAAGCAAGCTGCCAGATCCAGGAGTGTTTTTTAAGCCACGGGGTCCAGGACACAACTGGCAACGTGGGATTCTGCAGCCTTAACCACAACACTACTACCTAGCCTCAGATTCTAAATGTTATTACTATAAATAAGTTCACTATACTTCTGTGGGTCAATTGATCTATTTGTCTATTTTTTCACCCATATTGTCCTATCTTGACTGTTGTAACTCTGCTTCATAAGCATAAAAATACCTTACATTTGTCATGATATTTACAAATGTTAATAATTTCCCATTTTAATTTTCTTTCTTTCCCTAAGTGTGGCTAATGAAGATATTTTCAAAACTACATACATACTAGAGGATTTTTCTTATTAATTTCCTATATACTACTTGCTTCTGGAATTTGTTGAGATTTTCACTGTAGCCTTCTTCACGATCAGTTTTTGTGAACATTCCATGATGCATCTTATGTTTGAGTTGAAAACATATTCTCTGAGGGGACAAGTAGATGGCATAATGGCTATGTCACTGGACTTCCACATAGTTGACTGCAGTTCGAGTCCCAGACTCAGTAGCTTAAAACTCACACCAGAATTGTGTGTGTGCATGTCCTAGATCTCGAGAGGAGAATGGATTGCAGTGTGGCCATCCCTCTAAGGGGTGATTTCTTACTTTCTGTCTCTGACTCTTTGGTGAGTACACATGTCCTACAGCAAAATTCTCTCAAAGAAAAAAGAAATATAAAACATATTCTATGAGAAACTAATTTCTCTTAATTATGTTTTATAGTCCTTTATAAATTCCCTTTGTTGTTATTGCTAGCCAATTCTATTTCTTTACTGGAATGGTACCAATGTGTATAGTTATCTATCCTTTTTGAATATTATTCAGAGGTAAATATTGATAAGTAACCCAATAATTTGTCCTGGATAGTGATTGATTTGAGAGTATGAATATAGCCCACATCTGGACAAAGTCATGGGAGGGGGAGTTTGCTGTGGTCAATGTTAGGTTGATATTCTTTCTTTTATAATCTGGCTCAGGAATGATCCTTCTTGGTCTACTGAATATGGATTTACCTGCAGACAGCCCTTGAAGTGTAAGAACCACCTACAATGAGGGAAGTGACAGAGCAGAAGATAAAAACAGAGCCTGCTCAAATACCATTCTTCAATCCCTACATTAATTCTAGAGCTTCCTTGTCATAGAACACTTGGCACATTGGGAATGAGTTTCCCTTTGGACTCAAGGAATGTTCAGGTAAATTTACAGTACTTACAGTCAGAACATTTTTTCTGGCACAAATTTTATAACCAAAATTATATTCTGTAAATAATAGATCTTAAAATAAGAAATTGGCAGGGAGTGATGACCAGACTCTCAAGGTTTGATTTGATGTTGGTTTAGTTTCAGTATCTCAAAACCCTAGTCACCGTGATTTTTTTTTTAGTTGGGTTATAGGCTATTTAAATAAAATAAATACTTACTTCCTGTAGCCATCAGTTTTGTCCTAGAAGTAGGGGTGCCAGCAAATAAAAACATAAGGTATCTAATCAAGTTTGAATTTCAGATAAGTCAAGACTACCTTTGTTTTTCTAGTATAAATATTTCCTAAATACTGCATGAAGCATACTTATAATAAACAAACAAAAAGTTTCCTGAATTTCAAATTTCACTTGGTAGCCTGCAGCTTTTTTTGTGGCCACCTTAACTAGAAGAAAAAAATGTCAACCTAAGTTGAAGGAAGCAATTCTAGAAGTAAAGAAGGAAGAAAACAAGAGAGGTCCTTTTGCCAGGGTTTTGTAATCTACAATCAACTGAGTGTCCCAGAGTAGAAATCATTCAAAGAATGAAAACAAAACAAAAATTGTAATCACAGACTGAAAAGATAGGTGAAATAAATACAATGACACAGCTTCCGCCCAACAAGGGTGTGCCAGTTATTCTATACAAGTCAGTAGCAGAGGCCGTTCCTAGAATCATGCCTCTATCTCCATGGCTATTTTTTTGTCAAATGACCTTAAAGCAGAGAGCATTAAACAGAGAAACAAAGGTTGGACACAGCACAGAGGTATCTAGGAAATAAATATTCTCAAAGTGTGTAAATATTCTTTCTTAGCTTGTTGAACTTGAAGCCACCTGTGGAAGAGACTGCCAATTATCTCTCAGTATTTTTTCTTCCTTCCTTCTTCTTAGTAATAAGAGCCTTTCATTTGAAGTGCAGCCTTGTGACTGAGTTTCCTCTCTGCCAAGGGAAAGTACAAGAACATTACGTGTCCAACTTCCACATCACCAGCTTTTCTTGGCTGCAAGGATCAAAGATAAGTGTTGATAGCAGCCGCCTCCAATCCCTCTGTTTATGAGCGTGACTCATAATATTCTTACAACACACTACCGTCTTATAATCTCCACTGCATTCTAAGTCACTTTCCTTACCATAAGTAGCTAATACAGAAATTAGTCCCTGGATATTAATCACAAAAAAAATATGTGACAATCGATTAACAATCAGAGTAAAGAACAAACGGGTGTCGCAGCCGGAAACCTGGTGACGTTAGATGTGCACTGGCACATCATTTGGTCAAAGTATCACCTGCGATAGCTTGAGGCAGAATTTTCACCCCCATAGGTAACTCTAGAGGGAGAATTGAAGAAAAAGAAAAGTGAGTTGTTCAAATGCACAGGACTGAATTTAAGGCTTCTGTTTCATAGTTGATTTCATTACAATGCAGAAGGAAGTATCCCTCATCCCCTGCTACAAGAAAAATCTATGCTGTATGTCTTTCTAATGGGTGTTCAACTCTACTGCTATTCAACTAAAGCATATTCCTATATGGTATGTAAATATTATGTCATTGTCTATTACATAAACATTTTTCTGCTTTTATTAACATAGCGTTAAAAAAAATTTTAAACAAACCAAAATTTAACAGAGTTTATTCGAACAAAGGGCTGGCAATCTGAATCAGGCAGTTTCTCAGAAAACGGTTTCCGAGGAACTCTGAGTAGGTACATGGTCACAGGGTATATAAGGGAAAGTGACATGTTCAAGAAAGGGAAAGTGCCGTACAGAAATGAAAGTGAGGGGAACCAGCAGTTAACGTAATGGCTATGTCGCTGGACTCCCACGTAGTCGACAGCGGTTCGCATCCCAGACCCGGTGGCTTAGAACTCACGCGGGGCGCGTGTGCTTGCGTGCCCAAGATCCCGAGAGGAGAACGGAGGAGAAGGGATTGCGGCGTGACCATCCCCCCGGGGGGTGATTTCTCGCTTTCTGTCTCTATGTCTCTCTCTGTCTGTCTGGCGAGTGCACGCTCCCTATAGCGAAAACCTCTCAAAAAAAAAGAAAAAACGAAAGTGAGGAAGTGAGGTAGAGAAATCATTGGGTTGATTATGGCAGCATTGTAGGCTGCAAGAACAGCCTAAAAGTTGGGCTTTCTGTGACGGACTAAAGTGTGGCTAGTGTGATTGGCTGTAACTTAGGAACCAGCTCAGGAAAACAGCCAAACATGTACAATTTTGGCTTATCCATAGGATTCCAAGTGTGAGAGTACAGTGGCCATTTTAGAGAAATAAAAAAAAAAGTTTATTTTAACAATAGTAACTATAAAGATGCACATTTTTAGAAGGTATTAACAAAGATACTCTCTTTGACCAAACTCTAATCAGGCTCTTCTGAACTCTGTTCCCATCTAGGTCCTGACATTGGGGCTTCCATCTTACTCTTTACATCGTCCAACTTCAGCGAGAATACTGGTAAGTCATTTTATCCAGAATCTCCCACTCTGAATATCTGATTGGGTTCCTCATTCTCCACCATTATCCAGGTGCCATCTGAGCTTGGCTTGCCATCAGCAAAAATACAGTTACATTGCTTTAGTCAAGATTTCCCTTTAGCTCTAATGTTTCTTCTTGCTACTTTTTTTTAATACACCCATCACTCCTCTACCCAACCCTGTTTCTTCTTATAAATTTCCTCTTTTCCTTGTTGGCCGTGTATTGAACCCATGTCTCTCCCCTCTTGCAAATAGCATTACAGTGGTCCCTACACTTACCTTTTTTTTTTTTTTTTTTTTTTTCTTTTTTTTGGAGAGGTTTTTGCTATAGGGCGCGTGCGCTCGCCAGACAGACAGAGAGAGACAGAGAGATAGAAAGCAGGAAATCACCCCCCGGGGGGATGGCCACGCCGCAATCCCTTCTCCTCCATTCTCCTCTCGGGATCTTGGGCACGCACGCACACGCGCCCGGCGTGAGTTTAAGCCGCCGGGTCCGGGACTCGAACCGCGGTCGACTACGTGGGAGTCCAGCGACATAGCCATTACGCTAACTGCTGGTCCCCCTACACTTATCTTGATGGTCCTGCCTTACACTTCTTTAACAAGTGTTGTGAATATTTTTTAAACAACATTAATAGGCTTTTCTTTAACACTATTAATAGACTTAGGTACTTACCTCTCATTCTTTACATTCTTATTACTTAATAACTGATAACAGTGTAAAACAGAGATGGAAAATGAATATGTATGTAATTTTGCTCCCCACACTCTCCACCAGACTTTCTTGTCCTTACCCCTGCTATCAGCCAATAGATGTTTAAGCCTTAAATTGACACTAAGGCTCGACTTATTCCCATAATCTTCATCAAGCCATCCTCTAGGCAGCCCTACTTGGTGAAAGTGTTTGCATAGGATAGGAGATGAAAACTGCGAGGCTTACAGAGGGACCTGGGCTATTATTTTTACAATTAATGGAGTCACTGGTAAGACATGAGTGACTCTAAAGATAAATTTCCCAGTGTGTAAGAAGGCAGCCGTGGGGCCGGCAGGTGATGTGGTGCTTACAGGCTCTGGACTCCCACATGGACAGCTGTGGTTGGAGTCTGGAACCTGGTGGCTTACTTTCTCACTTTCTTTCTCTCTCTCCCCTCCTCTGTCCCTTTCTGATAAAATTAAAATAAATAAATAAAGTTAAATAAAATAATTCTTAAAAAAATAAAAAAAGAAGGCAGCCACGAAGGCAACATTTCTATTGTCTTCATAAGGTCGACAAGGGCATCTAACTCAACTGAGAAGGTCAGTTCTATGTTTGATTTCCCATAATGATTCCTAGGGTTTGGGATTTCACAGAAGCTTTCTAGAACCAGGAAACCCTTTCATTTTAGAAACAAATAGCAGTGCCTTTTGTTTAAGCTGGTAAAGAATGAGGTATGAGAGCAAACATTTCAGAATAACTACCATTTTGGATTTTGTAATTGTTCCCAGGAACCTTTAGATGTGGCAAAGGGTGGCATTCTACCAGCGTACTTGCTCCCATAACTATTTCTAGCAGAACTGGAAAATTCATTTTTGAGAAATAAGGATCCATCATCATTCTTTGCATTTTACCTTGGCATTATGGCATTCAACTTTGAATTTCTTCCCACTCTCTTATTATTCCAGGTTTTCTCTATGACTCTGGGCTGTTAATGCCATTATTTTGTTACTTCAAAGGAAAGTATGTTCAATTGATTTTCAGGGAATATTCAGCAACTCAAGTCTACAATTAGTATTTCTAAGCATTTTCTAGTTTCTATATTTCCTTTCCATTTTAAAATGGAAGACCTTGAATCAGTATTCCAATATCACTTTTGGCTTAAAATTATTTGAATCACAATATTACATGCCTTTTACTGTTATGTTATGATCTTAGAGATAGGGAAGGAACATATTAAAGTTGACTCAGTTTCGTTTATGATTTTGATTAAAGAATTAGAGATTCAAATCTATATTTTATTCCATCTAACATCAAAAATAAATTCACAATATGTGCATGGATTGCAGTCTTCTAAAACTGGTGACCCAGGCCCTGAGAGTAGCCAGGTACCTAGAGGAAGAACAGCAGGAGACGAAAGCCCAAAGTCAGGCTTTCCCAGACTGGGTGCCACCTCTGGCTTTTATGGGACAGTATTAATCATCCTTATAATGTGATATTGGAGGCAAGGGTTCTATAGAGGCAATTTCTTTGTCTTTTCATTATGCAATCAATTTTTCCATTCAGCATGCTAAATCTATCTATATATACATACATATATACAGATAGTTTTTATGTTTATCTTCAACTAATAAGCCAAAGACTATCTTTGGAATAATGTGAAGAGGAAGAAATGGATCTAACGTACCTGGATCTGTAACAATTTTGTGATGTTCAGCTATTAGCTATATCACCGCTCATTACAGAGGTGCAAAATGGAGAAGTTGGGTTATCCCTACAGTACAAACATGATTTCGTAAAGCCAGCAGAGAACATTAAGTTCAGATACACATTGGTTACAATTTGAGCTCTGCTGCTTTTCTAACACTGTAATTTCGTTATTATTTTTTGCTAAGTAAGTTTGAGTTGGAATATTTACCTTCCAAAAATTGTAAAATTTAAATTAGTTAATAAAACTCTGACCTTACAGAGAAACAGTTGCACCTGTTGGTATAGCAAGTCTAATAGTGTATGTGTCCTCAGATGCTTTGTCTTCACCCCATTCTACCACCATCCTCCCAAATTCAAATCCTCCATTCCAACCAGAACTTCTACGCAGGGCTAGATGAGAGCAAATGGGTCCATGATCTGGAAAAGGTAGAAATTAAAAACAAAATAAAAGAAAGCAAAACAACAACAAATTGTTAAAGAATAAATTGTAAGAGGGCATAGAATGACATCTATGGAAAGCACCTCCATTCTTTTTTTGTTCAACTCTCTTTGGCAATAATTCTGTTCATTAGCCATCCATTCCATCGACGTGGGTTAAACCTTGACCATGTGCCAGGTCTGTATCCTTGTCCCTTACCTCTTTCCAAGCCGACTGAGGCTTAAAAGCCATTTTAGGAAATAAAATGGTGAATATTTTGGTGCCAGTTGTTAGCTATGATTTTCTTATTTCTAAATACTGAGGCAGTTTTTGTTTGTCTACCTCTAGATGGTTTGATTTTTTTTGAATATTTTCTTCACAACTTTCCTGATTAGATCAACTTTGTTTTCCAACTCCCTATTTAGAAGATCCTCCAAGACTGTTTTCTGGTTACTAGAATTTTTGAACTTGACAATCATATTTTGAAGGGTCTTTGATTTTTCTCCATTCGTCAAATCTTATGCCCTTTCACATTTGCTTTGAAATATGCTGAAACATAATGGGAAGTCAAAAGTTCCCAATACTGGGGAAAATAACCAGTTTAAAAAAATAAAAAAGATCTATTGAATTTCCCCATAGGCAAAATGGCTACAGTTCTGTGATCCTTGTAAAGTGCTATGCAGAGGGCAGTAGGACACGGATTCTGGACCCAAATTCTTCCATGAAGAGCTGTGAAAGGAATTGTTACAGGTCTGTCCCTCAGATTCCACAACTTGCATACTAGGGAAAATGTTTCCTTTCTCATGAGAATATTATGCAGAATAAAATTCCATAGATATATGATAGAATAGTGGTAATTATTAAGTGCTTTACAACAAATATCAGCAATTATCATATCCTTCCTGAGCTAGACCAGGCTATGAAAGTGGTCTGGATTTGAACATTAGAGACAATGATGACTTGATGGCTTACTGTTGGAATCAGCAAACAAATAATGCATAGAACAAATGCATGGTCAAAGATATTAGCAAGTGGATTGGCTCCCAACTCTTTATTTAATCTCACAGATGGGTGCCCTGAGCTACAAAGTCAAACTCAGCAGCCACCAGAGTAAAAGGACATCTTTTTTCCTCTTTTTTTTTTTTTTTTTTTTTGAAAGAGATTTTTGCTACTGAGTGCACGCGCTCACTGGAGAGACAGAGAGAGACAGAAAGTGAGAAATTACCCCCTAGAGGGATGGTCACGCTCCTCCATTCTTCCTTTAGGATTCTAGGCACACCACATATGTTCCCGGCATGAGTTTAAGCCATTGGGTCCAGGACTAGAACAGTGGTTGACTAGTGAGAGTCTGGCGATGTAACCATTACCCCACTTGCTGGTTCCAGAGAAGCATGCATATATATATATATATATATATATATATATATATATATATATAATTCCATAGATATATGATAGAATAGTGGTAATTATTAATTTTTTGGAGAGGTTTTGCTATAGGGCATGTGCGCCCACCAGAAAGACAGAGAGAGACAGAGAGTCAGAAAGCGAGAAATCACCCCCCAGGGGGGATGGCCACACCACAATTCCAATTCCTTCTCCTCCTTTCTCCTCTTGGGATCTTGGGCACACACGCACATGCACCTGGCATGAGTTTAAGCCCCCAGGTCCGGGACTCGAACCGTGGTTGACTACATGGGAGTCTAGCAACATAGCCATTACACTAACTGCTGGTCCTGAGAAGCACATATTTTGATACCAGGACAGAGGATCCCAGAATCAAGGATTCTTGACTTTTATGGCCTTTTTATGGAGGCATGAGGTTGGGGATGTCATGCACATTGCAGGACTGAGCAGTGCACTGTATTTCTGTAAAAGGAGATTCTTGTTGTGCCACTAATGCATGCATTCACATTATTTTTTTCTGTGTTATTGGACCTCTCCAAAATTTCAGACATCTGGCCAGCTTCATCTGACCACTGTGCTCCCCAGTATTTTTTGGAAAAAAAAGCATGACTCTAGCTTTGACCTCAGTCTCTCAGAGATGACCAAGGGTAATCAGTGCAGTGATAAAGCTAATGAGTACCTGCCCAGCAAACAGTAGATGTGACAGACAGAGACACAAAACCAAACCTTACTCTGGGGTAGATTACACTATTGGTGGAGCTGTTGCTGTTGTTTTCCCGGAGAGTCCTCCAACTCTGCAGTCATGCTTCTCTCTGAACAGCCTTCCCTAATGAGTTTCCCACTCTGTCCTACAGTAAGCACACCACAGCTGCTTCCGGTGCCACATGAATACCCACCTGTCCACAGCCTGCTGCAGGAGTCCATCTTCCCTCTCACCCTCAAGACATTTTTGGAGAGGTTTTTTTTTTTTTTTTTTTTTTTTTTTTTTTTTTGCTATAGGGCGCGTGCGCTCGCCAGACAGAGAGAGACATAGAGACAGAAAGCGAAAAATCACCCCCCAGGGGGGATGGTCACGCCGCAATCCCTTCTCCATTCTCCTCTCGGGATCCTGGGCACGCACGCACACGCGCCTGGCGTGAGTTCTAAGCCACCGGGTCCGGGACACGAACCGCGGTCGACTATGTGGGAGTCCAGCGACATAGCCGTTATGCTAACTGCTGGTTCCCAAGACATTTTTGGACTTTTCCTATCTAATAGGCTCCTGATCTTCAAGATAAGTCTTCAAAGTATAGAATGCCTCAGTCATTATAAAATGCAAGATAACAGAACTTAAGAGAAAAATTGCTGACTTCAGGTTCACAAAGAATTGAGACTGGAGACAGCCCTGTAGCACAGTAGTTAAGTACTGTGCATGGGGACCCTGATCCCACATGTCTGACTGCAGTTTGAATTCCAGACCCAGCAAGTTGAAAACAAAGGCTGGATTTTAGTACATGTGTACACAAAGTCCTGACAGAATAGAGAAATGGAGGAAAAGGAATTGTGCCGTGACCATACCCTATTGCTAGAGGGGAGGTAACTCCCCCACTTTCTCTAGCAAATTCATGCACCCACTGGCAATATATTTAACATTTGGAAATACCTGAGGACGAATCCTGGTCCCTTAATTTATTTGCTGGGGAATTTTGGGAAATGTTCGAATCTCTCATCTCCTCACTAGTAAAAGAGATACAATGAAGACTAGCTTGGAAGCTGGTGAGCACTACATGTAATTGTTTTAGATAATATGTGCATAGTAGATTGTCAACAGATTTGCATTTTCCCATTTGCCTGATTTGCAAAATTAACAATTTTAGAAGCAGAACAGTAGAGAATATTTTAATCTTAGAAATATAACTCTCCTAAGAATGGCCTATATTTTTGGTGGCTACTTGCTAGTCAACTTCAGTTTTCTACCAACTATGGTCCACACCTAAGAAAGACAGCAGGTAAAATATCTAACATGTTATATTATTTTCAGACACTGTTTTTCAGAAACAGTTCTTCAGATATGTATTTGTCAATTATATCTCAACTAAATTGACCATTTTCTTCTGATTAAAGCTGTATCTCAAATATATTAATCATTTGCCTCTGATTAGAAAGGAAGTGGCCAGGCACATGGCCGTGCATGCCCAAGATCCTGAAAAGAGAAAAGAGGAGAGGGGATTGTGGCATGACAACCAGCCTGAGGGGTGATTTCTCGCTTTCTCTCTCTGTCTCTCCAGTGAGTGTACATGCCCTATAGCAAAATCTCTCAAAAAAAAAAAAAGAAGGAAAGAAAGAAAGAAGAAAGAAAGTGGTCAGTACTTTTCAGTTAATTTTGAAATAGTTTTTTAAAATTTATTTGGGCCAGCAGGTTAAAGCACTGGACTCCTACATCATCAACTGCAGTTCAAGTCCCTGACCCGGTGGCTTAAAAATCACACTAGGTACATATGTGTGCATGAAGAGACTGGATGAGAAGTGATTGTGGCCATCCCCCCAGGAGACAATTTCTCACTTTCCCTCTCTCATGCAACTCATGGCAAAAAAAAAAAAGAAAGAGAGAGAGAAAAAAGAGAAAAAGAAAGAGAGAAGGAAAGAAAGCAAAAGAAAGAAAGAAAAAAGAGAAAGAAAGAAAGAGAAAGAAAGCAAAAGTAAGAAGAAAGAAAAAGAGAGAGAGAGAAAGAAAGAGGAAGGAAGGAAGGAAGGAAGGAAGGAAGGAAGGAAGGAAGGAAGGAAGAAAGAAAGAAAGAAAGAAAGAAAGAAAGAAAGAAAGAAAGGAAGGAAAAGGAAAAGGAAAAGGAAAAGGAAAAGGAAAAGGAAAAGGAAAAGGAAAAGGAAAAGAAAAAGAAAAAGAAAAAGAAAAAGAAAAAGAAAAAGAAAAAGAAAAAGAAAAAGAAAAAGAAAAAGAAAAAGAAAAAGAAAAAGAAAAAGAAAGAAAAAAGAAAGAAAGAGGATCTCACAAAATGACTAAGGTTCGAATCTCTGGCTCACTCAATCTTGAAACACAAGTGCCCCAAATCCAAATCGACTACTGGGACCAGCAGATGGCGTAATAGTTACTGTCACTGGACTTCCACATAGTTGACCACGATTCAAGTCCCAGACCCTATTGCTTAAAATTCACACCTGGCTTGTGTGCATGCATGCCCAAAATCCCTAGAGGAGGAGAATGGAGGAAAGGGGATTGAGACATGGTCATCACTCCTGTGGAAGGGGGATGATTTCTCACTTTTTTTCTCTCTGGTGAGTGTACATGCCCTATAACAAAAGCCTCTCTTAAAAACAAAAACAAAACCTCTCAAATCCACAAGTTTGCTGGAGGAAGGAGATTGTAACATGACCAGACCCTACCATGGTAGCTTTCCTCTCTCTCTCAGTCTCAAATGCATGAACAAGCACTCTGTCATAAATAAATATATATTTTTAAAATTTTATTTATTTATTTATTTGTTTGTTTATTTATTTATTTATTTATTTATATTTATTTAATGAGTTGTAAAGAAAGAGAGAGAGCCTACAACAGAGCTATGCTATACCTCCAGCTTCAGTCAGCCCAAGATCATGGGGTTTGGGTGTAAAGGTTGTACTCAGGGAGGTCTCCAGACACGAACCTGGAACCTTCTGTCTCAATCAGTCTCTCAGAGAGAGGCTTTGTACTGCTGTGCCACTGCCTAGCCCCTTGAAATAATTTTATATATAGTAGTTTCAAGTTATGCTAGATTGTCTTACTTATCATTAGTAGATGTATTTCTGAAAGTATGTACATGAGAGAACATGCTTGGTAATTAAAAGTTTACAGTGATATTACTTTTCCATTTTTTAAACATTTCAGCTTCATGTCTTTACATGAATGTCTGTTGGCCTTTTGCCAGCACTGAATGTGATTTATAGTTGTAAAAATCTCTTTTTTATTGAAACTTGAAATTTTCCCTTTGCCTGAAATGTGGGTGTGTGTTCTTTAAGAATGCAAATGGGAAGCACCATAAATGAGCATTCAGGTTCACTTCTGGGATGCTGCAATTTACACCACTTACCAGTAGCACCTTAAAACTTACATCTCCACAGGACCCGGAGATAGCATAATGGTTACATCCCTGGATTCACATGTAGTCAACCATCTTTAGAGTCCCAGACCCAACAGCTTAAAACTCATGCCAGTTGTGTGTGCGTGCATGCCCAAAATCCCCAGAGGAGGATGGAGGAGAAGGAATGCAGTGTGGTCATTCCTCCTAGGGAGTGACTTCTCACTTTTTGTCTCTCCCTGTCTCTCCAGCTAGTACATGCACCCTATGGCAAAAATCTCTTTAAAAAAAACCCAAACACACAAACAAAAAAAACCACATCTCCATGGGGGAATGTTTATCCTTCTGAGAAATGCATGATGTTTTAAAGAATCCCATTGGAGTTGGGGTAAAGGGCAGGCAAATTGTCCTGCAAATGCCAGTCAGGATTCATGATAATAATCCCTTGGGTCATTGGGAAAATCTTGTCTCATTTTTACATAGAAAAAAACAGAAAAATACGTCATGGATTTCCTGAAGACCTAATATCTCAACTAGGTTTATTACTGAGCCCACATATCTTCTAGGTTGTCAGTAAATCATCTATTACTAAAAGAGGAGTTTGTTTAAATATTTTCAAGTTAAGCATAGATCATAACTCAGACTTTGAATGCAATTTTGCCTCAAGAGTGTCTATATCTAGTTTTATGCCAATCTGAAGACTTGATGAGATCCTAATAAGGCTGAAGGGTGCACTGAGAAATGCCCAAAAATGGGATAAAAATTGCACCTATGGAATGCAGAGAGAATGTCAATATTTAAAATAATACATAAAAATTGACAAGTAAAAGAGAATATTTGGAGAACAACACTCACCGCAAAAGCTTAATAGAAAATGTTGTCAATATTATATCCTCTATTTTGAGATAAAGTCTGTGATAGATAGCAACATGAAAAAAATTATATCGAAGTCCCTGTTAAAACAAAAAGAAAAAAATTAGTATTTTTCTATTTATCTTAGTGCTAGCAAGCTACAAAGTTCATTCCAACTTGATTAAATATCACTATCTTTGACAAAAGTTCAACCTTTTGTGACTTCTGCCAACCAAACATTAGAAATCTCTTAAGAATCCACAAATGTTTCCAAATTCAGTGTTTATTGGGCCTTTTCTAATATGGGAGGATATTGCAGAAATTGGCATTGAGTTATATGTAGTGGTAGAAATATTCTATAATATGGAAAACATGTCTTATGTTTCTGATCCATGAATTCCCTGAAGACCTGAGCTATCAACAGTAAGAAGGCAGCGAAAATGCTTGGGCATGCAGAATTGGGATAACCATTTTCACAAGGAGCTCTATATCCTTGCAACTCTGGGAATAAGAAGATGGTGTAATTCTAGTTATGCTTTACTGCTTATATTTGGAAAGCTGAATAATAACAGAATTATGCTTATTTAAAGATCATGTTGAAATGACTTAAGTTTGTAGGTTAAGGCACATGATTCAGTATCCTAAGCTACATTCTTTTAAGGGGGCTAATGTAAACATTCATCTTTCCCAAAGAGAATGGTACCTGCTGAGTTGACATGAAGATCAAGTATCAGTGCTATAACTAGTGCGAATATTTAGGGGATACTGAATTCTATAAAAATTCCATGGCTGTTTTGAAAACTAGCAGGCCAGGCTCTCCTAAGAATTTGTGTATCCTGCCTACCCCCAACATTAATCTTGTCTGAACTTGAATATTCTTACAGTGATTTGCAAAGCAACACTTAGGAGAGGCTATGCAGAGAATTTGTTCACTTCTATAGCAGATATAACTCTTTTACTGTCTGGGTCAGGAATCTCCAGTGTTTTTGTTTCTCTAAATTTACCCCAAAATGTACTTTTAATCATCTTTTTGTTATTATGAGTATGTTCAATGGAAAGGTCTTCAGGGAACAGGTGGTCTTCGTTAAAGACAAAAACAAACAAACAAAACACACACACACACAAAAAACAACAAAAAACCCCTCAGCAATGTAATTAATTCTATCATCTCTTTAATTTGCTTGCTTTGCCTTTGAGTATAGATTTGCCTTGTCCCCCTAATCCTTTCTTGCTAGAATTCACAACCAAGGAGGAATATGTGTCATTCATCCGGTCTCCTTATCATTTACCATGAAATTAGGCTAAATTTAATTTCAACTGAAGATTTAAAATTGTCTTAGGCTAATGCTCACACATGACCAATCACCTGTTTGATGCATCACAGAGACAGAGCAGAGGGCAGTTCTTTTTTCATTTTGGTAAAATAAAAACCTAGTGTTACCAAGATAGTCTTAATAAATTGTATCATTATTGTGGACACTGCTTTGCATAAAGAAAGTCCTCTATCCTTAGTCAGTATCAATAATTTGCATGATGCATTCCTGTTGTTTCCTATTCTCCCTGAAAAACATCAAGAATAAGATATTACCAAAAAAAAGAATAAGATATTACAGTAATTCATATAAACATAAAAAAGCAAAAAGTAAATTGTAGAAGAAGACTTTATAGAAAGGAAATTCTTGATAGCGTTTTTGATCACTTGGGTTGTACAGTAAATTAACAGAAGTGTACAGAGTTTATTTCTCCTATAACAAAAATTGCCAACCATTCTAAAGTGGTTTCCAGGAAAACTTTCCTAATATATAGCTTTTCTTCTTTTGAAATGTAGATTGTTCTTTTTATCATTTTTCTCTTTTTAAGTGGGTGATGGAAAGTTAAAACATAAGTACCATTGAAGTTGAATGAATTGAATCTAAAAAGAACAGAAGTCAGTTGTGTCAGTCTCACCTGCCATTGAGTTTTGTAGATGGACGCATCCATATAGACTTCGAAAAACAAAAAGAAAAACAACAAAAACCTACAGTAGATACAAAGGAATTTTTCCTCTAATTTTTCAAAAATTAGAGACATGTTAAAACTCATAAAGCATATGCAAAAACAGCTGATGACAGGTACATGGGGAATTAGAATTTAAAATAATTTATTTTGCAGGTAGGTTAAATAATTTAAAGAGAGATGATGTACATTTGATGGAAGGTGGGAGACTGAGGAATTGCCATTATATAAGTCTGACGTTTAGCAGGCTCTACTCCAACCCATACTGGCCACCTGACTGTTCTTAAATAAGCCCAAGCATACTAGTACTTTGGATGTTTGGCATTTGTTCTCCATACTTGGAACGGTATCTCCCAGATAGTCACATGGCTCATTTCATGACTTGGTTTAGATGTAGGTTCAAATATCACCTTATGAAATAAAATTTCTTACTACCTTATTTAAATAGCACGTCACTGGTCAACTTCCAACCTCCTTTGCTTTGTTTCCTTTTCACAACATTCTTCACCTCCTAATATAGTTTTTATTTGTTACTGTATTTCCAATTCCTGAAACAGTGCCTGGAATTCTATAGGAGCTCAATGTATAAGTTAATAGACAAATATCACATCTATTGTCCTATGGACTCTGTTCAGGGTATTTCAAGTATTATAATGATAATTTGCATACTACATAATTATTTATAGTTATATAGTATGCATACTATTTCATAATTAGAATAAATGAAATAGTGTGGTTTTGAAGGTTGCCAGGTCCAAGTTTAAAATCTTTTTAAAGTTCTGTCTTCAAAAAGATAACATCTTTCTGCTTATTACATTGTTCTTTCTCATTGTGTAATCCAAAAAGCTTGCTGGTTTAAAGAATTCTAGTAAATAAACTTTTCTACTGTAACGTTGGAATTCATTAGATTCTTATGATATGTCTTCATATTCTTATTCAGATTTCCATTGTATTCTGGAGTATTAATGTTTAGGACCTCCTGTGCTTTCCAACGGTATTTTTTTTTTTTTTTTAAAGAGAGATTTTTGCTATAGGGCGTGTGTGCTTGCCAGAGATAGGGAGAGACAGCAAGATAGAAAGTGAGAAATAACTGCTCAGGGAGAATGACCATGATATAATCCTTTCCTTTCATTCTCCTCTTGGGATTTTGGGCATGCACACACACACCTGGCATGAGTTTAAGCCACTGAGTCCAGGACTAGAACCACTGTCAACTACTTGGGAATCCAGCAACCTAACCATTAGACCATCTGGCCTAACCATTATACCATCTGGTGGTCCCCTAACCTTTTTTTGAGAGATTTTTCCTATAGGGTGCATGCACTTGCTAGAGAGACAGAGAGAGATAGAAAGCAAGAAATCACTCCCCCCCACACACACACACACCCTGGGAGGGCCACAATCCCTTCTCCTTCATTCTCCTCTTGGAATTTTGGGCATGCATGCACACACACTCGGCGTGAGTTTCAAGCCACTGGGTCTGGGTCTTGAACCACAGTCAAACAAGTAGGAGTTCAGCAACGTAACCATTATGCTATCTGCTGATCTTGCAATCAGTAGTCTTTTTAATGCAACTATGTAGCACAGGTACTGCTTAACCTCACCCAGGTTTTTACAAGACTCTCCTTGGCTTGCTATTCTAAACTTCCTGACACATGTGATTATTAGTAATAGCAGTTCTCATTTGTGAGGAACCCCTCATTAGTTATGGCTCCCTTGGAGTTACCCACATAGAATAATGAAGACAAACAAGGACTCATTTAGGGTATAAGTCCTAGAAGTTATTGATCTCTTCTTAGGTATTCACATCAAGGGAATAGATTTTGTGTCCAAAAGTGAAACTTCTGATAAAAACCTTTCAAAAAGTTTAGGTGAGCCAATTTTTTCTCTTACAAAAGCACCTTTCTTAAGCCCTCTGTCTTAATCAATTTGGCCTGCTATACAAAATATCATAGACTATATGGTGTAGACAACAAACGTTTAGTTCGTTTAGTTGTCACAGTTCAGCAGATGTGTGTGTGTGTGTGTGTGTGTGTGTGTGTGTGTATGAAACAAGAAATGAAAAACTATTTGTTGATAATATGATTAGGCCACTATACAGTTTACTCTGGATGGGAAATCACATTTTGTATGCTGTAATGATGCTCAGTGAATGAATGTAAAATAAGTAAATAAATAAATAAAAATAAGGAAAATAACTGTGCCATATATTATAAAAAATATATACAGTTAATGAGCCAGCCCTGTGGCCTAGTGGTGAGGGAACTGGATCTTACATGGTCAACTGCCATGTTTGAATCCTGGACCTGGTGACTTAAGAAACACTGAGCATGTGTGTATTCTTGCCATCCAAAATCTCAAAAAGAGAAAGAAATGGAGCAAGGATTGTGGTATAACGTTGCACCATAGGGATGGTTTCTCTTTCTTTCTGTCTCCGTAGAGTACACATGCCCTCTGACAATAGAAAAAAAACTTTAATTAAAAAAAAAGAAAAAAGAAAGTTATTAAGAAAAAAAATCTGATAAAATACATTTTAAAAATTTGCAGTAAAAGCTACCCAAAATTGCTGAGAAGAATCACTGAACATCTAAATAAACTGGAGCCTATAATATGTCAATGGGACTTTTTGTTGTTCTTGATTTTTTTAATAGAAATTGGAAAACTAATTTTAAAATTTACATGGAAATGCAAATAATCTGGAAACGCCAAAACGTCTACTAAAAAGAACAAAGCAAAAAAAAAGAAAAATTAAAAAAAATGAACAAAGCAAGAGGACTAACAGTACCTTATTTTAAGACTTATTATAACACTTTCTTTTTTTATTATTTGGTTTATATTACATTTAATCATATATATCTTTACAGTGTATAACATTTCCTTTTCCAGCACAAATACTACCATGCATATCAGCCAAGACAAAGACATTTACCATACCATACCATATCATCATCAGCCAATAGCTTTTCACTTTTTGTCAGTTAAACATACGTTTTTTCTTTTCCTTCCCCTGTTCCCCTCCCTCCCTCTTTCCATTACCCACCCCTATATTATCTGTATCCTTACTATCTCTAGTATCTACTGTTGCCCTCCCTGCTACTTTATCTTCTAAACTTATTTTCTGCCATAGAGTGCAGATAATCGGTATATATTAAGTGGGACATACAAAGTCTTTCATAGACTGACTTGCTTGACCTAGCATTAAGTCTTCTATATTCAAATTTTGTATCAAATGTCAAAATTTCATTGTTTTGCATGGCTGAGTACATATGCCACATTTTTTAAATTCAATCATTTATTTTTGGACATTTGGGTTGGTTCCATGTCCTTGTGATTGTAAATAATGCTTCAATAAACGTGGCTGTGCAAGTGTTTTTCTGATTGAGAGTTTTTCTATCCTTTGGGTAAATACCTAAAAGTGGAATTACTGAGTCATAAGGTATTCTATTTGTTGATTTCTAAGTAACCTCCATATCACTCTCCAAAGTGGTTGCACTAATTTACATTCCCTCCAAGAGTGTACGAGAGTTCCCTTTTCACCACAGCATCACCAGCACTTATAATTATTTATTTTCTTAATTTTAAGCCAGTCTGACTGAGTTTAAGTGGTATCTAATTGTGGTTTTGATTTGCATTTCCCTTATGATAAGAGATGTCGAGCATGTTTTCATATTCCTTTGGGCCATTTCTATGTCTTCTTCAGAGAATTGTCTATCCAGCTTATTTTCCCATCTTTTAATTAGATTGATTGTTTTTTTGTAGATAAGCTGCTTGGGTTCTGGTTATCAGTTCCTTATCTGAAGTATAGTTGGCAAATAAATTCTCCCACTCCAAGGGTTGTCTTCTCACTCATTGTTTCTTTTGTTGTGCAAAGGTTTTTAGCCTAATATAGTCCCATTTGTTTATTTTTGGGACTATTGCCTGAGCTTTGGAGGTCTTCTTTAAGAAGTCTTTACCTACTCCAAGGTCTCCAAGAATATTTCCTGTGTTTTCCACCAGTATTTTATAGTTTGAGGTTTTATGTTTATATCCTCAATCCATTTTGAGTTAATTATTGTTATTGGTGAGAGATAAGGATCTAGTTTCATTCTTCTGCAGGTGACTTTCCAGTTCTCCCAGCACCATTTACTGAAAAAAAATTCTTTTTCCCACTGGGTTGTCTTGGGCCCTTTGTCAAGGTTCAGTTGGCTGTATGTTTGGGGGTTCGTTTTGGGGTTCTCAATTCTGTTCCATTGGTCAATCTGTTTTTGTGCCAGTACCAGGCTGTTTTTATTATCATGGCTTTGTAATATGTTTTGAGGTTGGGAAATGAGATGTCTCCTACTTTATTCCCCTTGCACAGTATTGCTTTGGCAATACGAGACCTTTTATACTTCCAGACAAATTTTATGATTGTTTTTTTCTATTTCTGTGATGAATATCTCTATTAGCTTGATCAAGGCAGTGTGATATTGGTATAAAGATAAAATGATAAATAGATCAATGGAGTAAAATAGATTCCAGAAATAAACTCATATATATATATATATATATATATATATATATATATATATAACAAGGGATCATTTTTAGAAGTATGAGGGCAATCCAAAGAAAGAATAATCTTTTCAACAAATGGTGGTAGGACAATTAGATATTCACATGCAAAAGACAAAACGAAGCAAAACTAAATAAAAACATCATCAGAATATATAATAAAAAATAGGCTTGAATTCATACTTTGAATTACATAAAGCTTAACACAAAATGGATATTAGGCCTAAATATAAAATTTAAACCCACAAAATTTATAAAAGGGAATATAGGAGAAAACCTTTATGATCTCCATTTGAGCTAAGATTTATTAGATATGACACCAAAAGTATGGCCTATTAAAAAAACCCAAACTGGTACATTGGATTTCAAAATGAAAAACTTCTGATTTTTACATGGTTATTAAGGGAATTAAAATATAAAACATGGTCTGGAAACATGTTTTATATTTTAATATAAAACATTCACAAAGCATGCGTATGATAACATATGTCTTCAGAATATACAGAGAACTTTAAAAACTCAGTAATAAAGAAAATAAACTATCCAAGTAAAAATAGGTAAAACAGTTGAATTGACCTCTTACCAAAGAACATATATTGATACCAAATAAACATTAGAAGATGCTTGATATCATTAATTATTTAGAAAATACAAATTAACACCATAATAGATAACATTACACATGATTAGCAGGGTTATTGAGGAACTAGGAATGTCATATATGTCTTTTTGGAAGGTAAAGTAAAACAATCCCTTTGAAAAATAGTGTGATCATTTTTAATTAAATGTTAACTCAGCTATTTCATTTTAAGTCATGCACTCAAGAGAAATAAAAGTATATATTCTAATGAAAAGTTTTATGTGACTGTTCAGATCAGCTCTATTTTCAATAGCTAAAACATGTTCATTGTCCATTGGCAGATGAGTGGATTAACAAACTCATATGTTTGTAAACCAGAATGCTAGTCACTACCACCAACAAAAAGATTATGCTACAACATGGATGTAACTATCAGTGAAATTAGTATGCTGAGAGAAAGAAGTCAATATCAATTTATGGTGGCAGAAGGCTTGGTGGTTGCCTTGTGTATGAAAAAGACGGAAAGGGTCAAGAGAGAAGAATTAAGGGCCAGCCAATTGTCCAGCAGTAATACGATGCTATGTCATGCTGAACCTACATGGAAAGTTTCCAGGTTCATGAAACCTGAGGTTTCTCAATACATGCCAGGCACACTCGTATGATCCAGAAATTACAAAGGCATAAGGAACTATTGGGGGTGATAGATTTATTCAGCATCTTGATTGTGGTGATGGTTTCATGAACATAAAAAATATATACATACACACACACAGAAACACAATACACATATGTATATGTGTGTCAAATTTATCTTCTTATACATTTTATGTCAAGCATGTCTCAATAATTCCATTAAAAAGGAAAAAAAGAAAAAAAAAATTCCACCATAAGCATCATCATCCATGCTCCTAAATCATTTGTTGCAGGGTGCTGTATAGGTGTCATTGGGTTGTATGGATTAACTGGCACAGGGTTCAAGGGCTCACTGTTAGATTTAGCATCTGAGAGGAGAGTGTAGAAATGTGTTCACTTGCTTCCAGCCTGAAAATCACCTTAGATTGAAGGGAACAATTGGCTTGCAGACATTTGGAGGCTGGACCTGAATAGTACATCATCTAAGATGAGAGAAAATGCAGATGTCACCAGGAATAGATTTGGAATCAGTGAAGCAAGCTTGAGACATTTCTTGCCACACATTGGCCATCGGGCTGGTTTACCCGTCCAGTTCAACTGTGCGCCCTTTAAACCACTCCAGCACTTCCAGTACTCTACTAAATTGAAGTTTCACAACCCACATTCCAAAAACTTAGATGTGCCAAGACTTTGGATTTTGGTTTGAAATATGAGTGCACAGTTTACCAGTCATTTTATTTTTAT
This sequence comes from Tupaia tana, assembly GCA_026018925.1. Classification (NCBI taxonomy): domain Eukaryota; kingdom Metazoa; phylum Chordata; class Mammalia; order Scandentia; family Tupaiidae; genus Tupaia; species Tupaia tana. The sequence continues at coordinate 195,869,803 of JAKSZU010000006.1, read as the reverse complement.
TCTGCTTTTTGACAGCTGTTTAAAGATGTTAATTAATGAGTAAAGAAGTTTACAATTGTTCACTAGGGAAAGAAAGAATGTCAGTTAATCACAAACCTCTTAGCATTGCAATCCCAATATTTCATTGCTCCATAATACTCAGATTGCAGGTGTTGCATCTAATTTAGCTTTTCTTTCTTAAAAATGTTACTCACATGGAATATTTATTATACTTGGATGTTTAGTGGATAGATTTTTTAAAAACATTAAGCCAAAGAGGAAAATAAAAGTTAAACACATTATAAAGTAGGTATGGTAGTGTTAAAGAATTTCCAAAAAGTACTCCTGATGGGTTTCCGTAAACAAACTGCAACCTTATTTATTATAGATAAGGCTGCTTTTTCTTTTAGCTTGGTTACAGCCAATCACAATTTCAAACACAGACATCTGCCTTTTAAATTGGGTTAATGAAGACAAACTTAAAAATGTAACCAACCAGGGAACCAGCAGTTAGCGTAATGGCTATGTCGCTGGAATCCCATGTAGTCGACCGTGGTTCGCGCCTCGGACCCGGTGGCTTACAACTCACGCCGGGCGCGTTTGCGTGCGTGCCCAAGATCCCGAGAGGAGAATGGAGGAGAAGGGATTGCGGTGTGACCATCCCCCCTGGGGGGTGATTTCTCGCTTTCTGTCTCTATGAATCTGTCTGTCTGGCGAGCGCACGCGCCCTATAGCAAAAACCTCTCCAAAAAAAAAAAAAAAAAATGTAACCAACCAATTGATTTTCTACCTCATTACTTCACTTTTGTTTTTCTATGTCACTTTTCCGTTCCTGTACACGAAAAGTATCCTTTTCTGGAACTTAAATACCTTGTGAGCAGGACGTCTAGAGTTGCTTGGAAGTTAGTCTAACAAACTGCCCAATTCAAATCGTGTTAAGGTTTGCCCAGTTTGAGACCAGCAGATGGTGCAATGGTTACGTTGCTGGACTCCCATGTAGTTGACCATGGTTCAAGTTTCTGACCTGTAAATAAAAATTAAAAAAAAAAAAAAAAAAAAAAAGGGACCAGCATGTAGAGCAGTGGTTAAGGCGCTGGACACTCCCATATGGCCAACCATGGTTTGAGTCCTGGTCCTGGTGGCTTGCTTTCTCACTTTCCTTTTCTCTCTCTTTCTGTCTCTCACTGGTCAAATTAAAATAAATAAATGAATGAATGAACAAAAATTTAATTAAAAAAAAAAACCCTCATGCTGGGTGCATGTGCATGCATGCCCGAAATCCCAAGAGAAGACTGAAGGAGAAGGGATTGTGGTGTGGCCACCCCCGCCAGGGGGTGATTTCTTGCTTTCTATTCTCTGTCTCTCCAGTGAGTACACACATCCTATAACAAAAACCGCTCTAAAAGAAAAAAAAAAAAAGATTTGCTCAGTTAAACTCCACTAAATTAAATTGTCTGTTTTTTTTTTCTTTTTCTTTTAACAGTAGGTATTTCTTCAATACATATTTATCCAGCATTTTCTTGAGCTGGGCATTGTACTAGAACTAGTTAAGCAATAATGAGCAAAAATTGGCCTGTTTCTTGTTCTTACTGAGTTTATTGTGAAGGAAATGAATTCAATTATACATGCAGTTCACCCCAAACCATAGCTCCCGGTTCTGTTTTGCTCTTTCTCATGCAAATTGTCTTCATTCAATAAACACATAGTTATATTTATTTTTTCTACCATCTAATAGTTTTACTACAGAAATCAAATATACCATAATGAAATAATATGAAGTAATAATAAGACAATACTATTTTGGATGTTGAATGGTATTTTTGACCTCAAGCAACTGTGCTGTACTGCCATTTGATTATTATTTTATTGTTATTAGATTCAAATTATGCATTTTGGGAATATTTACAATAGAAAAAAACGTGTCTTTCTGAGTGCATAATGATGTATCATTTGTGAGACAGTAATTTAACTTTTCCACCTGGTGAAGGTAGCACTAGCTAATTTTCTCCAATGTAAAGGTAGCATTTTACCTTCATGGTCAATAACTATCTTGATTAGAGCTGACTTCAGATTATATTATAATCATCCTATTTCTCATTGTACTTTTATCCATTAATTCATTGATAACTCTTGCCAGAAACAATTATTAGAGTGGTTCCGAATAGTGATTTTTCTATTTTTGTCATTCCTTCTACCTTTATTAGCTGGAATTTTGTCGTATGGAAGAGTTTTACTTTCTGTTCTGATAAACTTTGCTGAGGTATGTTTGTCTATCCATGCATCTCTATTTGATATTTTATCCATTACATTATTTTATATAATACTGAAGAGTTCCATGTTACAGGCCTATTTCATTTCTCTCGACTCATTAAATTTTTACAGAAGAATCCTAGTGATGGTTGTGTTCACAATATCACTTTTCTAAATATTACTCAGTATGCATGAAGTTTTTCTTATTTTAAATTACTCTTTTATATGGGATTGATGAAAAGTTTTATTAAAAAGCCAGAATAAATGTCTTTTGTTTTTGTTATAGGTCACGTGCACTGACCAGAGAGGGCAGAGAGTGAGAAATTACCCCCAAGGGTGGATGACTCTGCCACAATCCATTCTCTTCCAGTCTCCTCTCCAAATTTTGGGCAGACATGTACATGTGTCCAGTGTGATTTTTCAAGCCACTGGGTCTAGGACTTGAACTGTGTAGCACCTTAACCTCCATAGCACTTGCTGGTCCCAAAAGATCATTTTTCAAAATCTGTTGGAGGCTTGTCCATGAGGGACAGATTAATACTTTTTCAAGTGACCTACAGCATCAGATAGACCTATATACATCTGGAAACCTGTGTGTAGATTGTTTATGCCCTCTCCTGGTTCCAGTGTTAAGATAATCTCCAACTGGGGATCAGCAGTTGACATAATGGCTATGTCGCTGGACTCCCATGTAGTCGACTGCAGTTCGAGTCTCGGACCCAGTGGCTTAAATTCATGCTAGTTGTTGGGAACCAGCAGTTAGCGTAATGGCTATGTCCTTGGACTCCCACGTAGTCGATCGCAGTTTGCGTCCCGGGCCCGGTGGCTTAAAACTCACGCCGGGCGCGTGTGCATGCGTGCCCAAGATCCCGAGAGGAGAATGGAGGAGAAGGGATTGCGGCATGGCCATACCCCCTGGGGGGTGATTTCTCGCTTTCTCTCTCTCTGTCTTTCTGGAGAGTGCATGCGCCCTAGAGCAAAATCCTCTCAAAAAAAAAAAAAAAAAAAAAAAAAAAAAAAAAGATAATCTCCAACTAGATTATAAATTAAAATTGTCAAGCTTACTTACCATGTTTCTGATATTTCTATCAGATTGGACTGAAAATCCAACTCAAGTCTCATCCTTTATATATTTCAAAGATAAGATTTTTTATCTTCTCATAATCTCCCTGATGTGTGTCCATGGTCTGATTTGATTTGAACTTCTCATATTTGAGATTTTAGGACAAGACTCAACTAAATTGCTCAGCAAACAGATGGAGGAATCTAAAAGACCACAGATGAGATCTAGTTAGTCAGTTTAACCCAAGCACAATACAAAAACAGAATTGCTGATATACATTACTTCAGAAATATAGATGAAGCCAAAGTTTTACATTTCTTCCTCTATACAAAAAATATAGAATTAAAAAACTAAAACCAGAGATAAGGTGCGATTTGTTTTCAGTGCCTAATGTGTTTTACATAAACTAATTCAAAATCTCTTAAAACCCTACAAGGTACATGATGATGGCCAGTTTTAGAAATCTACAGCCTAGGGTTCAGAGACGCTAAATAATTGGACTACGGTCAAAGCTAACAAGTGACAGGGCTGGAATTCAAATCTAAGTTGAACCTATTTGAAAAAGCTGTATTTTCTGGAACTCTGCATTACGTTGCATAGGAGAGGATGTACCTGTTCACAGTAATAAATGTATACATGTAGTCCATGAAGCCTGCAGGAGCAAACTCTGTAAGGATTCTCTAGAAGAAAAATGGTCTCTTATCTTTAAAATACACAGATTTTTCAAGTTGAAAGTGTTCATTTATTTGACTTGGCTTTACTTGGTTTTGTTTTGCTTATCTCTTTCCTCCTTTGTAATATCAGGGGCATTTTCAACTGATACACTTATATCATTTGCACACATGCTTGAAAAATAAATTATTTAAAAACATTAAAATCTAAGACGGTGATGATAATGGTGCTTTATTCTGTGATGATTTATAAGTAGCACCAAGTTTTAAGCTCCCATTTCCATAACTGAGTTGAACACACTACATTGAATTTTCTGTTTCAAACAGCAGATGGTAGTGCTGAGTTATTCTATCAAATTTTAGTACTCAATAATAGATGCTGCTATGTTGTTAACAGTAATAGATAATATCTATTTTGGTTTCAGAACTATTGATATTATTCTGTCAAGATTTATCTCACAAAATAATATGAAGTGTTATACTTTTAAAATATTAAATATTCATAAATCCTTTAGAAGAAAATAGCAACATATATACAATAACATACTATTTAATTCACTTAAACAATTTAGTACTTTATACAATTATTTGCATAATTTTAATATATATTTTTGGTAATAAATACAATTTAACATTGGGTATTAAATATTTACTGAAATTATAATCTAAATTTGTAATTATTATAAAACTAATAGTGCTAAATGGGAAGGACTAAATAGATCACTGTCATTTTGTAAAAAATAAAAAAGCAGAAAAATAAAACTTTTGTTTACTCTCTCCTTCAATTAACTCTGAATTGAGTAAGATGATGATCTTTAATCACTTTTTAATCCTGCAATACAGTATATATTTTCTATTACTCAACTCTCTACATCTTTACCCCACTGTCTTTAATGTCATTAAATAATTTATGTTGAATTTCAGTTATATTTCTGTTCTTAATTGGTTCTTAGTAAAACTTAATGGGGGTGATATCTTCCAGAAGCTTCAGTCCAGGGCTGGTTTTGATTGGATGATGGAATGGGATAAGGAAAAACAAGGGCATTGCATTCTTTGAAAAGCCATTGATCTTACTGGCGAAATACTATTTGAAAGTTGTAGTCCTCTAGGCCATGATGATAATTATGATGATAAATCATTTGAGCAAGTTTCTCAGAAGTCCCAGGCCACTCAATGCAAAGGCAATATTTATAATGTCAAATGATCCACAAACAGTATTATGTGGCAGATGGCACCTCTGAAGAGTTTCATGACTGATTTTCAGTGCCTGCTTTATGACAGATGGGATAGAGGAGTGGGGGAGATCAGGTGCTAGGAGCTGTTGGAATCAGGTAGAGTCAAGCAGTTGGCCGGAACTAAGAGTCCTATGAGAAACAGAGGTTAGCATGAATATAGGAGTTTAAAAAAATAGAGTAAGTCAGGGCCAGGCAGTGGCCTAGTGGTAAAACAGCTGGACCCACATGGGAAAGATCCTGGGTTTGTATCCTTGGAGCACGCTAGATATTCCAGATACACATGTGTATGTCCATGACCCAGGCAGGCCGGGATTGGGGTGGATCATATCATAAGACCCTGCTAAGGATCTCTGTTTCTCTCTTCTCAGTAAGATAAATAAGTAACCTTAAAAAAAATGAGCTAGCAATAAAATTAAAGTGCTGTATAACAGAACCTACAAAGTAGGTATGTGGGGATCATTTACATTTCATATTGGGCCCAATCTATATGGCCAACTTTTTATTGTGGCCTTTGTAATATTGGAACTGAAATTGAATGGCAAGGTCACTACCAACTGTTCCAAATGATCAATTGTATGTATTATAGGGTCCTTATGAGTATAAACGGTGCATTCAAATATCCGCTCAAAGGGTGACTTTGAAAGCAGCTTAACCAAACTGAACCTTCCACCTATCCCTAGCTCCTTGCAGTTGTTGTTATTGCAGAATAGGGAGCCACTGAACAAAGCAGCAACCTTTAGCTTATCTTAAAATGAAGAAAATAACTAACAGTAAATTTTTTTTTTTTTGGAGAGGTTTTTGCTATAGGGCGCGTGCGCTCGCCAGACAGACAGAGAGAGACATAGAGACAGAAAGCGAGAAATCACCCCCCAGAGGGGATGGTCACGACACAATCCCTTCTCCTCCATTCTCCTCTCAGGATCTTGGGCACGCATGCACACGTGTCCGGCGTGAGTTTTAAGCCACCGGGTCCAGGACGCGAACCACGGTCGACTACGTGGGAGTCCAGCGACATAGCCATTATGCTAACTGCTGGTTCCCAAGTAAATTTTAAGGTTCTTTACATTTTTTAAATTTGTGTTTATATCTGACTCTAAATGTATGCTCCAAAGAATAGCACATTTAGTTGGGACACAGGTGCACAGGTATATGTATGAGCATAGTATACACACACACACACACATATATACACGTATATATCTCCATTTTTCTGTTTATTTGCTTTTATGTAAGAGAATAGAGAGAGAGAAAAAAAGAGAGAAGCAAGTACCATCAACAGGCACTCATGTGCAATCTTGCCCCTAGCCTTCTCAGTCAGCTAGGATCTTGTACAAGTGCATGTGTGCCTAACATGTACAGGTCAACCCCCGGGCTAACTCCTGATTCTCCATATGGCTACCAGCATTGCAGAGTATCGCAGTACCACTGTCCCACCATGGCTGGACATACATACATTCTTCAGGCTACTGAAACAGAGGCTCTCTAGATAGAAACTAAGGAATAACACGTTTGGAAATATTTCCAGATAAGTTTTATGCACAGTATAGTTAAGAATCACTGGTCTGGTTATTTAAAAGACTGCTGATAAAAGCACTAGCTTCATAATATAGTGCACCAACCAAATGAAACAAAATCAAAAGTAATAGCAGAGGCCTAGTAAAGGTGAACTAGATTTGTGTGGCTTGAGGCTTAAAAATATTGGTGCCCTCTCCAGAGAATAAAATATAAAGTACAACATTTAATACATTGCCTTCAGCAAAATCTACCTCTGAGGCATAAATGGTGAGGCAAGCTCAATTTCTTGCCAGCCTGGACACGCTTCTGGGCCTTTCTAAATTGAGATGAATGATTTCACAGAGTTACCAAGATCAAATGAACTAAAGGCCCTTTATAAATAGTTAGATACCCTACAGCTATGAGAGGGGATATCGTTCTCTTTATCTCTATCTAGTTCAAATGCAGAAATGTACAATGAAAACAGAAAACTGGTCAAGTTTTATTTATTTTTTTTCCTTTGCCAAAGGAAAGAGAGAGAGAGAGAGAAAAAAAAAAAAGAGAGAAAGCACCCCTTAATGAGGCATGGTCATGTCACAGTCCCTTCTCCATCTGTCCATCTTGTCAGGATTTGGGGCATGCACATCCACCTGATGTGTTTCACAAGCCACTGGGGCTGAGCTTCGAATCATGGTCAGCCATGTGGAATCTGCTCCCAATGCATACCATTCAATTGCTGGGCTATGGGCCAGCCCTTCAAGATTTTGAGACAGGGAGTAGGACGTGATGCACACTTGGATTCTTTACCGTGCTTCAGCCTTTCCAGGAAAATTCAACACTCCTCTACACTCAAACGCTAATACATGTTTGTTGAGTAAATGACTGAATGATAAATTGAATGAATGAATGAATGAACGAATGAGCAAATGACAAATGAAAGGATGAAGATTCATGTTCTACCAGCTGCTGTCACAAAATATCTTGGTTGAGCAGAACCTTGGAAGTGACATTCCTTTGAGGACTTTAGGTTGATTAACTGCATGTTGGAATGAATGTGATTAATCGAGCTAGGTGGAGTTCATCTGTGAGACCCTCCCAGAGAAATCACAAGATCTTGGATATTATAAAAGACATTAGAAATAAGGTTCAAGTGCTAAACTTTCTGATTTTTAATGTGTATTTGTCTACTATATAATTTCAAGATCAAAATATTTTATTCTACTTTATAGAAGTATGAATTGGTAAAGAACCTCTGTATTTTAATCATTTCCTTAGAAAATATAAATGATTTTTAATTATATGCATTGATTTAAAGCATTTTTTTCACTGGGGCCAAAAAAAAGCTATGCATTTTCTGGTAATGTCCACATGGTGTCTAAATTTCAACTTTCCATCACATAGTGTGGCAAAATATGAGGACCTTAACCTACAAACATACACACACACACATACCCACACACGCATCCTGCATACATATATGTATACATATATGTATATGTACATAAAAATACATAAGCTTCTGGGAACCAGCAGTTAGCGTAATGGCTATGTCGCTGGACTCCCACGTAGTCGACCGCGGTTCGCGTCTCGGACCCGGTGGCTTACAACTCACGCCGGGCGCGTGTGCGTGCGTGCCCAAGATCCCGAGAGGAGAATGGAGGAGAAGGGATTGCGGCGTGACCATCCCCCCTGGGGGGTGATTTCTCGCTTTCTGTCTCTCTGTCTCTCTCTGTCTGTCTGGCGAGCGCACGCGCCCTATAGCAAAAAAAAACCTCTCCCCCCCCCCAAAAAAAAAAAAACATAAGCTTCTAAGAAAAACAGAATGAAGAATTTAATGAAATTTAAACTTCGCATTTAGATGCTTGATCACTCCAGTACTTGAAATGTATGGAGGCTAAAATAGACACCAACTGGGGCCGGCAGGTGGCACGGTAGTTAAGGGCATTGGATTCCCACATGGCCAACCATGGTTCAAGTCTCGGACCTGGTGACTTGCTTTCTCATGTTCCTTCTCTCTCACTCTGTCCTTCTCTGGTCAAATAAAAATAAAATTAAAAAATGAAAAATAGACACCAACAAACTACGAAATAGACCAGTTTGTAAACTTCCCTTGAGATGATCAAGAACATTCTGTGCATACAGGTTCAACATGCAATCAATGCTTAAGTGGTTATTTATTTATTTTTATTTTTGAGAGGTTTTTGCTATAGGGCGCGTGCGCTCACCAGACAGATAGAGAGAGACAGAGAGAGAGAAAGCGAGAAATCACCCCCCAGGGGGAATGGTCACGCCACAATCCCTTCTCCTCCATTCTCCTCTCGGGATCTTGGGCACACACGCACACGCACCCCGCATGAGTTTTAAGCCACCGGGTCCAGAACGTGAACCACAGTCGACTATGTGCGAGTCCAGCGACATAGCCATAACGCTAACTGCTGGTTCCCAAGTGGGTTTTTTTGACATGTCTTCTGTGAATTTTAATTAAACATGTATCAGGAGAAGTAAGAATCTGGTGAAAGCCACTGGTCAAAATAAAATAAATTATCATACAATTACAAGCAGCTCATACTTATGGAGGGCACCATCATAGTCCTACAGTTCTGATGGACCTTGTCCTAAACCTGCTACTAAGATCAGATAGACTATTTATTGGGTGTGTTGATGCATGTGTGTAAGTGTCTAAAGGTGTAGAGCAGAGACTTCTGAGATTTATCCCTTTTACTGACCTCAAAAAATCAGGTTTAAACCACCCTGATCTTACCCATAAATATTTAAGTCTTTCCTTTTCTTCAGTCAAATCTGATCATTCTTTTACTTTATACTTATAGTGTGGTAGAATCTAAGGACAGGAGTTTTTTTTTATTTATTCGCCAGGTGACATGCACATTTGCAGAAAAACTGGGGGATGATAGCCATGCCACAATTTCTTTTCCATTCTCCTCTTGGAATTTTGGGCACATGTGCACACGTACCCAGCATGGCTTTCTTTTTCTTTTCTTTTTTTTTTTAGAGATTTTCTATAGGACATGTATGCTCGACAGAGAGACAGAAAGCAAGAAATCATCCCCCAGTGGGGACGGCCACACCTCAATCTCTTCTTCTCCAGTCTCCTCTTGGGATTTTGGGCATGCATTTACACACACCTGGCATCAGTTTTAGGCTGCCAGGTCTGAGGCTCAAACCATGGTCAACAACATGGGAGTCCAGTGATATAACTTTTATGCTGTTTACTTGTCTCACCCAGTGTGATTTATAAACTGCAGGGTCTGGGACTTGAACTGCAAAATTGGCCATGTAGGATACAGCTGCCTTAACTTCCAGGCCACTTGCTGGCCCAAGATACACCTTTTATTTGCATCTGGTTAGTGATTGTTTGGGTACAACTTAAATTTATGAGAGCAACCCCAAAAAGATTAAGTGTGTGGCCAAATTATAGAAGGTCTATGATTTTATAGGATTAGGCCACGTGTAGCATTTCTAATCAGGAAAACATTATAACACTGTCTCTAGTTTCCTGGACACTCATTCAAAATGTTAAAATTATTTGGAAGATTTTCATAAGTACTTTTCACTTGAAATTCCAAATAAGCTTTCCAAAAATCTGCTTTAAGTGATACCTTTATAATATCTGGTCTCACTCAATTTTCAGGGTTCATGGATTGTGGATTTATATTATTGATTTGGTTCCCAAATTCTGGCAGGTACCCCTCAAAGGAAAAAAAAAAAGCATAAAACTCCATATTCAAAAGTGCCCATTAGTCAGCCTTGAGCATGCCAAGTTGTCAAATGATATTATAGTTATGCTCTTTAAAGTGTTCAAAAAAAAGAAAAATAGCTGGATAACTTTGTGTAAAAAGTTGGATTTTATGGCTTTTGTCCGTGCCAAAGGAATTGTCCAACAGAAAGTACCCTGGTAAGCCTTATTATTACTCCACATATGGTACGTGGCATTATAAGCTATTTCGAGGTTTTTGGAAAGGGAGAGCTATGAGTGACAACCACAGCAGGGCGTGCTGAGGAATTTTAACTCCAACGTATCATCCCCATGTTGGCAAAGCATAAAACACACAGTGCTGCTTTAGTAATCATTCTCTCGTGCATTTAAGGGCAAATAATTTTACAAAAATTTGCAAGTTGAGTGGGAAGAGGCATGATATGAAATCAATATATTCAGTGAAAATTGTTTTTCAAAATATGTGGCTTCTATTTGCAAGGAAATTTTCATTTCATACTTTAAAATCATAGCTGCATTTATGACAGTTTATTTAGGGAATAATGAATCCTATTAGGTGACATTTAAGGTAAATATGTAAAAACCATTTGATTCTTGTACATACAGGTGGTTGCACAAACAAAAAAATGTGAGGAAAGTCATTCAGAAACAAGGAAGCAGTCAGTCGCTTGTCAGATTTCTCTCTATGCTTGTAATCTATGTTTGAAAGTTTCTTCAGAGAGAGAAAAGAAGCTAAAAGCATTAAATAAAGAGGGTTGTTTTATAACTATGACCTTGATAGACCAATCTAAAGAGAATTATTTCTATGTCAAATTTGTGGATAGCTCAATATGACTTAAAATGAAATTCAGACATCTCCCCACTTCTGTTCCTGAAGCATTTGAAAAGTCAGCACCGTCTGTTTAGTTGCAGAATCTCTTGTTCATGAGTCATTATAATGCCTTAATGCCTGGGATGTAAAAAACGTGTTTATGTACATTATCCGGTAATAATGCTTATATTCTCTACCATTTTTGGTGGGATCTCAAAAGCCTTTAACTCTGCTTTACAAGTTCAAAAACACCTAGCAGATTCTTGATATCACATTTCCCCCCCTGGTTCTCAATAAAAAAGAATACAAATTTTCTTCTTTAGAAAAATAAAGAGATTTTCCCCTTTGATATTTTCCATTCTAAATACTAAAACCAGGACATCCTACTTACAGTTTGGGATTACCTTAACAAAGAAGGAATAAATAAGCAAATGATTAATAGTCCTTATTGATCTATATTCATAACCAAGACTAAAAGAAACCATGGCATGAGAATATAGGATAGTCTGTTGATCTTCTGGGGTTGTTACAGATTTACTATTTTAAAACAGTATCAGAAATACTGTATGAGGAAGAACAAATCGAGGTTTTTATTCAGCTTTTACTTCTAGTTTTAAGCCAAATGATTTATAAACTTCCCTGTGGTATAACTCCTAAACATTATAATAAGACTTAAATGATTTTGACATTTTGTTTTTCCCTTGGAGATTGAAATAAATTAATAAACTTTAAGTCTGACCTTTTGCTGCTATTGCTATTTTCTCCAAAAGGTGGCACTTGTGTAATCTTTTTCTTTGTCAGGGTGCAAAGAACCAGGGGAGCCAGAGGGACCAGAGTGAATTTGCAGAATTGTTTTTCTTCAACAAACTCTAGCTGCCACGTCAAATATCTGCATTTTTGCAATTGCAGCTTCTTTATGCTCAAAGAACCCTTCAAACCCTAATTTTGTGAAAGGAAAGCATGTTTCCCACCTTAGTTAGATTTAAACTTTTGAGTGGACATTTTTATCCTAAGTTTATTTTATAATATTCTCCTTCCCTTTTGATCTTTTACTAAGAAGTTATCATTCTTTCTTTAGATAACCTTTATCCATTTGGAGTTGCCCTTCTTAATTAGAATTCATAAGTAACACCCAACGATATCTGGACTCTGTCTAAACAAACCTTGCTGACAGCATAAACCCAGAAAGATAAATCCATGAGACAGGAGAAATCTTTTGAACTATGGACAGACAAGATAGTGTCAGAGTCAGAGAGAAAGGAAAATATGTTGGAGAGATTCTAATGATGAAAAGGAAACAGATGAGACTTAAAATCAAACATAAAGGCTTTTCCCAGAAATTCATGCACATTCACTCCCGATCAAAGCAACAACAACAAAAAATCTTCGAATGAAGTCCAACCACTTCATTTTACAGATGAAAAAACTGAGCCCCAGGAAGAGGAAGGAATGTGTTCAACAGAACACAAGTGAATTCTGTTTCCACTTTTGGTGAAAGAATGCAAAGATCTGTCAGAGAAGTGTTAAGTCACAAGTGGTAGAATGCAAAGGCTCAGATAGTTTTGAAAATTGGGGTTTCTTTAACACAGATTCTTTTTTTCAGGCTTATATTCTTTTGGGCCACGATGCAGTCTTAGATGAATGCAGTCATTCATTAACCATGTAAATTAGAGATCTGTGCTGCCCAGCACAGTAGTCATTGACCACATGTGACTATTTAATTAAATTTTTAATTAGGGGCAGCTAGCGGTATGGTGGTTAAGGTAGCTGAATTCCACATGGCCAATTGTGTGGTTCGAGTCCCAGACCTAGTGGCTTGAAAAGCACACTGAGTGTGCCTAAAATCCTGAAAAAAGGGAGAGCTGGAGAAGGGACTGTAACATGACCATGGCAGGGGGATAGTCCTTTCTCCCTCTCTGGTGATGGCATGCACAGCAGGAAAAAAAAAAAAAAATCAATAAAAAATTTAGTTCCTCAACTACACTAGCCACATTTCCAGGGCTCAACATGTTTCTAGTGGCTGCCTATATTGGACAAGACGTATATAGAACTTTCCATTATTGCTGGAAGTTCTTGTGGACAGCACTGTTACAGATCATTGATTGCAGAGAGTGTGAGCAGAGTACAGTTCAAGGTCAGCTACCTAATGTGACATGCTAATGTACTCTGTAGTAGCTAGAAGTATTTGTTTCATGATGTCGTTGGGTTCATAAGAAAATTCACAAGCAGATGTGAAAAATTTTCAAGATCATATATTTTTATACCCTCTTCCCTTCCCTTTCTCCCTCCACTTTTGCCTTCTCTAATATTTTCACTTTGAGAGTGTCATAAATCTTGGGAGTACCTTGTGATTTCCTTGTGTGAATTAGTCAATTACACTTTGCAATGTCTGTTAAATGTGTAGCACTAGGCGACTGGAAACAAACGCTCAGATGCTGTGTGATAATGAATCAGCCAGGGGCAAAGACTTGTTTCCAGATCCTGGCCAAGATAGGGAATGAGCTCCTCAGACCATTTGAAATAGCAGAAACAGGACCAGCAGATGGCACAATGGTTATGTCACTGGACTTCCACATAGTCACCCATGGTTCGATCCTGGACCTGGTGGTTTAAAACTTGCTGGCACGTGTGTGTTTAAATTCCCTAGAGGATATGGAGGGGAAGGGATTGTGGAATGGTCATGCCCCCAGGGGGTGACTTTTTGCTTTCTGTCTCTCTCTAGGGAGGGCACGTGCCCTATACCAAAAATCTCTTCCCACACACACACACACAAAAATAGTAGAAGCAATTTTCCATCTTGTTGATTAAGAGATGGAAGCTTATTCTGTGGAATTGAATGACTTCCCCCCAAAAAATGGATGATTTAAAAAGGTATTCTCAGACCGAAATTGACACTTTTAACTTGGAGTCCAGTGCGTTTTCTAACCTATTACCAAGCCCAGAGCAGAGATTGAATTATGCCATTTTCCTAATTTCTTCTGATATTTGCCAAGGAATCATTGAGCAAGTTGTGTTTTGCATGCATAGCAATTCTCTTTTTCTTGTTGTTGCACGAGGATGCATACACATGCCAGAGAGAAAGTATCCCCAATGGGTAATGAGGCATGGTCATTTCACAATCTTTCTTTCTCCATTTCTTCATCCTATCAAAATCCTGTGCACACAGAAACATTTACCCAGCATGATTTTCAAGCTGACAAGGCCAGGATACGAACCATGGTCAGTCATGTGGGATCCAGCTCCTTATAAACAGCACTTAAACACTATTACCCAAGTAGACTGGTTCAACATTCTGTTTTTAAAGTCCAATTTTTAGAATTTTTTGAATAAAGACAGAATTGAATTCATGTTTTTACAAATACTTCTCTTGGAGCTCTGAGCTAAGCTAAAGAAGACTCCTATGTTGAATTAATCCATGCTTGATATTCTATCAGTACTTTACACTCTTAGCAGTTGACAGAGTTTAAATGCAAAGTATAAAACACTCATTCTATATACACTAAGAGGAATAGCTCTTATTCTTATCGACTGCAAATGAACAAAATAGCATTGTTTGCAGTCAATGACGGAAGCATCAGTAGTGTTCAACCTCTCAGTTTAGGTCTTTTGCCTTTTGGTATAATGGCACATTCATTACACACTAAATCCAGATGATTTTCTAACCCTAATCTTACAGATTTTCTCTTTACAGTGCCTTTGCTTGGAGATCTGGCATCACCACCCTATCAGTCAAATGACTTTAGCTGAGTCCTCCACTGTCTGTAATATATGATCTGTAAATATACCACCATACTAAATATCATTCTGTACAGCGTCTTAGTAACTATTAGGATGCGGGAAAGTCATGGTGTATTTTTGCATAGAAAAACATAGAACAATACATCATAACTTTCCCAGCAGCCTAATAGTATCGTAGAGATTTCCTATATGTATATAAATTATTGCTAATATTTTTTGCTTGGATGGGGTTTCAGATATGCTGTATTTCTTGCAATTCTTTTAGTCACAGAGTGTATTAAAGTGAAATGATACTGTATTTACTTATAAAATAAACCTAGAGAGTTCTCTTGTCTTTATCAATAGAAACTCCCAACAATGATGCCATGTTTTCTTACCTAGTGATGACATTTACCATATGGGATTTAACCTACTGAAACTTTGAGATTTATTTCCAGTTCTTCATGGAACATTGCTTAATGTCAGCATTCTTTGCACTTTGACATGCTCTCCTATCAAAGCAAAACAAAACCAAAAAACTAAACACACTTGAAAAACTCTGCTCTTTTATACTTTTAGTGGCTCATACTCCTTGTTTTCCCATCCATCAATTTTGATTTGGACTATCTTCCCCTTCATAGCTACAATTAATTTGTGCCTCTTTTTTCAGGGTTTTCCCCTAGTGTCAGAATTCAAAAGCACAGTTCATACATTTCAAATATACTATTCTTACCTAACAAAAGTATAGTCACACATTGAATAATAAAAGCACTGTATATATACATACATATATATATACATATATATATACACATATATATATAAATATACATGATATACACAGTGTATAATGTATAATATCTACAGTGTAGTAAAACAAAATTCTTCATAGCAAAATACTTTCTCGCTGTGTGGCTTTGGGCACATGATGTTATTAGACGGGACTTCAACATTCATACTTGAAGAACTAGGCAGGAAAAACATAGCAGCTGGTACTTTTATTCTTACAGGTTGTATGACAGAGCAGAAGTCAAAATATTATTTTTTAGAAGATGTTATCACTAATGAATATGCTTTTGGAAAATGAAAGTTTTTGTCAAAGGTACAATTTGTTGTTTCCCTGAGAATTTTTATGACTCTGCTAAAAGTTTCACAAAGTAAATAAATTTTTGTTTTGTCTTTTGTTTTTAGAGAGATTTTTGCTATAGGGCACATGCGTTCACCAGAGAGACAGAGAGAAATCACCCCTTGGAGGGATTCCCATGCCACAATCTTTTCTCCTTCATTCTCCTTTCAGGATCTTGGGCATGCAAACACACATGCACAGCATGAGTTTTTAGCTGCTGGATCTGGGACTCGAATTGTAGTTGATTATGTGGGAATCTAGCAATGTAACCACTATGCCATCTGCTGGTCCCAAATAAATTTGTATATTACCTACAAAAGTAAAGGCTAATCCTCATCTACTCAGCTTAGGAGTGAATACATAGTGTTAAAATGCATCCCAAACTATATTACACAGCATTAGAAAATATCATGATGTTATTAAATAATTTTCTCTTGGACATTGGATGCATACTTAAAATGGTATTTATACTTTTTAAGCTGGAATCATTTGTTTTGGTACTGTGGCTTGGGAATTTCTCTGTAGATGGGAAGAATACAGAGTAGACTTTCTCCAGACAGACCTTTATACTCTCATATTTGTCTCTTAGTCACAACATGCTTTTTAAGAAGTCAATTTGCATTTTTAAAAAGTATGTACCTGATCACATTGCGTTATGTAGCTCTTAGTACTCAAAGAAAATTTTGTACATAATATACAAATTATAAATTTGAGTTACTTTAAAAATATTTTGGAAACCAAAGTAGCCAGACCATCGCTTTAGAGACTTTTCTTCCAAATAAAATTTACTCGTGTGGTCTTTACTTTGACTAACTCAATCTCACTGTGGTGTTAGGTCAAGTCTCAGGTACTCCATAAAACCTCACTGCATATATGGTGCTCATTATCTGTGACTACTTAGAGCAATGTCATAGTACCCTTACCTTATTACTTATCTCTTTAATGTGACTCTATTCTCTATAGAGGAAAGGCGAAGTCCTAAAGTGCACGGCTTACTGGGTGTATGTCTTGGCATTTGCAAATCACCATCCAGGCTATAATAATTCTCACCAAAAATAGAAATTGAATCAGGGCTGGCCCTGTAGAGGAACAGTTAAGAACTGTGCATAGGAACTCAAATACCACATGGCCAACCATGGTTCAAGTCTGGGCTCCAGCTGCTTGAAAAATCACACTGGGCAGAATGCATGCATGCCCAGGATCCTGACAGAATGGAGAAATGGAAAAAATAGGATTATGTCATTACCAGGCCCAATTGGGGGATTTTCTCTCTGTCTATTGACACCCATTTTCTAGCAATGAAAAGTTTTATATGTGTGTGTGTGTGTGTGTGTATGTGTGTGTGTATGTGTGTGTATTGCATAAATAGAAGTTACTTTGAACAATTTCTTTTTAGGTTTTTAACCATAAAAACTGCAGAGAGACAGAGAGAAAGCAAGAAATCACCCCCCATGGAGATGGCCGCATATCAATCTTTTCTCCTCAATTCTGCTCTTGAGATTTGGGCATGTATGCATATGCACCTAGCGTGATTTCAAGTCACTGGTTCCAGAACTCAAACCACAGTCAGCCATGTGGGAGTCTAATGCCTTTACCACCATGCCACCTTCTGCCCCAAACAAATTATTGCTATTAATATTGTTATTTGGGTTTTTGCCATAGAGTGCATGTGCTCACTGGAGAGAGACAGAGAGAGGTAGCAAGAGGGAAAATGAGAAATCACTCCCCAGGAGGTATGAGGGACAGCCATGCCACAATCCCTTATCTTCCATTCCTCTCCTGTTTTCTTTCTTTCTTCCTTTCTTTTTTTTTTTTTTTTTTTTTTTTGTGCACATATGCACACGTGCCTGGTGTGATTTTCAAGCCAGCAGGTCCAAGATTTGGACTGCAGTGGGCCATGTAGGAGTCTAGTGCCTTAATCAGCATGTCACCTGCTGGCCCCAGGAATTATTTTTGAGTAAAAAAATATGAAAAATAGATAAAAACATTAACATAAATTATTTACATTTATTAATTGTGATCACATGACTACATTCAGTTTGTATATAACCATTACTTATTGATACCCTAAGAAAGGTCTATTTCAAACAAAAGGGCCTAGCTTCTGTGGTGCAGTAGGCAGCATGTAGGACATACAGAACTGCAGAGCTGAAAGCCACATGACAGAAGTTGAGTCAGAGCCCTGTTGGCCTAAAAACACAGAAGGCATGCATGTGCACGTCCAAGATTCTGGCAGGTTGAACAGCTGGAGGAAGGGACCATGTAACCAGACCCTGTGAAGAGGTGCCTCTGCTATTCTCTTATTGCCTCTCTCTATTCGCTCTCTCTCATGCATGCTTTTCTATCATAAGAAATATTATAATAAAATAAAAGAACTGTATGAGAATTTATCTCTTATGAAAATGACAACGTGGTGTACACTAGCTTATTATGTGAAAGCAAATGGTTTTCATTACTTTACAAAGTCACTATTCAAAGGGAAGATGGTAAATTTTTTATCTACAGATAAATTCTGTTAATCTCAAATACAACACTGAGAGGGGAGTAAGCTGCTTTTTTAACCTTTCATGTCTCAAATTTAAGAATATGGATTTGGTATCTTCTGAGGTTCTTTCTCAGTATAAATCACTGAAAATTAAAGAGAGATTGGAGGGACCAGCAGTTAGTGTAATGGCTATGTCGCTGGACTCCCACGTAGTCGACCGTGGTTCGAGTCCCGGACTCAGTAGCTTAAACTCATGCCGGGCGCATGTGCGTGCGTGCCCGAGATCCCGAGAGGAGAATGGAGGAGAAGGGATTGCAGCGTGGCCATCCCCCCTGGGGGGTGATTTCTCGCTTTCTGTCTCTCTGTCTCTCTCTGTCTGTCTGGAGAGTGCACGCACCCTATAGCGAAAACCTCTCCAAAATAAAAAAAAAAAGGAGAGAGAGAGAGAGAGAGAGAGAGAGAGAGAGAGAGAGGAAATATAATTTTGCTGTAGTTTGAACTTGTCCAGATTAAAGAGGGGATGAAATTCTGAACAAACTCTCCTCTAGTTAAAGTGCCTACTTAGCTAAACCATATTTTTCCCTCTTTGCCTATAAAGTGAGAAAAAGGGGTTCTTCGTTAAAAATAATTAATTAAAAAGGTTTTTCATTCATCTGGCCACAATTTTGATAAATATAATTAATCTCACATTTTTAGCTATTTTGATAGTAGAGAATATTTTAATTTTATTTCATTTTATAAAAAGACTAACTTACCCAGACTGACTTATGACCAAACAATTTCCCACCACAACCATAGACTTTTTAAACACCAAAAACCAAGCAAAGGATGTATAAATAAAGAGACACTGGCAAATTCATTTACTTATAAACTTTAAAAAAACAGAGACATTGTCTTTTATCTCTCTGAATATTTATATCTTCAACAGAAAATGAAGTCATGGAGATACGCCCATCTGTTTATTTTTTAAAATTCATGGTGTCAACAGTTTAGAAGTTTCCAGTAAAAGTCAGGAATGAAGGCATTCTTGTGGGATGTAGTCAAATCAAGAAACTCTGTCCAAATCTTAGAAACAAACAAAAATTTTGGCTTGTTTTTCTGAAGTGTTTGGATCACACATTTGATTTTTATAATTTACAATGTCCCTTTTGACATATATATATATATATATATATATATATATATATATATATACACACACACACACACATATATATATGTATATATACATATATATATAAATATTACATATAAAATATATTTCACCTTTGAATTGATATAGATAATTATATATGAAATACAAAAACACATGCATGTACGTATTTTTTTTAATTAGAGGATAAGTGCTAAGGAGACACCATGTAGTTTGATTACTGTTAAAACTTTGATGACATAAAACACAATTTGGAAGCTTGAGGAGCTAACTGTGTATTCTAACAGTGTAGAAAGAGAATACTGAGATGGGAAAAAAAATCACCTTTATCTGGGAATTACTTACTGGGATTTGGTTGTGAACATGACACTATAAAGTACCAAAGTATGCTTGGTCTCTCTTTGTCCCCATGAAGAAAAATTTCTCTACCATCTGGGCCTTAGAAGGATAAATCTGCAAACTGCTTCTCATGGCTTCCTTGCCAGCTGGCTTCTTCTTAGATCAGCCAATGGTTTTGAGAACTGAAATAGAAAGGTGGGAAAGCAAACTGAATTTCTCTCCCTTGCCCTTCCTCTAATAGGAAGGTGATAATAATAATAATAATAATAATAATAATAATGTCCCTGATAATAATTCACTTCTCTTTTCTCACTAGAAAGCACTTTTTTATGACCCTTTGACCCTAAGATGTTGAACTATTGCTAGTCCCTGGGTGCCTCACCACTCCTTATTTGCTCATTTTATTGTTCCCACACCTCAGGAAGTACATTAATGTCTTTTCTTTTCATTAGAACCATTTAAAATGAGTTCCGAGTCCTGTTGGGATCTCAAACAATAAAAATAACTGTATTTTCTAAGAATACATGTATACATGTAGAAAAATGAAACTGGACACTTGTCTCATGTCATATATAAAAATAAACTCAAAATGGATTACAACTTAAACTTTAGGCTTGAAACTGTAAGACTAGTAGAAGAAAACAGGAAAAAACTTCATAAGATTGGCCTTTTAAGTGATTTTTTTTTATGTATGATCCCCAAAACACCAGTGACAAAGCCAGAAATAGACAAATAAGATTGAATCAAACCAAAAAGCATCTGCATAGCAAAAACAAAAACAACAGTGTAAAGAGACAACTCATGGGGGACCAGCAGTTGGCATAATGGCTATCTTGCTGGACTCCCATGTAGTCAACCATGGTTCGAGCCCCAGACCCGGTGGCTTAAACTCACATTGGGCATGTGTGCATGCATGCCCAAGATCCCAAGAGGAGAATGGAGGAGAAGGGATTGTGGTGTGGCCATCCCCCGAGGGGGTGATTTCTTGCTTTCTGTCTCTCTGTCCCTCTCTGTCTTTCTGGTGAGCGTACGCACCCTATAGTAAAAACTTCTCAAAAAAAAAAAAAAAAAAAAAAGAGACAACCCATGGATTGGAAGAAAATATTTTCAAATCATCCATATGGTTAATAGGATAATATTAAAAATATGTAAGGAAATCAACTCAATAGCAAGAAAACAAGTAAGCTAATTAAACCATGGGCAAAGAACCTTGCTATATTCTGACTATACCTCAAAATTCATGTGTTGAAACTCAATTGATAATGTGATAGTATTAAGAGTTAGGACTTTTAAGAGATGATTAAGTCATGAGGGCTCCTCTGTTAATGGGATGAAAGTCCTTATCAAAGAAGCTTTGGGGCCAACAGGTGCCGTGGAGGTTAAGGTTGATGGATCCCACGTGTCTGACTGCAGTTCAAGTCCTGCAGTGACCTACTGGTTTGAAAATCACACCAAAAGTGGGTGTATGCATGTCCAAAATCCTGAGAGGAGAATGGAGAAGAGACTATGACATGGTCATCCCCCCCCCCCCCGGGGTTATTTCTCATTCTCTCTCTTTCTCTCTCTCTCCATCTCTCTCCGATGAGTGCACATACCCTATAGCAAAAACTAAAAACATGAAAAGAAAAAGTGATTTTGCAAAGCACCCAACCCTTTTGCCCTTCTGCTTTCTTCCATGTGAGATAAGGTGCTATCTTGAATGCAAAGATCACCCTTGCTAAGCATGTAAACTGCCAATGCCTTGCTCTTGGATTTAATAGCCACTAGAACTGTGAGAAATAAATCTTTACTATTTATAAACTACCTTGTCTGTGGTATTTTACAGACCAGCACAAATAGACTAAGTCAAACTTCAATAGATTTTTTTCCAAAGAGATGTACAACATCTCTAATCATCAAAGATTAAATTAAAACCACAGTAAGATATCATCACATCTTTTAATATGACCATTATCAAGAATTAGCATAATAACAAACAACATGGAGGTTCTTCAAAAAACTAAAAATAGAATTATCACATAATGCAGTGATCCAACTACTGGTATATATCAAAACAAATTGAAATCAACAAGTCAAAGAAATATCTGTTCACTGTAGCATTGGTCACAGTAGCTGAGATATGGATGTAACCTCATTATCCAGGAGATGAATTGAAAAAGAATCAAATAAATATAAATACACACACACACACACACACACACACACACACACACATAAACACAGTGGAATGTTATATAGCCTTAAAGAAAGGAATTCTGTCACTTATAATGATGTGAATGAATGTGGAAGGCAATATGCTAAGTGAAATAAACCAGACACAGAAAGACAAATATCACATGATCTCACTTACATTTGGAATCTAAAAATGCAGAACTCATAGAAGTGAAGAGTATAATGCTGATTACCAGGTGAGGAGTAGGTAAGGAGAAGAGGGAAGATGCTTGTCAAAGGGTACAAAGCTTGGGCTAGCAGATGGCATAGTAGTTGAGGTGCTGGACCGTAGTCCAAGTCCCAGACTTGGAGGCTTGAAACTCATGCAGGGCGTGTGTGTGTGCATGCCCAAAATCCTGAGAGAATAATAGAGTAGGGACTGCAGTGTGGCCATCCCCCTCGGATGAGGGAATTTTTCACTTTCTCTCTCTCTGTCTCTCTGTGTCTACAGCGAGCACACATTCCTATAGCATCAGTCTCCCTAAAATAAAACAAAGGGTACAAAGCTATAAAGTTTAAGTGCTATATCAGTTAATAATAATGTATTGTGTATTTCAAAATTGCTGAATCGACTTTAAATGTTCTCACAACAACAAAAAAATGATAAATAGGTGATATTATGGATATGTTAAGTATCAATAGCTTAACATCATCCTGCAATGTACATATAATGAAAACATTAAATTTACTCCAAAAATACATACAATTATTATTTGTCAATTTAAAAATATTTAAGTCGATGTGTACACAATATGAAAAGGAAGGGTTAGCTGTGTTCAATGTCACAATGGTTATGATAATACTATTTAATACTAAGTCATGTGGTCAAGTCTAAAGTATGGAAATTAAAAAGAAATTCAAAGTTATAAATATATACTTTTAAAAATGTTTAAAATGGAAAAAATTAAATAGGAAAGGAAACAGTAATTAGACTCACTAGTTGACTGTAATGTATTAGCTGCATTCTTATGAAGTAACTATGATTATCTCCATTTTAAAATATAAGAATCAAGATATTAGAGAAGTTAAGTGACTGGTCTGAAGTCATGCAAATATGGCATGGCAGAGGAAGGCTGGCTCCTAAGCCTACAGTCTTAACCACTAAACAACATTACCTCTTGGGAAGAAAACAGGAGTGAAGAAAAACAACTTATTGAGGACCTCTACTCGTCAAGAAGTGCACTAGATGCTCTCACACCTATCACTTCATTTGTCACCTCGACGTCACTGTCTGGTCTCTATTTTAGAAATACTTTCCTTTCTGGATTTCTGACTCCACATGTTCCTCTGGTGACCTTCCTCCTTCTTGCTGGTGCCCTCTCATTTTCCTTTGCTGGCTCACTCTTCTCTATTCAACCTCTAGAAGTCTGAGCATTTTGAGTTTCTTTCTTGTTTCTCTTCTGGTTGAGCTTATCTAATTAATAGCTTTAAAACACCAACTAGATGCAGATGACTCTAATGTTTTTATTTTCTAACTTGTCCCTTCTACTAAAAGTCATAGTTGTATGTTCAACTGCCTCTTTGATAGCTTCCTTTGGTATGTGGTATGCATTTCAACTTTAACATGCCAGAGATGCTTACTTCATCTCTTCCTTAGCTTGATCCTGCTCTTTCATCTCCACTTCATTAAATAGCATCATTATCTATTTCAGTGGATAAAGCTGAAAATTGGTGAATGACCCTAGAATACTGTTTTCCTTCCCTGGTATCTAATCAGTAGTGACTTGTATTAGTTCTGCATCCAGAACATATTCCAATGCATCTAAGTCTCTGTTCACTACTTTAATCTTTTGCATCAGCATTCTGATAATTTCCTATTGATCTTGTATTTTTAAATCTTGATGTTCTTCAAAAATTTCTACAAATGGAAACCAACATGGTTCTCTTAAAATATATCATTCCATTTTACTGTTTAAAACCTTTTACTAGTTTTCAAAGAATATGTAATCTGACTCTTCCTTTGAACGAGATCAAGACTTTTTTTAGTGATTTTTGTTGTAAGACATGTGCACTTGCCAGAGAGAGAAAGAACAGAGACAGTGAGAGGGAAAGTGAGAGATCACCTCTCCCCCAACCCAGGGAGGATGGCCATGCCACAGTCCTCTCTCCTCCACTCTCCTCCTGGGATCTTGGGCATGCATACAAATGCACCCAGCATGATTTTCATGCCATCCTGCCTGGAACTCAAACACAGACGGTCATGTGGGAGTCCAGTGATGTAATTGCTACACCATCTGCTGGCCTCTGAGATCAAAAGTTTACCTAAGCTGGTCTCTTGTAGAATGAGTGACTTCTATAATAGAAATATTTGGTCTTTATAAAAGCTCTTCAGGTGGTTATTCGGATGCCAATTTTTATCAAAGTGGAAATGGAGGCAAGGAGGAGGACATTAATTTCTCCCCTCCCTCAGAAGACTGTGAAAGTTTTTAAATGACCTTAACTAATGATAATACATGATAAGCACTAACATTTTCTGAATTACTTACAACTTGACAAATATAATACTATAGTGGACATTTTTTTATGTACTATCTTAATAATTCTTTATAATGGCAGTTTGATGAAAGTGCTATTGTCCCCATTTGATATTTAAAAGACAAGACTCAAAGAGTGTAAGTTAAATCACACTGCGGATCAGTGGGGAAGTGCTGACCTGATACCAAGTCCAAAACCCACAGTTTTAACCACATCGCTACATTACTTTCTTAAAAAGACAGTACATATCTTCTCTTATTCCTACAAATTGTATACATACTAGGGTTTTTTTCCCTCTTTCAAAGAATGTAAACTTCCTTGTCAGCGCTAGATATTTCTAGACTGTGTTTGTAGATGGAAGGCAAAGACAGCTAGTTTGTTTAAGCACTAGTGACTATTCTATTTCTCCTCAGCTTGTCACAAAACAATTAACCAAAGAACTATCAACTCTAAGATGCAAGGGAGGAGGAAAATTAACATGATTATTTAAAAGGAATTGATTGAAGAAATAAATTTTATGTTGATACCTCAATTTTAGTTTGTTGTAATTTCTAATCAGTCAAGGAATGTATAATTAAAACATTTCCTAACACATGTCATCATTTACATATGTGGTTATGTTATGATCGATACTCCCTTCACAAAAGAAAATAATTTTGTATCACATGGTTTTTATTCACAGTGGGATGAAAGAACACAAAAATATTGTGTTACTACTTAACATAATAATAGACATGCAATATGATACCCAAATTATACTGAACTGGACATCACAAGGACAAGCTTGTATAAGGATTCCATTTTGTTCATGTTGGGCGAGAAATGCACTGTGATTTACATTTTAAACAACCCTTTAAAATTTCTAAAGGGACCGGCAAGTGGCATGATGTTTGGGGTACTGGACTCCCACATGGCCAACATGGCTCAAGTCCTGGACCTGGCAGCTTGCTTTCTCATTCTCCCTTTCTCTGTCTCTGTCTCTGTCTCTGTCTCTGTCTCTCTCTGTCTATCGCTGGTCAAATTAAATAATAACAATAAATAAATGAAATTAAATAAAAATTTTAAAATTATAAAATAAAATAAAATTTTTAGAAATTTAGTTTACTACACAACTGCTGCTTCGACAATGGTAAGTGCCTAATGTGTTGTTCCAAATTAATTTTTTACAGAACTATTTTCTTTCCATGCCCAAAAAATCACAAAGGGAATCTATTATCCTGTTTATTCCAAAGAAATAATGAATCAACTTCCTTTTTTTTCTTGCCTTGTAAAATTCCTGCCAATAGAACACACTGCCAGGAAGAAATTAGGAAACTTGGTTCCTAAAGCAATTCAAGTTAAAAACCGTGTTCATTGTTACTTAGATTTTTATTCTAAAAATCCAAATTGATCCCCTCATCTATATTCACTTGGGTGCACTTTCAATAATACATACTTTTACTTGGTTTTAACTAGTAAAGATTCAGAGGCTATGATGGAAACAAGGAATATATAAGCAATAATAATTTTACAAAAATAATTTTTAATGACTTATGAGCTAATCCTGATGAAAATTTCCAGGAAATGTTTTAAAAATGTCTTGAGCAATAACACTATAATCATATGATAGCTCTTATGATAAATATTATGAAAGATACCCATTATTTTCACATGTATATCCAACTAAAATTATGTTTTAAATTACATTGCATGCTTGATCATTTTGCCTATGTCCTAAAATGACAGTCATTGGACCTCTGACCTGTTTCTTGGCATTTCTCAGAAATTTCTTTAATGAGATACATCATAATCAGTAATGATTCAAGTAGTCATTTGTTTTCAGATAATTTCCCTTCCCTTCCTCAGATAAACTCTAAAATAGATTTGAGAACATTGAGTAATAGCAGAAGTGGATATGGACCAAGCCCAATTAGATGTTTAAAAGTTATACTGCTGCCTATCACACAAGATTGATCTTTCTAGGGAGTATATACAGTCGAAAATATCCTTGAAATGAAATTATCCCCTTGATAACCCTGTAAACATGACTTAGTCTTTATGACTTGGAAACAAACATGACATAATCTTCTCAACAAATCTTGAAGGAATGATACAGAAAATATTATTATACATTATCTTCATAATTCAAATTCATTTGTCAGATAATTCAACAACTCATTTGACAGGATCTGGAGTATAAAGAGAAAAGAGACAGATCTTAGAATTTTGTTGGCAATAATGAAAAATAAAAAGTCTTAGAGAAACAGTGAGACCAAATCCTGGGGAGGCCAGAAGGTGATAGAATATGAGTAGAGTTAAGCATTTGATTGACACTTTTTTAATCAAACATTTTTTTGCAGGCATCTCTATGTCCTTTCCTCAACTAGGCCTTATCCTTAGGCTTTGTTCTCAGGCCTGTGTAGCTCAGTTTTAGCAAGAATCTTGCTAAGTTGACTTCCTAAGAATCCTCCGTCCTTGATATTTAATGAAATTCTTCATTTTTTCTTATTATCCAGGTAATATCTGATAACCATGGCTGTCTTTCTGCAAGAATCTAGTTAGGGCAGTTTAGCCAGAATTCACTCTCTCCTTGATGTTTTTTATTATTTTTGGGGGGGAGGGGGGAGAGGTTTTTGCTACAGGGCACATGCAGTTGCCAGAGAGAGAGACAGAAAGCAAGAAATCACCCCCCCCAGGGAGAATGGCCACGCCGCAATTCCTTCTTCTCCTTTCTCCTCTCGGGAACTTGGACATGCACACCCATGTGCCCAGCATGAGTTTAAGCCACCAGGTCCGGGACTCGAGCCGCGGTCGAATAAATGGGAGTCCAGTGACATAGCCATTACGCCAACTGCTTGTCCCTCTCTTTGATGTATCTTAATAATTTCCCCCTACACTGCACCAGCCTATCCTTGGCTACAAAGCCCCATTTGGCTTTACTATATTTGTAACCTAACCCAATTCTATACTGAAGCCTCTTCGCCCCATTGCACTAATTCCTGAATAAAATCTATTTTTACTTATTTAATTACTCTCAGGCACTCTATTATTAATAGCCTTAAATATTTTTTGAAAGAAGGTGAGACAATATGTTGCTAAGAAATGAGTAAGGGTAAGAAGACAGAAGAAGAACCAACAGAGAAGGAAAGGTCTATTTCTGCCTCTCAGGGAATGTGTCTGGGCCACCGATGACTGGAAACTTCCTAACTTTCCCCGGATGAGTAGAGTTCTTATTTTCATGTCTGCAAACTTCTTTCCCTTTGCTCTGTTCTCTACATCATGTTTTCCATGGTCGCTGTTCTTTTCTGTTTATCCTGCCACTCTATTTTACCATGCCCTTTATTTATGTTGTTCTTCTAGCTTTTGAAAAGTTTATATTTGTGGTACTATCCCTTCCCATGAGTCTTTAGTATAGTTAGTTAGAGTCTGCCAATACTTGAACTGATAATATCACCTCCATTTTAATAGTGAATCAGAAAAATAATCTATTTTTTAATATTAATTTGTAAAAGCATGATTTGAACCTTTTTCTTTCCCTCTTGACTCCCTTCTCCCCCCTTCCATCTTAGTTCTTTTTTCTTTAGAGAGAGATTTTTGCTATAGGGTGTGTACACCCGCCAGAGAGAAAGAGAGACAGAAAGGGAGAGATCATTCCCCTGGAGGGGTGGCCAAACCACAACCACTTCCCTCCTCCTCCATTCTCCTTTTGGGATCTTGGGCACACACATACACACAACATGTGCCCAACATGAGTTTTAAGCCACCGGTCTGGATCCCTAACCATGTTCAAATACATGTGACTCCAGTGACGTAACAATTACACCATCTGCTGGTCCCCAGTTTTGTTCTTTGACTCAAGATCTGTTCTTCTTCAGCTCCTGCATTGACTTCTCTGGTCATATTAGTTCAAAACACAGCAGGTACCAACTCATTTTCTATAGGCTCTTTCTCTGCTTTTCTAGTAACTCTTTGCATTTCTTCTTTCTTTCTCAGACATTCTGGTGAACTTTTCTCTTCTGTCTGCTGTCCACAGTGATGGCTCCTTTCTCTAAGAGATGTTTTGTAACTACAATAATGACTGTTAGCCTTTTTGTCTTGTCACCCACCACCTTAAAAAATCTGAATTTTCCTTCTCTCTTCACAAGCATTTTCATCTTGTATGCCTTTCTCTTAATAGCCATGGGTCTTCCCTACATTGTGCAGATGTTACCACTCAATTTTTAAAGTTCCTTTTCATTCGGAGTCCTTGAAGCTGACCCAGCTGCATCTGTCTCCACTCATTTTGATTTATTATGCCAAGTTTGTTTAAATTTGTTCTAGTCCCACACAAATTTTATGCACCACATTTTTCTTGGTGGTTTTCTTTTTTATTTTTGTTAAGTTTATTTACTCCATGAAATAGAATAAAAGAGGGAGAGAGAGAGAAAGAGCAAGAGAGATATGCACCCTCAACAAAGTCTCATGCCACCATTCCACTCCCTCACTCTAACCTTTCATATGCACATATGCAATGTGGACAGGT
The DNA here is from genome assembly GCA_026018925.1 of Tupaia tana. Taxonomy (NCBI): domain Eukaryota; kingdom Metazoa; phylum Chordata; class Mammalia; order Scandentia; family Tupaiidae; genus Tupaia; species Tupaia tana. The sequence goes on along the minus strand of JAKSZU010000006.1, from coordinate 195,840,560 downwards.
CAACCTAGGAATCAAACCCTGATCTTCCATATGGCTTCCAGCCCTGAAGATCACTGTGCTATCATTGCACCACTATAGCTGGGCCATGCCTTGGTGTGTTCTTTTAAATGAACAGGTTGCCTTTGTGTTCAATATATTCTAAATTTTCCTCAACTACAAATTACTTGAGGCTTTTGTTCAATCTGTTCTCGGCTACCCTTATAACTTTTTTTTTCTCTCCTGTCATGTTCCTGCTTCAAATTAATATGCTGCTGCTATGATCTGAATTTTATTCTTCCCCAAGCTTACTCATTTTTTTGTTTTATAAGAAAGGGAGAATAAGAATGAACATGAAAGCGGGTAAAAGAGAGACACAGGCACCCACACAGGGTCTTTTCACATTGCAATCCATCCCTTCATCCAGCCAGGATCATGTGCATACGTGTGAGTATCTGACGCATTCCAGATCAACCCAGGAAACAAACCCCAACTGACCATATAGCTCCAGAATTGCAATGTAGCTACCACCACCCACAGCACTACAGATGGGCAGGGATCTGAAAGTTTTTGTCTCCCCCAAATCCATGTTGAAATCCTAATGCCCAAAGTAATGGTATAAGAAAGTAGGGCCTTTGGAAAGTGATTAAGTCATGGAGACAGAGCCCTCATGAATAAAATTATTGCCCTTATAAAAGAAGCCACAGAGAGAACCATCTTTGCTCTCCTTTTCACTATGTGATGACACAGCTAGAAGGTACCTACTCTGAGCCAGAAAGTGGGCCGTTATGGGACATAGAATCTGCTGGCTCCTTGAGCTTAGATTTCTTAACCTTCAGAATTATGAAAAATAAATGTGTTGCTTAAAAGTCACTCAGTTAATGATTTTCTTTAAAAAAAAAAAAAAAAAAAAAAAACTACCAGGTTTAGTGGACTAAGACACCTTCTATTCTAATTCCAAGTTGAACTCTTACTAGAATGTCTAAAATGACTCTTGACCACATCACAGCATCATTCATCTTGATCATTCTTTTAACTAAGGTGGAAACCAAATAGCCTTCTGCCTTGCTCCTCAAAGTGAGTGAGGTTCCTTGACCACTTTTACTATCACCTGGGAGCTTGTTAGAAATGTGAATACCTAATTTGAACCACACACCTTCTGAATTATAATCTGCATTTTAAAAAGATCTCTAGGTCATATGTATTCACGGTAAGTTTAAGAAGCACTAATGGGGACCAGCAGATGATATAATGGTTACGTCACTGGACTCCCAGGTTGTCAATGGTGATTACGAGTCCCGGACCCTGTGGCTTAAACTTCATGCCGGGCACATGTGTGTGCATGCCCAAGACCCTGAGAGGAGAATGGAGGATAAGGGATTGTTTCATGACCATCCACCCTGCAGGGTGATTTCTCACTCTCTGTCTCTCTGTCTCTGTTTCTCCAGCAAGCACTTGTACCTTATGAGTAAAAATCTCTATAAAAGAAAAAAATCACTAATGTATGAAATACACTCAAACTGAAGGAAGCACTCATCCTTTTGGGATTCTTACTCAAATGAGAGAGCTACAAAGTCTCCCAGGTTCTCTTGGAATTCATATATAGCTACTCTTTGGAGTATTCATCTACTCCTTCTTTTTACTTACATTTTCTAAACACTCTCCTGACTAGCATGCATTGTGTTCCCATAAATGAAGCTAATTTTTATAGAAACTTAATGAGACAATGATTTTACTTCCTATTTTTTAATATAAGTTATTTTGCCTAAGGTGCATGTGCTCACTGGAGAGAAAGACAGAGAGACGGAGACACTGAGAGGGAAAGTGAGAAATCACCCCTCAGAGAGGATGACCGTGCCATAACCCTCTCTCTTCCACTCTCATCCTGGGATCTTGGGAATGCACCCACATTCACCCAGTATGAGTTTGAAGTCACTAGGTCTGGGACTCCAACCATAGTCAGCCATATGGGAGTCGAGTGACATAACCACTATACCATCTGCTTATCCCTTTATTTCCTGTTTTAATGAAAATACTTAAAAGAAATTACATTATTTTCACAGGCTCATTCAGCTAATCACAATTAGAATAAAAACATATACTCAAATTCCTTAACCCTTAGTCTAAAATTTGTTCTGTTACCATGCTGCTGTTTGTTAAATGAGTATAAAATGTTACAGATGTCATTTTTACCATTTATATCAATATTTTAATATTAAAACATTTGCAGTGCAGATTATTTTCAAAGATTTATTGGAAATATAATCATAACTGTAGCATTTTATCAAGCATACCTTGACAAAAAGTAATTGAAAGATATTGAGGCTTTAGAAATCACATGCAAGAAAGAGTACTATACCTTCTTTATAAATTCCACAGAGGTTGGTGGAGAAATTTCACAAGAGATAATACATTGAGCCCATTTATCTTTTGAAAATATTACTAGAACTGTTCAGTGATACCTGCTGTCCTTTTTAAACCTATATTGTGTCCTCATTCAATCTGTCTGGACACTCTTCCCCACAACTTCCTCATCAGCTTATTTCCTTTCTCTTCAAATCAATGCAAATGTCATCATTTCTCCTACTCTTCTCCATATACTGTAAATATCTCTAAAATTGGGCATGGTTTGGGAGAAGAAACAGAAACACATTAAGACATAGTAAAAGTTTTATAAATGTTCATAAAAGATTAAAAACAACTTCTTTTCACAGTGAAAGTAGAATACTAGTCTAATTTGGGAGTCCTAACAAGTAGTCTCTAAATAATTAAGCAAGTTTTATAACTGAACAGTACGCAAAATAAATCTATCAGCTAGTCATTTTGGCATTGACTTAGAAGATAAACATCTGTTGCTGAAAGCAAACTCTGATAGTAATTCATCATCTAAAATTCTCTAAAATACCAGACTAGAATCCTCTCATTTCTATATTGCTCTTAAGAACTTCAATTATTTTCACAACATAATGTACATTGTGGATGAAATCCAATCAAGGAGGCAGCATGTAAAATGTGAGGACTTAAAGAGGACTGAGTTTGAACTTTGTATGTGCACATATTATGTGACCACAGATAAGGAATAGAGTGAATTCCTCTTCCAGATTCGTTCTGGCTTCCATAGTTTTAAAACCATCCTGCAGTTAAGGAAACCTCTGCTTCAGGCAAACCAGGACAATAACCCACCATATAAAGGGATTTAGACTTTCTAAGCATCAGATCCTTTACCCGAAATGAGTATTTACGGATGAGATATATGTGTTTATCTCTTCACATATACATAGTCTATCATAGGACCTGTTAAAGTGAATTCTTTAGCGGATATATCATGACTATAACAGATAACTCACAGTCACAGTGGGAAGAAAAAAGTATGATGAACTGAGTAATAGACAATCCATTTCGAGCACAAAATTGCTAACACAACTAGTTTCTCTAAGAACTTCTGGAGTAAAATCAAATTTGAAGTGGAAAACAAAGTGCAACCTTGATTTTGTAATAATGAAGGGAACCAAGGGTTTGAGATATTTTGCGGTCTGCAAACAAAATTTTCAGTTTTAAGTGTAGTCTGTTTTGGCAATACTATTTACTCCACGATTGAAATGAAGGAAATTGATGTCATTTTCCACTAAATCTTAATGGAGGTTCATGGGTGGATGTCCTTTAAACAAAATAACAGAGACATCTCCGTGATTCATTTCCTGGTCTTACTTAGTCAAGTTTTAACAAGAGGCTTTATGGAATGTTGAGACGCCTGATTCTTGTAGAGGAACTCCATTTATTCAGTTGTCTTGTAGTCATAAAATAGGAACACACTGAACTCCTCCATCTCAGGAATTGAACCTGACATTGTGGGTATACAATTATCATCAGCCCTTGAGAAACTTATGATTTAAGGGGAGAGTCAAGTGTGTAGTCGGATGATTAAAATGCAGTCTGATACATGCTAAGTAGGACTCTGCATTGTGCTATGGAAACAAAAATGAAGAACACTATTTGCCTAAAGGATTTAGGAAGATTTTCAGAGCTTGCAATACTTGAGTGGAGTCTTAAAGGATGAGTTGGAATCCACCATGCAGAACAGATTCAGAAAGTCATCCCCACAAAGGAAACAATATATCCAAATGTAAGAAGGCGTGATGAGGCCTGCACCTCTGAATGAAAGCAATGCGGCAGAACACTTATTTCAAGATCAGAAGTGGTTAGAACTGAATTTAGAGAAATGTTTATATCATTATTTCTCAACTTAAAGGTCTTTAGCTTTTTGTTGTTGTTGCTGTTGTTGTTGAAGACGTTGAGGAAGCATCAATTTTCTTTTTTTGTAAACAATTATTTATTTAATCTTATATATCATTATTACTGTTGTTTTTAAGAGTGTTTCTGTTTTTAGTTTTGCTATAGGGTGCATGCACTCACCAGAGCAACAAAGAGAGACAGAAAGGCAGAAAGCAAGAAATCACACCCTGGGGGAATGGCCACACCACAATCCCTTTTCCTCTTGGGATTTTGGGCATTGTTGTGTGCCTGGTGTGAGTTTTAAGCCGCCAGGTCTGGGACTCAAAAATGCAGTCAACTATGTGGGAGTCCAGCAACATAACCATTATACCATCTGCTGGTCCCATTATTTTTATTTTTTAATTTGCTACAGGGTAAAAGTGTACACCAGAGCAAGAGCGAGCGAGTGAGAGAGAGAGAGAGAGAGAGAGAGAGAGAGAGTGAGAAAGCAAGTCACCAATTCTGGGACTTGAACCATACTTTGTCATATGGGAACCCAGTGCCCTAACCATGTCACCTACTGGCCCCAATATCAAATTTCTCAAAAAAGACATTGAGGAGTGTTGGTTCTTGTTTTTGAAAAGTAACTTTGACAAAAGTATGAAGGAAGGATTAGTGTTGTGAGAGACTAGTGGTAAAAAGTACAGAGAATAAGCTACTGAATTAATCAAGAAAATAGCTGGGGACCAGCAGGTGGCTGGTGGTTAAGGTGCTGGACTCTCCCACATGGCTGACTGTGGTTTGAATCCGTTGAGTAATGGACCTGGTGGCTTGCTTTCTCTTTTCCTCTCTCTCTGGCCAAATTAAGATAAATGAATAAATAAAATTAAATAAATAATTATTTTTTTTAAAAAAAGGAAAGAAAATAGCCAAGCAAGCTAGTGGTCATTGAGAAGGGGAGCAAAGTGGGCTATAAATTGTGCATTTTTTAAAAGAATTATTTATTTAATTTTATTTATTCATTCATTTATTTTTAATTTTAAAGAGAAGATGAGAAAGCAAGCCACCAGGTCCGTTACTCAAACCATGGTTGAACCTGTGGGAATGTCCAGTGCCTTAACCACCACGCCACCCGCTGATCTCAAATTGTGAGTTTTCTATAGGATCATTCCAATCATTAACTCTTGAGGGAGGGTGGTATGAAGCAAATTTGTTTGGACAACTGGATTGAGCTTTTCAGATGGAATTTTACCAGTTTAAACTACCTCTGCAGCAGCTGGAGAGTCATAAAAGGAATCTGTGCCTGACGTCAGGACACTTTGGGGCCCTTGTGACAGAAAGCCTGCAATTGAGAAGAAGAATATTGCTCTCAGGGAGAGAAAAATAGGTGAATTTAGTCTATATTCTACTCGAATTCCCAGAAGAAACGGTTCCAGTAAAAATAGGATTTAGGTTGTCAAGGTGAGCTCAGGGTACAGATCTCCTATGGTGACAGAGTACACTAAAGTGGAATGTGCGTTTGGAAGTTCAGACAGGCTGCTTTTAACTTAGAGGTAGGGCTAGTCACTCTTTCCGTGTCTAATACTTTCCAAGACCCCAAGCAATATTCAATATTTATCTTGGGTTAAATCTAGAGTCTTTGTAATTCAATAAAAGGATTGTCTCTTAGAGAATCAAGCCAGCAAATAGTACTATGGAAATTGGAATGCCTCAAGAGAAAAGCATGCCCCTGGGTACAGACAAAGGATAAAGAATCTAGATGAAATCTTTAAGTAAACAGAAGTAGAGCAACTAACTACAGCTAATTAATAGATTAAAGTGTTTTAAGTGGAAAGTATTTACCAGATCTCCTTCTAAATTTGGCTGCAGAGACATTTAACAAGCTCTAAATAGTTGTAGGATGTAAATACCTATTACAATATAAGAAAAGCTGGTACAGCTAGACCAGCTGTTTAAAAAAATTAATGATAGTGGACAAGAAACAACCGGTATTAGGAGCTCTGTTTAAAAAAATTAATGATAGTGGACAAGAAACAACTGGTATTAGGAGCTCTCATTCTGTGAAATTGAAATAATGAGGTTAAATGGTAGAAAAAGAAAAGTGACACTAAATTTGATCTGAAACATTTTGTGTAAAAGACACAGTTTGTTTTTAAATATTCCTACATTCACAAAATATAATAAATTTATACAAATTTATACAGCCACTGTAGAAAACAGTATAGAAATTCCTCAGAAATTTACAAATAGAACCACCATATATGGCCCAGTAATCCCACTCCCTAGTATTAATCCAAAGGACAGGAAAACAGAAAGACACCTGCACGTTCATGGTTTTGGAGTATTATACACAATTGCTGAGTCATGGAATCAATCTAAGTTCTCAACAACTGATGACTAGATTGAAAAAGTGTAGCATATAGACCCCATGGAATACTGTTCAGCCATAAAGAACAAGACTCTGCAATTAAATACAAAGTGGATGAATATAGAAGATTTAAAGCTATCTGAAACTAACCAGACGCTGAAAGACAAACATTCAGCCCCACTCAATATATACTGAACAGCTGCACTCTGTTAAAAGAAAAATAAACCAGCCAATCTAATAGGGTAGTTTTAATAGAGCAAATCTTAACATGATTTAAACTGGGCAGTTGTCCCAAGGATTCTGGACAACTCCAGCCGGCCTGGTGGTCACCGCGGCATTTAAATCGGCGGAATAGGAAAGAGTTGTGCAAAAAACGTAAGTGAGGGAGTAAGTAGAGAAATCATTGGTTACATTCTGAAGTTTGTCTGTATTAACAGTGCTTAAAAGGCTGGATACCTACAATTAACTGAAGCCTAGCTGCTGTGATTGGCTGTAACCTAGCAAACAGCTCAGAAAAAGTCTAATATGGATGATTTGGGCTTATCCATAGGAATCAAAGTGTGGAAGTACAGCAGCTGTTTTAGGCTAAAATATTTTAAAAACTCTGGCAGAAATGGAAAGATTTGAAGACAATAAGAGAAGCCAAGTGTACATACTAGAGGTCGTATGGGAGGGGAGTTGTCAATGGAGAGAGGATATTGGAGGGCAGGTGGAAGGAGCTCAGGGAGAAAATATTTAACAGACACAAGTATGCAAGTTTCTTTGTTGAAAACAAGGTGTACATCAATATCCTTGCTTTGATTATTGCACACTGCACGCATGCTTTGAAAAACCATATAGTACACTATAAAGATGTACAGAAATTATATGTAAATAAGAAACTATAAAGTAAAATAAAATTGAAAAAGAAATTGTTTAAAGCCAGCTTTTTCTCTCCCTCTTAGTATTTAAGGAGCTAAACCCTGACTTTGGGGACTCATATACTTGGCCACAAGCACAAACGAAAGCCAGCCAGGACCAGTTGCAATCAAGATGGAAGACCAAAATTGACCTACAGATGAACTATGTCTCATCTCCATGCTAAAATTCATGCCCAGGGAGGATACATAGGCATTGATGACACACAACAATATAAAGATGCATGAATAGCTATTATACTTGCTTTGAGAAAACTCCTTAACCTCACTACTCCCCCACATCCTAATAAAAACCCCAGACTGACTCTCCACTTTCAAGAAGAAAGTGGGACTCTCTCTCCAACTAGCATCCTTTTGCTTAAGCATAAGCCGCAGTAAAACCTTGCCTGGGTTTCTCCACCTCTGGTCCTCAGTTAATTTCTGTTCTCTTTAGGCCAAGACTCTCCTTCCAGTATTAAGAAAAACAGCCGTTGTTCAAGAGCAGTGTTTCTGAGACCAAAAGCGCAAATAAGACCAATGAAGCACTGCACAGGAGGCTGTTCTAGGGCACATACAGGCAGGAAAGGGGAAATGGTGACACTAAGCCACTCATAGCCTCACTCCCCAGAAGTTGCCCTATCTAGAGGCAAGCTGTTTAAATTGAAATTTAAAACGAAGTGCCTATATCTGAGTTTGAGAACATGCTTGCCCAGAGCTCAATGGATCAATTTATCTAATCAAGAGCCAGCTGGGTCAGAGAGGGAATATGCTATCCTGAGTGGCCGTAGCATGGACCATGGACTGGAGAAATGGAGGGCAAACATAATGTCATCCATCTTTAAGAAACAGGGCTGGTAGGACTAGCAGTTAGTGTACTGGCTATGTCGCTGGACTCCCACATGGTCGACTGTGGTTAGAGTCCCGGACCCGGTGGCTTAAACTCATGCAAGGTGCGTGTGTGTGCATGCCTAAGATCCCGAGAGGATAATGGAGGAGAAGGGATTGTGGCATGGCCATCCCCACTGGGGTGATTTCTTGCTTTCTGTCTCTTTGTCTCTCTCTGTCCTTCCGGCTAGTGCACATGCCTTATAGCAAGAACCTCTAAAAAAAAAAAAAGAAAGAAAGAAAGAAAGGAAAAGAAAGAAAGAAAGAAAGAAAGAAAGAAAGAAAGAAAGAAAGAAAGAAGAAGGAAGGAAGGAAGGAAGGAAGGAAGGAAGGAAGGAAGGAAGGAAGGAAGGAAGGAAGAAAGAAAGAAAGAAAGAAAGAAAGGAAGAAAGAAAGAAAGAAAGAAAGAAAGGGAAAGAAAGAAAGAGGCATGTCAGTCTGTGACTTAGAATTGAAAACAAAAAGTTTCAAACAAAAGGCAGCTGGATTCCATATGACCAACCATGTGGTTACAGTTTGGACGGGCAGCTTGATAAAACACACTGGGTGAGTGTGCACGCATGCCCAAAAGGAGAAAGGACTGTGGTGAGACCTTGTTCAATGTGGAGAGCTGCTTTTTTGCTTTCCCTCCCTTCTTTTCCCACTCGCTCTCTGTTTCTCTTCAGTGAGCATGTGTACCCTCTGGCTCACACAGTGGGGTTTTATTTGGTTTTGGTTCTGTAAATAGAAGGTCTCTTTGAGAACTGGAGAGAAACTACTGACTCTCTCATAAGATTTGCATGTAATCTCACTGAGTTCTCAAACCTCAGAAGTCTGGAATTCCTCTCCAAAGAATCTGGGGAAATCAGGTCGAAAAACTGATTTGTCTACATTAAACTCTTTTCTCTCATTTTTTTCCCCTTCTTCTGATTCAAACATTTTAAAGAAAAGGAAGCCAGAGGGAAATAAAAATTCATGAGACTATTAGACAAGTAATAAGTAAGTGCTAATTATTTGGAAAGCTTCTGTAGAAAGACCACAAAACAAAATACATGTTCATTGTACAAAATGAAATGAGAAGAGGTAAAACAAGTTAAAAATCTCTCCAGTTGAACCCTATCATAGATTAACAATGTCTTTTGAAAAATGTTTACTTATTTACTTATTCACTTATTCCATAAATGAGAAATACACACAGAGAAAGACAGCACCCTCACGGAGTCAATACTGTGATGCCAACCTCAGCCTTCAGGGAACCCCCAATCATGGGCAAGTGTGTTTGGAGTACTCAGGTCTCCAGACTTGAACCAAGAACCTTCCCATGTAGAATTGCCTCGGATTGCCTCTCAGGGTGTTGCATTTGCCATGCCACTGTCCGGGGTCTCTCTCTCTCTCTCTCTCTCTCTCCCTCTCTCTCTGTCTCTTTTTAAGTTTATGTTTTATGAGAAAGAGAATAGAAACAGAGAGATAGGCACCTTCCTGCAAGGATCTACCCCCAGTCTCAGCTGATCCAGATTATCAGTATATACAAATGCACTCACTGTGCTCAGAGAGTCCCAGGACTCAAACCCAGGACTGTTCCCATGTAGGTCTAATTAATTGCATTACAACTAAACCATCACCTCTTCCCAACAATATCTTGTACAATTCTTATATGGACAAATTGGATTTGTGTGGCACTGTTTTTTTACATAATCAAAGTATGGCCTTTTGTTTTTTTTCTGCAACATTTTCTGTTTCACTTCACAATGAATTATGGACAGCCTTGTAGACAAAAATTATTACATCCCATTATGGGCAATTAGATTGTTCCCAGTGTTTGCCATAATAATCAATGGTGCAAACAAGCAAAAATCTTGCACATACTTTTTTTTTTTTTCTTTTAGGTTTTGTCATAAGGTTTGTGCACTCACCAGAGATACACTGAGAGAAAAAGTAAGAAATCCTCCCCAGGAGGATGACCATGCCACAATCCCTTCTCCATTTTCCTCCTGGGATTTTGGACTTGCATGCACACATGTGAGTTTCAAGCCTTTGGGTCTAGGACTCAAACCATGATCAGCCATGTGGGAGTCTGGCACCTTAACCACCACACCACCAGCAATCCACACATATATTTTTAATATATGGTATAGTCATCTTAGTAGACTCAAACAAAAGGCTATGGAATTTTAATTATAATAAATATTTCCAGACTATCTTTAAATTATTCACTCTGAGACAAGCAATGCATTTAAGTATTTCCTCACATATCTAAATCTTAATTTTGTACATAGGTGTTTTATAAAACTTTGCAAATATGATTAATAAAATTTGTTGTTTTAACTTGCATTTTCCTAAATTTTGTGACAGCAAAATTTGTTGAAGCACAGTTGATAGCTTTTAGACCATTTGTTTTTGTTCTTTACATTGTTTCCCCTGTCATTGCCTATCCATCTCTTTGCCAATTTGTATAAGCTCTTTCATTTTTGGTTGCTCTTCATCAATTTACAGAATGCCTTAATATGTTCTGAAATAAAAATCATCTCTCAGTGTATTTGGGTTTTGTCTTATAGTTTTCTCCTCTAGGCAACTTACCCATACTACTAATTTTGTTATTAGATAATTGCAGTTTCATTGCAATTAGGACATTTTATTCTTTTTCTTTTCTTTCTTTTTTTTTTTTTTTTTGCTTTTATGGTGCGTGCGCTTGCCAGACAGACAGAGAGAGACAGAGAGACAGAAAGTGAGAAATCACCCCCCAGGGGGGATGGCCATGCCGCAATCCCTTCTCCTCCATTCTCCTCTCGGGATCTTGGGCACGTACGCACATGCGCCTGGCGTGAGTTTTAAGCCACCAGGTCCAGGACTTGAACCCTGGTCGACTATGTGGGAGTCCAGCAACATAGCCATTATGCTAACTGCTGGTCCCAGGACATTTTATTCTTAATTCAGAAGTAGAGCACATCTAAAGAAATATGTAAGTAAGAAGATATAAATATGCACTTCAATGAATTAGTACCAGTATATACTCTAATAAGCACTTTTATGTCTGATCATTTCCAGCACCCAAAAAGCCCTAGTCATGCCACCTCCAAACTGGTATCTTTCCTTGGTCTCCCAAATTAGTGGCTTTCCACTTTCCTAACTTTGATCACTATGTATTTTTTTTATGTAGTTTTGTTTTAATTGAACAATCTACTTCTTTTACTTTTTTCTTTTCTTTTCTTTCCTTTCCTTTTCTTTTCTTTTCTTTCCTTTTCTTCTTTTCTTTTCTTTTTTTTTTTCTTTTCTAATCATAAAGCAAGAAGGGTGCTTTTGACATGGTCTTGCCATGTTACAATTCTCCTGACCCAGCCTCCCAGTTAGTTATGAATACACATGCACATGATCACACCCAGCCTGATTTAGTTTGGTCCAGGACTTTAATCTGAGACTCACATGCAGCCTCAGACTCATGTAGCAGCACCCTTTTGCTTATGCCACTGGGGCCAATGTCTATTCATTTGTGAATAGCTGTTTGGGGGCATAATTATGTATTTCAGATTCATACTTGCTACATGTGTCTAATTCCTTCATTTTCACTATTCTATCTATTCATTCTATTGTTGATGGACATAAAGCTGGTTTTCAGTTTAGGGTAATTACAAATCAGTTATCATCTGTTGAAGTTTAATAATCTATTCCTGTAAATCACATGGACTGTATGAAAACACTAGCAGGATGTTTCTATTATTATAAGTGTGAACTTTATGATGTGACAAACCCCAGCCCAAAACTCTTAAGTCAGTTTCTAGAACCTTAAATAGAATTACATGTATATGAAACTTACCATGTTAGAATGGAAATTGGTCAAAACATTAATTTTTGATGAATGACTAAATGATATGTTACCAAATTATTTTTTATAAGCAATACTATCTGCCATCATAAGTCTATTTACTCACATTTGGACCTTTTCCAAAATTTTTATCAATACCTCCATAGATAGAAATTCATTGTGTTTTCTTAAGCAACAATAAGGGCACAAATGAAAGCTACCATCCATATGTGTCAGAGAAATGCCTGATTATGGCTTAGCTGTTGTGGCATAGCAGTGAGGTGAACAGATAATGACCATACGGTTGGATCCCTGGTCTGCATGAAAACAAGCCAGGTGCAAACTCATGAGTGCCTGAGGTCCCACAGAGCTGGGGAGCTGGGGAGCTGGGGAAAGGGTGCTTCTCTTTCAGTGTCTCTGTCTCTTGCATGTGCACACACATGCTCACTATCATTAAAAAAAAGTGTACACTAGCATAAAATAGCTCATCATGCATATACTGAGATTATTAGATGTCTTAGTCCATTTTTGCATTGCTAACACAAATACCTGAGATGGGTGACTTATAAAGAAACAGGTGTTTATTGACTCACAATTCTGGAGACTAGAAAACATGAAATCATAGGCCTGACATTGGGCCAGACTTCGACATGTCCAATGGATGGCAGGGAGGTGCAGAGAGAAAGAGAGCTGTGGACAGCTCACCTATGTCAACCGGCTCTCACAAGAACTAAGCACTTCTCAAGAGAGCTAGAACTCACTAAGTCTCAGGAGACAGTTGTACTGTGATCATAATGCAATCACCATGATCCAATTACCATCCTCTAGTCCTCACTACCCAACACAAATTCTAAAATAAGAAACAATGGGGGACAAACCATTATCTAATCAATTCAATGTAATTTCAAAATAGCTAGAAAATATTTCAAATATTCACAACACAAAGCAAAAATAAATGTTTGAAATGATTGCCCTGATTTGACTATTCCACATTGTATACATGCATTGTAAATCTACAATTCACCTCATAAATATGTAAAGCTATTGTATGTCAATAAAAAATTATTTTTAAGAGGTTTTTGCCTCTGTTTCCAGAAAGGAGGAAGACAGTGAGTGAGAAAGTGAGAAATCAGTCTCCCCCACACACCACAGATGGCCATGCTGCAATCGCTTCTCTTTCCTTCTCCTCTCAGAATCTTGGGCACAAACACACATGTACCTAGCATGATTTTCAAGTCACTGAGTCCAGCACTTGAACCATGGTCAGCCATGTGGGAGCCTAGTGACATAATTGCTATGCCAGCTGCTGGAGCCCTAAAACTTATTTACGAAAAGTAACATATTTTCAGGAAAAGTGGCCTGAATTTTATTCTTAACATAGTATGACCATAAAACTTGGATTTTAAATTAATTTTGCAAATTAACACCTCTATTGGTTGTTCAATGGGTGGTACTACTGAAATATTAATTTAGATAATTTGGTTACTTTGCCTCTCTATGTCCTATATTTTAAATGGTCTAGTTCTTCTCAAACTTTTAGTTTGTGCCTTTTACTTATTTTATGCTAAGTTCTCTCTTATTATTCCAATGTAGTCAATCACATCTTTACTTTTTTTCATCTTAAAATGGTTGGTAATGGAAAGTACTGATCCAGTATTTTATGTAATACTGGTAAATAATGTAATTTATGTAATACATAATAATGTATTATGTAATACAGTAAATAATAATACTGATCCTTGTACTAACTCAAAGATTTCCTCAGCACCAAATAAATAGTCTATTTCTAGGTAGCCTCAGTGTTCTCATGGAAAATATATCTAATCACTGTCTTCCCACTTTCTTGAATTTATTCCAAACATTTCCTTCATTAAATCTAAGCTACTGACACCCATAATCACACAAGTCCACCCATCCCCACGTTGACCTTTCTTTATTATTTTTTTGTTTATTAATAGGCATGTTGATTTTGAGGTGTTTGTGAAAAATTAAAATGTATACCTGCACATTAGATTTGAATCTGGAGTTCAGAAAATTTGTAAGGAATTGAGGGTTAAAGGTAGATACTGGAGAAGATGGTATAGAAATATAGAGTGAGAATAGGAGAGAATTGAACTAAGATTGGCTATAACATTTAAAGGCAGAAAGAAGTGTGTGAGCCAAACTGACAAAAGAGACAGAAAACAAATTTTTTTTTTTTAAAAAGTGCCACAGCGGTTGTAGGAGAATCTAGGGTCATAAAACTCAACAGCAAAGAGTGTTGTAAAAAAAGTGACTTAATAATGCTGAGTGGAATAAATCAAGAGTGGAAAATGTCCAGTAGTTTGAGTGTTATTAAGGTCATTTGAGTCCATATTAAAAACTATTTCAGTGGCATAGATGAGTGGAAACTACATTAGAGAAGGGGAATAAGAGGAAAGGAAATCTTTTTTAAAGTAAGATATATTGGTAACTCTTTCAGAAATTATATTGTGAGAGAAAAAGGTAAGTTAATAGTTGGAGGATCAAGTGCTTATTTTTTACATTTTTTATGGGTAAACTTGGACCAGAATTTCTGATGAGTTTACCTCTTCAATTTCTTTCTAACAGAATGTCTCATTTCCATTCCCTCTTCTAATCCATCTCTACCACTTCCTATAACACTATCCTCTCTATCTATATTACCACCTTCTTGTTTTAAGTTTCATGTCATATAGCAATAGCATACTTACTGATCCACTCCCTCTTCTCTATTAATTGATTCTCTGCACAGAGCCAATGTGACCTTTCATAAACACAAAACTTTCATAAACACAAACTATTTCAACCTCATGACTGCAATACTTTAATGTCTTCCCATTTCTCTTATAATAAAGATACAATTTCTTATTTAACTTATAACACTCCCTGTGATATACTCCTGCTTTCTGGCCTCATATCATGATATATACCTACTTAGAATTTCAAGTAACGCTGTCTGATTTCAGTTTCCAGGTCATATGAAGTTTGTCTACCAGATCGTAAGTTTCAGGAGGGATGAACTGAGGTCTGTCTTGTTGAATACTTTTTCAGAGTCTAGCAGAGTGCCTTATTGGTAGCAGGTGTTAATAAGATTTCTTTAAGCCAACAGGTAGTGTGGAGGGCTGGCTGCATGTTTCAAATCCTGCACCTAGAGGCTTGAAAATCAGACACATGTGTGCCCCAAACCTGAGAGGAGACTAGAGGAGAAGGAATTGTGGTTTGGCCATCCCACTGAGGGGGGGTGAGGGGAGGTTGATTTCTCATTAAAAAAAAAGAGAGAGAGAGAGAGATTTTTTTCAATGTACTAATGACTCTTCTTAGGCTTAAATGAAATATTGAGGTGAGGAAGAGGTAAGGAAAAAAGAAAGCAGGGGAAAAAATTAGACAAGGGGAAGAGAAAAGGAACAAATGAAAGATAGAAAAAGAAAGAGTGGATAAATGAGGAGGGCAACAATTACCATTTATTTTTTCCAGATTAAATACAAAGTTGTTCATGTAGCTTTAGCTTATGTATGCCCAAATGATTTATCTCTTAACTAGGCTTAGTATTATTTTCTGGCAATCTGTTTTCACCTCCCCCCAATACATTCTTACACTTGAGCCCTGAAAAATTATATACATTCATTAATTGCATATGAAATAAATTGTAATATTTACTACATTCTCTCTGACCACTAGAGCTTTGAAGTCCTTTTATTTCTACCTGGATCATTTTACCCTACTCAAAAGTCCAAATAATTTTTCAATTGTTTTCTACTAAATCCTATGTCTTAGCGTGGATTTTACTTTCTTTTAAAAGTCTTTCCTTACACTACTCTAGTGAAGATTAGCATTATAATAATAAACAAGTAGTGTTGGGACCAGCAGTTAGCATAATGGCTATGTTGCTGGACTCCCATGTAGTCGACCATGGTTCAAGTCCTGGACCTGGTGGCTTGAACTCACGCCAGGCATGTGTGTGTGTGCATGCCCAAGATCCCGAGAGGAAAATGGAGGAGAAGGGATTGCGGTGTGGCCATCCCCCCTGGAGGGTGATTTCTTGCTCTCTGTCTCTCTGTCTTTCTGGCGCACACACGCGCCCTATAGCGAAAACCTCTCCAAAAAAAAAATAATAATAAACAAGTAACGTTGTTCTGGGTGAACAGCATGAGTTCATTAATAAATACTATTATTGTTGCTATTTTTACATAATATTAAGAGAGATGGAAGGAAATACTTTTTTAAGAATTATTTAATTTAACTTTATTTATTTATTTATTTATTTATTTATTTATTTTAATTTGTCCAGAGAGGGACAGAGTGAGAGAGAGACAGAGAAAGGAAGAAAGAGAGAGAGCAAGAAAAACAGAGAGAGAGAAAGTGAGAAAGCAAGCCTCCAGGACTCAAACTGCAGCTGACCATGTGGGAGCCCAGTGCCCTTAACCACCACACCAACTGCTGGGCCCCAGGAAATGTTTTAGTTCTGAAAATTCATTTGTAAAACAAAGGGGATTTTAGAGTTGAATTTAAATAACTCTGGGCCAAGAAGGTATTAAATCAATGACTTTAACCAAATTCTTATTAATTCTAAGTCACAGCTGACTCACAGTGAAAAGTCTACTTACACTTAGTCAACCCCAGAGCATAGTGGTTAGTCACTGTTTTGAGGCTGGATCTTCCCACATGATTGACCAGATTTCCAGTCCTGGCCTCACTGGCTTGAAAAACAAATTATGCAATTGTATATGCCCAAGATCCTAATGGGATGGTGAATAGGAAGAAAAAAGATGGTAGTATGACCAGATACCACTGGAGGGTGATTTCTTTCTCTCTCTCCCTCTCTCTCTGTCTCACACACATGTGAAAGTGCGTAAGCACCCTCTGACATAAAGAAAAGTTTACTAGCAGTAGTTAAAATTTTTTATCTAAATTTTTTGTTATTTTTGCTATTTATTTTTGAATGACAGCTAATCATTTTTACAGCAGGGATTTATATTTCTTGGGAGTTTGCACTTATTAACAAGCTCTATGGTGATGTACATGTCCTAGGTACCTGAAGAGAGAGAAAGCACTGGTTTTTTCCTCTCAAGAGCACAGTGATGAGAGGGAGATGAGTTATGAAGCTAGTGATGGCTTGATTGCGCTGAGTATCTATCTTCATGCCTTTCTTCATTTGGAGAGAAAACTTCACAGTAAAATCCTACTTTATTGACTTTGACAAAAGATACAATCTTAGGAACACTGGCACATTCTTGGTTTATTTTGAGATAATCATTTTGTTTAAGAAGGCATAGTCTTGAGGGACCAGCAGATGGCGTAATGGTTACATCACTGGACTACCACCTAGTCAACCACAGTTTGAGTCCTGGACCTGGAGGCTTAAAACTCACGCCAAGTGTGTGTGCGTGCAGGCCCTCCCAAAATCCCAAAAGGAGAATGAAGAAAAGGGGTTGCAGCATGGCCATCCCCCTGGGGAGTGATTTCTAACTTTCTGTCTCTGTCTCTCTCTCTGGAGAGCACATATGTGCTATTGCAAAAATCTCTGGAGGAAAAAAAAAAGAAGTCAATGCCTTGAAACAAAAGAACAAAAAACTGAAATAATTTTACTTATTTTGTAAACAAGGTAATTTGCAAAACACACTAAAATTCTTTATGTCTGACAGCATTAAAGTGGCACTTTACTTAAAACGCAAGATCAGATTTATGTGGTATAGGGCAAAGATATTTATCCAATTAAATTTAAATAAATAACGTCTACTCACACAATAAGTCACTCACAATTCCAGGTTGAGGCTATTTCTATAATTATCACAACTTTAGAGCAGTTAAAAATATTTAATTAATTTAACCATGAGTATATGTTACATCACACTTTTCAGAGAAAAGAAAATGTATTTCTCAAATACACAATACATAGCTACTATATAGCATATATACCCAATACGTTTGTGGAGTGGGTGGGGGGACTTCTGAAAGTTTGTGAAAAAAATAGAATTAAATAACAAGTTTATTTTGATGCACAAAAAGTTTTGAAATACATGCATAATTTTTTAATATAAATTTCCATGAACTTTTTGAAGAACCCTTGCATATGTGTAGACATACACACACACACACACACACACACACACACACACACACATATATATATATATAAACAATAAAATGAAACAAACATGTCTGCCTTTCTGTTGTTCTAGTCTAACATGAGTGGAAAAAGTAATAAATCTACAAATAAATTATATGTCAGAGTGGTATGAAAAAAATGTAACTCAGCAGGGTGGGAGAGGGGATAGGAAGTGTCAGGAGTTGGGGAGTTGCTACTTGTGAAGGAATGCAAGGCAGGCTTCTGAGGCAGATGAGAATAGAAGATGGTCAGAATGTTGACATCAACCTGGAAGAGCACTTGTAAGGGCTATGCTGAGCCAGTGTGAATACCCAGACACAAGGGTGTGTTTGGGGAATGATGAGGAATTTAGTGCGAGTGTGATTACAATGGCCATTGCCTGAGATAGTATAATGACAATGTCAGTGGAAGAGTGGATGTCAGAGAACAGCGAAGCCGGAAAATTGGGAAGGTTGTGTATGTGATATAGGAATCATCATAAATCATCATATAAGCCATGTTGGAAAGAATGGCTGAGCTAGCGCTAAGCTCTAAGAAATGAACGGAATGACCTAGGGTTTGGTAGACGGACTAACAAAAGAACTGGCATATTCTGATAATGTGACATTGGAAGGAAGATGTTCTAATGGTGGGAAGAGGGAGTGCAGCCTGAGATGCAGAGATTCTAAAAGACATGACCAACTGTGGTTCGAGTCCCAGACCTGGTGGCTTGCTCTCTCTCTCTCTCTCTCTCTCTCTCTCTCTCTCTCTCTCTCTTTCATTTTGTCCCTCTCTGGTCAAATTAAAATAAATATAAAGTTAAATAAAATAATTCTTTAAAAAGAAAAAAAAAAAAATGAGCAGAGAGGCCACCGGGTTGAAGTGAGCAGGAGAGAAAATAGCCAGATATAGGGTTCTAGAGACAAAGAGAGAAAACACTCACACCTGAGAGGACCGTGAAGTAATTGGTATCCTCAGGGGTAAGAGAAAATTCAACTAACACAAGATGAAAGCAGAGAGTCAAAGTGAAAGGTGGGGATTTTGTCAATGAGCGATAATAAGCCAGTTACAAAATACCCAATAATTTGTCAGCTTCAAAAAAGATGTTCTGTGGTTTAGCCTCCAAAGTTTTATTTTTTTAAAACCATACATAATAATCACTTATTATATTTGTTCAGATTTAGAGGTGGAGACACATCTGATGCCAAGCTTTTGTAACTGAATGTAAAATACACAAAGCCTTGACGTTGCTCCATTATTGAAATAATTATAGATATGCTTTTAAGTTTAACTTCATTTTTTAGAGCAGGGGCTAGGAACAGGCATAAAAGTAACAATTTATTAAACTGCCTGAAGGGAAAGATATAATAAATTCTGATCAAGAATATCCATCTGGACAGGACAAGGAATGATACTAAGAGGACTCTGAAGAATTTTTACCCAATTTTTCTAAATTCCAGGAAGTTTTCTTAGGTGAAATGGGGATGCAGGAAAGCCACTTCATTTCTGGGATAGCAGAGACTTCTGGTCTGCATATGTGAATTTAGGGAGAAATAAATAATTCATATTTTGGAAAAACCCTAGTTACCCAAAGATGACTGTTTAGTAAAGTCATAGGATAAAAAGGGAAAGGACACATGTCTTGTTTTTTTTCAAACTCTTTCTTCTTTTTTTTGAGAGAGATTTTTTTTTGCTATAGGGTGCATGTGCTCACCAGTGAGACAGAGAGACAGAAAGCAAGAAGTCACCCCCCAGGGTGAATGATCACGCTGCAGTCCCTTCTCCTCTATTTTGCTCTCGGGATTTTGGGCATGCAAGCACCTGTGCCCAGCAGAAGTTTCAATCAGCAGGGTCTGAGACTCGAACCGCAGTCAACTATATTGGGACTCCAGTGATGTAAACATTACACCATCTGCTGATCCTTAAAGTCTTTCAAAACTAAGTGACTAATAAGAGATAACAGCATAATTTGGAGAATATTTCGGTTTTAACTCTTTTCTGAGTAGACCTATCATGCTGTGTGTAACAGGCATTTTCCTTGTCTTCAAATGTGACACATGCTAGTGAAATTAATATTCTTTTATTAAAGACAGGATGTTCTGTGTTTACCTTTATGTCCTCCATATTCTAGAAATAGGGTGGATATTCAAATATTGAATTAACTTGAAAACATGGTCTTAATTTGCAAATTTTCCACATTTTAACATGTGAGTGTTTACCAGTACCAAGAAAAGTTTTCCAGGATAAACAAACAAACAACTATTCAAGAAGAGTTAAGTAAATAAACAAAAATGAACTTAGGAATATTTGTGGTTTGTATTGGTAACTCATCGCTGTTTCTTACTTCTTAATCTTGCTTGATAACAGTCATGCACAAAAATTTCAATTCTGAAGAGCAAGTAGTTAATGTTTTTGAATGTATGCACTGATGACTTGTCCACAAAAACAACTTCCATTTTGAAATATAATACACATAAAAATGAGATTTCTCATGGTCTACTGCCAAACATTACTTTCAAACAATGGCCTATCAACCAAGAAGCAGTTAAAAGCAGTTTGCATTGTCACTGGAGTCTTTCAAAATTGTCAAAGGTAAAATGGAGAATATATTTTTAATACCTAGGAAAACTTCAAAGAAATTTTTTTATTATATCTCTTATTTTAAAACAGCCCCGACCAAGATGTGGCTGCTCCAAATCTCTCTTTTTCCTTTTCTTTCTTTTTTTGTTTTTGTTTTTGAGATTTTTTGCTATAGGCTACATGCACTCACTGGAAAGACAGAGAGAGAGACAGAGAGACAGAAAGCAAGAAATCACCCCCCAGAGGGCATGGCCACACTGTATTCCCTTCTCCTCCACACTCCTCTTGGGATTTTGGACATGCACGCACATGCACCCAACATGATTTTTAAACTGCCAGGATGGGGGTGGGGGGAGCGTCAACTGCAGTCAACTATGTGGGAGTCTTGCGATGTAAACATTATGCCATGTGCTGGCCCCTTCATTTATTTTATTTTATTAATTTTTTAAATAGTTATTTTATTTAACTTTATTTATTTTTCATCTGACCAGAGAGGGATGAGAGAGAGAGAGAGAGAGAGAGAAAGAGAAAGTGAGAAAGCAAGCACTGTCAGGTCTGGGACTCGAAGCTTGGTCTACCATGTGGAGATCCAGTGCCCTTAACCACCACACCACCTGCCGGCCCCTACTTCATTATTTTTTTAATTTATGATAGGGCACATGTATGTGCATGTAAGAAATACAGAGAGCGAGAAAGAAAGAGAGACACACACCCTCTGTAGGGGCTTGTCACACTGTGATCCTCCTCCTTCAGTACTCCAGCCTGTTGGAACTTGGACATTCATGCATGTGCCTTGCATGTTTCAGGGTGATGTGGCTGGGGATTCAAACTAGGGTCTCTGTAGGTTCCAGCATTTCTCTGAGCCACGAAGCCAGCCCCTTCTGTTTTAAACTGTCCTAAACTCTCTTTAGATCTTTGATTATGTTAATATATATATGTATATATATTTCTCCATTGTCATCATTTTATTTCCTGACCTGGTGCAACTTTTGCTTACACAAATATGCCCAGAAAGCTTTGGGCAAGACTTGATCTTCTTTAGTAGAAATGGGAGGAAATTGGGCTATGAAAATGCAAGCTTTAGAATCTCCGTCCTGGCCAAATAAGTTGTAGTGGGAGTTGATCAGTTGTGGGTGAGAAAAAGAAACCTTTATTTGATTTTCAGGATTTTCAGATTATGAAACTAATAAAATATATTTACATTAAACTTCTAAAATCAAAGGATATTGTTGGATATTTGTTTCAGTTTAAATTTTAATAGAAATGAAAACTCCTCATGGCTCTCATCCCATGTATGGATTAATTCCTTACTCAAATACTCTCTTGCTTTTGGTCTGTGGATCAGAGAAATTTCTCTTACTGTTATCCCCCAAAAGACAGAAATCCCACTCAAAGAAAAGATTCTAACACAGAGTTGGATTGAGGGTTGAGGAAAAAAGGCAACTACTATCTTCCAGAAGGTTCTTAAAGTGAAACAGAACACAAATCCTCTAATTAGCAAGAGTAGACTCAAAGCAAGCATGCAGCCTTTTGTTTACCTCAGGACTAGGAAGGCAACCAACTGGCTTTCCCTCAAAGACAGCAAATGCTATTTATGCTGTGTGAAAGAACCTAGCTAGATTAAATGTATTTAAAAAAAAAGAAGAAGAATAAAGTTCACATTAGTGTTTTTAAAACCCCTAAAGAAAATGAGTTTGTTTTAAGAAGATGTTCTGAAAGTCAAGTTTACTATGCAGTGTTCCTTTCCTTCTGTATCTATAAAATGAAAATAATAGAAATAATGTACTTGGCCTATCTAGACTCTTCAATTAGTTACAAGAATCACAGAAGATAAGCATTAGAACAAATAAGCTCTAGATGTCCATTTATGTTATATAAATGTAAAATGTACTTTTATATATTTTATTATTATTAGGTAAATTTTTAAATATAGCTTCCTCGAACTGAAATTACAGGAGAAGGGTTCTACTACTGGGCTTCCCATGGTGTATGTGGAGTAATTTTAAAAATAACTAAATACTAAGCAACTATTTAAAAATCACTGTGGTGCTACATGAGCTTTGAGGCATCTAGTCTACAGAGGTGTTTATATGTAGAGTTTTATTTTGCTATTTGTGTGTGTGATGAAAGAGGCAAAGTTCTATGAAATATTAAAAAACTAATGAAATGTACATAAGGGAAAAAATAATAATCAAAATTAGTCCCACAGTCAAATATTTTAATAATGTAAATTACAGCAAAATGCAAGCTGAGAAATTATCAAAATTAATAGCTACATTTTGACTTAAAAACTAGGTTTCCATTTGACTTAGAACACGAAGAAAACCATTTTAATTTAAATAAAACATTTATAGGATGTATACAAATTTTATTTCTAAGACATAAATGTACTTCAGAAACCAAGTGTTACGATTGGTCAATGTCACCAATAACTTTTCTAAGTCAGGCCTTGTCCAGTAGAAAACCTCAGTACTGCTCCAGTTTTTCTGGGGTTGAGAGTTGGGGTGAGACACGTGTTCAATGTGAGTTGGAGATACGTAGTATCCTTATTCTCAGAAAAACAACTATCAGGAGCTTCTCTAAGTCATTATAACAAACAAAATGGCCAAAGTATCCTTGTAGAGTTCCAGTATGCCTCTGGCTGGTGGCAAATCCTACCTCACCTTTCCTGAGAGCCACTTCAGTTTACACATCAGGAATTAGAGTCTCAAGGAAGTTAATAGATTTTCCAAAAGCCACAGAATGGCAGGCCTGGGAAGTACCTTTCCATCTTGGTACTTTTCCATTAAGTCATGCTACCTCCTCTCCAAGTCCCCTTAAAGTGCTATTGGAAAAACTCTGGAAAGCTACACACCAAACTCCTGCAGAGTCAAAGGTCACCTCTTCACAGTGGGAATGAAATGACAACAAGAAAGGAACTTTACTTTTCCACGTTCTTGTGAATTTTCTGGCAAGTTCATCAATACACATTGGCTTGTAATTTTTTTAAATAAGATAAAATTCCACTTGGTGTCTTTTCTTGCTATTCCTTAATTTACAAGGGAATATTTTCTAGTACTCTATGGAATACTTCTTCCTATTCTTACTCACTGGAAGATAGGATACCAAATCTATTCTGGGGGTATTAGTCTTCTGCATGATTTTCACACCCATGATCTTGATTCTCTTAACATTTTTTTCAAAGTTTACCCACATTTTTCTTCCATGACAGAGAGGAAAAAAGAATGAAGGGGAGAGAGAGACAGACAGAAACCCAACAAGGTCCTCCCGAGTAACTTACCCCCAACCTCAGCCAACCAGAATCATTGACACGTATGTGTGCTTGACATGCACAGGGAAGCCCCAGGATGTGAACATGAGAACTTTCTATGTGGATTCAGCTGTCTTACTGTTACACCTCTCTTCCTTTTAAATATTAAGAATTCTAAACACAATTTTTCTTCCATTTGACTTTGTCACTTCTTTCCTCCTCCCATCTTATTATGTAATGTTCATGAAGTATTTTCACATTTCATTCATAGGTGCTTATATACTGAAAAATAGTAAAATTACAGTAGGATAAAATGGATTGCATCATTGGAAATGCAAATGATGGAATACTTTTTTTTTCTGGGTATTATATTTACAATGTTGTTTTTCAGCAAGGACAGAAGGCAGACTAGATAAATTCATTTTTTAATACTAACAAATAAAATACTTATTTTGAAAATAGATAGTATCATTTACTGACATAAGACCACTAGTTTGTTGTACCAGATTGGGACCTTCCTCTTAAGTGGTTACAGACTACGTCCTTTGGAGCTCTGTTAATTGTTTCACATATTTTATTGAGAAAGTCTTTCATCCCATGTACATTCAGATGGGAATTAAACTGAAATAAAAAGGGACTCAATGTACTACCAAGTCACTTCCTCCCAAAAAAGCTCAACTGCTCTTTTCCTCCTGCCCTGTGTCTACATTTGCTAGGATTAAGCATCCCCTTTGAATTTACTGTTGTCATAGAAACATGTGTTCCTAGTTGACCTTTTGTTTTTCAAGGGGAAAGATAAACATGCCACCCACTGTGGGGGCTCAAGGAAAGGCTATTCTCAGAGAATCATGCCTTCCCAACTGCAGTGTCCAGTGTGCTCAGAGGAGCAGCCATCTCAGCCTCGCTGGCAGCCACAGACGGAGAATGGACGCCAGCTGTACTCGGGCTGGAGCTTCATGCACCCTTTCCTATTAGGCCACATCCTGTCTGTTAGGAGTGAAGGAATGTTTCAGGTCAAGTAAAGAGCAGTCTTATGCAACATAACCCCCAGGATTAATCTTTTGAAAATAACAGCAAGCAGGCCACCTGAGGTGAAGGGTAGGAACACAGAACCTTCATTGGATATACAAAGATATGCTCCATGTGATAGATTCCAATGCTTAAAGGGAGAAAAATCCTGATGTTCATAAGTCTGCAGACTTTTAATGGAGTTTAGATTTGGAAAATACTTTGGGTACTGGGAGATTTCAAATCTGGACCCAAATCACAGCAGCAGAATTGCATCCAGCATATCTTGAGTCCCTGTGGCATTTGAATAGAGTGCTCTCTGTGGGGAGCGGCTGGTGGGGACCTTTGTGCAAGGCTCTATCTGCACAGGTCTATGAGAGAGCCCTGTCTGGATCCTTTCTGGGTACATCTGACTTAAAATTTCTGAAAACATCTTTGGCTCAACACAGAACTCTTGATTACTCACCAAACATTTTTTTCTTCCTGTTTTTGATTTTTAGGTTTTTTACTATAGGGCGCATGCACCCACCAGGAGAGATAAAGAGACAGTGAGAGAGAGGGAAAATGAGAAATCATCCTGGTGCGGGGTGGGGGGATTGGTCATGCCACAATCCCTTCGCCTCCATTCTCTACCTGGAATTTTGAGCATGCACACATGTGTGCCCAGCATGCATTTCAAGCTTCCAGATCTGGATTCTAACTGCAGTCTGCCTTGTGGGAGTCCAGCACCTTAACCACCATACCGCCTGCTGGTCCCAAATTTTATTTTTACTTCATACCTTTTCTCATTTCAGAACTGGATGCCTAAAACACAGTTATTGAGGTCAAAATTCTCATGATTATTCTAAAACTTTTCCCTTCCCCTTGAGACCCCTTGATCCCAACTGCTACATATAAACTGCCAGAAAGTCCGCCAAGCTCCCCTCCAAAGTACTTCTGTAATGTGCTTTCTTCCCAGCTCTCACTGCCACTCTCAGTCCAAAACACTATCACCTTTCACTGAGGTGACATCATAGCCTGACATTAATCTCCTGTTCCCATGTGGTCTACTCTCGTATTTCATTCTCCACACAGCCACTGATGTGTTCTTTCACAACACCAAGCAGGCTAAATCATTTCCTTGCTAAAACCCTTTAGTGTCTTCCAGGTATTCTTAGAATTACACGCAACAAATGCGGCATCTTTCTTATGACCTGAATGGTCGAGTGTAGTCTGACCCCTGCCAAGTTTTTACCCAATCCCGCTGTCTTACCTGACTCACTGTACTGTATTCTCTTCTCTCAAACACATCAAACTGTTTCTTGCTCAGAGCTTTATATATGCCAATCTTCTTCCTGCACTTTCCTTTTCCTAGAACTTTCACATGGCATGCAACTCAACCTTATTCAGCACTGTGCTCTAATAGAACCTCTTCAAAAAGACTTTCTCTGGCAACCCTCTTCTTATTAAAGATAAAATTAATTAAATTAATTACAAAGTTTCAAAAAGAAACCCTCTCAGTTAATATTGTATCACTCTGTTTCTGTAATAGCTCTTGCAATCTAAGGCTTTCATAATTTTTTTTTATTGACTGTCTCACCTGGGTAGCAAGCAGGGACCTTATAGGAAACTAAAGCCTTGCTCAACAACATGGTGCGAGCATTAAATAAACACATAGATAAGTAAACATTTAAGAAAATAGAAATTATCTTAGTATCATGAGAAAACTTAATTCTCTTATTCCTACATCTCATCAATGACATCTAGATATGCTTTTTTGTTTGCTTGCTTTGTGTGTGTGTTTTTTTTTTTTTTTTTTTTTTTTCCTGTAAGGTGTGTGAACTCACCAAAGACAGACAGACAAAAAGAGAAAGTGAGAAATCACCCCCCATGGGGGTGTCCCCACCACAGTCCCTTCTCCTCTGTTTTCCTCTAGGGATTTCATGCATGCATGAACACACACCCAAAATAAATTTCAAATTGCCAGGTCCAGGACTCAAACCTTGTAGTCAGCTATGTAGCATCCAGTCACCTTAACTTCCATGCCACCTGCTGGCCCGGTATGTTCTTTTTTTCATCTTTACATTTTAGCTTCCTTACTTCTTCCAGAAATAAACAGAAGTACAACTTAAACTTAATGCACAGAAAAAAAAATGGATTAATCTCCATCTACTTCTGTGTGTTGCCCAGGTGGTAATCTAGAACCTTAAGTGACCATTCCCCAAAAGATCCTTCCAAAGAAAATATTTTAACTTGTTGCTTCAAAGGAAATTTAGAAATATCTTTCCTTCCCTAGTTTGGCATATTCGTGTCTTTTCAAATAAACATGCTTGAACTCAATACATGCCTCAGGGCATATGGATATAGATTAGTATACCACACACTGAAAAATTCTTTCTTCCAGAAAATGCACACATATCATCCAAAGAGAACACACCCTTAACTGAGTACAATTACTTCCTGGATGGTCTAGCATCAAATTTCTTACATTGATAATTCAGTATATTCTTTATAGTGTTCTGATCTCCCGGAAACCAAAGATTCAATCATTATATTACTATTAGCATTAAAATGTCCTACTTCAGTTATAACTATCACAGATATTTTATTATAAAAGCAAAAGACTCATAGTTGTGCATATATTTTTCATTCTTCTTCCACTACCAGTGACAACAAATCTTCCACAGTTGTTTCTTGATGTTAACAAGAAACTAAGTAATATTGTATTTTTTCCCTGTACCTTCAGAGCAGTCCTTACCTCAATACAATTAAGTTTTTTTGTGTGCTTAATAATGTTCTTATTCTCAAAATTATAACATTTATTTTCTATGTCTTATTTTTAGTGAGTCTCCATAAACTCCTCATTCATATATCTTATTCACTCATCCTCATCCCTTTACGTTACAGTATAGATTAGGTGTCCAACATCCTTAATTAAATTCAGTTAGAAACAAATATAGGTCAGTGTGATTTTTTAATTATGACCCTTCCTAGGGAAGTCTCTTTTTTTCTATGGAACTGCATTTTTTCATAATTTAGTGATTTACAAATTTTGGTTCTCTAAATACACAGACATTGCAACGTGAGGTGTCAATGTGCATACACGGGGAAGAGAAGACCCAGAGGCCAAGGCTATAAGCTCCCCTGCCTCCCTTTCAACCAGAAAAGATCCTCTTTGTCATTTTAAATATTAGTATCCTTAATTTTAGTTATTTAAGGAAAAATGAAACAAAAACATTTCCACTCGCAAAATGTTGAAAGTTGTCATTTGACTTACAACTTGTGTAGTTGAGGACTTCACAGACTAGGTCAAGACTAAGGCAGGCTTTGCATACCTGTTACTGCCCAAGGAACTTAATTATTTTTTTCTTGTGAGGTTTTGCTATAGGGCACATGCACTCACCAGAGATACAGAGAAAGATAGAGAGACAGAAAGCAAGAAATCACCCCCCAGCGGGATGGCCACGCTGCAATACCTTCTCCTCATTCTCCTCTTGGGATTTTGGGCATCCATGCATACGTGCCCTGTGTGAGTTTTAAGCTGCTGGGTCTGAGACTTGAACTGAGGTTGACTATGTCGGAGTCAAGCAACGTAAACATTATGCCATCTGCTGGTCCCATCCCAAGGAACTTAGCACTATAAGGCACCAAAATTGTTACACTTCTGAAAGGTCTTTCAATGTAGCTTTCAGAACTAGGGCTTGTGGGATGATAAACTCAGACCCTTCCATATATGTGCCCTAGGAAATTTTTTTTCCCGAAATAATTAAGCCATTGCCTTTAAAGTGGATTGTGTTCCATGATACTCATTATAGTTGAGTGAAGTAGTATCCTACATTTATGTACTTCACACTTTTTATCTTCTCTTCAGTGTTTTTGACTATATTGTTCTTTAAATCTTGCATTCTTCTATGGGAACTTCTATTATCTTCATTCTAAGCATTTCCCAATCGAAATCCTACTCATCCCTCCAGACATGATTAAAAATATTTTTCTTGAAGTTTCCTGTCATGCCATTAGTCAGAAATGATTGTTCCTTCTTCTGTACAGCTTGTACTTCAGTTTAGCACTGAAGTCATCCTTCCTCAGTTTGCAGCCATCCTGTGCTGCTTGCCCCTGGAGAGCAGGTCTGTGTCTTACATTTCAGTGTTCATTTCCATCTATGCAAGATAGCATAGTTTCTTATACTCAGTAAACACTCGATAGATTAGCATTTTTGTATTTGTTAGAGAGGTCGATAACTCATCAAGGCTCTCAAATTGAGGCATTATGAGTCAACCCCATGTTAATTAAAGCAGAAAAGAAATTTATTAAATAATATTTAGAACTAGTGTTTAGAGGTTACACAATCAGAGAAAATCGCTAAGGTAACATCAGAGAATTGGTCTTATAAAGATCCTTACGTAGCCACAACTAGGCACAGACATAGCTGTCGTAGCGTGAAAACTATGGATGCTGGAACTTGGACAGGTGACAGAATCACAACAACTGCCTTTTACTGAACGTGATGTAATTTCTAATTTCCGCCCTGCTTTTTCTAGAGGGATTCCCACTAGTGCTGCTTCTTTGTATAAAAGACCTTTAAGTCGGGGCCACCAGGTGGCATGGTAGTTGAGGCCCTGGACTCCCATATGGCTGACTAGTTTGGACCCTGGGCCTAGCAGCTTGTTTTCACACTTTCCCTTTCTGTGACTCTCTTTGGTCAAATTAATAAAAAAATAATAATGACAATGATGTTAAATAAAACAATATTTTTAAAAAAGACCTTTAAGTCAAAGAGTTAGAACCTGGTAATAATTCTATCTTCTTAATAGAATTTATATTCTAACTAAAAAGGAGACTGGGAGAATGAATTTTGTGCTTCTGTGGAAGTAAATTTTTGCCCCTATCAAGACTCACCAGGTGAAGGGACCAGCAGTTAGCGTAATGGCTATGTCGCTGGACTCCCATGTAGTCGACGCAGTTCATGTCCTTGACCCGGTGGCTTAAACTCACGCCAGGTGCGTGTGTGTGCATGCCCAAGATCCCGAGAGGAGAATGGAGAAGAAGGGACTGTGGCGTGGCCATCCCCCCGGGGGGGTGATTTCTCACTTTTTATCTCTCTGTCTCTCTGTCTTTTTGGTGAGCGCATACACCCTAAAGTGAAAAACCTCTCCAAAAAAAAAAAAAAAAAAAAGACTCACCAGGTGAAGAAGTGACCAAAAACAACAAGAATATAAAAAATAAGTATCTCAGGTATCATTTTTAATTCCATATTTCAAAATTTTACTCAAACAAATATTCAAATCAAATCTTCAATTTCTCAACTCTAAAGGAAACAAATGTCCTTAATTCATATTTGCTTTTGTATACATGGTTTGGTTGCTATCATTTTCATAAAAAATTCTACCTAAATAAGTTGAAATTCACCCCTAAATGCAACATTTTTGTTACATAAAACAAAAGTGTCTTGCACTGAGCTTGTACCTTAAATCTACTTCTAATTTTGCACTTTTCACACAGTATTGCAATTTTCTCTCCTGTTATCACATGACTTTATTGAAGGTAGAAACTTTTTCTTATCTAGTTTCTATTCCTAGACCTTGAACAGTTAGATTCATATTTAATTGCAACAAATATTTGTTAATATGAATTCAATTCTCATGCATTGAAGATTTCTTTAGAAGAGTTATACAGATCACCTGAACTTACTAAAGAAATGAGAAAGTGCCCAGTAAAAATTTATATATGCATATCTCTTTAGCTACATCTGTAGTTCTTCTATTCGTCCTTGTTTTTCCCCAAATTTTTCACCTTCAATTGATTAAAGCAATAACTGCTATTGAACTTTCTCTTTGATACAAATCTCTCTCCTACACTTATTCTCTAGCCCAGATTCTAAATCCATCTGCTGATTCACCTGCAACTGATGATATATCCTGACATATTTTTCCCGGAACACAGCTGGTAAAAAGCCCAGTTTTATCAACTGTTTCATTGCTGACAGTGAGTAACAGAGGCCTGTAAGGTTATCTGTTATACAGAAGCCCTCACAGTATTGCAGGAGCACAGCCTCCTAAATAAATATATGTTCTCCCATCATCTGAAGCTTACATAAAAGCTTCATTGGAAGCTTACATAAAATATGCTGCAGGACACAAATATCTTTGGCTCAATTTTATGACTTGATAATCAAGGTCCCTATATAAACTTTTACTGGGCACTTTCTCATTTCTTTAGTAAGTTCAGGTGATCCATATAACTCTTCTAAAGAAATCTTCAATGCATGAGAATTGAATTCATATTAACAAATATTTGTTGCAATTAAATATGAATCTAACTGTTCAAGGTCTAGGAATAGAAACTAGATAAGAAAAAGTTCCTACCTTCAATAAAGTCATGTGATAACAGGAGAGAAAATCGCAATACTGTGTGAAAAGTGCAAAATTAGAAGTAGATTTAAGGTACAATGATAATTCAGGTCATGGGAAAAATTAACAAGGATCACTTATCTTTGAATGGGTGATGCTTTGCTGGGTTTTAAATGACTCATAGAGGTATTCTAAGGTTGAAAATGGGAATAAAAAGTCAATTTGTCCAGAAGGAATGCATAGAAGTTCAAGAGCTTTAAGCAGTCTTAAAAGTTTGGAGAATTTTATGCAATTTGCTTAATAAGCTATTGTAGGTGTGGCTGGACAGGTATGTAAGGACCAAAGCTGGCAGGTTCTTGTATGCCTGCCAAAGGTATTTAGCATTCATTTAGCTTTAATCCTGCAGGTGATGGGAAGCTGTTGGGAATTTTGAATAGGAAAATAACATGATCAGACTTATATTTTACATCTGTTAGAGAAATCCCACTTGGCAGCCAGTGATGGAAAGGATAGAGGAGGTTAAGACTAGAAGTAAGGATATACTTGAATAAAAGATATTATAGCAGAATGTGCAAAAAATAAAAATCTTAGAAACTGGGGCCAGCAGGGGGCTTAGTGGTTAAGGTTCTGGACTCTCACATGGCTGACTGTGGTTCAGGCCCCAGACCTGGAAGCTTGAAAATCATGCCGTGTGTGTGTATGTGTGTGTGTGTATACACCCCAAATCCCAGGAAGACAATGGAAGAGAAAGAATTGCAGCATGGCCATCCCCACCCCTCTGATGGGGCAATTTCTCACTTTCCTTCTCACTGTCTCTTTCCAGTGAGCACGCATGCCCTATGGCAAAAACAAAAACCAAACACTGTCAGAAGGTAGGTAATGAGTAATAGATGTTCACTTGGTTCTCAAGCTTCTTGCTTGGGGAACTATGTGCCCCAACCAAGACAAGAAATGAGGGGTAAAAGGTTAGTAGTAAGAGGAGAAAATATACCCTCCAGTGATGCATTTTACCTAATAGGCAGTTGGTGCAATAAGTCAGGTGCCTCACAGAAAAGTCAAAAGTAGAGATAAAGAATTAAAAGTTATCGGGAACCAGCAGTTAGCATAATGGCTATGTCGCTGGACTCCCACGTAGTCAACCATGGTTCGCGTCCCAGACCTGGTGGCTTAAAACTCACGCCGGGCGTGTGTGCGTGCATGCCAAGATCCCGAGAGGAGAATGGAGGAGAAGGGATTGCAGCGTGACCATCCCTCCTGGGGGGTGATTTCGAGCGCACGTGCCCTATAACGAAAACCTCTCAAAAAAAAAAAAAAAAAAAAAAAAAGAATTGAAAGTTATCAACGTGTAGGTTATTTATTTATTTATTTATTTTTAGGTTTTGAGAATTCAGGTTTCCTAAAGAAATTATAGACTGAGAAGAAATATGAATTCAGAAACAAAAATTTAGATAGTTGTCAAAAGTGTTCAGTAAATAAATCAGAAGCATATTTCCAGTGGTTTCCAGAAAACCACTGGGAAATATCAAAGAAATCAATCAAAGGCACAGAAGGAATAATTTAAAAGTTAAATGACATCATAAGGTCAACTCCTTTAAATTTAGCCCTCAGAACATTTATTATCCCTGTCAATACTACTTTATTAATATTATATGAGTAGAAGAAGCAGGTGAAAACTTTTTCTCCAAAATGCTAGCTAAAATGAAATAAAGTATATTGTAACAATTTATCAAAGGTATAAATTAAGCATATATCTAAGCTAAAAAGGATTATATAGATTTATTTATTTTATTTTTGTTTTTCTATAGGGTACATGTGGTCACTGGAAAGAAAGAGACAGAAAGAAGGAAAGTGTGAAATCACACCTCAGGGAGGATGGCCATGCCACAATCCCTTCTCCCCAATTCCACTCTTGGGATTTTGAGCATGCAAATATATGTGTCCAGCATGATTTTCAAACCTCCTTGTTTGGGACTGGATTGTGGTCAACCATATGGGAGTCTACTGCCTTAACCACCGTGCCACCTGCTGGCATCCAGATGGAGGTCTTAACCACAAGAAAGATTTGGGAATCTTTTGTTTGAAAGCTCGAGAAAAGAGAAAAAAAGATTCCTGTGGCTGGAGGTATTATTATAATTGGAACTGTGGAATGTTGAGTTTGTTGGTCTCCAATGGTCTTTTATTTTTGTGTTAGAAGAAACAATTTGTTTAGTGTGGACAACTCATACATTAGTTGAGGTTATAAGGAGGTGAAACAGATTTACAGTAACAAATGGAGAAATGTAAAGGGAAATTTATCAAGGAGATCTAGAGCAAACATTCTTTCTAAATTCACTATATGTTTTTCTTTTTAAAACTGTATTTCTTTTTGAGATCAGCAGTTGGTGTAATGGCTATGTCACTGGACTCCCACGTAGTCGACCGCAGTTTGAGTCTTGGACCCAGTGGCTTAAACTCATGGTGGGCACGTGTGTGTGCATGCCCAAGATCCCAAGAAGAGAATGGAAGAGAAGGGATTGCAGCAAGGTCATCCCTTTTGGGGGGGTGATTTCTCGCTTTCTGTCTCTCTGTTTCTCTCTGTCTTTCTAGTGAGTGTGGCACGCACCCTGTAGCAAAAACCTCTCAAAAAAAAAAAGTTTTTCTTGTTTTTAAATATTTTATTTAACTTTCTTTCTTTATTTCATTTTGACCTGAGAGGGACAGAAAGAGAGAACAAGCGAGAGAGAGAAAGATAGAAAGTGAGGAAGCAAGCCGCCAGGTCCAGGACTTGAACCATGGTTGGTTATGTGGGAGTCCAGAGTCCTTAACAACCAGACCACCTGCCAGCCCCAGAGTATGTACATAATATATAAAAATAATTGCAACTAACTAGCACAATTTTGGTCTTCCTCCACAAGCCTGGATTACATGTGAAAGGGAGTAATTCCTTTATTTGCATGTCCCTAGGCTTGAGCCCAATGATTATCTATGAAAATAAACACTGGCATCACTTTGTCAAGATATTCTTTTTTCTTTCCTTATCTCTCCATCAAGATATAGTTTGACTTCCAACTAACATTAAAGAAGCTGCATTTGTGATACAGCATATAGTCTTCTGCAATTCACTTGATTTCTTTAATGATAGAAATGACAGCAATTATTGCTTTACCTTATTGGCATACTCTGAGTCTTGGGCCCTTCTTGTTTTGTTTGTTTCTTGTTGCTTAATTTTTCTTCTGTTTGCTAAAGGACAAAATACTAATGTTTTAAAAACTCATTCTGCATTTTTAATATTTACATTTAACCAATGAAGACTTTGTAATGTATAAACATAACAATAGTATAACCTAATGAGGTTTACCATAATTTAAAATTTTGTTTTTTAATGACAGTGAATATTTACATGCATATGAGAGAGAGAAAGAGCATGAGAAAGAGAGAGAGAGATGAGCACCCTCTATGGTGTCTGGTCACATTGTGACCCCCTTCCTCTTGTCCTTCAGTCCATCAGATCCTGGGCACTTGGACATGCCCACCACATTTCAGGGGGACCAAGCTGGGTATTTGAACCACCTTCACCAATGTCGGATCTGGATTCTCTTGAGTAGCACTTTACCATTACACCATGGAATCAGTCCAAGGTTATCAGAATTTTAAATTCAGTCTTTTCAAAGGTGAGAACGAAGTAAATGTCCTCAGTGCTTTTTGCATAATAGGCTCTGACTACACCATGATTGCAGGTAGGAGGACTGCACGGCCTGCCTTTGCATGTAACTAGCAGGCAGTGTGCGCCACACCACAGAGAACGTAAGCACTGCAAGTCTGAGAATGGCACTTCGATTACTTGAGCAGTGCCATATGTGATAGACACAAGCAAATGTCCACGTTGCTTTAATGAATTTTTTGAGATATCTTGTGCCACCCTTAAAGATTTAAAAGGTACAGTGGCTATGGCCTTTATTATATATTCATTCGACTGTTACATATTTATTCAAGAAGCCATTCTTCCTGCAAAAACTGGACAGATCTTGAAGAATGACTATGGTCTAGGGAAAGCCTGATAAAGTAGCTGCCCTGATCAGAGTTGCTACCCTGAATGTGTGTGTAGTCCTTGCAGGGACCAGTAAATAAAACCTGTGATATATGGTATGTGGTCATTTATTTGACCAATACATTCTTTCCTATTCCAATTAGTAAAGAACAACAGAGACTGTTAACATTTATACAAAAACATATGGTATTCATTTCCAGTTTTGCCCCAGGAATATGTTAACTCTCAACCTCTGTCATAATGAAGTCTAAAGAGACAGAGGCCACCTGGGTATTTCACAGAACACCACATTGATCTGCTCTATTGACATTTTGCTATTGAATCAGGATGAACAGGAGTTGATTAAGATTCTGAAGGTTCTGGTAAGACATAAGTACTCTAGTGGGAGAGTGAGGAAAACCTTTTGAAGATTCAAGGAAATAGAAATTCGGTGAGGTTTTAAAGGGACCAGGGTCCAGGGACCAGCTGATATAACCCCTACTGAGTAGAAGAAAAATTTCTGTATTTTGATCCTTTATTACAGAAAAAGAAACAGTACGTGAATGGGCTGTTGGATATGTAAGGCAACAGATTTGACCTGTAAGTCCCCTTCTCTGGCTGATGTACGAGGTGACACAAAAGGCTGCCAACTCTGAGTAGAGCCAAGAGTTAAAGGGCTCAGCATCCAGTTTAGACAGTGCAAGCAGCTCTGCCTCTTAAGCCATAAGAGCCAGCCCAGTTGTTTCGAAGGGTTAGTGCTTATAAAACATGCGGCATGATCTTATGACAAGCCCCAGTGGGAAAATCATCACACAGGCCCCTGGGGTTTGGGACCATGCATATACCATTAGAAGAAAATTGCACTCCTTTTGAGAAATAGTTCCCAGCAACTTGGGCCCTGAAATATATAGAACAGTCAACCATGGGGAACCATGAGGCTTTGTCTCTGAAACTGACTGCTTATTATAAGCTAGGTTCTATCTGAGCTACCAACCTAATGTCAGAAGGTCCCAGCAACTGTCCGTTGTTAGAAGATAGAGAAACTAGGAGAGGGTGTAATGGTTATGTTGTTGGACTCCCACACGGCCAACCACAGTTCGAGTCCTGGACCCAGCAGCTTAAAACTCACACCAGGTGCGTGTGCATGCATGCCCAAAATCCTGAGAGAAGGAGGGAGAAGTGATTTTGGTGTGGATATCCCCCTTGGGGGATGATTTCTCACTTTCTGTTTCTCTGTCTGCCTCTCTGTGGCTCTCCGGCAAGTGCATGCACCATATAGCAAAATATCTCTTAAAAGTTATAAAAAATAAAAGAAAGAACAAGAAGAAAATGGAAGTACAAAAAGGATCAGAAGGCCTGAGTGAGTTGCATGGTTAGGCAGCCTAGATACTCATGTCACCCACCAGAGTGGGACCAGTGACTTTTCAGTTTCTTTTTCACCATGGCTACATGAGTACTGTGCATATCCAGAGGAGAGAGGTGGGGAAAGTCAAAGTCTGTTTTGTGGAGGGGTTAGCATGTTGTATGGGTGCTACAAAAAGGAATGGGGATATATCATTGGTACACTGGATAGAAAGGTACTGGAAAATCAGACCGAAGGATGTCTGGAGTGAAGGCATGTAAACGAGCACATGGGAATGGACCCAAAGTGTGAAGGTTTTTGTTATCACATGTTCATATCCATCAGCAAGCATCACCCAAAAAGAAGCCTGGATAACTGAGTAAACAAAATGGTTCAGCCATCCCAAAACTGGCATAGAGGGCACAGGTAAGGAGTCACCATGGTGGCAGAGATGGAAACTGTGCATTGGCCCAATTGACTCTCACTTGTAGAGACTACAGACAATGTTAACTGTCCAGACTGCCAGCCAGAGACCAATGCTGAGACCTTCATGTGGCACTATTCCTCTAGGGAATGAACTGGCAACTAGTGACAAGTCATCTACTTTGGGCCCATACATTCCCAAAGAAAGGTTCAGTGATTATTTTCACAGGAATATATGCATGTTCCAGAAAAGAGTTTGTTTCTCTCCTAGCAGAACCTGAACTTACATGACTATCCAGAGGCTTATGTAGTTACAGATCTTCCAAAAGGGAATCCTTCACAGAATAGCATTTGACCAACAGGCCCTTTTCATAGCAAAGGTGGGTGCAGAGGTAACCATGAGATCCACATAGTATGAATTGCATCACAAGTCGTACTGACACCATGTCCAAGCAGCTAGCCTGATGGAACACTGAAATGGATGAGTAAAGACACAACTGAAGCACCAGCTTAAGCGGAATATTCTGTGAGGACAGGGAGCCATCCCTCACAATGCAGCATACATACCGAATACTTTGTCTTGTACATGGTGGCGTGTCTCCACTGGGAAAAATATATGTTGGCTTAGGCTCCATTTTCTCCTTGGTTCCTGAGCTAACACATCTTTTTTCTCAGTGCAGACACACCACCATGCACAAGACAAAGTGTTCAGTGTGTATACTGCATTGTGGAGGGTGGCTTCCCGATGACCAATAGGGGCGTGTTATATACCCTTATCCCTATAACTCTTGGCTCTACAGTTAAAATTCTTGATTACCAAAGGTGAAATATCTTACCAGGGCATGCAATGCAATACTGCCCTGTAAGATTGTAAACTATAGCTGCCACTTGGGCCCTTTGAACTCCTTGGGTCCAGGATCCAGCAGGTGAAAAGAGAAAGTGGCATCTTGGCAAGCAGTTAGATCTTCTATCACACAGGGAGAACAGAGCAGAGTATGTGTGAAACAAATGGTACTCTTGGGTACTTTCAGGTATTCCCATGTCTAATTGTAACTACAAATGGAAACTTGCAGCAATCCTAGTCTGAAAAATTACCCAAGGCTCAACCTCCCCAAAATGAAGCTTTGGGTCAAACCACCAGGAAACCACTGGCACCTTCCCAGGTGATAGCTGAGATAGGAAAAAACAATTTCTATCAGTTGTAACCCTTATATTACTACAGCCACAGATACTTTAGTTTGTCATCCCAATCTCTTCTAAATTTTCCCACAGACCAAGAGGCTCAGCACCATGGAAGATTTGATCCCCAAATAGGTGGTGGAGGTGTTCTGGGATAGCTCTGGGGCTGACAGATTTGCTATGAGAAATGTAGTTCTTTGGTATCAGTGGCAGCTGTACCTTTGTGATCAGTCATGAGGAGCACACGAAGGCCACACTTTCCCTGAGTTAGTCAGTATGGATTAAGTCACTGATAGAGCTCGGTGAGTACCTGCCCATTTCTGTTTCTTGTAGGATTCTTGTAACAGAAGACTTTCCATCAGTATAACTGAGACATCCTTGATCTTTGTAACAGTCTGTTTCTCCTTTCTCAGGTATTGGGGATCTTCTATCTGCCTACTCTTGTTCTCTCTACTCTTTACATTCACAAATATTTTCTTCAAAACATTTTTTTGTTTTTATTGTCAGAAGGCATATGCACTCACCAAAGAAGTCAGAGAGATAGAGAAAGCACCTTGCAATGGGACATGGCTATGCCACAATCCTTTCTCCATCCAGTCTAGATTTTTGGGATGCAGTCACACAAATGCCTGGCATGTTTTCTCAGGGCTGGGATTCCAGTCACAGTCAGCCTTAACCACTAGGCTGTGGCTCCCTTAACCACTAGGCTGTGGCTCTGGCCCATCAAAACATTTCAGTACTTCTATTTTATTAATGGCATCTTCTATTTGGAGGACCTGAACTAAGGCAAAAGGCAAATCCAAAATCTATTCTAATCCATAGAGCAAGTGGGAATTGTACTAATTTTGTGGCAAAGCTGGAAATAACTAAATCTAGGGAACATTAGAGATTTTTTCTGACTCCTTGAATTCTCTCAATATACAGGATGATATTGTAGACTGACAAAGTACCCTTCCACAGGCATGAATTCAAGACAGTAACTAAACAAACAGGCTTTTAGTTATACAATAAATCCTTTAGTTTCTAGTCTTTCCATAGAAAGTAATGCCAGATAAGTAAAATTCTGAAATCTTATGCTGGCCTTCTGTGGTTAAAAAATAAATAAAAGTCAGATTTAGGAAATTAAATTCTTGGGCAAAATCCTCTTTTAATTTCCCCTCAAACAAAACCTTTTGTGTATTTTGGCCAAAGCATATTTTGAAAATTTACATATTCACTAAAAATATTTCAAAAGATAAAAACTTTCAATTTTTTAAAGAGAATGTATTTAGGTCTTTAAGTTTGACATTAATTAAATTTTCTTATCTTTTCAGGCAGTTTATTAGAATACATATCAGGAGGCAGAAGACATGAATAAGAAATCTATTTTTATTTATTAATAAAAAGATTTTATAAAATTAATGTTTCTTTTAAAGTTAGAGATCATTCCAATTTATTATAATGCTAGAATAGTTGGTGTATATGTCTGCTACAACATTAAGGGTTAATCCTGATATTTAAAATATGATTGAATGTGTATTTTTTCTGTCCTTTATACTTAGGGTCTTTGGAAATCAGGAATTCCAGCTTGTTATGTTGAAACTGTTATTAAGCTTATTTTTTAGGTCAAAAAGAAAGATAATATTAATTCATTTTATTTATTTATTTATTTATTTATTTATTTGAGAGGTTTTTGCTATAGGACGTGTGCACGTGCCAGAAAGACATAGAGAGACAGAGAGATAGAAAGTGAGAAATCATGCCCCCCAGGGGGGATGGCCACACCACAATCCCTTCTCCTCCATTCTCCTTTCAGGATCTTGGGCATGCATGCACACGCACCTGGCATGAGTTTACACCACCGGGTCTGGGACTTGAACTGCTTTCGGCTACATGGGAGTTCAGCGACATAGCCATTACGCTAACTGCTGGTCCCAATATTAACTTATTTCTTACTCTCAACTGGATTTGCAACATCCTAGCTGTTGATGCCCTTCCTCTATAGGTCCACTCAATATGCAACTGCTGAGCGCTCTCTCCTGCCATTGCTCATGGCTCACATCCACCCCGAGCACTCTCTTTAACCAAACTGAATTATGTGCTGTACCTTTTCCTGGGCCCCTGCTTCTTAGGCCGAGGAAGGCCTTTTTAATTTCACTCTAGAAAACTTGCCTCTCCTTTCAGGTCTGACATCAAAAAAGCATGTAGTGTAAAAGGAAAACTCAACTGTAATGAGGAGTCTTGGATTAACCTCATTCCTGCCACCAATGAGCTAAATGCATTTTGGTAAGTTTTTACCTTGCTCTGACTCAGTTTTCTCATCTGTGAAATGAGAGGGCCTCAGGGGTTTTCAGAGTGCGGTCCCTGAACTAACAGCATCAATACCCCTTGGAAACTTTTTAGACATGCAAGTTTTGGGGCCCACCTCAGCTTTACTAAATCAGGAATTTTGGAGATGGGATCAAGTACTCTGTTTTAACAAACCTTCTGTATGTCCCCACTTAATATATACCGAGTGTTTGCACTCTAAATATATTTAAATATATATAGATATATATATATAACCATACTGCTTCTGTTGTTATAGAGTTATAAAATTATACAAAATTATAAGACATATTTTGAACATTATCTTTAAAATTCAGTATTTTGAAATTTTGAAAGTTGTTTGTAAATTGTCAAGAATTATGGAGTATGAGCTAAAATTTTTTGCTATGTAAAGTAAATGTTTGTGGGAAAATGTAAAAATAAATAAATGAAAGAAAAAAAATAAAGTAAAAAAATAAAGACCTTCTAGGTGATTCTGATTTTCAGGTTCAGAATCACTGCGCTAGGCAATAATACTCAAGTCCCCTCCTACATCTCAGATGTTTCTACTCTAGAATGACTTCCTTTTAGTTGATTTCATGCCATTTTATACTTCTCTACTACATATATTACATACTTCGTGTTAGAATTATTTTTGACCTGTTTCCTCCATCTTCTCCCAGTGGTCTCATTGAAGATTAGAATTTTATCTTTATATTCATTTTTTGGATAGTGTTTACCCCAGAGCCATACACATGTTAGATGTTTAGTAAATCTTTGTTAAATTAAATTATTTATTTATTTCAATCTTCACTGAAAACTGAAACAGATTGGAAAACAATTATTTAATTAGAAATTAATTAAACTAATCCCAGCATAAGATGAGGAAACAAGAAGATTCAGATGCAAATGTTGGATAGGGAGTAACAAGGCCTCACCGCCAAAGTGGAGTTACTGAGCTACTGTTCACAGAGCAGCTAACATGCAAGGGAAGATCTATCCAGAATCATTGTATCAAAGCCAACCATCTTCCTTCAGGGTCTTCATCTCAGGAAGATTTAACTTGAAAAGGGATGTCTCTATGGCCTGATAATGTGCAACACACAGAGATTAAGAGTTAGCATAGCACAAGTTGGCCAGGAACATAAGCATATTGTATGTTTTCATATCTATGAAAGAATACAGAGAAGACCATGTTGTTTAAGCTTCTCAAGATAGGAAAAGCATCACATTAAGGAATACAAAGAGCAGATGTGTTGACTGTAGCAAAAGCTGCATTATTAAGATGAATAAAAACAGAATAGTAAGAAATCATTAAAGCAGGTCATCAGATAGATGACCCAATGATGGCCTCAGTGAAGACAGAGAATACGTTATTTATGAAGTAGGAATCGATGTAGCATCATACGGATAATTGATCAGATTGGGAGATCATATGAAACTAGGACAGGCAATACTCTTACCTGGATTTTTTCTTTATCTCTTAATGATTCTCAGGAGGGATATCCTTTTTTCTTTATTGGTAATGATTATAGGGAGGAATATATATGATTTTTAAATGCAGTAGCTTTACGAGTGTTCAACAACTTTTTGCTCAATATTGTAGGCCTTTCTGCTCTTTCAAGCATCTTATCCAATTTTTCATTATTAAAATTATGTATTTTTAACTAACACAATAATGGTACCTACTTATGGGGTAGTGGTTTTTCTTGCATGAATACAATGGGTTATAACCAGATCAAGACAGTTCGTATATTTACCACCTGAAACATTGCCATTACTTTGTGTTGAGAGCATCCAAACTCCTCTCTTCCTGATACCTTGAAATATGTTGGGTTGTCGGAAAAGTCATGATACATTTTTGTATAGAAAAACATAGAATAATATATCATGACTTTTTCAATAACCAGATATGATAAATTATTAACTACAGACACCCTACTGTATTATAGAACTCCTTTCTCCTCTCCAACAACTTTTTTGAGACTAGAAGAACACCTTCTGTTTTACTTCACCTGCTTTTATTGGTTTTAGCTCTGCCTTTGTTGACTTACTCTTTTTCTTTTTCTTTTCTTTTCTTTTCTTTTTCTTTTTTTTTTTTTGAGAGTTTTTTGCTATAGGGCACATGCGCTCACCAGACAGACAGAGAGACAGAGAGATAGAAAGCGAGAAATCACCTCCCAGGGGGATGGCCAAGCTGCAATCCCTCCTCCTCCATTTCCTCTTGGGATCTTGGGCACGCACGCACACGCACCTGGTGTGAGTTTCAAGCCACTGGGTACGGGATGCGAACCGTGGTCGACTACGTGGGAGTCCAGCGACATAGCCATTATGCTAACTGCTGGTCCCTTGACTTCTTCTGAAGGTATGCTTCCTCTTCCTTACTCCTCAGTTTAGATGAAAGTTGGTATGGATCACCATAGGTGCCATGGTCCTTCAGCTCAAGAGGAAAAACAGTCTCTCCCTTGGCTTGTGCTCTCCTCTATTGTAGAGACAGTGAGAGCCTAGGCACTAACTAGAGATATATTCAGCTAGAGATTTTAGTAAAAGAGCTTTTGGCAACTCCAGTCACTCATCCTGTTTGAAGAAATCAGTTTTATCTAGTGAGCATTAGTTCAACCCTCATCCTGACTGATGATAAACCACATAAATTTGGTCAAAACATAATTATTAACATGACAATTATCTGCTATAAAGAGAAATTACTAATAATTCTTAAGTATTCAAATGTCTGTTTCTCTATTCACATGTCAAGTCACTGTGACCTAATCGGCAACACCAAAATAACAGAAGGGGAAAAAAGTAATGAAATGTACGATTTTTCAATCTTGTGGAATTTTACTTCAGTTTTGCCTAATTTTGGCCTTGTCAGTTGTCGGCGTCCGCCCCAGGGCTTGGGTCTGGCTGAATCACGATCAGGGGGCTGCTGATGAGGAAGAAGAAAGAGGACAAGAAAGAGAAAGCCCTCCATCTTACCAGGACCTGGGAATTGGGAAGAATGAGGCAAAGGGATAGAGTAGAAATGGACACAGGCTGCCTGAGTCTAGGTAACCCAAGCAGCTTGCGCCGCCCAGATGAACTGGACGTCTTTATTTATAGAACAAGGAGACATTACATATGTATGTTTTACGACACTTCATACATTGGTTGCCAGGTTACAGATAATAAGAAGCAGTTAACAAATCTATGAGGGCTTAGTCACACCAGGCCAGGTGTATCCCTTGGTAATCCCATCAAGAGAAAATCTCATCTTCCTTTCTAATGCAGAGAGCTAGCTGTAAGGTGTGGGGAAGGAGCTAAAGATCTTCTCACACCACCACACCCAGAGTAGGGTAAAGAACCTTTCAGATGCAGAGCAGGGATTGGATTTTACTAATTGGGGCCAAGATGTTTCTTGAAGTCCATCAGATGTGT
The DNA here is from genome assembly GCA_026018925.1 of Tupaia tana. Taxonomy (NCBI): domain Eukaryota; kingdom Metazoa; phylum Chordata; class Mammalia; order Scandentia; family Tupaiidae; genus Tupaia; species Tupaia tana. The sequence continues at coordinate 195,796,543 of JAKSZU010000006.1, read as the reverse complement.
CTGTTGGAACGCCCCTAGCAATTTCCACCCTTGCTGTCTGCAGCCAAGGTCAAGGAAAGACAAGTTACAAGGTTCTGCCAAACCCCAAAAGAGCATGTGGTGTTTGCTCAGAGCATGTCCCCACACCTCAGATTCTCTCTTAAACGTGTCCCCACAGTCAGTGTGCCTTTAAGTTAGCAATAATTTGATTAGTTTTGATTAACCCTTATAGATATATTTTTTCAAAAATTAGGAAAAGTTATTTTTATTAACAAATTTAGTTAATGTTTCATAGTTTTCAATTTTTTGCTTATAAAAAGTTTTAAGGGAATGCCTATTTATTAATAAAGTGTTATCTTACTAAAAATACAGCAAACTGTGTATTATGTGATTTTTGCCATATAAGTTGAAAGAAATTTTAAAATGTACTTTTTGTCTAAAATATTCTTTTTATTTGCACACACCCACACACACATATTAGGTAACAACTATTTATAAGCATTAATCCATGAAAATGAGACTAAAAACAGGAAGTTAATATTGTAATCTGCTTATCAAGCAATAATATCCATTAAAAATATAAAATAATTGAAAGCAATTAATTATTATTTTAGCAATTAGAGCCATATTACTCCAGAAAATTTTAAAAAAGAGTAAAAACTAAATTGATATAATTCATTTATATATTGACATAAATTGTTATTTAATTTATTCATATATTTATGTTGTTTTATCAGTTGGTATTAATTCATATTACAATGACAAATCAAGACAAAATATTTTAGCAATTAGAGTCATATGACTTCAGAAAATTTTTTAAAAGAGTATAAATTAAATTGATATAATTCATTTATATATAGACATAGTTATTTAATAAAGTTCAATTCTATTACATAGTATATATATAAAATTATCTTATATATTAAATTATATTTTAAAATTATATTTTAAATTTATAAAATCTATATAAATATTTTTATTACAGAAGCGATATTAGGACAATTAATAAGATATTTTCAAGCATTAAAGTGTATCACACTTGAAAACTTCAGGGGAGAATTTAAATGGAAGTATGAGTTTAAAGATTAAAAGGAGTGTTGAACAATTTCTGTCTACTGAAGAAATGTTTGTTCATGTACATTTTTATTTGCTTTTAAATTTTTGCCATAGGGTGTGCACACTCACCAGAGAGACAGAATGAGGGAGAAAGTCAGAAATCATTCCCTAGGAGAGATAGTCATACTGTAATACTTTCTGTTTCATTCTTCTCTCAGGATTTTGGGCACACATGCACACGTGCCTAGCATGTTTCTTAAGCTACCCAGTCAGGGACTTGAACTACACAGTGGGATCTGGCACCTTAACCATCACACTACTTGCTGGCCCCACTTGTGTACATTTTAATGGATGACATAGGTATAAACTGTTTGCAATTTAAAGTTCAAGGGGAATGTTTGAAGAGACAGTAATTTGATTTTTAAAAATTTATATTTATGTGATGCTAGAAATAAAATCCTTTGGATCTATATAACTTGCTGATGAAAACTTTGGATCTAACTTAAAATATGTGAAGGTGTATAAGATTGTTTTAAAATAATTTTAGAGTAATAAATAAAATTAAAAGATGAATTAAGTCTAAAATATAAATAAAAATAATTTTAGAGGTTTAATGAGGGGGAAAAAATGGAGATCAGTGCTTTAACCTACCTAATCGGGATAAGATGTGCCATCTTGTATTATGTTGTGCCTCTTTCTATCATAGAATTTGCTAAACTTTTTTTTTTTTGGGGGGGGGGTGCTCAGCATTGGTCAGGAGTCAGGGTTTGCCAAATTTGGAGTGTTTTTGCAAGGGTGCAGAACTTGTGTACTTGAGCCATGGCGCATGATGGACTCATTACCTGTCAGTACCAGAGGCTTACAAAGCCTCCAGGGCTCCCTCAGGAGGAGGGACCCTTGCACTGCAGCATTACTTTGAGCTGGGTTCCTGATAGTGGGCAACAGTGATTGGAAGGTTCCTGCTAGGAGAAAAAGCTATGCAGTTGAGCTGCAGTGTGTGGCAAGCTCAAGCTTGGCTTGTGTCAAAAGCAGAGGTTTGCAGGGCCTGGAGGATCCCACAAGAGTCAGTTGTCCTTGCACTGGAGCTACTGTATATACTGAGTTTCTGAAAGAGTGGGCTAAGCTTCCACTGAAGTTGCTTCTTCTTTTTTTTTTTTTGAGAGGATTTTTTTATTTTCTCTCTCTTTTTTTTTTTTTTGTTATAGGGTGCATGCACTCACCAGAAAGACAGAGAGAGACAGACAGAAAGAGAGAAATCACACCCCCACCAGGGGGGATGGCCTTTCAGGATCTTGGGCACACACGTATACATGCACCCAGTGTGAGTTTAAGACACCAGGTCCTGGATTCGAACTGTGGTTGACTACATGGGAGTCCAGTGACATAGCCATTATGCTAACTGCTGGTCCCTAAAGTTGCTTTTTGGACTTGGCTCCTGGGGATGGTCCACAGTGACTTGAAAACTCTCACATGGGGTAGAGGCTGTGCACATCAGCCATGGAGTGAGCTAGGGCTAGGACAAGCCAGAAACTGTGGGAGCAGAGCCTGGAGGGCCCTAGGCAGAGCCACGGACAGTGCACTGAAGCCAACAGCATGAGCCAGGTTTGGCTGTGGGACTTCTGTATTCATTTACTAGTTCCTTGGAGAATTCCTCCTGCCACACTGGACTATGTTCCAGATTGTGTAATGCAACACGGGTCTGGGTGCTGGCATTATGACTCCACTATCTAGTCTAGCTGAGGTAGTAGTTGTAGCCACCCACTTGGGCCTGGTGAGATTTTGGTGTGTTCTCAGGGGCTTGAAGACATGCAGGGCTTTGGACCCCGGTATAGGGTCCTCTCTAGCACTTGTTTTGTTACCAAAATGGCACAGCTTTACAGCATTTAAGGCCTATGGGGGAAAGAGAGGCAGATAGGCTTATCCAGAGCAGGAGGCTTCACTGGAGTTAGACCACCCTGTGAGTCTCAGAACTTTCCTTCACTCAGCCCAGGGCCTTACAGACTGCTAGATGCAGGCATTTCAGAGTGCCATCAGTTGAGGCTCTCAGGGACCCCACCTATTTTCATGAAAAGGGAATTTCCACTCATTCTGGCTTGCCAATCTCAGCTAGTTGAGTGCTTTGCTTCTCTTTGTATGCCGTTCATCTTGAATTTTCATATTTCACTTAATTTCAGATCTTTCCTTGGTGAATTCATGTGTTCTTCCTTAGAGAGACTGCTAGCAATGCGTGTGACCAGTTGTTTTATGCCTTCCCTGTGGAGATGCTGAGTGCTAGATGCTTCTTGTTGATCATCTTGATTCAATCCCAAGTAAAAATTTTGAGTGAAGTGTTCCAATAGGTGAATGAACCAATTCCTTTTATTTTTTAAATTTATTTTATATATTTAATCACAATATGTTACTTAGCTTGTAAAGTGAATTTACCCAACATGAATACACCTCACACCAGTAGAGTTGAGGATATTATACACATCATCAACAGACAATCCATTTCTGTGTCCCATAAATATCTTGCCTCTCTATTTATCTGCTTAATTTCTTTCTTCACACTCTCCCCCTTCTCCCACACTCTTAGGAATAGGTGTATGAACCAATTCCTGTAAGAACTATATGCAGTGCTGCAATACTGAGATTAAGAATCTCTTTTTTTTTTTTTTTTTTGGAGACGTTTTCACTATAGGGCGTGTGTGCTCACCAGACAGAGAGAGAGAGACATAGAGACAGAAAGCGAGAAATCACCCCCCAGGGGGGATGGTCACGCAGCAATACCTTCTCCTCCATTCTCCTCTCGGGATCTTGGGCACGCATGCACACGCGCCCGGTGTGAGTTTTAAGCCACCAGGTTCAGGACACGAACCGCGGTCAACTACGTGGGAGTCCAGTGACATAGCCATTACGCTAACTGTGTTCCCAAGAATCTCTTTTGACTTGAATAGATGTTTCTCTTTTTTTTGTTGTTGTTGTTGTTTTTTGTTTGGAGAGGTTTTTGCTATAGGGCGTGTGCTCTCGCCAGACAGACAGAGAGAGACAGAGAGATAGAAAGCGAGAAATCACCCCCCGGGGGGATGGCCACGCCGCAATCCCTTCTCCTCCATTCTCCTCTTGGGATCTTGGGCACGCACGCACACGTGCCTGGCGTGAGTTTAAGCCACCGGGTCCGAGACTCGAACCGCGGTTGACTACGTGGGAGTCCAGCGACATAGCCATTACGCTAACTGCTGGTCCCTCCTTGAATAGATGTTTCTTAAAAAAAAAAAACATAAAATAGTCTACCGATATATGAAGAAGTGTTCAATGTCACTAATTATAAGGAAAATGGAAATCAAAACCACAATCAGATCTTAATTCATAGCTGTCAGAATGACTGTTATCAAAATAAAGCAAAAACAAAAAAGACAAACATTGGCAAAGATGTGGAGAAACTGGAACCCTTGCACAATATTGGTTGGAAGGGAAACCGGTACAGCCAGTATGGAAAACAGTATGAAAATGCCTGAACAAATTAAAAATAAAACTATATTGTCCAATTTCTATGTTTCCACTTTTAGGTACTTACTCCCTCCATCTACCCACCCCCCAAAAGAACCCTGAAATCAGGATCTCAAAGAGGTATTAGCACTCCCATGTTCATTTCAACACAATTCATAAACAAGATGTGGAAACAATCTAAGTGTTCATGGACAGATTAATGAAAAAAAAATGTGGTACATGCATACAATAAATATTATTCTTCCTTTAAAAAGATGCAAATTTTAAAATATTCAACAACATTAATAAATCTTTAGGACATTATACTAAGTGAAATAATTCAGTCACAGAAAGAAAAATACATGTTACCACTTATTTGAGATTTACTGAATTAAAGAATAGAACGATGGGTTTCAGGGATGAGGAGAGGGAAAATAGGTAGTTACTTATTAATGGGTGTAAATGTCAGTTAAGAAAGAACAATGAGCTCTAGAGATTTGCTATACGATATCATATCTATAACCAGTAATAATGTATTGTACACGTAACAATTTAAATGGGTAGGTCACATATTAAATGTCCTTACTATAATAAAATAAAATTCAGAACACTGAAATAAATAAGAAAGGAATTGCCTTTGCAACCTCATTTCCCTGTAGTATATCCCTTGCCTGTCTTTATATTAAATTTCCTCACCTATGTGATATCAACTGTAATGTAATGAAAGTATTACATCAGGTTTTCCTGGAGGTGATGGGAAAACCTGTCTACACAGAACTGAGGCTTACTTAACCTGTTTGGATCTTGAAACCAGATCTTTATGCGAGTAGAGTAAAAAAGGGATGAGAGCACTAGATTCAGCATGAAAGAAAATCAAAATTACAAACTGCTGTCCGCTCAAAACAGTTCAGATTTTGTAATCAGAGCTCTCCCAGATGTTCTCAGAGTCCCAGGGCAATCATGTGAAAAGTAAGGATATGAGGCAATGAGAAAATTATATATCCTAAGGATCTGTTACTTTAGAACAAAACTCCTTTAAAGTAATTTATTAATATCACTTGAGAGCTGAAGACGTTTAACATGGTTTATTAAGCCTCAAACTTCATGTTTTCTTTTTGGAAACTGAAAAATCCACAGGTTTTTTGATTAACTTTTTCTCTATAATGTCACATTGTCACTTGCCATTAACAGGAGCAAAAGTAGATGAAAAAGAAAATGCTCTCAGAGTACAATAGATAGAAGCTGGAAGCTACTAGAGATTTATACTTGATACCATTTTTAAAACATGATATAAGGTGTACATGTAAATAAGCCATTGACTACAAGAGCAAACCCTATTTCTGTTTTTGAACAAATAGCACAGTCACTGGATTTTAAGCATAGACATCAGGAACTAATCTCTTACATAAACTATTTCTATTCTGTTTTCCAAAGTTGAGGTCATACGTTAGGGAGATAGGGGTGGGCCAGCTTTTCATTCCACACATACCCATTGTTGGCTGACTATAACGTATAAGTAAATCTGTTACCCTATTAATTCTATGAGCTGAAAATGATTCTTGTTCCTATTAGAAGACTATAGCTCTTATTTAAGTAAATAAAGGTCAAGATTATTGTAAAATATTTTGTAAAAACTCAGCTGGGGCAGAATCTGCTGCCAGCTGTTGAACTGCTTTTAATTAAAACCTTGTTCAACATGCTTACTGCAGAGTTTTCTTATTTTCCTGTTACATAAAGATGTACTGATTCAGCAATTATTGAACACTGGACACGTTATTAAACTCTCCTTTGAGACTAGTTAGCCAACAAAATCAACTGTGATTCATTAGATAATAATACTATCAGAAAGAATGTTCCCTAAGTTTTCCCCTAGTAATAAGTCTTTGGTGGCTGTGGAACACAAAGTCCCAACTATTAAAAAAAAAAAAGTCTCATTTTAAATTTAATAGAAATCTCTATAATTAAATAGTCAAGGTAGATTTGTTTAGGTGAGAACAAAGAACCTGTTAACATTCATCTTTCATGTTTTTAGTTAATGCTTTACTATATGCTCTAGAAAAACTGGCATTCCTTAATATTTAGCATGAAAAATCAAGTCACTTGGTCAATAAAGGAATGCTGTATAATTTTCACATAACTCATGCAAATTATAGAGGACCAGAGAGCTACACAGGACTTAATTCATCAGCATCCTCTTGGACTCCTAGAGACTTTTAAACATTGCCCAAACTCTGCCAAAGATTTCTACTTCTTCCAAATCCAAATATGTGCAAGTAACTTTATCACTATCTATGTGGAATATATAAAATCTGTTACTTTCTCAGAAGAATATTTTTAATGATGAAAGAAAAACTTTCAAGATTACATTCCACCAAGTTTTCTGATTATGAAGTGATTAAACCCATTTCTAAATAATCTTCATAAAAAAGAAAAATATACAATTAGAGTTGGAATATTCAACAATTCTCTCTCAGAAACTAACAGAACCTCTAGGCAAAATATCAGTGAAGATGCAAAATATCGAAAAACATAATCAACTATAATTATATTGGATTGTTGGGAAAGTCATGATGCAGTTTTGCACAGAAGAACATAGAAAAATGTCAAGCCTTTCCCGACAACCTAATATAATTGTCATTTATAGACCATTCTACCCAACAGCTAAATATAGTTTTGTGTTTTTTTTGTTTTAAACAACCATGGAACTTTCACCATGCTAGACCAAATTCTATATCCTAAAACAAACCTCAATAAGTTAAAAAAAATTGAACAATATACTTCTAGGTAATCCATGGTTCAAAGAGGAAGTCTCAGAGGAAAGAAGAACACAAAGAATGGATTCAAAATGAGAATACAGTCTATCTGAATGTATAGGATCTTGGTAAGATGATTTTGAGAAGAAAATTTATAGCACAATATGCTTATGTTATAAAACAGAACAAAGGTCTCAGATCAAAGAGCTATGTTCTAAACTCAAGATTGAAAATCAAGAGTAAAGGGAACCAGCAGTTAGTGTAATGGCTATGTCGCTGGACTCCCACATAGTCGACTACGGTTCACGTCCCGGACCCGGTGGCTTAAAACTCACGCCGGGTGCGTGTGCGTGCATGCCCAAGATCCCGAGAGGAGTATGGAGGAGAAGAGATTGCAGCATGACCATCCCCCCTGGGGGGTGATTTCTTGCTTTCTGTCTCTATGTTTCTCTCTGTCTGTCTGGCAAGTGCACGCGCCCTATAGCAAAAATCTCTCCAAAAAAAAAAAAAAAAAAAAAAAAAATCAAGAGTAAAATAGACACAAATCAGGCAAAATGTGGAATCTAGGGATAAGAGCAGAAATCAATGTAATTATAAATCACAGGTCAGTCTATGGCTTGGTCATTAAGGGCGCTGGATCCTACATGACTGATCATTCAGTTCGAGTCTCAAATCTGGCAATTTGTTGGCATATAGGTTTGTGCATGTACAAAATCCCCCCAAAAGGGGAGAAATTGAGAAGGCATTGTGTGACCATTGCCCAAGGGGGTCCTTTCTCCATCCCATTCCCTGTATCTCTGTCTGATGAACACACATGCCCTCTGCAAATTAAAATAAGTAAGTAAATGGAAAAAATCATAAAACAATAGAGAAAATAAATGCAGCAAACAAGTTCTGGAAGAAAAAATAATCAAATAAATCAACCTCTAGCAGCACTGACAAAAACAAAAATAGAAAAGACACAAGAAACTAAAATTAAGAATGAAACAGGATATATAAGAAAGGACTATAGTGAATAGTTTATGCTCATAAATTTAATCAAGATGAATAGACCTAATTCATTGAAGGCCACAAACTATAGAAATTCACCCAAAGTGAAATAGATCATTTGACTAGAATTATAACCACTAAATACTTTGAAGATCCCCCCTGCCACAAAGAAAAAAATCTATGCCCAATGGTTTAATGAGAATTCTATAAATTTTTTAATAAAAAAAAAACTGAGGAGAGAAGGGAAGCTCTGTAGCTTAGTGGTTAAGGGAACTGGATCCCATGTGGCTACCTATGTTTCAAATTCTGGTCCTGACAGCTGGAAAAACACAGGGGTGCTTGTATGTGTACACCTAAAATCCTGACTGAAAGGAAAAATGAAGGAAAAAGGACAATGATACGACCATATCCCAGTAGGGGAGGGGGGCACTTTCTCTCTTCCTCTGGTGAGTACATGCACCCTCTAGTAATTAACAGAAAAAAATTAAGCCTACGTATGTATTAGTTCCATGAATGAGAGAGACAGAGACAGAGAGAGCATAACACCAACAGGATCTTAATGCTGTGATCCACCCACAGCTTTAGACAGCTTCAGATCATGGGCACGTGCATGCTCTGCGTATTCTGGATGGTTTCCAGATGCCAGTCCAAAACCTTCCCAAGTAGGTCAGCTTCACAGAGCTTGATGTTTTACATCAGTACCATTGTCTGGCTCTCAAATTCTACCAAACATTTAAAGACAAATGAGTAACAATTTTACACAATCTCTTTTAGAAAGAAAAAAAAAAGAAAAACTATTTTATGAGGTCAGAATTATCCTGATTGAAAAACTGAAGACAGTAAAAGAGAAAATTATAGATCAATAACCCTCATGACTGTCTACACAAAAATGTTTAGCAAATTAAATTTAATAATGTATAAAAAGAATTACATAGCACAGCTAAATGGGATTTATTTCAAGTTGTGAAAATCTGGCTCAAAATTACAGAATTATTGTAATCCATCATATTGAAAGGCTAAAAACAAAAAAGTTACATAATTAGATCAATTGAAGCAAAACCTTTCCAAAAACAATTTAACTCATATTCAAGATAAAAAAAAAACTTTTATAAAGTTAGGATTAGAGAATACCTTGGTGTGATAATAAATATCTAAGGAAAAAAAATCCCATGGTTAGCATCATATGTAATGGTGAAAAATTGAAAGCTTTGTCTCTAAGATTAGGAACGTGTTAAAGAAGTCTTCTCTCATTGTTTTTTGTTTTGTTTTGTTTTTTTAATTCAGGATAGTACTACAAGATCTGTCCATTACAATAAGGCACGAAAGAGAAATAAGCCCACAAATTAGAATGTAAGAAATAAATTTCCCCTATTTGCAGATGACATGATTTCTTTTTTAAAAAAATTTTTTAACTTTATTTATTTAATTACTTATTTTAGTTTGACCAAAGAGGGACAGAGAGAGAGAGAAAAAGGGAAAGTGGGAAAGCAAGCCACCAGGTCCAGGACTCAAACTGCGTGTTCAAGACCATGTGGGAGTCCAGCACCCTTAACCATCACGCCATCTGCTGGCCCCAAGATGACATGATTTCTTATAAAAATGTGCCAAGGTGTCAAAAAAAATTTAAAGAATGGCTAATTTTAATGTTCATATTTCTAATCAATTCCCCAGGTGCCAGGTTAAAAGTTGGTAAACAACCCATGGAAAAATCCAGCTTCATCTTGCTTTAGTATGATATATGAATTGAGAATAATTTTTCATGTATTTAGCCATTTGGAGGTTAAAAAGATCAAAAGAATAATTCTATGTGACATGTGAAAGCTGTATGAAGTTCAAATAGTTGACAAGTTTCAACAGAGTTGCAGTATAGGCCACAAAGCAGCGTTTGTTTTACAGAAAAAGTTTTCCAACTTCTTTACTAGAGTCTTCCATGTAGTATAAAACTATGTGAAGAAAAAGTCAACCTTGTAATGGTCTGCTCTAGGAAGCAGGGAATCTTCTCTGATAAATTTTAAAGCAGGATATATACTCCTGCATTAGGAGCAAATGAACTCAGAGATATCTTGAAGAGAGGGAAGCAAGTCATGCTGTTTTTTCAATTAAAAAAATGTAAATCAATTGTTCTTCCAACCCTTATGCACTGGAAAATATGTAAGGACACTGATGTTTCTCAAGTCATGGCCCAGTGGAGTCAGCAGCACACATTACCTTAAAACTGGATTTAACAATCTAGATCAGTGTGTGCCCAAATCATGTAGCTCATCTTTTGTCTTCTAAACTCACTGGGAAAAAAAAATACACACACACATACACACACACACATAACTCCAAAAATGGCATTTCTGAAAAGATTTTCAAACAAATAAATATATTGATTTTCAAATAAATGAATATATCCTAATTAACTTATTACTCTCTTAAAATAAAATAATCTACCACTTCTACAAAAGAACCGAGTGCCAAGAAATAGAAGTTCTTATATCTAAGGCTCTCTTTCATAACCCTGAAGTTATCCTTAGCTCAGTAGCCATAATGGCAAGAGATTCCTGGAAACTGTTCAACACCACTTTAAGCAATGAAATGCAAGACTTGGGGGAAGATGAAGTAAACAGTCCTATTTCTTTACCCTTTCCTTCCTTTTGGAGATATTGTTGACTCCCTTTCAGCACATTCCTTTCTTCCTAAGGGATCTTTGTGAGTAGTTTATCTGGGTAAATCCTTCTGCAATTAGACATTGTACAGATTCCCATTTTTATTAACCAAACTGGTCTTTGAGAAGCATTGCCTTAGAAGAAGCATTTAATCATTAGAAAAACTCTTGCACTCTTACCAAACATAATGTGACACTTGCCCAAACAAATACTGCCTCCTGTCTGCAGCTCAGCTTTTTCTTTCTCCATTCATAATATTAAACAATCAGTCTCTAAACCAGCTCCTTCCAAAATCAGCCTCAAATGACCAAATAACTCTAGGGATTAATAAAGATAAACACGATAACAGATGACCTACAAAAGGATACATCCTACTCAGTCAATTAATCATCTTTCTATTTCAATGTAGTTTTGGCTTACTTACCTTGGGAAGGAAAGGGGGCAAAAAAGGAAAAGAAGTAAATAAGTAAAAAGGTCATTTTTAGAATGCTAATCATTTCACAATGACTACAAAACTGATTTTATGTCTCTTGTTAAGCCTTCTATAAATTCAGACATTGACATAATATCGCTTATAGGATGATATGTATAGAAGAAAGAATGGATTCTGATTGGGGATACTTAGAAGAAATCTGTGTAGGATTGGTTAGTGGCTTCAATAGTTGATGCTAAGAGAGAACCAAAAAGTTCTGTTTTTCTATGACTAAGAGTGGATGTTTTAAGAGGTTCAGAAAAAGTTCACATTGCCTTTGAAAAAATATGTTTTCCACACTTTACTGCCAGAATGGAGAGAAACAGAGGGCCAGAAATTAGTGAAAAATTCTGATCTCATTTTGTGTTTCTGGACTGACCTACAGTGGGAGGTATTAAAAATCACGCTGGACAGACTAATGCTTTTTTCCCATTGTTTTTGCCAGGAGCAAAGAGGGTTTCACATAACTCTAAACTTAAGCTAACAACAGACTCTAAAATTTTAGATTTTTTTTGAGGTTCTCAACTATGGACATATTTTCATGCATCCAGTTTAAAATCTCAAATATTAGACAAAGCAAGTATATGGGAACCATAGGCTATTAAATAGATTATATTTACACAGGAGTTAACATGATTTCTTTTCCTCCAAGGGAAATGATAACCTATCTAAAAGTCTATTTTTCTTTGGATTATAAAAAAAATAAAACTATTCCTTGGTCATTAAGTAATTTTTTTTAAGAGGTTTTTGCTATATGGCGCATGCGCTCACCAAACAGAGAGAGACAGAGAGATAGAAAGCGAGAAATCACCCCCCAGGGGGGATAGCCACGCTGCAATCCCTTCTCCTCCATACTCCTCTCGGGATCTTGGGCACGCACGCACACGCACCCGGCGTGAGTTTAAGCCACTGGGTCCGGGACTCGAACCGCGGTCGACTACATGGAAGTCCAGCGACATAGCCATTATGCTAACTGCTGGTCCCATTAAGTAATATTTGATATGCCCTGAAGTATGTGATTGAATTAATTTTTGAAATCTTTGCCTCAATATAATATAAAGTTATATAGAAACCAGACAATTCATTAAAACTAAGCTAAGAGACATTTCAATATTTTAAACTGTTTAGCTGTTAGTAAGTTACTTACCTCTGACCTCAGTTTTCTTATGAGTAGAGGATACTACATGCACTTACTTGGCTATTACAGGAATTAAGTGAAACAATCTACAAAGTTCCAAGCACATTATCAAGCTCAAGGTATGTGGTTTATAGTGGCTTCTCCTTTTTTCCCCCCTCCTCTTTTCCTTCCTTTCCTAGATCATCTTTACTCTTGATTTTCAAAACTAATAACAAAAATGATTATTTCATGACACTATATGATGTCTATATTGGAGGGATTCTGTGTTTTCTTCTTTACGTTCAGATAGGTAATGACATTGACTATTTAGAACATTGTATGTTCTAGTAAATATTTATGAAATGAATAGCAAATGTTCTTTATTCATGAGGGTATAGCCCCAAAAGTCTAATGTTCAGATAACTGCACATTATTCATAATACACTAGGCTCTTCCTTACTATTTCAGAGTTTGTTATTTTCAAGTGGACTCACACTAACATGTAAATGTTTTTATGGGTACTCAAAAATGTATCTCATTATTGACAACTCACATCCTAGACTTAAAAATCCACAAGGTAAGGAATAGTACTGATTTTTAAAATTTTTTTTGGTAAATATACAGTTCCCAAAATGCTTCTCACTTTTAGTAGGGACTCACAGTTGTCTAGTTATGATTAAATGAATGAGTATTAATGAATAAATTAAGAAGTAAAGTATGACATACCTATTTAATTTTCATAGTCCATAACTATGCAGTCTGTTGTGTTATTTAGCCAGAAGTTTTGCTTCAACTTTTGGTTACATTTTGCCTTACTCTCATAAATTACTTGTAAATTCCACTCCTGAATATTCCTCAGTAGATATATATATATAGTAGGTTTGTGTTAAAATACTCTAAATTGGCAAGAATCTCAAGACTAATTAGTCAGCATTCTGACTTCATGTGTACCATCCAGAGACACTCCAAGGCCTTGTCATTGGAAATGTATAATGTACTAAATATATTATCTATTGAAGTCCAAAGCCTCAATTCATTTGATCAGACAATTTTATGCAATTAAGTCAAAATTTAGAAAAAACACTGACAAACTAACCTTTATTTTCTCCACATATAAGGCACCCACTGGCTGGGTGAGTTTCTTATATTGTCTTTTGTAGTCTGTTCAGCAAGCTTAAAATATATATTTATTACCATAGGTACAGGGTGAGATTCCAACAATCAATAACTATTTAATTATTAATAAAGAGAACACATATAGATATTTGGGACTATAGTGTCACACTCCCACACTTCCAGACTCCATGAAGACATCTTGAACGGAACCAAACATTTTTCTTTTTCTTTTCTTTTTTTTTTTAAAGAGAGATTTTTGTTATACAGCACAGGTGCTTGCCATAGAGACAGAAAGAGACAGAAAATGAGAAATCACCCCCCAGGGGGAATAACCATGACACAATCCCTTACCCTCCATTCTCCTCTTGGAATCAGGAATGCATGCACACATGCCTAGCACATAAGCCATTGGGGCTGGGACTCGAACCATAGTCAACTGTGTGGGAGTCCAATGACATCCCCCAAACACTTTTCTTTATTGATGCTGGTGATTGGTGATAATGGTTGTTTGTAACTTTTAACTCTCTTACTGATTGTAACCTTAGCCTTTTCCTTGGATCCTCCTGGGGCACCCCTGAATAACATCTTATTTTACAATATTGTTAACAAACTAGTAAAAGAGTACATGACTAATGAGTGTATACTTCTGATTAGAAAATACACATACCCACTGTAGAAAAGAGAGATAATTAAAGAGAAAACAAACAAAAATGTAATAATAGAGTCACTGATAGCTATTAACTATAGTCAATCACTTTAACATTTAAACTTCTTTCTATAATTTATACACACACACAATTAATCTCATATTGTGGATATATTTTATATGTTACTCTGTCCTATTTTACATCATAGAATAACAAGAGTAATATTGTCACATGTCATTACAACTTTTCTGATAGACTAGCTCATAATTTTTTGGGGGGAGGTAGTTTATTTCTTTTGAGAGAGAGAGAGGAGAGAGAAGAGAGAAGGAGAACATTCATAATGGCAAAGCTAACAGAGATGGAAGAGAAGAGAGACAAGGAACTGCTGAAGAGGAAGGAGAAAGGAGTCAAAGAGTTCCAGGAGGTGAGGAAATTCATGCAAGATCTAAAAGAGGAATTTCACACTTTACAAAAGAATCAGATGGAACTGTTAGAGATGAAGGCTATAATACAAGAAGTCAAAATCTCCCTTGAAAGTATTAAAAGCAGACTAGATCATACAGAAAATAGAATCTCAAATGTAGAAGAGAAAATGGCTGGTCTAGAAAAATCCACCATGAAAACTGAGAAAATGGCCCAAAAATGTGAGAATAATATGCGAGAAGTACTAGATACAATTAAACGTCCAAACATCCGGATAATAGGCATCCCAGAAGGTGAAGAGACTCATAAGGGCGTTGAAAATTTATTCCATGAAATCCTGCAAGAAAACTTTCCAAACCTGGAGAGACACTCAAAGATTCAGTCCCAAGAAATACAGAGGACCCCAAGTAGAATCAACCCAAGAAGATCTTCTCCAAGACACATTATAGCCAGATTGACCAAAACCACAGACAAAGACAAGATACTAAGACTGGCAAGAGAAAAAAGGCAAGTTACCTACAAAGGGTATTCCATCAGACTAACGGCAGACCTCTCATCGGAAACAATGCGAGTGAGGAGAGAATGGGAAAATATATTCAAAGTATTAAGGGAAAAGCAATTTCAACCAAGAATTCTGTATCCAGCAAGGTTATCGTTCATTTGGAAGAAAAGACACGGACTTTCCCAGATAAACAAAACCTGAAGGAATTTACCAGCACCAGACCAGATCTCCAAGAAGTTCTTAAGGGAGTGCTATGTCAGTAAAATTAAATGCAGACACACAGAAATAAGAGTTCAAAAACTAAGAAAATGGGCAACTTAATTGTAGGGACAAAGTCTGGAGTTGAGTATTATATGCCAGAGTTCAATCTGGAAGATCGTACCTCAACAGTAACAGAAGAAAGATTAAGTACATGAGTCTGAACTGATGAAACAGCATGCTGTGACTTGACTAAGATATTGCTGCTTTTCTTCTAAGCTTTGTTGTCTGGTTTTAAGGATTTTTATCCTGTCTTGAGCTGTCAATAGATTCATGTACCTACTATTTGAACAAAATATTAACCTGTTCCTAGGCCTCAAGTTTCAAGGAAATATCTTTACCAGTTCAAAAATGCCTTTCTTGAACCCACCAGCTGAACTTGCTATTGAAAGTACTTAGATTACTTATGATATTGTGTGGTCAACAAAATGTTGAGGGAAAAGGAATTGAAGACAACTGTAGACAGCAGAGATAGTGTAATAAGAGAGTGGAATAGGGCAGAGGGTCAGACATGGGGTAAAAAACATATATATATGAAAGTAGTAATGGAATTTTATGGATGATAACATGCATGATTAAGCCACTATGCAGTTTACTCTCAAGGGGAAACCACATTTAGTATGTTGTGATGATGCTCAGGGAATGAATGTATATTAAAAAAAAATTTTTTTCAGAAAAAAAATACTAAAACTGTTACCAAAATTTAAAGAAAATCTGTGTATTTGATGACCACAGTAAGCTACATAGCCCCAGCTAGGTACTATTTTATAGTATGTTCATTCTACTCACTGAGGTTTATGCCTAAAGTCAGACATGGGTTCTTGTGTATGTATATACCAGCTGTGCTTGCTATTGCAAATATTTAGAAAAATTAAGTTCATTAGCAAATCAATTAAATGGGGAGGGGGGAAGGCATAGAAAGCAATCATGGATACCAGAGACAATGGGAGGAGGGTTGGACAGGGTAGAGGGTTAGGGATAGGGAATCAAGGATGGCAAAAAAAAAAAAAAAAAAAAAGCAAAATATACAAGACATAAATGGAAAATTGTTTGTTGATAACACGTATGTTGATGTGCTTGATTGAACCAACAGACAGTGTATTTTGGATGGAAAATTCATTTTGTATACTGTAATGATGTATAGCGTATTAATGTTAAAAAAAAGAAAAAGAAATTAATAAAAAAATTTTAAAAAGAGAGAAGGAGAAAGAGAAAAAGAACAAGAGACAGGTACCTCCAACAGGATCTTCATGTGGCAATGCACCCTCAGTCTTAGCTGGCCCAGATTACAAGCACATGCACACCCAGAGTGCTCAGAGAGGTCCACTACATGGTCCCAGAACTTTCCCCATGTGGGTTTAGTTGTGTCATTGTGTCACCACTGAGCCCTGAGCAGAACCTCTATTGTATAGATTCATCACAATTTACTTAACCCAAATCCTGCCACTGAAAATGTATGTTGTTTCCAGTTTCTATGGCACCATAACTATCTTGGGATTGGATGTCTTTTCCCCACGTGCTGTCAAGTAGAAAGCTACCTGTATGGAATATGTATTCCCTGGGTGACTTCTTCCAGAATATTTGATGCTGCTTATCATCTGCTATGTCACAATCAAGCCAGAAAGAAATATATCAAAAGAGTTACTTTAGGGACCAGTAGGTGGGGTGGTGGTTAAAGGTGCCAGATTCCCACGTGGCCAATCACGGTTCAAGTCCCAGACCTGGTGGCTTGCTTTTTTGCTTTCCCTTTCTCTCTCTCTGTCTTTCTCTGGTCAAATTAAAAAATAGTGATAACAAATGAAATTAAATAAATCTAAAATTTAAAAAATAACAATGCATTTAAAAGATAAAGGAGCAGTATTTATATTATAAATGGTACCTGACCTCAAGAAATAAAAATAAAGAAGACACCATGCATTGTGCATTAAGCAGGGTATTAAATATTTAGCACCAAATTCATAAATGCCAATCTGTAGAGTTCAGGAGAGTAAGAGATCACTAAGGGATGACTTTCAGTATTCTTCTAATTTTATTATTTCCACTTGAGATACATTATTGAATTTTCTATGCTGTTTAATGTATGATAGCAAATATAGATACAAGTTTGTTTATTGAACAAAAAAGGAGTTAAAGTGATTTATTGAATTATATATTTTATCAAAGTAGTCTAAGAAAAGTGAATACAGAGACTGTGTCAGTGCCAAGCTAAAACATCAAGACTCTTCCCCCAAAATTCAGCCTTGCTCCACAATTTTTCCACAGTATAGTAGATTTCTCTCCACAAATTCCAACAGGTATTTTTGTAACCATGTTTCTCTGACAATATTGTATCTCTACAAATGGGTTCAGTTTGAAATATTATTTCAGATACTGATTCTTCTATTATAGCTCACAAGTGCAACACAACTCCAAATCATGAATTTTTCATTTTAAGTAAATTACTAAAGCATTATGATGTGTAGAAGATAAAGTTACATCAACAATATTCAAAACTTCATTCTTTATTTCCTCCTTCTAAAAGTTTGCCTAAAAACATGTTTTTCATTCCATAGGAAAGTGTTCAAGTAGAACCATTAATCCAATATAGACTCTAAGGACACACTGCTATTGATATTCTCTCTTTTTTTCCTCTTGACACACTGTTGTTGACTTTTTCTTTTCCTTTGTTCTTTCTTTCTTTTCCTTCCTATTTCTTTCTTTCTATCTCTTTCTTTTCTTCTTCCTTTTTCTTTTTCTCTTCCTTTTTTTTCTTTCTTTCTGTCTTTCTTTTTCTTTCTTCCTTCCTTCTTTTCTTTTTCTACTTTCTTTCACTTTCTGTCTGTCTGTCTCTCTCTTTCTTTTTATTGCCAGGAGGTAAAAACATTCAGCACAGAGACAGAAGCAGAGAGGAGGAGGAAAAGGCACTCCCCAGTGGGACTTGGTTATAATGCAGTTCCTTTGCCTCAATTTCTCCATACTGTTGGGATCTTGGGCACATATGTGCACACATACCTGGTTTTTATCTAGCTACTGGGGCCAGGATTTGAATGTGGTTGGCCCTATGTTATTTGTCTCCCTAACCGTTAGTCTAAAAGACCAGCCCAGTATGAATTCTTTTAAACTTTGGAATTGATGGTGCAAAACATTCTTATAGTACCAGTCATTTATTGTTTTGTTTTTGAGGGGTTTTTTTCCCCCTCCATTTGCTTTTCAGCACTGACAAAATATTTTGGTACTTTTTATTATTTTAAATATTTTATTTCATAAGGCTTTTTTATGAACTTCTTAAAAAAATATTGTACCCACTGTTAACCTATACTTTTTATATTTTCCCCAAGAGTCATCATGAAGCATGATTATCACTCTGGTCAGATGGATGTTGAGCATTTTCACCTTTAGTAATACGAACTCAGGGTATCATTGCATTCACCATTTTTGTCAATGATATCAAAAAGTTGTCCATATTTTTTGTTTGTTTAAGTAATATAAAATTCTACATTAGCTTAGAAATATAAATATTAGGTTGTCTGGAAAGCCATGATGTGTTTTTCTATGCAAAAATATGTCACAACTTTCACAGTAAACCAATAATATGTACAATATCTTGTACTAATTTATACACATCAAATGGTATTTCAGATCTTTTTCACTTTTTTACAGAATTCTAGTGTTCCAGGATGATGTTTCTTATTAATTTTTCTCTTTCCTGTATATTCAGAAACGTAGAAATAAAGAAATATATAGCAACCTTTTTGTCTCCATTCTTGCTGTTTATTTTTAGGATTTCTTATAAGTACCTCAATGAATTAGTAACAGATTACTATACATTCCTACCTCATGGAGAGTTAGAAAATACTAACTGTATACTACATAAAAGCAGAAACATCTACATGGGCTCAAGATAATGATAATAAGCTGGTGATTATTCCAAAGTCAGAATGCTTTTTGTGTAGGCTGACCAAATAATTCATCACTGAAACTAGGGCACTCTTTAGTGTGACTGTGGATACCATTAATAAGTATGCCAGTATGACTTGGATGAACCAGGATGACCTCTGGCAAAGGAGGACATGTATTAAACCTATTATTAAAAACACACTGTCGCTGTATTGTTTACTTGTCATGTGACACATTGGTGGGTTGAGATGTTTGTTTCTTGACTCAACTAGCAAATTTATGTTAGAATTTACAAGATCAGTTATTCTACTTTTTTATAGTTTTCAGGTTCAGGGTACGTTCAGGTCCCAGTACCTTCCTAACACACTTGCCCATTAATCAGACTAAGGAAGGCTGGAGGTAGATTGATGTTAAGACCTTTTGGGGGGTACTTATTTTTCTGCTTCTGTCTCCCTCTCTCATGGAAGAAGTAAATTAGTAATCATTTTTAAAAATATGACAGCAAGTCTCTGTCTCTTAAATCTGATTAAAAAAACAAATGTTTTAATAAATAATTTACTCCTCTCTTCTCACATAGGTTATTCAAGGTTCACGTGCCTTTGTCCACTTAGACATTCATTCATTGTCTAAGTTCTCAGGGTAACTTTTGATGCATTATTGAGCAAAGGAAAATTTTGATAGCGTTGGGAAAGCTGATATCAAGCTGTGGTCTTCCTTGAAGTGTTTACCATCTGTTTTACCCTGGGTGCTTCAAGTCTCTGAGTCTGTACCACTCATAGAGCCAATGAGCCTCCAGCCTTTACTTTGAATTGAGGCAAAATGGTCTCCCTTCTGTGTGTGTGTGTGTGTGTGTGTGTGTGTGTGTGTGTGTTAATTTTGCTATAGAGCATGCACACTCACTGGGCAGGAGAGAGAAAGACAGAGAGAGAGAGAGAGAGAGAGAGAGAGAGAGAGAGAGAGAGAGAAAGGATATGAGAAAACACTCTCAGGACTTATGGCCTCACCTCAGTCCCTTCTCCCTCCATTCTCCTCTCAGGATTTTGGGTATGCATGCACATGTACCAAGCATGCTTTTCAAACTACTAACTCCAGAACTCCCCAGTCAGCCATGTGGATCTAGTCACCTTAACCACCACACTACCGGCTAGATCTCCATCTCTGCTTTGATCCCACAGTATAATTTTTAAGTAGCTTAGATTTTCCAAAAACAAAAATCAAAATAGAAAAATAGGACAGGATACACTACCCAGACTTTACTTGTGGTACAAAATTGTGAGGTAGCTGCCTAGCTTCTTCAAACAGAGAATATAGAACAAGAAACAAGATGCAGATTACTATCTTGCATGTTAATATATGACACTATCGTAATCCTCAAGAGTAAATCAGAATCTCTCTCCAGATACCACCCTTTTTTGACTTACATTCATCCTTCCCTCCTCTCAAAGTGCCTACCATTACTCAGTCTAAAATGGACTAATGTTTTGTGATTTTTTGACACTTCTTAGGCACGAGGGAAAAGAGAGAGAGACAGAGAGAGAGAGAGAGAGAGACAGAGACAGAGAGAGAGAGAGAGAGAGAGAGGAGGAAGGCTTTAAGGTACAGAATGTAAAAAGGAAGACACTCATAACCTCTCTGACCCAGTCTCCTTGATGTGGAAGCCATTGGCAAAGGAAAGGCAGAGTCTTCTTTGTTCTCTTGCATGTGTACAACCAAAGTAACATTTCAATGCCATTTTCAAGTTTAAACCTCTACTTAGCATAGTTTAGCATACACTGTTTGGATAAACCTAACCCCAATAATGTGTACTTATCCCAGGGTCAATAACAATCTCATCTTCCAAAAATAAAAAGAGAAACATATAAAATGAGATAAATCTGTAGTCAGGGGTAGATGATGGCAAGTTATGAGTTTCACTGATCTATTGTTAGTGGGAAAGTCTATTTTTGATACAAAATTTTAATATGTCTCCCTCATCCTGCAGATACGTATGTGTCAATTTCTTGGACAACAATAAGAAAATAAAATTGATGGTGTTTCTTCAAATGAATGTTATAATGAGAACTTTATGTACTGCTTTAGTGCTATAATATTTACAGTAAATGCTAGGTTAGGTATTTTAATCTGATTCATTGTGATTCATCAGGTAGCTTCTTAAAATATACTATTATTGGAATACAAGAGTGTAAGTTATGTGAGGAAGATTTATTTTTTCAATATCTATATCTATTTCTTAAATGTATATATTCTCTTCCTAAATGTAATCTCATCTATTCCTGTTTATAGAAAAAAATTGACAAAACTAAGCTTGTTCAATAACCATGAAAGTGGAATACAGATCTTGTAGCAAGGTATCACGTCACCATCATTCCATATTTAGTTCACATCTGCAGGAAAAACAAATCTATTTATTTTATTAGAAATGGATTAGTTTTAAATTTTCCCTCATGTGGCTAAAATTGAGATAGTCAAACAAGACCAATGAGTGCAAATATGTTATATATGGCTGTTTGTGTGTGCACATCTTAAATTATATAATTATTTACATAATACATTTGACTGAATTGGGGGAAGTTGATTGAAGTCAGGCTGGTTTGTTTAGGCAGTTTTTCATGATTATGTAAAAATCAGGGAATACCTACTTAACAGGACAAAATTTCATTAATACTTAAAATATAAAAAAGGAATTATTTGGGACCAAAGGCAGGATATGCTAGAAGTATTAAGTCTTTGTCAGTGATGAAGGGAAGTCAAAACAACACAAAAGAAGTAATAGAAAGACGATCAATCAAAGGCTGGTGTTAGGAATCTGACAATAAAAATTAAGTTGAGGAAATTCAAGCTGATAAAATAATAAAACTCAAAAGACATGTTAAAAGCATTTGGGATTACTCCATTTCTCAAATTAAATGGTTGTGTTTATTATCATAAGAGAATTTTAAGACATGGAAGCTTAAAATGAATCGAAGTTTTCAGATAAGAAAGGGACCACAAAGTCCGAAATGCCAATATTTTCATATTAAGTCACTTGAAGAGAGTTTCAGAATGCAGATTGCATAACTTTTGGTTACCACTGAACGCATTCTAAAATTGAAATCCTGGAAAAGTAAAGTAGACCGTTATGGAATGTTGAACAGAACTTCCCGCTGTGTAACTATGAGGCACTGAGGGTGGAACTTAACAATTTTTAAAAATAATAATAACACGTAAATTTTGCAAAAGAAAATTCTTACTTAACTGTGACTTAATGGTTCCAGGGCCCATGAACATTTACCTCAGGCCAACCAATTTCCCTGCTGACCGGATGGACACAGCTTTGCAGACAGCAGGTGCCCATGTGGTGTGGCCAGGAGCCTTTCCTGCCTCTTGCGTCACCACTGCTCCTCAGTAGAATTTGGATGAAAACACTGAAGTACAGTTTTCCAAGTTTCATGTTTTTCCCCTCTTAAGACAAGAAACCAGGAAAGAACTATTGAATCATGTATTTAGCGAGGTTTTATTGACTCTGCTTATTCTCATGTTTGTGTTAACTACTGTTACAACTTAGCCTCATTTTATAGTCAACCTTTTGAATTCTGGACTTTTACCTGTCTGGTTCTTCATTTTCAATCCTTCAAGAATAAAGTTGACCCCTGAAGTAGGCCATTCTGATCAAAGTTTTAACTAAGTATAAATTATTCAAAGATCTCCAATGGATATAGCCTAAAGTTCAGATTCTCTAGGGTATCATATAAAACCTTGCCCTCAGTGTTCTTCAATCTAGAGACTAGCTACACTCTCTCCAATAATCTAGTTTTTCCAGCATACAGTCCCCAATATACAATGGTTCAATTTAATGATTATTCAGCTTTATAATGGTGCAAAAACATTACACTTCAAAACTGTACTTCAAGCAGGCATATAATCCTTCTGTTTTTACTTTTAGTAGGTATGTAAGAAATGAAGTGAGATATTCAGTATTTTATTATAAAAGAGGCTTTGTGTTAGATGATTTTGCCCAAGTGTAAGCTAATGGAAGTGTTCTGAGCATGGTTAATATAGGTTAGGCTATATTAAGATGTTCAGTAGGTTAGGTGTATTAAGTACATACTCAACAAGATGTTCAGTAGGTTAGGTGTATTAAGCACATATTTCAACTTACAATGGGTTTAGTAGGCAGCAAGTCTACTATGATGTCAAGGACATCTGTATTTGCAAAGTCTCCAAAGCTACAAAGCACATTGTACCTATTCTTAGCCTCAGTACTTATCATATCCATTATTTTACTCATTCCTCTCCCCTTAAGGGTAGGAACTGAGTATTATTTTTCTCTATTTCTTATTTTTGGGAGCCTGGCTTATATCTTCATATTTTCCCTGTTTAATACTGTTTACTTATTTATTTCACTGCATTTTTAGTTCTTGGAAGAGGATGGCAGTGTCCTATGTCATCTCTATATTCTCAGAGCTTAACACTATGCCAAGATTATGGAAATAGTACAGTAATTGCTGAAAATGTTGATGGGTAGATGAACACTAGACTGGCTTCAGTACTAATGTTTGTGCAATGTGGGAACTATTTGTTTGCTCGTAGTGTTTTCACACATTTATCTTCACCTAGAAATTCTATCCAGCTCAGTGTTTTATCACAGTGCCTACTGGATACTTACCACTTAAAAACATGTATTGAATACATTAATTCAATCTTCCTCCCCAGTCAAAGTCTACTTTTTTATATACTATGTCATGATTCCATCTGGAAACAATTTCTCCCTAGCTTGAGTACCTCAAATAATTATCCTTGAGAAGATTTATTTGACAACATTGTGTATCTCTTAAAATATCTAAAATTTTTAATTTGTTATTTTAAAATATATATTACATTTTGTTCCTTCAGTTAGACTAAAATGTTGAATTTTTGATCATTGTAATCAATACTTTATTTCTTTGACTCGTGCTTCATTGATGTTCAATATTGAGATTTGAATGGCATAATACAGGGGAAAAATCTATTTTGTCTCTAGTTAATGGTGACAGTGAGAGTATAGGTGAGTTGGAGTAAAACAGGCCTTCATTAAGCTGCAGAGCAATTATTAAAGGTAACATGAAGACATATGAGATACTATGATGAAATGTGTATGTAGAAAATGCTGTGTGTATAAAACAGAATTTATTAGAGAAGTTAGAAAGAAGGATGTTTTCTATATGTTGTGAATTTGGAATATTCTTCTTAATCAAGATTGCAAAGAAAAAAGATGAAGAGGAAATTCCATGAAAGTTTTTGGCATAAAGATAAGAATTTGTGGGAGAATTATAGAAAGACCAGGGAGACTAATTCAGCCTGATGAGTGAAGTCACATTGCAAGTTAACAAAATACGAATTCTGATAGACAAAAAGAAGCATTCAACAGAAGGATCTTAAATTTTTTCTAGGGGTTGAAAGAATCCTTTTTACTTTATAATAATCATTTCTTCTATTCCAGTGGCTAAAATATTGCTGGAATCCTGGTGGCTCTGGAACCTTCTTCAAAGCTGCTACACACTTAACTCCTGTATTAGTACTTAAATCAGAATCTTGGCATGGATAATGAGACTTGATGAAGCCAAATGAAAAATGATGAAGCAAATAAAGCTAGTCCTTTCAAACATTGCCCATCATCTTGCAAATAGCTCCATAGAGTCTGGGTTCTGAAGCCCACCTGGTCATTGGAAGGTAAGAGAGAAGCTAAGAGTTTTCACCCATATTCAATGGATCTTATAAATTTGCTTCATTAAATGAATCTATTCTAGGGATATTCTTATTTTTCCTCAATTCTTTGAGATACACCAAAAATATAATGAATAATGTGTCCCCAGAGTAAACAGGAAAATATGTTCCATTGGATCCTGATAAGAATCCAATAAGGAAAAGATTTTACAATTAAACTATAACTGCTTTGCTTCGTTTTATTAGACTTTTGAACAACTACCAGGAATTAATGACCACAATGCAACTCCTATTTCAGGCACATTCTGGTTTTCATGCAGTAAATACAGTGCTTGAAGATGTTCGCCTCTCTCCCTACTTGTGGAAGGAAAGATAAATCTTTGCCAAATAACTTTGGTTTGGGGGACACCATCCCAGTCCACGCCTGCTTGAGTAGCTATTTATGTGAGATGGAAAATGGACACTTAACAATCTCTTTTTAGTGACTCCGTTTATGGACTGTGAATATTTAGTAAAGGTTCAAAAACAAATTTCAGAGCTGGAAAGAATTTAGGCTGACAATGTGTGTATATATAGTAATACAAAGGACCCACATAAAACAACCACTTGTAGTTTGCAAATGTCAGTCAAGTCTTTGGAATATGTAAGGCAGGGGGAAATCGTGTCAACTGTTCTATGACAAAGTGCTGACATTCTGACTTTTTGAATTAAACTCCAGAAAAGCAGTCAGGAATTTCTTTCTGTTTCCCAGATGTGAAGTTCCTGGTTGAAAACAATAAATAAACAAAACATAAAAAAAAATCAGATAAGCTATTAAGATCTATGCGATTTTTTAAAACAAGTGTATTTTACCAAAAGTGTTTAACCTTGAAAGACAGAATTAAACAAAACCTATAGTACATTTATCCCAGAAAACTTCGCTGAACCAGAAGAGAACTGTCAAGTTGAAAACACTTTCCTGTAGAAAGGATGATCACAAACAGAGCTTTCCTTTCATGAGATCACTTTTTTCAAATAAAGTCTCAGTTCATACAATGAATATTATCTCCCCAGCACATTTCATCTTGCCAAAGAGATTTTTGCCTGAAAAAGACCTTTAAAAAGTTTTACTCTGGAAAGAGAGAAATAGAAACAGTAAGAGGAAAAGTGAAACATCAGCCCCAGGAGGGATGACCATGCCACAATCTCTTCTCCTCCTTTCTCCTCCTGGAATCTTGGACAGGTGCACACACATCCATGCTGAGATTTTTTTTAACCACTGGGTCTGGGACTCAAACTGCAGTCAGCCATGTGGGAATCCAGCAATGTAATTGCTATGTCAATTGCTGCTCTCCCTTACCATTTTTAATTAATTATATGCTTGCTTTTAAAAACGAACTATTTTAATCCGTATAGATATAGATTGAATTCACCTATCCTATTCCCAGTTAAATTGTTCTCCTCCCTTGAGAGCATATTCATCATCATGAATTTGATATGTAACTTTTCTATGCCTCTAAATTATTTTTGCACAATACTTATGTGCTTATGAATGTCATATTATTATTAACATCATACAACATGTTTCCTGCCACATTGTCCTACTCAAATTATATTTTTAAAATCTAGTTTATGCCATTTAATAGCTGGGCAGCATTGTACCATAAGAATATAATATATGTTATATATTCATTTTCTTCTGAGGGAGTTTAAGTTATTTCCATTTTCCTCTTTACAGATTGCACTGCAAACATCTTTGCATATATACTCTGAAAGCAAAACGGATTATTTTCTGAGCACTTTTCTACTTCATCTTATTTAGCCCTCAAGTAAAGCCTAGGAGAACAGTTGCTTTGCTGGTATTTTAATATTTAGTATATCAAAAACTTAAGATACATTACCAAGCTCATGTGACTAAGAGGAGACCTGAGATTAAATTTGCAACTCTTGTTCATTGAAATCATGTTTATTTAGTTGTTCACATGCTTATTTTCTGTCACATGGATCAGAAATATAAATCACATGAGGACAAGAGACTGATATCTGCCATAAACTCTGATTTTCCTGAAACTGGCATAGAGAAGGCCAATAAGTACTTACTAAATGAATGAGAGAATGAATGAACAAATGAATGGATGACTAAACACAATAGTTCTCATGTATCTGCAGAGCCCAGAATAGTGAACTAACTATAAACCTAGTCTGAGGCCCTTGCACGAATTAGTTATAATTCTAGGTAATCTATGTTCAAAAGAGCCCAGGAGGACTGCCCTGGGTTTGGCACCTTGTCAGCTGTCTGCGTTTGCTCGGACTGGGAATTTGGGGACTTGTGTACTGGGTGAGCAATCTTGGATCATCTGAGATGACATACAGAGGGTTTGCGGTTCTGAAGCAGAAAACTGGAAAGTCCAAGTCAGTAAAGTTCAGCAGCTTAGTATACTTTTGCTCATTTTATAAACTTTGGGGAAAAAACAAGTCTTCAAAGTTACAACCCCAAGTTTTGTGAAACATCACACTCTTTTTTTTTTTTTTTTTTTCAATCTTTACCAATTTATTTTATGCAAAACAGTAGCAATATAGAATATGGGAATTATCTTCTGCTGCCACACACGCAACTTGTGAACATTCCAAGCCAATGTATACAGTTTGGAGAGGAAGGCTCTTAAAAATCTAAATGATATGACTTGCTGGTGCTTTAAACCATGAGAATAGTTCTGATCCTGGTAAAAAGACAGTTCGGCAATCCACTTCTATAGGGTTGTTTGAAAAATTTTTCCATTCCTTTATTTTCTGCTGTAGACATCAAGAAACACATTAGGAAAACACCAACACTCAGGACTGTTTTCAGCATTGAATTCAAGTCATGTATTTTATTCTACAGTATTGTTTTTCTGAAATTAATTAAGTAACCCTAATTTATTGGGAATGATTAATTCTATTCATTAAATTTTCTATTGGCTAAAGTGTACCAAGAAAGCCTCTTTTGCCTTATTATCCTTGTTCTAGCCATTTTCTAAGATGCATTAACATACTTTATTGTCTTAGTTCATTTAGTTTAGCTAGCAGCCCAACACCTTCCTTTAGAGAAGTGGAGTCTTTATAAACCGTCTTACATCCAGTCCTATAACCATCTAACTTGCAATATGTCCTTGTAAGGTTGTACCAAACCCATATAAATCACAAGACATATGTCAGTATTGGTTTTTCAATGTATACATCTTTTCTATCAATCTATTCGGGTTCATTCTTCTCTTGCCCAGATACATGGTCAAGATAGTAATATAGAGTCTCAGTTATTTAATTATGCTAGATTTCTCTTTTACTAGGTGGAGCATAAAATGAGGCAATATAAAATAT
The DNA here is from genome assembly GCA_026018925.1 of Tupaia tana. Classification (NCBI taxonomy): domain Eukaryota; kingdom Metazoa; phylum Chordata; class Mammalia; order Scandentia; family Tupaiidae; genus Tupaia; species Tupaia tana. Next base: position 195,768,217 of record JAKSZU010000006.1, on the reverse strand, counting down.
TTTTAAAAATCACAAACATTCACATTTTGGACTTCATAGAAATAATGCTTTATTAACAGGTTTTTGTTTTCTTTTCTTTCTTTCTTTTTTTTTTTTTCTTTTCTTTCACTTTTAATTTGCCAGAGGGTATGTGTACTCACTGGAGAGAGATACAGAGTGGGAAAGTGAGAAAGTACCCCATCAGGGGGAACGCTTGCATGTCAACTCCCTCTTCTTCATATCTTCTTTCTTTTAGTATTTTAGGCATATGCACATGTGCCCAGCATTTTTTAAGTTGCCTAGTCTGGGACTCAAATCATGTGATGGGCCATGTGGGATCAGCTGTCTTTTTTTTGTGGAGAGACTTTTGCTATAGGACACATGTACTCATCAGAGAGACAAGAGACAGAAAGTGAGAAATCATGCCCCAGGGGGGATGGCCATATTGCAATCCCTTCTCCTCCATTCTCCTCTAAAGATTTTAGGCCTGCATGCACATGAAACCAGCTTGAGTTTCAAGCCTCTGGGACCAGGACTCGAACAGAAGTTAGTCCTGTGGGAGTTCAGTGGTGCAACAATTATGCCATCTGCTGGTCCCAGGATCAGTGATCTTAACTGCCAGGCAATAGCCTGGCCCTAGAAACCATTTTTAAATTCCATCTACATAAAAAACAAAAACAAAAACTTCCTATAAAAGCAGAAATGGTAACTGTAATACATGCTGATTTTCTTTTAATAGCTTCTAATATTTTTCTTTCTTTTTTTTTTTTTTTTTTGGAGAGGTGCTATAGGGTTTGTGTGCGCGCCAGAAAGAGAGAGGCAGAGAGACAGAGACAAAAAGTGAGAAATCCTCCCCCCAGGGGGGATGGCCATGCCACAATCCCTTCTCTTCCATTCTCCTCTTGGGATCTTAGGCATGAATGCACATGCGCACGGTGTGAGTTTAAACCACTAGGTTTAGGACTCGAACTGCTGTTGACTACGTGGGAGTCCAGCGACATAGCCATTATGCCAACTGCTGGTCCCTAGCTTCTAGCTTCTAATTGCCAGAATAGTGTGGGTGGGTGTTTTAAAGTGGCAAATATGTTTTAATCTGTACTTGCTTACCCCCAAAATATGTGATACTTTATTACTTCTACATTATAAATAATAATGGTATATAAAATAAAAAATGAGCTCTTTTTGCTTTTTTAAACATTTTTTTAAAAATATTTATTGTGTTTATTATTATTGTTGTTGCTATTATTAATAATTCATCAGAAAGAAACAAAGAGAGGGAGGGAGAGTGAGAAAGCAAGCCACCAGGTTCAGAATTGAACCACTATCAGCCACATGGGAGTCCAGTGCCACAACCACTACACCACCTGCTGGCCCCATATTTCTTAAATTTTTTACATGGAAATTTTCAAACATGGGTAAAAGTAGAGAATATCGTAAGGAACCCCATGAAACCATCCTCTGGGACCAACATGCAGTAAATCTTGTTTTATCTGTATTTGCTCACACATTGGGTCATAGGAGAAGTCATGACAAGCAAAAATGCATCATGACTTTCCCGACAACCCAATACGTCATTTCTAGTATAAAAATTAAATGGTAGAAAACCTACCGAATGGAAAGCAGATAATCTGGGTCGAAGTCTTTGCTCTACCCTGGAAAGGTTTTGGTTTCCCTGAATTCACTTGACCTACAACAATGGTCTATATGACCGAATATTTTTAAACTCTGCAAAATCTTGTTTTACACAGTAAGTTGTAGCTGTTTATTTTGGGTCAGTGTAGTCCACTGAACACACTGCATCTTCAGTGACCTTTCTCTTTCTAAATAGACACTTGGATATAATCTACACCACAAGGGCAAAATTATACCCATCTTAAGAAAGAAAAAAAGAATTTAAAATGGAATGTTTCTTTCAACCACAGTAGTCAGTCATTACAATAGCATCGACACTGTAAAAATGCTGATGCACCAAAAAAAGGCACAGAAGGCATAGATTAGATTTAAATGGGTTATATATATTCAATTTTATATAAATATTAAATTAAAACAAAACTGACATTGTCATAAATATATGTTAAGAAGAAAACATTCTGAAATTGAGGGATGGCATCTCCAAAGCAGATGAAAATTATAAAAATACACGGTTCCATCTCAGGAGTAGGACAAAATTTTCTGAAATTTATTTTAGCGTGATGAGGTTTCCATTAATATAACAATTAAAATTAATTACACATGCAAAATCCATGCAAAGATTAAGTCAGTGAAATAGAATGGTCCCTCAACCCAAGTTGCCCTCATTTGCTAGTCATTAACTATTAGTTTGTCTTGTTCGTTACAGTATGCCCAGCTCCCGGCAGAACAGCACACACACAAAAATCTCAGTGTACAAACGAATTTTAGATTCATATGTTATGAACATGCAAGTCTGAATCATGCCCTATTTGTGTGTCTAATTGGTTTATACTTACTGGTATGATTAATTTTTTTTGTGGGGAGGGAGGTTTTTGCTATAGGGCACGTGCACTCGCCAGAAAGACAGAGAGAGACAGAAAGATAGAAAACAAGAAATCACCCCGCAGGGGAGATGGCCACGCCACAATCCCTTCTCCTCTATTCTCCTCTCGGGATCTTAGGCACGCACACACATGCTCCCGGCGTGAGTTTAAACACCAGGTCCGGGACTCAAATCACGGGTGACTACATGGGAGTGCAGCGACACAGCCATTATGCTAACTGCTGGTCCCGACTTATTGGTATGATTTTGACTTATGTTCAAATAAAATTTTGGTGCTGATTAGATTGTATTTATCTCTATCTCTTCATCTACATGTCGATAAAGGCTTACATGTATTTATGCATAGTTTTCAGGAAATTATGTAAATTAAAAATAATGGAGGCCCAACTGCGGTGGCACCGGCATGAGGGGGGCTGCTGTGCAATGCTGGAGGCTGTATGAGAAGTCTCTCAGTTCACATCCCAGGTCTGCCTCCATGGACTTGGGATACCCATGGGTACACTGTGATCCTGGTTGGCTGCAATGCCGGGAGAGGATCACAGCAGAAAGACACTGGCAAGGATGCCTGTCTCAATCTCTCTCAATCTCTCTCGCAGGAAATTAATAAACTTTAAAAAAATGAAAACCTCTAAGGAAGAGGACAAAGATGCCTGTGGACAAATTCTGTATATAAAAACTACAAAAAGGAGCACAGTAGGTGGCATAGTGGTTAAGTGCTGGACTCCTACATGGGCAACCATGGTTTGAATCCTGGACCTGGCAGCTTGCTTGCCCTCTTTCCCTCTCTCTCCCCCTCTCTCTCTGTCTCTATCTGGTCAAATTAAAATAATAATGATGATGATGAATACAATTTAAAAAAAACTACAGAGCGATATTAGCAAACTGAAGAGACGGGCTGTGTTACAAGGTTAACCTGATCAAGGGTAAATATGAGACCTTCACTGATAGGCAACAGAACTCACAGATACAAAATAGCCACAACCCATCCTTCTGACCTTCAGGAATAAAAACGTGACCCAATTCAGGTCAATGTGACAGGAGGAGACATTTTCTGAGGGCTCCTGAGAAAGAGAATTCTTATTCTCCAAAGAGAGCTCCTCGAAAAATGTTTTCTCTTTCTGCTTACCATAAATGAAAAGCCAGGCCAGCTTGTGGCATGAGGAATAGGGCAGGCACATTCCGCATGACTGACCTCAAGTATGAGTCCTGGTTCTGGTGACTTGAGAAACATGTTGGGCATGTGTGCCTGCATTCCTGAAATCCCCAAAAGAGAGAGAAATGAAGGAGCAAGAATTATGGCATGGCCATTCCCCATCCTCACTCTCTTTCTCTTTCTTCCTCTTCAGTGACTGCACAGGACCTCTGGCAAAAAGAAAAAAAAACAAAAAACAAAAACAGCCTTGTAACCTGTAGCAGATGGTGGTAGCCATTCTATAACTCCAAGCAAAAATGTCCTTAGGTTGAAACATCAGAGATAAAGATACTAAGGAGACTTGGAAAGGAACTGAGGCTTTTGTGATGTCATGAAGACATTGGGTCACATCTTAACTAAAGCCTGACCTTTCTCTGGTCTTCAGGGACTTACCTCATTAATTCTCCTGTTATATAAGCTTGAGATTGAGTCAAGTTTTCTGTTTTTTGTTTTATTTGAATGAGTAATTGATGATTGATTTTGAGATAGATAAAAGATAAAAGATAAGCATCCTCAAAGGGGTTTCATCAAACAAACCTCCTCACAGCCTTCCTAGACAGCCAGTATTACAGACACATGTTTTCCTCATTATGTTTTAGGTCAGCTTGGAATCTGAACCCACAGCCAGCCATGTAGCTTCCAGCAGTGCAGGTGAATGTGTTACCACCTGCACCACCAAGGCCGGGCCATGTTAATAATAAATAGGAGAAACTTTCGTAGGGAAGTAGTATACAGGAACTTTCTCTATGTTCGACATGATTATTTTGTAACCTAAAGTTGCTCTAATAAAGGAAATCTATTAAAGATTTTTAAAAATATGTTTAGAGATCAGTTTTTGTCTTTGGCAATGTAAGTCCGTGATAAATGAATTTTAAAACTAGTATAATAAATAACATGTTTCAGAATTCAGAAGGCATTAAGGTTCTCTATATGTGTCTTCATTTATTTTAGACACCCAAGCCCATAAAGTTTAGTGACTGTCCCCATGGTCACAAATGTGCAAATAGGGGAATTTGAATTTGAAATCTGTCTCATAGTTCATAATATCCTTCACTGCACCAATTGACGGATCCAGTGGTATGAAGAGTCAATGATGGGACCAGTAAGAGGCATAATGGTTACGATGCTGGGCCCCCACATGGCCAATCGCGGTATGAGTCCCGGTCAAACTCACCCTGAGTGTGTGTGCATGCATGCCCAAAATCCCGAGAGGAGAATGGAGAAGGGACTGTGATGTGATCATTCCCCCTGGGGAGTGATTTATTGCTCTCTGTCTCTCTCTCTCTGTCTCTCTGGCAAGCACACATGACCTATAGCAAAATCATTCTCTGAAAAAAAAAAAAAGAAGGCAATGATGCTGACCTACCTAGTCTGAGATTTTTTTTGAACTGTGGTGAGAATGTCGACCAAAATGCTTTTGGTCTTCCCAGTAATTGTTTTGAGAACACACACAGAAACACATGTACATGAATACACATGTGTATACATCCCGTATCCACAGACACACATATGCGAACTCTGAGGATTATTTGATGTATTTCACAGAAAGCAATAAAGAGCCTTAGTGCAAGATAGAATCTGCTCATTTTGTAGATTTATTGAACAATATTTCTTCCAGCTTTTGGACTGCTAATTCGGAGAGAAGGGGAGTGGTAGTTACTGAACAATTCCTAACTTATCTAAATCCCTTTCTTTTAAAATCTAGCATCTGTATACATTTCTGAAATTGACAGATCCTGTATCTGGACATGACAAATTTCAGCTGGAAAAATATGTTGTGAAAAATATTTCAGATGTCACATCACAATCGGGGCCTCTGCTAAATCTGAAAGCACAGCTGGACCATATTATTACATAGCTATTTTATTTGCATTCCTGAACCCTAAGGAGTAAGTGGATTTCCACCTGGTATATTATATCATTTTTCTTCTGTGATGAGAATAAAACAAAAATGTTATAGTAACAGCACAACATCATTTACTGTTCTCAATCACATTATTTGAAGCAATATTATTTTTTGCTAACTTAACAGAAACCATAAAGCCAACTGTATCTCAAAATTAAAAAAAAAGAATTAATATGCTTACCATAGTAAAATAACTTTACCCAGAGTTAAAAATGAAAGAAAGAAAAACACTTAAATGTGCTTTATTTAATATACTTTAAAAAGAACATGTCCTTTAAAGTCTCTGTCATCTCCTCAATATTATGTGACTTCTTCAAAGTTTTAAAGCTAATCAATAATGTATAACTCATGATCCAAAACCTGGGTCTTCTTTGATTAGAGAATAGTAGGTTTATATTAACAGAAAAAAAAAGAATTTTTAATTCTTATGTATGATAAAGTGAGGATGGGGGGGAAGACAGAGAGAGAAAAAAAATGAGCTTCCCAAATAAGTACAGAAATTCTCTTATCTGTTATGTGACTTTTATCTCTGCAGCAGGGCAAGTACTAATACCATAGTGTCATCAATGAAAGCATGGCTACTTGATGAGGCTGTGATCTCTGAGCCAATGGGTGGTAAAGTCAAAAATTGACCTCAACTTTCTGCTTCAAATTATACTTAGCTTCTTCTAAAGCAATAGATAAAAGATGTTGTAGAAATGTGTTTTCTGTTTAATTCTATATCCCGCAAATATCTTATTCCCTCTGAAATATTTTGGGAGATGAAATCATTTAAAATGTCATGAAATGCCCCATGAAAGGGGATTCTAAAGAAAATGTTTTGCTATGGACGGCAACTATTGACAAGTGTCTTTTATTTAATAGATTCATCCTCTTTTACTCAGAGTTAAGAATGTACAAAAAAGAGATTAAATACTACACGTATCTTCAAAAGTATGCTTTGGGAGAGAGTGTAGAGAGGAAAATGGTCTGACCTCTGGTCTCGGAATTGCTGGTATTGGAAATGACCTAACATCAATAGAATCCTTCAAGTAGGCCTACCCCTGCCTGCATGTCAGACACCTTTGGCGATTATTTTCCATGGCCAGCTGAGGCTGAGAAGGCTGTCAGTATGTGGAAGTTGTGTGGGCTTGTCCTGTGAGGACTCCTGATTTCTTCTCCTTTTTTTATTAGTTGCTGGAGGAATTGTACACACACAAGCACTCCTCATCAACCACAGTCCTTTTCCTTCATTTCTCCTTCCCATCAGGATTTCGGGCTACATGCACATATACCCAGTGTGTTTTTTCAGGCCACCAGGGCCAGGGTTTCAACTATGGTCAGGCATATGGAACCTTGCTCCTAAAGCACTGCACTTGTTCAGTGTGCTATGGGACTTGCCCACCCCTGATTTCAAATAAGAATTTTGTATGCCTGAGAGAGGGCCCTGACATCCAAAGCAATGGGGCTAGTGAGGCCACATTATTATCTTCAACAGGACAGAGCAGGTGCTCACTAGACAAGCAGGCCCCAATTGTCACAATTCATGCAGAGGAGGGCAACCTTAGGAGAAAACTGTTAAAGTCACCATCGTGCTGGCCATTCATTTTTTTTGCCTCCAGATCATTATATACTCACTATTGTCCTGCCCTGTGCCCCAGAGATTTGACTTCTATGGACATTTTTATGATGATTTCTTGGTCTGTAGCATCCATTGGCTCTAACAAATGGGATGCATGTAGAGTTCACAGGGAAGAGGGAGAATTTACCAGAACAGGAGTAAGTTGCATTAATAACTTGAGTGTACCCAGTCCCTAGCACAGCTCCTGGCAGCTGGAAAATCACATGTGTTTTTGGATAAGAGATTGAGGACGTAATCATATTTATTTGATTCTATAACTCATACTTTGCTTAATCATATTTTTCCATTTTTGTCTGTATGTGTGGTAGAGTGTGGGCATGCATGTCAAAAGGAAAGAGAAAGAGAAAGCACGCCCAGCCTCCCAACAAGGCCCTGTCCACTACAACCCTCCTTCCTTCAATTCTACATCCCGTCAGGGTTCTGATCACCCACATGGCTACAGAAACTACATTCTTCTTATTGGTCCTAGGACATTTTCAGTGTCCCCTCTGTCAAGGCCACAGCTTTCCCAGAATTCTGCATTCTGATTAAGGTCATTCCTTTTCTTTTCCCTGAAGGGAGAGTCATGTTTTGCTACTGTTGTTGGTTCCTGGAAGAGCAGTCATTTCCTCTTGGTTTTGCTCTTTCTTTCTCTCTCTTTCTTGTTTCTTTTGATTTTGTCATAGGGCACATGTGCTTATTGGAAAGAAAAAGAGAGAGAGGGAAAGTAGAAAAGCATCCCCGGGGGTGGGGAGGGGGTGGGGATGGCTACCCCTCAATCCCTTCTCCTCCATTGTTGTCTTGGGGTTTTAGGCACCATGTTTTTCAAGTCTCCGGGGCCAGGACTCAGAATGCACCATCAGCCATGTGGAATCCGGCCACTTTAACCATTCAGACACTGGCTGATTCTTTATGGCCTAATACCCTTTTGTATAAATCCTCTTTATTAACATCTTTTTATTCAATATTTTGACTACGCTGTTTCTGCTCAACAAATTCAAGTAATAATAAGAGTCAATAAGCATGACTGCATGCCAAGTATTATGGTAAGAAATTAAAATGACTGTGTTCACAAAATCTTAAGTATCTGAGACTGCTATACATTATTTACAGGTCATTATTCTGAGTCTTAGAGAAGTCAAATGACCCACCCAACATCAGGTCATAGATCTCACAGATGTACTAAGAGGCAAATTCAAATTTTCTGACTCAGAGCCTAGCTTTCATATTATTGCATGAACTTATGTCAAAAGTCATAACTTTCCTGAGCAAATATCAAAGAAACCTAAGTAGAAATGTGCTTAGAAAATTCTATAGTTGGGAAAAATCAAGCCAGCACTGGCTTTTCAACCAAATTATTTTTCCAAAAGAGTACAATTTCCACATTATACTTGAATATTACTGCATAAGATGATACAGCAGGTATTCATACTCCTTAAATAACAGGGTGTATTTTTGCATGTGGCAATTCTGGTTTTAACATTAGCTACGTGGTAGTGCAATGTCTATATAAACCTGACCAACAACAAAAGACTGAATGATACAGCATCTGTCACTGCTTTTTCTCAAAAACGCCAATGGCTGTACAGACTAATCCCTTAGAGGCAAGCTGATCTCATCCTGTGTTTGATGTTCTGAGAAATATCTCCTGAAAATTTATCACCAGCTGTAGCAGAGAAAATGTGTCACTAGTTAGTAAGTGCTAGTAGTTAACTATAGCTCTTCCAGAAAAGCCTAGTAATACTGGAGAGTATCTTGCCTATATTTACTATTATTATCTTTTAAAATTTGCTATAGGGTTCTTGTGCTTGCTGGAGAGAGACAGGGAGGGGACAAATGAGAAATCACCCTCCAGGGATGAGGGTCATGCTGCAATCCCTTCCCTATTATTCTCCTCAGAATTTGGGGCATGCAAGCACACACTCAACCTGGCATGTCTTCGCAAGACACTGGATCTGGGACTTGAACTGCATAGTCAAACATATGGGATCCAGGTGCCTTAACCACCATGCCACTAGCTGGCTCATCTTGCAAAAACCAAACCAAAACAAAAAAACCCCACACACAAATTAAAATTTTAGCTTTGCTATTTATTGTTATAGCAGTACAATACAATATATAATAATTGAATAATATCTATTAGATTTATGCCAAAATATATTACCATTCTAAGCTAATTTTCTATTCCAGAAACTGCCTCTTCAATTAACAATGTGAGATATCCAAGTATTAGAAAAGCAAGGGTTCAAATCTGGGTGAAACTCTGTGGTAGGCAGAAGAATGGTCTCCCCCAAAATGTCCATGACGCGGGCCAACAGTGTAGCAGTTACGTGCTTAACTCCCACATTGCCAGCTGTGGTTCAAGTCCCTGATCCTGAAAGGAGAGTGGAGGAGAAGGCATTGTGGCATGGCCATCCTCCCTGAGGGGCGGAGGTAGGGGGGATTTCTCACTTTCCCTCTTCTGTCTGCCTCTCTCTGGTGAGAGCATGTACCCTTAGGCAAAAACCTCTCAAAAAAAATTATAATAATAAAATGTCCATGTCCCAATTCCAGACTGTTCAAGCTGGAAAAACAAAGAAAATGGATTCTACCTTAGAGTCTCCTGAAAGGAATATAGTCCTGACTCTACCGTACCGAATTTGTGTTGTTTCAAGTCACTAAATTTATGGGAATCTGTTATAGCGACAATAGAAAACTAATACAGACTGCAAAGACAAACTCTTTCCTACCACCACACGGTTGCCTTGTACTAGAATGGACAAGGGTGGAATAAAAGCTGAGATCTAAGAGCTGGGATAAGTGACAGGAATCCCATATGAGCTGAATTGGCAGGCATGTGCATTATTTGCCATTGACATGCTTTGATAAGTACACTATGGGAAGCTTTGGAGAAAGTAGTATCAAAGACTGAACCCTCTCACCTCAGTGAAATGCTCACTTTGGGAAAAATTGAATAAAATGCCAAAGAAAGAGCATTTCTTTAACTTTTGTTCATGAACACTGTGCTTCGTAGGCAGTTTTAAACCACACTGTCATTCTGTGGCTCTGTCAGTAAAAACTGGTTACAAAAATACAGATTACTCCCAAGCAAAAGAGCTCCAAAACAAGGTATCATGTCCATTTAACGCTACCTTTTAATCTAACACTAAACCAAAACATTTTGTGAAAAAAAAAAAAAAAATCGAACATTAAGACTCACTTGTTCTATTTTAGAAACTAGTTAAAGTGGCTATTAGTAGTTTAGGTTAACGATGGCCTTTGGGACTTTTGAAATGGAGCTGCCTCATTCCACTCCGTTTATTATAGTAGAAATCAAACCTTTTACTTGGGATCTTTCTGGGAACGGACTCAGTGCCAATCAAAGGACATGAGTGCCACAGACTTGGGTTGAGACATTCAGAGACTGTAAATAATATTGATCACCCTTTGGCCTCTATATGGTAATTTATGCAATATATATTCAAATTATTCTTTGCAACTTTTTTGATTACTTCTTAAAAACCAGTTTATGAAGAGCCTGCAGGTGGCGTGAGGTTAAAGGTACTGGAATCTCACATGGCCAGCCACAGTTCGAGTCCCAGACCTGCGAGCTTGCTATCTCTCTCTCACATCAAAATTGAAAAATAATGATAATAAATAATTACTAAAAAAAAACACAAAAAACAAAAAAAACAGTTTATGGAAGATGTCATTCTATGCTTTGCTACAATATTCTGGATCCTCAGAACATATTTGTTTGTTCACTCACACATTTCTGACCACTTTCGTCTCTTTTCAGTGCCTGGAGGTTAGAATTTAGAAAGAATGTAAAAGGACTTGTGAACTCTAAGGTCATTACCATGACTCTCAGTTACAATGTGGAGCTCTCAGATGGAGGTTTAAGAGGGTTTTGGGGACCAGCAGTTGGCATAATGGCTATGTCGTTGGACTCCCATGTAGTTGACCGCCGTTCGAGTCCTGGACCCAGTGGCTTAAACTCACGCCGGGCACATGTGCGTATGTGCCCAAGATCCCGAGGAGAATGGAGGAGAAGGGATTAAACATGGCCATCCCCCCTGGGGGTGATTTCTCGCTTTCTGTCTCTCTGCCTCTGTCTTTCTGGCAAGAGCAAAAATATCTCAAAAAAAAAAAAAAAAAAAAAAAGAATCTGTTTTTTTTTTCCCTCCTACCAACCCTCATAGAGAAGCCACATGCAAATGCAAAATACATCTGCAACACACTCTTCTACGAAATATGAATCCTCTGAAGTGAGTGAGTGTATGTACTCAGTAATAAATATTTTCTTATGTATTCATTCACCAAGTTGCTTTCAGAATTTTGAGTCATCGTCCAGGAAAAAACACATTCAGTGCAAATAAAGGTGGTATTAATAAACAGAAGATGTTGTTTTCATAAAATCACAGCAATTTCTGAAGAACTGATATTTCAATATAGCTTCCTGGCTCCAGGAAAGTCCCACTCTTGTCAGACTCATGGGGATTTCAAGGTTTTTTAACATGGGTCTTGTGTTTTAAAATATTTAATTTATAAATTTTGGTCTATGTAAATGATATGTTTGTACAGGTAAAGTGCTTTTCCTCTTAAAATCACCGACTCTATTAGCTGCAAACTCTCTACCTTTTATTGTCCATTGTAAGAGAACACAACTCTCCAGCTCCATTCTGGAAGCTTTTACCAATAACTGTCGTGCTGTTGTTTAATTTCCAGAGAGTGTATGCACTCACTACAGAAAGAGAACATGTGCATTGACTACAGAGAGCATGCAAGCACCTCCCAATGGGGTGTGGTCACACCACAATCCATTTTCCGTCATTCCATCAGGCTTTTGGGATATGCATGCACATGTGCCTAGAATCTTTTTCAGCCACTGGGACAGGGGCTCAAATTTTGGCGGATCATATGGGATCTAATCCCGTCACCACTGTGCTATGGTAAGGCGGGAGACAGGGATATGAAACATACAGATGGGGGTAAAGGCCCCAGATAGAGACATGATAAGCTTTACCCAGGATGAAATCACAATGGCTAAGTTGCAACAAAGAGCTGGTCACATTAGGGTTCAACACAACTATAACTAAGGGCAACAGTTTCTATCTGCTAATTACATCCTAACAAAAAGTACAAATTGATATGGTTTGCTGACCCAACAAAGTAAGGGGTAATAAATCACTCAGATTACCATGTACCTATTTTTTGAAGCCCACTTCCTTATCAGAGAGCCAGCCCATTGCTCAGATTGCTAGATAGACACCCCTGGTTTCTCCTCTTCAGCAATCATTTGGGACCCTTCCCTGCTTGGGATGCTTTCCTCTCCTTCAATAAATATCCTTTGCTATCCCCTCCTGTTGTCTGAGCTTCTAATTCTTTGTGATATCAGGACACAAACTCAGCAACCTATACATCCTGCAACAATGGGAGCAATCCACAGATTGTTTTTAAAAACTAATCTAAATAAATGAAGGATACTGAAAGCCATTTTTCTTAGAATATAATTTGACAGTAATTGTGAGATAACACCCCCAATCTTTATCTAGATTTATCTGAACTCTCAACTCTTTTCTTTTTTTTTCTTTTTTTTTTTTTTTTTTTTTTTTTTTTTTTGTCCACGGAACCATAAATTGCCTTTATGAACAAAAGTATCACTTTCAGTACTGGTCAAGGCTTTGTGAAGGGAGCTTTGGTGGGAAATCAAAAGGTGTCCATGTTAGGTGGATGGATTAGAGAAAGAACCACTCTTGAACAGATAAGGAGGGAATAAAGGCTGAATTTAAGGCTTCACTCCTCCCTCAGTGATGTTTTCTGAGCCAGAATCATGCATAAAGTAGATTCCTCAATAACAAATCTCTTTGCTTTCACTTTTTAAAAGTACTTGCACTATTCTTTTTCATGCAAATAGGAGTTGTTTCATGTTAACCTATAGCCCATTGAAATGCTAAACATAAAATGATTATGCAAATGAGAAAGAACAAAAGCACACCACAGTAATTACTTAGAGGAAGTGTCTAGTGGTCTTTAATGAACCATAGGAGCTATGAAATAACACTAACAATCAATTAATTCTGTAGTGTGCTTTAACATTTATAAAGAACAGTCTCTGTTTCACTGGATCAATCTTAACTGTGAGAAGGAGTCATTGTTTCCTCATTTTTCTGATGTGGACTTTAAGGCACAAAGTATGCATACTTGTGATATATATACACAGTGTAGACATGTATTGAAATATCTGGGTGTATCCAATAAATATGTACAACCATAATGCATCAATTAAAACAAATTATGGGGCCAGCAGGTGGCATAGTGGTTAAGTAGCTGGACTCCAATGTGGCCAACTATGGTCCCAATCCCAGACCTGGAGGCTTACTCTTTCACTTTCCCTCTCCCTCTCTCTGGTGAGCATACTTGCCCTATAGCAGATTAAAATAATAATAATAATAATGATAAAGTTAAATAACTCTTTAAAAATTTTTAAATACTCCATAATAAAAATGTGTTAATAAATGAAAGAAAGAACTGACGTAATAAAAAGGTCTAGTTATAGGTCAAATTCAGACATCGTGAACAAGCAGATTGTGGAATATGTTCTTATTGCTGTGTTTTGTTTAAACTTTAGGGTATCCCACAAGAAATTTAGGAAAATAATTAAAATTGATCAGCTTTATATAAAATTCCAGATGTTTCACATTTGATAATCTAAAATGGCACCAGATCATTGGAAGTGAATAGTAGTGACCCTCTTACAAAATGTGTATTCCTTTCAGGTAGCCACAATCTCTACAACTAACTCAACATAGACAAATACATTTATATCAATAGGCGTCAAACATGAAGGGGGCCCACCAGGCCCCTTCTCTCTCCTTTTCTAGGAGATAACATTTTCTTTGGTTCACTCCCTCAATATACATATGTGTACTGAGTGCATTTTTTTGAACCCGGCACAGCAAGGAACAGGATAAAGTTCCTGTCCTCATAGAGATTGTATCCTACAGCATGGAGATTTTGTTGAAGCACATGGATTCCTTTGTCATGTTCCTTTGTGAAGGCCTCATGCACATCATTTTGAAACTTATTCACTCCTCATTCATCTAACAAATTATGGTGTTTGGGACTCTGCTGACAAATTATGATACTTCCGGTGCTGTGTATGGCAAGCACATTGCATATCTTATCCTAAAGTGAAAGCCCCACAGTAACTCTCTGAAGTAGGGTTATTTCTTTCTTTTTTTGGAGAGGTTTTTGCTATAGGGTGTGTGCGCTCGCCAGACAGAGAGAGAGAGACAGAGAGACAGAAAGCGAGAAATCACCCCCCAGGGGGGATGGCCACACCGCAATCCCTTCTCCTCCATTCTCTTCTTGGGATCCTGGGCACGCATGTACACGCGCCCAGCATGAGTTTTAAGCCACCAGGTACGGGACGCGAACCACGGTCGACTACATGGGAGTCCAGCGACATAGCCATTACTCTAACTGCTGGTCCCAAGTAGGGTTATTTCTTTATTTTATTTTTTCTCAGTTTACTAGAGGGTTCCTGTATTTGTTGGAGAGAGACATAGAAAGAGAGCAGGAAAATGAGAATGCATACCCCTCCCCAATAGGGTATGGCCATATACAATCTGTTCTCTGTTTTTTTTTTTTCCTTTTGGGAATTTGGGCATGCATGTACATGTGCCTGGCATGTTTTCCAAGCCCCCGGGGTCCAAGACTGAAACTGTGTGGTTGACCATGTGGAATCCAGTTGTCCTAACCACCCATCATCATTTTTCTTATTTTGAATATGTCATTACATACGAAGTGTCAGGGAAGTCTCTAAGTCATGAAGTAGTGAAACTGATTCATATAGAGGTCTGATTAACACAGAAAAGATCATCTTTTTGTAGTAATTTACCATATGCTGCTAAAATCAATTAGCTCTTGCTTCAATATTTTGCCTGGAAGCCATCTTTCTCAAATCTACAACATCATTGGGGCCCATTTGCCATCCTCTAACTTGTAGAAGTAAATTTTTACAATGAATGGAAGCATGGGTTTCCAGTTTTCCAGCCTCCCTCCTGTACTTTTTCCCTTCCTTTTTTAATTTTTTTTCTTTGTGTGTTATAGTGCACATGCACTCACTGGAGAGAGACAGAGAAAAAAGATAGAAAGTAAAAAAGCAATTCTCAGGGGGATGACCACACTGCAATCCCTTCTTCTCTGTTCTCCCCTCGGGATTTTGGGCAGCACGAATGTATAGAAGCCTGGTATGATTTTTCAGGCCTCCAGATCTAGAACTAGAACTGCACATTCAACTATAGGATCCAGGCACCTTAACTACTATGCTACCTGGCTGGCCCAACATTTTTTCTATGTTTGAGCCTTTCTTTGTTTTTCTCTAGAGAGAGGGAGAAAGAGAGAGCAAGAGAGAGAGAGGAGGAAAGGGACAAACTATCCCCACCCCCAGAGAAATGGCCACACCACAATCCCTTCTCCTCCACCCTCCTCTCAGGATTTTGGGCACATATGTACAAGCCTGGTGTGATTTTCAAGCCACTGTGTCTGGGCTTGACGGCTGGCTGTGTGGGATCCAGTGCCTTAACCTCCACACCAACTGCTGGCCCTGATTGAGCCTTGTTAAATACCCAGTTTTGTCTTTTACTACTCATTCCCAAATCCTGCATTTAATATTTTAAGTTCGTTACATCAAATATATATATATATATATATATATATATATATATATACACACACACACACACATATATATATATATACACACACACACACACACACACATATACACACACACACACACACACACACACACACATATATATATATATTTAGAGGTTTTTGCTATAGGGCATGTGTGCTCGTCAGAAAGAGAGAGATAGAAAGCAAAAAATTATCCCCTGGGGGGATGGCCAAGCCGCAATCCCTTCTCTTCCATTCTCCTCTCAGGATCTTGGGCACGCACGCACATGTGCCCAGCTTGAGTTTAAGGCACCGGGTCCAGGACTCGCACTCGGGTCTGGTTAACTACAGGGGAGTCCAGTGACATAGCCATTATGCCAGCTGCTGGTTCCCATCAACAACATATTTCTAAGTGCTGCCTTCCCCAGCGCAGAATTCACTGGCAAAAATGTGCTTGACCTTGGAAACTTTCCCCTAGTCACCATGTGAAACCAATGGACCTATAGCAATGTAAAAGATAGTAAGGAAACAGATATTAGATCAGCTTGAACAATACTGAATGACTAAGAAACATCAACCTTATTGGTAATGTTAACCTTGTCGTGTAGAATATACACTTGTCAACAGATTCTGCTTGTGTTTTTTTTTTTCCTCATAAAAGTGAGAATAATTAGGCCTTAAAGAATTTAATTTCTAAAGCAGTAAACTTAAGTGTTTGGCAGAGCTGTTTTATGGCTATTGCCTTTTCTTTTGTTCATAAATGAACATTCTCATAAAATAAACAAATTACTTTCTGCAAGCTAATGTTCTTTTTCTGAAGAATAAAAAATTACTTCTGAATTCTAATCTTCATCTACACTATAAATCAAGCATTCTGGGTTTGTATGTTAACCAAAAAAAAAAAAAAAAGAAAAAGCAGCATGAGTAATATTTACAGTTATCTTCAGGGTATAATTTAATGCAAGTGAAAACATGCAACAATGCATTCCTCTAAGTACATAAATTATGTGTCTTCATGATTCATTGCCCAATATTGCATGCAAGCATAATAAGGAAATGAATTTCTTTTAGAGAACAGCCAGGCTTGGTCAATAATTACTTACAAAAAGCAATGAGGGGAAAAAAGACAATCAATTGGATGAATTATTTCAATTGTTCAAAACAGTATATTAAAGTCTCCTAGCCCTCAGCTTTTAGGTTCTTTCACTGAAAATTTGAAAGTCTCAAAAACAGAAATTATACATGTACATGAACAAATACACCTTTTTTTCTCTGTTGAACAAGTCTTGTTCAAGGGCAAAGTATGAGAGGACCACATTCACAGTTTCTCAAATGTAAACTTTTAGCTCTGGGGCTAGCAGGTGGTACAGTGGTTGGGGCAGTGGACTCCCACATAGTGGACCGTGGTTCAAGTCCTGGACTTGGCAACTTGAAACTCATGCCAGGGGCATCTGTGTGTGAGCCCAGAATCCTGACTGGAGAATGGGAGGCGAAGGGACTGCAGCATGGCCATCCTCCTAGGAAGTAATTTCTCACTTTCTGCCTTTCTCTCTGTCTCTCCAATGAGTGCATGTACCTTATGACAAAAAATTTCTCAAAAATAAAATAAAATAAACTTTTAGCATTATTTCCCAATAATCTTGTTTATATAAATAGTAACTGATAGAATTTAAGGGAAATGATCACATCTCTGTAAAGACACAACTGGCTTCAAATTCTACCTTTATATGTCTTAATTTTGAAATGTTAGCCTTTAATATGAAAGCAATACTGATCTATATCAAGTATTATAGAGACTCTAACAATGTGACTCTTATTTAGTGGAACTAAATAAGATGAACTATTTATAAGATAATATAGTCAGCCTTTAAGTTGCTTAGTTGTGTACCCATTCCTTCAATAAATATTTATTTAACATCTGCAGAGTACTCACTGTGTTAGGTATTAATAATAAAGTTAATAGAACAGTATCTTTATTTTCAATAAATGTGCTAAATGTACTGTCTTGCAAGGGGACAGAGACATATACACACAAACAAAATCAAATGTTACACCTGATGTGAGAAAAGTCTATCCTCAGTACATGATGATGAACTGACAAAAAGGTGTAAGGATTAGGACAGTGGCAAAAATCAGGTTAGATTTTTTAAAGAAGTTATCATTTTGGTGACTATTGAAAACTGAGTGAATTCATTAATAGGTGGAATAAAAAATTAAGCATAAACATGAGCCAGGAGGTATAAAAATGGGTGATAGCATATGAGACCCTCTAGGTTGATCTTGTAGGGCATCAAAGTGCAAATGAAGAGATGAGGCTGAGGGAGCAGCAGATGGCATAATGGTATGTCACTGGATTCCCTTGTAGCCGACAGTGGTTTGAGTCCCAGACTTGGTGACTTAAAACTCATGCTAGGTGCATGTGCATGTGTGCCCAAGATCCTGAGAGGAGAATGGAGGAGAAGGAATTGCAGAGTGGTCATCTTCTCAGGGGGTGATTTCTTGCTTTCTGTCTCTCTGTCTCTCTCTCTGTCTCTGGCAAGCTCATGTGCTCTATATCAAAAATCTTCCCACTCTCCCCCAAAAAGAGATGAGACTGAAGAGCCATGCCAGAACATAATATTCATCTTGTGTCCCAGGTAGTGTAGTTTGTTTCAGTATAGTCCAATCAGATAAAAACTAATCACATTTGTCTACTTAAATTTAAATTATCAAGATTAAATATAATAAAACATTAAAGTTTTCATTTGCTTAGTCATGTTTCAGGTGCTCAGGAAGCATATGTGCTTAGTGGCTATTGTTTGAAACACTATAGATATCAGTTCTGGATATTATTGAACATACTTGATCAGGTAGAATCAGAATCTTCAACTTTAATACCTACAAAGACCAATTAAGTGATTAAAAATTGAGAAATCCTGGATTAAGATATATACACACACACACACACACACACACGCGTGTGTATATATATATATATATATATATCTTTATATATATATATATATATATATCTTAATATATATATACACACACACAAAATAATAATAATAATTTTATTTAGTTTTATTCATCATTATTATTAGTTTTTAATTTGACCAGAGAGAGGCAGGGAGAGAGAAAGACATAGGGAAAGTGAAAAAAGCAAGCTGCCAGGTCTGGGATGCAAACCACAGGTGGTCATGTTGGTGTTCAGTGCCTTAACCACCAGACCACCTGCTGGCCCCAAGATATATATATATATTTTTTTTTTTTTTTTTTGGGGGGGTGGGGAGAGGTTTTCGCTATAGGGCGCGTGCACTCGCCAGACAGACAGAGAGAGACATAGAGACAGAAAGCGAGAAATCACCCCCCAGGGGGGATGGTCACGCCGCAATCCCTTCTCCTCCATTCTCCTCTCAGGATCTTGGGCACGCATGCACACGCGCCCAGCGTGAGTTTTAAGCCACCAGGTCCAGGACACGAACCGCGGTCGACTACGTGGGAGTCCAGCGACATAGCCATTACGCTGACTGCTGGTTCCCAAGATATATATTTTTTAAAAGGAAGATATTTTTTCAGTTAGACAAAGAAATACATGACTATAAGATCATTATTAGATCTTCCTATTGCTCAAGAAATTAAATGAATTAAAATCATTAAGCCAAAGGACAGATTCAAAGTTTAACCTTATTTATGATCTTTCTGTAAGTTTCGAATAATTTTAAGTAATGAGCATTGCAATGAGATTCTTGAGTTACATATGTTATTCTGGTTGCTTTTTAGATGATGAATTGATAGATGATAAATTGGAGGAAGACAGTTTTGGAGGCAGATTATAACAATAGTTTGTTTGAGGAACCAGCAGATGGCATAATGGTTAGGTCAGTGGATTCCCACATAGTCAACCAACCTAAATTTGAGACCCGGTCCCAGTGGCTTAAAACTCACACCAGGCACGTGTGTGTGTGTGTGTGTGTGTGTGTGTGTGTGTATGCCTAAAATCCCAAGAGGAGAATGGAGGAGAAGGGATTGCAGCATGGCCATTCCCCCTAGGGGGATGATTTTTCTCTTTCTGTTTCCCCCCTCTCTCTGGTTCTCTAGCGAGCACACACATCCTATAGCAAAAATCTTTTTCATAAAAAAAAAAAAAAAAAAAGAAGAAGTTTGAGACATAAAGAGAACCTCATTAACAGAACACCAACGAGGTAAAGAAGAGATGATGGATAAATATCACATTAAAAATTCCTTAGGCCTTTGATTAGTTGGAGTTGGGGAAACAGAAGGGGTAGGAAGGTGAAACAAAAAGATATATTATATTTTTAGCCCGAGTGAGTAGATAGATGGTTTGCCATTTCTTGAGATAACAAATAGGTAAGGAAATGCTGATGTTGGTGAACAATAGTAAGCTTAGTTTTTGGCATGGTGAGATTAAGATGCATATGGAACATCCTAGAGGGGATATTCAGTTGAAAGGAAAATAGAAGGTTATAGAACATAAGACACATGTCCAGATTTTAAGATAAGGTTTTCCAAACTCTAGCACATGGCTCAAATCCAGAGTACCTCATGGTTTTGTAAATAAACTTTATTGGCACATGATTATGTCCATTTATTTATGTAATGTCTATGGCTACTGCTTCTCTGTAATGCTAGTGCTGAAGAGTTACAACAGAGATCACATGGCACACTATTATTTATTAAGTAAAAACTATTTAATACCTAGCCATTTACCAAAAAAAAAAAAAAAAAAAAAAAAAAAAAATTGCTGAACCTTGCTCTAGAGAAAATTATTAGTAAACTTGCTCTATGTAGTAAATACACATTCCCCAGGACCAGCAGATGGTGTAATAGTTACATCACTGGACTCCCATGTAGTTGACCGTGGTTGTGGTTTGATTCCCGGACCTGGAGGCTTAAAGCTCATGCCTGGTATATGCCTGTGTGCATGTCCAAAATCCTGAGAAGAGAATAAAGGAGAAGTGATTCCAGCGTGGCCATTCCCCCCAGGGGTGATTTCTTGCTTTCTATCTCTCTGTCTCTCTGGTAAGCACACACACATTATAGCAAAAATCTCTCTGAAAAAAAAATATGCATCCCCCAGTCAAGTGAATTAACTTATTAATTCATTCATTCATTTTATCACTTAAAAATATTACTTAGAAGCTATCTATGTGCCAGAAATTAAACAAATAAATGATGCATAAAAATTCTTTATTAAAAGTAACAATTCGGCACGATTATTTTATACATACACACATACATGCTGTTATAGGGAAAAGACTTGGTTAACAGTTCAGCCCAGTAAATAATGGGTGCTATCTTGCCCAAGGCTGAGGCAAGGTAGCTTGCTCCAGGGAGCAACTCATACGATTATGTCAAGCTAATGTTGGAATACAGAAGTTCAATTTGCTGAATTCAAGTCACCTCTGAAGTCCTACAAGTTCCAGAGCTTCCTATAGGATTGACTGAAGCTGCTGTTGTGGCTGCAACAGTTTAACTTTTATCTAATCTTGTTTACTTGCATTTCCACGGGTACTATTTCTTAGAACGTTCTCCAATCAGCCAGCTACAGAAAGCTTTGTCTCAGAGTCCGTTTTCGGTTAAATCCAACCTAAGACATCTCTGATTATACACACATAAGATTCCAGAGATTCAAGGAAAATATTAAGGTTGGCAGTCTGGGAATTGGATAAGGCATTGAAAAAGGGACTCTAGGGAACCAGCAGTTAGCGTAATGGCTATGTCGCTGGACTCCCACGTAGTCGACCGTGGTTTGCGTCCCGGACCTGGTGGCTTACAACTCACGCCGGGCGCGTGTGCGTGCGTGTCCAAGATCCCGAGAGGAGAATGGAGGAGAAGGGATTGCGGCGTGACCATCCCCCCTGGGGGGTGATTTTTCGCTTTCTGTCTCTATGTCTCTCTCTGTCTGTCTGGCGAGCGCACGCGCCCTATAGCGAAAAACCTCTCCAGGAAAAAAAAAAAAAAAAAAAAAAAAAAAGAAAAAGGGACTCTATTTGATCTATTAGGGAAGATTTAATATGAGGTTTATAGGGTGTTAGAAGGCTATGAGGTGGGGCCAACATGGTGTTGTGGTTAAGGTGCTGAACTCCAACAAGGCCAATTGTGATTCAAGTCCCAGAACAGTGGCTTGAAAAATCATGCCGGGTGTATGTGCATGCATGCCCAAAATCCCAGGAGGAGAATGGAGAAGGGGCTGCAGTGTGGTCATCCCCAGGAGGGGTGAGTTCTCACTTTCCCTGTCATTCTACCTTTGTCTGGCAAGCACATGTGCCCTATGGAAAAAAAACTAAAAATAAGAAAGAGAAAAAAAAGAAAGCCATGAGACTTGGTTGTGGGTAACCAGCCTGAAGGCCATGTGTAATAGATGCAATAAGTAGGAAATAAAATTAGCATAGCCTTTAAGTTGCTGTTATTGGAAATACTCTGTGACAAAAAGACAGAGTTTCTTTTCAATTAGCGTTATTTTTAATTGACGAATCATTTGTTTACAAATCAAATGTATACAAATAATTTTATCAACTGCATACATTGTATATATTTGTATACAAATAATTGTATACATACAATTATTATACACAATAATCATATACACTTGCATACATTTGTGTACACATCACTGTGTACAGTTGCATAATAATTGAGGTATAATGTGATGTTTTGATATATCATGGGGAATGATTAGCACATAGACCATGTTAGCATATTTTTGTGGTGAGATTTTTGAAATGTACTCTCTTACCTATTTGGAAACAAATAGCACTTATTATTAACTTCTGTCACCCTGCCATGTAATACATCTCATAAGCTTATTTTTACTAAAACTTCGTATATGTGGGCCAGTATCTCCCAAACTCTATAATCTTTGAAACCAACATTCACTCACTATTTGTATGTATCCAACTGTTTTATATTATAGATATAAGTGAGATTATGTGGTGTTCCTTTTTCTGGGCCAATATGAAGTTTTGGAAAATGGCTTGAAGAGCATTGAGTTAGGAGTTATTAAATATCTCTCAAATATTAAAATATACGTCACTGATAGTAGACAACACGATTTTAGGTGATTTATGGATAAATAGTTCTATTACAACAATCGTATATTTATTTTAACATATAACAAAAGATCTAACTACTGTACAAGAATGGGACTTTACAGATTATATTATTATTTAGAATAATCATTACTTAAATAACAGAGAAAGTGATGAAAAGTTACAAAGTTGTTAATCAACAGATTGACTTTTGAGGATCACAGAGTTATAGAGAAAATGATGATTGTGATTGCAAAGCAGTTTTAAGGTGTGGATATGGAAATGGAAGTGAGGGGCAATAAAAAACTTTAAATACATGGGTTTTTACAATGCAGTATGTGGTGTCTGGGAATCTTTTCTGGGACTTTGAGGAGAGCAAATAGTAATAATGCATTTTCTACTCTGGGATGTGGCAGAGAAAGCTGCAAGGATCAACATCTCCCAAGCTACCACTCTGCGGGAGTATTCAGCTTGGGTGGAATTTGGACTTGATTCTGTGCCGAACTAACAGAACTTTGCCAGGAAAGACAGTCTTCTAAATGTTCAAGGGGAAGTAACAAGAAATTGAATGTCTGTACCTTGAAGGTCCTACAGAGCTAATATTCAGCAACTATTTACTTCAGTTCACTGTGTGCCTTGCCTGCGTTAGAAATGAGAGATAAAACAGTGAAGAAAAGGGACAACATTCCTGCTTTTATGAAGTTTACTTTCTGGTGGCCACATCTAAGATGCCTTAACATGAATTAATTTTGGAGTGAACTGAATTACAATTTTTAAACAGAATGAAAGTAACTTCACCAATTTTTGTCTGGTACTAATTCATTTTCCTAAAAGTCTTTAAGGGGGACCAGCAGATGACATAATGGTTAAGTCTACTGCAGAGTCTACTGCAGTTCAAGTCTCGGACCCAGCAGCTTAAAACATACCAGATGTGTGTGGGTGCATGTCCAATATCCCCAGAGGAGAATGGAGGAGAAGGGATTGTGGTGTGGTCATCCCCCGGAGAGATGATTTCTCGCTTTCTGTCTCTCCAGAGAGTGTGCTTGCTATAGCAAAAATTTTTCTAAAAACAAAAACAAAAAAACCCTGGGACCAGCAGTTGGCGTGATGGCTATGTCGCTGGACTCCCATGTAGTCGACCGCAGTTCACATCCCGGACCCAGTGGCTTAAATCTCACACCGGGAGCATGTGGGTGAGTGCCCAGGATCCTGAGAGGAGAATGGAGGAGAAGGGATTTCGGGATTTCGGCATGGCCATCCCCACTCGGGCATAATTTCTCACTTTCTATCTCTCTGTCTTTCTGGTACACGCCCTATGGCAAAAACCTCTCAAAAAGAAACAAACAGACAAACAAAACAAACCCTTAAGGTATGTATGCATTCTTTCTTTTTTTAAAGAACTAAACATTTAAGTATATGCTTTAAGTATATATATTTTAGTACTTACACATATAAGTATATGCTCTAAGTATCAATTAAAAGAAATTTTAAAAACACTTTACAGAAATGGGTATTATTCTTTCAGGAAGATAGTAATAAATCTGTAGTACTTTCATAAACATAGCTGGTTTGTGTAGGAAATGTTACTAGTAAGACCAAAATTAAAGCTTTTATTTGACTATGCCAAGTTAGTGTAACTCTATTTTATAGTCACAAAATATATCGTCCTTGTCTTGCAGCACTTCTTTGATAAGACAGGCGCATTACTGAAACTCTATTATATTAATAGTACTGAGTAAAAAGCTCAAAATATTTGCCTGCTAGTAAGGATGAGTACCATCACTCCAAATGCATTAGCTGGTCTTCAGTTTAGATCCTCAATGCGGTTTATGTATTTGAGAGGCTTTTTTTTTTTTTTTTTTTTTTGCCATAGGGCGCGTGCACTCGCCAGAAAGACAGAGAGGGACAGAGAGACAGAAAGTGAGAAATTACCCCCCAGGGCGGATGGCCACGCCACAATGCCTTCTCCATTCTTCTCTCTGGATCTTGGACACGCATGCACATGTGTCTGGCATGAGTTTAAGCTACCGGTCTGCGACACAAAGGCAGTCGACTATATGGGAGTCCAGCGACATAGCCATTATGCCAACTGCTGGTCCCCCTCAAAGCGTATTCTATAAGCAAACATTTGGTGTTATTAAAGCTTCCCTGGGCATTTATGTTTTATAGAAAATCTGTATACTTTAAGTGTTATTTTTCTTTGTTGTACACGTTTTCATGAAGATTGTTAAATTTCTCCAAATTATACATTTGACATAATCATAGCAAGCTCTTTAACTTATCTATGGGGTTTATTTTTAAAATATTTTTTTTTCTTTTTAAGAGAGATTTTTGTGGGAGCAGCAGTTGGCGTAATGGCTATGTTGCTGGACTCCCATGTAGTTGACCGTGGTTCGCGTCCCAGACCCGGGGGCTTAAAACTCACGCTGGGCGCGGGTGCATGCGTGCCCAAGATCCTGACAGAAGAATGGAGGAGAAGGGATTGTGGTGTGGTCATCCCCCCTGGGGGGTGATTTCTCGCTTTCTGTCTCTCTCTCTGTCTGTCTGGCAAGCGCACACACCCTATAGCAAAAACCTCTCCAAAAAAAAAGAGAGAGAGATTTTTGCCATAAGTCTGTGTGCGAACTGGAGAGACAGAAAGAGACAGGGAGAGAGAAAGCAAGAAATCACCCCACGAGAAGATGGCTATGCCACAATCCCTTCTCCTCCATGCTCCTCTTGGGATTCTGGGCATGCATGCACATATGCCTGACTAGTGTTTCAAGTCACTGGGTCTGGGACTCTAACCACAGTCATGTCTGTGTCCAACCCCTTAATCACATGCCATCTACTGTCCCCTCTACAAAGCTTTATTAAGTTAGTCCAGAACTGTCTTTTTTCCAAGATATTCCTCGATTTAAGTATTACAGTGTCATCTCAAGTATTGGCTCTGATAGTTTCTTCCCATTCTTCTCTCTTCACATTTTGAATTGCAAAAGACAAAAACAAATATTAAAAACAAACAAACAAACAACAACAAAAAAAAACTCTCTTCCTCCAGAAAAGATATAGAGGGGCCAGATGGTGTTCAATAATAAAATGTGACACTCTGTGAGGCAATTATACATGGGAGGGATCTCTGTCCAAGACCAGAGACCTCCCTGAGTATACTGGGCACTCTCATGACCATGATCCAGGGTTGCTGAAGGCTGGGAGTGTATTGTGGCATTGAGATCCTGTTGCATGTTCTCTGTCTCTGTCTTTCTCTCACTCATAGAAAAAACAATAAACTTACACACACACACACGTATATGTATATGTATATGAATATATATATACACATATATATGTATATATATATAACATATAGAAAGCTTATTTTTTCTAAATTAAAAACTTGGATGATCTCACTTATATAAAATGTCTAGAGGCAGATTAATGGAAACAGAAAGTAGAACAGAGGTTACCAGGTGTTAGGAATAAAGAAAATGTAGAGTTTAATTGGTACAAAGTTTCTGTTTTGGATGATGAAAAAAAGTTCTGGAAACAGAAAATAATGATGCTTGCGTGACACTGCAAATGTATTTCATGCCGCTAATATGAGCACTTAAAATGGAAAGTGATAAAACTAATGTTACATATACTTCTACCACAATTAACAATCCAGGACAAGAAAGAAACTAGAAAGTCCTTGAAACCACCACTTTACAATGGCATCATAAAATACTCATTCATGTAATGTTGGTGCCACCATTTTAATTGCCAGCTGGCAACAATAAAGATTTGCAGCAACATGGAATTAAAAATAAAACAAAACAAAATCTACAAAATTTCCTGTAATCTTTCAGTAGCTTTCACGATATGGTTTCAACTCTCCTCAGACAGGCACATAATGTTCTTATCATTCATAGGGTTAACAAATCACCTATTGACAGAGTGTTATGAAAGCACAAATTTCTATGGTTCTTGGCTTATGGGAAGAATTAAATTCTGTTTCTAGTTGGACTTTGTATTGTCTTAGACCATGAGTAATGCGAGGGAAATTATTGAAACTGGCCTCTAGGAATGAAGATGTTTCATGAGAAGCCAATCTTTTGATGAAGGAAGCTCCAAAGAGATTTAAGCCTGAAACACTAAATGTGATCGTGCCCCAATTTTCTTTTGTTATCCCCATAGGCTCATAATTATAAAGTAAGCTTGCATATTGGTGATTTAATGCTTTTATAAATGATAAGCTCAGACATCATTCTATAAAGAATGCGCACATAGATCATTTTCAAGTGGTAACATTTCCTCAGGTATTTGAAATAGATTTATTCAAGATATAGGATTGTTTCCAAAAATAAAAGCAAACATTCCCATTATTCAAATGAAAACCATGTTTCACTTTGTGGTCATGTTAATTTATAATCCACATTCGAAAATGTATGTCATGAATTATGAAAGAAAGAAGCCCAACCAGGCAAATTACAAGGGATGAATTATTGTTGTTGAAGGAACAACTTGAATCAAATCTAATAGTTCTCAAGGAGCTGTAACTATCCCAGGAAAAAGTTTCTAAACTAAGGCACTGTTTCACAGTACTGACATTAGAATAACACTTTTCATTCATTTGCCTACTTAAATTCTGGAGGGCTGTTCTCTGTGGTGGAGAATTGCCATTTTCTAGGATACAGGGAAAATTGAAAGAATATTTACAGTCCAAATAGATGCCATGCAGTAAATACAGTCTGCACAGACACGACCTGCATTTGAATGCTCCAAACTAAACAGGACATAACTTTCAGGCTAGCGTGTGAGTACAGGCAAGAAGAAGAAGAAAACAATTTCTTAAAATCCTCGATCCATTCTGTAATTTTTGTCACTTGATAGAAACTTCCAGAGCTTGTTCTATGTGACAAGTTCTGTTTTAAACTCTTCACACACATGGACTCATTTTATCCCCATTAACAACGTCACCAATAGTTACATTAATGGAGACACTGTCACACAGATGATCAATGGCAGAGTTGTCAATCAGACCAAGCAGTCTGGCCCCAGGGTTTGTGTGCTCAACTACTGCACATGCTACCACCTTCCTGAAAAACTTTGTTGAAGGAAATGACAAATACAGGTTTCCTTTGCTTTCTAAAATTCAGAAATTGTACATTATTCTGTGTTCTTGGCCTCAGCCTTCACTTCTACACAGGACATTTTTCTTTGAAATAGGAGTCTAACATTTGTTAGACTCCTTCCTTCCTGCTGAAGGAAGTCCACTTTGGTGAGTTAATGGTAGCAGGCCTTGCTCCTAGCACTGTTAGCCAACTAATAAGCAAATAAACAAAAACACGGGTAGGAAGATGGTCTTCTGTGTGATGAGAACCTTGAACTTTCATCTTTCCGGTCCGTAGTTTCCACTTACTTCTAGTACACACAGCTCTGTAGCTTGTCTCATCTTTGAAATGTTTCAAGAACGTCAAGAAGTACAAGAAGCCTTCATTCAATATAAGGACCTTTGACAATTCAGCCAATCAGGGTAAAATCCTGCGTTGATCCTTCCATAATTCTTTCATTCTATAATTTGGATTGCAAGAGTTCCCATTATGTACACTTGCGTCACTATGGAGACTATGTACTATGAAGACTACATATGGGACCAGCCTGTGGTCTGGTGGTTAAGGTGGCTGAATTCCACATGGTTGACTGCGCAATTCGAGTCCCAGACTTGGTGGCTTGTGAAATAAACCTGGTGCATGGCGTGCCTGCCCAAAGTCCTGAAAGGAGTGAGAGCTGGAGAAGGGATTGTGGCATGACCATTTCACATGGGGATGCTTTCTCGCTCTCTCTCTCTCTCTCTCTCTCTCTCTCTCTCTCTCGTATGTACTCTTTGGTTCTTTGTCTTTCTCTGGTGCATATATGTATCCTATGGCAAATTAAAAAGACTATACATCACACAGGGTATGGATGAGTATGTCCATGATTTCAGCTAGCTGAGATTGGGGTCAATATGGATTATGGAACAAAGACTCAGTTATGGGTGACTCTCTCTCTTACTCTCTTCCTTATTGAAGAAATAAATTAGCAAATAAAGTTTTAAAATGCCTACACATTATTTTAGTATGTTAAAAGTTGAACTCATATATGATGGTTAATTTGTTATGATTTTTGCATAATCAGGAGCTTTAGTTAACTCAGTTTTTTGTGTGTTGTTCCTTTCCATTCGAAGATCTTAGCAAAGTAGTCAACTTGTTTCCCTGGCATTGCTAATAGGACAGAAGCAGTTGGTTGAAGTGGACAGGAAACAGTCTGGAGTGTGGCTCTTCATTTCTTCATTAGTTCATAAAATTGATTATGAAAATTGATTATGATAGAGCTTAACTGATAGGTTTATCATAAACTTTCATTGAGATAATGCATTTTTTAAAAATTACAAACCTTTTCTAAATTTTTTTCTTTCTTTCATAAGAGAGAGAATAAAAGAGAAAGAGAAACAGAGAGAAGCACTTCTAACAGTATCCTCATGCCATGATAGACCCTTAGCTTCTGCCAGCTCTGGATCATGGGCCCACACCATGCCCAGTGTGTTCAACTAAGTTTGGGGTGAGAACCTTAAACTTTCCCATGTAGTCAGCCTCACAGAGCACTGAGCTATTGCTGCACTACTATCTGCCCCCTGAGGAAAGTGTATTAAAGATACCACAGTGCCTGACACAGAATATTTGCTTCAATGTGTGTATATTACATCAGCTTTCTTTCTTTCTTTTTTTTTTTTTTTTGGAGAGATTTTTGCTATAGGGCGCATATGCTCGCCAGAAAGACAGAGAGAGCGACAGAGAGATAGAAAGCGAGAAATCACCCCCCAGGGGGGATGGCCACGCTGCAATCCCTTCTCCTCCATTCTCCTCTCAGGATCTTGGGCACGCACGCACATGTGCCTGGCGTGAGTAATCCACCAGTCCAGGACTCAAACTGTGATAGACTACATGGGAGTTCAGCGACATAGCTATTACGCTAACTGCTGGTCCCATTACATCAGCTTTCTGAGCGTTGGCTCTATTTTGAAGATGCTCATTTTCTTGTTACTAAGACTGAAGTAATAACCTCCAAGCTAGTTTCCATGACTCTAGTGTCAATACCCTGCATGCCCTTAGCAAATTTTACTTGCTATAATAAAACATTTACCATGTTATCACCTCATTTAAGCACCTTTGATTACACTCAAAGGTTCTAGCATAATAATTGGCTATTAATCAACAATATTTGCTGAACAAATAAATGAACAATTAAAAGTCCCTAATGGGAGACATGGAAGTCCATTCATAGTTAGACTCTACCCTCATTTACTTCCTTCTTTTTTTTTAGCTATTTACATAAACATAGAACATTCACTTATTGTGTGACTTGCACATGTTAGACACCCTGGCAGTTGTTGAATATTAAAGGATGATAAAGGAGCTCATGGCTTTTTTCAAAGAAAAGATCCACTGAAGCAAATTCGTCTCGCACTTTCCCATTGCCAAGATTTTGTTAGTGCCATTTTGCCAGCCTTAAAAACCATTTATCTCCTTTCACTCATGCACATTCTTTTTATCCCTCAGGATTTTGCTCACATTTTACCTTGTTCTCCATAAACACTTACCTAACCACTTATGGGTAAAGTGATCTCTCCCACGTCATTCCTCTGACTTACTAAGGTAATTATTTTTAATTACATCATACTTTATTTTGGTCAGGAATTATTTTCTGGTATGATAATATTGAAATGTTATTATATAAATACATAACTTAAGCTCCTGATGCAATGTAAATCTTTGGAGGTCATGCCTTGTATTTTGTTTCTTGGTAGTGTCCCAAAATCCCGAATGATTATGAATGAATGCTTTCTTCTATTGGGGTTCATCACTCAATATTTGCTGGTTGATTACTGGAAATCTTTTTTAAAAAAGAATTATTTTATTTAATTTTATTAATTATTATTATTATTTAATTTGACCAGAGAAAGAGAGAGGGAGAGAAGAAAAGTGAGAAAGCAAGCCACCAGGTCTGGGACTTGAACCATGATTGGTTGTGTGGGAGTCCAGTGCCTTAAACACCATGCTACTTGCCGGCCCCAATTTCCTTGTCTTTAACAGAGAAGTGTGTACCTTACACAGACTAGTATCTATTCAATAAAGGTTGGTTTATTGTCCAAGTTCAAAGTTATTGATTGATATTGTGGAAAGAATAATAAATCTCTTGATTGCAACTGACAAAGGAGAAATTCCTGATGATTCATGAAAAGGTAAAGGAATTAAGGAATCAAATACTTTCCTGCAATGAAAAAGAGATTCACGTCACTGTACCCGCGTTTCTATCCTTATCCACTACCTATCCTGTCCTTGTGCCTATTCCTACATGTACTTTATTACTCAGTAGAGATTCTAAATCCGGTGTCTCTGAATTCTCATAAAGTCCAAGAATGAATTTTAGCAGGACTTGGAGCCCAATAAGATGTCATGCATAGAGAAAGGAAGGCTGCTATTTAACAATAAAAGCAGAGGTTTCAACCCAAGTTTATCTAGCTAAAAAATCCTTGTCCTTCCAACTGTATCATGGTTTAGGGAATTCCTTAGGTTGTAGGGCAGATATCTCACTGGACTACAAAAAGGGATGCTGTCTGGTTATTGTACTGGAATGTTCAAGATAAAGTTTGTAATAACAACCACCACAGCTGCAGCAGCAAAAGCTGTAGCAAATACTTGAGATGTGCTAGGCACAATTCTAAATGCTTTACGTATTTACCTCCTTTAAACCTCACCACAAACCCGCTGGTGGTACTACAACTAAAAATCTTTTATAGGTTAAAATCCTGAAGAACAATAATGCTAAATTAGATCTGTAAGGCACAAGAACACTGAATACAGAGGTGATGGGTCAAGGGAGTAGAGACATGGGAAGACAGACTAGGTAAAAGTTTTCTACATTGAATTCTGTTTCAAGCTATCTTGCATTCATTGCTGCCCTACATCCCATCCTAGTCTTCTTTCTTGGCAAAGGGAAAATATGTCTAAGGTCAGAAAATACAGAGCCAAACAATCCACTCCAGACCTTGACCTGACTGTGAAGAATCAGTCTAAGAATAAACCAGTCACATCAAGTTTGTGAAGATAATCACTTGCTTCCAGATCTCTTAGAAAATAAAAGGGTGTCAGAAGGAGCCCTTTCCAAGCTTCGACATTCTTCACATCCTTAATATGCAAGCACATTTTAAATTACTTGTATGTGATGTCAGTGAGCAAGAGTGACTAGCACTGCAATGAACTTTGACAACATACAGAATACAGTTAGCCTGTAGCTAGTGGGTTGTCAGTAGAAATCTCAGTTTAAGTGGTTTTAACAGCAGATGTGGTATGTGCTCTGAATTGAAATAGTTCAAATATCTATATGGCTGCCAGGGTTTCAGGGAGCCCTTCCCCAAACATTCCAAGCCAGAATGAGCTTAAGCAATATTTGCACAGTGCTGTTTCTAGCCTCAAAATGGTTCCATTTCAAATTAGATTGCAAGCAACCTATATTCTAGAATATAGGTTCTAACCTCATTGTGACTTTAATGCATATGACTTTCTTGTGACTTCATTTTATTTTTCTACCTAAAAATGTGTGTGATGATATACGTAATTTAATACCTGACTAAAGATACATTTTTTTTTTCTTTTTTTGGAGAGGTTTTTGCTATAGGGTGCGTGTGTTTGCCAGAAAGACAGAGACAGAGAGATAGAAAGCAAGAAATCACCCCCCAGGGAGGATGGTCATGCTGCAATCCCTTCTCCTCCATTCTCCCCTTGGGATCTTGGGCATGCACGCACACACCCCTGGCAGGAGTTTAAGCCATTGGGTCCAGAACTTGAACCATGGTCGACTACATGGGAGTCCAGTGACATAGCCTTTATGCCAACTGCTGGTCCCATAATGATACAATTTTTTACATAAGAGGATGTTTGGTAAAATACTTAGACTATTGAAGATGAGGTTCTTACTAAAATTTAATAAAGAAATGGAAATATTATTTTGTTCTTACACAGATAAAAATAAAGTTTAAAAGCAGTATAACCTGGACATAGTTTTTAAAATAGTCTGAAAAACATGTCACCCAAGAATTTCAATATTCTATTATTTACACATTAGGAGTTTGCGCTTAAGATGTAGTATAATAATGAAAACTGTCAGGTGTGAGAAGACCTGGGTATTGGTTTCTGCTTTGCTTCTTACCAATCCTGTGAACTTTGGCAGGTCATTGGGCTTCATGGTTTTCATTTGTAAAACGGAAATCGTAAACATTATTAACTGGACTAACTCAAAGGACTGCTATGGAATTATCAGAAATAATAAAAGGTAACATTATGGAAAGTTTGCCTTAGAAGGGCCATACTCTGAGTTAAGTGCTTTGTATATATTGCCTCATTCCGTCTTCACTCTGACACTAATTTCTATTCATTTTACAGTTGTGAAAACTGAGATTCAGAGAGATATCTGAGAGGTTAATTTGCCTGATTTTACCATCAGAGGGAAGAACCAAGATGACAATGTTAACCAAAATAACCAAATTGTTCTTTTATAAAAGTAAAATGATCCACATATTAAGGTAATGTGTTTTTTTTCTCCTCCTCCTACTTTTTCTTTAATACTCCTACCTCTTTTTTCTCTCTCCTCTTTTCTTTCCCTCTCCTTTTTCTCTCTCTTCCTCTCTTCCCTACCTGTCCTCTCCTCTCTCAATTAAGTAACAATTTTAGACATTTTCTGTCATATAAACTTTAGTAGGGGTAGACTTCTATAAGAAGCAAACCAAAACTTGATTAAAACATTGATTGTGGTATAACCCATAGCCAGTGGTTTGACTATCTTATTATCTATTTATTTGTAAAGTTTATTTATTTCCTTCAGAGAGAGAGGTCAATCATCCACAACAGGGTCTAGATGCCATGATCTACTCCTGGCCCCAACCAGCTCCAGCTCATGGGCACACACATGCCTAACATATTCAGGGAGCTCTTCAGGTAAAGACTTGGAAGCTTTCTATGTGGGTCAGGCTCACAGAGCATTTGGTTTAATTGTTGTGCCACTGCCCTGTCTCATTTGACTGCCTTTACTTGGAAATGCATCAAGTGTTTTCTGAGAACTTATTATAATATCCTGACAGTTCTGGCTGCAGAAACTCCACAAACATGAGCATCAGAAGCTGGCCCCCTAGCATGGTGGTTAAAGAAGCCAGAGTCCATATGGACAACTGCAGTTCAAGTTCCTAGTAAGACATATACATAAATAATTATCATATGACAAATAGGTGATTGCATGTCATTAGTAAGAGACAAATGCTATTTGAAGGGAATTCAGAGAAAGGAATCAATTCCCAGAAAGGGATCTGGACTTCACACAATGTCCAGGAAAAAATAGTACTTGCCTTTTTAAACCATCAGAATCACTGGGTATGTGATTATTCAGTGTCAGGGAGACAAGGAACAGAGTGAGCTAACCTGAGATGTGGGGCTTGAGAGCATTATAGTTTGCCTTGGCGTACAATGTAGTAGTAACATCTCCTCCCTTTTTTACATACTCACTCAAGAACTTAATTCCTTCAAGTTTCATCAAGACAGAAGAGTAAGGATGTACTTAGATTCTGGCTAGAGGAGGGAAGCAAGGGGGATGGGAAGTGGCAGAGGAATCCTCTCACATTTCACAGATGCTGAATTCAGTTTCCACCTGGTAACAGCCTAGGGGCAAGAGCTTAAAGATTCAAGTCAAAACAGACAGACTTACAGAGACAGCTAACAGCATCCAGCAAGGGAATTATAAAAACTCAAAAAATCTTTCCAGTGGCTAAATAAATTTCTTCGTTTGTATTTGCACTGCTCCCCCTCCCCCCCCCCCATTTGTTGACATTGGGAAAGAGCCATAGAATCTATCATTTTTTTTTCAAAGTTCTAGATTATGGAAAAATATAATGTATGAAAATCCAATGTTACATATATGGACTAAATTGTACTGTGACTCATTTCTAGTATACATGTGTTTAAATTAAAAAAAAAATACTAGTGAGCAACAAGAGAGATTTTAAACTCCGAGTAACGAAAGTAGTAAGTGATACAACTTTTTAAAAAAAATAAAACCAGACTTTCTTCAAGAATACTTTAGAAATACATTTAAACTATATAGAAAAACTCCATAGCATAATACATGAATTTGCACAAACATTTTAGAGCAGGGAAGAATCCAAACAAGTATTTTCACATAAGGCTACTCATGTATTTTTGCAGACTACATTTAAAATAACGACAAGATTCATTTCATTTCATTTTCCGGACTTATGCATCCTGAAAGCAAGAAAATATCCTTTCAAAAGTACAACAGATGTTATTTGTAAACAAGGCTAGGAAGGATGGAGAGTGGGGTGGGGTTGGGGGGTGGGGACACAACGCTGTAGTTATAATATTTTAGGAAAATAAATCTACAATAAGACAAATTTTGAGTTTTTTCTACACTACATAAGCAGTTTAGAACCTTAAACAGATACAAAAGGAATAAAGCAAATGAGGAGAAAGAAAGGCCGATAAAGTTTCTGGCTACAATACAAGAGACATATCATTACCATATGATCTAATGTGGGTGTCAGCCGGATTGTGTTCATTGAGGGAAACCTTACTTTTTAACTGTGCTATGGAGTAGAAGCAGGAGGTTTTCAACCTAGTGACAGTCATAGAGCAGCACCTACCCCCTCCTCCTTTCCACACCTGCAAACTCTTTTGCTTGGGCTGAATATTTAGTGTAATTACATCTCAGCTTTGAGGGCTCCTGTGGCAAATTCCCGGATTAAAAGGTATGGTTTTCGATAATTGTCCTAAACTCTGCTACAGACTAATAAAACTTTGGTCAAGTTGGGAGCAAAAGAAATTATTTGGTGAGAAAAAGAACAGAAATTAAACATGCTGAACTTTGAATAATCTTTATGCAACATTTTAAACAACTATTGCTTGAAAACTGAAGTTAAATATTTGATAAAATGATTGAATGCATTGCTTTAGTTCTGTCTGTTCTTGCAAAGATGTTGATTACAAAGCTGTAACGTAACACCATCACTATCTATATTGCTGTTTTTGTATTTGTACTAATGGAATGTTAGTTATTTTAGTGTTAACAGAAACGTATTTCAAACTAGCATACTCTTTGTAATTGGATTATGTATTTAAGGATTTATTCCCCTCCTGAATTCGTGTCTACTTGAAGAACTTTTAAAAACTTCAGAGATGTGAACTCTGGTGATTAACTGCAGAAGTCAAATGTATATTTTTATAACCCCAGAAAATATTAGAAATGACCATCAG
The DNA here is from genome assembly GCA_026018925.1 of Tupaia tana. Taxonomy (NCBI): domain Eukaryota; kingdom Metazoa; phylum Chordata; class Mammalia; order Scandentia; family Tupaiidae; genus Tupaia; species Tupaia tana. The sequence continues at coordinate 195,732,017 of JAKSZU010000006.1, read as the reverse complement.
AGGGGTAAAAATAAACATTGAAAATATTTATGCTATTGAAGAGCTAAGAGAGTCTTGCTGTCAGCAGCACAATTTCTACAACGTAAAGGAGTGTCCCTGTCAGTATTTTTAATGTAATAAAATTTCATTCTAAGGTAGATTCAGTTTAAAATGAGGACGTGAGTTAATTTTCTTTCTAATTTTAAAACAGGACAACTTGATGACCAATGTCAATGTCTAAGTGGGTTTTCAGGGCTATAAATATCTGTGGCTTTTCTTCCTCTTGCTGTTTTTGTCGGAAAAAAAGAGTTAAATCCCTCCTATGATAGTCCTTATGTATGGATAAGTGCTGCTTTATTGTTTATTTTTTAATTATTTCTGTTATTACTGCAAATTTTAATTCACCTAGTCCTAAGGATTTTACTCTGCATGTCTACAGTGCTCCTTATCTCCTGAGAATTAAATTTCAACTTGGAAAGTCACAAAAAGGCATAAATGACACCACAGAAAGGTTGATTTAAATGATAATATTAATAGTTAATTTAATGCCCCAAAGTAGTTTTAGAAGCCCTAATTTTGTTTTGGGTAAAAAATTTATGAACTATGAGCAACTAGATGTATTGGAGTAGTTATGCTAGCAATCAGGACCTAGGAAAGAATCATACATTTTGAGACTACTTGGTTTCAATAATATTTTTAAAATATATCTTCTCACTAGTAGTCTCCTTAGTTATTCCATGGGTAACTGCTGTTTGATATTTAGTTTTATGACTTGCTAAGGAAAAAAGAAAAGGCTTAAAGAAATCATTAGTATCAATAGCTCATGTTAGTCATTTTAAGATACCGGAACTTCAACTATCATAATACTAATCTAAAATATGTTGTTTAACAGAAGAATTGGCATGAAGTTTCTGGACATATTGTTATTCTTCCCTGGGACATTCAGGGTTAAAATGCACATACTCTCCCTCTCACTCACACACACACACACACACACACACATGCACACGCACATACACACACACACACACACATGAAAGTGATATAAAAATAAATAATTAAAATTATGAGTTACTGTGGTTGTATTCTGCTTCAGTCAGAAAGAATAATGTGTGGAGAATTTGCACAATTTTAATAAGAGTAAAAAAATATAAATGAAAATACTATTCCTCTGAGCTAATGTTTAACTTTTTCTTTTCTGGGGGTTGTTAGCGACACAACCAGGAATTTTTGCTCTGTAAAAAAGATTACAAAGCAACATCTGCATTAACTCTTGTTGCTATTTATTAAATCTGCAATTACTTTGCTTCATTTTTCTTCTAAAATTGTAAGACCTTAAATATGCAAGGCTAGCAAACTTGTGGTATACCATAAACATTGTATTTTAATGTGAAACAGATAAAAAAAACCACTCCCTTAGATCCATGCCAAGTTAAGCCCTGCCAAAACAATAGTATCCTCTTAAAGGGAAACTCCTCACTGAGTGAAAACAGACTCCTGGAGAAAACCTGATACTGAATTTAAAGTAGCAGTATGAATAATAACCTTTAGGGTATCTTTACAGTACAAAGTCAGAAACCTATATTGTATGTGTGCTACCTTAGACATTCTTCAGCAGTAAATATAAACTAAGAAAGAAATTCAAAAAATTGAAAAGCATGTTTTTTCTCTAGTGGATCTGGGCAAAAACTTCCAGAAGATACATTTGGGTTAGGGCTACAATTTTTTTTTCCCTTTTCTTTCTTTTTTCTTTCTTTTTTTTTTTTCCCCCTTTTGCATAGACTACAATTGGATAATGACTCAAATAATACTTTGTTCTATTTATGAATGTACAGTTTTAATGTGAATTCTTATAAATGTACAATTCAAAGTAGAGATGGTAATAAGGGTAATACCTGCCATATGTTTGGGGAATATTTAGAACAGTTTCAATGGGGTTTTAAAATAGTCATCTCAAAACTAGACTACTTATTCTGCCTTTAATCAACTACTTTTATTATTCAGATTTATTTCAGATTTTTGTTATTCAGATTTATTTAGTTCACTTCAGTCAACTTAACAAAGATGTATATGTCCATAGGTGCTTTTTAAATGAATGAATAAATATCATTTGTATTTATCAAAACTGTACTTCTTTTTTTTTTTTTTTTTACAAAATAGCCCTATTGATAAAGCCAGAAATCATATAAATCATATAAAAATCAGTTAGAATTTTCCATAGATGTTTATTGACCTATTAAAAAAAAAAACTTTGGGAAAGTAGCCAATAGACACTTCTTTTTTAAAAATGAATCTTGCTTATACAAGTGGAGGTTTCCAATGATATAACTTTCTTATATCAATAATTTCTTGTAGTAGAAATTCTTATCCCAGGTTTAAGGAAGTTTGATATTGAAATAAGAGATAATTTTTATGTTTTAAGACAATAAGACTAATTGGTTGCTTGGAATAAATGAAATAATTTGCAATGTTAATAAATTGATGGTCAACTGAGTCATTTGTATGCAAAATGTTGTGCAAGGTCTGGGTACAGAAAAAGGAATAATAAGACACGCCCTGAAGGACAGACCAAGCACGCAAAACAAATTACAATAAAATGTGATAAGTTCTTTAAAAGAGGTAAGAGCAACGTGTTTCGGGAGCACAGAAGAGAGAAAGCAGCATCCCAGGTGGATGAGACAGGAGTAAAGAAGAGAAACCCATTATCTTCTTTATTCTTTACAGAGCTCTTACAAGGTAGGTATTCTCAGTGGAAAGTGGCTTTGAATGTCAGGGTTGAGGTTGGGAAGGAAATGGAGAGAAGATGAAATGTAAGTTTTAGAAGACGCATTGGGCAACAGAATGGGACATAGCCTGAAGTAGGGAAAATAGTCAAGATTCAGGCAGAGAGATGTTGAAAAGTTGCAGTAGTTCAGGGCACGAGGAGAGGGCTGGACCAAGAGGAATACAACAGGATGGAGAGATGAGATTGATTTCCAGAGATATTTCGGAAGAAAGAATAGGAATATCTCATGGGTAAACAGAATTATACTTGACTTGGCATGACTTGTTGAACAAACACTGAAACGACTAATATGGCTTATCATAATTTTTCAAATGATGTGAATATATAGCATATTAATTCAGACCCAAGATGAACTAACTGATTCAAATAATATTCAAGTTTTTTCTAAATAAATAGCCTTAACAGTGAGGTTTCGATGTACCTTATTATCTTCCAAATGCATTTTGAATAATACTCTGCTTCCTAATAAGAAATTTAAAATATCTTTTAATGCTTTCTCTGTGCTCACTCTACTTTTGGGCATTATATAAAAAACGACACATGGCCTAGGCAGTGTTACTTTTCCTTAACCTTTTCACTTGTTTCCCAGGTTCTCTGGTTGTGAAAATATATGAGATAAATCATGAAGGCTACTATCATCTTTCTCCTGCTTGCACAAGTTACCTGGGCTGGACCGTTTGAACAGAGAGGCCTATTTGACTTTATGCTAGAAGATGAGGCTTCTGGGTTAGACCCAGGAGACCCTACTCCAGAGGTTCCCACAATTCTTCCTATGGGGCCAGTGTGTCCTTTCCGCTGTCAATGCCATCTTCGAGTTGTCCAGTGTTCTGATTTGGGTGAGTGGGATTCAAGCTTTCTATACCTTTTTTTTTTTTTTTTTCTTTTCTTTTTTTGGTTTAATTCATGGCAATGGTTTATCTGAGAGTTTAGCATTTTCAGTTTTAATCCCTGCAATTCCAAATGTGAGAGACAGTGCCACCTAATGAGAAGTAAAGGAAGCAGAGGAGGAGAGAGAGAAAAGTAGCTTTGAGGTTAGGAGACTTTATTTTTCCTTCTTATTGTGAAGTCAAGGCTTCATCATTTTGCAATTTTGGATATATCACTTCTAAAATTTTTCTGTGCTTCATGGCCCTCCTTCTGTAAAATAAAATTATGAGCAAAACATTGTCTTACATTCTATGATTCTGGAGGAATGGTTTGATTCCATAATTGCTTTCATGAGATCTTAGATATTTAAAACAACAACAACAACAACAACAACAAAAACCTGGATAGTCTCTTTACACACTTGACAGTCCAGATAATAGAGTTTAAACATTGCTAAATAATAAAGTAGGCAGAGTCGTCAGAAGCAGGACAAGTAAAATTTTACAACAAAAACTTATCTTCCTAGTACCAGAGTCCTCCCTTCCTCTGTTTCTTCATTTTGCCTTTATAGTTGGTATTTTGTAATCTAGCTGTTTATACTTGTTAGAAAGTTTCAAAGGAAATATGTGTAAGCAAGGTATGGTACACATATTCAAGACAATCTTAAAGCACAGATCCTTAGGCTAAACCCTAGAGATAGTTTGATTTATTATCTTTTAAGAAAAATTTGGCCTGGAAAGTCTAAAAGCAATATACTTAGAAGATGAATCTCCAGAAAGCTGGAAGTCCCAGTGGATGGGCCCAAGGGGAATAATCTTAGTTTACATGGCAGCTGACTCACATTCCTTTTTCCTTTTGGTAAATTTTCTTATTGGAAAGGGAATTTAAAAAAAGATCCTCATGATTCTGCTATAGTTTATTTCCTTACAGAAGAAATCCCATAGCCTAGTAAGGCCTTACTTTCAGAAACCCTATATTTAGTCAGAACATACTTTCTAGCGTATCTTGTTAAAAAATACAACGACAACAAAAAACTTGCCACTGACTTCTACAGTTGGAATAAATGACACTTAGGAATGCAGAAAACATAAAACATGTTTGATTGTAACATCTGAAAACCAAACACTGACATCATTTTTTCAATGCTGACATGTACTGTATAGCCATAAAACCCCCAATAAACAGTGTAATATAAAGGCTTTCAAAAGCCCACATGATAATTCCACTGGATTCTTGCTACATATGTTGAATAAATATGCTTTGTACCCACTGTGACTGAGCTCTGTCCTAGGCACTGGGGGAGAAGGATTGAGGAAGACTAATAAGGTACCTGCTCTTGTGGCTCTTATATCCTAGTGGTGGTGTTATCTCCTATCAAATTGTATACATACCACAAGGAAAATTGGATCACTATCAGATTTTCCAGAAACTTTTGACTTGTATTACTGTCTTGGGTGGGAAAGTAACAGAGTGATACAGTGATTAAAGCATTGGACTTCCATATGGTTGACCACAGTTCGAGTCCCAGATTTGGCAGTTTGAAACTCAGGTCAGACACATGTGCATGCATGTCCAAAATCCCAAGAGAAAGGAGAAGGAATTGTGCCATGGCCATCCTTCCTGGGGGTGCTTTCTTGCTTTCTGTCTCTCTGGTGAGCACATAAACTATGTAGCAAAAAAAGAAAACAAACAAATCTAAACAAAGAAATCACCATTTGATGAATACACTAGTGGTAAACTTCTGAAGTTACTAAAATAACCAGATCTTCAAGAAATGTGACCCAAGTTCAATTTCACTTTACTTCTGAGAACAATAAAGGATTTTTAAGGAAAGAAGAGTGGGCCAGTCACTTTACTGAAGTTTTATTTTTCCATTAATACAGTCTTACATTATTCCCATGATAAATAATCTGTAAAGCTTGACCCTAATGAAAGCACTGGGCCAGTCTTCTAATTCTTGTCATGTGAAAGTGGAAAGTGTATTGCTGTAAATTAAACAGAAAAATGTAGTCTTAGGAACTGACTTGAGAGTCTCATGATACAGTTTTGTTGTCGTTGTTCATGGATTGTTTTGTTCACTTTTGCATTGTTTTTAGATGAGAATGTTCTCTGCATGTCATCTTTTCTTCTAAAAGCCCAAAAAGTACGCATCATTCCTTCACATAAGTTTACTGACTCTTACACACTAAGGAAGTAGCTAAGTAATAATGATTTGTCTTTTGGGAACCATATTTAACTAAGAGAACTTAGTTATTTAACTTCCAGTGAATAATAGGTTTATCTAAAGTACCTGTAGATTTTATTAATTTGCAGATGCATATTTAAATAAATTGTAAAATTTTTAATCAGCTATTTCTAAGACAGAACATACATTTCTTAAAAGGAAGAAAGGGTCAGTCATGGTGGTTAAAGAGGCTGGATCTCACATGGCTCATCCAGAGTTTAAGTCCTAGAGCAGGTGGCTTAAGAAACACCAGGTATGCATGTGTGTTTGCCCAAAATCTCGAAATGGGGGAGAAATGGAGGTGTGATCACTCCCCATGGGGTGGTGGTGCTTTCTAGCTTTTCTTCTCTGGCAAACGTATGTGTCCTCTGGCAAAAAAAAAAAAAAAAAAAAAAAAAAAAAAAAAAAAAAAAAAAAAAAATTACAGAATTTTTATTTATTTATTATTGTTATTATTATTTTTCACATGAGTTTTCCCAGAGAAAGACAGAGAGAGAGAGAGAGAGAGAGAGAGAGAGAGAGAAAGCAAGCCGCCAGGTCCGGAACTCGAACTATAGTTGGCCATGTGTGAATTCCAGCACCTTGACCACCATGCCACCTGCTGGCGACCCCCCTCCCCTGGCAAAAATTTAAAAAAACAAAAATAGGAAAAAAAATTCACTTGCCTTTTAAAAAAACAAACTGCATTCATTTCCCAGCTGCTATTTAACTCTCAATCACTGATGATCTTGGCAAGTTTTGAGAATCTTGACATTTTAATTTGCAGAAAAATTAGTCTTAGACATGCCATTTTATGTGTGAACCATTTTATGTGTTTCAGTTTATAGCAGCAGCTCCATATAGCTTTTGATAACACAATTATATGGAGCAAAAGATAAAAGAAAAATGAAAAGGAAGTAAGAAAGGAGAAACTGGCAACCTCATTTCTAGTAAAGTCAATGAGTTCATTTTATTCTTTTTGTTCTGTGTGGTCTGAGCATGAAGCCTGACTCTTCATTCTTCACTATGAAGGAAAAATACAATGTGGTTTGGGACAGGAAATCATCGTAATTATCTGTAGCCATGGCTAATGTCGTCTTCAAGATTATCTTTGTCAGAGCTTTTGTTTATTTATTTAAGTTTATTTATTTATTTCTCTCAAGAGAAACAGAGAGAGACAGCAACTCAAACAGAGCCTTATTGCCATAATCCACCCCAGCCTCAGACAGCTCTCACTGACCACGGCACATGCATACCTTGTGTACTCCGAGAGTTCTCTGGACATGAACCCGTGACCCTCCCATGTGGGTCAGCTTCACAGAGTATCATGCTTTACTGCCATGTTATTTTCCAGCCCCTGCCAGGGCTTTTAATAAGTGTGGAGCCATGGTATTGAAGAAATCTCTGAAGTTCTATTGTTATCTAATCAACATTTAGTATAAACATTTTCTTTATAAATTTGCTGTGGGATGTGTGCGTTCACTAGAGAGAGACAGAGAGGGGTAAAGTGAAAAAGCACCTATGGGGGAATGCTCATGGCTCACTCAATTTCTCTTTCAGTCTTCTCTTAGGATTTTGGGCATGCAGATGTGCCTGGCATGTGTTTCAAACTGTCAGGTCTGGGGCTGTGCAGTCAGCTATGTGAGATTCGGCTGCCTTAACCACCACGCCAGCTGGCTCAATTTTTAAACAGTTCTTTCAAAGCTAAGAACTAAAAACTAAAAAATTGAGTACTTACTTGATGAGAAATCATGAGATTTTTCTGTAAAGAGCATTGTTTTAGGACCAGTTATGACCTTTTAGAGTAGCAATATAATGTGATTTACTATAACATGGGGGACTAAGAAAATAAACATAAATTCTCCATAGACATGGGCCACTTGTTTTGCCAAATTTGTTGCAATTTAGCTTGAATTTGAATTGGAATCATATGAGAGCCATCTTATCTCTTTTCTTTATCATTTTAAGGCATAAGACAATTCTTTTTTTCCACCAATGCTAGAGAGTGTACATTTGTGCAAAAGGGAGAGAGTGAGACTCTCCTTCCTCTCTCCAATGGGGCTTGGTCATGCTGCAATCCTTTCCCTCCATTCTTCATTCCTTCAGGATCCTGGGCATGCACAAGTGTGCCTGGCATGCTTTTCAAGCCAATTAGTCCTGGACTTGAACCCTGATTCGCCCTGGGACATTCAGCTTCCTTTGCATCATAATTAACCGCTACACTATGGGGCTGACCTAACAATTCACTGTTAATTACAACATTTGTACAAAACAACAATGTAGAAAATAAGTGTAGGATTGCATACTTAGAAATCTATGGGTTACTTTTAAAACAAAAAGCCCAAAATGTTACTCATTCTTGTTAAATCTTTCAAAAAAAAATCTTATACTTGATTGGATGCTCCATTTTATAGTCTCAGTATTCTAAAAGAAGGCCACTTTCCTTACATATGTACTGTTTAGCTCAGTCATTCAAATTTAGATCAAGGGTCACCAGGTAGCATAATTTGGCACTGACTTTTATCTCACTGATGAAATAAGATCAGTTTTGACAAATAAGATAACATAAACATGATAAAATAGCCCATTATCATTGGACTATTTTGCAAAAACTAAAGTAATTATTTTTTTAAAAAATAATTATTGGGACCAGCAGTTAGCGTAATGGCTATGTTGCTGGACTCCCATGTAGTCAACTGCGGTTCGAGTCTCGAACCCAGTGGCTTAAACTCATGCTGGGCACGTGTGCGTGCAGGCCCAAGATATCCCAAGAGGAGAATGGAGGAGAAGGGATTGCCGCGTGGCCATCCCCCCTGGGCGGTGATTTCTCGCTTTCTGTCTCTCTGTCTCTGTCTTTCTGGCTAGTGCACGTGCCCTATAGCGAAAACCTCTCCTACATATATATATATATATATATATATATATATTTAATTTTATTATTCATTCATTTATTTTAATTTGACCAGAGAGACCAGGGGAGGGGGCGGGGACAAGAAAGCAAGTCACCAGGTTCGGGACTCATCCATGATCGGCCATGTGGGAGTGTCCAGCACCTTAACCACCACATCACCTGCTGGTCCCTAGAGTAATTCTTTTGATATATTTCTTATAAATATATTTCAAAAGAATTGAAATACCTTTTAAAGCTATTTAATTGCAGAAAGAACTTGGATTATGCAGTTACATCCCTCTGAACTAAAATCCTGTTTTGCTATTTACTAACTGTAACTTTGAAATTTTTAAAATTTCATGTCCTCATTTGATAAATGGGAACGTATATTGCCTCACTGGATAATAACAGAAAATATATGTAAAAATTCTTATCACAATCACTGTTCTATTCAGTTTACCATTTAAGACAAAGTCAGCTAACCATACAAGGTTGTTGCTAACATGTCTTTTAATTTTTAATTGAAAGTCTCTAATAAGTATATGAATTTTCACACAAAATAATACATTCCTTTTCCCCCAAAGAGAACCACATTACCTTTAAATGCAAATAGAATATAATTTTTTAAAAATTATGTATTATTGGGACAAACAGATGGTGTAATGGTTACGTTGCTGGACTTCCATGTAGCCAACCACAGTTCCAGTCCTGGACCTGGCAGGACTGAACTCACACTGGGTGCACGTGTGTGTATACCCAAGATCCTGAGAGAAGAATGGAAGAGAAGGGATTGCAGTATGGCCATCCCCTCCTGGGGTGGGGGACAGTGATTTATCGCTTTCTGTCTCTGTCTCTCTCTGTCTCTTCAGCAAGTGCACATGCTCTGTAGCAAAAATCTCTCTTAAAAAATGGTATATTATCAAGCAACTCTGTGTTCTCCAAAGAAATATTCCTTTGAACAAAATTGGTTTAGTGGAAGTGAAAACAATGAAGCATTTAGCTATTTTGTAATTATAAATAATTAACAACCTATGTCCTTTGCCCTCTAAAAATGGTACCACAAGATGGGAAAAATTTAATTTTGCCATATAAAATCATCACAAACAATTACTGGTTTCTAAAATGTACTTCATAGTGCAAAGAATATTTTAATTTTAAAATTTTCATGAAGTACAGTTCATTAAATTGCATAGAAATAGTTTCTTTTTTTAAAAATTATGTTGTTTGAAAGGGGGAAAATTTGGTCAGTGGCTACCACTTGGGACATTTAAGACCATGGGCTGTTGCTTGACTTGGGAAAATGGTTTTCCAGAAGTAGACGTTATACATGAGATAAGTGAACCATTAAACTTTTCTTATGAAATCAACCCCGAAAAATGAATCAGGGCTGTTTGTGGAGGGCGGACAGAATGGCAGAAGCTCAGTTGATTTCATAGTTTATGTTTGGATCTGTAGCAGTAGGGACATGAACTGTTCTTTATTCAGAGTTTCAGACGCATCCAAAGGATGTCTCTAACATGTAATAAAGTAAGGAGGCTGCACACAGAGCACACACAGTGGGTCGCTTAAGTTAGCCCAGGTAGGAGTGGAGTATGGCAGTGCCTCAGATGAAGCAAGAGAGATGCTCCAATGTGATCCAGATAACCAAGGCTCCTGACTTAAAGGTGGCTCCTGGGTTAAAGATGAGGAGGAGAAAGACGAGTGAGAAGAGGCCAAAGAAAGCATCTATGTCCTGACTGAAAACTGACATCCCCTTCATTTACTTCTTGGTCCCAGGAGGGAGAGGCAGGCAGCTGTGTGGGATCAAGGCATTCATTAGACTGCAGCTGTGATGCGTTCTCCTTTGGAAGACCATCGCTGGCTTCAGTGGACAGGATGCGAATGTCAGCTGGAGTATTAATTCCCTGAATCAAAACAGGAAACAATGAAACCTCCTAATCTTAATTTTTCCCCTTCAAAAGAGTAATAAGAAGATTGCAGAGTTCCTTGAAAATCAGAATAAAGAAATTAAAACAGTTTGCCATCCCATCTTCATACAAGGAGGAAGCCCTGTAGCAAATACACTGTAACACTCAGGAGTCAGATACATTTGATCGAGACTGAGGACTGCTTTGAGTGGACTTTTGCATTGTGCCTATTTCTGTGCTTTCGTTGTAAAGTATGTTTGTCTTGATTATTCTATAATTATCAAAGTATGCACATAAATATATATATATATATATATGTATATATCAATCACCTAGTATCTTTTAAATTCCTCTTTATGCATCTACATTCTTTACCAAAAGGGAAGTACAGTGATAATTTGTCATTATATACCCTATATTTAACAAAGTACCTTATACTTGGTAGGCTAACACCAATACGTGCTTGATGATGAATAATTGAACATGTACATGGCTTAGTGCTTGGATGAATTTTCTACAATATTCTTGAGTTTACCATGCTGGAAACATGAGGGAACACAGCTGACTAGGAATTAGAACTCATGAAACTACTGTGCATCTTGTCATCTTCCCTTTGATGATGACCACACAACCAGAAAGTTTAAACCTTCCTTGAGTTTGTTTGGAAAGAGAATGGAATTAAAAGGAGAAATCTATCGCTAAATTCTAATCTAAGTGATATCACCAATTGCCTTTTTTAAAAGAGGTTTTTGCCTTAGGGCATGTGTGCTTGCCACATAGACAGACAGCGAGAGGAGAAGTGAGAAATCAACTCTTGGGAGGATGGCCACATCACAATCCCTTTTTTTCCGTTCTCCCGGGATCTTGGGCTTGCACCCACATGCACCTGGTATGATTTTTAAGCTACTGGGTCCAGGACTTGAACTCAAGTTGGCCATGTGGGGGTCCAGCGATTTTACTGCTATCCCATTTGCTGGGTCCACAAGTTGCAACTTTTAAGAGAGAAAGAAGGAAACATGCTTGTTTTAAGTAGAGAGGTTTTTGTTGGGGCTGGGACTGCTATTATTTTGGTCACTTGCCAAAAACCTACGTACATCACTATTATCTTAATTGTGGAGTTAAAGACAGAATTATACAAAAATATATATTGGAAATCAACAAGAATAAATCTTAGTTTGGGCCCTTGCCAGATGGCATGAAGAAAGCATGATGTTTTAGGACAACCTGGCCTTGGTCCAACATAATATTTACCAGATTGCAGACATTTGCTAGAGAACAATGCTATTCATCACTGGGACAAGTAGAAGGAAAAGGAAAAAAAAATGCAAAGTATACTTATTAGCTTTACTCAGATATGATTATATGTTAACATCTTAAATAGAGTTTTATTTACTTTAGAACTGTATTTTAAAGAAGATAAACCTCTTTCTACAAACTTTGGGAGAGAAATGCAAGGGAACTTAAAACTTTTTTTTTTTTAAATCAAATTGAAGTACAAGCTTACTTTGTTGCAAAACAATTTGAAACCCATACATAGTTTTTTCCATAATATGAAATTTTTAAAAGATCCTTGTAATAAAGGTTGCTCAGTGAAAAATAAACTTAGGAAACAACTTTGTTTCTGGTAACATTTATTGCTAAATAAATATTCCCCCAAACATGGTGGCTTAAAACATAATTTTATTTTGTTCATGACTTAAGGAGCAAATGGGAAATTTGGGAGGGGGTTAAAAAGAGTTGTTTTCACTTGGAGTCTCTCACATATTTTCAGACATTTGTTTTTTGGGACCATAGCCTCAGCTAGACACCCTGGACAGTTCACTTTCATGGCTGGCAGTTGATGATGTCACTTTTGAGCTTAGCTGTTCTATCATCTGGAGTGGTGCAAGTGATCTTTCCAACATGGTGGTCTCAGCATAGGCATATTTCATCTATGGTCTCTGGCATACTCCAGAGCAAGCATCTCAGATGGGATACATGGCAGCTATACCACCTTTTGCACCCTATCTCTAAATGTCATGATATTTCACTTCTGCTACATCCCCTTGGTGCAGAGAGGTATTATAAAGCCATCCAAGATTCAAAAGGAAGGAATAGGGGGGCCGGCAGGTGGCGTGGTGGTTAAAGGCGCTGGACTCCCACATGGCCGACCGTGGTTCAAGTCCTGAATCTGGTGGCTTGTCTTCTCACTTTCCCTCTCTCTCTGTGTCTGTCTGATCAAACTGGAAAGTAACAATAATAATAAAGTTAAAATAAAAATAATTATTAAAAACAAAGGTCTACAGCTCACCCAACTCCTTTAAAAAAAAAAAAAAAGGAAGGAATAGGGCAATTTGATTCCACCTCTTGATAGGATTGAAGTTAGTTCCTAGTGTAGAAGTATATGCAGCATAGGAAATTTAGTTAATGCTGTCTTTGCAAAATACAATTATCTACACATTTACTTAGATTTATATACATTTTTTTTTTTTTTGGAGAGGTTTTTGCTATAGGGAGCGTGCACGCACCAGACAGACAGAGACAGAGAGATAAAAAGCGAGAAATCACCTCCCAGGGGGGATGGCCACGCTGCAATCCCTTCTCCTCCATTCTCCTCTCGGGATCTTGGGCACGCACGCACACGCGCCTGGCGTGAGTTTAAGCCACTGGGTCCGGGACACGAACCGCGGTCGACTACCTGGGAGTCCAGCGACATAGCCATTATGCTAACTGCTGGTCCCTATACATTTCTTTTTTTAAAGAATTATTTTTGTATTTAACTTTATTTATTTATTCTAATTTGACTAGAGAGGTATCAGAGAGAGAGAGAGAGAAAGTGAGGAAGGATGTGGCCAGGTCTGGGACTCAAACCTCAGTCGCCCATGTGGGAGTCTAGTATCCTTAACTACCATGCCACCTAACAGCCCCAATTTACATACATTCGTAATGAGAAGTATGATCATAAATTAGAGAAGGACCTTAGAGACGGTCCACAGATATTGAATGTCCCTATGAAGGTCATCGTTTAACAATTACAAGCTATTTGAGTGGCAAATAAATTATATTCAGATTAATTTACAAGTTAACTTCACAGTTATTTAAGTCTCCTAATTAAGATTGTAGGAAAGGGATGAAGTTATAGCTTCAAGACTTTATCTCCATTAGAGAACACCTTTTCTTTGGAGCAAATTTTACCTTGCTAGTCGATATAACATTCCACATGCTTACTGTCTTACTTTCTGTACTATTTATTATTAGCCATAAAATTCATCAAAATCAATTGGAATGATTTATCAAAAAGAATGTATCTGATACAATCATATACAGTTAATGGTAGAATTTATTGTTTATTTATTTAAAAAATAAGGTAGAATAACTGTTTCCATTGAACACTCCCTGCTTTTATACTTTTGGAAGATTAGTAGTTTTAGTGCAAATAAATAATTTTTAATGATCAAAAATAACTTATTGCAGTAATTTAGCTCAGCTGCATTTTTTACCTCAATTTTCTTCATGTTCAGTATTTTCAGATGAGGAAATAGAAGCTGAGAGATGCTAATTTATATATTCCAGCCATCTCTACTTAGTAGTTGTGTTCATTTTAATCCATGTTATTCTGACTCTAATGATGTATAAACAAAAAATGATATTTTATAGATTTGCCCAAGAGTGGAGCATTTGCCACCATTAAAATAGGACTAAATTGTCCAGGAACAGCTATTTTTTTGGTTGGAGGTGGGAGTCTAATTATATTTTGTGGATCATGGGCTTATTAAATTTACCATCCAAAGTTGGGAATTGGTAGACCAGTTCTCCAAAGACCTTGCCTTCATGAGAACAAGGATGAACACAAGACCAGGAAATGGCAGAGAAGAAAAACCAATTCAGGTCCAAGAGTTTTTGATGAAAATTTTGTGTATGACCTACCTGCAAAACAGATTTTGATCTCCAGCATAACATGCATTTTAATTGTTTTGTACCAGAAAAAAGACTTACAGACAATAATCAACAAGATATTTAATGTAAATAATTATATTAATTAATATAAAGATAATCTCTTTTTCTTATTGTTAATAATTGCAGGTAGAAGTAATTGAGACCCTGCTATGCATGGTGATGGGAGTTTATTTTGTAGTAGAGCTTACTGAAATCTTACAAAGATTCTGTGAAAGATGCGGAAAACTGAGGCACAGGGCACTTATGTAACTTTGCTGGTGACCTTAAGGATCAAAAAGAGGAGCCAGAATTGAAATTCAAATAAGTCATAAAAAATAAGCTACAATGGAAATAATTTTAAATATGGAAATTGTACAAAATAAGAGACCCTTGTGTATCTGTCACTGAGCTTCATCAAGCATCATCTAATGCCATTATTTTCCTATATATCCCCTCACTCCCTTTTTCTATATCACTTTCAAGTAAATATTAGACATCATATTATTTTATCCAACAATATGTCATCGTGTTTTTCTGAAAAAATAAACTCTTAAATAAAAAATAATAACAACTAGATCACACCTAAAATTAACGATAATTTCTTAATATCAAATAGTCACTCACTATACCCATTTCCAATAATCTCATAAAATGCTAGAAATGTTTATTTTATAGTTTAATCATGTGTCTCAGAAACCAACTGAAGTACATACATAGCATTTTTTTTTTTTTGGAGAGGTTTTTGCTATAGGGCACGTGCTCTCGCCAGACAGACAGAGAGACAGAAAGCGAGAAATCACCCCCCAGGGGTGATGGCCATGCTGCAATCCCTTCTCCTCCGTTCTCCTCTCGGGATCTTGGGCACGCACGCACACGCACCCGGCGTGAGTTTTAAGCCACCGGGCCCGGGACTCGAACCGTGATCGAATACGTGGGAGTCCAGTGACATAGCCATTACGCTAACTGCTGGTCCCCATACACAGCATTTTTAAAAGCAGCTCTTCAGTTTGTTTTAAACTATAGTTTCACTGACATTTCTTCATTTGTCCCTTGCAATTTATTTGTTGAAGAAATTGGTACTTTGTTGACTTCACCTCTTTAGTGAACTTCAGCATGTTTCTTAGATTATTTATTGTCAAATAGAAGTTAGATCTAAAAGCTTAATCAGGTTCAGAATTGTTTATTTGTTTGCATTTATTTTGATGATACCAGCCCATGAATGTAGATTCGTTTCTCATGTACAGACTTATAATAAATCCTTCTCCAGAAGAAATGTATATATGAAAGGAAATTTTTATCACTGGATCAGTCACCATGTGGAACGGCAAAAGGCAGACATTCTCTGACACATATGTCACAAAAAGTGCCTCATGGGGCCAGCAGATGGCATTGTGGTTATATCACTGGACTCCCACATGGCTAGTGGCGGTTCAAGTTCCAGACTCAGCTACTTGAAACTCACTCTGGGCACATGTGGCTGTGTGCCCAAGATCCTGGGAGCAGAATGGAGGAGATGAGATTGTGGCATTGCCATCCCTCCTGTACGGTGAATTCTTGCTTTCTATCTCTAAGTCTCTCTGGCAGACATATGCGCCTTATAGAAAAATCTCTCTAAAAAAAACAAAAGTGCCTCACAAATATATCAGATAGAAGAAAGTAAGAATGATTTTCAGGTGCAGTTAATGAGAATGCCATATTTGATGGTAGCATTCATTCATAAAATGTTCATAGTCAACTGAGAATTGAGAAGAGAATTATAATTAATATAGTAAATGCATCCTAAGACTTTGTTTGCTTGTTTATTTATTTATTTAGAGAGTTTTCTATAGGGTGCATGTGCTCACCAGAGAGACATAAATCAAGAAATCACCCCTCAGCACCCCATGCTGCTATACCTTCTCTTTTATTCTCCTCTCAGGATTTTGGGCATGCATGCACATACACCCAACATGAGTTTTAAACTGCCGGGTCAGGGACTTGAACCACGGTCAACTATATGAGAGTCCAGCTATATAACCATTACACCATCTGCTGGTCCCACATCCTAATACTTCTAAGGAAAAACAAGAATCCCTGTGAAAGCAGAAGGTGGAAAAATGGTTATTACAAAACATAGTAGAAAAGATCTCAAAGGCACGTTCATGAATTTTTTATAATTAGACAGTAAAGCAAGCTGTCATTTTAAAACTTGTCAATCAAAAGGTCACTTCCCGTGTGCAAAGCAGAAAGAGCAAAGTTCTGATGAAAAACATCATTCATCCTTGCTTACCCAGAACTTACAGGAAAGAAGGAAAACTAAACTGCAAAACAACACAACATAAGTTTGTAAGTCTATAGTCTATAAGGAGTTGGGTGATGTGAGATCACTATTATCTGGGATGATGGTCAGGATGAGTATTATAAAGGAGGAGGCATAATGGAAAAGTTTTTGAGGTTTATTAGACTGAAAGTAGAAGGGAATAAGTGGTGGAGTTAGGAATGAGTGAGCATACTATGTTCAAGGGTAGGTATAGATTATCACTTTTTTTTTTTAGCTTATTTATTTAATCCTTCCATGAGAGAGACAACCAGAGATGAAGAGAGAGTGAGCCAAAAGAGTCTTCATACTGTCATCTAGTTAGCCTGGATCCAGGAGCGTGTATGCCAGCATGTACAGGAAGACCTCAGGATGCAAACTCTTCCCATGTGGGTCCAGCATTGCAGAGTCCGCATTACTGCTGCACCACCAGCTGGCCCCAGATTCGCATTTTTAAAAAAATATGCAAGTGGTCACATGCATAAATAGAATACCACGTAGTTCTTGAGTGAGGACACAAACCATATTGGTTATTGATCTACTTCAGGCTTGATGTGTCTTGGATAAGTTATTTAGCTTCTCTAGATTTGTTTCTTTACTTATGAAAAGAGAAGGCTGGACTAACTTAGAACTTCCCTGACTTCTGGCACAAGTAAACTTTATTGAGTGTGTGTGTGCATGTGTGTTTCAATGGGGTATCTCATTTTACAATTCTGTGCCTCAGCCTCTTGGATAGTAGGGACAAGTGCCACTATGCTTGGTTTTTCAGGATGAGCCCTCCGTATAGCCTCAGCCTCCTGGGCAGCAGTGTCCAATGCGTGCTATTGTGATTGGGCCAGTAAAATGTTTCTGAATGTTGAACAAGTTAATTTCTTTCTTTCTTTTAATTTGCTATAGGAACATACACTCACTGGAGGGAAAAAAAGGAAAAGTGAGAAAGCATCTGTTAGGGAGAATGGCCACATTGAACTCCTTCCTTCTCAATCTTCCTTTGGGGATTTTGGGCACACACACATACACACACACACACACACACACACACACACGGTTTGTTTTTCAAGCCACTGAGTCAAGGACTTGAACTGCACAGTCAGCCATGTGGAATTCAGCCACCCTAATCACCATGCAATAGGCTGATCCCAAGAATAGGTTAATTTCTCATTAAAGCCAAAATCAAACCTAACAAAATATAATTTGCGATCAACAATATTTTCTATCTACAATAATTTATTAAAGATGGTATATTTAAAAGTAGAAAAAGAAATAGAAGCAGAAACTTGCCTCAGGAATG
Source organism: Tupaia tana (assembly GCA_026018925.1). Classification (NCBI taxonomy): domain Eukaryota; kingdom Metazoa; phylum Chordata; class Mammalia; order Scandentia; family Tupaiidae; genus Tupaia; species Tupaia tana. Next base: position 195,713,884 of record JAKSZU010000006.1, on the reverse strand, counting down.
TGTGTGTGTGTGTGTATGTGTGTGTGTGTGTGTGTGTGTGTGTGTAATATTTATATTAAAATTAATCAAATTGCCCTTATTTGTATTTTTCATATTGGTATAGACTGATGAAAACCTCATAGTATAGTCCATCTGACCAGCGTTTGGAAACTATAGTCTAGCTGATATTTAAGGGTCTTTCTCTTGTGACTAAGAAACCACAACAGGGATAATGTTCCCATTGTACACCACCTCCTGTATTTGAGCAAGCTAGTCAACACCCCAACATCTTTTCTTTTTTTCTGTTGTTGTTCTTTTTTAATTTACTAGAGGGCATGTGTGCTCACCAGAGACAGAAAGACAGAGAAAGAGAGAGAGAGAGAGAGAAAGCACCTTGCAGGGAGTTTGGCCACATTACAATCCATTCTCCTCCATTCTTCTCTCAGAATTTTGTGCATGCACACACATGTGCCTGGCGTGTTTTTTAAGCCACTAGTTCTGAGTTTTGAACTGCTCAGTAGGCAGGTACCTTAACTACTATGCCACCAAGCTGCCCTCCCTAGCATCATTCCTAACTCTTAAATATTCGGCATATGATGTCTGATGTCAGAACAATTCTTTTCAGGAACATAGATAGACCCAGCAAAAAAAACGTCATAATGGAAGCCAGGAGAATTGCCTTATGGCCCACATTTTGTTACTCTCAGATAGATTAGCTTGTTCATGTCATTAAACCTTCTCTAAAAATTATAGGTAAAAATAAAATTATACTTCTTTATCTGTCTCACTGGGATATCTATCTTTATCTATCTCTCATGATATCATGAGAACAAAAAGATAAAATATTTTTATTATAAAATAAAATATAGGGACCAGCAGATAGCACAATTGGTACATTGCTGGATTCCCATGTAATTGACTACAATTGGAGTCTTCGACCCTGTGGCTTAAAACCCAAGCCAGACAAGATCCTGAGAGGAGACTGGAGGAGAAGGGACTGCAGCATGGCCATCCCTGCTGGGGAGTGTTTTCTTGTTTAATGTTTCACTGTCTCTTTGACTCTCTGATGAGCACACATGCCCTGTAGCAAAATATCTTTCTCTAAAAAATAAAAAATAAAATAAAAATCTAAAACTACATATGGCATTAATAGTGACACACAAATATGTGAAATCTTCCAGTAGATGTGAGTTTACTAGTACTTCAGAGCAGGTTAGAGGATTATGTTTTTTAAATCATAAATAGTAAGTGGTTCTCTAAGAACTAAATTGCAATAATTATAAGCCAGAAGAAGATATTTTTAAATGCTAGAGCTTTAGAAATAAAAAATATATAATTCACTACAAGCAGTTCCTGTTGTTATTAAATTCTAAGATGACAACATAACCAAAAATGTCAGCCATACAGACACATCATCGTTTCCTTCCACATCTAAAATTTTATCTACAGATTGGCATTGACCAAATGCTGAAAGCATTATTAGAATTTAAGTTCACCAAAGTATAAAGTAAAGCATAAGTGAAATTTAGACTTTAACAAAGAAGCCTAAAGAGTAATAATGAAATGTAGACAGTAACTGTGTCCCAAATAAAAGGAAATGTGTATTTTCCTCATTGAAAAGCTCTAATTAGCAAAGATTTGGCAGAAATCTACCACTTCTAATTGCATGGAAATTAGCAAATTGACATTTCTGAAAATGGCAGCAATTATGACTGCCTAGTTCTGCTAAATATCCTCCTACGAGGTAGCTGTTTGAGTGTTTTACTGTTCATCACTGAAAACACTTCATTCTTCCTATTTCTATGGTAACTGTTTCTGTGGTATTACATTTTTGTAACATATTTATGCAAGTTCAGAATCATCTACATTTTGATATCCAAATTTATAAAGGTAGCTGGTCAATAAATTAGAAAAAAAGACTTTTTTCCCCAACTGTCACCAAAGCAGTGATACTGTGAACAAAAAATCATTTGCAAAGAACTAAAAAGTAGGTGATTCCAGATTTTTTTGTGTGGTAATTTTCATATATGGAATGAAGATCGATGAAATATGGCCACCATGATGGTTTACAAGTATGTTTATGGAACTCAAAGTGGGAAAGGTATCTCCCCAAAATAACAGTGATTATACCTTGTTGTAATTTTATTTTTAATTGAAAAGTGAGATTGCATTGTATGGTCCATAAGAATGTGGGGAATTTCTTTCACTTGTTGCATCTCTGGGAGCTAATAAATTGATGATGTCTAGAAGGCACTAGACAAAACTTTGTTGATTGAATGAAATAATGATCTTTAGCATTTCAAGTTTCAGATATGATGGAGATGTTCCTTCTACAAAAGGTTGAAGCATTTCTTATCTATATTTATGCAATCTTAAAAAACAAAATTATCAAATTTGAGTTAACAAAATACCAAAGATGTACTTAACATTGTACATCAATATGGAACAAGCCAATGGAAAAGAGAAATATTAATACAAAAGACATCATGTAATATTATTCTCTATTCCTACTTAAATGATTTATTCAAAATGACATATCTTTTTAGTAAAACTGAGCTATCCTTACATATCTAGGTGAATGACAATAAGAATTTTTTAATATCATTTATTCAATCTGCTCACATTTATAAACTGAGAACAAAACTCAGTTACTTAGACCTAAATCTAAAGTCCAAAAGTAATGCTTTATAAAATTAATTTTAGGGAAATTACAATACCAAATTGGTCTAATTTTATTCTAATTAGCAATACATCTATTGGAAGTAAAGTATCAAATAAAAGTGCTATGGGACCAGCTGATGGCATAATGCTATGTTCCTTGACTCCCATGTAGTCAATCACAGTTTGAGTCCTGGACCCAGTGGCTTACACTCATCCGAGGCGCATGTGCATGCGTGCCCAGGATCCTTTGAGAAGAATGGAGGAGAAGGGACTGCGGTGTGGCCATCCCCCCAGGGGTGATTTCTATCTTTCTGTCTCTCTTCTTTCTGGTGAGCACAAGCACTCTATAGCAAAAACCTCTCAAAAAAAAAAAAAAAAAAAAAAAAAAAAAAAAAAAAAAAAAAAGTGACATTATTTTGGTATTCCTTAAAGCTGAAATTCTTCTTCCAGAAGTTCAGATAAATTTTCAAGTTGTTGACATAACAGCTTGATTACATGTTCCTATCATTTTAAATTTAAGAGTAGATCTAGGGATCAGTAGGTGGCACAGTGGTTAAGGTACTAGACACTCCCACATGGCCGACCATGGTTCAAGTCCCAGACATGGTTGCTTGCTTTCTCACTCTCTCTCTCTCTCTCTCTCTCTCTCTCTCTCTCTCTCTCTCTCTGGTCAAATTAGAATAAATGAATAGATAAATAAAATGAAATAAGATCTTTTTTTTAAAGTAGATCTGTGACAGTGTTAGATTTATCCAAATGATCTTTGTGGGTCATGATTTGGCTAGAATTGTTCTCTATTGACAGGATATTTATGTAGAAATACATAGATTTACAAATCACTTGTACTGAACATTTAAACAAGAATAGTGAGATAAAGGTGTGTACCAAGCGATTCGAACTATACCTTACAAAATAGAAATTTTCTCCTTCGCAAAAGAGTAATTGCATGGAGAATTATTCTGTTCTGTGTATTACTAAAGAAGAAAATATCTAACTTGGTTGTAAAAAAGCAAACATTTTAAACTGTAATTTATGTAATTCTTAGAAGAAAAATATGTTAAAACTATCATTACAACATGAATTTCTTTATAATGCATCCTTTATGATTCTGTATTTAAATATCCCTTTTTTTGTAACTGCACATTTCATACTTATTTTACTCTTATGCTAGGTCTGGACAAAGTGCCAAAAGATCTCCCCCCTGACACAACACTGCTGGACCTACAAAACAACAAAATAACAGAAATCAAAGATGGGGACTTTAAGAACCTGAAAAACCTTCACGTAAGAACAACTTTCTGTTTTTTAATTATAATAAGATATAACTTAGACTATTTTTCAAAACAAATATTATAGAAGGTCAAAAGTACTACATGGTAATAAATCAATGCACAAGTATTTATTAAACTCTGTTTTTGGCAGTTGTGGGGAAACAAAATATAATTTTCTTTAACCACTAGAAAATTGTTCAATTTTCTTTATACACACTATACATCTTTAATATTTACTTTAGAAAAAGTTTTACTTCTTAATATCTTTTTATGTTTTCATGAATAAAATATTTATCTTCTCAACACTGTACTTTAATAGTGGAACCAAATATAAAATAGATTGATCATGATACGACTTTTTTTGTTTTTCTTTGCCTTCTTTCATTTAAACAACTAAAAGTGTGAATGATCTTCAAAAGTGTCAACTTGCATCAAGAGAAAAATGGATAATTATCCATATTTTATTTAGTAAATGTAATTCTATCTTCATTCATAGATACACACATATGCAAGGGGTCTTCAAAAGTTTGTGTATTATGAAAGAGTATGTGTGGATTTCAAAGTATTTTTGTACCAAAATAAACTCATACTTTAACCTCTTCTTTCCACAAACTTTGTGAAGTTCCCTCATGTATTTACATGTGCGAGTGTGTATATATATGAATGTGTGTGTATGTGTACATGTACTCGTAGTTCTTGTTTTCTGTTTACACTTAGGTGTGCTTCATCCTTATCTGCATTTTTATTTTGATTTTCACTAACCTCTACCTTGTCATATGTCCACTCTGCTGGTCCATCTGAAAAGAGATGGCACTCTTTTTTTTTTTAAGAGAAATTTTTGCTATGGGACTTGTGCACTCACCAATAAGACAAAGAGAGATAGAGAGACAGAAAGTGAGAAATCACCCTCTCCCCAGAGGAGATGGCCACACCATAATCCCTTCTCCTTCATTCTTCTCTCAGGATTTTGGGCACACACACACACACACACACACGCGTGCGCGCGCGCCCAGCATGAGTTTCAGGCCACTGGGTCTGGGACTCAAACTGTGATTGACTACGTGGAAGTCCAGTGACATAACCATTACACCATCTGCTGATTCCAAGACAAGGCACTCTTAAAAGGCTTTAATGGAAGAGACTTTGCTGAAGGAACTATTTACAGATAGATATGAGCACCATCAAGGCATTGGGAAGCACCCAAGCCCACAAGGTTTGAAGAATGTAGGGGGTCCAAGAGCCACAGAAGAGCAAGAGCGATAGTGCCATCTTCTCATTTCCTGCAGTGTTGTCTCCTTTGGCTGAACCTACCTGGAGGCCAGATGGCGAGGGCATTTAATTGATGCAATCCCCAGAAGTCAGCTTCTCAGGACACACAGAAAGCCCAAAAGAGCAAAGAATAAATATAACTGTAGTTGGAAAAGGTTATGTTGTAAAAGGAAAATGGCCAATCCACTGAAAGAGGGTTAAGCTTTGTTCAGGCAGCCTCTGCAAGAGTAATGCATTAACTGTTCAAATAGTTATAAAACTACAGTTGTTATAAAACTTATGTAGTGTAGCTCTCTATCTATGGAATGAGTATGTTGTGTTTTTTCATCAAAATATCAATACATTTTTTAGAATAAATAAGTCAGATTTTAAAGCCCAAAAGATATACTATGAAAATCTCTGTCTGGGGACCAGCAGTTGGCCTAATGGCTATGTCGCTGGACTCCCATGTAGTTAACTTCAGTTCGAGTCCCAGACCAGGTGGCTTAAACTCATATGAGGCGCGTTTGCGTGCGTGCCCAAGATCCCGAGAGTGAAGAAGGGATTGCAACATGGTCATCCCCCCCAGGGGTTGATTTCTTGCTTTCTGTCTCTCTGTCTCTTTCTGTCTTTCTGGCAAGCACATGCACCCTATAGCAAAAACCTCTCAAAAAAAAAAAAAAAAAAAAAAGAAAAGAAAATCTCTGTTTGAAGTCCATTCTGGTAGGCCACTCTTGAAGCACTGAGTCTGGCCCTCCGCAGGACATTTTAAGAATGGCATTAAAAAGTATACAGAGAGGGACCAGAAAATGGCATAGTGGTTTTGGAACTGTAATCTCACATGGCCAACGACAGTTTGAGTACCGGAGGTAGCTGCTTGAAATTCGTACGCGGTGCATGTGCATATGTGCACCCAAAATCCAAAGAAGAGAATGGAAGAGAAGGGATCGTGCATGTTTCATGCCCCCTGCAGGGTGATTTCTCAGTTTCTCTCTCACTGTCTCTGTCTCTTGCAAGCACATACAACCTATGGCAAAAAACTTAAAAAAAAAAAAAAAGCATACAGAGGATAAAAACGGGAAGAAAAAATTTGGAAATCATGTCTTGTGGGCACAAATGATGAAGATGTAGATGTCACAACTGAATGTAAAAGAATCACTAGTGACATATTTGAAGCCCATCATATTATATTTACTTGCATTGAGTAAAACGATGACAGAATTGACCTTGTGAGTGGAGATTTCAGGAAGAAAATTTTTGTTTGACATTAAAAATGTAATTGAAACTGTTAGAATGTTCAGAAAATGGAAAGGATTGCTCAGTAATGTGTTACCTACCTGTGGTCATAAGAGTTAACAGCTTCTTATAATGGGTATCATAGAAATATATTCTTAAAAACATATCATCTCTAATTTTACATCATTTAAAAAATTAAATATTTCTTCAGAGAGAGAAAGACATGTATTCCCAATGGAGTCCTCAATCTGCAGTCTACCCTCAGTCTCAGCCAGTCTGGCTCATGGGTGGGCATGTGTGCCTGATGCATTCAGGGAGGCTTTGGGGTACAAATATGGTACCTTTCTGTGTGGGTCCAGTGGCATTACTGCTACTCCACTATCTGACCCCACACCCATTTGTTTCTTCTAGTCATTACATATTAAGAATAAGCAATTAAATACATATAAAATAAACCATCTGGGTGCTACATATTTGAATAATAAATATGAGTACAGGGGAAATAATATAATATAAACCAGCACAAGCTGGCCGTAATACAATATACAGTTAATACTTAAGATTTAGTTATGAACTTTCTATGTTTGTGTGTGTATTTATGTGTACATGTGTGTGCGTGATGTCTGTGTGTGTGTGTGTGTGTGTGTGTGTGTGTATTTATGTGTCGTGTGTGTGACAGTGTCTTGCTATATCACGATTTTCCTGCCTCAGCATCCCGTGAAGCTGGGATTACAGGTGTGCACCACCGTACCTCAGCTTTTAGAGTGGGCTGGGATTTGAACCTGGATTGCCCCGTGGCCTCTGCCTACCAACAGTAGCTTCTGGCATGCACAACTGTGGCTGTTCCTATTATAAACTTCCTGATAGCCAAGATGGGAAACAGAATAAACATTTATCCATTAGGAAATGATACTAGAATTTTAAAGGAAGCAAAGATATTTTTCTTAAGATTTTAGGGTCCTACATGGGATGGGTTAAAATAATAATAATAATAGTGACACATAAAATGTGATTGTCAATTACTGATGTGTTCTATAATATAAGCATAATATGATATAAGTAGTGAGTATTCAGAGTGCAGAGGAAGGAAAAAAATCAGGCATCATCATGTATCTGATTACCAGTTACTGCCCTGAAACAATATGGGACAGCAGAATTTCAGAGGATTAGCAGAATTTTGAAAGGCAGAAAGAGAAAAAAAGAAGGCTTTCTGTGCAAGAAGAAAGCAAAGGCATAAGAAAATAAGCAGCAGATAAATCACAAACTGGATAGAGTGAAAGATACAGGCTCAGAAACAGGGAAGGAAGTGTAAGGCTTGAGCTGTAGGTCCCCTTGGACCAATGGAGTCTGTTTCCCTGATAGAATGCTAGGCCCCAGCCCCTGCTTAGTGGCTCTCTGCTTTCATCTTAAGGGTCTTTCTTTCTTTCTTCCTTTTTCTCCCTTTCTTTCTTTCTTTCTTTCTTTCTTTCTTTCTTTCTTTCTTTCTTTCTTTCTTACAACTTTTAAATTTACATTGAATTACTGTACATCTTTACAGTGTATGAGATGTTTTTCCCAGCATGAATGAAGTGTATATAAATCAAATCAGAGATATTACCATATACATTATCATCAACTTTTCATTCACCTTTGAGTTAAATGGTTTTTTTTTCCCCCTGATATCCTCCTTCCCACCCTGTTACCCAATTTCTCGTATACTGTCTCAACTACCTACAGTTGAGCTCCCTGCTATTGTACCTTCCCATCTGTCAGTTTCTGCCATAGAGTATAGATATTTGGTACATATTGAGTAGGGACATACAATGTCTCTCTTTCATAGTCTGGCTTGCTACACTCAGCATTAAATCTTCCATATTCATTCACTTTGATTCACTTTGTATCAAATGTCAGGGTCTTATTGTTTGTTTGTTTGTTTTTTGTTTTGTTTTTATGGCTGAGTGAAAGAGAATGCTCCTATACTGTTGGAGGGAATGTAAATTAGTACATCCATTGTAGAGAACAGCCAGGAGTTTCCTCAAAAACCTACAAATGGAAATACCATATTACCCTGTAATTCCACTTGTGGATATTTACCTGAAGGATAAGAAAATACTTAGTCAAAAAAAAAATATGTGTGTATACATGTTTATTACAGGATTATCATAATTGCTAAGATATGGAATCAAGACTAGAGTGAAAAATGTGTCATCTAAAGGTTTTATTGAGAGTGAGCTGATCGTGAAACCAATAAGGTTTTCCTAATAATGATTTAGAATTGAAGTAAATTTAAAGAGGAGATCATAGGGGCCCAACAGGTGGTGTTGTGGTTAAGAACTGGACTCCCACATAGTTGACCACAGTTTGAGTCTTGGACCTCGTGGCTTGCTTTCTCACTCCCCTCCCCCCATCTCTCTCTCTGTCTCTCTTTGGTGAGCACACATGCCCTATAGCAAATTAAATAAAAATGATAATAAATAAAGTTAAATAAATAATTCTTCAAAAGAGATCATACAAAATGACTATCATTAATTTTAATAAGGTAAAATAGTTAAAAGTTCTGTTTTAGTAGCATAAGCTTACCTTAAAAGCTATTTTATTTAAGGAAGGATCATTCTTTTACTCTAATCTCAACTTCCTGTGTATTAAAGTATAATCTAAATAATTTTAAAAAACTCTATATTCTTAAATAAGAGACATTTAGTTTCTATGATGTTCTAGTTTGGCATTTGTAATAATGTGTTCTTTCTTTTGCCAAGTTTGCTAAGTATGTTTTCAGGCAACCATCATCCTGGTGATTCATTTCTTTCTACTTCAAAGTACACAGCGGAAGAAGGGAGACCATTTATTAGAGCTTGCAACCATTCAGAGGAGTTAGACAGCTATTATTCTCTTATTCATTCATGATCATGTCTATCCTTGTTATTATGTAAATAAACATCATAATTTCAACTAGGATAACCACACTTGAATGAGAAGGAAGAAAAAATATAAAAAAATAGCAAGGATTAAAACAGAAAGAATTTAACAGAAAAATGTTCCTTTATTCACCAATAATTTTATCCTTTTACAACTCATTGGTTCATGATGAATGGTACCTATTGTGTAAGAGAGGTTTCATATTTACATCTGGCAGAAAAACTGTAAGACATAATTTTTCTATGAAACAATATAAAATAAAATAAAATACCAACATTTAACATAGTTCCTTTGAATTAAAGTTTAAAAAAATCTATTAAAGAAGCTTTTTCTTTATATTTTTTGAGAGATTTTTTTTTGGTATAGGGTGCATGCACTCGGCAGAGAGACAGAGAAAGACAAAGAGAGACAGAAAGTGAGAAATCATCCCCCCAGGGAGAATGGTCATACCATAATTCCCTCTCCATTCTCTTCTTGGGATTTTGGGCATGCACGCACACACTCCCAGCATGAGTTTCAAGCTGCCTGGTTCAGGAATCAGACCACAGTTGACTATGTGGGAGTACAGTGATGTAACCATTATACCATCTACTGGTCCCAGAAGCTTTTCATTTTCTTATTAAAAAAATTTTTTTGGAGAGTTGTTTTTTATTTTTTGCTACAGGGCGCATCCACTCGCCAGAAAGACAGAGAGAGAGACAGATAGAAAGCGAGAAATCATCCCCCCAGGAAGGATGACCATGCCACAATCCCTTCTCCTCCATTCTCCTCTTGGGATCTTGGGCATGCACATACACATGCCCGGCATGAGTTTAAGTCCCAGGTCTGGGACTCAAGCCATGGTCGGCTACATGGGAGTCCAGCGACATAGCCATTATGCTAACTGCTCGTCCCTTATTAAAAATTTTAAAAAATTATCAAAGACTGATTGATAGCAAACACTTGTTTTGAGGTTACTGCATATGAGGTACTGGTTTATACCTGATATACACTAACTTATTTCATCCTTATAACTATTTTTATAAGATGGACATGTCATCCCTTTTACGTAGATGAGGAAACGCAGGCACAGAGGGGTTAACCTACTTGTTGATAGCCAGGAACAGCGATTAAGTGCCAGCATGAGATCTAACCTCAAGAGAAGTCTGACTCCATCATATGCACTAATAATTGCCTATAGACATCATAGTAATTTAAATATTCTAATATCAGCAACAGTATCAGCCCTAAATAAGTGGCTTTGGAGAAACATGTTCATGATATTAAAAATCAGCCAGCACTTAACATAAAATAATACCTTTCTAAGACTTTAATTATATCAAACTCTCAAAACTTTCCTAATAGATGACAATTAAGACTGGGCATATTTCATTAAGCCCCACCATTTTGCCACTTTGGGTGTCTTGAGAATCCAAGTTTCTTTATTTTTTGATTTTTTGGAGAGGTTTTTGCTATAGGGCACGTGCGCTCGCCAGACAGACAGAGACAGACAGAGAGACAGAAAGTGAGAAATCACCCCCCGGGGGGGGATGGCCATGCTGCAACTCCTTCTTCTCCGTTCTCCTCTCAGGATCTTGGGCACGCATGCACACGTGTCTGGTGTGAAGTTTAGGCCACTGGGTCCGGGATATGAACTACAGTCGACTACATGGGAGTCCAGCGACATAGCCATTACGCTAACTACTGGCCCCAAGAATCCAAGTTTCTTAGGCTTAGATGAAATTATTCTAGATTCCTTAAAATTAGTTTACTAAGTGACTTAAGTAATAAAAATTACATATATTCTTTTAGCTATATGATCATTAGAGCACAAGAAAGAAGTTCAAAAATAGGTTTAACGATAGCTATAGGTATAATAGTAATAAATTAGAGATAATTTCCTGCACTTGGAGGACTCAGAAACAAAAATTTAAAAATTATCAAAAATAATAATGTATGTATTGTGTGAAATCTTTACATGATAGAAGGCAAAAAAATGAAAGAAAAATATGTCTCTTACAACCTTTATTCTGTAATGTTAAAATATATTAAATTATTAAACATTAATTTATTAATGTTAAAATATATTAAAATCCATAAAAACAAAATGTATTGGGACCAGCAGGTGGCATAGTAGTTGGGGAGCTGGACTCCCATATGGCTAACTGTGGTTTGAGTCGGACCTGGCAGCTCGAAACTCACACACGGTGTGTGCCCAAGATCCAGGGAGGAGAATGGAAGAGAAGAGATTATAACATGGCCATCCTCCCAGGGAGTGTGTTTTCTTACTTTCTCTCTCTTTGTCTCTGTGTCTCCAGCAAGTACATGTGCCCTATAGAAAAATCTCTCTTAAAAAAAAAAGAAAAGAAAAACAAATGTATTTGTGATTAGGTAATTCCCTCCCTCTGAAAATAAACAACAAATGGTAGAAAAACAAAAGAAAACTACTTTAACCTTTAAAGTGACAAGGAAATGCAAACGAAAGCATTGAGCTATTACGTAATTTCCCCTATTATTTTATTGTGTTTTATTTGTTTGTTTGTTTGTTTTATGACTCAAAGCACATGCACAAACATAAGTGAGAGAAAGAAAGAACCTTTGATCAGGTCTTATTATGTATGCTGCAATCTCCGTCCCCCAGCCCTCTGGCTCCTCAGTATCCTGCACACCTACGCATGGTCTTGGCATGCTTTTCAGGCCCACCTAGAATCTGAACTGCGCTTGCCATGTGGCTTCCAGTGCAGCAGGTGCTACAGTTACCACAATGCTACAGTGGCTAGTCCTATAACACGATTATTAATTTGGCCAAACTTTTCAAAAAGATAATATCTAATTTTGTGAGGCTTCCAGAGAATTTTAGTTTCTTGTATCGCTGTCAGTAGTTTAAATCAGTAGCTCCCTTTTATAGTAGAATCTATGATAACCGTCAATGAAGATGGACTTAAGGGTTGAAAAGTTAACTGGGCAATGGATGTCAGTGGCACTGGTTATTTTTATGTATTTTGGGTTACTCCAGGAATTTCAATCTCTAGAACTATTTATGATTTAAATATATATATATATATACATATATATATGTATATATATGTATATATATATATATATACATATATATATGTATATATATGTATATATATATATATATATTTAAATTGCATTCCTCTCATTTATTTTTGATGTTTATATTTTTATATTATACATTTCTTTCTTTCTTTTTTGAATCACCAGAGACCACTTACACTTCCCATAGAGAAAGCATGGCCATGTTGCAGTCCCCTTGATTTCATTTTTCTGCTTTGTTGGGATTCTGGGCATCCATGCACACATGCCTGGCATGTTCTTCAAAGACTCAGAGGTTGACCCTGTGGGATCCAGCTCCCTGAAACACCAACCTATAGAACGAGTTCATATACATTTCTTAAGAAATCACATCTGCCTTCTTTTTAACAATTTGTTGCTATTTTCTAGGTTTCTCTGCTAGTCCCCTGAGTGAAATGAATAGACTATGAACTTGCTTTATATGCATAAGAACGGTTTTAGGTTTAAGGAGATGTTCTTTCTGTTTACTATCTATAGGCATTGATCCTTGTTAATAACAAAATTAGCAAAATCAGCCCCGGAGCATTTGCACCTTTGGTGAAGTTGGAACGACTTTATCTGTCCAAAAATCAGCTGAAGGAATTGCCAGAAAAAATGCCCAAAACTCTGCAAGAGCTGCGTGCCCATGAGAACGAGATCACCAAAGTGAGAAAAGCTGTGTTCAATGGAATGAACCAGATGATTGTCATAGGTACAGATATTCTTATTACAAGTAGACCAGGATCCAAGTTTGACCCTAAGAGATTTTAAGTACACTTTGGCTGTGAGGAGATAGATAGCTGTGGATAGCTGCAGCCTATCTGCCTTAAGCCCATATGAATCATGGTACCAGGGCCTGGAGACATGGGACTTTGAATCGGTGCCTTACCATGATGTCTTTATTCCTTATCCTTGAGGATATGTGAATGTTATAGAAACACAAGTTGAACTTACCCTTCAACATGCCCAGGTATGTAGGTAGAGTTAATTTAATTAGTGCTAAATAAAGATATTTTGGGATACTTTTCCATTGTGGGGTATTGATATATTCCAACCAGTCATAAGTTATTTCCTTTAAAAAATGTGTTATGGGACCAGTAGATGGTAAAATGTTACATTGCTGGACTCCCATGTAGTCGACCACAGTTCTTGTCCTGGACCTGGTGGCTTAAACTCACACCAGGCACATGTGCGTGCGTGCCTAAAATCCTGAGAGGAGAATGGAGGAAAAGGGATTGAGGAGTGGCCACCTCCCTTGTGGGGTGATTTCTCGCTTTCTGTCCCTCTGTCTCTGTCTCTCTAGCGAGGGCATGTGCCCAATAGCAAAAATCTCTCTCTCTAAAAAAGCGTTAGAATGTTTTGATAAACGTTCATTTAAAATTTTTAAATTTAGAATTAGATTGCAAAATGCTACATTCAAATTCTTTAACAACATTTCAATAATTTGGGAAAATAATAGCATAAAATGTGATCTATAAACACTTGGTTTAGCAGATTTCTGGGCAAACTTGGGTATGTACCTCAAATAATTTTGTTGTTATTGTTTCTGCTACCAATATTTTAAAAATAAATCTTTGTTGTTATTTTGTTTTATGTTTTAATAAGAGAAATTTTTATTCTATTTTGCTATTCTTTTGAGAAGCATATCTTAATTTTCTTTTGTTTTTAATCAAATTTTTATTGACTCGAATTTCTTTCTAGATTCCTTTATGAATAAGGCATTACTTTGACTTGTAATTTCTTAAAATTTCCTCTAAAAACCTTGCACTTAATATATTTGTAGAACTGGGCACTAATCCGCTGAAAAGCTCAGGAATTGAAAACGGAGCCTTCCAGGGGATGAAGAAGCTTTCGTACATCCGCATTGCTGATACCAATATAACCTCCATTCCTCAAGGTGATGCAAACTATTCTCCAAAGAATTTTAAAAAGTCCACACCTAAAGACTTTGACAACTGGAAAAATTGGTATGGAAAATTAAATCATAGCCCAAATGGCAAACCTTATTTCCAGTAATTTCTTTATACCTGGAAGTATTTCTACCAATATGGATGACCATGGGGCCATCTGGGCTTACTCTAGGGATGGATAGACTTCTTCTCCCATACTCTTGTAAGATGTAATGTAACACATAATGATTTTATATCACATAATAGTAATATTGGGGAGAAAAGTACAGTCATTTTAAAAATAGAGTGCCTTAGTGATACTTTATTTAAAATAAATAAAGGGCCAGCCCTGTGGCCTAGTGGGTAAGAAAGTTGGATCCCACATGACTGACTGCAATTTGAATTCTGGCCCTGGAAGCTTGTCAAACACACTGAGTGCATGAACAAGTGTGCCCCAAATCCTGCCAAGATGAAGAAATAGAGATGAAGGGATTATGTTGTGACCATGCCCCATAAGGGATATTTTATCTCTCTCTGTCTCTCTGTCTCACTTGGGCCAGCAGATGCACATTCTGGTAAGATAACAAAAAAGAAAAGAAAAGAAAAAAAAATGATACGGTAATTACTTCAGACATTGAGACAGTTTTTACTTTGAGCTCCAGCTCTTGTTCATCTTAGCACATTTTAAACATTTCTATTAGAATAATGGGCTCCTTAGAGGCTCCTATGCTTACTTAATAATAGCAATCGTGTGTTGTAACATGCAGATTTTAGAATTAGTGTGCATGAGTTCAAATGATCACTATAGCTCAAGGGCCTCGGACAAGTTTTTACCATCTCTACCTCTATTTTTTTACCTGTAAAGTGGGAAAAATATTAATATCCATCGCAGATGCATATGAGATTAATCTCTCTTTCTAGTCATTAAAAATGTTGTGAACAGTCACTCTGATAGGCAATACACCAAATGCTGGAGACCAGCATTGAATAGGAGGTAGCACCTGCCTTTCGGAGCTTACCATCTAAAGCAAAGCCAGACCAGTACACGGCAGCGGCCACACAGTCCCAGTTCTAAGCTCATCACATTGAGGGATACCAGAGGTACATAAGCCCATCATGGTGACTCAGGAAAGACGTGAAAACATTAATAATAGCTTATGTGTTGAGGCTGGCAGGTGGCATGGTGGTTGAGACCATGGACTCCCACGTGGCCTATTATGGTTCAGGTCCTGGACCTGGTGACTTACTTTCTCACTTTTCCTCTCTCACTCTGTCTCTGTCTCTCTCAGTTTGAATTAAACAAAAAATAATGATAAGGATGGATAAAATTGAATAAAATAATTCTAAAAATAATAAGAACTTGTATGTTTTTCCTGTGCCAAGATTTTCTGTCTTACAAAAGTCCCTGTCCATTCTCTAGTTTTCCCTTTAGCCTGTCCCTTTCTCAACCTAGATACCTTGTTCTTGGATGGGTTATGAAACGTAGGTACTTCATCACAGAAAACACTCCAGAGAGAATACATTTCACACAATGTTTTCTTACCATCCTTTGTTCTGTCTGTGGTACTTTGCTATAGAGCATGCTTTTGATGCTCTTAGTAGCAATTACTATGCTAGCAACACAGACAGGCAGGCAGACAGACAGATGAAAGAGTGATTTATAGTTTATCAAGCAATTTCATGTTCAGTCTTCAATTTGTTTCCTGTAACAAGTGATTTTGATCTCTAGTGCAGGAGATACGTGTGTGTGTGTGTGTGTGTGTGTATACACACACGTATGTGTATATATGTGTGTGTGTGTGTGTGTATGTATGCATGTCAGTATATCTCAACATGCACACATATATTATTGTACTATATACGTATCAATGAATTGCACCTATTTTCTAAGAATATTGTGAAGATTACTAGATATAGGTAAGACCTATAATGTACTCACACACAGTATTTGGCCCAATACAAACCTCAATATATTTTATGATAAAAAGAGAAAAGAAAAAGAAAAATAATAAAAGTAGCTATTGTACAGGTTCTTTAGCTAAATGTCTGAGTGGAAAATGCTAATGCTACTCTTTATAAATATGCCTTTCTCTGTCCTATTGCAAAGTTTTCTCTCATGGTCAAGCACCCTCTTGGTTATAACTTTATTGTTGGGAAACTGACATCCCCGAAGGATAAATACTTAGAAACTAGGCAGAATGATGGATATTATATTACTTGGTGTACTAGGGGCACTGTGTTTTAAAACAACCTTTTCCTGTTGAGGGAGAAGAAAGGATGTACATTCAATTTCCTTTGTTATATACTCACTTTCCTTCTAGGAGTATTTTAAATCCATACTTATTTATTTATTACAATGAGAATCAAATCGTTTAAACTCCTTATTTTCATAGTGATTATAATTTCTGAGAGATTATTCTTAAGGATAATGTAATAGTTATTTCATTTCCTTTAATTAAGAACATACTATTTTAACTTCCTTTGGCCATCTGGGACCATAGTACCTTCTCTAAATCAGGCATAAATAATGTAGACAATTTGCAACTTTGAATCTATTTCCTTACCTATAGAAAGAAATCAATTTCCAGTATTTTTTTTTTTACATTGAATTAGACTGTTTGTCAATCAGATGTTAATTCTACATGTAGCTAGTTCGCTATTTTCTTTGTCAATATTGCTATTCTTTTAAGTGGAACAGCACGCTATTTAAAAGCTGTATAAAAATACATTCTCAGAGCAAGAAGAGATGAAGATAGAATATTTAAATTTTTAGTTTTACATGACAAAATCTTTGTACGGCATAGCTATTCATAAGGTCTATCCAGAAGTTTAGCGGGTACTTTGAACCTAAAATTATTTTCCCCTGATGCTCTACATTATGGCAGATAACTTGATTCTGGGACTTTACATTACTTTTGTATAAAGATACAGTCTTGATTTAATATGTCTAAGTAAATTTTAGCTCTTTCTACATGGGCATGTTGCAGAGACATTCAATGTTTTTCTGGAAAAATTGACTAAGGCTAACGCCAGGACAGGATATTGTTGTTAGTTATTAATTATGCTTTGCATATAAACAACTTATAAATAATCTTTTTATTATAGTTCAAATTCTCATCTGCCCCATTTTACAGTAATATCTTTTATCAATGGTAGTGTTAACTCAATAACAAAGGTGGACAAGAATAATTGGATTCAGGGCTTGATTTCATTTCTCCAAATGCTAAGACTAGCATCGGTCTACTACATAATAAAAATGGTTCATGTTTTATTAAAGTCAATCTAGAAGTACAAAGACTTATATTACTTCCAAAATACTATATCATTATAAAAGGGATGAAGGAAAAAGATGAAAAGCAAAAATGATTCTTTGAAACTATGTCTTTTAGAAAAGTAATGATATATGGTCCTCACATCCTTCCACATTCTGTACTTATAATGTTTATCTATTAATTTAATATCTTGTATTTCCATATTCCAGGTCTTCCTCCTTCCCTTACTGAATTACATCTTGATGGCAACAAAATCAGCAGAGTTGATGCGGCTAGCCTGAAAGGAATGAACAATTTGGCTAAGTAATAAAACCCTTTCATGTCATTCTTCTTCACCAATGGCTAGGAATATTAGTGCCTCCACATACAGAATATGATGACTGATTTTTTATTCTACCATATTTTGTTTTTCTAATGACTTCAATCTTCAACTTATAAAATTAGTTCTTGAAAAATACTCAATGAAATGGTACATCTACTAAAACCACCAAGATTAGCCTTATACTTTGTGAATACCATACTGTTTTTCGATCAGTTATGATCTATTTGAAGTGTAAGATATGTGAATAAATAGGTATGTTCAATATATATTCTAATTTCATCAAACAGAAGGCTAAGTAAGTTTTAGCACTGTGTTCAAATTTGCAGATACATTAAAATGCAAGCATCTAGGGTAGAAAATTTTTGACCTCCCACACATCACTGTTAGAATAGTTATGGGGGCCGGGCGCGTGTGCGTGCGTGCCCAAGATCCCAAGAGGAGAATGGAGGAGAAGGGATTGTGGCGTGACCATCCCCCCTGGGGGGTGATTTCTCGCTTTCTGTATCTATGTCTCTGTCTGTCTGGCGAGCGCACGCGCCCTACAGCAAAAACTTCTCAAAAAAAAAAAAAAAAAAAAAAGAATAGTTATGGGGGGATTCTCCTTCATCTTATTCTCCGAAGACTTTAAAGTAAAATAACTCTCAACATTTAGCGTAAGCCAACAAAAGTAAAAGTTTTCTTTTTTCTGGACCTTCTTAAAATATTATTATTATTATTATTGTCTTTATTTTTAGAAAGAGAGACTTTTGCTATAGGGCATGTGTGCTCATCAGAGGGACAGAGAGACAGAATGTGAGAAATCACCCACCAGTGGGGATGGCCACACTGCAATCCCTTCTCTTCCATTCTCCTTTCAGGATCTTGGGCATGCATGCACACACTCCCAGTCTGAGGTTTAAGCCACTGGGTCCTGGACTCAAATGGCAGTCTACTACGAGGGAGTCCAGTGACATAATCGTTACACAATCTGCTTGTCCCAACCTTTTTATTATTTTTATAAATGATTACTTGTGCTCGTCCTGCTTCTCCATCTAACTTCAACCTTTCTACTAGGTTGTTGGGAAAATCATGATGTATTTGCATGTGTTTTTCTATGCAAAATGCATCATGAGTTTCCTGAAAACCCAATATATTTGCAGTTTATTTAAATAACAAGAAGACAAGAGTGATGGCAAACATTTTCATTTCTCTTTACAATTCTTGGTCCACACATACTGCCAAATATGTTTACAAAGAAGCACTGTTTATATCAAATTGACTTACTTCTCTTTTTGTATATAAATTTCATGGTAGATAAATAAATGTAAAGCAGGTGCTTGTATCTGAAAAATAACTAAAATCAACTGGATAATGCAGCTTCTTTGATTTCTGCGGATAGTCTTGTAATGACCCAGTGAATGGTAAAGGCTAAAAATGAACTTGTCAGTGGTTATATCTACAATATATTACCTTGGGATCTCAAATAATAAAATATCCTTCATCAAGAGCAATTTTAATTGTAGTATCTAATGTAGAAAACATTTCTTTTGTTTTTTGTTTTGAAGAGGTTTTTGCTATAGGGCTTGTGTGCTTGCCAGAAAGAGAGAGACAGAGAGACAAAAAGCAAGAAATCACCTGCCAGGGTAATGCTGCAATCCCCTCCTCCATTGTCCTCTCGGGATCTTGGGCATGCACGCACACGCACCTGGCATGAATTTAAGCCACCGGGTCTAGAACTCGAACTGTGGTCGACTACAGGGGAGTCCAGCAACATAGCCATTACACCAACTGCTGGTCCCGAGAAAACATTTCCCATAGCAGTCTTATATGCATTGCCTACCTTTCTTTGTTACTTAGATCACTCTAGCTGCAGAAAAATGCAGGCAGAGAAGTTTCATCATTTATTGTATAGAGCAGTCTTTAGAATAGGTATTGTTTTTTAATTCATAGTATAGTATCAATAGTAATGCAATAGGGGCAAGCAATATTCTTTTTTTTTTTTTTTTTTTTTTTTTGAGAGGTTTTTTTGCTATAGAGTGCATGCGCTCGCCAGAAAGACACAGAGAGACAGAGAGACAGAAAGTGAGAAATCATTCCCTTGGGGGGATGGCCATGCCACAATCCCTTTTCCTCTATTCTCCTCCTGGGATCTTGGGCATGCACACACACATGCCTAGCATGAGTTTAAGCCACCAGGTCTGGGACTTGAACCATGGTTGAATACATGGGAGTCCAGCGACATAGCCATTACACCAACTGCTGGTCCAAGGGGACAAGCAATATTCTAAAGTTCTAAATGTAGCAATTCATACATAACTCATTCATAAATGTATGCCTCCTCCTCCTTCTTCTTCTTCTTTTTTATTTATTTATTTTTAGCTTTTTTTGCGATAAGGTGTTTACTTACCAGAGAGAGGCAGAGACACAGAGGGAAAGTGAGAAAGCACAGCCCAGGAAGGGATGGCCAAGCCACAGTTCCTTCTCTTCAATTTTATCTTGGAATCTGGGGCATGCACGCACAGATGTGTGTTGTTTTTATGCTTGATTTTTAAGCCACTGGGTCTGGGACTTGAACCGCAGGCTCAGTCATGTGGTATCCAATGCCTTAACCACCACTCCACCTGCTGTCCCAAATGTGTGCCTTTTTAGATATAAAGTTTACTTTTTGCTGGAAGTGCTATGGGAATTTTAAGACCTTACACTTGAATATTGATGTCATCATATCAAGGATACAAATGCAATGAACTTTACAAAGACCAATAGAAATTCCGACTTCTTGTCAAATGGTTTTGAATACCATTCATTATATTAGAGCAGGCTGCCTCAGGCTAACTTTCTCAAGTCTTGAACTTGTCAAACATATTTCCTTCTGAAATCAAATCTGTCTATTAAGCCATCAAATTTTTATGTTGTTTATTCCTTACTAATGTTGTAAGTAAGAAATATTTTGGTATTGAAAATCAAAGCTGTAGAGAAGCAACAGCCACTGAAGCCAGAACACTGATTCAGGGCAAATATTCCCATTCATTTTTTGGAATAAGTTGGGAGAAAATAGTGTATGCCCCTCTGCAGAAAAATGAAATGGTTTTCTGACAATCTTCCCTTACCTTTCTTATTAAGTATGTGTGTGTACATGCACAGTAATGTGTCATTTAATGGTGGAAATATCCCTAAGAAATGTGTCATTAGACATTTTTGTCATTGTGTGAACACTGTAATATGTACATACGTAAAACTAAATGGTACAGCCTACTACATACTAAGATTATGTGGTAATCCTACTGCTCCAGCATTGTATATATGATCCATTGGTAACTGAAGTATCATTTTGTGATATATGACTGTGTGTGTATGCGTGTGTGTGTGCATGTGTATGCATAGGATTGAATAAATTATTAAGAATGTTATATCCTAATAAATGCACTAGTCCAAAATCAATATTGGAACTGGGAGTGTTGTAGAGAATAGAAGACACCATTCTGAAATAGAAAAAGTCTAAAACCAAGAGATGCATGACAAAGACTGATGGATAAACAAAATGCTCTGAGCCAAGATGCCAAGTTCATAATCAATAGCTAGGGGAACCAGCAGATGGCATAGTGGTTACATCAGTGGACTTTCACATGACTCACTGCAGTTCAAGTTTCAGACCCAGTGACTTGAAAATCACACAGGGTGCATGTGCATGTGTGCCCAAAATCCCAGGAGGAGAATGGAGGACAAGAGATTTGTGCATGGCATCCCTCCCTGGGGGGTGATTTCTCACTTTCCCTCTCATTGTTTCTATCTCTCTTACTCTCTCTCTCTCCAGTGTGTGTACCTCCCTTATGGCAAAAAACTTTTTTTTAAAAAAATCAATAGCTAGGATAAACCTATTAATAGCCTAAAATCAGTAAAGTTTAACATCTATTATTTCAATATCAAGTCATAACTAAACTTAGAAAACATTGCTTACCTAAGCCAGCATCGAAATCTCAAAAGGGGTCAAAGATCACAACTAGCAGAAACCATTCTACTAGGGTCCAGATCTCTTCCACTGCATTTGAAGGAACCTGAATTCTTTCTCTTCTTGGAGCTTACTGGCTAAATTTCATTGTCATTTTTTATTATTCCTGGTATTCCCTCTCTGTCTTTTGGACTGACATCACTCCACTTTTGATGCTTTTATCTCCAGAATGTTGAACAGACTAGTCGTGTCTTTAAGTCGATCTCTGACTACTATGAGGGGAAACCGCAGCAGCAGGACTCTCAAATGTTATGCATTTAGTTAAAAAATATAAACCACAACCTTGAAGGAATTGAAAAAAGTATCAAAGGTACCAAGATAAAGAGATCTGGTCAGAGATCTGGGTCAGAAAGCAGGTGTGTTGTCACCAGGCAAATCCTGAAAGTGACTGTTAGATAGTCATTAAGAAATCCTTTCAAACTAATGCAAAATGGCTAATTCTGTTAACCTTTCCAGCAGGTAGGTTTACTGGCATTTTAGAAAGCTGTACCTTTTCTTTTCTTTTTTTCTTTTCCTTTCCTTTTTCCCCCTTTTTCTTTCTTTTCTGTTTTTATTGTTTTTGCTTTTTATGAGAGAGAGATGTAGTGTCAGGGAAAATCAACAATCATCCCTGAGGGAGGATAATATGCACCAATCCCTTCTCCTCCATTCTCCCCTGGAATTTTGGGCACGCATGCACACGTGCCCAGTGTGACATTCAAGCTGCAAGGTCCAGAACTTAAACTGGCCATGTGAGAGTCCAATACTTTAATCACTATGCCACCTGCTGACCTACCCTTTTATTTTCAATTAATATATTTCTATGATAAATGCAAAATTGATCAGTTTCCAAAGTAAATAAAGTGAAAATACTATTTCTTTTACTTCTTTCTCAAACAAATTTACTGTCTTTATTACATATAGAAAATAATTCAAGGGGCTGGCAGGTGGCGTGGTGGTTAAGGGCACTGGACTTTCACGTGGTTGACCACAGTTCGAGTCCAGGCTTGCTTTCTCACTTTCCCTCTCTCCCTCCCTCCCTCTCTCTCACTTTGTCCTTCTCTGGTCAAATTTAAAAATGAATAAATAAAAAGTTAAAATAAAGGGACCAGTAGGTAGCATGGTGATTAAGGTGCTGGACACTCCCACATGGCTGACCACTGTTGGAGTCCCCAGACCTCTCTCTCTCTCTATCTCCTCTCTCTCTCCCTCCCCCCTCTCTCTCTCTTTCTCTCTGTGTGTGTTTAATCAAATTAAAAAAGAAGTGAATGAATAAATAAAATAAATAATTATTTAAAAAAACAAAAAGCTAAAATAAAATAATTCTTTTTTTAAAAAAGAAAACAGTTCAATAGTTATTTATGAAGAATACCAAGCAGTGTATTAATACTGGATATACCCTTGCTATTACAGAGAGGCATATGAGCACACAGACTTTTAAAAGAGAGTCCCTAAGTGTAATAAGAAATTGCCCACAGGATTCTACAGAGCATTTGAAAAGATGCACGTTCTGTTGTGTTTGCCAGATAAATCTCAAAGAAAGTAATCCTGTGATGAGATGTCAAGAATAAAAGGGTTTTGTCCAGATTTAAAAGGTTGGAAAAGATGCTTTACACTGAGGGAACAGTATATGGAAAACCAAAAGAACATTCTTTTCTATCTACCTGATTAATCACATAGTACCTGAAAGAAAGGCATCTATGTGTTTGTGTACATCCATTTCTGCTTTCTGTTACAGGTTAGGACTCAGTTTCAACAGCATCTCTGTTGTTGACAATGGCACCCTGGCCAACACACCTCATCTGAGGGAGATTCACCTGGACAACAACAAGCTTACCAGAGTACCCGCTGGGCTGGCAGAGCACAAGTACATCCAGGTAATGCAGAGCCACTACTTACCCCAAAAATAGCTAGGGGGTAAACCCTCTCTACTTGGATGCTGTGAAGGAGGAAGCTCTATTTAGAAATTTTTTTTCCCAAGGTATCTTAACTAGGGCTGTTATAACAAAGTATCATTGAGTGGATAGCTTAAATAACAATTTATATTTCACTGGTCGGGAGGCCTGAAGTCTGGTGAGGGCCCTCTTCTAGGTTGAGACTGCTAACATTTTTTTTTTTTTTTTTTTTTTTATCTTCACACGGCAGAAAAAGAGCTTGCTAGCTCTTTGGTCTCTTCTCATAAGGACACTAATTCCATTCATGAGGGCTCCACCCTCATGACCTAATTACCTCCCAAAAGTCCCACCTCCAATATTATACTGGGAATAGGTTTTCTTTCTTTCTTTTTTTTTTTTTTTTGGAGAGGTTTTTGCTATAGGGCGCGTGCGCTCGCCAGACAGACAGAGAGAAACAGAGAGAAAGCGAGAAATCACCGCCCAGGGGAGATGGCCACGCCGCAATCCCTTCTCCTCCACTCTCCTCTCAGGATCTTGGGCACGCACGCACACGCGCCTGGCATGAGTTTTAAGCCACCGGGTCCAGGACTCGAACCACAGTTGACTACATGGGAGTACAGCGACATAGCCATTATGCTAACTGCTGGTCCTGGGAATAGGTTTTTGACATAAGAAGTTTTAGGAGGATACAAATGTTCAATCTGTTGTGAAGAGAGATCTATTTAATGTTTCCACATAAATATTCATCCTGGCTTTATATAAAACATATATTTATATTATTCATTTTTAAAAATGATCACTATTATTTTGAAATTACTATAATGCTTGTTGCCCAAATACATCTTTTATGAAGCAAGGAAGTTTTAGGTCCCAGATCATTGTAACAAATATACTGGCTAGGGAAAGCAATATAATCTGTGAAGCAATGGTAGAAAATAAGATTGGTTTTTCATATATATTTATTTACCTATTTCAATTTATCAGGGGTCATGTTTACTCATCAGGGGGACACAGAGAAAGAGTGAGAGACAGAGGAAAAGAAATTACTCTCTATGAGGGAACAGAGAATGTTCATGCCACAGTTCCTTCTCCTTCATCTTTCCCTTCCTTTAGGACTTTGGGGTACTCATGCATGCACATGCACTTAATGTGTTTTGTAAGCTGCTGGGACTGGGATTCAAACAACAGTCAGTCATGTGGGATCAATCTACTTAACCATCACACCATTAGCTGGCCCTAAAATAGTTTTAACTTTCAGTTTCAGCAGATGTCAGTTATCTCAAAAGAGGAAACCTAGCTAGCAGTGTGACTGAATTAACTTTATATAAATTATCAAGTTCTGGTATTCAGTAATTTAAAAAGATATAGTTCAGTGGTTCACTATGGTGATAGCATTTTTCCATCCTGTAAAGCGACAAATGAAAGGCACACTTATTTGCTCAAGTAGTGATTATAATTTCACATAAACAATGTCAGACTTCCATTGTTACTTGAAGCAGAACAAAAATATTATTCAAATGATTCAGTTTTAAATTTTTCAATAATGTGATTATTTATAGATTTTATATGTTTCTTTATTTGATCTATTTTTTTCAGTGTTTTTTAAAGGTCATACTTAAATTTTGTTTCTTTCAGAAATTTACATACATACTTAACCCTATCATGTTGACTCAGACAGTGTTTTGGCATTCTTCTATAGGTAAAATAAGTGTATGAAGTTGATCTTTTGGTAATCTAGTATCTAAACCAATACTTGGAGTTCAGGATAGGTTTATTTTTTATAAACATTGTCTTCTTTTGACATTGTCAACAATGTCAATAAAATTATGATTTTTTTTTTCTTTAAGAGGTTTTTTTTTTTTTTTGTCTTAGGGTGCATATGCTCACTGGAGAGAGAGAGAGAGAGACACTGTGAGAGGGAAAGTGAGAAATCACCCCCCATGAGGGATGACTATGCCACAATCCCTTCTCCTCCATTCTCCTCCCAGGGGTCTTTGGCTTGCATGTACATGCACCTGGTGCAATTTTGAAGCCACCAGGTCTGGGACCTAGCCTCGGTCAGCCATGTGGGAGACCAACGACGTAACCACTATGCCATCTGCTGGTTTCATGATCTCTTTTTTTTGATATTGCATTGTGAAAAAAACACCAAATTAAATTGATATAGCACTATTTACATTAGCCAGATCTCAATAAGATGCTCAATTTATAAATATGTAATCTTTTGTACCAATGGAAAGTGAGAATCAGAATTTGAAACCACGAGTAAAATCAAGATGCTTAGAAGACTTAATATCACTAGCTATTGTTTTTACTAGAAAAAATTTGTTACTGGTAGTTTTTTAAAATTATTTTGTTTTTAATACCTCAGCACAATCATTTTCATACGTTTTAACTGCCAGAGAGATACATAGAGAGAGAAGGATAAAGCATTCTCAATGGGTGTGGTCACACCACAATTTCTTCATTTCTCTATACTGTCAGAACTTTAGGACACACTTGGGCATTTTTTAACGCCTAGGACTCTGATTCAAATCACAATCAGTCATGTGGGATCTGGTGTGTTCACCAGAGAAAGATCAATGAGAGAGAGAGAAAGGAAAGTGAGAAATCACTTCCCAGGGTGGATAGCCATGCTATAATCCCTTCTCCTCCATTCTCTTCTTGGGATTTTGAGCACACATACATGCAACCAATGTGTTTTTCAAGTTGCTGGGTCTGGGACTCAAACTAGAGAGTCAACCATGTAAGATCCAGTGCCTTAACCACCATGCCACTGACTAGTCCCATTTTATTTATTTATTTATTTTTAATTAATTAAATTTCTTTATTTATTTTTAATTAATTATTTTTTGCTATAGGGGCCTTGTGCTCACCAGAGAGAGGGAGAGGGAAAGAGAGAGAGAAAGAGAGAAATCATCCCCCAGGGGGATGGCCTAGCTGCAAATCCCTTCTCTTCCATTCTCCTCTTGGGATTTTGAGCATGCACACACACTCAAACTCAAACTGTGGAGTCAGCCATGTGGGATCCAGTGCCTTAACTCCACTCCACTTCCTAACCACATTTTCACAGTTTTCTTCCTTTTTTCTTTATTATTTTTTTAATAGGTTGCATTCGCTTTCTGGAGAAACAGAGAAAGAGTGACAGCAAGTGATAAATCACTCCCAAGGGGTGCAATCCCTTATCCTCCATTCTCCAGTCAGGATTTTGACCATGCATGCACATGTGCCCAGTGTGAGTTTCAAGCCTGGGCCTAGGACTTGATCTGTGATTGGCCATCTGGAGTTCCAATGACATAACCATTACACCATCTGCTGCTCCCCATTTTCACATTTTTGCTGTTTTTAAGATATCAGTCAGAACATATTATCGAGTTCATAAAATTAGCTTGGTGCATTCATTAGAAACATTTAAAAAATGAAATACTAGAATAGATCAGAATAGGATAGGGTAGGGTAAGATGGGATGGGTTAGGATAGGAAGATAGATCACTGTAATGATATTTCATAAAATTTGTTTATATGCAAAGTACATATATGCTAAATATCACATATATAATGTGTTTCTCACTGTAGATCATGGAGAAAAATTATGCAGTATGTCTGGAGTCTTGGTTGAATGTAAGCAAGCCTGTGGGCATTTGCACAGTGCTGCACATTGAGAAGGATCTGTGCTTGTTTTATGTCTCTAATTGGCTCCCCACATGCCATGTTTATCTTCATTCCTACAGGCTCCTAGGGATTTCAACCATTTTTGTTTGTTTGTTTGTTTTATATAATTCAATCATGCTTAGCAAAAATATAGAACTGTTCAATTACCATCACAACCCAATTTCAGACATTTCTGTTACCCTCAAAAATAGTCCTTATCTCTTTTTACTTAGCTCTCAATCTTATCCCTACCCACAGGGAATCATTGATCTACTTTATCATTTTTACTTTGTTTTATACATCGTAGTATTGGAATTAAATTTAAGAATACTATCACTCCTAAAACTTTTGTTATTTTTCACTCCTAAAACTTCTGTAATTTTAACTCATACTTAGGTCTGTAATCCAGCTCTGAGATAACCCATACTATTAATTGTGAATTAAAAGTCTAACCCATTTTTGCATGTGTAAAGCCAGTTCCACCATTTGTTAAAAAGACTATACATTCTCCAAGAAATTGCCTTGCATCTTTGTTTAAAGTCATTCAATCATAAATGTTAGGGTTTATTACTGGACTTTAAATTCTATTGCATTTATCCATTTATCTATCCTTTGCTAGTATTATACCTTTTTATTAATGTAGCATGTAAGTTCTGAAATTGGGAATTATAGGTTGTCTAGCTTTGTTCTTATTTTTTCAAAATTGCTTTGACTATTCTGGCTCTTTTGATTTTAAATACATTATAAGATCAGTTTGTTCTTTCCTCAAAAAAAAAAAATGCCCTTTGAGGACTTTGAAAAGAATTTTTATTGAATCTACAGATCAATTTGGGGAGAATTATTGTCTTAATAATATGTACTTTCCACCTCATGAACAAGGATTATATCTTCATTTATATCTTCTTTAATAATTCTTTTTTTTTTTTTAATTCCCAGATGGTGCACGCACTCATCAGAGAGACAGAGGGTCAAAGCATCCCCTAAGAGGGCATAATCACACTGCAATCTCTTCTCCTCCATTTCTCCATCCTGTCAGAATTTTGGGCACATATACACAAATGCTCAAAAGGTCTTTCAAGCTACCAAGGCCAGAATATGAACTGTGGTCATCCATGTGGGATCCAGTTGTCTTAACCACTATGCTATGGGGCTGACTCTCTTTAATCATTCCTAGTAACACTTTGTCAATTTGGCCATATAATTATTGCATTTATTATTATTTTTTTTCTAAATGCTTTATTATTTTAGACACTTCTAAAAAAATTATTTATTCCTTGCATGACAGAGAAACAGGCAACCCTAATAGGGTCTTCACATGATAATCTAGACCTAGCCTCAGCCAGCTCAGCTCACAGACACATGCATGCATACTCTAGCATTTATACCCATCCTCTCCACCATCACATTTTCAAGTCTCTCAACCTCTGCCATTGCACTCAGTACAAATTGAGTGGGAACATACAATTTGTATCTTTCAAAGTCTGGCTTACTTCTCTATATTAAGTGTTCTATATTTATACATTTTTGAGTCAAACAGAGATAGAGTTTTAAGATAAGATCTCATTGTTTTGTATACGTGAGTAATATTTCACAGAATTTATATGTCATGGTTTTTCAACTCACTCATCAGTTTGGGGACACTTAAGTTGGTTCTATATTTTAGCAATTGTAAATAATGCTGCAATAATCACGAAAGTTCAAGTGTCTTTCCAATTGAGTGTTTTTCCTATCCTTTGGGTAAATACCAAGAAGTGGGATTATAGAGTCATATGGAAGTTTTATTTGTAGGCTTTGGAGATACTACCATATTGTTTTCCATAGAGGCTGGACTAATTTACATTCTCATCAACAGTGTAAGCAAGTTCTCTTTTTACCATAACCTCTCCAACACTTGTCATTCTTTAGATTTTTGATCCTAGCCATTCTAACTGGAGTTGAATGGCATCTTATTATGGTCTTAATTTTCATTTCCCTTATGACAAGATATTTTGAACATTTTTTTATATGCCTCTTGGCCATTCCTAAGTCTGCCTTGGGGTGTTCTCTCTTCAATTTATATTCTCATTTTTTTTTTTTTTTTTTGGAGAGTTTTTTTGCTATAGGGCGCGTGTGCTTGCCAGACAGACAGAGAGAGACAGAGAGACAGAAAGTGAGAAATCACACCCCCAGGGGGGATGGCCATGCCACAATCCCTTCTCGTCCATTCTCCTCTCGGGATCTTGGGCAAGCACACACATGCGCCCGGCGTGAGTTTTAAGCCACCGGGTCCGGGATGTGAACTGTGTTCGACTACATGGGAGTCCAGCGATATAGTCATTACGCTAACTGCTGGTCCCAATATATTCCCATTTTTAATTGGATTATTCATTTATTTTTATGGGGTGAGCTGCTTGAGTTTCCTATATATTTTAGATATCAATCTCTTTGTCTGAAGAATAATTAGTAAATATTTTCTCCCATTCTGAGGGTTGTCTTTTCACTCTAGTTATGGTTTCCCTTTGTTCTGAGGAAGTTTTTTAGCTTCATGTAATCTTACTTGTCTATTTTAGGGAGTCAGTGCCTACACTTTAGGGGTCTTATTTAAGAAGTCTTTGTCTACTCCAGTGTCTTCAAAAGTTTTCTCCTACGTTTTCTACTAAAAATTGTGTAGTTAGAGGCCTTGCATTTAAATCTTTAATCCATTTTGAGTTAATTCTAGTTAATGGTGAGAGATAGTCGTACAATTTCATTTCTCTACAGATGGATATTCAGTTCTTCCATGATTATTTGCTAGATATACTTTCTTTTCTCCACTGTATTGCCTTATACCCTTTATCAATGATCAGGTGAATGTATGATTTAGGGTTTATTTCTGGATTCTCTGTTCTGTTCCATTGATATATGTATCTATTTTTTTTCTGTTAGTATCATGCCATTTTGAGTATCACTGCTTTGTAATACATTTTAAAGTTGGGTAATTAGTTACCTCTTTTTAAAAATTTATGTGTTACAGTGTTACCTTGGCAATAGGAAGTCTTTTATGATCTCAGACACTTTTGAAACCTTTTTTTTTTTTTTTTCTATTTCTGTGAAGAATGTCTCAGGTAATTGGATTTGAATTGCACTGAATAAGAAATTAATTTGGGTAGGCTTGGAGACCTACTTTACTTTTTCATATGGGAAAATATTGTTTTAGGTCAATATTTTCTTCTTTTGCTTTCAATGTTAGCTGTGAACTCTTAAAAAATGTGCTATCTTTTTATTGATAATCACTGATGAAAAGGAGACTGATAAATGATAATAAGAAATTTTTAAAACTTAAGAATCACAAAAGTACTTCCAAAAATCTTCATATTCACACTGACTTTGACTTTAATTTCCCTTGTTTCTGTATTTTTAAATTTTTTTTACTATTTTCTTTTCAAACTTTTCAGAACCAAGGCTTTTTCACCAAATACATACGAATATTCTGGTAAAGCAACATTTCAAATTAATTTTTAAAGAGAGCATCTTATAGATTTTACAGCTTGCCTTTAAAAAATTGCCATCTTGGCATTCTATTCTAGATTTGGTTGTATTATCTTTCAAAAGTCACTTATTGGTTTTTCAGAATTCATATCTAATGAGTAAAAGTGAGAACTTATTTCTAAAGTCCTTTTGTTCATAAGTCTGATATTTAGTGACACTAAGAAAATCTAAGAGCAAATTACTATTACCTTAAACAGGGTCTTAAAATAAATTTCAAAAAAGGATTCTAATGAATTACATCATGGTATTTGTAGAATAGAATTTTTAACACAGAATAAACTTTTGCTAAACTTTCTAGGTACATTTATTCTAAATGCTATGACATTCAAGTATTTTTTACAATTCGTGACTCTTTATTTCAATTTCAATACTGTATATCCTTTTTGACTTCACTGTACATTGTTTATTCATTCTATATCATTTTATTTAAAGGTCTATCATTTCATTTTTTTGTCCTGATATTCTATGTAGACCATAGTCCATGCAGACCAGATATGTAAAATATTTATTTATTCAGCACATATTTATTGCACATCTACTCTATCTTAGTAAGTACTAAGAAAATCAACGAACAGAACAAATTCTTCTCCAAGGGTGAAAACAGACTCAAACCAAATAAATATGTAATATGGTACACAGTGATTATTACTATACAGAAAAATAAAGAAATAAAATTTGGACAAAGAATGACAGAATGGGTGGTCAGAGATGGCCTCTTTGAAAAAATAAATGAATTAAATGAGGCAGCGACATCTTGGGGAAGATTATTCTGTGCAGAAAGCAGTGTGTGACAACATAGAGAGGGATCATGCTTTGTATATTAGAAAGTGGGTAGAGCAGGACGGTTGGATTGAACAATGAGGGAAGATGAATTGAGAGCAGAAGAATGTCATACCATGTAATATTTGTAAGTCATTGAATGGTAAGGTTAATATCTATCCATCTATCTATCCATATCTCTCTCTCTCTCTCTCTCTCTATCTACCTATATCTATCATCATCTTTCATGTATCTATGTATATCTATCTATATCTATATCTATATCTATATCTACATCTACATCTACGATCTACATCTACATCTATATCTATATCTATATCATCTATCTAGGGGCAGCAATTGGTATGGTAGTTAAGGCACTGGACTTACACATGGCTTACTAGAGTTCAAATCCTAGACCAGTGACTTGAAAATCATGCTGGCCATGTGTATGCTCATGCTCAAAATCCTGAGAGGAGAGTGGAAGAGAAGGGACTGCAGTGTGCCCATTCTCCTTGGGGAATGATTTCTCACTTTCTGTCACTCTGTCTCTCTTTCTCCAGTGAGCACATATACCCTATGGCACAAAGTCTTTTAAAACAAAGAAAAAAAACATGCATCTATTTCTATCTCTACCTATATAACATGGCCTACTTTTAAAAATAACTGATCTGGGAGCTAATTAAAAGAAAAACAAAACAAAAGTCAAGCAAAGAATGACAAAAATCTATAGCCTGGTGTTAAGGTGGCTGGATCCTATGACTGACCACATGGTTCTAGTCCAGGACCTGTGGCTTGAGAAACACTTGAGTGCATGTGCATGTGTGTTCAAAATCCCCAAAGGAGGAAGAAATGGAGAAGAGATTGAGTTGTGACATGCCCCAGAGGGAGTACTTTCTCTATCCTACCCCCTCATCTTTTTCAGGCAAGTGCATGTGCCCTGTAGCAAATTAAAAAAAAAAAAAAAAAAAAAAAAAAAAAAATTAAAGACTTTAGGTAGGCAAAAGAAGGAAACTGGGTGAAAAATCAGAACTTCACTATTCCAGAAAGAGACAATGAAATCTTGGAAAATCCTTGGGCAAGATGTGGGGAGAAGAACTGATATGTGTATAACGTGTACACTGTGAAGGCTAAGTAGCAGGATTTGTTGATTGAATAGAGAGCGCAAGAGAAAAGAGTTTCAAGGATAATGATAATGTTGATTGCCTTAGTATCTGGAATGACTGATATGCAACTTACTGAGATGGAGAAGACAAAGGTAAAGCAAGTTTGGAAAGGAAGAAAGAAATCAAAAGCATGGTTTAGAAATATTAAGATATTCAAACTAAAAGATAAAAATATTGAAACAAACTGTTTATATGAACGGCTTTAATATATCTAGGGAGACATGGTCATTCTCCATTGTTTCATGTTGCAGGTTGTCTACCTTCATAACAACAATATTTCTGTAGTTGGAACAAATGACTTCTGCCCCACCTGGATACAACACCAAAAAGGCTTCTTATTCAGGTGTAAGCCTTTTTAGCAACCCTGTCCACTACTGGGATATCCAGCCATCCACCTTCCGATGTGTCTATGTGCGCGCTGCCATTCAGCTCGGGAACTACAAGTAACTCCCAAGAAAGCCCTCATTTCTATAATCTGGAAAGATCTTGTTAATGTCATTGCTAAAAAGAAAAAGAGAATGAAAGTTAGATACTGAAACCTAACTGCAATGTGGATGTTTTTCCCACATGACTTATGCATAAAGCCAAATATGCAGTTTAAATAATTGCCTATAATAAAAAAGATATTTTGCCTGCCATTTTCAGAATCCTTTTTTGAAGC
Organism: Tupaia tana; assembly: GCA_026018925.1. Lineage (NCBI taxonomy): Eukaryota > Metazoa > Chordata > Mammalia > Scandentia > Tupaiidae > Tupaia > Tupaia tana. The sequence goes on along the minus strand of JAKSZU010000006.1, from coordinate 195,680,451 downwards.
TTTTTTTTGATGGTAACTGAGGTACTACAGATATTCTTATTTTATCAAATGTAAAATTTCGAGTTAAAATATATGTGAACAATTTAGTAAAGCTTTTCTTTTTTAATTTTCAGAGGGAATTAAACAAAGAGGGCATCAATTTTCTGTAATTCATAAGCAGTTAGCTCATTTGACAGAAAGTTCAATGCCAAATGCTAGCTCTGTATTAATCCCCATTATCACTGGTAAAGGCTCATTTGAATGTGTGAACTCAATACAGGCTATGTAAAATTTTTGCTAATGTCATTATTTTGAAGAAATAAATTTTAAAATACATTCAAACTTACTATTGTATAAAAGCTTAATTCTAAGTACTTCCTAAGTTCAATTTTCTGAAGAAAGTAGCTATTGTTTGGTTGATAATAACCACACATTTCTTCAAGTTCTGACTCAGTTCTTTGAACTCTATCTTACATTTGGGTATCATGACTTACTTGATCCACATTCAATTTAAGCTTATATGGCACAAGACCACGTTGTCTGGTTGATTTAGAGAAGTAATATTTTTAGTTATGAATTTACTAAAACAATTGAAAAGCTATCATGTGTGTAATCAGGCTACTTATATGAACATTTCTACAATTTCCAGATGTAGTAGAAATACTCTTTGTTTTCAGTTAACCACTAATTTTAGATTTTTTTTTCTATAGGATTTAGAAATAGCTATCAAGGCAGACAGTTAAACAAGCCTGGGAAACAGGCTGATTAGTATGAAGTAAATATTTACTCAATAGTACTTTTGTGCTATAAACATCTAATAAACAAATATGTAAAGATAGTTTGTTTCTTCTGTAAAGTCAGATGTTTCATTATTGCAAATCCTAAAAAATATATCCAGACTTGTTTACACAAGAAAGGGGAATACAAAATAGTCCTGCTATCAGATGAGCCTTCAGGTACAGTTTGAACAGAGCTTTTAATTAAATATCTCCTATAGTTCTTTCACTTTTCTTGCCTTTATTTTATTTTCATGCTGACTACCCCTACCTGTTATTTATCTCACAAAATGTGAAAGCATGTTATCTCAAAGTTTTTAGGAATAGTCAGAAGATTGTTTTTTTAATTATTACATGCCAATTCTACAACTCTATAGAGCAAATATTTTTATCCTTAGTTCACTTTTGCAGAGTGTATACCAAGGCTAGGAGAATTTAAATAATTTACCCATCATAAAATGCCTGGTAAGTATCTGGCACCAGTGATTTTTCCTTTAATATGTGTATAAGTCAGGGTCTGGTAGAAAACAGAATTTTCTCCAGAGAGTTAACTAAAATTTGATGAAGGGGCTATTCAAGTATCATCAGAGCTTACTGCACCAAAGAAAGGATGATGAGACACGTAGAAATAGGCAATGATGAGAGTTCATTCATACCCATGTGGCTACATTGACAGGGAAGGGAACCAAGTGTCTGAAGCCAAGTGAAAAGACAATTAGGGAGGATTTGCATCCCCAGAGATTCAACTTCTGCCATAAAAGAGGTATCAGAGCAGACTGTCTACTCTCTCTTCAAATTGCCTGCGTGTGTCCCACACTGATCAACCCAAAGGACAAACAACCAACAAGCAAGCAAGGGAAATAAGGAGAAGTACAGGGAGGATACATAAATGGATCTGATTAAAACTCAAAAATGGGGGCCAGCGCAAGTAGCATGGTAGTTAAGGGCACTGGACTCCCACAGGGCCTACTGCAGTTCAAGTCTTAGGCCTGGCAGATTCCTTTCTCACTTTCTCTTCCTCTCTCTCTCTCTCTGTCCCTCTCTGGTCAAATTAAAAATAAATAAATAAAGTTTGTAAATAAAGTAAAATAAAATAATTCTTGAAAACAATAAAACCTCAAGGATGGCTAACTCAGCCACTAAAATTATATTGAGGATTATTGCATGAATTCTGCCAGCCACAAGGAAGCATTATATTCACGTCATATGTCAAGTGCTTTATAAGAATCCCAATTAGAGGTTCTAATAGATCTTTCTGCATTTATTAGAGGTGCAATAAATAAAAAAAATATTGATTAAACTTTTTTAAATGGTTAGCTGAAGCTGACTTTCCTTTATGAAACATCGTGCTATTTTATAATGGCTATAACTCAAGCAGAGTTCACTATTTAAAGAAATGTGATTTGTGTCATAAACCAAAGTGGAAACAGGAAACTTATACACTGTCAATACTGGTAGGCAGTTAATTGTGTATTATTCATAAATTTGACAGAAAACAAAAATATTATTTGGATTATCACGAGAATTGTGAGAATTAAAGTATACAGCTCTAAGCCATTGTAGTTAAAGTCACATTCTTATAATAGTTACTGTCTGAAATGTACAAAGCTTTTGTTTGGCTCACTTATTTACACGTTAGACTTTCATGAGGTGATCATGTTAGAGATTTATTCACAGTCTGGTATCGGGTATTAACTGGGAAATAGTATTTATTGTTTAGCATACTTATTTCATCCATACATCCAATAAACTAGCATTGAATACATTACAAACCTGAGATAATCCCTGGTAGAAAGTTAGAAACAACTGACAAATGGTTATGTCACTGGATTCTCACATACTAGACCAAGGTTTGAGTCTTCAACCTGGCAGCTTAAACTTCCGCCAGGCATGTGTGAGTGCGTGCCCAAGATCCCGAGAGGAGAATGGAGGAGATGGGATTGCAGCATGGCCATCCCTCCTGAGGGATGATTTCTAACTTTGTGTCTCTTTTTTTTTTTTTTTTTTTTGTTTGTTTGTTTTTTTTGAGAGGTTTTTCGCTACAGGGCGCGTGCGCTCGCCAGACAGACAGAGAGAGACAGAGAGACAGAAAGCGAGAAATCACCCCCCAGGGGGGATGGTCACGCCGCAATCCCTTCTCCTCCATTCTCCTCTCGGGATCTTGGGCACGCATGCACACGCGCCCGGCGTGAGTTGTAAGCCACCGGGTCCGAGACGCAAACCACGGTCGACTACGTGGGAGTCCAGCGACATAGCCATTACGCTAACTGCTGGTTCCCAAACTTTGTGTCTCTTTATCTCTCTCTGGCGACCACATGCACCCTATAGAAAAAAGCTCTCTCTCTCTCAAAAAAAGAAAATTAGAAACAAAAACCATAAGAAGTACTTATTTCTGGAGTTTATTAAGTGCATAGAAATTTCTAAAGGGATGTTCTGTTAATAAAAAATCAAAATATTCTACAACACTGTTCAGTTCTGGGTTTGTTTGTTTGTTTGCTTGTTTTTATTTTGAGAGATTTTTTTTTGCTATCGGGCATATATGCTTGACGAAGACAGAGAGACATAAAGTGAGAAATCACCCCCCAGGGAGGATGGCCATGCCACAATCCCTTCTCCTCCATTCTCTTCTTGGGATTTTGGGAATGAATGCATGCACATCCTGTGTGAGTTTTAAGCTGCCGGGTCCGGGACTGAAACCTCAGCCGCCATGTGGGAGTCCAGCAACATAATCATTACACCAATTGCCAGTCTCACTGTTTAGTTTTGAAACTGTTCTGTATCAGTGCTGTCTAGCATGGTGTCAAATAGCTGCATGTAGCTATGGAGTGTTAGAGATGCATTAATACAATTGACAAAATGAATTTTAGATTTTATTTTAATAAATTTAAATTGTGTCACATGTAACTGTTTGATATCATATTGACCAGAGCATTATGTACACTCTCAATAAGTTTAAATATCACTTTTATAGTATAGAGTAGATTTTTAATCCATGCAAACATATTTACTGGGTTTGTGCTAGACACTCATGTAAAAATAAATTAGATGTCATAATTGACTTTAAGATGATAACAGTCTTAATAAAAAAGACAATAATTCAAATACAGTTGAACACATTTTAAATAATTTATTAAAATTTAAATACAGCAGTAATTGAAATGCAGTTGAATAATGTCTCAGGGGAGGGGTTATCAGTTCTGTCAAGACTAGCAGAGCGAGTACTGAGAAACATAGAAGTCTTCACTGAGAAAGTAACAATCAAACTGGGTTTTGATAAATACATAGGAGTTCAACAGGGAGACTTGGTGGGTAAGGTCCATTCAAGGCAGGATGTAAGTTCAAAGACTAAGAAGTATGCCCAGGTCTTCTCTGATAGGCAGGCATAGAGTGGGCTTATCTGGCCTCTTTTATCTTTATCCAAAGCAGAGCCAGTAGTTCACACTTATATTTGATATATGCAAACTAATTATAACGTGTGTTGGGGAAGATAAGGGGCAACACTTCCCTCTTTCCAGTCTTGCAGCACAACAAAATATGGATTTCCAAGTGCATTCCATATGAGGGAGAAAACTTCTCTCCTTTTCTTCTCACATCTACCAAGTTCCCACTCTCATGGCTGCAGGTGAAGATGTGGTTCCCATCAGAATGCATTCATAGGTTTAAGGTCCATGGTGATCAGTGAGCATTTCTTTTTCCAAAGCTAGACCATGAATGATGAACCTGCTTTGTTGTAGTGTTGAATGATGCCTCCTCCATTCCTCTTAGAGAGGAAATCTTGATTCTCTACTGTTTAACTCACAAACATGGGAGATGGGTGGGTAGAGTTAGGAGGAGGGGAAAGCAGTTTCGAATTGCCATATGCAAGGAAAATGCTCCAACACACCTTATCCAGAAGTAAAGCTATTTCTATTTTTTGTTTGCGTTTGTTTTAGTATCAAGAAGAGAGAGAGACCTAATTTTTTAGTGTTACTCTCTTAAATAGCAACATAAATAAGGATAAATGCAGTTCATTTTCTTGACTTCAACACTTAGTATTTGCAAGACTAGAGAAATCAATTAACCCTTTACATGACCTACTTCCTTTTCTGTAAAATGAGCATAATAATAGTACATATTCTGGAGATTAGTACGTGAATTGACTGAGCTACCACAGGATGTAACTCCTAGATCAGAGCCAAGTGCTAGAAGGGGCTAAATTACATTTGCTGATACTGCTGCTGTTACTCCCCAGGTACATAGTTTATGCTGTAGTCATTTCAGGGGAATTTATTTTTTTAAGAGATTTTTTTTTTTTTTTTTTTTTTTTTTTTTTGCTATGGGGCACATGTGCTCACAAGAGACACAGAGAGAGGGAGAAAAAGTGAGAAATCTTCCCCCAGGGGAGATGGCCACTCTATAATACCTTCTCCTCCATTCTCCTTTTCTCCTTTTGGGATTTTGGGCATGCACACTCATGTGCCTGGTGTGATTTTCAAGTGGCTGGGTCTGGAATTTGAACCACGGTCCACCATGTGGGAGTCGAGCACTGCAACCACTACACCAACTACTGGTTCCTCGGGGGAAATCTTATGGTTAGGCTTAGAGCAGGGTCTGAGGTCTGCATCTTGAACAAGCTCCTAAGGATATTGTTGCTTCTTGGTCTATCTCTTGAAAACCAAGGCAACAGAGATTCCTCTCATTACCCATGTCTTGCTCTTGCCTCCTATTGGTTAGACCTTGTGAAAAACCACCACTGCAGTAACAAAGTTCCACAAACTGGGGGGCTTAGCAGAATGGCAATTTACTCTCTCAGAGTTTTGGAGGCTGCAAGTTAAAATCATGGTGTTGGCTGGACCATGTGCCTTCCAAAGACTCTGGAAGAAGACCATGCTTTGCTGCTTCCAGAATCCGGTAGCTCTAGGTATTCTTTGGTTTGTGGAACCATGACTCTAATCTCTACCTTCATCTTCACATGGCCTTCTTCTCTCCTAGGCCCGTGTCTCTTCTCTTCAAAAGACACCAGTTATAATGGATTAGGCCCCTCCTAATTTAGTATGAGTTTATCTTAAATGCATCTTAAAATACCCTATTTACAAATAAAGTCTCATTCACATATATAAGGGGTGGGATCTTAAACACGTATTTTAGGGAGAGACATAAATTAGCCATAAATACCCAGTGTTTCCAAAACATTCATTTATTTTTTTATTTTTATTGAAACCTTTGTTTGATTATGTGTGATTTACATAAAAGCTGGAAAGGGGGAATTTGCTTATGACTCTTCACGGTTGGGCAAGTCCCCTTCAAACATTTCCGTAAGCCAGAACTACACCACTTTTTTCTGAAGGGCAGTCATTTTACATATTTAAATGATCCAGGTTTTCCAAAACACATGTTTATGTTCTTTTAATGCATTTCTCTTTAATGACCTTGATCTGGAAATGATCGCTACTATGTCATTCTTATCCGATAAATCAGGGTCTCCTCTTTCCTTCAGGATCACTCGTTTTTCTGAGTCATCACCATTATTTATTTACATTTATTTATTTATTTATTTATTTATTTATTTATTTATTTAGGAGAGGTTTTAGCTACAGGTGTGTGCACTTGCCAGAAAGACAAAGACAGACAGACAGAAAGTAAGAAATCACCCACCCCCCCAAGGGGGATGGCCATGCAGCAATCCCTTCTCCTCCATTCTCCTCTCGGGATCTTAGGTATGCACGCACACACATGCACCCAGCATGAGTTTAAACCACTGGGTCTGGGACTTAAACTGTGGTTGACTACATGGGAGTCCAGTGGCATAGCCATTACGCCAAATGCTGATCCCAATCACCATTATTTTCTTTCTCTCTTCTTTCCCCCCCTCTCCATAATACTGTTCCAAGGAACTCCTTCATTCCACAGTTTTATTGCAGCTGCAGATGCAGGCCATCATCATTTTATCTTCATGTAAATGAAGCAACATCTAATCTCTCAAGTAAACTATAAAAACATTTTATCCAGCTATTATTCATTCAACTAAAGTTCCAGCCAGGCCTGGTCCAAGAGAGCCCCTCTCACAGAGTTCTTGACAGATTATGGTCTCCCACGTCTGATCTCCAGCAGCACAGGCACTATGCCACTATGTGGGTGTTGGTCACGTCACTACTGAGTTACTGCTGAAGCATTTCTTTTAGAGGATCTGTTTACATATTCAAGCACACCATTTACCATAATTCCTTCAAGCCACCAGTGTGTGATAGACTATCAATTTCACACTACCAAGTAAAGCAATGGAAAACCAAATCAAATCCAAAGAGGTAAAACACTAAACTTATTATAATCATATATAAACGTAAAAAGTAAGAAAATAAAACAAGTTTCAATGAAGTAAAATAATTGCAATGTACAAGAAAGGCCACTTGTCTCTCAAAGTAAGATAACCAGAAAAGACTGGATGAGATGCTTCTTGCGGCTATGATTCTCAAGCAACGTGTTAGAAATGGTGACCAGTAGACTTTCTCCTTGGGTCACATATTTCAACAGGGACCATGAGGGTCAGATTAATGTTTCCAGGACATTAGAAACAAGCATAGGAAACAAATCAATTTAAAAATACATTCAAAATATCAAAATAATTCAATTCTCCTGTTTTGGTTCTAGCACATATTGCCTTTTTGTTCAACAAATATCTAGTAATGCTCTCCAGTGTGCCTGACACAGTTCTAGTAGCTCTGAGACAGCAATGTGTCCTATCTTGCCCCATACACTGGCCCTAATGGCAGGAGGAGATATTCTGGGACATGACCAATGAAGCTGAGGAAAGTAAAACAAGACTGGGGAATAAGAAATATAAAAGGGTGGAGCCTGCTCTTGTAAATAGGATGGTTGAGATCAGATGGGGTGTGAGAGAGAGAGAATATAGACAGAGATGACTACAAGGATTTTGTCTGGAGCCACTGGGAAGATAAAGTCACCATTTATTGAGATGTCAAAGGCTGTGAGGGAGGTTGAGTAGAAAGGAATGGAAATCAAAGATCTGGTTTGGGATCAGTTCATTTGGCAATGCCTACTCAACTTCCATGTGGAGGTATGAGGTAGCACTCAGACCCAGGACTCTCGAGTTCAGCGGGAAGGGTAAGCTGGAGACATAAATTCTAGAGATGCCAGAATACAGACTGCAGTTCTTTATCTGCACAGAAATGACTTGACTTTATCCAAGCTAAGCAATCGTACTGTACATGTTAGCAACACGTTTTACAGGGCCAGGGCTGGCCTTTTGCAATGTTCTTGTGGTTTCTAAGATAAATAAACATATTATATGTTTCCCTCTGGATGCCTTTGCTATGATTCTGTCAGCATTTCCAAAACAGTTCGTGCTTGAACAACACCAAGTAAGAAAAACCTCTTGAGTAAAGATTTTATTGTTTTTTTTTTTTTTTTTTTTTTTTTTTTAAAAAAAAAAAAGCCCTGTATTTTCTCTTACAAGTTTAAAATTGTATAAAAACAGTCCGGTTTCTGTTTCCTTCAAGAGTTCACATTAACCAATGTGTGGCTTGGTGCCTGCCTTGAATGTGGGTTGATAACTTGCTGGTGGTTTGACAGTTATAAATAAACAGTCCTGTACCATAAAAAAGCATATTCCTGAAACCGCAGGAGCCTTAGTGGGCCTCCGGCCCTGTACCAGCACATTTAACAAGAAAACCATGGAAACACATAAATTCTATAGCCAACACTTAAAAAAAAATGAAATTCTGGCATAAAATGGCTCAAGACAATGACTTTTTTTAAAAGTTTGCTATAGGGTGCATGTGCTCACCAGAGAGGGAGGGGAGGAAGAGGGAGGAGACAGTGGGAGAGAGAGAGAGAGAGAGAGAGAGAGAGAGAGAGAGAGAGAGAATGAGAATGAGGGACAGATATGCCGCAATCCCTTCTTTATTTTTCTCCGAAATTTGGGGCATGCACACACATGTGTCCAGAGTGATTTTCAAGCCATTAGTCTAGTACTTGAACTGTGTAGTCAGCCATGTGGAATTTAGCTGCCTTAACTTCCACACCACTTGGCTGGCCCAAGACAATTCAGTAACAACTTATATTGATCACTAGTTTACGAAGAATCCATATGAGGTACCAGATGGTGGTGCCTCTAAAAGGCTGACCCATGTGGGAAGGTCTCTCATCCAGAGACCTCTCTGAGTAAGATGTACACATGCCCATGATGAAGGCTGGCTAAAATGGGGTGTGGATCATGGTATCAAGACCCTGTTGGGGGACTAGCAGTCAGCGTAATGGCTATGTTGCTGAACTCCCATGTAGTCGACTGTGGTTCGAGTCCCGGACCCGGTGGCTTAAACTCATGCCAGGCATGTGTGCGTGCGTGCCCAAGATACTGAGAGGAGAAGGGATTGCGGTGTGGCCATACGCCCTGGGGGGTGATTTCTCACGTTCTGTCTCTCTGTCTCTCTGGTGAGCTCATGTGCCCTATAGCAAAACCCTCTCAAAAAAAAAAAAAAAAGATCCTGTTGGGGGTCTTGTCTCTGTCTCTCTCACTATCTCCCTCCATTCATGGAAGAAATAAACAAATAAAATTAAAAACAATCTATATGATTACTTGATTTGACATTGATACATGAAACATATAAACATTTTCTTGAAATAATTTCCTTTGCCCTCTTTTCACAAAACCAGGCATATGTGTGTATGTGAGCATGATTATTCACTTTCACTCATAAGTTAATATGAGAGAAAATAATATCAGTCTTAACTTGCTTATAAAAGATAAAATAATATTTTAATTCAAGCACTCATTCATTTATTCCATTAGTCACACATTTATTGAATATGAAATATGATGAAAACTATACTCGATCTAGAAGGAAAAAAATCACATATTTTATTTTCTCAAGGAGATAAAATTCTGGAATGTGAAAGGGAGACATTATATCAAGCTTTAAAAATGAATAAGAAGACAATATCTAAGAAGCTTCTGAGAGGAAATGAAAGGTAAAAGTATCGTATGCCCCTTCATGATTAAAAATTATAATGCTAAACAAATTTCCTGTGGCTGTTCTGTCTTCAAGAAAAACATCTGGATTGCTGTAAGAAATACCAGGCCACCTACGAATCACAGGACAAAGGTTTTACTGAGGTTCAGGAAATGATAAACAAAGCTTATGGGACCAGATGTTTCTGAACGCTGTTATTTTGATTAGGATCCTTCTCACACCATCTGGAGTGATAGATGGATTTTTTTTAAAGTTATTTCTTCCTAGCCTCAACATCTTTCATTGATAAATATGTTAGAGATATATTTACCTAAGATGAATGCTAATATAATAGTTTAATGAAAGGGAAGGTTGGTACAGAAAATGCCTACTGCTTATAAATGGACTGTACAGTTAGCTCAAGTTTAAAAGTTACTGTTCAATTCACAGAGCCTACATTTTCTCCAGTCACCAGTATGCATCTTTAAATTCCTTTCTTGGAAAGGATGCTTCAGGCCTTAGCAGGCAAAAAGTGGAAGTCAAGTATTATGGTACAGTCTTTTTATAGGCTTCTAGAGCACAGTAACTTTGTCCTTTTTGACTCTTGAAAATAGCAAATGGATTTCAAGTTTATATTTATTGTTTTTTTTCCATAACAATAATACCAATAACAAAAGCAATACTACGTTGCATTTATAGAGAATCTTCTGGTTTATAAGTATGTTCGCTGATTAATTTCACTGCTGTTTCACAAGTAACAGGGCAATTGGTTTATAGTAAGATAAGAAAAAGATAAGGAATAAGTTATTGAAAAGGGGTTTTGGGATAAGTAAGTGGTGCTATGAGGTTAGACAGGCCTTATTTGTTAGCCAGGGAAAAAAGGAGTTGAAGAGATAACAGGGTTGGAAAGAAAAGGTTTTTCTTTACTTGACCCACACTCTTAGCAGTATCCCCTCTATCTCTCCACTCACTCTTTGGGTCTCTCATTTGTGTGTTTCTTTCCACATCATGCACAGAATCACACCTTTGCACATGAAAGGGTATAAAAGAGCATCTCTGACTCAGTAGAGGGGGCTCCTGGGATAGGCTTGGATTATGTGGCTAACCCAGGTCTCAAGCTGAAGATGTGCCTGGTGCAGGCAGGTGCATGGAAGTTTGAGATCTCGCTGCAGGAAATGATTGAGCTTCTGCAGAAGCAGAGCGGAGCAACTATTAAAGATTAAATCCCTGGCCAGCAGGTGGCATGGTGGTTCAGGCACTGAACCCCCACATGGCTGACTGCACCTTTTGAGTACCAGACCCAGTACCCTGAGCATGTGTGCGCATGTGCTCAAAAACCCCAGAGAAGAGAATGGAGGAGAAGGGATTGCAGTGTGATCATCATCTCTGGGAGCTGCTTTTTCATTTTTTTTTTTCTCTCTCTCTCTGTCTCTCTCTCTGCTGCTCTCCAGAAACTGCACATGCCCTATGGCAAACAAATGAACAAACAAACAAACAAAAAGAAGTTAAAGACCACCCACCTGAATAAAATGAAGAGTAAAATCTTTTGGTCAATTTACCTTGGATAGTCTTTGTTTTTGTGTTTAAAAATGAATGATGTCAGATGTCAGTTTACCACTTTAAGTTTAAAATGGGGAATAAGAGTAAAGGTGCCTAAGATGTAAGTTACTTAGGATAATTAACTGAGATATTACATGTAAATGATGATGACAGAATGTTTTCTCCCTAAAATCAACAAATAACAAGAATGATCAATGTTACTATTTCTATCAAGGGTTAAACAGAAAGTCTTATAATAGATATGGGTTAGTCCTGTAGTCTTGGGTTGAAGAGGGCTGGATCACATATGGTCAACCGTGGTTCAACTCTCAGTCCCAATGGTTTGAAAAACACCTTGAGTATGTGTGCATGCACATCCAAAATCCCAACAGAATGGTTCAAGGAAGGAGAAGGGCATTACCATGAACCACTGAGGAGCATTTTCTCCTTCTCACTGTCTCTCTTTTCAACTTGCAAGCACACATACCCTCTGTCATTAAAATATTTTTTTCAATGAAAACAAACAAACAAAAAAACACAGAAAGCCCCATGTAGTATGGAATAGTAGAAAATAATTAATGAAAAGCATAAAGATGGGTAAGGAAAATGTAAACAATATTCATTTGAAAATGACATAAACAGGTTCATAGAAAATTCTGAGCCATCAAAAAATTATATCTACCAGAAATAGAAAACGAATTTAGTAAGGTCGCAAGATGCAATGCTAATATATAGCATCAGTTTTATTTTTATTTATAAGTAACAAACCAAAATATATTTTTTTTCTTTTGGAGAGGTTTTTGCTATAGGGCGCGTGTGCTCGCCAGACAGACAGAGAGAGACATAGAGACAGAAAGCGAGAAATCACCCCCCGGGGGGATGGTCACACCGCAATCCCTTCTCCTCCATTCTCCTCTTGGGATCTTGGGCACGCACGCACATGCGCCCGGTGTGAGTTTTAAACCACCGGGTCCAGGACACGAACCGCGGTCGACTACGTGGGAGTCCAGCGACATAGCCATTACGCTAACTGCTGGTTCCCACAAACCAAAAACTTTTTAAAAATTCTTGTTCATCCTAGAATTACAAAATATGTGAAAACTTACCAATATATATATATATATATATATATATATATATATATATTTATTTATTTTAGATTTTTGTTATGGAGCGCATGTGCTTGCTGGAGAGAGACACAGAAAGAGAAAGAGAGAAATAGAAACGACTCCCCCCAGGGGGGATATTCATAAAACATGATCTCTTCTCCTTCTCCTTTTAGGATTTTGGGCATGTATGTACATGCACCCAGCTGTTTTTCATGTACCTGGATCTGGGACTCAAATCACAGCCAGTCATGTGGGATCCAGTGCCTTAACAACCATGCCACCTGCTGGTCCCTAAATAAAGTTAATAAAAGATGTGCAAGATATACATACACAAAAAAGCTTAAGATAATCTTAATGGAAATTAAAGAAGTCCTTAAAAATGAAGACATACCATGTTCATCATTTGAAGATTCAATATTATCAAGATCATTGCTTTGTAGAGTCATCACAATTCTATTCATAATTTAATGAACTTTTATATGGACATTATTGAGTTGACTCTAAAGTTTATGTAGAAGTGCAAGCAACCTAATTGATACAAGCTCTTTTTAGAGAAGAAAAATTCAGGACTTACATATTTAAAACTTTTCAGGAGGCTATAGCGGTATTGGCAAAAGAATAGACAAAAGATTAATTGAACAGAGAGAGATTGGAAATTAGACTAAATTTAAGAATTCAATGGCCGGGGTCTGTCCCGCGTGCCGTGGCCGGGGTCTGCCCCGCGTGCCTTGGCCAGGGTCTGTCCCGCGTGCCGTGGCCGGGGCTCTGCCCCGTGTACCGTGGCCGGGGCTCTGACCCCGCGTGCCTTGGCCGGGGTCTGTCCCGCGTGCCGTGGCCAGGGCTCTGCCCCGTGTACCGTGGCCGGGGCTCTGACCCCGCGTGCCTTGGCCAGGGTCTGTCCCGCGTGCCGAGGCCGGGACTCTGTCCCGCGTGCCGTGGCCGGGGCTCTGACCACGCGTGCCGTGCCCGGGGTCTGCCCCGCGTGCCTTGGCCGGGGTCTGCCCCGCGTGCCGTGGCCGGGACTCTGCCCCGCGTGCCGTGGCCGGAGTCTGCCCCGCGTGCCGTGGCCGGGGCCTGCCCCGCGTGCCGTGGCCGGGTTCTGCCCCGCGTGCCGTGGCCGGGACTCTGCCCCGCGTGCCGTGGCCGGGGTCTGCCCCCGCATGCCGTGGCCGGGGTCTGCCCCCGCGTGCCGTGGCCGGGAATCTGCCCCACGTGCCGTGGCCGGGGTTCTGCCCCGCGTGCCGTGACCGAGGTCTGCCCCCGCGTGCCGTGGCCGGGACTCTGCCCCGCGTGCCGTGGCCGGGGTCTGCCCCGCGTGCCGTGGTCGGGGTTCTGCCCCGCGTGCCGTGGCCGGGGTCTGCCCCGCGTGCCGTGGCCGGGGCTCTGCACAACATGCCCTATCCGGAGGTCCGGCCCGACCGGGGCTCTGCCCCGCGTGCCGTGGCCGGGCTCTGCCCCGCGTGCCGTGGCCAGGGCCCTGTCCCGCGTGCCGTGGCTGGGGTCTGCCCCCGCGTGCCGTGGCCGGGTTCTGCCCCGTGTGCCGTGGCCGGGTGTTGCCCCTTGTGCCGTGGCCGGGACTCTGCCCCGCGTGCCGTGGCCGGGGCCCTGTCCCGCGTGCCGTGGCCGGGGTCTGCACCCGCGTGCCGTGGCCGGGGTCTGCCCCCGCGTGCCGTGGCCGGGGTCTGCCCCGCGTGCCGTGGCCGGGTTCTGCCCCGCGTGCCGTGGCTGGGACTCTGCCCCGCGTGCCGTGGCCGGGGTCTGCCCCGCGTGCCGTGGCCGGGGTCTGCCCCCGCGTGCCTTGGCCGGGGTTTGCCCCGCGTGCCGTGGCCGGGGTCTGCCCCCGCGTGCCGTGGCCGGGGTCTGCCCCGCGTGCCGTGGCCGGGGCCTGCCCCGCGTGCCGTGGCCGGAACTCTGCCCCGCGTGCCGTGGCCGGGGTTCTGCCCCGTGTGCCGTGGCCGGGGTCTGCCCCCGCGTGCCGTGGTCGGGGTTCTGCCCCGCGTGCCGTGGCCGGGTGTTGCCCCGCGTGCCGTGGCCGGGACTCTGCCCCGCGTGCCGTGGCCGGGACTCTGCCCCGCGTGCCGTGGCCGGGGCCTGCCCCGCGTGCCGTGGCCGGGGCCCTGTCCCACGTGCCGTGTCCGGGGTCTGCCCCGCGTGCTGTGGCCAGGGTCTGCCCCCGCATGCCGTGGCCGGGTTCTGCCCCGCGTGCCCCAACCGCTGATGGCCGTCTCTGCTTTCCTGAGCCACGTTCCTGAAACTGTGTTCCATGGAGATTCACCTACATTTGCGGGGCTGCACGAGACCCACCCTTGGTCCAGCCCTGAGTGCAGTCTACGTTTCCTATTGTTGGGAACTTTATGATCTGATAATTGGAAAAAAAATCATGTTTATCATAAAAATAATTAGAATAATAATAATAATGATTGGGGGAAACATAGGAAAGATATTGAATGTTGAAGCGGGGAGATTAATGTCTCTGTACTGACTGACATGCATGACATTCCCTTTTGAAAAAGCAATGTAATACACTGTAAAGTTATATGTAATTCAATGTAATAAAAAAATAGATAATAAAAAAAATAGAATTTATTTTAAGAATAAACATGAATCCAATAAAAAAATAAAAAAAAATAGAATTTATTTTAAGAATAAACATGAATCCAATAAAAAAAAAAAAAAAAAAAGAATTCAAGCTTTTATTCTTTTTTCTTTTTTTTTTTTTTTTGAGAGGTTTTTGCTTTAGGGCGCGTGCACTCGCCAGACAGACAGAGACAAAGAGACAGAAAGCGAGAAATCACCCCCCCCCGGGGGGATGGCCACACCACAATCTCTTCTCCTCCATTCTCCTCTTGGGATCTTGGGCACGCACGCACATGTGCCCGGCGTGAGTTTTACGCCACTGGGTCCGGGACACGAACCGCGGTCGACCACGTGGGAGTCCAGCGACATAGCCATTATGCTAACTGCTGGTCCCCAAGAATTCAACCTTTGATTTCAACAAAGGTAATGAGGCAATTCAACCAGGAAAGGAAATTTCTTCAATGAATCATATTGGTATAACTGGATATTTTATGGGTTACCCACACTGACCCATCACTTTATATTCTACATAAAAATTAACTCAAAATGGATCATTAATATAATTGAAAGCTAAAACTTTAAAATCTCCAGAAGAAAATATAAAAGGAAAATCCTCGTGGAGTTGAGGCAGGCAAGGATTTCTTCAAAAGATAGAAAAAGCATGAACTATAATAGAAAGGTAATAAATTGAACTTTATCAAAATAAAAAAACCCTGCTTTTCAAATACATCTTAAGAAAAAAAGAAAGCTGCAGACTGACAAAATGTTTACAATATATATGTTTAATCTATTAAACTATTAATATTTATTAATGTGCATGAGTGTGTGCATGTTTGTGTATATACTTTCAAAATTTAATAAGGCCAAGCAAACAACATTAAAAAGAAATGGACAGGGACCAGGAGATGGTGTGGTGGTTGAGGGCGCTGGACTCCCACATGGCCAACCGCAGTTTGAGTCCCGGACCTGGTGACTTGCTTTCTCACTTTCCCTCTCTTCTCTCTCTGTCTCTGTCTCTGTCTCTCTCTCTGTCCCTCTCTGGTCAAATTTAAGTAAATAAATAAATAGATAAATAAATAAAGTTAAATTAAATAATTCTTAAAAAATAGAAGTGGTCAAATCACCAGGGAACAGAAATTTACTGATAATAAGTTACTTGAATGTAAAACAAGAGGTATATGTTTTTATAATTAATTTTTAAGTACTAATTAGTATAGCTGGTTTTGAACTCTATTTGCTGCTAATCATTATTAATACTATTTGCCTGCTTTGCCCAAGAAGACATATTTTTTTTATTGACCCAGGATTGTGGGAATGAACATAAGTTACCCTTACTTATTTGTATAACATAGCATTATTTTTTCATTTTTCAAAAATCCAAGAAGCATATTGATAATCCAGCACCAGTGTAATAACATTCAAAACATATCTTCTGTATTTTTCTTTTTGATCACCTCTACTGCTACCACCCTACTCGACACTATCATCTCATCTGGGCTGTGAAATATTCAGAATGATTTTTCTGTTTTCACTATATTTTTGTTTTTTCTTTATTCATGATAGAGACTGTATCTGTATGAGAGACAGAGGCAGAGAGAGAGAGAGAGAGAGAGAGAGAGAGAAAGAAGAGAGATGAGCACCCTCCATAGCATCTGATCGCACCACAATCTCCTCCATCAAGTCCTGCAGCCTGTCAGATCTTGTCCACAAGTACTCAACGTGTTTCAATTAGACTTGGCCAGAGAGTCCAGCTGTGGTCACCATGTAGGATCTGGCTTCTCCAGAGTAGCACATTACAGCTGTGCTATGGAGGTGGCCCTATTTCCTTTTTCATAGAACTTACTGTTTTGGGCAAGTATATTGTTTACTTTTATTACTTTTCTTTTTCCAAACACATAAGATCTTTGAGAGCAGAGCTTCTTTTTGCCTTGTTTCCCCAAAAATTCTAGTCACACAGTTGGGAATGTAATATTTATTGAATGAACGAGTGAACGAATGATCACATGAGTAATTGAACAAAGGAGAACAGTTGATTAGTCTATTCTTACCCTCAGCATATATTCAGAAGGTTTGGAATTATTATTCAAATTGTGCAATCCACTTGCTTTTATTTATCCCCCTTTGCTTATTTAAAGTGAGGAAGGAGGAAAGTGGATTAAGAGGGATGTTTTGCTGCTTGGGTTCTACCACAGAAACCTGAGAGTAACATGCATACAAGAGGAGAGAAATGCCCAGGA
Organism: Tupaia tana; assembly: GCA_026018925.1. Lineage (NCBI taxonomy): Eukaryota > Metazoa > Chordata > Mammalia > Scandentia > Tupaiidae > Tupaia > Tupaia tana. The sequence goes on along the minus strand of JAKSZU010000006.1, from coordinate 195,663,286 downwards.
TGACACCGTACAAGCACTGAACTAGTATGGCCTTCATCACGTCTTGTAACTACTCATCACTATCAGGGCTATGAAACTTGAGTGCTAGTAACACTTTTGACAATGAAAACTTACTCTGTAAGCAACATTACTTCCATTTTGCCATGAGTGCCCAAAAAATGGTTATAGGGAAAGAGCAAGAAGAGAGCAGGAGCAAAGGAAAAGAAAGTTAAGTGTAAGGAAAGAGGGAAGGAAGGAAGGAAACCATTTCAACAGCTAGACCACATTAGAAAACCAAATTAAATTCTCTGGTTTGGTTCTGGACCAGAAAACTGCGCTGTGGCAGAACACACCACTATTTTCAGTAAGCAAAATGAAGGAGAGTCACATGAATAGTTACTGTGTTTGTAGGAGTGTTAGGGAATTAGGCAGAAAGCTTAGGGCATGGACTTAGGAACCGTGAAGTGTCATTACTGGTAAAATGGAAAATCAGAGTTAATGAAGTTTAAAAACAGTCACCTCAAAGATTCCCTTTTGGAAACTGAACCAGGTCTTATTTGAGGTTTGCTTATGTTTACCCTAGCCATAATGTCTAAAAAGCTGTCAATGGTCAGTAGACTGTACATTTACTTAAAAACAGTATTTTCTTGAGATGAGGTAATAATTTGAGTAACCAGATTATTTTTTAAAGTAAACACAGATATAAAAACAAGGGAGAAGTGCTTCACAAAAAGACATCATAATATTTGCCATACTATTTTATATGAAAATGTGATGGCACTTGTAGAATATATTATTTTAATTTCTAAGTTATCGTTCCTCAACTTTGAATCAGAAACTATCATTTCACTTCATAAACCTACTGTAAATTGTCAACGTGCACAAATTGAATGAAAAGTTTTCAAAAGTTCATCTAAGATGCCCAGATAAGTTTAACAGGTCAATTTTTCACTTTATTTCTGTTTGGAGTAAGAGCACATAAAGAGATAAGAGAATCAACTCCTAATTACTAAAGTGTTTTTAAAATAATAAATCTCATATCTGCATTTAGGAGTTATTCATTGGTAGACCTGTTAGTGAGACAATTAGTTTAGCATCAAATTGTGCCAAATTATAATGCTAAGGTTAATAGTAATCTCTAGTTCAAGGAGATAATTGCTTCAATAATTTCACTTTATTTTACTTTTCTTCATTATTAATTGTACATGTATATTTAAGTGCATATTGCTATGTATTTGAAAATAGAATTAATTGTTGTGTTGAATGTTTATTGATTACATTTCTTGAATTTATTTGTTTCTGCTTTTTTACATAATACAGGTGTAATTTTAGTAATCAATTTTAAAGTATGTAATTAACCATGAGTCACTTATTCACACTATCAGTCTTCCATTTTAGAATGTATTTTAAGTTTCTATTATTAAATAGTGCTATAATAAATATCATATTGATGAGATGTCATTTAATATTTTAATATCTAGATATTGGGATTACTGGATTAAAAAAATGAATATTTTGGTATGCATTCCTAATTCAAAATTTTAGGCTGCTTGTTGGTATAATGGTAATGCATTGCTCAAATGACCATGCCAGATCCATATGGAACATTGTGGGTTCAGTTCTGCCATTGACCTGCCCATGCTGGAAGCCTGCCTTCCTGCCCAGAAGTCTGGCTGTCTGGGGAGGCCAGAATGCTGAATCATGGCATGAAATTGTCTTTCTCTCTTCTTCTCTCACTCTTAGGGGTAAAAAAAATATACAACTATGTTTTAAGAAAAAAAAAATGTTTCTTGGGACCAGTAGATGGCATAATAGTTCGCCTCTGTATTCCCAGGTAGCTGACCATGGTTCAAGTCCTAGACCCAGCAGCTGAAAACTCACCCTGGGCGCAAGTGCATGCGTGCCCAAGAGCCCAAGAGAAGAATGGAGGGGAAAGGATTACAGCATGGCCCTCCCCCCTGGGTGGTGATTCTTTGCTTTCTCTCTCTGTCTCTTTGTCTCTCCAGCAAGTGCACATGCCCTATAGCAAAAACATCTCTTAAAAAGAAAAAAAAAATGTTTCTTAAATTAGCATCATTCTAAAATAAAGTACATACAGTGTATTTAAATTGGTTCTTTCCATAGGTCCAAAATGACACCTTTTAAACTGACTTTTTCTGTATTTGCTATTTATTATTTTTATTTTGTACCTAGCTGCACATTTATTAACTTTCTTAAAGTATACTTTAAAAGCCAGAGGTTAATTAACTAGCCAGAATAAAACCAGAATGCACTGGTAAATGAACTGCTACCACTCATCTTCTTGTCTTGTATTATTTACATGCAACTTTACTGTTAATAGTACATGTTAAATTGGCAAAGAGAGACCATTAAATCTGTGAAATCCGGAACATGAATTTTGTAAAATATTTGTTTGTTTGTTTAAATTTGACTAGAGGGGGACAGAGTGAGAGAGAGAGAGACCCACAGAGAGGGAAAGTGAGAAAGCAAGCCGCCAGGTCCAGGACTTGAACCACGGCCGTTCATGTGAGAGTGCAGCGCCCTTACCTACCATGCCACCTGCCGGCCTGCAAAACATGAATATTTTTACAATATAAATTGGTTGAGAGATTGAAATTTTAAGAAACTACTTCAAGGCAAAAAGACCAAATTTAATGCTTGCATGACATAATTTGAAAAGAAGGGGGAAATTCTGGTCTCCCAACCTCTTCCAAGACATGACATCATCTCAGGACCATTCAGATTATGGTTTAATTTTAAAGAGGTGCCTAATAAAACTCAGATTCCTTTGACATATATAATGCCTTGAACTATAATTAGAGTAGATTAGGTTAAACCAATATTTTTATATATGTGTTCATTCATTCAACAAAATTGAACTTCTGCCCCATGCAGACAGCATTATGTTAGATGCTGGGAGTACCATAGTGAAACAACAATATACGAAGCAGGTATGGTCTCCTCCTGAAGAACATACAGTGCACGTGTGTCACACACACACACACACAAGAAATGGAAAGGCCAGCAGATGGTGTAGTGGTTACCTTACTGGACTCTCACATAGTCAACTGGAGTTCGAATCCTGGACCTGGTGGTTTGAAAATCATGCCGGCACGTATGTGTGCATGCCCAGGATCCCAGGAGGACCGAGGAGGAGAAGGGATTGTGGCATGGCCATTACCCCTGAGGGACGATTTCTCACTTTCTCTCTCATTGTCTGTTTCAGTTTCTCTCTGGTGAGAGCACGCACCCTGTGGCAAAGATCTCTAAAAAAGAAAGGAAAAAAGAAAGAAAGAAAAAGAAAGAAAGGAAGAAAGAAAGAAAGCAGAAGAAAGAAAGTAGCAGATAGATTGTGATACGTGTTGTATCAGACACAGAAGAGTAATTGAAACTGGTAGCTTAGCAGCAGAGCCCAGGGGCTTCAATGTACTCTCTAAGGCAGAAGAATCTGAGTTAAGTTGGAGATGGTAGAGAGGGCTGGTGAGTGAACCAGTACCCAAAGAGTTACAGAAAATGAGTGACAGTACTATTTCCAGGGTGGTAGGCTAAAAAATCAAGGAATTCAGAGGCATAAGTCCTATTTTTATAGCCTGATTTTCTTTGTCTTTAATACAGACTTAATTTGTATTTTATTTGGTTTTAATAAGGATCAGGTGAAATAACTTACATGGAAAAGCTTTTTATATTGTACATCACTGAATAAATGTTAATTATTATTACCTTTGTCAAGGATGATAAACGGCTGAATTTCTCTGGCTTTTACTACCAAGCAAGGCTCTTTAAGGAATAAGGCGTGAAAATAAGATACTTACAGAAGTCTGTTTAACCAGTGAAGTCTTTTTTATAAAGACCCAATTAAGCCTGGTGCTTTGGTCATAGTCTCCCAACACCAAGTAACATCTTGAACATCTTTCACCCCTCTGTCCAAAGCAGTCATGCATTGGTGGGAAAAGGGGACCTTAGAATTTCATGTATGTTTCTATCCCACCCCTTCTCCGGAGTTACTTTTTCTTTTCCACATTTTAAAATATTCTTAAGAAGAGATGTGTGAATACTAGAGACAGTGTGGGAGGAGGGTGAGAAATGGGGGGAGTGAGAGGGAGACAATCAAGGAAGATAAAAAGAAGCAAAACATTCAAGGGACACAAAAATGGAAAGTTATCTTCTGATGAAAATGTGTATGGAAATAACTTTTACTGGACTAATACACAGTGTATTCATGCTGCGAAAACTCATTTTGTATGCTGTAATAATATATAGGGATTAAATGTAAAATAATAATAATAATAAATAAGAAATGGGTGTTTGGAATTGGAAAGGCAAAGACGAGGTTTAAATAAAGCTACATAGTAACTATATTTAAGGAATACCTTCCCTCTTTGTCTTGACTTTTTCTAAGAGATGTCCCCCACATATATAGTCTTTAATAGCAATGTTTTTGCCCAGATGATATACGCAAGGGTTGCATGTAAGGCTAGTAACATCGAGGTAGGAAACACTCCCACCTTTGGACTTCCCTTTTCTATTCAGTTCCTTCTGCACGGAGAACTTTTGTCACAAATGTACAACCCATGTACATTTAAAGAACAAAGTCAAGTGTCACAAGTGATAGAGGAGCCATCAAGAGAAAAATCACTGAGAAGCAGGTAGAAAAAAGGGAGGAAGGGAGTGTTACCATAAATCTTGATAATGTTCATGGTTAACACGATAATAGGAATTAGGGGATAAATTTGCAATGGTTATGATTCAGGGCTCAGCACAATGTGTTTTTCTATTTAGATGTTTGTCTTCTTCTTTTTTCCAAAGTGGCAAAATGGGATTAGGATTCATTTCAGTATTCCACTCTGAGTCATGGTTACGGTGATCATAGAAATAAATCTAGTCTTGAGGGCATCTGTGCCCTCCCTCTTCTGGTTGCCCAGTCTAGTGTGCAGCATCACTTCTGGGAAGAACGATCCGCAGACCCACAAGCAAGTTTCCCAGTGTACTTCTTTGATTATTCCAAAGTCTATTCCCAGAAAGGACATTAACCAGACCCAGAATAAATCCATTATACCTTCATTTTCCCTGGATTACCAAGGAATATTAAATGAACAATTTGAAGATGTAATGGCTGGATTATTCTATTAAAGATCACATCCAAATTCAATTTTCTAACTGGATATTAAAACTTAACAATGGAAAGTTGAATTTTCTAATTTTAGAGAATTTTAGAGTAAAATTAGATATTTTCTCCTAAATATCTAGTTAGGAGATATTATGTAGTATGGCTGTTATGCTTCTCTGAAAGTTATTTTTTTTGGAGAGGTTTTTGCTATAGGGCGCGTGAGCTCGCCAGACAGACAGAGAGAGACAGAGAGACAGAAAGCGAGAAATCGCCCCCCAGGGGAGATGGCCACGCCGCAATCCCTTCTCCTCCATTCTCCTCTCGGGATCTTGGGCACGCATGCACACGCACCTGGCATGAGTTTAAGCCACCGGGTCCAGGACTCGAATCGCGGTCGGCTACACGGGAGTCCAGCGACACAGCCACTACATTAACTGCTGGTCCCGCTTCTCTGACAGTTATTATTAAGCATATTAGAAGTTATAAAAGCATATTAGAAGATATAAAGAGTAAAGTTTCTTCTAATCATATATCTTCATAGATTTGATTTAAGTGCATCTATAATCCAACAAAATGTTCCAGACACTATTACATGCAGAGTAATGGCTTCTCTGAGATGTCTATATTTTAATGATCAAAATTTATGAATACGTGGCTTTATATGACAATGAGTAATCAAGATGCTGATAGAACTAAAGGTACTACTATGCTGACCTAACAAAAATGTGGAGATTATTTTGGGTAACGGGCCTAAAGTAATCATGAGGTTCTTACACATGGAAAAAGGATGCAAAAGAGTTGGCGTCAAAGTTATATGATGTAAGGAGGACTCACCTGGCCATCGTTGTCTTTGGCGAAGTTGAGATGAATAATTTAGGAATGCAGATGGTCTTTCAAAGCTGGAAAAAACAGGGCCAGCAAGTGGTGTGGTGGTTAAGGCACTGGATTCCCACATGGCTGACCACGGTTCGAGTTCCAGACTTGGTGGCTGGAAAATTATACCATGCATGTGTGCGTGCATGCCCAAAATCCCAGGAGGGGATTGGAAAAGAGACTGCAGTGCAGCCTTCCCCGGTATAGTGATTTTTAACTTTCCTTCTCATTGTCTCTCTCTCTCGGGTGAGCACATGTTCCCTATGGCAAAAAACCTTAAAAACAAACAAACAGAAAAATCTGGAAAAGGCAACAAATGAATTATCTTCTGGAGACTCCATAAGGAATGTAGTCCAGCTGGCATATTGATTTTAACCCAGTGAAACTCATTTTGCATTTCTGCGCTCCAGAACCACAAGACAATAAATTGTGTTGTCTTAAGCCACACAATTTATAATAATTAGTTGCAAGAGCAGTAAGAAATTAATACAGAAACTCACCAGAGCCTCTTACTGCCAGGTATCATTATTCTTCAGTCATTCTGTCCTTGTTTCTGTTACTAAAGAATCTGTCAACCAAGTAGGGGTTTGATTGGGAGTCACAGATGGGTGAGTACTAGATAGGTGAGTGTATGACCCAATAGATGAGGCCAGAGGCCACAAATTCATGAGTCACAATCTCCAGTCACAGAAGTCAATCAATAAAGACACCCAGAGAAACAACAGTACCATAACACAGATCCCCATAACCACTCCTTACTTCAATCCCCTGACCCCAAGACTATAGTTTCCACACACTCAGATTCCAAATTATAGAAGAAAATAGTAGAGTTCATTAACCTTTGGAAGATGAAAAGTGACTTTATAAATTGAAAGGGACTGTTGTAATAGTGACAAACAAATTGCCAGTTAGTAAGTTCAAATTTCTACCATAAAGTATTGACAGAAAGGGAGAATAAATTTAAAATGTTAAATGTCATTTTTTTGCACATGTGAATATTTTCAACTACCATAAAGTCAATACTCTGACTACTAGCTTCTGGTCTTTTCTGAGCTTGTGCCTGAACAATAGGGATATACTTGAGATCCTGAATGTTTTAACATCTTCCCTTGAGTTTGTATTATCTGAATAGGTAGGCATGAGGCAGACCCCACTGAACTCATCTCTGCATTCCCCATGAAGACGTTGTTTCACAAAGCCTGGATTTCCTCCACTTTAGTCACACAATATTAAACAGTCAGAGATACTGTTTCCAAAAGACAATGGAAAATACACAAAAGTTATAAAGGGGCTCAGCGTAGGTCACCATGGAAATCAGGGACTGGTCATTAGCAGCAGGAAATAATGTCAATAGGGCAAGGTAGGGGTATCTCCATGCCTTATTAGTTTAAGGTCTCCAAACTTAGGGTAATGGGACCTTCTGCTACATGAAGTAAAAAATAGAGGACATAACAGACTATAACTTGCCCATTTCCAGTTGGTAATTCCCATCACATTGGGTGTTTGTTTAAAAATGTAGATTCCCCAGTCATAAGTATTCAGCTAGGATATCCAAGGGAAATCTCCCAGGAATCTATACCTTTGAAAGTTATTTAGATGAGTTTTGATTAATGGTCAACTTTAGAAATTTTGACTTATTTCAAAATTTGAGCTATGGTCAATCCTAATCAGAGAAGCCAAAACATATGACTATTTTTTTGTAAATATGAAAATATTTAAACAAATTAGTGCCAAGATTAATATGATGTATCTCTCTAAACTTCTTCATGAAACTTTAGAAGGACTTTTACTGACATTGAGATCATTTCATTGTTGTGCAAAGGAAAACATTGGGCATAGCTTGGACTATTACAAGTTTAGAATGAACATCCAAAAATATATATTCTATAGAGGGGACGCTTAGAAGTTTTCAATATTGAAATAATTATCAGGAAAACGTCTTTGTGGTTTATGAATAAGTCAGCTACAACTTGTATTTTAAAACCCAGAGCTATTTTCTGAAATTCCCTACTAAAGTTTAGGGGAAACCATGTAACCATGGAAAATGTGTGTCATCTCAAAGTGTATTAACTACTTGCTTTTAAAGCTTAGCCATTTCCCTGAAAATATAATAGGAGGACTATTTGGAACATCAGGTACATATTAAATTTCAGGGCCAAAACTCTTAACAGTAAAATAATGACTACTTACACTCTTTGCTGTTAGATGTCAATTTATTCTAGCAGAATCTATTTTATAATGAATCAACATTATATCATTTTAAAAACATGACTTTGGCACTAAGAAACATACATTAAGACTACTTAAGCTTTAAAGCTATATTTTTATGAGGTTATGCCTACTGGACTCTTAGGAAAGTGTTCATTTGTGAATAAATTAAGTTAATAATATTTTTAATCTTACATGAAGTAATATATCCTAAATCTTAGCTAAAGTAATTTAGGTCCTTGGAAAATGATTCATTCTGAACCATCACAGAGTTCATCTGAAGAAAAGGACTTTATTTCTAACTTTGAATATCTCTGTAGACCTTCCATTTAGGAATTATATCATATAGAGCCAGTCAATTCCCAAACACAAAGTTTCTTCATTCATAAACTTTTCCCTGTGCCTGGATTTTCTGTACTTTTCTCCCCTGGCTAATTTTTCTCCCCTGTATTTTCTCCCCTTCACCATAAAGCTTCATCTTGCTCTTCACTTCTTCTGTATAACCTTCTCCAATAACCCTGGGCTGAGTCTGTTGTTGCTGCTCCATGAATGCACAGTATTTTACTCTTCCTTCTGTGGGTGAAGTTGTCATGTCATTTCATAAAAGCATGTTTATTGTATTAGCAAGTTTGAGGTTAAGTAGGCCTGCAGCCATTTTGAAATGAAAAAGACCTCCAGTGAGAACAATCTGATTGAGTGCTGAGTCATGGGTAGGTGTGTTTTAGGAATGGTCAAATGAGAAACCAGGAATGGGTATATAAAAGAAAAAGAGGAATCAGGATAATTGCTCAAAGGAAAGCTGTTGACTTTGATTGATTGTAGTGAGGAATGATTTGTACATGCTTGTATCTATAAATACTGAACATACACTGAGTCTTTTTTTTTTTTTTTTTTTTTTTTTGAGAGGTTTTTCGCTATAGGGCGCGTGCGCTCGCCAGACAGACAGAGAGAGACATAGAGACAGAAAGCGAGAAATCACCCCCCAGGGGGGATGGTCACGCCGCAATCCCTTCTCCTCCATTCTCCTCTCGGGATCTTGGGCACGCACGCACACGCGCCCGGCGTGAGTTGTAAGCCACCGGGTCCGAGACGCGAACCACGGTCGACTACGTGGGAGTCCAGCGACATAGCCATTACGCTAACTGCTGGTTCCCACACTGAGTCTTTTTTGATAATTTGGTGGTGCATGCTTATAATTTATCTTATCAGAACAAATCTTAGTTTTCTCTAATCTTGCATGTATATAATAACCAGAATTTTTTACTCTTAAATTCCCAAGAAGCAATCTATTATTTTTTAAGAGATTTTTGCTATAGGGTGTGTGCACTCACCAGACAGAGATAGACAGACAGAAAGTGAGAAATCTCTGCACTGGGGAATGCCCACATCATAATCCCTTCTTCTCCATTCTCCTCTTGGGATTTTGGGAATGCACATACATGCACTTGGTGTGAGTTTCAAAGGGCCAGGTCTGGCACTTGAACCTTAGTCAACTACGTGGGAGCCCAGCACCTTAACTTCCATGCCACCTACTGACCCAAAAGCAATCTATTTTTAATTAAAATCATATATCAATAGTTTATTAATATACTTCTTATGAATTTTAAAGCCATTTACTTTCTTGACAGATTTTTTAATGTAGATAAAAACAATCTCATTTACCAACCCAGTATCTTTTGTTTCTATAAGACTGAGAGAGCCCAAAGTGGAAAACTTCATACTTCATATTAATCAAAGTAGCATAACTTAAAAATGACTCAAATATTCTGTGAATATACCTCACTCAATTTCTCATAACAGAACTTTAACCTCTCAAATTATCAGAGATTATTTTTGTCATTAACCATTTTTCACAGCATGCTAAATGTTTACCTTAAGGTGCTGGTATGCCAGAAAACATAACTTAATTAAATCAACAATACATTATGTGAAGGCACTGAACCATGTTGCCCATCCATAACACTCACACAAAAACCCACATAGAACACAAAGCATGATGGCATCAATAACAAAAGGCTACAGATTACAAAACTGCTCTTCAAATTCAGATAAATCTAGTTTCCCTTCCCACAGTCCCCAAATAGTTCCTTCTGTTGTACAGAACCCAAACTGAAAAGGGCTTTGACTTTCTAGATTATGATCTGGTTTCACTTATCTCAAAAGTGAGCACATCCACTCTCAATCTCTTTTATTACCACAGTTAGAGCAGGTGGCGGGTCTTGGAGGCAAGCACCTCAAACACCCCCCAGAAGGAAACCCCCAGTAGCCGTAGGGAGTTTCCAGCAGTAATACCTGCCAATGATCCTGTTTACAACACCAATTTGTAACCAGCAAACCAAGACAGGTTGCTTCTACATGTGGTCAATGACACAAGAGGCAGAGGCTAGACAAGAAGGGAGTTTATTTGTGTAGCCAGATTACTGGGAGATGGCGAGTGTCACAAACTGTCTCAAAAGCTCAGCATATGCTCAGTAGCTATAGGTACAAGATATAAAATCATTCCTCATCATAATCAAGGCCAATCACTTTCTTTTGAGCAATTATCCGCAATTCCTGTTTTTCTTTAAATAGCCATTCCTGGTTTCTCATCTGACAATTCCTCAAACAGACCTCCCCATGACTCAGCACTCAGTCAGAGTATTCTCATTAGAGGCTTTTCTTAATTTTAAAAAGGCAGAGTCCTGCTAAGTCTCAAGTTAGCCTGCTTCAATGCTATCTCGATTTCAAACTTCTTGTAGTCAGGAAACTTTCTCTAGTGCAAAATGTTGTCTTAGTCTTTATAAATACTAATGTATGGACTGATGAATTAATGATTAGGTTTTCCTGCAAGGGAGGAAAATCAGAACTTTTAAATTGTTATTTTATTGGTTTGTATTGATTTTAACTCCAATTGCATGTTGGGGAGGAGTAACACTCCCCCCCTCCCCTGCCCAATGCTTACCATCTTTAAAGTTCTAAACTAGATCCTACTTACAGAAGTTAAAAGGGGATATTTTATGTGGATAACTCATACTCTGATTGCATTGCAATTATATTGGATTGTCAGAGAAGTCATGACTCATTTTTGCATAGAAAATTATAGAAAAAATATGTCATGACTTTTCCGACACCCACTATATATCAAGTTTTATCCATCTCCAATGTCATGGCTGTAGTCCAAGCCAATATCTTGATTTCCTGCCTGGACTAATGCTGTTGTGTCCCATTTGGACTTCCTCTTGTCATCCTACTGCTCACAAAGAGTCACAAGCATTCCGAAACACTTAAAAATTGGAAATGTATAGTATGCAGTATGTTATAGGGTACAAAAACAAGGATAAAAAGGGCCAACTATATTTAAAATGCTCAAGTACGGTAGAATCCATATTCTATCATGAGTCTGTCCTAACACAGAGTTCTCAAAAGTTAACTAACTTCTTATTTAGACTAAGGTAGGAGCTACATATTCACAGACACACACACACACACACACACACACATATACACAGTTAATAATCTATTACAATCTACCCTAGATATCAAAACCAGTATTCTAAAGATGTCAACTTCTTCACAGAAGATCTATAAAATCACTATGAGGACATTCAAATTCAATAGTATTACTTTTCTATAATAAAATATATATGAAAATATGTTTAAAATATATATCCAATACTCTGAAAAAATATTTTATTCACTCAAAAAATATGTATTACTCTGTGTCCAACCTGGGAAACAAAGTCCTTTTTATCATGAAAATGATGTTCTAGAAGTCGAAGTTATAAAATAAATGATTACAAAATAAATAGCTAAAATAATTTTAAACAGTGGTAAATGATTAAAAAAAATACAAGTATGTTAAAGTGAAGAGGAATAACTGAAGGAAGGATGTATAGTTTAGTTTGGGTGGCTAGAAAACCTGTCTAAGGAGGTCTAGAGCTAAGTAACAAGAAGGTAACAATAGAATGGTCCAGGGCAGCATTTTCAAAGTAAGGATCATAAACCCTGCAATTCCTTCAAAAAGCCCAAGGTATAAACATTATTTTTATAATAAAGTCAAAATGTCATTTGCATTTTTCACTCTAATTCTCTCAGAAGTAAACAGTGGAGTTTTCCAGAAGGTATGTGGCATGTGAAAATATCATTGCTGTGATGGCTAACAGCATACCTAGTGTACATATTCTTGTTTCCTGGAATGTTCTACTGTTAGCAGTAGGTTTTGAGTATAACTGTATTTTTAGAGATTAACTTAGTTTGTTCTCACTTACACAACTGTGTTCCTACTATTTATATTTATTTATGCTTGCTATATTTCCATAATCTAGTTATCATCCAATAAATCACAATTTTACAATCTTGGTAATTTTATTTTGTAATAATATTTTTAGTTCTTTTTTATTTTTAAATTTTTAAAACTTGCTGTGGGGCATATGCATTCACCAGAGAAAGACAGAATGAGAGAGAGGGAAATAGACAAAGCATCCTCCTCCACCCTGCCCTGGGGTATGGCCATGCTTTAATCCCTTCTTCATTCTCTTCTCAGGATTTTGGGAACATATGTACATGCACTCTGTGTGATTTACAAGCTGCCAGGTCTGGGACTCAAAACGGAGAGTCAGCCATGTGAAACACAACCATCCTAACCATCAGGCCACTGCTTGGCTCTAATACTTTAAAATATTAAATTTTAAAATGACAAAAAAATTTAAACTTTATGTATCATTATTTATATTTTATATTTAATAAAATGAAAATTATAATAGTCTTCTCATATTGGATGAGAAAGATCATTGAGGACTTTTTTCCTCAACCAATGGCTGTACTGCACAAACTCAATACATCAGGGAGTTCTCTGAATTACAGGAAGGAGGACATTCTCCAAAGAAAGTGCGTGAAAAATAGAAATACGCAACAGAAATCTGATGAAAGCTAGACTTTCCTTGGATTTACAGATATTAAAAATATAATGTATTTTGTCTCATACAACAAAACATTTCAAATATTAATGTGACTATTGAGTCATGGCATCATTTGGAAACCAATCAGGATTTTAAAGAAAAATTAACTAATTATTTAACTGTAGATTTGATGGAGTCTCAATGCCAAAATATTGATATAGCTTTTCAATGAAAAACACTTACTTTACTCAGTAAAGTGTTTTACATGGTCTGAGAAGTACACATAAATGCTCAGACCATGATAACATTGCAGAAAGCCTGCTGAAAGAACATCAGCAAGACAATTCACAGTGAGCTACTTTGACAACGATTCATCACAATAGCAATTTATCCAAGGCATGAAGACCAAGTTAATATCACCTCTGCAAAATTGTATTTTTTCTTTTTTTTAAAAAAGAATTATTTTATTTAACTTACTTTCTCTCTCTCTCTCTCTTTCTCTCTCTCTCTCTCTCTCTCTCTCTCTCTCTCTTTCTTTTAATATGTCCAGAGAGGGACAGAGTGAGAGTGAGAGAGAGAGGGCGGCGGGGGAGTGAGAAAGCAAGCTGCCAGGTCTGGGACTTGAACTGTGGTCAACCAGCACCCTTAACCACCATGCCACCTTCCAGCTTCTGCATATTTGCTTTACAAATAGACAAATCTACTGGTGACACTGGCAGAACCAGACACTTTAGAGCACCATTTGAGAAGGTCTTCAAAAATTTATGAGAAATGTGTATTATGAAAAATCTAGGGACCAACAGTTGGCGTAATGGCTAAGTCGCTGTACTCCCATGTAGTCAACCGTGGTTCAAGTCCTGGACCCAGTGGCTTAAACTCACGTCGGGCGTGTGTGCATGCATGCCCAAGATCCGAGAGGAGAATGGAGGAGAAGGGATTGTGTTGTGGCCATCCCACATGGGGGGGGGGGGGTGATTTCTCACTTTCTGTCTCTCTCTGTCTTTCTGGAGAGCACACATGCCCAATAGCAAAAACTTCTCCAAAAAAAAAAAAAATCTATGCATGAATTTAAAAAACTTTTCACACCAAAATAAATTCATACTTATTATTATATTATAATTAATATACTTGTTTTCCTAATTAAATATTTTTATGTGGTAATATTTCCTTTATACACATAACTAAAGCAACTATCACAACAGATTGAACAAGGAAGCAGGTATTAATTTTTTTAAAATTATTTTATTTAACTTTATTTATTTATTTACTTATTTTTAATTTGACCAGAGAGGGACAGAGGAACAGAAAGCAAGAGCGGGGAGAGAGAGAGAGAGAGAAAGTGAGAAATCAAGCTGAGGTCTGGGACTCGAACCATGGTCGGCTGCGTGGGAATTCAGTGCCCTTATTCACCATGCCACCTGCTGAACCTAATTTTAAGTAAATTCACAAATATACAAGACAATTCTTGACAGTCTACTGTGGGAGGCTGTGCGCCAGCGCGTCTGCCGAGGTTTCTCAGAGAGCAAACAATTGCCATGATTGGTTCTCTTCATAAAACCTGACCTTCAAAACCTTGCTCCGATTGGCCACTAGAATCCCTCAGATTTGCACATCCGGCACCTCATGATTGGTCCAAAAGCAACCAATCGTAACCCACCATTTACAATCAATCATGGCCCACCGTTTACAACCAATCACGGCCCACCGTTTACAACCAATCATAACCCACCTTTTACGATCCACCAACATGTATATAACCACCATGCCTGGCCCACAATAGCCAGACAACCAGGAAGACAACGAAGACGACACAGAAGACCAGGAAGACAACGACCCTGGAGAGTCTGAAGAGCTGAAACACCGCACAGTCTCCAGACGACCTTGAAGAGTTGTAACACTACACAATCTCCAGACGACCCTGAAGAGCTGTGACATCACATCATCTCCATGCTGCTCACAACAGACGACGCGACCCTAAAGAGTTGTAACACTGTATTGTCTCCGTGCTGTACCATGCTGCCCACAATAAACAGACGACACTGTGTCGTCTTCGTGCTGTGACACTGTGCCGCTTGTTCCGGCTCTCACTCCTTCCCTCAGGAAACCTGTTCGACTGTTCCCGCCGGGTCGGGACACGTGGCGCCCGAACCGGGTCGGGACAAGTGGCGCCCGAACAAGGGACCTGAGTACGAAGGATCCAGTGAAGAGCACCCGAGGAGGGGACGGCAAAGAATCGTCCCGAGATAGGACGGCAGAGAATCGTCCGAGGAGGGGACGGCAGAGAATCGTCCCGAGATAGGACGGCAGAGAATCATCCGAGGAGGGGTAGGCAGAGAATCGTTCGAGGAGGGGACAGCAGAGAATTGTCCCGAGATAGGACGGCAGAGAATCGTCCGAGGAGGGGACGGCAGAGAATCATCCTGAGATAGGACGGCAGAGAATTGTCCGAGAGAGAATGGCAGAGAATCGTCCCAGTGAGTAACAAAGATTGCTTACTTATAAGTAATAAGGGTAATAATGGGACAAGAGCTTAGCCAGCACGAACAAGAGCTTAGCCAGCATGAACAAGAGCTTAGTCACCACGAACAAGAGCTTAGTCAGCACAAACAAGAGCTTAGTCAGCACGAACTATTCATTCAGGGCTTAAAAGAAGCCCTTGCCACTATGGTCGATTTAACCAAGGATTCTAAAATTGAAAAGGAACAGGGAGAGGATCTTATTTCGCTAGATAGTGAAGGAGAAGTCAAAATCCCTAATGGCAAGACAAAACCCAAAAAATCCAAAAAACTAAAAAAGAAAAACAACCTTAAGGCTCTACAAGAGCCAAAGAAAAACAAGTCAAAAACTGAGTCAGTTTTTTGGACAATGTGCTGCTGTTTATCATATTTCTATATGGTCTCTGCTTGGGGTGGTTATGTGTTTATCATCAACCTTATTCCACTGCACGTGTTTGTGTTGTTACTGATGCAGAGATATAGCAAAAGAGTCTACATAGCATATAGCATTTTCTGCATTGTGGGTTAAATATTATCCATGCAGATACCTTTTGTATCACAATTAGAGAAACTAAAAACCAATACAGACAAAGAAACAAAACTAGTTCAGGGATCACACACGACAGACTCTGAGACATTCCCTGTTATGGAAACTATAGATCCCCAAGGACAGGTTTGGCACCGTCACAGCAGGTTTATGGTAAAAGAGATTAAGGTGGCAGTCGCCCAATACGGAGCTACTGCTCCATATACGTTAGCTATAGTTGAAGCTATCACTGAGGGCTGGCTCACACCATCTGATTGGCAAACATTAGCCCAAGCTATCCTTCTTAAATCTCAAAACTCTCAGCCTTTATGTTCCCCTAACTGCAGCTACAGCTGCTGGCTCCACTGGCTTGGGTTATTACGCCAAGTCACTGAGGGTCTTATCTCAGACCAACTAGATTCCCCGGCTGAGGTGGTTCTTCAAAATAGACGAGGTTTAAATCTCCTCCTGGCAGAACAGGGAGGTCTCTGTCTTGCTTTACAGGAATGCTGCTTTTATGCCAACAAGTCCGGCACCGTTCGTGACAACATACATCAACTCCAAGAATCTTTCCAACAACATAGAAAACAACTCGCCGATGGTCTGCCTGGAACGGTCTCCTCCCTTTCCCACTCCCCCTCCTTGGCCCATCCATTGGCCTTTATTGTTTGCTCACTGGGACCTGTTACATTTAATAGGAGCATGTCATTCCTCAAACAACAAATTGACTTGTTTATGGAAGACCAACACCCCTATACTGGTCTCGCCTGAGGCGCTGAATCGGTTAGCCAAAGACGGGTAAGAGAGTCTGATGAACCCAATAACTGTTCAGTCCTTCCACCTAAGACAGGAGGCCCATCATAGCTATGGGACTCTTCAATGATGGGTAAGAATGGACTTATGGTTCCATAAACGACTCCAACCTAAGACAGGCACGATTCCCCCAGGCCTTTACCTCATCTCTCAAATTAAAACAGAGAAGGGGGATATGTGGGAGGCTGCGCACCAGCGAATCTGCCAAGGTTTCTCAGAGAGCAAACAATTGCCATGACTGGTTCTCTTCATAAAACCTGACCTTCAAAACCTTGCTCCGATTGGCCACTAGAATCCCTCAGATTTGCATATCCGGCACCTCATGATTGGTCCAAAAGCAACCAATCATAACCCACCATTTATAACCAATCATGGCCCACCGTTTACAACCAATCACGGCCCACCGTTTACAACCAATCATAACCCACCTTTTACGATCCACCAACATGTATATAACCACCATGCCTGGCCCACAATAGCCAGACGACCAGGAAGACAATGAAGATGACACAGAAGACCAGGAAGACGACGACCCTGGAGAGTCTGAAGAGCTGAAACACCGCACAGTCTCCAGACGACCTTGAAGAGCTGTAACACTACACAATCTCCAGACGACCCTGAAGAGCTGTGACATCGCATTGTCTCCATGCTGCTCACAACAGACGATGCGACCCTAAAGAGTTGTAACACTGCGTCGTCTCCGTGCTGTACCGTGCTGCCCACAATAAACAGACAACACTGTGTCGTCTCCGTGCTGTGACACTGTGCCGCTTGTTCCGGCTCTCACTCCTTCCCTCAGGAAACCTGTTCGACTGTTCCCCCCGGGTCGGGACACGTGGTGCCCGAACCGGGTCAGGACAAGTGGCGCCCGAACAGGGACAGGACAGTCTACTTTTCTATTTTGTTTAGAATATAGGTATTCTCTTAAAAATGTTATTATATTAATTTGGAATAAATTCATCATTTGTATATTAATTAATTACTGAAATACTTAAAATATTTCTCAGTTTTAATTTTGAATGTGATGAATAGTCATATTTCACATATATCCTCTGGATCCTCAAAACATTAATGGCTTTATAAGAATATAAAGATTCCTGTTAATACAATGTTTTGTTTAGAACTACTGGTTTGGAAGAAGAGCATTTCTTTGTTTTCCTTTTTTTTAAAAAAAAAAAAAAAAAGACAAAGGGTGCATGCACTCACCATGAAGAAGCAGAGAGAGAGAAAGAGAGAGGAAAGAGGGATGTGGTCATGGTATAGTGCAAGCACTTTTCTCCCATTTCTCATCCTGTTGGGATTTGGGGCACATGTACACATACACCTGGCATGTTTTTCAAGCCTCTAGGGCCAGGATTTGAACCCATGATTTCCCATGTGGGAGCCTAGTCCCTTAACCACTTGGTAGTGGATCTGCCCTGGAAGAGCATTTTGGAGAGAGCAGCTGGTAAGAGTATTGATGTAGGGACAGGCTTGGCATATATGTGGGCCAATGTGAAAGCCAGATGGCTAGACTATAAAGGAGAAGGAAGAGGAAAGAAAATGGCACAGGGAGGTCAGCCACAGTTTGATCACTCAGGTCTTAAAAGCCTAAACTTAAGGAATAAGGAAGGGAGAATTGGCACTACTAGATCTTATTTAAGAAATAAAATGAGATCACAGGGATTGTAAACTTGATTATTTCCCAGTTGTATGACTGAGTGCTAAAACTATATTCTCATGTACATTAATGAGAATGATAATAAGGGCAGTATTTAGGAAACAATTAGAACTACAAAATCTTAAAATATGTGTAAATTTTTTTTTTCCAGAAAGTCCACTCACCTTTGGAATTTTCTTACAGCTATATTACAGACCATTTGCTCAATACCTCATCATTTGTCCTAACAGTAAAATAATCAAAACAAAAACATATTAAACTATTAACACACTATTGAACCAAAATATAGGTTTAGATACACCTACACCTATATGATGATGTACTCTAACTAAAACATGATGTGGAGTTGTCCATATTAAAAAAGGAAAATATCTAAGATATATACTGTATATGACAAACGCAGAACATATAGGATGAGAGAGGAAAAATGGATTATTTCTTCTGAATGCAAACTTGTTTGTGCACCTAGCTAAGTGAAGAAAGCAAAGTGAAGAAGTTACCTACATTCCAACTGGTCTGTTATCTCATAGACTGCCATGAAAGGAGAAGTGCAATTCTATTGTACATATAGCACGTGTCTGATAGATCTGAAAAAATAAACAAAATTTTAACAGTGATTTAATTCCAGAAAGTGGTATGGGCTACAGGGTTATTTCACATTTTACTTTATATTCTGGTATACTGTTTAATGTTCAGTTTATTATACCACCCAGGTATAATAGTAATAGTAATGCAAATATACTAAAAAAAAAATACCATGTGCTGATTTTGTTTTTAGTTTCTTTCTTTCTTTCATGTGTGAGAGAGAGATTGACAGAGAGAAATAGGGAATCCTTAACAGAATCTTGTTATGCTGCCATTTTTCTCCCCAGTCATCTGGCCAGCCAGGACCATGGGCACACCTGTAAATGTACCTGGTGTGTTCAAGTTGACCCAGGAACTGAATACAGAGAGAGACAGGAAGACAAGGTGGTGAGAGGGCAAGCTGCCAGGCCTGGGACTTGAACTGTTGTCGGCTATGCGGGAGTCCAGAGTCTCATGTCAGTCCCAAGAATAATATTTAATAATACAGTAAAAGCACCTACCATTTATATGAAAATAGATATACGATTGCAAACATAATGTTCAAATATTTTTGTAAAGACCAAAATGTTAATATGCCTGTGTTTCTACATACACGCATATAAGACACTAAAGGATGGTTAAACACTTTTTTCTTTTTTTTCTCTGAAAGTATTCTTCAAATGTGCTAAAATTCTTATTTTCTTCTTTTCCATTGCATTTTCCAAATGTGCTAAATCAAACTACATTTATGAAATTTGTAATGAGGAAAAAGTTGAGCTGGAAACCCCAACAGTGAAAGATAATAAAATGGAACTTTCTTCTCTAGTGCAAAGAAATGGTCATATTTCATCATATTGCATGTTCTCAGATAACTCCACATATGTGGGTATAGCCATAGGTCAACATGCAGAGTGTGGAGAAATGTCTAATGTCATCCATCTACCCAAAAGAAAAATAATGTAGCAGTTTGTTTGGATGAAATTCTGTTAACACATTAATTTTTTGCTCTTCACAGGAGGAAAAAGACTGAAATACAGAACTCGGGGAATTTGCTTTTGTTTTGCTTTGAGTTGTCAGAGTGCATGTGCTCACCAGAGAGAGACAGAGAGAGGGAGAAAGTACTCCTCAAGGAGGCATGGTCATGCCATAAGCCTTTCTTTTTTTTTTTCTTTCTTTTTTTTTTTTTTTTTTTTGGAGAGGTTTTTCGCTATAGGGCGCGTGCGCTCGCCAGACAGACAGAGAGAGACATAGAGACAGAAAGCGAGAAATCACCCCCCAGGGGGGATGGTCACGCCGCAATCCCTTCTCCTCCATTCTCCTCTCGGGATCTTGGGCACGCACGCACACGCGCCCGGCGTGAGTTGTAAGCCACCGGGTCCGAGACGCGAACCGCGGTCGACTACGTGGGAGTCCAGCGACATAGCCATTACGCTAACTGCTGGTTCCCCCATAAGCCTTTCTTTCTCTTCTGTTTCTTTGCCTCACATGGATTTAGGGCACACACACACACACACACACACACACACACACATATACAAACACACACACATACACGCCTGGCTTGTTTTTCAAGTTATCAGGCTGGGAGATGAAACATAGTTAGTGATATGGGTAGTAGGTTATAGGGGCCAACTCTGTTTGTATTTTTAAAATTTTTTAAGTTTATTCATTATAAATAGAGAAAGAAAGAGCCACCCTCAGCAAGGTTTTCATGCCACCTTCTTCCTCCAAGCCTCGATGCCAACTAGGATCATGTCACATCCAGCATGTTGAGGTAGACCTGGGACATGAACCTGAAGCCCTCCTACAGGGTCCCTATTGTTCTGCAGTATCCCTACTGCCTGAGCCACTATGACTGTGCCTGGGAATTTGTTTAATAGTACTCAATATCAGATCACCACAATTCACTCTAATTCCACAGTTTTTTAGCTATAAATAATAGCTACTAACAACTATACAGTATTGCACAGTTAAATGTATTAATTGGGACCCGTAGATAGCATAATGGTTATATTGTTGGACTCCCACATAGTTGAGTCAAGTCACAGACCTGGCAGCCTAAAAAATTCAATGTTGGGTGCATGTGTGTGCATGTCCAAGATCCTAAGAGGAAAATGGAGGAGAAGGGATTGTGACATGGCCATCCCCTCTAGGGGGTGATTTCTCTCTCTCTCTTCTCTCTCTCTCTCTCTCTCTCTCTCTCTCTCTCTCTGTTTCAGGTGAGTGTGCATGTACCCTATAGCAAAAATCTCTCTCTCAAAAAAAAAAGCATTAATCACTTACATCTTGCTAAGTACCATCTAAAAGCATTATACATAATTAACTTGTAAGTATCTTTTGATGCTTATAAGTTATTTTACAGACTTCCTCATGTTTATTTTAAAGATGAAGACACTAAAACGTTTGAGTTTTCTTGTGTTTTTAACTTTTTAAGTTTTACTGCTGGTAGATTGCTTAAGATCATTTTCCATTTGTATCCTCGTTTCCGCAAAGCCTGAGATCTCTACTACTTTCCTATGCCTGGACTGACTGATGTAAGAGTTGGCCAGTTAGCCTGGAACAAGCAGGGTCTGTCACCAGAATGGTTATGACAAGGGATATAGTCAAGCTGTGATGACATTCGGGCTTTGATAGTCCCAGGCAAGTTTCAGAACAAGTTGAGTGAAACAGTGATAAGATTCCTCATTATCCTTGGGGGACTCATTTCTAGCTAACTGCCTATCCCAGACTCAGGCAACAGAGGTAACTGAGTATGTAGGCTGATTGGCATCTACATCCAACCTAAGTTCTAATAAAACACATTCTGCCTCCATCACGCATTATGAGGAATGATATAAATCTCCATTTGCCATGATAGAAAAGTTCATTACCTCACCCCAAAGTTGTGAAGCGTGTGTGTGGCTGTTCACATGCACAGGAGTGTGAGATATACAAGGAAAGAAGCAAGTACTTAGTTAATATTAGCTTTTTTCTCAAACTATTTTAAAGATAATATTTCTTTTTTTCCAGTTGATAATATCACCTATAAAATATTTTAAACTGATTGAATTAGCTGCCTTGACTAAGATTTATCCTGTCCATTTTCTTTCCAATGTGTGAAGATGTTCATTTTATTCTCCCATTTATTTGTTAGATGACTTTCAGCAAATTATTTGGATGTCCTGTCTCTGTTTCTACTTCTGAAAATGTGATAACAACATGTATCATAAGGATTTTGAAGTATGAAATTTAAAGAAAGAAATATGAAAATTCTGAGAATGATGTACAGAGTATATAAGATAAAGCAAAAATACTAATTTTCTTTCTTTCTAATAGACTCAGGAAATATAATTTAAAGTGTGCAAAATTAGAGCCAAGTGATGATATGGATGTTATGGTGGCTGGATCCCACATGGCCAATTGCAAGGTTCAAGTCTCAGATTGGCAGATTGCAAAAAACCCTTGGTGTATGTATGTGTCTGTGTACAAGATCCTGAGAAAAGAATGGAGGAGAAGGGATTGTGGTTTGGCCAATGTTTCTGCGGGGTGATTTGGGTGATTTCTCTCTCTCTCTCTCTCTCTCCCCATCTCCAGGCGAACACATATGCCCTTTAGCAAACTAAAAAAAAAGTGCAAAGTGGTACAGCAGGTGGTATATAGATTAAGATGTTGGATCCCACATGGCTGTCTGTGTGGTTCGAGTCTTAGATTCCATGACTTGAAAATCACCAGGCCATGTATGTGTGTGCTCAAAATCCCACGAGAAGAATGAAGGAGAAGGGATTGAGGTGGCCGTCCCCCTTGGGGGTGATTTCTTGTTTTCCCTTTCTCTCTGTCTGTCTGTCTCTTTCCTGGTGAGCACACAGGCCCTATAGAGAAAATGTGTGAAATTATTGAATTATGGTGTTATAAAATTGATTTTTAAAAAAGTATATGTTGAGTACATATCAAGTTCATACTGAGCTATATACAATTTAATGTATTTAAAATATATTAAAGAGACCACAATATATTTATTACTTTATGAAGAAAATCCTAAGGAATAGATGGCTGTAATTTTTCAAACAAGGTATCAGATTATAGAATTTGATACACTCAAAATTAATGTTTAATGTTATTTTAAAAATCTTCTTATAGCAAGGCCACTTAATTATATTTGCTTTATCTATTCTTCCGTTGTTTTTCCTTGATTTCTTCTAAGTTTACTTATTTCCTTTATTATAAAACTTATGCCTTTCAATAATTTTCTTAAAACAATAGTAGGGAAATTTTATGCTTATGGATCATTTTACAATTGCATGAGTTACTTTGAAGAAGATTAGCTTTCATTTTTCTACAGGTCTGTATAAAAATAAGGCATTTGTTCTAATGCTCTCATTTTAGGCAAATTAGATCATGTTCATGGAGATTAACTCTCCACAGGCCTCATGGTAAAACAGTGATATTAAATTATTTTAAAAGGAAAAAAAATCTTACAATATGGAAACTTATATTAAAATATCTGGTTCTAATAATTCTAATAAACATGAGGAAATGAAGATTTTGAAGGAAAAAATTGACATAAATATAGCTGAATCACAAAATGAAAAAGACAAAGATGCAAGTAAATTTCTCATTTGCTAAAACCATGCTTCAGAAACTGACAATGAAAGATACATCAAGCAAGGTCTTTGGGAGAGTACAACTTTGAATTTCGCTTTGAAAAAATATCACTAGCATGCAATGACAGAATGAAAGATTATTGCCTTGTGATATTTTTAGTATACATTTTTTTTCTTTGTTCTTTTATGCTTTTTGGCTTTAAGCTATAGAACACTATCCCCTAGTAAGGTTTTGGGTGAATTCCTAAATGAAATCCACAAAATAAGAAACAGCCAAGACACTGATGATTGGTTCCAGACCTCAAATAGCATGAAAAGAGTCCCCTTAACATAAAAAATAAAGTGGAAATGTTGATGTTTATTCTTTGTACTAGAGTGTATTTGAAGCATTTTTAGTATTTTAAATAGCAATGTAAGCTACCCTCATGGGCAAAAATTAAGTTAGTCCAAGAAAAATCAATAAATATTCCAAGAGGAATGAACAAAAAGATGTAATTCCTCTGAGTCTGTTCATTTACATTTCTCTGAAATTATTTGTGCTGTTTTTGATTTATGAAACCTTTAAATAAACATGATAGTTGGCTAAGTGAAGTGCACATAATTGTTGCCACAGCCACAGAAGTGAAGGGGTTTGTGAGAGAAATGTTCTCCGTATGAGTTGCCTCATTAGGGGCAGGATTCAATTCTTGGTTAAAACTATGGTATTTGAGCTAGTTAAAGATGTATCTCTCTCCCATTCCATAGGGAATGAGCCGAGCTGTCCTTGTACACCACGTCCACCTGCACTTCGTTAGAGAGCAGCATGTTCACATGCCACACCACAAGCTCCCCACAATGACATAACTCCATTCAGAGACTGGCGTGACTGGACTGTTTCCCCCCACCCCTCTTCAGTTCTTGTATCACTAAGAATCTGGCAGCCAGTTCCATCCTGACAGAGTTTACAGCATATATTGGTGGATTCTTGTTCCTAGTGCATCTGCTTTAAGAATTAAGGAAAGCAGTCTCAGGACAGTAAGGTAAGTCCTGTTTTAACTATAGCACTGGGCGCTGACTGTTTGGGACAGTGTTTATTGTAATAGAAACAGAAAAAAATTCCAGAGCAACGTTGCCAATTGCTATTCAACAGCAAGTCCACAGTTTTGAGAATTTTTGTTCACATTTTGCTTCACAAGCTTTTCATGGTTTATGGATTGGGGATAAATTTTATACAGAATAGCCTGTATTGCTTGGCAAGGAAGGTTATAAAAGTCTCAAGGCTAGAATGAGAAAATAATTAAACTAGACATAGCAAAAATGTTGGGAAACTTAAATATTTGCTATTTATGCTAAGTAGTTAGTATGTTAGTATTGTTGGAATCTCATACTGGAGCAAGGGAAGGTCATTCAATCAGCATTCTGAATATTTTTCAAAAAAAATTGACACTTTATTAACATTTTATATTGTTATATAATACGAACTAAAGGATTTAGACTTATGGATTTTTTTCTATTTTGTTAATTTTATTTAAAGATTTGCTTTCTGGATGTTTGTCTTAAGGAACATGTTTTAAAGAAATTCTGGGAAACTATTTACTCTTTGAAAAATGCATTTCCTCTATAGCCACAGGTATTTAAAAAAATGGGGGAAAATACGATTTGCTTTTTGCTTCACAGTGGAGTCATTACATGGCCACAGACACTGAATTCTGAGCCTTCATTTTTACTCTGCCAAAAAACATGGAAGCATTTATTTATTACTATTCAACACTCAACATTATAGTTACCAGGACTATTTTGGCATAGACTCATTCTAAAATAAGGTAGAAGCTTATTAGTGAAGCCAGACAAATCTTTTCAGTATTAACATTCTATAACATATAACTAATCCTAGGAATATGTCACCATATTTTTTTAGAGTTATGCAATTATTATCATAGCCAAGTCCTGTCAACTAAATTAAAAGCTCCATCCTAATCTTAGGGAATAATCTTAGAATCTGGCTGCATGTTACATTATGTCAGCAAAGTATTTCTAACAACTTTTTATGAGTATTTTCTAATTCCAAGTTAAAGAAGTTTTAAATTCCTGATCTCAAAGATTCTACTTATCCCAAACTATCTTAACCCAAAAGCTTGTGTCATATATTTGTAGGAAGATATAATATTCTATATTATCTATTAAAATGTGAATCCATCTTCACATTAATAATTCTCTCCCAGTGCTGCATATTGCTCCTGAGCCATAGTCTCCACTCTACAAAAGTCCAACTCTTATATTCTAATTTTTCTTTATATTGCTAACCCTGTACCTCTCCAAGGAATTGAAACGTACTTTACTGAGTTTCACCTCAGAAACATATTTACTGAGAAAATAACTGTCACAAATTATTTTTAACATACATGCTCAAATGAATCTTTTTCTACCTAGCTCCTAATGTCAGTGTTAATTACAAACTGTCCTTAATTCCCACTGCTTTGCTACTTCCATTCTGTGAGGCCACTAAAATCCAGATGAGCAAACAATACCACCTTAAATTTTGGCATGTTAAACATAGGAAACTTGTGAGTTGGGAGAAAACTTAACTTTAATTTGAAACTTGGAAAAGGAATATATTTCCCTACAAGTTGGATCTCTTTCTAGACTTAAAAATTCTTAGAATTAGTGTGATATTTTCCTGATTAATAAACACTAGTTTTATTAAAACTAATTTGTTAAAAAAACAACTTCAGAACATAGTTTAGTAACTTGCTGAAATATGAAATTTAAACAAATGCTGAAAATACGGAATTTAAACAAAAATCTTGAAATAATGTATATGCACATCTGTACCAAGAATTCTGTTCCCCCTCCTCAGGATCAACAGTAACAGACCCTTTCAAAGGAATGCATTTCTGTTCCCCTCCTCCCCACTCACATAGTAAGACTAGCAGACAAAACCACAGATAGCCCATGTTCCTGGTAAGGATAATGAGAACTTTTAATGATGTTAAATGGCTGGGTAGCATGCACAGTTTACAGCTGTCTTCTCATTTAATTTCTTCTGGTTTTGAGGGAAACTCTAAAGTAGTGTTCTAACATGGTGGTCCATGAGCAACCCACAGAAACATCTCACGGGAAGGCTTTTAATGAAAGGCCTAGAGATTAACTGGAACAATTAGTCCCTGCTTGCCTAGAAGGAGGCATATGTGTATGTACTTTAACCTGAAATTCGTTCACCCTGAGGTTATAAGTGTACATCTTTAATCTCATACTTAAATTAAAATTTCAAATATTCTATTAGATGCACTGAA
The DNA here is from genome assembly GCA_026018925.1 of Tupaia tana. Taxonomy (NCBI): domain Eukaryota; kingdom Metazoa; phylum Chordata; class Mammalia; order Scandentia; family Tupaiidae; genus Tupaia; species Tupaia tana. Next base: position 195,636,332 of record JAKSZU010000006.1, on the reverse strand, counting down.
AAGGCCGTAAAGACAACAAAGCACATGTTTGTTAATACATTTAATGTTGCAAATTAAATTTCTTGTTCCTGAATGTAACCTCTTTTATGATAATATGTTTCCACTTTATTTAGGATTCGACCCATTTGCCGAAAATGATTCTAGGTGAATTTACTCTCCTCTTTACATTAATTGGGGTTAGTGTTGCTGGTGGTCACTACTATGATTATGACTCACCCCTATCAATTTATGGGCTATCATCACCAAACTGTGCCCCAGAATGTAACTGCCCTGAAAGTTATCCAACTGCCATGTACTGTGATGAATTGAAGTTGAAAAGTGTGCCAATGGTGCCTCCTGGAATCAAGTACCTTTACCTTAGAAATAACCAGATTGACCACATTGATGAAAAGGCCTTTGAGAATGTCACTGATTTGCAGTGGCTCATTCTAGACCACAACCTTCTAGAAAACTCCAAGATAAAAGGGAAAGTTTTCTCTAAACTGAAACAACTGAAGAAGTTGCATATCAACTATAACAATCTCACAGAGTCTGTGGGCCCACTTCCCAAATCTCTGGAAGATCTGCAGCTTACTCATAACAAGATCTCAAAGCTTGGCTCCTTTGAGGGACTGGTGAATTTGACCTTCATCCATCTCCAACACAACCAGCTGAAAGAGGATGCTGTTTCAGCCGCATTCAAAGGTCTTAAATCACTCGAGTACCTGGACTTGAGCTTCAACCAGATGACCAAACTCCCTTCTGGTCTCCCAGTATCTCTTTTGACTCTCTACCTAGACAACAATAAGATCAGCAACATCCCTGATGAGTATTTCAAGCGTTTTAGTGGGCTGCAGTATCTGCATTTATCTCACAACGAACTGGCTGACAGTGGAGTACCTGGAAATTCTTTTAATGTATCATCCTTGATTGAACTGGATCTCTCCTATAATAAACTTAAAAGCATACCAACTGTCAATGAAAACCTTGAAAACTATTACCTGCAAGTCAATGATCTTGAAAGTAAGTAGCAAGCTGTACCTATGTTTTATAAATATATCTTAAAGTTTTTAAAAGCCCAAGCCTTGCAATGTAAGTATTGTATCTGGCTTTATTAAAAAAATTAATTAAAATGCCTTTTCACACATAGAGTGTGAAAAGTGTCTTTTCACACAAATACAGAAGAAGAATTCTAGTCAAACTTATATCTAGCTTTTCTTTGGAGTTTCCAGACAAGGAACAATTAAGATCCTAGAGTTTAATATTTAATTTCTTTAAATTAATACTCTGGGCTAAATAATTTTGCTGTGCTATCTCTTGATATTTATCTGTTATTATTTATCTCCTTTATGACTTAGATTTGTGTCCTACTTTATTTCTTGGCAAGACCTAGCTGAGGGAGGAACAAACAAGTTCAGAGGAGGCACAGCCGCAGAAGCTTTCAAACGTCCCTCTTGCTGATCCCAGAGAAGCCTGTATATTCTCATGGTTTTCCCTGACAGCTTTACTGGGGCCTCAACAAGTTACTTTATAATCATGACCATCATCTACCTCTGTTACCTCTGCTATGGTGTGTGTGGGCTTTACCATGTTCTGAGGAGGACTGTGGGAAAGTTAAATAGGGAAGGAATGCCAGCAGTGTTTAGAATATCTAGTTTTAGAAAATAGTATCACAGAGCCCCCTTTCTTATATAGAACCCCATTCTTCATGTGATTTTTACCACAGTTTCTCTTTCCTGTCTCTTACTGCCATAGTTTATTTATTTATTAAAGTTTATTTATTCTATGTGTGAGAGAGACAGAGACAGAGGCATAGCCCCCTCAACAGAATCTTGATGCCGCAATCCACTTCCATTTCCAGCCAGCCCAGATCATAGGTAAGTGCATGCCCACCATATTCAGGGAGGTCTCTCGATATGAACCAACAACCTTCCCATATGGATCTTCATTGCATAGCTTTGCATTTTATCATTGTACCACCACTTGACCCCTGTCATGTGTTTATTCTTCATTTATCTTTTGGGTGGAGTTTGGTCTGACCCACTAGGACTGGCTATGAACTCTTCTGGTCTGCTGGGACATTTTTCAATGTAAGCAATACAGGTTCAGGTGGAAAATTAAAATTCAACATTCCCTATCTTATTCTTTAGCAGAGTTTGGCAGAAGAGAAAAGCCATAATTCATAGATAAATTTTCAAAATGAAAACTCGGGTGGGAAATACTGATTCACACATGCAGTAATATCATCTACAAAATAGCCTTTTGAAATTGAACATCTTTATCTGAGGAAAACTGGTTCTCTTGTCATACTGGATAAAAATAATAATATCAGAAAATTTACAGTCTAGATTATGCATATAATATCTTATAATTCTGCAACCGTTTCATGTAACTCCTAATAATAGGGCTGAGGTGTTTTCCAGGAAGTATCTATTTCCCTTCCCTTAGGGAATGAGCTGGGCTGTCTTAGCTCACCGTATTACCTGTGCTTCCTTAGCACAGTGTGCACGCACCACATCACATGCTCCCCCTAATGACATAACTCCGTTCACTAACACTATACAGAACTACAATGTATTTTATGAACTCTTAGTAGAGTTGGGGTGTTCTCATGAATCAAGGAGCCCATGATCTCCATCATGGAATCACCATCTGTCTTTGTTGTCTCAAGAAAGCAGCCATGGTAAGGTTAGGTACTGTTTGTCACACAATATACAGTGAAGTTAATATAGTTAACTCCCTATAAGTACAGTGGAAAATTCACTACGTGGCAATATATCATCCATATTTTAAATATCTGTGGTTTGGAGGAGGGATATTCTGACAGACAAAAATGCTAAAGGGATGAAACATGTTTGAGGAGTGAAGAAACTTATTAGATTTGCTGGTAGTAGGCACATGGAGAGGGCTACTTCCTTCCCTGAAACAAAAAATAAGAAGGAAGTATGCAGATACAAGCACATACATCATACGACTTAAGGATGGATGGAAGAGGGAGTGTGGGAAATAGGACAGATGGTCTATGGAAGAAACGTCATTGGCCACTCGGTGCCAAGTTGTGATGGAAACTGCAGTATACAACACCCAGTGGTCACTTGAAAAGGTAACATAGTAGTTATCTTTCTTTCTTCCTTATCTTTGATATTTGGTCAGGTATTCTTGTTTGTCTTTGCATGTATTTCCTCAACTTAGATTATTTTGACAAGTGATAATCATACATACCAATTGTCCACATTTCCTTAGTATAAACAGAGCTCTTTGGTGTTTCTCTGTTACAGAATATATATCCCAAAACAATTTTTCCTACTTTAAATTGGCAATTCTAAGCACCAATTTAATCACAGATCTCCCTAAAGTAATTCGGAAAATAAAAAAATAATTAAGAGGATGTCAGGAATTATTTTAGGACATACTATATACTAGTACTGCATGAAGTGCTTTGTGTACCTTAGTTTAATGTACATGCAATATAGCAAGAAGATATGTTATATCTGACAGGAAGATGGAGAAGTGTTCCCAGGTCACCTAGCTGGTTCGTGGCAGATGTAGAATTTCAGTGTAGGCCTTTGTCCATTCTCCTTTCATTGTCCCGTTCTTGCTCACATGTAGAAAGTACCTGGGGGTGCTTTCTCAAAGGTACTTAAGGTTTCCTTAAAGTTTCTGGAATCAGATTCATGAGTCAGGTAAGACAGCATCTTAAGAGGAAAGGAGTGCAGTGTTTGGGTTTCCACTGAAGTCATTGTTAACTAGAGTTTGAGAAGGAAAGAAATAACAAGATAAGGCACTAGATATGTTAATCAGAACTAGACGAAGGCAAACAGTTTCTGTGAACATGCATAGATACGCACTCCACCTAAAGCCAGAGTTTCTATTCAAAACGAAGCCTTTTTGTGACAATTTTTTGACCACAGAGGAAGAGAAAACATGGGCTTAGATGGTGCACATTCTGTGAGTTGGTTTTTGCCTAGAAGTTTTGAATCATTGTCATAGTGTATGGTTGCTGGAAAATTCTTAAATGATAATCAGGTTAAGCCCAATGCAAAACCCCCAAAATGCTTACATTGGATGACATTGTTTATACAATAGCAGCATCAATTCATACTGCTTCAGGTTGGATTGCTTTTTAAAAGAGTTTATAACATGACATACTCCCTGTATGCCTTTCTAAAATTAATTTCTAACAATAAATTCCATTCTTTGTAAAGTTTTATTGAATATTCTGATCTACCTTAGTAACTCTTTACTAAGAATTGCCAGTTTGGTACCCTGAAAGATGTTTTTAATCATATCATCGTGAATCCAAAGAAACAAGTTCTAAATAACTTTTCTGAATGGAAGGAAATCATATATGACAATGTTAGAGACTTAATGAGTTTTTTGAAGTGACTAAAGTTTTCTGTTTTTTTTTTTAATTTTCAGAGTTTGAGGTAAAGAGTTTCTGTAAGATCCTGGGACCCTTATCCTACTCCAAGATCAGGCATTTGCGCTTGGATGGCAATCACATCACCCAAATCAACCTGCCACCTGATATGTATGAATGTCTACGTGTGGCAAGTGAAATCGCCCTTAATTAATATCTGCTGACCCCAACTATATTGTGATGTATCCTAAAACAATACTTTATGGTTCTGATTTTTTTTATGTGTCAGATTTGGTAGTATCCATTTTTATTTGTTGTTGTTTAGTACTTCCATGAATTTTAAAATCTGAGGGAAAATGTTTTGTAAACATTTACTACTTTTTTTTTTTTTAAGAAGAGATGAAAGGCAGGCCTATTTCATCATAACACACACATACATACATAGATACCAAACTCAATGCTTTATTTGTAGATGTAGTGTTTTCTTTATGTCTACTGTCAAATTATATGCAAAGCCATTTACTTGTTACATGGTAGTCAGCCAAGTTTTGTGAGCTCTACATCTTAACTTAATGTGCCCCAAAATATGGAAGCCATATCTAAGAGTGCTTACTGTCTTAAACCAAACTATCTTAATGCATTCAAATTTGCTTAATTTGAAAAATAGGTGGTATATTTTGAGTCTAATAATTTTGCCAAATACTAACCAAAACTTATGAAGCCACATGCACGTAAAGTAGTATTTTTAGTATTAAAAATGTACTTAGTGAAATTATTTTCTAGAGTTATTTTTCACTCCACGTCATGTATATGTTTCTTTTGATTATTTGCATGTTATGTTTAACAAGCTAATAGCAAAATAAAACATAGCAAATGGCATCATTGTGTTTGACTTCTTGTGAAATTATATCCTGTACATATAAAGTACATAAAAGAATAGATTAGAACCAAAGATATTTCAAGAGCTAGAAGGTGGTGTGGAGGTTAAGGTGGCTGAATCCCTGGTGGCTCACTTCACAGTTTAAGTCCTAGATCCAGTGGCTTCAAAAATAGATTGGGCACATGTGCATTCATGACCATAATCCCAAGAGAAGAATAGAGGAGAAGGGATTGTGGCTTGGCCATCCCCCCAGGGATTGATTTCTCATTTTCCTTCTCTTTGTCTCTTTCTCTCTGGTGAAAACATTTGTAAATAATAATAATAATAGTAATAATAAAAAGATATTCAAGCCTTTGACATTTTACTGATACGAACACAGGGTTCTCCACTAAATCAATTGCCTACATCTAGCATTCACTTAATCATATCTTACAACATACACTTAGATCTTACAGTATGCTTAGATATTTGCCAATGTTCCCATTCATGTGTTTTTTACTAACTCATGTGCAATGGCATGTTAGTAAATAAGCTGCTATAAGAATCTCAGCAATCACTGCTTGATTTTAAGTAAAAATGGTTGGGGCCAGCCCTGTGGTTTAGTGGTTGAGGCAGTTGGCTTTCACATGACTGACTGCAGTTTGAGTCTCAGCCTGGAATCTTAAGAAACATGCTGGTGCATGTGCATGTGTGCCCTAGGTCACAAGAACATGGAGAAATGGAGGAGAAAGGATTCAGGTGCGACCTTGCCTGGTTGAGAGTGCTTTTTCCCTTTTTTTCTCTCTTTCTCTGGCCTGTCCCCTTTTAAATAGCTTTCCAGCAATTAAAAAATAAAAGTTGATAACTGCTGGCACAATAATATTAAATAAATATAAAATTTTTGAAAATGAGAGCTTAAAAATTAAATTTTGAGGGCCAGCCAGTGGTATGATGGTTAAGGTGGCCAGATAGCATATGGTCAACCACACGTTTGCAGCTCAGACCCAGCAGTTTGAAAAACACATTGGGGATCAGCTGATGGTGTAATGGCTACATTGCTAGACTCTCATGTAGTCGACCATGGTTCAAGTCGCAGATCAGGTGGCTTAAACTCACGCCGGGCACGTGTGCGTGTGTGCCCAAGATCCCGACAGGAAAATGGAGGAGAAAGGAGGGATTGAGGTGTGGCCATTCCCCCGGGGAGGGGGAGATTTCTCACTTTCTGTCTCTCTGTTTCTGTCTTTCTGGTGAGCATACATGCTCTATAGTGAAAAACCTCTCCAAAAAAAGAAAAAACAAACAAACAAACAAAAAAAAACCACATTGAACACCTGTGTGTACCCAAATCACAAAAGTAGGGCAAAATGGTTGAGAGAGTATTGTGTGTGACCATCCCCCATGGAAGGGGTATTTTCTCCCTTCCCCTTGCTTTCTCTCTCTGCTGAGCATATGTGCCTTCTGGTAAACTTAAAATGAAAAGAAAATAGAAATGAAAAAGAAAAAAAAAAAAAGAAAGGAAATAGATCAACTTTTGTTTATGCCGTTACACCCGGGACACAGGTTTTGAATTTACATCCCGTAATAACAGCTTTCAGCTTTCTACATTATGAATAGTCTCAATTCTTTTCCTTTTCCTTTTCCTCTTTCTTTCTTTCTTTCTTTCTCTCTCTCTCTCTCTCTCTCTCTCTCTCTCTCTCTCTCTCTCCCTCCCTCCCTCCCTCCCTCCCTTCCTTCCTTTCTTCTTTCTTTCTTTTTTTCTCTTAAAAAAAATTTGTCTAATGGGTATATGCACTCACTGCAGAGAGTCACACACACACACACACACACACACACACACACACATATACACACACATGGGGGGTGGGGAGAAAGAGAGAGAGAGAGAGAGAGAGAGAGAGAAAGAGAGAAAAAGCATCTCCATGGAGGGTGGTCTTGCTGCAACCCCCTGTCCATTTCTCCCTCCTTTCAGGATTTTGGGCATGCATCCATACACACCTGGCATGTTTTTCAAGCCACCAGGTCCAGAACCTGAACTGCACAATTGGCCATGTGGGATCCAGCCACCTTAACCACCACACCACTGACTGGCCCAGGAGAGTTTGAATTCTATACAATGGGAAATGGTAGAGCATATAATTTATAAAAATAACTTCTAATTTGGCCAGGTTAACAATGAAGACTATGTTAGGAGCCAAATATCTTGTAGTCAAAAACACATTCACTCCATATCATTGCATTTATATTCAAGTATGTATCCAAAAAAATGAAGCATAATATGATTTAACAGAATATTTTTAGTAAACTTTGCCTTTAAAAAATGGCTTATCTTTAAAGGAGCATCATTAATTAAGGCTGAATTGACTGGCAGATATGTAAGACTTTATATACATACACATATATACTATAGATGTGTATATTATATTAGGTCACTGTGTATTTTTTATTCTAATGCCTTTTCTCTATAAGGTAAGTTTCTGAGCTATGATAGAATTCTATGATCATTTCTTGATATGAACTTAAAATCTACTTTTTCTCAATACAATTATAATACAGAAAAAATAAAAATAAATGTCTTTCTCTTTTGTATAACTTTCACCATCCATCCTTGGAAACTTATATTCAAGTAGGTAATATTATTGTGTCATAAACTCTTTTTTAGGAGGAACGTGCTGGGGCCTAATGGTTAAGGGAGCCAGATCTCACATGATTGACTATGATATGAATCCTAGCCCAGAGGCTAGCAAAACACACCAGACATGTATGCGTGCATTTCCCAAATCCCAACAGGGCAGATACATAGAGAAGGGATTGTGGCATGACTATGTCTCATTAGGAGTGGGGCTGTTCTGTTCCTCTCCCTCTCTCTCTCTGTCTCTCTGTCTTTCTCTGATGAGTGTATGTATCCTCTGGCAATAGGGAAGAAAGAAGAAGAGGAGGAGGAGCAGGAGGAAGGAGAAGGAGAAGGAGGAGAAGAAGAAGAAGAGGAAGAAGAAGGTGCTGGACTTAAATGAGCTTTGTCTTTTTACTATTTAAGAAAAATATCTTAGCTGATATCTATCTATATCTTAAAAAGCCTCTTATTTCACGATCCTAAGTTTTGTTTATTTATTCTTAAGTATAAAAAACAAACCTTCAACTTTGAAAACAGCAATTCCCTTTGTAGTTAAGGTTGGTTGACAAGGACTAAGTTAAGCACAACATGACCCATTCTTGTAGAAGCTTCGGGGGGAAGATTCTAGTTTGATCTGATTTGGGGACAACTGTTTCTACAGGGCAGACTCCATTTCTTTAATGAAGAACTACAAAGGAGAAGCTTCCTGCTGCTCCCTCACTCCCAAGCCATCCCCAGGGAGTTAGGTAAGGAAATCTGGAGACTCACATATCTGCTCTTCTCTCATTTCTGGACTACCAACCTAGTTAGGATAGTGCTTCCTCAAAGTTTCAAGTATCTAACCAACATATTGGGATACATTAAATGCAAATTACCAGACTCTGTTCCACAGATATACAGATCCAGTAAGTTATACAACACAGGATTCCACATTTTAAAAGAATATCCATGTATGAATTTTACTGGTACTCTGTCACCTATACTTTAAAATACTGAGTTAGTGTGATAGTATGAGCAAGCTATTGAAATATCGGATAGTTATTAATAAGCAGAAAGTCTTTTCCTCTAGGGACGCAGGCTAGAAAGAAGTCTGCTGCTATTCATAACATATTTATGAGAATAAATATTATTGTTTGGTGTTCTAATTTATTTAAATTTTATAACCATCAATTTTTCAATTGGAAATAAGAAATAAAAATGTGGGGTCAGCAGGTGGCATGGTGTTTGAGGTGGTGGACTCCCACATGGCCAACAGTGACTTGAGTCCTGGATCTGGAGGCTCGCTCTCTCTTTCTCTCTCTCTCTCTCTCCCGAGCTTTTGTTTTCTTGTCTCTCTCTCTGTCTCTCTGGTGAGAACGCATGTCTTATAGCAAATTAAAGAATCATAAGACTAAATAAAACTAAATAAATAGTTTTTTTAAAAAAAGAAATAAAAATTGTAATTTCATAAAAGTAGCATGAGGTGCTCTTGCCATTAAACTCGTCTGAGAGTGGCTTTGTAATACTTCTTGCTTGTCTATGTTTCTTTTCCTTTCCCAGAGTAGCTCCACTGGTACTTTATCAAGAGAGATGACTTACAATTCACTTTGGTTTTATTTTCAAGAAGGTACCGAGGAGAAAGAGCCAACAACACGGCGAATTTAAAATGGGAGGTTCTCTTAACTGTCTCTCTAACAATGGTTTTTATTTAGTTTCCTTCTGAATAAACCCACATATGAATGAATGAAAGCAATGATACATGTAAATTCCTTTTTTCCTAAGCCTCACTCATTGGAGACTTAACCATTGCCCCTGATTTGAAAGTAAAATGGAAAACTGAAAAAAAAAAAAAAAAATCACTCTGTGTTCTAGACATCGCATTTAAAATTTAGGGATAAATAGTGGCTTTATAGTAAAGAGGAATGATAATGTACATAGGTTTTGAAGTTTGAGAGGAATTATCATGCCCTAATAAGTACAAAAAATGCAGATGAATAATAGACCACTAAATGAGCCAGAGGAATGTTAATTTCTTAGTTAAAAGTTTTGCAACTGGTAATAGCTATGTTTTCAGAAATACTGGAGAGTTTAAAAGGTTGGTTTCATGAAAGACTATAAATTTTTTTTATCTTTGTGATCCTTTAAGGTTAGGGTTCCAGTTTTTCTATAGCTGTAATTTTATCATAATGATGGCCTTAGATTCTTCTTGGTTGTATTTTGCAACCATCATAAATTCTTGCTTAGCATTTACTCACAAGTAAAAGAAAGTGCTTATTTTATTTAAAGGGAACTACAAAGAAACATTTCTCTCTCTCTCTCTCTCTCTCTCTCTCTCTCCATATATGTGTATATATAATCACAATGTTAAAAAATTAAAATGAACCTGTTGTAAATATATGAAATGAATAAAAATAAATTTAAAAGTATCTATCAATTTCTATTTATTTATTCATTCATTATGTAACAGATTTTTTCCTAGATAAGATATAAGAAAATAAACTACAATACACATAGATAATGTAGAAAATTAAACAATATTGATCCAATCCTTTGGTCTATTGGTTAAGAGAGCTGAATTCCACATGGCTGATCACACAGCTCAAATCCTATCCCTAGCAGCTAGAAAAAGCACTCGGGTATGTGAGCATGCATGCCCCAAATCTCAAAAGGATGGAGAAATGGACAAGGGACTGTAGAGTGACCATGTCCCATTGAGGTGTAGCTTTCTCCCTCTCCCCACTCTCTGTCTCTCTGTCTCTGTAGTGAATTCATACAACTAACTAAATAAATAACACACACACAAATTAAGAAATTTAAATGACATAAAACAAGTGAGGTCCTATGCATCTTAATCTCACTTTAGTAACATAAGATTCCATCACCATGTAGTAGCTTCTCTTTCAAATTTTGGTTTGCCCAAATAATAAAATCTACATTTGTGTTTTGTACCCTTTAAATGAACTGAATGCTCTGTAAAAAAGAGGACATTCATTGTTTTGAAAATGATCAAGAGCCTTCACTGCCTTACCCTGAATGATATTTCAAATCAAACCTTTTTTATCTCCACTGCCTACTGCTGCTGTATTTAAAGACTTGTTTAAATTTCTAGGGGCCAGCAGTTGGCATAATGCCTATGTTGCTGGTCTCCCATGTAGTCGACAGCAATTTGAGTCCTAGACCCAGTGGCTTAAAACTCACACCGGGTACATGTGCGTGTGTGCCCAAGATCCAGAGAGGAGAATGGATTGTAGCATTCCCATCCCCCCTGGGGGGTGATTTCTCACTTTCTGTCTCTTTGTCTCTCTCTCTGTCTTTCTGGAAAGCACATGTGCCCTATAGCAAAAACCTCTCAAAAAAAAAAAAAAAAAAAAAAAAGAGAAGAAGAAGACTTAAGTTTCTGAAGATCCTTATGTCTAATGTTATCATCCATGGTGTTAGCACAGTAGTTTTTTTTTTTTTTTTAAAGAATTGTTTTATTTAACTTTATTATTATATAATTATTATTTTTCAGTTTGATCAGAGAGATACAGAGAGAGAGAGAGAGAGAGAGAGAGAGAGAGAGAGAGAGAAGAAGTGAGAAAGCAAGCTGCTAGGTCCGAGACTTGAACCGTGGTCGGCCATGTGGGAGTCCAGCGCCTTTAACCACCACGCCACTTACCAGCCCCAGCACAGTAGTTTTTCTAGTTTATAAACCTGGTTCTTTATTACTTGCCTTCCTAAAACTGTTCGATGATGCATCATCACTTTTAGGAAGAGACCCAGGTGAGAGCACCATGTAATTTACCAAAAGCCCTTTGCAATCTAGTTTTAGTAATCTGTCTAGCCTCATCTTTTACCAAATCTTGCCAGGCCTAATCATGAACCATATTATATTGCTTGAATTGTTTCAACCATACTTACAAGTTTGCAACTAGTTTTGTTCTGGTATCTATGAAAACTCTTTTCTTCTCAGAATCCCTTTATGATCCTTCCACTTGGAAATGCGTGGGCATTTTCAGGACTCACTTTTAGCTGTTCTTCCTTTACCAGAGTATCTCCTCTATACTTTCTCAGGTTGCATTAATATCCTTTATCATAAGAAGAAAATCCTTTATCATAAAAATTCTTTATAAAAGTTAAGTATCTTAATAACTTCCTTTATTTACCTCCATCTATTTTATTTTCTATTAATTTATCCAGCAGCTATTTATTTATTGAGCTTCTACTCTACCCTAGGGATGACACAGGTGCTAAGAAGACAGTAGTGAGCTGGACCAAGAAATCTTTATCTTAGTAAAATTGACATGCAAGGACCAGATAGCAGCACAATGGTAATGCAACTGAACCCAGATGGGAGGGTAGCGATGGGAGATCTTAGCTGACAGAGGCGGCGGGGTGGAAGATGGTGAGGACACTACTGGGAGTAGCTCCCTTTGTTTCTCTCTCTCTTGTGGAAAAATAAATACACAAGCTATTAAAAAAAAAGAGCAGTTGACATCCATAGGAGGATTCGAACAATACGTAGATAAACACAAATGCTATGACATGTCAGGTAGTGATACATGCTATAAAAAATAAACAGCCTGAGTGAAAAAGAGGGAGGGCAATTTTTTTTTTTTATTGGATAAGAAAAGGCTTTCTAGGAGAAAGACTTAATTGTAATAATATTTATTTAGATTTTATGATATGTTAGATAATTCAGAGAATATTTTCTATGTATTATTTTAGCTCAAGATACATTCCTGTTTAGCAGGGAAGAAAACCCAGAATATAAAGGCAGACATATTTTAAGTGTTGTAATCCTCATCTGAGACCAGATCTCTGCTCTCGGAGTACATGGAAATACTCAGTAAGCTCCTATGGCATTAAGGGAGCTTATATGTGTTTATAGTGTGTCTGTAAATTCCCTCTTCCCAGACCTGACAAAATACAGAGCCTGGGAGTAAGTTCTTAAGATGTGATTGTTGAATAGTTATTGGAAATAAAATGTGTGATGGTGAAGACCAAATCACTAAAATCAATCTTGAGCCTGAAGTCTTCTGGAATGTTCCAGTACATTTTGCTGCTATTTTACTCTTTACTCTCTTTAACTTTACACAGAACATTTTGATCTAGTTTAATTCATGATATCATTCATATCTACTATTAAATCTTTTTTTTTAATTTTGGAGAGGGTTTTTTTTTTTTTTTTTTTTTTTTTTTTTTTGCTATAGGGCATGTGTGCCCACCAGAGAAACAGAGAGACAGAAAGAAAAAAATCATCCCCCAGTAGGGATGGCCATGGCACAGTTCCTTCTCCTCTTGGGATTTTGGGCATGCACACACATGCACCCAGCGTGAGATTCAAGCTGCCAGGTCTGGAACTCAAACCATGGTTGGTTATGTGAGAGTCCAGTTCCTTAACCACTACACCACCTGCTGGCCCCTAAATCTATTTATTTTTCTTCAAGATATTTTTGCTATAGGACATGTGTGCTTGCCAGAGACACAGAGAGAGAGAGAGAGAGAGAGAGAGATACCGAGAGACAGAAATTGAGAAATCACTCCCCAGGGCGGATGGCCACACCACAACTCCTTCTCCTCCAATCTCCTCTCGGGATATTGTGTACACATCCACACGTGCCAACATGAATTTTAAACTGCTGGGTCTGAGATTCAAACTGCAGTTGCCTACATGGGAGTCCAGTGACAATGCCATCCTCTGGTCACCTAAATCTATTTTTGTAACGTTTATGCCATAGGGCACATGTGCTCACCTGAGAGAGACAGAGACAGAGAGTGAGAGGGAAAGTGACAAATCACCCACCCCCAGGAGAGACAGCCATGTCACATTCCTTTCTTCTCCATTCTCATCCTGGGATTTTGGGCAAACATGCACATGCATCTGGTGTGCTTCTCAAGCTGACAGGTCTGGGATGACTGTTGGCATGTTGTTGTCCTCCACCATTGTGCCAACTGCTGATACCCCCTTTTAAAAACATTTTATTTATTTATTCCATGAGTGAGAAAGAAACGAGACAGAGAGAGACATACAGCACTGCTGACAGTGTCCTGACACTAATCCATCCCCCAGCTTCCCCTAGTCTAGACCAGGGCACCTGCATGCCTTGAATATTCAGGAGGTCTCTGCTTGAGGAATACAACAACTTTCCCACATGAATAGACCTTGCAAGGCATTCTGTTTTACAACTGTACTGCCACTGGCTCCTAAATATATTTTTTATAAAATTATGAGTGGTCTTCAAAAATGTTTGTGAAAAATTCATACTATAAACACTTTAGGGTTTATTTTTCTGTATCAAAATAAACTAGAACCTTAATTTCATTTTCCATAAACTTTTACAAGTCCCATTATAGAGCTGACAAAAGTTTTATTACTGTGGTGGTTAAGGCACTTCCACGTAGCTGACCATAGTTTGAGTTCTGGACCTGACAGCTTGCTTTCTCACTTTCCCTCTCCTGCTCTCTCAGTCTCTCTCTGCTGAGTGCACATGCCTATAGCAAATTAAAAATAATAATAATGAATAAAATTAAATAAATATTAAAAAATTACTACTGTGGACAACGTGGTGTCTTGAAGTATGGAAATGTGATGAAATGGTTAAATGAAGGTAACTAGCATACCTATCACCTCACATACTTAAGTTTTTGTTGTGAGAACACTTATGATCTACTCAACTTTAAATTTGATGACATGTATTTTCAAGTTTACAGTATATTGTTATTAACTACAGTCACCGAGCTATACAATAGAGCTCTCTGACTTATTTGACTAGTCTAACCGAAACTTTGTACCCTTTGACCAACTCATCATCCCTTCTACTTTCACTCCTGGCGTCTGGCAATCATCTTTCTACTACCTAAGCTTCCATGAGTTTCACTTTTTTCGATTCCACATATAACAGACACCATGCCATGTTAGTCTTTCTCTGTGCCTGTCTTGTTTTACTTAGTCGAAAAGTCCTCCAGGTTCTGTAAATAGCAGATTTCCCTCTCTTTTAAGGTTCAATACTATAATAATGTTTCAGTCAACAGCAAACTGCATATACGATAGTGGACACAACGATTACATGAAACTGAAAAATCCATACCACCCAGAGACATTATAGCCATAAAAATGTCCTGATGCAATGCATTACTCTTGTGTTTGTGGTGATACTGGTATAAACAAACCTACTGCATGAGTCATATTAAAGTAAAGCACTGGGCCAGCCTGTGGCATGGTGGTTAAGGCAGTTGGATCCCACATAGCCAACCGTGTGATCTGAGCCCTGGACCCAATGACTTTAAGAACACCCTAGACAGAAGTATATGCATACACCAAACCCCAAAAGGAGAATGGAAAAGGAACTGCAGCACAGCCATTGCCCCGAGGGGTGTTCTCTCACTTTTCTTCTCTCCATCTCTTTCTGGCAAGTTCACACCCCCTATAGCAAATTAAATAAATAAATAGGGGTCAGTGGCTGGCATGATGGCTAAGGTGCTAAATTCCCACAAGACCCACCACTGATTGACTGCTAGACCTGCCTGGTGGTTTTAAAATCACACCAGGCGCACGTGCATGTTTGCCCAGAATTCCAAGAGAAGGAACTGAGGAGTGGCCATCCTTCCTGGGGGCAGATTTGTCACTTTACCTCTGTCTTTCTCCAGCAAGCCCACATGCCCTATGGCAAAAAGCTAATACATGTATATATAATACATAAAAGTATAACAAACACAGAAACACAGTAATATACAGTACCTAATACTTGATAATGACAATAAGTGACTATGTTACTGATTTATATATTTACTATATTGTAGTTTTTTATCATTTTTTAAGAGTATACTCCCTCTAAAAATGTTTGATGTAAAATAGTATGCCTTGTTTTACTGGCAGCAGTAGTTTCATACATCTTGTGTTTACAGAATCTCTTGATTGCATCATTTCTTTTGTCCTCAATTTAGCCTCAGACTGTTTTATTTATCATGGCCCCTGAGCATACAAAACCCGCTACTAACATTGCCAGTAAGAGACCACATAAAGGTACGGATCTGAAAATGAAATGAAAAGTGGTTAAGGACAATGAAAGCAGAAAATTGGTGATGATTATTACTCACCAATCAGACATGTCTCATTCAACCACAGCTATAATTATAAAAAGCAAGAACAAAGTGAGGGAAGATGTTAAAGGATCTGCTTCATTGAAGGTAACAAAATGAACAAAATTGAGACGAGCCCATATTAAATATGAAGAAATTTCCCCCCAAAATATGAAGAAACCTCTCATGACCTGGATTGAAGACCAGACATAGACACATAGCCCTTTTAGCAACCAATTATGGACCAAAAAAAAGTTTGTTTGTAATGTTGAAAAAAAAAAAAAAAGGTTGGACCTAACTGTGATTTTGATTTTATGTGCACTCTGGATGGTCTCAATGATTACAAATTGTTATTCTTTACACAATGTAAAAGTAAGTGATAAGTTGTGAGTGCTGATGAGAAGGCAGCTGGGGAATCTTTGAGAACTAGATAAGCTGATTATGGAGGAAAATTACTTGCCACGGCTAATTTTCAGCAGAGATCAAATCTTGCTGTTCTCAAAACAGATGCCTAAAAGGGCTTCCCACCTCAAAGAGGCCAAGTGTATGCCAAATTTCAAGGCTTTTAAGGGCAAAACAACAATCTTACTTGGGGGCAATGTTGTAGGTTACGAATGCAATGAGAACCTCAGACTCTAAAAGCATATCACTAAGCAAACACTGTAAGAGTACTAAAGGACCAATAGGAAGTCTTGGAAGACCCAGCTCCCCTTCCAAGATGCCCTCATGCATTTCTATGCCAGAAAAATGAAGTACTGTTGGAGAATACTATTCCTTAAAAATTTTGCTTAGTGTTGATAATACTTCCACACATCCTCATTTATTGATGATCTTCATTCCAATATTAAAGTGGTGATTCCTTCTCCAAACACCACCTCTTTGATTTATTAGTATATGCATTGAAAAGTTCTAGCAACTTCTAAGGCCACAACCTGAGAATAATGTTTGCTTAGGCTATTGCTGCAACTGAGGAAGGCAGAGAGAACACACTGAATCACTGAATCAGTTCCATAAGGATTGCAACATCTTTGGGTGCATCAGGAATCTTCTTTTTTTCTTTTCCTTTCTTTTTTTTTTTTTTTTTTTTCGTTAAAGAGATTTTTACTACAGGGCATGTGCACTTACCAGAGAGACAGAGAGGGAAAGAGAGTCAGAAAGTGAAAAATCACTCCCTGGGTAGGACGGCCATGCTGCAATCCCTTCTCCTCCATTCTCCTCTCCGGATTTTGTACATGCACACACACACAACAGGCATGAATTTCAAGCTGCCAGGTCAAACTGTGGTTGACCATGTGGGTGTTCAGCGCCTTAGCCACTATGCCACATAACCTTTTTTAAACTTGGGGTGATGTCACCAAGGAGTGTATAAAAGGCATATAGAAGAAGGTATTGAAGAAGTTTGTCCATGACTGCAAAATATTTGCCAAGGATAAGGAGCTTAGAAAATTAACAACACTGTGGTTGAAGATAATGTGTATGGTAGTCTCAACTGGACTGGTGAGAATTATATTCATGTTGGAATATTCACTTTGCAAGCTTAGTGACATACGTGATTGAATATATAAAAGAAATTGAAATAAAAATATATATTTAAAAAAAGAGATGGCAAACAACTTTAATCTGGGTTAGGTGAGGTTGACATTGAGGAGCTACTTTTAGAGATGGCTCCTGAGGAATTGACTAATGAGGAATTGTTGACACTGGATCAGGGATGCATAGCTGAACAAGAGGCAAGAGAAAAGAATTGCAGAAGACAAAGCTAAAGAACCCACAAGAATATTTACAAGGGTTTAGCTCAAGCTTTTGCAGACCTCAATAAGTTCCTGAAAACGTCTGAAAAAAAGATCCCAACACCAAAAGGTTTGCATTGATAGAAATGAATGATCATGGTGCAGTTTTTGCTTACAAGCAAATCTGTGATAAAACAAAATGAAGCAAAAACAAAGCCAAAAAGCAAAAAAATGAGAAGAGAATGACACCTATTCAAGAAGAGTTGCAGACAGGTCTTCCAGAAGGAGGCATTGTTGTCATAGAAGAGGACGACTTCATACATCATGCAGACCTTCCAGGAAGACAAGACATAGAAGCAGAAGACAGTGAAACTGATGACCCTGATACTCTGTAGGCCTAGGCAAATATGTGTTTTTGTGTCTTAGTTTTCGGCAAAAGTTTAAAATGTAATAAAAAACTGAAAATTGGAATAAGTTTATAGAATAAGAATGTAAAGAAAAAAACTATAACTATACAGTATGTTTTAAGTTAAGTGTTATTACAAAAGAGTCAAAATGTTAAAAAAGTGTTTAAAGTTCATTAAGTAAAAAGTTACTCTAAGTTAAGGTTAATTTATTATTGAAGAAAAAAATGTATTTTAAAAATGAATTTAATGTAGCCTAAGTGTACAGTGTTTATAAAGTCTGCAATTGTGTACAATGTCATAGGCCCTCACATTCACTCACAACTCACTCACTTAATCAAAGCCACTTCCAGTATTGCTAGATCCATTTGTGGTAAGTATACTTTATAGGGTATATAATTTTTTTTTAAAAAAAGTATTCATTTATTTGTTTTAATTTGACCAGAGAGGGACAGACTGAGAGAGAGAGAGGGAAAGTGAGAAAGCAAACCACTGGGTCTGGGACTCGAACCACAGTTGGCCATGTGGGAGTCCAGAGCCCTTAACCACATGCCACCTGCCAGCCTAGGTATATAATTTTTAATCTTTTATTGTTTCATATTGTGTTTTTACTGTGTCTTTTTCATGTTTAGGTATATATTTAGATACATAAATATTTACCACTGTGTTACAATTCCCTCAGTATTTAGTACAGAAACATGCCATGCACATTTGTAACCTAGGAGCAATATACCATGAAACCAAGGTGCCAGTAGGCTATATCATCTAAGCATTTTTAAGTACAGAATACTGTAATGTTTGCACAATGATGAAATTTCTTAAAGATACATTTCTTAGAACATATCTCCATCATTAAATAATAAATGACTCTCTCTCTCTCTCTTTTTCTCTCTCTCTCCCTGCATACACACACAAACACACACACACACACACACACACACATATCACATTTTTTTTATTTATCCATCAATGAACACTTATCTTAATTCCGTATCTCAGCTATTCTGAATAATACTGCAAGGGAGTTTAAATATCTTTTTGACATACTGATTTCAATTCATTTAGATATATACCCAGGAGTGGGATTGCTAGATCATGTAATAGTTCTAGTTTTGATTTCTTATAATTTTTTTTTACTTTATTTATTTATTTCTGCCATGAGTGAGACAAAGAGAGAGAGAATCCATATCCCAACAGGTTCCCAATGCCTTGATCCATCCCCAACCTTTAGTCATCAACAGCGTAGCAAGTGTGTGCCAGGCATGCTGAAGGAGGTCTCCAGTCTTAAACCAGGAATCTTCTAATATGGGGTTGCATAGTAGAACATTGTGTTTTACCACTGTGCCTCTGTCTGGTCCCTTATTTTTAATATTTTTGGAAATCCCCATATTGCTTTTCCTTGTGTCATTCCTAATTTATATTCCCACTAACACTGTACATGGTTTACTGTTCTCCAAATCTTCTTCAGCCTTTATTTATTTATTTATTGCTTTGATAACAGCCATTCTGACAGAAGTAAGTGATATCTCATATGGTTTTTACATGGCATTTTCCTGGTGATCTTAAGCATTTTAAAAATTTATCTGTTGGTTATTTCTAATTGTTTTAGAGAGATTTTTGCTATAGGTTGCATGTGCTCACCAGACAGACAGCGAGAAATCACCCCTGGGGGGATAGCCATGCCACGATCCCTCTTCCTCCATTCTCCTATCAAGATTTTGGGCATGCACACACATGCACCTGGAGTGAGTTTTAAGTCACAGGGTCTGGGACTTGAACTGTGGTTGACTATGTGGGAGTCCAGTGATGTAACCATTATATTATGTACTGCTCCCTATCTGTTGGCTATTTTTATGTCTTCTTATAATAAATGTTTTTTCAGGTTGATTTTTAATAGCCAGAGGGTGCAGGTGCCAAGAGGTGGGGGGAGAGTGAGAAAGCATGACCTTTGGGGATGACTATATCACAATCCCTTTACTCCATTTCTATCTCCTTTTGGGAATTTTGAGTACATATACACATGTATCCAGCATTTTTCCAAGCCACTGTGTTTGGGACTCCAACTATGGGGTCTGACATGTGGGATCTAGCTGCCATGTCACTGGCTGGTTTCCCAGGACAATTTTAATCACTTATCATTTATTTAATTATTCTTATTAAATGTACAGTTTGGAAATGTTTAACCTCATTCAATTGGTTGTCTCTTTACTTTGTTGTTTACTTTGATTTTATTGCTTCTGCTTTTGCGATCATAGTGAAAATAATCTACAGATACATTATTAGACATAGTAAAAGAAAGTGCCATCTTCTTACCTATTGAATCTCATATCAATGCTATGTCATTTTGTGATGTTGGGCATGGGACTTTGTAAACTAAAATTTTTAGATTTTTTAGATGTATTTGTCTGTAGGGTCTCCCAGAGGTTACAGTAGAAGAAAATTGAAAGGTGGAAGAAGAAGAAAAGGGACTTAAACTGTAAATAACTGTAGTTATTTTCTGAACTTCACAACTGAGACTAAAATTTATGCGGAAAATAGTGAGCCAAAAATAGTCACACACCTGCTTAAAAGTGATGTACATTGGTATGCTACAGTAATTAAGATAATGCAATACTTGCAATCAATAGAAAAATTAGCCTATAGAACAGAATAGAAAATCTATATATACACACTTACATAAAAATTTGACCTATTATCAGAGATATGTCATTAGTTATTGTTAAGAAGTGTAGGATCAGGACCAGCAGATGGTGTATTGGTTAGGTCATAGGACTCTCATGTAGTTGACTGTGGATCGAGTCCTGAGCCTGGCAGCTTAAAACTCTCACCAGGCACTTGAGCACGTGTGCCCAAAATCTGGAGAGGAGAACAGAAGAGAAGGGATTGTGGCATGGCCATCCCCCCAGGGGGTGATTTCTTGCTTTCTGCCTCTCTGTCTCTCTGGCGAGTGCATGCACCCTATAGCAAAAATCTCTCTCTTAAAAAAATAAATAAATGTAAATAGATAAAAGAAGTGTAGGATCTAATCCACAAGAAAGAAAAAAATAGATGGACTTAGGTTCTTACTCATCTCACATAGAAAAATCTATTCCAAATAGATTAAAACTTAAATGGTATGAACAAAACTTTAAGATGTTTTGAAGAAACGAGAAATACATTTCTGTTGTGAAGGCAGGAATTATACCTTAACTAAGATAGACTATCAAGAAAGAGATTAATGATTTCAACTTCATTATTTTTAAGACCTTCAGTTGGAAGAGAAGGAATTGCAGCTTAACCAGTTCACATTCGGGGAGGGGGTGCTCTCTCACTTTCTTTCTCTAGCTTCCTCTCCTCCAGGAAGCACACATACTCTCCGGTGATTAAAAAAAAAAATAGATAAAAAAATAAATTAGAAAAGAAAAATGTGAAATAAATGCAATTAAAATCACAAAATTATATAATTTTTGCTTATTCAATGTCCCAAAGTTAATAAGTTGGACACAATATTGAAGAGATTATGAACATCCTTATCTGTTAATAAACTGGCACAACTACTTAGGCAAATATTTTGGCATTATCTTGCAAAGTGGAAAGTTTATATAAGTGGACTTTTAAAAGTTTGTAGAAAAACAAAATTTATGAATGAATTTATATTGGCACAAAACATTTTTTGAAATCCATGCATAGTTTAGCTTCAGTTGTGAACCCTAGAGGGAATATTAAATAGCACTGTACTAAAAATGAATGAACTATGGCTAAAGACAGTAACAGATGAATCTTGGTAACAGGAAAAGCAATTCTGAGAATACTATGGTTTACTTTTTAAGGGAGGTCAATATTAATCAAATTAAAATATTATATTTCTTATGCATAAATAAATGTGTAATGGAGACATGGCACCTTGGCATTTGAGAAAACCACAGATATAAGGTTGTCATTCTTATCTCTCTCCCTTTTTCCCCTGAAGTAGATAAGATCCTCATTCAAGAGATGTTCTCCCTAGGCATAAAAGTAAAGAGCTAAAGATTCACAAATACCAAAAAAGATATGTAGACAGGTCTTCCTAAATCTCACAGTATAGTACCATGAGATTATGCTCTTTTGTCCTCATACTTCTCCATGATCCAATCTATCTTTTAGCAAATGTAACACAAAATAGTATATACGTTTTTAAAAAGTTTATTTATTTCTTCTAAGAGAAAGAGAGAATAAGAAATATAGTACCCTGAACATGGTCCAAATGTTGTGATATACCCTCAGCCCATGCTTGGAGTACTCAGGGAGGACTCTGGACTTGAACAGCACACTTTCTCAGGGAGGATTATTTTGAAAAGTGTACTTTATTGTTGTCTGGCCTGGTTTAATTTTTATTTTCTTATGATGGCTTCAGTGTCATAAAAAAACTTCTATGTGGGGCTAGCAGGTGGTGTCATGGTTAAGGTGCTAGACTCCCACAGGGCTGACTACAGTTTGAGTCCCCAACTCAGAGGCTTGAAATTCATGCCAGGTACAGGTGTGTGCATGCCCAAAATCCTGGGATGAGAACAGAGAAGAAGGGTTTGAAGTGTGGCCATCCCCTATGGGAGATGATTTCTCACTTTCTCTCTCTCTCCAGCTCTCACATCCTATGGAAAAATAAAATCTATGAAATAAAAATGCGTATGCTTTTGTCTTGTTAATAAGACTTTGTTATAAGGACCTCAGTTGTGAGGCCAATATGGAAAGGAAAGAAATTACGTTTTTTTCTAGATATGATTCAGTTATTTTATTATTATTATTTATACATTCAATCACTATACATCATTTAGATTTTAAAGAGAATTTACTCAGCATGATACACACCTCAGACCTGTCCAGTTGAGAATACTATAGACATCATCATTAACAGGTAATAAAATATATCTGTGTTCCACAAATGCCTTACTTCTTTATTTCCCCCTCCAAATTTCCTTGCCTACACTCATAAAAACAAATCCAAGATCTTGGCAAGGACAAAATTCAGATTATATTTCTTATAATGTGGTTGGTCAGCAGAAGAATAGTGTAAGGCCAATTAACTAGACAGATGAAAATTACTGGTATTGTTCCATTTCTTGGATTAGATTTTGGACATAAGAATGACATATTGAAAAAGAATAATGAATTTAAAACTTGCATTGTACATAGAGAAGAAATAATCTATAATACAAACATATATTTCACTACTTTATATATACATTAATGGATTTAATTGTTACAATAACTCTCTGTGTTAGCTATGTGGTTATCTTCAAATTACAAGTGAAGAAATTGAAGGAAAAATAAGTGATGTATTTTGTTGCACAACGAATAAATAGAATCCAGTGGTGTTCAACACAAAAAAACTAGAGGGTATACTTGATTCTTCTCTTTTTCTCATACCTCATATCCAGTACATCATCATCTGATTTTCTAATGAATAGTCTGCCAAATGTATTCCAGATCTGTCCATTTCTACACCCACTGCTAACTCCCAAGGAGAAATTTTCATTAACTTGACCTAAAGGACATCAACATTTTCTGAATTGTCTTTCTGTCCCTCCCTAATTTATTAAGGCATCTCATTGTGTACCCCAAATATTCATATGCTTAATAGTTGATCCCCAGAATCTCAGAATGACCTTATTTGGAGGTCTCTGTGAAGATAGGGTCCAAAGTCTATTTTCCCATCATTTGTAACACTTTCCTTATCAGGTTTGGAGATTAGTTCTGTCTCTCAGCAGAATCAAAGATGACTTGCTTTACTTCATGAACCTATACTTACCATGGCTGAAAAGTTTCTGCTGGAATATCCAAAGAACCTTTGGGGCCAGCAGTTGGTGTAATGGCTATGTCGCTGGACTCCCATGTAGTCGACCATGGTTCAAGTCCCGGACCTGGTGGCTTAAACTCAAGCCAGGCGCATGTGTGTGTGTGTCCATGATCTCAAGAGAATGGAGGAGAAGGGATTGCAGTGTGGTCATCTCCCCTGGGGGGTGATTTCTCACTTTCTGTCTCTCTGTCTCTCTCTCTGTCTTTCTGGCAAGTGCACGCAATGTATGGAAAAAAATCCTCTCCAAAAAAAAAAAAAAAAGGACCTTTTATTTCAATGTACCTCACAGACAAACAGAAATGACTGAATTCAGAGATGGTCTGGTGTTCCATTCTTTTTTGGGTGTCATATAGATTCCAGCTCTACATCAATTTGGCCTTAATTATTGCTGTGAAAAGATGAAGGAAGGATTGAATTGATCATTTGTTTTACTAATCATATTTGGTCAGTATTAATTTTTTTTTCTTTTTGAGAGGTTTTTGCTATAGGGTGCATGCGCTTGCCAGAAAGACAGAGGCAGAGAGACAGAAATGAGAAATCACCCCCCAGGAGGGATGGTCACGCCACAATCCCTTCTCCTCCACCATTCTCTTGGGATCTTGAGCATGCACGCACATGCGCTCGGCGTGAGCCACCAGGTCCACGACTCGAACTGTGGTCAACTATATGGGAGTCCAGCGACATAGTCGTTATGCCAAATCCTGGCCCCAGGTCAGTATTAATTAGTTTAGTATTCCTATTTTCCCCAAAAATATTCAGACTGCAAATATAGCCAATTCCTATAGGATCTGAGTATTTTGTTGATAAAAATATGATTTCTCTTCTCTTTGGTTAGCTAAACTAAGCCTTTCCAAGATTTTGCAATTAATTTTGAGATTGGTCAACACACAGGCAAAAATATTTCCATTTGTCTTCCCATATCTATTCTTTGACATTTCCCCAGAACAATTCTGGGATAAAAACTTTTTAAGTGGGCTTGAATCCTGGTATAATCTTATTTTGAGTTTTATCATAAAACTTTTTATTGTTCTGAGAAAACAATGACCTTTAATTTGTCTAACATGGAAACCACAAGAATTACGACTTCATGAATATTGGGATGTATAATGAGGTGGTCAGATGCCTTAGCCTTGAAAACGTCAAGGCGTTGCCAAATTCTTTGCCAAGACTTGCTTAAAGAAGATTTTTTTTCTATATTAACATTCCTTGTATTAATTTGTGAGAGCTTCCCTGACAAAGTACCATAAACTGCATGGCTTATACAACAGAAATATATTTCTCATCACCTGGAGGATAGAAGTTCAAGATCAAGGGGGAGCAGGTTGATTCCTTCTAAGGCCTCTCCTTGACTTGTGGATGGCCAGCTGTGTCTTGTTGTGTCTTTATATGACTGTCCTCTGTGTTTACTGCCAGGCAGAACTGTTAATGGTACCAGGTAATCTTTCCAAGAGCTTCTGTTGGCTTTCTTGCTATCTACCTTAGTTCCTTAGCCTTCTGGTCATATCTTCAGAAATGACATTTCAGTCAAAGCCCTGGCAATAACCAGTATTTCCAATTTCTGATGCAAGACTACAGATATTAATGAGCTTATGCAAATAACCATTCTGTTATGAAATAAGAATATTCTCAAATATTTTCCAAATCCAGAGGGGTCAGGGAAGGAGAAAAGTTTGTGTTTCAATTTCCAAACAAAAAATTAACAAATTGCTGAACAACAACAGCTCAAAAGAAAAAAAAAAATCCTTAAATGTGGAAAACAAAGTATAGACAAAAATCAGTAATGTTTTAGTTAAAAGTCATAAAATTCTATTTCACCAGTTTAGTCTCATGTAATTGATCTCGCTTCTGTTGAATTTGGGGTATTACTGTGGTTCAATGTTTCCATTTTTTTTTTTTTTTTTTTGAGAGGTTTTTTTCGCCATAGGGTGCGTGCGCTCGCCAGACAGACAGAGAGAGACATAGAGACAGAAAGCGAGAAATCACCCCCCAGGGGGGATGGTCATGCTGCAATCCCTTCTCCTACATTCTCCTCTCGGGATCTTGGGCACGCACGCACACGCGCCTGGCGTGAGTTTTAAGCCACCAGGTCCGGAACACGAACCGCGGTCGACTACGTGGGAGTCCAGCGACATAGCCATTACGCTAACTGCTGGTTCCCAATCTTTCCATTTAAATTCTGGAAGTTGACATTCAACATTATTACTGATCTCTCCAGACTTGTCCCTATCATTATTTGGTCATTTTCTTGGTTGCTTTTTGTACTTTTATTCCTGTGTGCCTGTCTTTCGTTTTCCTGATTTTTTTTTAATTACAAAAATAAAAACAGCAAATAAAATGTCATTTGCTTGACTTTTTGTCCATGGCTTAGATGTTCAATTTAGATACTGTGAATAAGGATCACTGTCCAGTCAAGACACGGTTAAGATTTTAGAAGGAAAGATTGTCAATGGATACATATAAATCACCACATTTTCGGAATTTATGTACACATAATATTATTATCCAGCTACATATTTCAAAAGATCCTAGTAGGAGAATTTTTTGGAGATTACAGTGGTGAAAACTACCTCTGACTGTCAATGCGAGACCATTTCATTGATATCTTAACTCTTGTTAAGGCTAGACTTTTTCTCAACTACTGTTAGTGTTTTCTTAGCTATTTCTAGAATTGTATTTTCCCTCTGAAAAACAAATCAAAACTAAAAGCACTTTTTCTATCTTCTGTTTATTTGCTTCATTTCATTAAAGCTCAAAAGGTAACCATATAAAAAAAAAAAAACTAAAAATAAGCCCAATAAATACCAGAAAGTAACCTTACAGCAATTTTAGCCTACCTTTATGCAATAGATATATTTTTAGTAGTCTCAATTTCAAACAGGTCAGCTATTCTGAGTTTGCCTTTATCTCTAGCCTCGCTATCTTTCTCCAAACATAAGAAACAAATGGAATTAGATTTCATTTAGACCTTGAAAAAGCTATTGAAGATAGACTTCAGTGCTATTTGTAACCATGATAGAAGACTCTACACTAGCACCAGAGAAGTCTTTCATTTTTGTACTACCCCCCCCAACTGTATCTAATTCTCTCCTCAGAGATGAAATATCAGGCAGTAGTCTGCCAGGTTTCAAATCATTCTTTTAATGTAGAAGTTAAATACTTTCTTTGTTTTTCAGGTAAACCCATCTAGCACCTGCTGGGCTGATACACAAATTCCAATAGCGTGATTACAGGTCTCCCCCTGAAAGAAGAATATTTAAGATGGAAGAAACCTCCCTCACTTTTACTTTCTCTTTCTAACTTTAAAGTGAAGACGAAGTTTAAAGTCTTGATTATTTATTCGAAGTGTGAGTTTTTTGCGGTGGTGACTGCTGCTTTGTCATATTCTCAATATTTTATAAAGTTTTATTTGTTTCTTCCATGAGTGTGAAAGATAGCACGTGAGAGAGAGCACCCCCTGCAGGATCTGGATGTTATGATCCACCTGGAGCTTTAGCCTACTCTCTATTTTAGGCACACACATGGCCAGATGTGAACCTGGGAACTCCCCATGAAGGTCAGCCTTGTAGAGTGTTGTGTTCTACCATTGCACCACTGTCCGGCATCTTTTTTCCTATTTTTCTTCTTATTATTATTGTTCTTATTTCTTGTTCCTACTGTCCTCTTCAATGCTTGCTTCTTTCCCGCTGCTCGTCTCCTCTTTCTCCTTTCTTTTCCTCTTTTTGTTCCTCTCTCCCTATTCCTCTTCCTCCTCCTCCTTTTGTTTTCTATACCAAATATCTCATAAATTATGGGAATATACATTAAAAATTAATAAATAAATAACTCACTAACTCAGTTTATACCAAACTACCTAATAGGTAATTTTTTTTAAAGGTCTGGGACTCAAACCGTGGTCGGCCATGTGGGAGTTCAGTGTCCTTAACCACCATGCCACCTGCCAGCCCCAATAGGTACTTTTTAAGCATTAACATTTTTACTCAATACTCTCTAGAATGACCTCCTTTCATAATTACATGAGTTTCATGAGGTAGATTCCATCTCAATTTTACAAACTAGGATTCTGATACTCAGAGCAGTAAATCAGTCAAATATCACATCGATGGTAAACTTTGCAACTGTGACTTAAACTTAGTCAGTCTCATCCAAAACACTATATACATGGAAAAAGAACTCCATAGTAAATTAAGAGGGCTGGGTTAAAGTCATGGTTTTGAGAGTGATTATTTCTCTGAATTTTGGATTCCTTATCTGTAAAACATAAAGATTGGACCATACAGGGACCAGCAGGTGGTGTAGAGATTACAGCACTAGACTCCCATGTGGCCCACCGTGGTTTGAATCCCAGACCTGGTAGCTTGAAATTCATGCCAGGTGTGTGTGTGTGTGTGTGTGTGTGTGTGTGTGTATGTGTGTGTGCATGCCCAAAATCCCAAGAAGAAATGGAGAAGAAAAGATTGTGGTGTGGCCACCCCCCCCAACCAGGGGGATGATTTCTTGCTTTCTGTCTTGCCATCTCTCCCACCAGATCATGCATCCTATAGCAAAAATCTCTCAGAAAAGTGAAAGATTGGGCTACAAGATCCTGAAGTCCTTCAGGCTCTAAGAGTCTGTGCTCTCTAACTTATTCAAGGCCACAGAGCTAGACGCATACTACCAGTGTCTTGACCACCTCGCAGTATTCTTTCTATTGTACCTTACTGATAAGCAAGGTACACAGGCCACTCAGGCAATTAGAGAGTAGTGCTAGATTTGAGCCATCCTCCACAGGATGCCAAGTTGGCCCTGGGCTTATACTGAGTCCTGCCCCCTTTTACCATCTCCCCACAGTCTATGAATTCCAGATTGTCCATTCCAACTCCAGAAACCATATCCTACCTGAGCGCTGCTCAGAGGCACCAATAGGAACACACTAGGTAACTAATAACCCCCTTGGCTCTTCATTCTTTTAAAAAGAAATAGACTGAGTAACATAGATGTAGATTGGTTTTTCTGCTTCCTATTGCAGTGGCCTAGTCCACATGACTTTCTTTTTACTTTTATGAATTTATTTATTTTTTGAGAGAGATGGTTTTGCTATAGGGTGCATGCACTCACCCAAGAGACAGAGACAGAAAGCAAGAAATCACCCCCTGGGGGGATGGCCACACTGTAATCCCTTCTCTTCCATTCTCCTCTTGGGATTTTGGGCATGCATACAAACATGCCCAGAGTGGGTCTTAAGCTGCCAGGCCCAGGATATGAACTATCGTCGACTGTGTGTGAGTCCAGCAAAGTAACCATTATGCTATCTGCTGGTCCCCCATATGATTTTCTTGATTCTGACGACCTACCCACTGTATAACGTCCTCATACCAACAATACACTCCCTCTGCCTCTCTGGGTTGCAGCTCATTTTATGATGATAATAAAAGTCTGTACTTTTCTCTTCTCTAAGAATATGAAAATCCATAGGCAACACAGAGATTAATGTGGCCATCCTGAGGTGGTGAATTAAGGCTTTGATTCCTAGGCCAGAAGCCTATGGATATCTCTTTGGTGGTTTCCAGCTAAATTATAAATATTTTTTGTTGCTGTTGTTGGTTTTATTTGTTTGTTATATGTTCATTTGTTATCTCTTTCTTACTTAGTAAATAACTCCAGCA
This sequence comes from Tupaia tana, assembly GCA_026018925.1. Lineage (NCBI taxonomy): Eukaryota > Metazoa > Chordata > Mammalia > Scandentia > Tupaiidae > Tupaia > Tupaia tana. The sequence goes on along the minus strand of JAKSZU010000006.1, from coordinate 195,606,895 downwards.
TCTTTCTTACTTTTTATTTTTAAAATTTTAGTTTTTATGAATCTTTTCCCCTTTATTATTATCATTATCATTATTATTATTTACACATTCAATTGCTTTACATCATTTAGATTGGAAATAATACTTTACCCAGCATGACATATATCTCAGTCCAGTTGAGAATACTATACACGTCCTCATTAACAGGTGAGAAACCATATCTGCATCCCACAAATACTCCAGTATCTTTCTAATAAATCTCCCTCTACCCAAATCAGAGTGGATTTTGGTTATACCTTAAAAAAACTAAATTGTCTGAGGATGGTTTGCCTCTTCCAGATCTTTATAAAATGTCACACCTCTGGCTCTCTACATTTTAAAACCCCTTCATTCATGGTATCCCATTTCCCTGCACTTTTCACTTCCTCACATATATATTTTTTCTTACTTATAGTCTCATATGACTGCATTACCTCTAATAGAAAACAAGTTCCATGGAGGCAGACACTTTAGTCTTGTGCTCTAATCTTGAGGACATAGAATAGCTCCCGATACATAGAAGTCACTTAGATAGCTGCTGGGTGGATGGCATTTATGAGACTCAGGAATTGGGCTATGGTTTATCTCTTTTACTCAGGATTTTTCATCTCCTAATAAACTCCCCTCTCTTCTCCTCTCCTGTCCTGTCTTCTCCACTCCCTTCCTCTCCCATACTGTTCTCTTGTTTCTCTTCTCTTTTCTCCTCTTCTCTCCTTTTTCCTCCTCTCTTTTTACTATCCTCTCCTTTTACCATACTTGCCATTTTTATTCTTTCCCCATCACTCCTCTATCCTCTCCTTTTCATTCCTCTTCTTTATCTTTCTTTTCTGTCTTCCACAGAGTTGTTTTTGCTTGTTAGTTTGCCTTCTTGTCCTTTGACAGATCAGTAGAATGGCACAGGGTGCAATTTTCCCTGCTAGAAGTTTGTCTTAGGCTCATTATTCTCACCTTTCTAATAATACAGAATAGAAACTTAATCTCTGGCCTGAATCCCTTGCCCAGTTGACCTAAAACATGCTGGGTATACAAGGGCCCAAGATCTGATGGACTGGAGGACGGAAAGAAGGGGATCACAGGATGGCCAGGCCCTGAGAGGGGTGTTTCTCTTTCTCTTTCTCTCTGACTTTCATGTACATATGCATGCACTCTATCATGAATAAAGGAAAAACATTTAAAAATGGGAAAAAAAGAAAATTAAGATGGGGTGTGGGTTTGGGAAAAACTAAGGCTACATTTAGAGTTGTTGGCCTCTAATGCCTGCTTCTAAGCTAGGAAAAGGGTGTGTTCTTCATGGGCCCGGATTGTTACTGATGGAAAGTCTCAAATGCTTACTTGTACAGCCTTGACCTCTATGCATTTAATCTCCTGATTCCTGGAGAAGATAACAGAGGTGGAATGCAGGACAGGATAGAGACACGAAGATCCTTTGGTCTTGGCCATCACTCAGTTATCTTTTTCTCCTCGGATACAGGAAATTGAAAAGTTAAGAGAAAAAACAAATGTCAAGGAATTACAATAAACAGAAATAACTGATGGAAGCCAGATTCCTATTCCACATGTAACCCATCAGGTTTCCCTGCATTATTGAAAAAGCATGCTAGGCACTTCCATCAAAAGAATAAAGTTCACTATTAGTTTTAATTAAACATGCATATGTTCTAGAAAACAGCATAAAAGTTTTTTCTTTTGTTTTGAAAAATTTTATGTATTTTTTTTTCTTTCTTACAGGAACCACAACAGGATTAATAAATTGAGACATTTAGGCTAATTTTGGTGAGACCCGTGTGTTTTTTCTCCCAACAAAAGTTAAATTAGAACTAGAGAAAGGGGAATTATAACACCTACTAAATCTCTTTTTTAGTCTTATCAATTCTTTAATAAAGGCTCTCATTTTTTTTTTCCTTCCAGCGGTTAGCCTAACTTGTCACTTGTGTTTTTGACTAGAGAGTAAAGGACACTTTGTTGCCTGGTGTCCTAACTGTTTAGGTAGGTGAGACAGCACAAGTTCATCTTTTATTAAAAACTCCCAAGCTGCTCAGTGCCAGTTATTTTACGTAGTGTAGTTTTGTCTTTTTAATGTTCCCATCTCCTACCAACATAATAATGCCTATTCCATGCCCTAGAGAACCTCTGTTTAACTTAACACTGATTAACCAAATACAGTATCTTGTGTGAGGTGCTTATCAGGGATAATTTTAGCTACATGCCTTTACATATCCAATCAGACTATTCTGCTACTTTTAATGCATCACATTTTTCTTTTCCCATGTCCTGATGGTTTAGGGTGTATTTCAATGCTACTTACTCAATGAAGCCATTACTGTCTTCCATCATGAGATCAAATCTCCCTCTGTTTTCTTAAATTTCCTTCTTTTCTCCATCTCTCCTCTTCTGCTCTCTTACCTCTCTCTGTCATTCACCTGAAGTCTATTATATTTAGTCCTGTCTCTTGACACATACATCTCTGTATCTTGTGTTTGTATTTTTCTTATACTCTAAGAATACGAATTTTATAAAAGAGGTGTTTATTGATTTTTTTTTAATTGGTAGAGGATATGTGCACTTGCTGAAGAAAAAAAAAAAAAGAGAGAGAAGCAAAGAGAGAAAGCACCCTCCATGGAGGATGATCATGTCACAATCTCTTCTCCTCCATTTCACTTGCCTTTCAAGATTTGGGGCGTGCACACACATGTCTGGTGTGTTTTTCAGGCCACCAGGCTGGTACTTGAACCAAGCAGTTGGCCATGTGGAATCCACCTGCTTTAATTGCCATGCCTTTGGCTGGCCCATCGTGTGTGTGTGTGTGTGTGTGTGTGTGTGTGCAAGTGAAGAAAGAAAGTACTCACCAACAGAATATGATTATACTACAGTCACTTCTCTTCCATTTCCCCATCTGGTAAGGATGTTGGGTACACACATACATGTGCCCAGTGTGTTTTTCAAGGCATCAGAGCCAGAATTTGAACTGCAGTCAGGCACGTGGGATCAAACTTAATCACTGCACTATGGGCTGGCCCTATCTCTATGTATTTACACGGCTACAGAAGATAGCAATTTTGCCAAGAAGCATGATAAGGACACAAAATAGCTATCCACATGCAGTTGGAGTTTGCTAAATGTGTCAGAGCTTCTATTCTGTTAGTTCAGTTGGGAAAAGAATGAAGTTTCCTTTCTTAATGGCCAGGAAAAAAGACTCAGGGTAATGAAGAAATGAGCAACATGAATCAATGGTAAAGATAAATTAGTACCTATTGCAGCAATGTTTATAAGATTTCCCAATGATAGATGCAATGCCCAGAAATAGAGATCCTGTCAACACTGAAGCTGGCAGTTTCTCTACACCCCACCCCACCAGCCTAGGGGCCTAAGGAAAAAAAAAAATGATTGTTATGATAGGTTCCATCTGGTGAAAATGGCAAGAAAATGATGCAGGGTTTTTTTTTTTTTTTTTTTTCCTACAGTCCTTACATTGGCAGAGCAGTCAATTGGCAGCTGTGTAAATTTGAGATTTCTCTAGATGTCTCTATTTTTTTCTTTCATTTCTCATAGGCTATGGAAAGTTCTAAATTTTAAAGAACAACAAGACTATATTTCAGAGGTGACAGAGTGAAATTTTATGCCCTTCCTTTCACTTCAACTCCAGAAACTTCTTACTAACAAATTATAATATAGCAGAAAGAACAGCTTTGGATACTTCTGCCCTAGCCTTTGCTCTTCCAGGAAGCATAAGGGGAGAGAAAATAGTTGAGATCAGAAATAACATTTAATATAAATAGATAGCAGGTTTGCTCAGAGTGGTACTCTTAGTCCATTTGAATCAGCCTCACCCTGGATTCCTGGTTAACATTTTTTTTTTAAACTAAAGCCAGACAGTGGTATGCTGGTAGAGTGGCTGAATGTCACATGGCCAACTGTACAATTCAAGTTCTGGATCCAGCCGCTTGACATGTGTGCCCCAGATCCCAAAATCCTGAAAGGAGAAATGGAGGCAAGGGGATTGCAACATGAGGATCCTTGGGGGGGGGGGGGGGGGGGGCCTTGTCACTTTCTCTCCCTCTTTCTCCCTTTCTCTTTCTGGCAGGTGTTTGTGCCCTCTGGCAATTTTTCACAAAATGAAATGAAAAAGTAGATCTCTATTCTTCCTCTTAAATCTACTAAATCAGAATCTTTCAAATTAGGATTAAACCATATGAAATTTTGACCAGCTCCCTAGATGATTCCAAATATTAAGAATCCCTTTTGGTATAGGTATTGTCAAGATATTGGAAGATTCTGGATAGAATCTGCATTTTAAAAATTGCTTCCTTTTAACCATTTTGAATTATCTATAAAAGATACTGCTTTTGAAATCTGAATTTAGATTATTGTTATTATCACATAAGAAACTTCTTTGGGGCATTCTCCCCAACATTCGTAGAGTGAATATGTTAAAAATAATGCAATTAGTTGGCCATTAAAAGACTTCAAAGTCAAAGAAGTCTAGTCAAGCCTGTTATTCTGCAAGTTAAGCCCCATGAGATGTTGGGTCAGGTTCTCTGTCCACCCTAAAAAGCTAGGAGAGGTAGTATGAGCCTGTAGCTCCAGACAGTCCTGAAGCTGAGGCAGGAGCATTGCGACATAGCAAGACCCTGTCGCCAAAAAGAAAAAAACAAAAAGGGTCAAAGAGGTCTCATACTTTTGAATAGAGTTTATGAAGTTGAGATGAAATCCTAGAAATGAATGTAGGGAGTGAGTTTTCAATTATGAAGCCAATAGAGCTAACGGCTTTTTCAGCAGTTGAAAATGAATTTAACAGTGAAAATAGTTATTATCCTTTAGCTGAAAATATTATTCAGACTTACATTGCTGGCTTGTCAAAAATTTGTGAAATATATAGTAGATTATATGGTGAGTTCTTTAAAAACGTCTAAAACTTTAAATAAAATCTGTTATTAGCTACATGAAGGAAAAAAAAAATGCTCAGTGGCACATACTCTTGGCCAAGACACTTTAGCTTCCAACAGTTTTGCTTCGCTTTACAAGAATTCTTTTCTATAAAATGTGTATGGTTGTTCAATTTCTCCCTCTTTTTTTTTACTTCTTTATATTAATCCTTTTTAGTTAAATTTCAAGCAGATGTAAGAAAAACTCACTATAATGGAAAATGCACAAAGATGAAAATAACGGTAATGTCATTTTGGATATGGTTTTTTTTTAAAGTAAAATGCTTGAGCTCACTACAAAATTTCAGCTAGATATGAGCAAACTATTGATATTTTATAATTTGTAGAAGCAAAGAAAACTATCTTTAGAAAAATCACTGTCTAGCAGTACTTTCGTAAAGGTGTTAGGGTTGATTTCAGTGTGAAAAAATCTATTTCAAAGGGCTTCAGACAGTCATTTGATATTGTGTTATCTCATGTGGCTGGCTTACCAGATCAAGTTCACCCCTGCAGAGCTGCAGAGCCCAAGCTTGTAAAAAATCTAAATTTGATACTCGTCTTTCCCTTCTGGCTCAGTAAGGTAAACCCATTTTTAGTGAAAGCAAATCATATACACATACACTCCAAATGTTAAGGATTTTAGAAATAAGATCTTTAGAATCAATACACAGGAGTTAAAATGGTATAATGGATAGCATTCCATAGAGATTTCATAGTATAAAAGTCAAGTATGAGAAACCCAACTACTTCAATTAGATATGGTGACAAGTTCTGATTGTATGACATTCAAGATTATGAAATGTAAGAACAGTTTTAGACATAATTTATATTAAACTCAGTCTTGGAATAAATCCAATTACCTTCACACAAATTTTTACCTCATGCATGCAATTATTTTATAATAGCTTTAAATACAACTTGTGACACAGACTATGAGTGGGCTTATTACAACAGAGTATCATTGAGAGACTGAATTAACTGGCAAATGGATGGCAAAATAGTTTGACACCCAACTGAATTCTTATGAACTCTGGAGTAGACCACGCTTTCTGTTTCTATATGCTTTACAGCATCTAGTAAGGTAAATCATGCTGTCTGCAAATGATTGTTTGTTATATGAAATTCATTTATTTATTTCCTTAAGAGTAGAGAGAGAGAGAGAGTCAGAGAGACAGAAAGATACCCCCAACTGGGTCCTCATATAACCCCAGTATCAGCCAGCCCGGATCATGGGCATGTTGCTTGCACCCAGCACATAGAGGGAGGTCTAGGTATGTGAACCCAGGGCCTCTCCCATGTGGGTCCAGCTGCCTGCTCTGCTACTACTTGGTCCCACTACCGGTCTCAAGGATTGTTGAGTTGATATTGATCTAAGATTGAAATAGTGTAAAATTTCTCTACTTAAAAACAGGTTCCAGTGTCCACATAACTAGAAACTTTGACCCTATTCCTTTCTATTCAAATTACCACAATTGTTCAAATTGCTTTTATTTGGTGAATAACTGCTGACATTAAGTCTATCAGTTATTATCCTCAAATTCTAAATTAGTTAGGAGCAAAGTAAGTGATAAAAAACAATGACTATTTCAAAACTGTTATCTTCCTTAAACTTGCAGAAGTTTCTGACTCAAATGAAGTTTTCTTTATCAACTTGAATTCTTAAATCCTACTTTTTTTAACTGATTTTTTCTTTTCTTTATTTAAAGATTAATGCATGTACATTTTTAACAGGAGAAAAATTAAATTATACTACATACAAAATTATAGAGCCATTTTCATCCTAATAGAAGTGAAAATAAGTGATGATATCATCTTAGTGGAAAAGAAAGCAATCGTAATTTTTCTGTCATACCACTAGAAAATGTTTTTTTCTTTTTAAAAAACAACAACAAAAAAAACTGAATAAAGAAAAAAAAAAAGGCAGTGGACTGAGGGACTTCCAACATGATTACAATCTCTTTGTTTCTGTTTCCCTAATTTAGCAGATAGAGGGTGGAGAGCGTTTGGCAGCATTATGATGGGCAGAGTTTATTTCTTTAGATTCAATAAATGAAGTTCTCAGTGGTCTCTGGAATCTCCATTACTATATGTGGCCCCAGACACAAAATAACAAACATGTAATTTTCTTGGTTTTAATTAAGGATTACACAGAAGACAATATATTTGTGTAATACTTTGTCAGTGTCATTAGTACTGTGGTTGTACAATAACACCAAACAACTTTTGATTTACAGTGTCATAGATGACTTCTTTCTCCATGCTTCAGTTAGTTGGATATTCCTAGGGCCAGCAGGTGGCAAGGTGGTTAAGACACTGAGTCCCACATGCCTGACCATGATCCAAACCCTGGACCTTGCAGCTTGAAAATCACAGACATGTATGCATGAGTGCCCAAAATCCTGAAAGAAAGATGGAGGAGTGAGGTGTGCTCATTACTCTTGGGCAGTGGTTTTTCACTTTCCCTCTTTCTGTCTCTCTCCAGTAAGCACACATGCTCTATGGGAAAAAAATAAAATAAAATAAAAAAAGAAATAGTATCCGTGTGATAAAAAAAGAAAGAACATCTTACCTAAAATAATAAATATGGAAACTATGAATCTGAGCTTTAGCTACAAACATGAGAATGACTATTCCAACAAGAAATGAACTAAAAATGTTGTTATGCGACATCCTTGCTGTATTTCATAGAACATATCCAAAGATAAATCAAGTTCTCAATTAGAAGTCATGGACTAATTGCATACATTGCAAGGTTATATTATAAAAATAAATTTTTGTTTGAAAAAAAGAAATTATGAGATAAAACCAACTATATTTACATAAACTAAAATGCATTAATAAAAATACACTCAGGAACACTTACAAACAAAAATGTGTAGGTTCTTTACATCAAAAGTATTGTGCATGAAGAGCACAGTAGTTTCTGAAAGGAGCATGTCCTTATTTCTATTAGTTGGGGACAGGAAATATTAGAAACCTTCATGAAGAAAGTTTTGCTGTATTTGAGGGTGTGTTCTAGGGACAGATGAGTAACAAGAAGATTTCTGGCAGAGAAAGCATTATAAGCAAGGCATGGGGCTGAGGACATAACAGTAAATTCAAAAAACTGCAAAAAGTTCAGTAAGGCTGAATCGGGGACCTGTAGGTAGAGAGAGGATGGAGAGTGAGTCCTGAAGCGATAAGCAAGTGACAAATCATGGAGAAGACTTCTGTATTCCAAAAGTCTATTTTTTTTTTTTTCTTAATCAAGCCAGTATCTATTCCTGGGTAAAAGACCACCTGTTTGTCATTGTCCCAACTCCAAATTCTTTTCCTATAAATAGGGAACAGCCCTCAATTGTAATCTTAATGAGACTCAGTGGTCCCTAAGTATTTCTCCCCTCCCTACTCTCCTAAAGCCAGGGTGGGGTTTATGGCAGGCTTAGCAACACCGATGTTTGCTCTTGGCTTAGAATCCATCCACGGTGGTTCCCTATGGTCTTAAAGATATCAGTTGAGGTGGTGGTGGAAGAGTTGGATGGATAATTTCTATTTTCTAAGAACCTCCTTTCTCAGAGCTTCTCTTGCCTGTTTTCCAAACCCAGTCTTTCATCTTCGAATGTATGTGATTCCAATCACACTCAAGTACTACTTCAGAGAAATGCTTCTTTGTTTAAGTGACCCAGAGTTATCATCTGGTGCTCATAACCTTGAAACCAGCTGAACAAAGTCATTGATGCCAGAAATCAAGTATTGTCATCATATTGCTAGGTAATGTAGGAAGCAAACTTAAGGTTGGTTATCTTCACAGTTTAGGTAAAAGGCAGTCAAAACTCTGATATCATTCAGCAAGCACAGTCTGGAAGATAGTGGCCCACAAAAGTGGAACTATCACCAAAATGAAACACATACTTAAAACAAGGCTTTGAAGGACCCCATATCTATTGTCCTAGGAAAATATCATGGTTATGAAATGGGATTGAAAGGAGGGCAGCTGCTTTTCACAGCCCATGGGAAACCTGGGAGAGAGAGAATGGGAAGTCCTCAATTTCAGGACTTACAATGTAGGGATTTTATAAAACTGTTTTTTTTAAATGTAAAGGTCTTATTTCTTTTAATTGTACGAAGTGTGATCTAAACTCAAAAAGTACATTCTGAAAGGTAATGTATGTACTACTAACTTTCTCTCTTTATAAAAGTTAGAGCATTGTCCTGGAAGCAGAGGGCACCTTGAGTAGTATTATAAACAAGAATTGAGCAATAAGAAGTGGAGTATGGGGCGGAGTGCTTGGGATCTTCAAATTCAAAGATCTGTGTATGTGTTTCTAGAAGGACCCATTTTGATTGACTTGAAAAGCAATTCCTATTTAACTTGAAGCTACTGCTACTCCTTCAACTCAGGGCATTAACTTCAAGAACTCAATTTCTTTTTGTGGCCCATTTTCTTAAATCTTCAATGTTTCTCAGCCTCCAGCAAGAGGCTGCCACACAGTATCAATTAAAAAGTGAAATCTGGGACCAGCAGTTAGCATAATGGCTATGTCGCTGAACTCCCATGTAGTCGACCGCAGTTCGTGTCCCGGACCCGGTGGCTTAAAACTCATGCCGGGCACATGTGTGTGCGTGCCCAAGATCCCAAGAGGAGAATGGAGGAGAAGGGATTGCAGCGTGACCATCCCCCCTGGGGGGGTGATTTCTCGCTTTCTGTCTCTATGTTTCTCTCTGTCTGTCTGGCGAGCGCACGCGACCTATAGCAAAAACTTCTCCAAAAAAAAAAAAAATGTGAAATCTAAGAATAGGAATATTACTCTAAATGAACTACAAGAATTTCCTAAATCTTAGGAAAGAGATAAATTCCAAGGCTACTCAACTGAATTTAGTGGTAAAAGTATACCTCCAGATATTCTGAATTCCTTATATTAGTTTGCTGAACTGTTTCTAACAAACCTGTTTATAACAGTGAACTCAATAGAAGTGTACACTACATTCATTTGATTTTTGGTATATTATAGGTGTACAGAATCAAAACATTCCTAAAATGGATTTGCTAGCAGACCTTTTATATGCAATCCACCTCTTCACCATCACCAAGCTTTGAGACATAGACTGGGAACAGTAGCACTTGCATAAATAGGCTTTAGTGATGCTCATGGAATATAGGTCATCTTAGTCTGTTTGAACTACTATAATAAAATGTCATAACTGAGTAGCTTATAAGTCATAGACGTTTATTAGTTATGAAGGCTTGAAAGTCCAAAATCAGGGCACTGGCAGATTTGTCTCTTTCAAGGACCTGTTTTCTGGTTCAGAGAAGGTGCATTTTTGTGTCCTCACATGGTGGAAGGACTGGGTCTCTCTATTAATGTTTTTGTAAACATTAGTTCCAGTCATGAAGGCTCAGTAATCTTGACCTAATCACTTCCCAATGACCCCCTACCTCCTAACACCTTGGAACTTACCATTTCAACATTTGAATTTTAAAGGGACACACATGTTCAGACCATAGCTCTGGTGGAAGGCATAACAATAAAAATTGAATCCCTAAGTTTGATAAGAAAGGGTAAGTAAATCTGTACTAAAAAAGATCTAACAGTGTCACTTAACTGCAAATTAATAAAATATATTTTTCTATTAAGAGATGTGAAGATCAACATAAAATCATAATGATCTGACTCAAAGAGAACTTAATAATGACCAATTGAAAATTAGATTTTTAGAAATGAAAGAGTTATGAAATATTCTCTATGGTGCTATTTGAGTTTTATAAATAAATACGCCCCCTAGAACTGCTCATCAGAGCCCTAAATTGAACCAAGATAATATATGGTGTAGAATTTTTGCCCTTCAATACATTTTTAAACTTCAATCAAATCATATGCCTAGAGCTATCAGACTGAAAAAGCGGGCATCTTGTCTAAAGTAATTAATGACATTACAAGTTTGGGCATTTTTTTTAACCTAGTCTTCCCCTAAAAGAACCAGGGTTTATTGTCAGAGGAATCGTGACCTGAGGAAGAAAGCATGAATTTGGACTAAAAGGAATTTCTGGGACACCAGCCCTCTCGAAGATCACTAGTGAGGGTTTTTGTTTGTTTGTTTTGTTTTGTTTTCAGTGTTAAAACAACAAGTGCCTTATTATAGCTCATACTCTTTCCACATTTTATTTCCAAAGTTCTTATATGTATAACTGGAATAAATGACCTTAGAAAGTGATAGACTGAGTTCTCACAGTAATTCATGAAGGTCCATTCCAAAAATGACTTGGTCATGAGAAGATCAAATAAGACCCATCCTTCGGCGGCATACTGGAGTGTGGTATTGCAAGCCAAATGACAACTTTGGTTAGAATCCACAACCTAATCTGTCTGAAAGCACATTTAAAAGGTTCATGAGAGCCTAAGATTCTGATGAGCTGAAGAACCAAAGGAAGGGGATCAGGAGTAATGAGTCTCTGCCCCCCCCCACCCCCCTTCTCTCTCTTCTCTTGTGCATGCTCCATCAGGAATGAAGAAGAAGAAAGAAGAAGAAAGAAGAAAGAAGAAGAAGAAGAAGAAGAAGAAGAAGAAGAAGAAGAGGAAGAAGAAAAGACCAAGTCAAAGATAGTAGAGTCCCTTACCCCTAGAATAACATTAAATTAATAGCAATATCACTACAATAAAAGAATCAGAAAAATCAGCGCCACATTCAAAGACTTAAAAATGCAGTGCTACTAATCCCAGCAGATTCCCATTTAAATCTAGTATTTGGCAGTGTAGTGGTTGAGTAGTCTTAGAAGATAAAAATGGATTTCCCAAAGTTTAATTAGATGGCAACTCCTATTGCATCTGCTGTTCCATATGTGGTCCAAATCATTACAACTCTTGGTGCCTTGTATGAAGCAAGCGATCTGAATAATGTCTTTTTTCTCTATGCCAACAAACAAAATTACCAGAAGCAGTCTGCTTTCTTTCACCACACGAGAAGAGCAATATAATTTTGCCATACTATTTTGGGGTTGTGCTAACTGCTTGACTTTGTGTCATATTCTAGTCTTCAGAAATACCATCTCATAAGACATCACGTGATGTGATCTAGCGGGTAAACTTTATTAGCTAGATACATTGGGTAGACACTCAAATGCTGGAACTTCACAAATAAATGGAGTGGAAAAGCATAGGGCTGCCAAGTCATTGATTTTTTCTTTTTTTAATTAGAGTTCAGAAAATAAAAAATAAAAAAATAAGAGTTCAGGTTTCTAAGAAAAGGTGGGAAGAAAAATTGCTGAACCACACATTCTTACTACTAAGAATGTGCACAGTCTGTGAATTTTGGAGGACATATACTACCAAATGAGAGTCTACTGCTAAGAAGCTATAAGCAGGAACCAGCAGTTAGCGTAACGGCTATGTCGCTGGACTCCCACGTAGTCGACCGTGGTTTGCGTCCTGGACCCGGTGGCTTAAAACTCACGCCAGGCACGTGTGCGTGCGTGCCCAAGATCCCGAGAGGAGAATGGAGGAGAAGGGATTGCGGCGTGACCATCCCCCCTGGGGGGTGATTTCTCGCTTTCTGTCTCTATGTCTCTCTCTGTCTGTCTGGTGAGCGCACACGCCCTATAGCGAAAACCTCTCAAAAAAAAAAAAAAAAAAAAAAGCTATAAGCTAAAAATAAGACTACATCTAGGATTCAATGAACTTCTATTAAGATTACTGGAGACATAATGAGACCAACAGTATTTTCTCAGCATTCTGATGAAATGGCCTCATCTAAGAACCCTCTTTTGAAGTGTGTTGGAGATGAACTTTAGGTTAATTGGCTTCCAAGCTGCTCACCTCCTACCATCTCAGTATCTCCTGAAGGCTAATGGTGCTAAGGCTTAGTAGAAATGGAAAGGATTTGAAAACTGAGAATAAGTGAACCTATACAGAGTGGTTCTGGAGAGTTGGTAATAGAGCTCAAGAATCACAAGACTGTTTTTATTTTCATACTTTATTTTGGTGATGAAATCCTTTCCATACGGTTCTGGAACAACCAGCATGAGGAAGAGACATAAATATTAAAGTTGATTAAAAATAAAAATAGCTTAGAAATGACAGAGTTTACTACTGGTTTCATGTAATTTTAGGAAACTGCAGAGCCTCAGGATGCTGTAGACACAAAAGCTAAGCTACAAATGGAAGGTTATTGCTGTTTATTCATGATGATAAGAACAATTTATGTCAGCAATATTAATTTAAAAAAGGGAGGGGGACAAGCAGTTGGTGTAATGGCTATGTCACTGGATTCCCATGTAGTCGACCAGAGATTGAGTCCTGGACCCTGTGGCTGACCCAATAAACTCACACTAGGCATGTGTGCATGTGTAGATCCTGAGAGGAGAATAGAGAAGAAGGGACTGCAGTGTGGCCATCCTCCCTGGGGGATTTCTCACTTTCTGTCTCTCTGTCTCTCTCTGTCTTTCTGGCAAGCACATACGCTCTGTAGCAAAAACTTCTAAAAACATAAAAGCATGAAAGTTGCACTAAGAAGTGCACTGGGTTGACTTTTTATTTTCAATTTATTTCCAGTAAACACATATGTGTATATATATATATATATATATATATATATATATATATATATATATGTTTGTATGTACTTGTATAAGTATAGTATATGGAGAGAAATAAAGATTTTTTTTCCTAGAGAAACTGAATCACCACAGAGAATAAGGCTTATAGACACTGAAGTGGAGGTTGTTTCTCCCCAGAGAAATAGGAAAGTTCACTCCTGTCATTCTAGAATGAAACTGACAAGTAGTATGAATTTTCGTAAATTTTCTAACAATATTACATATTTCTTCTATAATATCAATGTTCAACAAAGTGCTATCAGACATATGAGGGAAGCTTCCTATATGGAAAATCTCTAGAGGTAAAAATCAAACCAAGAAATAAATGAATAAATAAATAAAATCATCGCAGTCAACCAAAAACATCTCACAGGTCACCAGAACCCTGTAGTTAATATCCTAAGAGACACACAAGAAGACAGTAATTCTAAGAAATCAAAGAATCCTTTAGTAAAAGAACAACCAGAGAACAAGTGCTGAGAGTAAATATTTGATATATTATAAAATAATTTAACAGACAAAAGATAAAATTAGGGAAATCTATCAAAAAAGTAATAAAAATTTTTGAGAAGAAAATTAGAAAAGGTGAGATTAGAGAATTAGACAATCTCACCAGGAGGTTCACTTTCTAAAACTCACAAAAAGAACGTCTAGGAAAAAGTCGATGAAAGACGTAGACATGAGCTGTGTTGGAAGTTTCCTATGGATGTTCAACAGGTGAGTGAAAGACACAGGCAGACTATTTCAGAAACTGAAGATAAAAAAACTGAAAGTTTTCAGAGGAAAAAAAGGTCATATTCTGAAGACTAAAAATCATGGTTGAACGTTGATATTTTAATCACCCTTTTCTATCCTAATTCCAAAGGCTATAAGACAACGACTTCTTTAAATATATTCAAAAATTTGAAGGGACATTTTTTTTTAGATGAGAATTCTATTCAGTCAATATATCAGGTAAGTAGGTAGACTGAATAAACACATTTTAAAATATGTGAGTTCAAAAAAAAAATAGAAATAAAGAAATGAAAGGAAGGAAAGAAGGAAAGACCAGTGAGAGTAGAAAAAAATATGGTATTGAACACAGAAGATAAGTAAAGGTAAGCTCAGAAGTACAGCAATCCTGCAGAAAGTAAGGGTTATTTTATTCATAAATTTACTTTAAAGATAGCACTTAACAGAGACTTTGTGCTTTATTTTCATGTTAGTTTTAATCAACGCCTTAGGTATCACTCGTTAACTTTTGAAAAATCCTACTAAAGAAGACCCACTACATGAGTTTTAATGCCTATTGCAAATAAATGTCTGTTAATATGAGATACAATTTTGAGTGGCACGTACTTTCATCAAACATAATACCTCCAAGCGGATTGTAAGGGAACATTTCTGTAGCCCTCATTAACTGTGAGGTGAATGAAATAGCTCATAAGGAACCTGTTAATTGTGATCTGCTAAAGTGCCTTAGGTTGATTTGTAACAACAGGCAAATTGGATTGAAAAGGGAGGTCATGGCATTCCAGGAGAAACATCTCCTGGAAGACAAAAAGTGAACCTAATATGTCTGATTTTATTTATCAACACTTTTATAATCTTTTAAGTGCTTTAAAATAGCAACTCATTTAATCTTCATAATTGCCCTAGGAGGTGGATATTATTACCATTATTACCGTCACTATTATACTCTTAATTTATAGATGAAAGTTCTAAGGCAAAGAGAAATAATTCTATAAGATCTCACATTAGTTAACATCAGGGATTTATTTCAACACAATACAGACAAGTTTGGCTTTTAAGGGGCCTGCAGGTAACATGTTAGTTAAAGCGCTGGATTCTCACATGGCCAACTGCAGTTCAAGTCCCAGACCTGGTGGCTTGCTTTCTCATTTTCCCTCTCTCTCTGTCTCTCTCTGATCAAATAAAATAATAATAATAACGAATAAAATTAAATAAATCTTAAAAAAAGTCTGGGTTTTAAGTACCACCCTATGCTGCTTCTACTCATAGAGCTGGAATAATTTTATTATTATTATTATTATTATTATTATTATTATTATTTGTTTTGTATTTTACCAGAGGGCCTGTATGCTTGCTGGAGAGAGACAGATGGAGAGACCAGAAGGAGAAAGAGAAAGTGAACACTCCCTATGGAGGATGGTCACACCATATTCCCTTCTCCATTTCTCCCTCCTTTTGGGGTCTTGGGCTGGCCCAAGTTGGAATAAAATTTTTAAATGGTTTTATAATTCTGTTTATGATTTTGAAATACAAAATATCTCTGTACATATATGTAACACATATATATTATATGTAGTTATATATAGAGAGCAAATAAATATGCTATAATAAAGGAATTACAGTAATTTTGCACTGTTTTAGCAGTAAATAATATTTATATTATAAAATAAAACATGTACTAAATATTTAGTTCAAGTTTGTGCTATGTATACATTAGGATTGAAGGAATCATGAATATGCAGAGGGGGACTGAGCAAGCATGTGGAATCTTTATTTATTAAGAATATAACAGATACTGGACCAGCTGGTAGAGTAGTGGTTAAGGTGCTGGATCCCACATGGCCAACTTCATGGTTTGAGTCCAGGACCAGGTAGATTGAAAAACATACCTTTAACATGTATGTGTATGCCCAAAATCCCAAGAAGAGAATAAAAGTAAAGGGATTGAGGCATGGCCATCCTAGGGGGTGATTTCTCACTTTCCCTCTCTCTGTGTCTCTTTTTCTCTGGTGAGCGTATGTACCCTATGGCAAAAAATAATCTAAAGAAAAAGAAAATAATAGACACTTACAATTTATAAACAAAATAATATGAACAGAAATATTAAATACTGAAATAAATCTGTAATAGAGTTTTAAAAAAATGATCTCTTGAGAATGGGACTTACACTGAAGTGGATGGGGTAACTGTTATCTTCATTATCAGATTGTGGTAGTTTTTACCTTTTAAATGCATCAACAGAGTATTTTAAATGTGTTATTTTGGCCAATTTTTAAAATTATATATCTGTGTGTGCACATGTATATGTGAGCATGTGTATATTAGAGCCATATAATTTGGAGGATTCCTTTTAGATTTTTAATTATCTGACACAGTTCCATCAAATAAGGCTTAAATTAACACATTAAGAGACAATTACTTTGCTTAGAAAAAGTTCAATCAATTGTAGGTGAACAAAGATACTAGAAGTATCTAAGCAGTCAAACCAACCATTCCTAAAATAGATATCAATCATATACCAACAAATGTAGAGTCCTACTAAAGTTTTGGGTCCTTTATCCTCTTTTGCATTGCCTTCTTTAAAATGCCAATGCCCTTTAGGGACTTGACGTGCTAAATATCTCAGTATAAGGCAAAATTCCTCATTGTATGATTTGCCAAAATAGTTTCCCTTTAAATAGTAAGAATCAGAAGCAATATAAATAAACATAAAACATTAAAATTGCTGAGGCCCAGCCACTGCGGTACAGTGGAAATACAGTCCCCTGTAATACTGGAAGGCACATGGCAGATGATCCCTAGGTTGGTCTGAACACACACCAGACGTGTGCATGTGTGTCCAAATCCTCCAGAGTGGGAGGGCTGGGGAAAGGGACCGTGACGTGTTGACACTCTGTGAAGGTACTTTCTCGATGTCTGTTGTGTGAATGCATAGAAGCTCTCTTTTAGGAAAAAATGCTGAAAGGAGATAAGGACATTAAAACAGTTACATCATCAACAACATCCAACACCTTTATCACCTCTCAAGTTCCTAGAAGTACTTCATACACATAGGCCAAAATGTCAACTGCCCCCCTCTCTGATGAAAGAAATCTGTTTAATTTTTCTCATGTGAAAGGAGAGGGTTTGAATAGATGAGTTGTAATTTCTCTTTAAGCTTTAATATTTCTCATTATGAAGATTTACTATACTTATCCAACATGTGTACCTTTTCATCTCATTTGATCTTCAAACAACCCTGCATAGTAGAGCAGATGTATTACAGGTAGACTTAGGTTGATGATGACTTAGCAGTTTAAACTGTACAAGGTCAAACAACTAGGAACTGGCAAAAAGGAAAATTCTCACATTTTTCCCCTAAATCATTTAACTAAGGGGCTTCATGGTGTTACTACTTATATAGTTATGCTGATGAAAAACCCCATGATTATCGAAGTGATACACTTTGATATACTATTACACACATACTATATGTGTTTACTTATTAATTCATTTATTCAGTAAATATCTATTGATTAACTATTACGTTCAAAGCCCCATGAACCTCCCAAATCTCAACCTGTCACTAGAGTAACAATGCCAAAGCCACATCAGTATACCTTAGGTTTCTTTTCTCCCTCTCAGCAGAGTCAGATAAGACTGGACAGTCTTTCATTAATTCTTATAAGAGCTAACATGAAGCAGCCATTCTCACCATCTCCTTAACTTAATTTATCCAATATCTATTTAAGCATAACGGCAAAGAGTCAAAGTCTCCACCTTCCAAGAATCAATTCTCAAAGCAAGGTAGATTTGATTATTACCGAAAAATCAGGATAGAGATTATTCTCACAATAGGAAATATTCTATGCTTTTAGTCTGGAAACAATGACATCCAAACTGGCAACATTGTAGATGGCTATTTTTTTTTTTTTTTTGAGAGGTTTTTGCGATAGGGCACATGCGCTCGCCAGACAGAGATAGACAGAGAGACAGAAAGCGAGAAATCACCCCCCAGGGGGGATGGCCACGCCGCAATCCCTTCTCCTCCATTCTCCTCTTGGGATCTTGGGTACGCATGCACACGTGCCCGGTGTGAGTTTAAAGCCACCGGATCCCGGACGTGAACCACGGTCAACTACATGGGAGTCCAGCGACATAGCCATTATGCTAACTGCTGGTCCCCACATGGCTATTTTTATGTACATCATGCCTCCCATATTCTTTAAAATGTAGTTGTTATCATATGTTCACAAAATGAGAGAGAAGAGTCAAGGATGATTTCTAGACTTTTGACTTGGGAGATTGAACACGATAGTGTCACTTGAAAGTATAAAGACAAGAGCAGTCAGAAGTGAAGAGAGACAGTGGATTTTATTTTAGACATATGCCCTTGACCCATGCATCAGGAATGTATAGAAAGGAGATATACATACACACAATGGAGTTCAGGAATTGTTCTAGAGATTGGGTTGGATATGTAGCCTCTGGAGTCGTCACAATGAAAGGGATAGTTACAATAATGGGCTTATGCAGGAAATGAGTCTAGATAAAGAAGAACAGAGAATCTAAAGAGTTCTATATGCTAGGAACCTTTTTAAAATGTTAGAACGATGAAATAAGTTCAGCCACAGTAGTGCAGAAGTAGTAAAAAGCTCTGTTTTCATGGACTTGTGCAAGCCGGGTAGGTGCATGTGCCAATGATCCTGGCTCCTGAAAAGCAGGCCAAAGAGAGTGCAGTGTGAGACCTTGCTGAAGTGTTGTCTTTCTCTCTTTCAAGAAATAAATACACTTTAGGGAAAAAGAAAGAGGAAATGGAAAACATCAAGATAGAAACAGAAGTCACCAGAAGAGAAGAGAAACACTAGGGTAGAATAATGTCAGAAAAACAAGGAGGAAGTTTTAATAAAAGGGGCAGGTCAGTATTGTCAAATAAGCTAAACACTAGAAGACTTTACTAGATTAGTAAGTAACTTACAGATTTTTGTCAGAGAAATTTTAGGGAAGCGGAAATGGAAATCACGTATTGGTGGGTGAATCTTGTGTGGAATGGTGAACAGAAAATAGATCGGAGGCAGCTAGTTTACTATCATTTTCTCCCTCAATGAACATGTAGCAACACTTGTGAAATAAAATTAAGAAATGTCTGAAATCAGTCTGACTAAAAACTAAAAATGAAGACATAATGACTGGAGGCTGATGTGCATATTTGAAAATCATCAATTTATACCCCTAGTGTTTCAAGAAAGAAGAGAAGGGAGAAAAGAAAAATAGTGCAGTAGAGAGAGGAGAAAATTGTGAGAAAGCAAATAACACTGGTTGTTTTTCTTAAAATATGATGAGTGTGTATACAGGGCCCCTAAAAGATTATGTCTGAATCACATCGTAATCTACAAAAGCCTTACACCTAAAAGTATTTTTCAATGGAGAATATAGCGCTAATACCAATGATAGGCTGACATTTTCAGTCATTTACTACCAACTAGGGCTGTCCTGTGAGGTAATCCATCTCTGTTTTACAGACAAGAGAGCTCTCCCTGGCTTATTCCTGTGTTTAGGAGAGAAGAAAGAGGTGGTTCAGGAAAGGTCCTTTAAGTTCAATACTCTGCCCTCTCTTTGATAATTCTCATGCATGCATTGGTGAATAAGTCATATAAATTAAAGTGCTTGATCCCAGAGTAAGATAGGTTTTGAAAAAAACAAAAGGGTTATAATCAATGAACTAAATAAGGTCTGAAATGAGATTTTTCTTGTGTGTATGTGTGTGTGTGTGTGTGTGTGTGTGTGTGTGTGTCTTTCCTAAATCATAACAATTTTTTTTCTTGAATATAAGAAATTGAAGACACAGTATCCTAGGCATGTGTTAAAAGAAAAAATATAGCTGTGTAGCAGAATGTCATGTAAGGGACTAAATGTAAGACATGTGTTATATTATAATGAGTTAAAAATCATCCCATTTAAATAATTACTTGGAATAAATTATTTAAAAAATAGAGTAAGAAATAATTATATAAAAAGTACTACATAAAACAAAGCATATCACCTTGTTTGGTACAAAATTTGGTTTACTGTCCAAATATTATTTTAAATTTTTCAAATACATTTTTCTATCTCTTTTGCCCTTAATCAAACATATTCCGGCATCTGTTTTATATCAGAAATGAATAAAATATGTCTACATAAACAGAGGGCATTGGCTGTTATTTCTTGTATTTAATTAGGAAAAAAAAAGATCATTTAGTGGAAAATGCTCTAAAACCTACTTTTTATACTTGGAATTTAAACTCTGCCTTCAGTAGCCTGCTGATAGATCAGGTCTAGACATCAGTACCTCAGAATATCTTTGGAGCTGTAAATTAAGACTGCAAAATTGCCCCAAATTTTTGTCATAGGTTTTCGAGATTAAAGTAAGGTTTGTTTTTGCTGGGCTGCTAAGTATCAAGGTATTGTGTTGTTGGAGGGGTTAATGCTGGAGCCACTGCACATATATATTACGGAAGATTCAGAAACACGACAGTGAAGCCGGGTCAATCCATTACTGTGAACGAGCATTGACCAATAGAAAAGGAAGAAGAAGATCCAAGAAGGCTGAGGTAAGCAGTCTGAAGCCCTGTCAAAGTACAAACAATAGATCAAAAGGTATCCATGGTGTCTGGTCAGAGTGGGTTTTATTTGTTCTCACAGGACGTTTGACAGCTTAAAGTAAAAACAAATTGTTATAGTCAAAGATTTTTTTTTCTTTTCCTCTTAACTTCCTCTTAGCCAACCTCAGACCCAGACAGAAGACTCAACGGTATATTCCTGGAAGGCAAGGTAAATTATTTTGTATTTTTAAGACTCTTAAAGTTAAGAATCCAAAGTTCTGATTCATTGCTGCAGGGTTATAACTTCAATAACTAAAGCAAATCCCTATTCTGAGGGGGGGAACAGTTTTTTTTTTTCCTTTTAATGTGTCTCTGTGGGAATTTGGCCAGAGTAGCATTTTGCAATTGTAGAAATCTGACAGCTTGTGGAAACAGCTCTGCACTTGTCATTTCTGAAATTTAATAGCAAAACTGAAAGATCAGCATTTTGTAAATGAAGCTGATTTTATCTTTTCTTGGGGAATCAGTAAAATTTATTCCATTCTTGTTATCGGATGCTTTTAACTAAATAGTTTTATGTATGTATATACATATGTATACATATACACACATATATCATAGATGTAAATATGTTTAACATATATGTACATCTATAGTTTTGTTTCAGAATAGTTCTTTGTGCCTATAACATTTGGTGATATTTAGTATGGATGGTTTATGTGTTTTCAATGTGTCAAATATTAGTAAGTGTTAATTTATTCTTTGTTATTATTGGTACTAGAAATATGGATATAAAGGAATTCTCTACTTGTATCCTAAATATGATTTTGTTCTATTTTGTTTATTATAAACTATAATAATGCCATAGTTGAATGCATCACTTATGTCACTGTGACCTACTCGACTCTATAGAATAAACTTGGTCTATTAGAGCTTACAATTCAATTTCTTCACTGAACAACTTGATTCTGTACTTATGATTATAGAAGCCTTCCCCCCAATAAAACTTACCAAAGGTAATCAACAGAATGATACTATTCAACGCTTTTAAGTCATACAACCTTCTTTCACAATAAACTGCTAAAATGTTCTTTGATTTCTTCATTTCTTTGGTTCAAGGGCCAAAGAGAATGTGAAATATCATCCAGATGTTCTGCTCATTTAGGAGTAAAAGCAAAAGCATATGTCTTACCTCTTAGAAACACAGACTCTAGAGTTATTAAGGATCACATTTTGTACTCCTGTATTCAACTACTGGTTTCAGTTAAGTTTCTTGAATTAAGTAGCAAGAAAGGGAAAAGCACTTACTTCAGCTAAAATTTGCTTTCTATTTCTCAGTTTTTATTGTGAGTGGGTTATGCCAAAAAGCTACAAGTTGGTGAATTCTAAGTTTTGAGAAATAGTTGGCTTATGGTGTCTATTAAATAAATGTATATTAATTAATATCCAGGTATAAAATATTTATATTTCTTCACTTCTTCTCAAGGAAACAACATTTACTGGTCATTTGAATGCACATAATTACCTAAAGACCAAGACCTTCAAATAGCTAACAGTTTTGTCTCTTATTCTTTAGGTACTATAATGGCAACCACAATCTGTTTCTTCATCGGGGTGTTATTCATAACAGATACTGTATGGACTCAAAGTGTGAGGCAGGGTTATGACGTAAATGACCCAGATTATTGGGCTATGCATGACTTCGATTGTCCCAGGGAATGCTTCTGTCCTCCCAGTTTCCCTACTGCTTTGTATTGTGAAAATCGAGGTCTGAAAGAAATCCCTGCTATACCTTCAAGGATCTGGTATCTTTATCTTGAAAACAACTTGATAGAAACAATTCCTGAGAAGCCATTTGAGAATGCCACCCAGCTGAGATGGATAAATCTAAACAAGAACAAAATAACCAACTATGGAATTGAAAAAGGAGCCTTAAGTCAGCTGAAGAAGCTGCTTTTCTTATTTCTAGAAGATAATGAGCTAGAGGAGGTGCCTTCTCCATTGCCAAGAAGTTTAGAACAATTACAATTAGCTAGAAACAAGGTTTCCAGGATTCCTCAAGGGACCTTCAGCAATCTGGAGAACCTGACCCTTCTTGATCTACAGCACAATAAACTATTAGACAATGCCTTTCAAAGAGATACCTTCAAAGGACTCAAGAACCTTATGCAACTAAATATGGCTAAGAATGCCCTGAGGAATATGCCACCAAGACTACCAGCCAATACAATGCAATTGTTTTTAGACAACAATTCCATTGAAGGAATACCAGAAAATTATTTTAATGTGATTCCTAAAGTGGCCTTCTTGAGACTAAACCACAATAAATTATCAGATGCAGGTCTCCCATCAAATGGTTTTGATGTATCATCAATTCTAGATCTTCAACTATCTCACAATCAGCTCACCAAGGTTCCCAGAATCAATGCTCATCTACAACACCTTCACCTTGATCACAACAGAATTAGAAGTAAGTAAATTTAGTGCAGTCAACAAAATAGAATAATCTCCTCTTTCCTGAAAGTGGTTTTAATAAAGGAGTGAGAAATGAGTAAAAAATCTTCGAAGGTAGAGATGCCAACAAAGGGAGTAGTGGTTGTAGAAGGTATAAGCTGGAAACATTAAAGATACAATTATGCCTAAGATAGGCTGGACCTGGTGTGTAAGGGGGGCAATATCTCGGTTTAGCCACAGGGTACTGATACCCAACCTGGAACCTATCTATTCATCTTTAACCCTAGTATTATCCCTTAGGAAGATCATCTTGGGGAGATTTCTCCTGAATACATTTATAAAATGCATTCCTAAAACAAGATTTAGTCAGAAAGTAACATAATAGTAAGGTTGTGCTGCCTGGTTACTACTTTTCCTTTAAGCAAGTAATCGCACAAATGTATTTATAAGAACAGGCTAATTTCACTAGCTATTGCTCAGTTATTCAATTTTTTTTTCCAGCATTCTTGAGAGGAATGAAATGTCAGGCTGCTTCCATAGTAGCTGTTTTTCCATGTGACCAAACATACTGTTTAATCCTATAGTCAAGAGTACAAGATGAAACAAACAAGCAAATAGTTAATAGACAAACCTGTTTAACTGAACCAATAGTGACCTAAATAGTCAATATTTTCCTGATGAGAATTCTGTGCTACAGAAAGATTCCTTGTCTGACAACAAAAGTTCCACTAAATATGGATGTGGGGAGTTCATTTCCCCAAGAGCCCTGTTTGTGAATGGGGTTTCTACCCTGAGAATTTGAGAATAAGGGTGTTTAGTAATGAGGTAGCAATACTCAAAACAGTTGAGAAATACAGAACTATGTCCTTCCATCTATACTTTAGAGGATTTCAAAGAGTTTTCCTATACAGTTTTTAGTTTTCAGTTGTTCTCATTTGCAAGCATGCCTCAGAATCACCTGGAAGGCTTGTAAATCACAGGTTGGGTCCCATCCTCAGAGTTTCTGACTCAGTAGGTCTAGGGTGGGGCCTAATGATTTAGTTTCCAGGGAGTAATGAATGCTGCTGGCCCAAGAATTAATTGAGAACCCTAATTGATCGTTATAAGAGCTTTGTATGGTTTTTTTAGGAATTTCTCAAGAAGGAGAAACCGAAACTCAGGTAGGTGAGCATATCTTTCCAAGGACAGAGTAAACGCGATACTTAGGACCTGAGACTCAGGTTTTTCATCTTAAGTCTTTTCTTTTTTCTACTCACAATATAATAACAATACTTTCTTACATTCCTAGATATAAGAATTTTAAAACTCTGCCAGTGAAACAAGAATATTAATAAAAAATTGAGTTATTTGCTTCTTAATGTAGTTATCAAATGTGGTCCTCTATCTCCCAAGAATATAAATGCAAAATAGGAATTCCTCTGGCTAGAATTATTGGCTCACAACTTATATCTCATGGTATTATAATAACTGTTAAAGTACTTAGTTCTTATTGCCACATAATCTACTCTCATTGCTAATAAAGTAGTTTCCAAGAAACATACCATTCATATGAAACATATTCAGAATTTACAGGACAGTGAACTTTTCTCATGCAATATGATAGACATACTTACCTATATCTTCTGAATACCATAAGGGACTTAAAATTTGCTAAAAATGTTTTCTACTATAACTACACTATAATTATGGTGTTCAAAATGCCATAATTAATTTATAAAAACGTAGTTGAATTTAGAACACTTGTTTCTCATGTTCCACTGATGTAAACTTAAACTGATTATGGGACATGAGGGTGATATAAGGAAGGACTCACTCCCTCAAGTAGACAAAGGAACCAGTATAACAGGAATACTAAGCAGGCCTCAGCTCTGCCAGATACTTGCAGAGTACCATGTCCTTGCTAAGAACATGTTCTTACCTTTCTAACTACCGTTTCCACAATGCCCTGATGGGGAGAAAAATAATATTGCCTGAAAAAGTTATATGACCATAATGTGGTGATGTGTCTGATAAAAATGACTTTATAACCACAAAAATACTATGTAAATATCAGTAATTTTTTTTTCTTTTTTTGGAGAGGTTTTTACTATAGGGTGCGTGCGCTCGCCAGACAGACAGAGAGAGACCGAGAGAAAGAAAGGGAGAAATCACCCCCAGGGGGGATGGCCATGCCGCAATCCCTTCTCCATTCTCCTCTTGGGATTTTGGGCATGCACATACACATGCCTGGCGTGAGTCTAAGCCACCGGGTCCGGGACTCGAACTACAGTCGACCACGTAGGAGTCCAGCGACATAGCCATTAAGCTAACTGCTACTCCCAATAATTTTTTTTAGAAAAAGTTTCTTTACTTATATTTTTCATGAGCATGTAAAAGACAGCAGCCCAGGCAGGATCTTCATGCCATGATTTACCCCAGCTTTCATCCAGCCCAGGCTTATGGGCATACATGTCTTGGTCTACTCAGGGAGATTGCTGGACTTGAACTAGGAACCTCCTCACATGGGATGGCCTCATTGAGTGTCTTGGTGTCTTGTTTCATCACTATGCCATCATCTGGACCCTGAGTCATTATTTTTATCAAGCTGAATTCACAACATGGCATAGGTCAGAGCAAAGAAAGTTTATTGTATGCATAAAATTACTCAGTACAACATAAATCTGTGTGCAATAATAAGACACAAAGAATGGGCATTGTCTAAGTCAGCTGTGTCTAATCTGGGAAGGTCTCTCATTTAAGATGCTTTCAGGGACCAGGAGATGGAGTAGTGATTATGTTGCTTGATTCCCATGTAGTCGACTGAGGTTCAAGTCCCAGACTCAGCAGCTTAACACTCATGCTGGGTGCGTGTATGTGAATACCCAAAATCCTGAGAGAAGAATGAAGGAGAAGGGATTGCAGTGTGGCCATCCCCACAGGGGTTGGTTTTTCACTTTCTGTCTCTCTGTCAAGTACACACACCCTATAGCAAAAATCCCTAAAAATAAAAAAAGAATACTTTCAAAAAAGGAAAAGGGAAAGAGTTTGTGGTGCATACCGTGTTGGGTAAAATCTGTGTACAATCTAAATGATGTATAGCAAATGAATGTAAAATAATAATAAATATTAATAAAAATTAAAAAATAAAAAATAAGGAAAAAAGAACTTAAAGGCATGTGGATTCACAGTTGAGATCAGCTTTTACACATTTCTCTGATATTTGTTAGTTTCATAAACCTCTCCTGAATATTTCTAAATTTCAGTATAATCATTGCTGCCAGGGGCCCTGTGCCAAGGCACAATTTCTCCCATCCTAACCATGTGAAAAGGCTGATAGAGTATTTGCTGGCTGGAATTCTTTCTAATTCAATTCTTGGCAAATGTTTCCTTTCTAATTAAATATACTTATGTATGGAGATTCAAGGTTGTTTTCTGTTTACATATGCAAAGTTATATTCATTATGCCCTTTAAAAACATCATTATACAGTATTTTTCATCTTTTAAGTTCATTTTCAACTTTCCTTTACATTACGCTGGTTTTCTACCTCCTTATCAATCCATCCATCTACCCATGTACTTACTCTTTTTTTTCCCTAAGGTTTTTGCCATAGGGAGTGAGCATTCACCTGAGAGAGACAGAAGAGACCGGAGGAAGGAAAGTGAGAAAGCACCCCCCCCCCCCCGAGGGGATAGCTACATCATAATCCTTTCTCCTCCATTCTCCTCTTGGGATTTTGGGCACATACACACATGCACCTGGCATGATTTTTAAGCTGCCAGGTCTGAGATATGAACCACAGTCAGTCATGTTGGAGTTCAGCATCTTAACCACCATGCCAACAGCTGGTGCCTACTTATCCATTTTTTTTAATACTAGGTCTGAATTGTTGTCTTCATCTCTAATACCCTAAATACTACCTGTCTCATCCTATAGTTATCCAAATATACCTTTTCTCACCTACAAGCTTAGAAGACAAGTAATATTTTCTCTCTCTCTCTCTCTCTCTCTTTTTTTTTTGGAGAGGTTTTTCGCTATAGGGAGCGTGCGCTCGCCAGACAGACAGACAGAGAGAGACATAGAGACAGAAAGCGAGAAATCATCCCCCTGGGGGGATGGTCACGCCGCAATGCCTTCTCCTCCATTCTCCTCTCGGGATCCTGGGCACGCACGCATACGCGCCCAGCGTGAGTTTTAAGCCACCGGGTCCGGGATGCGAACTGCGGTTGACTACGTGGGAGTCCAGAGATATAGCCATTATGCTAACTGCTGGTTCCCTCTCTCTTTTTTTTTTATAGGATTTTTCCATAGGGCATGTGCATTCACCTGAGCAAGACAGAGAGAGCAGTAAGGAAAGTGAGAAATCACCCTGAGGGTGGATAGGCATTCCACAATCCCTTCTCCTCCATTCTCCTGCTGGTGGGATTTTAGGTACACATGCACATGCACCTAGCATAATTTTCAAGCCACATGGGCCAGGACTTGGATTGTGGTCAACCACATGGGAGTCTAGCACCTTAACCACCACGTCACCTGCTGGTCCCAAAAAGTGATATTTTTTACATCATTGTTTACATCACATCTCCTAACCATATTTTCTTTCTTGTGTTCTATACTAAGTGTAGCAGAACATGGAGTGACATGATTACATGTATATCACATACTTTTTCAAGATTACTTTTATAAAACAGATATATACCATCTGTAATTTACACAAAAATGGTTTGTATTTCTACACTTTCATAAGTCTGGACACTGAGCCTTCCAGAGTACCACCGCAATGTTTTTTTGGTCTTCCCATCTGTAATTCCAATTCATTCACTCACTCTATCTGTCTTCACAGGTGTGAATGTCTCTGTAATATGCCCTAACCCTACCACTCTGCCTGAAGAACGAGATTCTTTCAGTTATGGACCTCATCTTCGCTACCTCCGTCTGGATGGAAATGAAATCAAACCACCAATACCAATGGATTTAATGAACTGCTTCAAGCTTCTTCAGGCTGTCATTATTTAAACACAACCTTATCGAGTCTAAAATTGACTTAATGAGCTAATGTTTCTAATATAAAAATTGAACCAAATTAATTGAAATCAAATTTAACCATATATAGGTTTACGACTAATGTTAAATTTCCAATAGCTCTTGACCACAATTTTTATTTGTGCAGCTTATTAATTTTTTTGTATTCAAAGATGCTTTTGCCAATGGCATGCAGCTCAGAAGGTATTAATTTGCCTTTCTTCAATTAATAAATCAGACACAGAGTTAAGATACTTTATCAACTCAAAGATAGTTCTTTTTGTCTCTTTTACAGCTTCTTATTTGATACCAAATAAGGCAATTACATTGTTATACAATAGAAAGGACATATTGTGCATGTTTAAAATTACTTATGTAGATACTATATTTACAGTATAAATACAGTAATCAAACAGGAGGTAGGGAGATCTGGGAAAAAATGAAACAATGAGATGTTTCTTTATTGTAACCACAATGAAATATATGCAGATTGCCAAGTAGCTTTTGGAGGTCCAAGTTTGATATGTAGCTCAAGAATCAAATTCTTCATAACAGAAGAGTTCTAATCATTTAATAGCAACTAATGAAGCCACAATCATTTTCAGTTTGCTATGGTTTCTGGTAGTTCTTCTTAGATGTATTACACTTTATTCTAACAAGTAAGTCCTAAAATTTACATTTATTGTAAGACATTTCCAAATTCTCATAGAATCTTAGTGTTTCAACACTTGAAATTCACTTGAACTGCAAATTGTTCAGTTCTTCTATTTGCTTGTGTGTTTTTTTTTTTTTGATTTTCTAAATAAAGATAGTGAGTTCTCTCTAACAAAACAGAAGTAAAGTGTTTATTTCAAGGATATTATTCACAAGTTTCATTTAAGTAAAAGTGCAATAGTAAAAGTTATTTCCATTTTCTAGCATATGTCTTAAGTATGCTTTTCATATATCTTGTTTTTTTCTTTCCATCCAGCAAACTCAAGAAAAAGTTTATGGGACCAGCACTTGGTGTAATGGCTATGTCGCTGGGACTCCTGTGTAGGCGACCATGGTTCAAGTCCTGGACCTGGGGGCTTAAACTCACACTGGGTGTGTGTATGTGCGTGCCCAAGATCCCGAGAGGAGGACGGAGAAGGGAAAGCACCCACCCCAGGGGATGGTGATTTCTCACTTTCTGTCTCTCTGTCTTCTGGCACATGCATGCGCCCTATAGCAAAAACCTCTCCCACAGACACAGAAAAAAAAAAAAAAAGAGTTATATATGCAAGTAAAATTCTAGATTTTAAAAATGTACAATTTGGGACCAGCAGATGGCGTAGAGGTTATGTTGCTGGATTCCCACATGGCCAACCACAGTTTGATTGTCACACCTGGTGACTTTAAAACCACACTGGGAGCGTGTGCGTGCGTGCCCAAAGTTTCTAGGAGAATGGAGGAGAAGAGATTGCAGCATGGCCCTCCCCCATGGGCAGTGATTTTTCAATATCCCTCTCACTGTGTCTTGTCTCTCTCTCTCTCCAGTGAGTGCACACACCCTAAGGCAAAAACCTCTAAAAATAAAAGCAAAATTTAAAAAGTCCAATTGGTTACTTTACCTTAAGTCTTATCAGAAACCTAATATTTAATTCCATAAGATAAATTCCTAGAAAGAGAATACAATGTCATTATTGCCAACTTATTTTGACAATAAACCCTCTTTGGGTGAGTGAAAAGAACTGATTAATATACTTTGAACATAGTTTTTAAAGAAGCTTATTTATTTCTTCCATGAGCAAGAGAAAGAGGGAGCATATCTCCCCTCCATAAGGGTCTTGGTGTCGCTATTAAATGGCAGCCTCAGCCAGCCCTGGAACATGGGCATGTGAGTGTTCAGTGTGTAAAGCAGTGATTCCAAGCACCAAGGACCGGCCTTATAGAAAACAATCCCTCAACTGATATGTGTGTGTGTGTGTGTGTGTGTGTGTGTGTGTGTGTCTGTCTGTCTCCTGGATGACCCAAGCACACCACATTCACAGTACACTCCATTTCCACCACTACCACATTACCGTATATGGTGAAACACAACAATATAGGGTTTGTGCTCTGATGAGAATCCAATACCACTGCTGATCTGACAGGAAGTGGAGCCGTGGCAATGAAAGTGATGGAGAACGGCTGTGAACACAGATGAAAACTGGTTGACTCACCCATAGGACTCCTCCTTACCCCCATGGCTAGAGAAGAAAGGTGCCGAGAGGCCACAGATTGGTGCTAGTTCATGATCTAGGAGTTGAGGAACCAGTACACAGAGATGAATTTAAATGTGAACCCGGGAGGCCAGTGGATGGCATAGCAGTTATGTAGCTGAAATCCACATGGCCTGCTACAGTTACAGTCCTGATTCTGGTGGCTTCAAAATCACACTGGGCACATGTGCAAGTGTGCCCAAGATCCTGGGAAGAGAATGGAGGATAAGGGATTATAGTTTGACCACCCCCTCTGAGGGGGTGATTTCTCCCTTTCCCTCTCTCTCTCTCTCTTTCTCTCTCTCTCCTGCAAGTGCATGTGCTCTAAGGCAAACATCTCTTAAAAAAATGTTAACTTGGAACTTCCCCATGTGGGTCAGCCTTGAAGAGGGTTTTACCAATGCACCACCACCCCATCCTTGAACATACTTTTTAAAATGTTGGCCAAAGGCAAGAAATTGAATTAATTGACACTACAAAAAAAGGATATATATTTTAAAATATCTCAAAGCACATAAATAAAGTTATAAAAATTATTTCATACAAATAGAAGTAGATATCACTAGACTGGGAAAAAAAATGTGTCGAGTGGGATATAGTAACTTTAAATATTTGGGAAACCAGCAGTTAGTGTAATGGCTATGTCGTTGGACTCCCACGTAGTCGACCGCGGTTCGCGTCCCGGACCCGGTGACTTAAAACTCACGCTGGATGTGTGTGCGTGCGTGCCTAAAATCCTGAGAGGAGAATGGAGGAGAAGGGATTGCGGTGTGACCATCCCCCCTGGGGGGTGATTTCTCGCTTTCTGTCTCTATGTCTCTCTCTGTCTGTCTGGCGAGCGCACGCGCCCTATAGCGAAAAATCTCTCCAAAAAAAAAAAAAAAAAAAAGAAAAAAAAGTAACTTTAAATATTTAAAAACTTGTCATGTGTAAAAAGGACAAACCATATTCCAGAAATCTTCAAAATGAAGGTTATAATATATAGTGAGTGACATTTATGCTTTTTTTCTGTTTTATGTTGTTGCCATTGGGTATGTGTGCTCACCAGAGAAACAGAGAGAGAAAGAGAGAGACAGAGAAAGAGAATGGGAAAGTGAGAAATCACTCCCCTAGGGATGAAGATTTTCTCCTCTATTCTCCTCTCTAGATTTTGGGTGCACATACACATGTGCCTGGTATGAATTTCAAGCCACCAGGTTCAGGATTAGAACTGTAATCAGCCATGTAGGAATCCAGCGCCTTAATCACCATGCCACCTGTTAGTGCTAGGCATCACATTTTATCTCCAGCTAAGACATAATTTTTTAATAATTATTCAAAGTTGCTCAGCAATGAAAGAAACCTTTCCTGAGGTAGAGTTACCAATTGCTGACTCTGTTCAGAGAATGAATGATAATTTGAGAGAAAGGATATAAAAGTAAGAGTAATTTGGAAATTGCTGCAGTTTAAAATAAGAACAGATTCTTGAGAGGTAATACCATGTAGTAGATGAATATATAACATACATGTTAAAATGTTCTAGATTTAGTTCATCTATCCAACAATTTTGGAAGAATTCTGCAAACTATTCATATACTCATGAGGTAAGAGTAGTTAGAGAGAGAGAGACCAAAGGAGAAGAATACAGATATTATTTCAAATATTGACAAATGAAGCCATGGGGAGTGGAATGAGATTAGATTTCTATATGCCATTATTCTTTTCTTAGACTTATATATATATATATATATATATATATATATATATATATATATTCTCTAAAATTTTCAAGCATTTTGCTGTTCTCTTGATATCCTTGATGTTGTATACATGTGGCTATCAGAAAAGCCTTTCAAGCTATAACTAGAAGATAAGCTCAAGTCAATTTTTAAATTAGAGACTCTTAATAAATGTCTAATATCTCATTTTATGAACCAAACTAAACAAAAGACAAAAATGAAAGAACAGTACCTATGATCTCTCTATGTACATATCATGAACTTAATTTGCAGGCAAAAAGAAAAAATAAGATTTGGAAAAAAGGGAATATACAAGTAGAATAAATAATTTGCAAATAATAATGCTTAAAAAAAGATGAACTTTTGGTGGTAAGGACCTTGTGATGAAATTTGTTAATTTCCCCAAATCCTATTGCAAAAAAAAAAACCAAAAACAAAAGCAAAAATTACAAACTAGGTAGAACTGTCACGGTAAAGGAAAATTTCCTTTTATTGAAGATGAGATCTTCAATAAAACAGATGTCAAAAAAGTCCCACAAACCCTCAAACACAGTTGAGTGCAAGTGTGTTTGTATGTCTAAAATATTTTTTTTAAGTTTTTTTTTTTCCTACTCTTACACACACACTTCACCTTTAATCACTAAAATGTGTGGGGGCGAAATCACAACCAGCAGGGTTTATAATTCAATTCAATGCTGACACTACCAGGAGATACCATTAGATCCCAAGGTTAAAGGCTCAGTCCACCGGACCGCCTCCCATTGCAAGTAGCAGATTGTCACCTACACTTCTGATTAATCAAGTATAAATCAAAGTTCCCATGACCTCCTCCTCAGGTTTGATTAATTTTCTAGGATGGCTCACAGATGTAGAGGAAGATTTTCTTAACAGTTATTGTTTTATAAAAAAGGTCAGTGCAGAACATACAAAAAGAAGAAATATATAGGGCAATGCCTGTGGGAAAAGGCAGAGAGCTTCCATGACCTCTCCAGGTGCACAACCCTCTACGTACCTCCATCTGTTTAGTAATCTGGAAGCTCCCTGACCCCTGTCCTTTAGGGTTTTTGGAGACTTCACAATGTAGGCTAAAGTGATTACATAAATGGTCACTGGTGGCCATGCTTCTCCTACTTTCCCCCCTAGAGGGCATGGTGATGGGGAGAATTGAAAGTTCCAATCCTCTAATCACAAGGCTAGCTCCCCTGGCAACCAGCCCCCATCCTAAGGCTATCTGGAAGGTGCTTTGTTAGAATGAAAGATGCTCCTATTGCCCAGGAAATTCTAAGGGATTGGGCATTCTATGCCAGATATTCCTCAAGAAATTGCAAAGGTCTTGGGAGCTTACTGTCAGGAACCAAAGTGAAAGATCAAATTTAAGAAGCAAAGACTCTCCTAGTTCTTTCATCTATGAGGTATTTAGGAGTTCTACATCAGCAAATGGAGGCAAAGACATATACATGGGGGGAGGAATTTGTTGGAAATGTCCCTATGCATTTTTGCATAGAAAAATAGAAAAATATGTCCTGACTTTCCCAACGAACCTATGCATCTATTTTCTTTTCTTATCACAGTATGGATGTGTGATAGATATACTCATACATACACACACACACATACATATTATATATACACACACATATACACACATATCTATAATATGTATATATTAAAATGTGTATATATTTAATATAGTTAATATAATATAAATAATATGTATATAATTATATATATGTAATATGCATGTATATTAAATTAAAGTGCTCTAAAAGCCATGCATTATACATTTCCTTGGAGGAGTACAAAATTTATTATGGCTATGTTTAGGATTATATGTCATATAGAAAGGCTGCATTATTATTTTTCAAAGTTAAACAATCCTACAAGTACAGAATATATAGCTGCCAAACTATACAAGGGAAAATCAAATGACACAGTATTTATGGAATTCAAAAAAAGAAAACAATCGAAAGTTTACAAAAAGATAAGTAGAAAGCACATAATAAAGTGGTATAGTTGACAACACATTACCAATTATTACATGGTACAGTGGTTAAGAAATGCTTTGGAAAGAAAGATTGAAATTCAAGCTCAGCCTGTACCATTCACCATTTTTAAGAAATTTTTATCAAATTTTTAGAGAGAGTTGCTTTTTTTTTTTGTTATAGGGTGCATGCACTCACTGGAGAGACAGAGACAGAGAGATAGAAAGTGAGAAATCACTCTCCAGAAGGGATGGCCACGCTGCAATCCCTTCTCCTCCATTCTCTTCTTGGGACTTTTGGGTATTCATGCATATACACCTGGCATGAGTTTTAAACTGCCAGGTCTGGGACTTGAACCATGGTCGACTACGTGGGAGTCCAGCAATGTAACCATTATGCCATCTACTGGCCCCCCATTTACTAATTATTTGATTTTGACTAATATCTCAACATTTCTAAGCATTAGATCCCGACCTGTAGGATGGAGAACAGTATTATTTATATTACTCAGTTGCTGAAGGTAAAGACAAAGAACAAAGGTGTAGATTTTATCATCTGATACAGAGAAAGTACTCAATAAACCATAGGTTGGAATTTTATTATTGACAGGGACTCTGGTATGCACAAGAGCATGGATTCTCTCCTCCAGGTCAGACCGTTTTATAATAGAGAACAGAGAATGAGTTTCTGAACTGATCCAACTTAGAGGTTTTCAGTTTGGGTCCGATGGAAGGGCAGACAGTCAAGTAAAGTTGAAGGTGATAGAGTGGGCTGATGAGCCATGAGGTTGATGTTGAACAGTGAAAGAAATGAAATAGGAGGGAACACATAATTAGGAGAAAAAGAATGATGACTCAGTATGATGAGGTAAATAACGAAGGGAACTAAGGTATACTTGAGCTGGAAGAAAAAGTGATCTGAGGCCAGATGACGATCATTGGAGAAATTTTAAGAGGTCCGATGCTGAGAAAAAAAAAAAAGAAAAATTCTGAGCGTGCCACAAAAAGAAACTGCCAAAGTAAAGAAGAAGTCCAAGTCCCCAGGGTTGAAAGGTCAAGGAATTATGATTTTATAAGAATCTCAGATGCAAGAGCTCTCAGTTTATTTTAGCACCCTGGAGAGAAGAGTCAGCACAAAACAATACAATTTTTGAACAACAAAAATAGTTCAAGTATCTTTTTCAGGGTGATGCAGCTGCCAGATGGCAAATAAAGGATTCAAACCTGTAATGTGGTTTCTGAGACCCTTCTTTGGGCCACTATATTATACTGCTCCTACTGATAACTTTTGCTAGTATAGCTGAAAAAATATTAATGCAGTTGTTCCAGAATAACACATACATACTCACAGCATTTGATAATTATAATTTCAGCTTAACAATTAACAATTATTGTGTCCTACTGAATGTTTTGCATAATATCTGAAGAATTGATTATATTGAAGGAAATTTATGATTTAGCAGAGCAGTGAAATGTCCTATTTATCAAACACTCTAAAATACTTTGTTTCTTATGCATCTGAGACAGATCTCAGAAAATCTCACTCAGGCTATTTCTATAGCATAAAGAAATAGAAAGTAATACATAAGCATGTGGCAGAATTCAAGACTGTTAAGCAAATGTAAAACATGTAATTTGCAAAATTGCAGGGTTATTATCTTTAAATTTGAATTTGTTGTTCTACCTTTCTCAAGCTATTACTTTCTTTGTGACATTCAGCTGCATAAATAAAACCCAAGGGCAAAAACAAACTTGTCTGAGTTCTTAAATGTTTCTGAAGACAAGTTAAAATTGTCCTGGAAAAAGATCAGAACAGTAAAATGACTAGCAGTACTGTTGTTTGAAAAAAAAACATCTGAAAAACTATCCATATGATATATTATGGTGCCAACAACAGTTTCCAGCAGGGCAAGAGTCCTGTCATATATTCCATTCTCTGGTCTCTTAGTTGCATTAAAAATGACATAGCAACGTTTTTGGCTAGTGGAAGCATAAACTAGGGACAGAGCCCAGATTAAGAGGTAGGGCACTGCCTTCAGGAAAAAAGGAACGGGATATGGGTCAAATAAGATAGAATCCTGCAAATTTAGATCATTTACACAGCATTTAGATAATCATCTTTGGAATGAATGTTTCTGTTGTGGATAAATATACATAAACTGCATTGCATGCACATGTGAAAAAATAGTTTATTTTTCTATAACCTGCCTGATCTTCCTCACATGTATCTACCACTATTTGCAATAGTTGTTACTAATCTGGTTATTACTCAACTATATAAAATAATTGCTATTTTATTATCAGATAACTCAGTCTACTATCTTTATAGAGGGAGAGATATTTATCCCTCAGATGCCCCCTTTCTGTGCTCTCTGTAAGAAGTATCTGTGCCGATGGCTATGACCCACTGAATCCTGGCTCAGGCATTCCAGCCTGCAGCCTTCAGCTACAGAATTAATCTATTTCATTTCAGCACAGCAACATCTCTAGTAATCTTATCCCTTGCATTTATATAATTAGCAGGGAAGGAACATGATTTGAGTGACTTAGTACTATTGAGGTATTAAACTCAAGGATGGTGAGATATATTAGGCAAAGAATAGAGGATGTAAACTCAGACACAAATTAATTTGAATCCTAGATCTGCTAAGGGAACCTGAGCAAGTTATATAAACTCTTGGAACATTAATTCTTTAGTTATAGTAGGTGACCTATATCGGGTATTTTATTTTTATTTTTTCTTTTGTTTTACAACTGGCAAAGAGAATAAATTGTTCTTTACACAGTAATCCTCTGGGGATAAAACATAGTGTATTTACAAGACCTCAAATATAGGAGGTACTCAATAAATAAGAATATTATCATTACTGGGAACCAGCAGTTAGCGTAATGGCTATGTCACTGGACTCCCACGTAGTCGACCACGGTTCGCGTCCTGGACCCGGTGGCTTAAAACTCACGCCAGGTGCGTGTGCGTGCGTGCCCAAGAGGAGAATGGAGGAGAAGGGATTGCGGCGTGACCATCTCCTCTGGGGGGTGATTTCTTGCTTTCTGTCTCTATGTTTCTCTCTGTCTGTCTGGCGAGTGCACGCGCCCTATAGTGAAAACCTCTCCAAAAAAAAAAAATATATTATCATTACTATTAGTTTTATTATTTGAAATTTTTAAATATATGGTAAAGAGGTTTTGATAGCAATCCATCTGAAAGAAATATGTGATTAAAGTAAAAATAGTAATATGTTGTTAACAGAATTTGTAGCCTTGGTATACAGGTATTCACTGTAAACTTCTAATTTTGGTGTTTGAAGTTTATTTTTTTAATATTAATTTTTATTTTATTTGTATTTTGCTATATGGTATATACATCACCAAAGTCAGAGAGAGGGAAAGTGAGAAAGCACTACCCAAGAAAGATGGCCACACCTCAATCCCTTCTCCTCTATTCTCTTTTCAGGAGAATGCAAACACACATGCCTGATGTGTCTTCCAAGCTGCCAGGCCCAGGGACTTGAACACACAGTCAGCCATGTGGGATCCATCCACCTTAAACTCCATGCCCTATACTAGCCTGAAAAGTTTTAGAATAAAATTTTAGAAAAACAATCTAAAATTAGAGAAAAGATTTAATTATTTATTATCTCTTTTCCCCTCATGATATCATAGTGATTTGCAGAGTTTTCAAAATACTGATTACAATACTATAGCTATCTGTAAGAAATGTCTTTATTTTGATGGAGATGTTTTGGTGTGTACCCACACCATCTTCCTCTCCTGAGGGACATATAGAATGATTAAACTTATCCTTCCCCTTGAAGGAAAGCAAAGAAGCCACAAGATATGTCTGGCCACTATGTGATAAGTAGAACTGACAGGAGTTACTTTCAGGCCAAAGGTTTGCATTGTTCATACATAGCTCTCTTTTCCTCCCTGCAGTTGCAAGGTGGTAGAGGTTCTGCTACTCTTTCAGTCTGACTTTCTGGGGAACTGCTTGGGGTAGAGTTGCCCATCTCATTGGTGTAGGAATGGGTATCATTTGAGAGTGAGTCACTTTTTTTTTTTGGAGAGGTTTTCGCTATAGGGCGAGTGTGCTCGCCAGACAGACAGAGAGAGACATAGAGACAGAGCGAGAAATCACCCCCCAGTGGGGATGGTCACACCGCAATCCCTTCTCCTCCATTCTCCTCTCGGGATCTTGGGCACGCACGCACACACGCCCGGCGTGAGTTTTAAGCCACCGGGTCCAGGATGCGAACCGCGGTCGACTACGTGGGAGTCCAGCGACATAGCCATTACACTAACTCCTGGTTCCCAAGTCACTTTTTTTTTAAGTTAGTATTAATGATGTCAAATTTTTGATTCATTATTGTAACATAACAGTCTCCTGTGCATAATTCATCCAGGGTTTACATATATTTTCAGTGACATTAATTAATAAATTCTAGAAACCTAGTGCTGG
This sequence comes from Tupaia tana, assembly GCA_026018925.1. Lineage (NCBI taxonomy): Eukaryota > Metazoa > Chordata > Mammalia > Scandentia > Tupaiidae > Tupaia > Tupaia tana. The sequence continues at coordinate 195,568,260 of JAKSZU010000006.1, read as the reverse complement.
GACCAGCCGTTGGCGTAATGGCTATGTCGCTGGACTCCCATGTAGTTGGTCGCAGTTCGAGTCCCAGATCCTGTGCTAAAACTAATGCCGGGTGCGTGTGCATGCATGTCCAAGAACCTGAGAGGAGAATGGAGGAGAAGGGATTGCAGCGTGGCCATCCCCCCTGGGGGTGATTTCTTGCTTTCTGTCTCTCTGTCTCTCTCTGTCTTTCTGGCAAGTGCACGTGCCCTATAGCAAAAACCTCTCCAAAAACAAACAAACAAAAAACCTAATGCTATATAATCAGTATAGTATTTGCAATTTAATTTTTAATTTGTATCTAAATGATATATGGGCTGGGTTAACAATCAAATAGCTAAGAAAGGCTTCCAATGACAACAAAAATTTACTACCCAACCTTTTCTATTCTAGTCATTCTAAAAATAACCATTTAAATAATTTACTGGTTTTATTTGTATTGTAGTTATCACCATACTGTTAATCATATATTTTTATTTCCCTTCGTTTAGTAACTTTAAGCTAGTTATATTGACTCTGTTATAAAAAAATCATTCAGGATACTTCTAACTCTATACTCACTTCTTCCTAATTTTTATAGCAACATTTTTATTTGTATTTCTTTTTTCTTTTAAGTTGAATTTATTTATTTATTCCATGAGATAGAGGAATAGAGAGATGGGTAATCCCAACAGGATCTTCATTTTATGATCTTCCTCAGTCTCAGCTAACCTGGATTATAAGTATGTGAGTGTGCATACCTGAGCCTCAGGGAGGTTTCGGGATGCAAACTCAGGACATTTCTTATGTGGGTCCAGTTACATTACCACTGTACCACCACATCCAATTATTTCTATTTAGCTTAGTAAACTTTGGGGAAAAATATTCTTTACACATCTATTTCCAGTTTCAACAATTCTCCAAGGCCATTTCAACTATTCTATCTGTGGGATGAACTAAGACTTTGACCTTTCCCTCTATTTCGCCATCATCTTCTGTTAGAAGTTGCTCAAATTTGCACTCTATTACAACAATTAACTGTGGAACCAACAGGTGGTGTGGGGGTTAAGGCACTGAATCCTAAATGGCCAGCTTTGCAGTTTGAGTCCCAGACCTAACAGCTTGAAAATCACACCAGGTGTGTGTGCATGCATGCCCCCAAATTCCTGAAAGAATACCAGAGGAAAAGGGATTGTGGTGTGGGTATCCGTCTGGGGATGATTTCTCACTTTCCTTCTTTCTCTCTCTCTTCGGTGAGCACACATGCCCTATGGCAAAAACTAAAAAACTAAAAAAAAAAAAAACAAAACAAAACAAAAAACAAACCCCATGTATTCCATGCTATCAGCTAATTCTAAATGTGATGTTAAAAACAGTTCTGTGTGTGGAATAATGACTATATGGATATTGTTGCTTTCCCCCAGGTTCTAGTAATTCTTCTTTTGTCTCTATCCCTTACCAGACATTGAACTAAAACCTTGTCCTTTCTGATTGAACAATTAACTTATTTCTTCAATACTATCTTGTTTCACTTTTCATCCAAATAAATGTTAAAATATGTCATCTGCAGTTGACCTCCTTAATCTTGGCTATAATAGATTTATTCCTTTTCCAAATTCCAGACAGTGATTTCAGTGAGATTCTCAGAGGAAGGTGAGACAAATATGAGTAGACAGTGTCCTCTCTGTTCATTATTACCCATTAAAGATGAAAGGTCATGTAGCTGTTTGGAATCTTTCATCTGGAGTTTCTACATGAATCCTGGCATGGGGAAGGAGAAGTGTATGGGAAAGTGCTAAGAAGTGAGGGGTTAAAGGTAAGGGTGCACAGACTAGTATATTAGAAGGAAGCTACAGTAGGAAGTGACTGGGACTATGCAAGGTGCCTGAAGCTATCTAAAACCTAGATAAACTTGGTGGCATTTGGACTTGAACATGTAGAAGTAGTAGGTATTCGTTTCACTTTGGGGAGATAAGTTACCTTCAGTGACAACTAGTCTTAGATTTGTAGTAATATCTCATTGCTCCCCTGGGTCTGTATCATCAGCATTGCTAAATGTTCCACTGATGTCAATCCAACAACCCTCACATCGCTTCTCCACATACTTTCATTCCCCATTTGCTGAATACTAGTAGGACTTCCTTCTAAGGATAAGATTTTGTTTCTCAGTTAAATATAAAAGTTACCTTGTAGCTGTTTCTCTTTATTTTCCCTCCCCAAATCTATGGATATCTAGACAACTTAATTATTGCTACTTTCCAAATTTATGGTTAAATGGGCTTCTCTTTTCAAAACATTTAGATCCACGTATTTCTTTGATATGATAGGTATCTTCCTCTGCTGGAGCTCATAGCAAAATACCACAGACTGGGTGGTCTCATCAGCAGAAATCTACTTTCCAACAGATCTGGAGGTTAGGAAGTCCACATTAAATTTGGTTTCTTCTGAAATCTCCTTCCTTGGTTTGTAAATGGCTGCCCTCTCCCTGTGTCTTGCTAAGGTTCCTCCTCCTCTGTGTGTGCACAGCCTGTTTGTTTCTCAGCATGATGGAATTTCCTCATTTTGTAAGGACACAAATCAGATTGAATTAGGACCCACCTTAAGGGCCTGACTTCAATGAAATCACCTCATTAAAGACTTCACTTTCAAATATAGTGACATTCTGAGGTACTGGGGTTAGAGATTCAACATGTAAATTTTGAAGGTACACAGTTCATTTCAGAACAGTAGTTATGTGCTATGGTTTAAATATGGTCTCTCTTAAATTCAGGTGCTGAAACTTAATAGACTAGTTGATGGTATTAAGAGAAGGGCCTTTAAGAGTTTATTAGATCATATGGGGCTCCTGTCTCATGAACTGAGACCTTTATAAAAAACAAACAAACAAACAAACAAACAAAAAACCTTCATGCAGTGTTTAGCTTCTTGCCCCTCCAACTTCTGACATGAAGACACAGAGTTACTCTTCTCAAGAGGATGCAGCAAGAAGCTGCCACCTTGGAAGCTGAAATGTCAGTACCCTTGCTGGCTGGCATCTTGATCTTGATCTTGGCCTCCTAACCTCCAGAACTTTCTAAACTACCCAGTCTCAGGTATTTGTTGTGGCAGTACAAATAGACAAGGAGATCATCTGGTAAAAGAAGTGTTTCCTTTTCTTAAGTATTTTATTGAGAAACTAATAGACATACACAGCAATAAATTATATGTGGATTTGTCTGATCTTTTTGCATCTCAACCTTCATTACTCAGAATTCATGCCAGGAGTTTTTAGTGCTTTTAGGACAATCTGACAGCATTAAATAGATAAAGCTTTTTCTTTTTCTTTTTTCTTTCTTTCTTTTATTTATTTATTTTTTTTAATGAAAGACAGACACACACGCAGAAAGGCAAGTACCCTCGAAAGAGTCTCACACCATAATCCCTCTCCCACCCAACCACCCTTCTTAGTCAGCTAGCATCATGGGTACACACAGCCAGCATGCACAGGCTAACCAGGATCATGGGCACACAGTCCTGGTATGCATATGTCAACCAAGGAAATATGCCCATGATTTTTCATATGGAATCAGCATCACTAGCGGAGCACATTACCTCTGTGCCACTGAGCCAGCCTAGTTACTAGAGTTTCAGATTGATCCAACTGGTCCTTTAAGAGGACTGAAATGCAAGACATTCTAGAAAAAAGCAAAACACATCAATCACTACTATATTCAACTCTGAGTTATCCTGCCAACAAAATGCATCAAACTTTAAGAATAAATGTACACAACGTCTGATAGAAATGGAACCAATTAGTGAAGTATTTTCTAAAACCAATTCATTGCTTAGGAAAATAGAAGATTTTACTCTGAATCTAAGCAAATAAACTTTACAAAGAATGAATTATCAGTCTAAATTTTCAGCAATACTAGATGACTAAGATAGTTTAACAATTTCTAAGTTATTTGACAGAATCTTTTGGTCCTAAGGAATAATTACAAATATTTGGCAAAAGGTATCAACAGACAGAAATGAGAATTGCCACATCAAAGCTTCTGTGTTAGTAAAAGAAACAGCTGGGACTATTGGCCAGAGGGCAATAAATTAATATTCAAAATTATCTTTTTGAAGTAGAGTTATAAATTCAAATATATTCACAAAAAATATAATAAGCTCACACTCACTTGAAATAATCTTTATAGATGCTATGGAAATATATACCAATCAGCTTTACAATTAAATACCACATAATTAATTCAAGGACTTCTTGCCAAAAGTATGTTGAAATTCTACTAAATATAAATTGTGTAACGTGGTAAATGAAAATGAATATTCTAAAATGACAGCTCATTTAACATGTTCCCTTACACACACACATGGACACACACATGTAACAGAACCAAATCAATGCAAATCTTGAAAAAATTATATCATCCCCTTATTGGAAAACCCAAAGGGAAAGTTCACAAGAAAATCAGTTTTACGTTGAATTTTTCATATTTCATGCACAGAATAAAAAGGTGCCAAAATAATTTATCTCTGGGAACCAGCAGTTAGCATAATGGCTATGTCACTGGACTCCCACGTAGTCAACCGCAGTTCGTATCCCGGACCCGGTGGCTTAAAACTCACGCCGGGCACATGTGCATGCATGCCCAAGATCCCTAGAGGAGAATGGAGGAGAAGGGATTGTGGCGTGGCCATTCCCTCTGGAGGGTGATTTCTCGCTTTCTGTCTCTCTGTCTATCTCTGTCTGGCGAGCGCACATGCCCTATAGCAAAAACCTCTCAAAAAAAAAAATAATAAATAAATAAATAATTTATCTCTATGTATCTTTCATTACAAAGAATTGCTTATTCTACAAAATTCTATGATCATATTGTAAAGATGTCCTAATGTCCTTTCTTTATCTGCTGTATTAAATGATCGGTATTTTGATTCCAGATAGTACACATTACACAGTATCATTCATCAAAAATTGTGTGATTACAAGCACATAAAATTCTTTTGCAAAAAAAGTATAACTGTTCTAGAGTGTTTTTCTTTCTATCTCCCCCTTTTATTTGGGGTCACAGTGCTATTATTAATTTGTGGCAGGGGAACATCTAATGGTATCCTTGAATAGCAATTAAGATTTAGAGAACACTACTGTTTTTTCTTTTCTTTTTCACCCCCCCCAAACATTTTGCCAGAGAGTACATGTGCTTTTCAGAGAGAGAGGGAAAAGGAGAAAATATTCCAGTGAAGGCCAGTCACGTTCCAATCTCTTCTCCATTCTCTTTCGATTTGGGGCACAGGGGCACACGTGCCTGGTGTGATTTTTCAGGCTGCCAAGTCCAGGATCCAAATTGTGTTGTTGGCCATGTGGGATCCAGCCATCTTAATGACCATGCCACCCACTAGCCCACCACTAGTTTTATTTTCAAAGTGAAAAACCAGCCTTTACTCATGACTCTTTTAATAACCATTCATTTAGTTATATATTTTGTCTAACAGAGTGTGAAATATTATGTAATACAGTAGCTAAAATAAAAATAAAATTTTCCAACTTGCCAGAGGTAACAAGCACAGTAGTTGGTCTAATTCAATAGAAGATAATATGTCAAGAAGGTTATACTGGGTCTATATGAGATTTAAACAAATCACAGACTGGAATTAGAAATTCTACCAGAGTTCTAGGTTCCCAGTAGAATGAATCAGTTTCCTGTAAACAGTTTGCCCATTGTCTAAGAGGACAATCTAGACATTGAGTTATGACAGAGATCAAGAGGAAAAATACATTTAAAGAAAAAATATTGCTACTGTTTTTAATCACCAAAAGTGCACTGCAAAGTGTGTTGATAAACTGATAAATAAACACATATCAAATACATGTTGATCAGTAAATAGCAGTAGAAGCTTTAACTACACAAAGAAACCAGTATAGTTTTACAAATATGAAATGTGAGATGTTATGTGTCAGACTGAAAAGCAAAGGAAAGAGACTGCTGTGCCAACCAAGGCAACAGAAGTTCAGTTCACTTCTATTTCTGAATTTACTCCAGGATCAGGGAACGTGTCCTCATATTCTGTAGTTAATAACAAGTAAATAACAGATTATATGTGTCAGTATACCAATAACTTCTAGTATTATTTCAGGCAACTCACAATATATCCTGACTTAAAATTTCTCATTTGTTAAATGTAATTAATAACTTAATCAGAAAAGTGCTTGCACATCAATGTTTATTGCAGCACTATTCACAATTGCTAAGTCATAGAAACAGCCCAAATGCAAATGAACAGATGAACGGATTGAAAAACTGTGGCACATATACTCAATGAAATACTATTCAGCCATAAAAAACAACAAAACTCTGGCTTTTGACAGGAAGTGGATGAATATGGAAGAGTTACTGCTGAGTGAAGCAAGCCAGGTTATGAAGGAGAGGCATTGTATGTCTCCACTTAATATATACCGAGTGTCCACACTCTATGACTGAAACTAATTGACTAAAGGATATAGAAACATAGTATACAGATGTAAATACCAGATATAGTGTGTGTGAAAGAGGAGGGTCTGAGGAAGGACATTTAGAAGAAAAATAGGGAGGCAAAGCATTAATGGCACAAAGAAATATAGTATTATTTTTTTAAGATATTTTGTAGTTTTATCAACTGTACAAGGGAGAAATGTTCACCTGTTGAAATTTTGTAAGCCAAATAATAATGTGATTGAATGTATAAAAGAAAATAAAATGAAAAAAATTTTAAAAAGTCATTAATAATAGAATTTTAGGGCAGAAATGGTTGGTTGGCTATCTGGAAAAACATTCCCAAGTCCTATTTTTTTATTTTCCACATCTTTTAATTTATTTATAAATTTTGCCAAAGGGCACATGCTATTACCAGAGAGAAAGAGGAACACTGAAAAAGGATGGGAGAGAGAGAAAGCACCCCATAATGTGGTATGGTTATGCCATAATCCCTTCACTTTCATTTCTCCACCTTGTTGAGATTTGAGGCATGCACATACATATACCCAGTGCCACTGAGTTTGGGATTCTACCTGCTTAGTCAGCCATGTGGGATCTGGCTCCCTTAACCATGAGGTCACTTGGATGGCTTGCTATTTCCCACTTCTCCACAGAAATTAGAAAGGCTTGGGCCATCTGTGGCCTGGTAGTTATGGCACCTGTATCCCACATGGTTGAATGTGGTGTTCAAGTTCAACACCCATGGCTTGAATATCATACCAGGCACATGTGTATATGTGCCCAACATTCTGAAAGGAAGGAGAGATGGAGGAGAGTGTTGGCAGCATGACCCATAGGGGGTGCTTTCACCTTCTCTTTTGGTCTCTCGCTGGGGTGTGCACACATCCTCTGGCAAATTAAAGAACAAAAGAGATAAAAAACCCTTAGCACTTATTTTCTAATTCTTTTCTTTTGCCCAAATTTCATGTATACATAAATTAGATCTGGAGACAAAGATTTGGGTGTGAATGATTCATGGAAGTTACCCCAGGAAAGAACTGAAAAGGAAATACACAGAAAACCAAGAAAAGCTTATAAATGATGTGTGATGAGCAATTGCCATGGTGGGTAACTAGGGATCCAACTCTACAGGAACTACCTCTGAGTCTACACAGAACATTTCAGAAATACCCAGTGAGGAGAGAGGAAGTTAGCTTTGATACATAATTTCTTTCATTCTTACCCATTTAATTTTTCTTCTTGGCAAAATCAGGCTACACTGCATCAAAAGTAATTAGAGATGTAAACATAGATTGAAAAATGCATGTGGCCTATGAGACCAGCAGTTAGTGTAATGGCTATGTCACTGGACTCACATGTAGTCAACCGCGGTTCGAGTCCTGGACCCAGTGGCTTAAAACTCACACCGGGCACATGTGCGTGTGTGCCCAAGATCCCAAGAGGAGAGTGGAGGAGAAGAGATTGCAGCGTGGTCATCCCCCCTTGGGGGTGATTTCTCGCTTTCTATCTCTCTGTCTCTCTGGCGAGCACACGTGCCCTATAGCAAAAAAAAAAAAGAAAAAAAAAAAAAGAAAAAAAAAAAAAAAACCTCTAAAAAGAAAAAGAAATGCATGTGGCCTATGGTAAAAATCTTTAAAAAAAGAAAAAGGTAAATAATGTTAAAATACATGTCGATGGGGATAGCAGATGGCATAGCAGTTATGTCACTGGACTCCCACAGGGAAGACTGTAGTTAAAGTCTCAGACCGAATGGCTTGAAACTCATGCCAGGTGCCTGTGTGTATTTGCACAAGATCCTAGAAGGAAAATGGTGGAGAAGGAATTAAGGCATGGCTATCCCATTTCTGGGGTGATTTCTCACTTCCCCCTCATTTTCTCTCTCTTTGTCTCTCTCCAGTGAGTGCATGCACCCTAAGGCAAAAACCTCTAAAAAATTTACATGTTTATGCAATATTGTTAAGTTTGTCCTGATGTAGAGTTCTGATCTTGCTCCTATTAGCAGAAGGGAATAGTCTCTCTCTGAACCTTAGAGATTTATCATTAGAAAAACAATGAACTCACATCATTAATGAAATGAGCTATTCTTTCAGTTAAAGTTCTAAGGGTCTCTCTGATTAAATATAGTTTCATGAGATTTATAATAACTACACTCTTTTTTTTGGGGGGGTGGGGGTGAGCAGGCCATTAAAAACTTAAAAACTTTCAAGGCCATTCTTATCTTTTACTCATGAAATAGAAAATAAAATGCCTTTCTAATGTCAGAAAACCATCTGTAAAGTGAAGAAATTAGCAAGGATAAAGCAAAATCTCTCCATAGAACAAATCAAATTAATTGTGAATGTAATTAGACAAAGCTCACACATTTTCATGACAGCTCATGTACTTACAAGCAATATTATCCCAAGATTTAGAAAGAAGTTAGTCAACATTTAATTTTGAATTTTAAAGATAGAGAGGAAAAAAAGAGAAAGACACCATGTGTAAGTAATAAAAATGATTCCAAACAAACCAGAGCCTCAAAAAAAAAAAAAAAAAAAAATCACCTCATGATCAAAATTGTTTCCCAAACTACTATAATATTGATGCCAGATGTTAATCATACAAACAGAAGATAAAGAACTTATGGAGAGAGCAAGTCCCATTTTAAACAGTAGGAAGTTAACTTATGAAAATAAGGAGTCATTGCAAGTCTGGTTAGGCAATAAGCCTTCTGTAACATATGAAAACATTTTTCCATTGACAATTGTAGTTTATATAGTCAAAATCCTTTTCACAGGATGAAATACACAATTTCTTGGATAAAGTCTTAGATGGTTATAGGTTAGTGCCATGTGAGTAAAGCAAAAAAAAAAAAAAAAAGTTACATTTTTGAAGGATTTCTGGGAACTTTTTCTTTTTGTGAATTTTATTTTTCTACAAGAATTAGTCTTATCTGTGACCTTTGTTATACCTCTAAATCCTACCTTTCTCTCAGAATCCAAATCCACACCTCAGAGCTTTTTAAACATCTTGACCTGACTGCTACTTTAACAAAATTAGCATGCCTAAATTTAACTTCTTTTCCCTAAATGTCTTTACTGTTACTGAGTTAGCTTCACTCAACAACGCATTCCTTTATTTAAAAGTTTCTTCATTTCTTCACTGTGTCTAACACAAGGTAGGAGCTAACGCAGGTACAAAGAACACTAAATACAGTGTCTTCTCTCAAGGAGACTAATAGAAAATTGTCATATAGGAAAGTTTAATAAAATGGAGCAATGTTGTCCTAGGTGTTAGTGAATCCCATAGCATTTATTTACTCGGAAAATTCTCAAGAAGGTGTATCAGATAGTCATATGATTTAAAGTTTGAAAGCTGAGTGAATTTTTGTAGGCTACACAGATAAACAGTGATATAGCATAAATAAAATTAAGGAGATTGAGGAAATAAAGAAATAAAGAGACCCATAACATGCCCAAACTTAAGACTTACATTTCGAAAAGTATAGTTCCCTTTAACGTCATCTTTGCATTATTTCATATATTGTGTACTATATTAACATAATTGAATTAACATAATTTCCAAAGCAGAGCATTATGATTTTTAGTTTAAGAGCATATATTTAAATAGAGAATATAAACAGAGTCTTGTACTAACCTTTGTATTTATCATTTCTGGTATTATACATTTTATTTTCCATTTTTTCCTTCAGTCTGTAAATTTTCCTTTAGCACTTGTTGTAGTGCAGTTCCACTGATCTAAACATTTTTCATTGATTGAAAATGTCTTTATCTTAGAACAATGCTTTTTTCTGGATGTAAACTCCATAGTAGACATCTTTCCAGAACTTAAAAGATGTCATTCCACTGTCATTTTACCTACATTTGTTTTTGATGAAAAGTCAGCTATTAATTGCTTTGTTAATTCCCCATAGGTAATACATTGTTTTTCTCTGCCTCCTTTTAAGATATTCTCTCTATTTTGCTTTTCAAAAGTTTTATCATGGGACCAGCAGTTAGCGTAATGGCTATGTCGCTGGACTCCCATGTGGTCAACTGCGGTTCGAGTTCCAGACCCGGTGGCTTAAACTCACGCTGGGCGCACGTGCGTGTGTGCCCAAGATCCTGAGAGGAGAATGGAGGAGAAGGGATTGCTTGTGGCGTGGCCATTCCCCTTGGGGGGTGATTTCCTGCTTTCTGTCTCTCTCTGTCTGTCTGGCGAGCGCATGCGCCCTATAGCAAAAACTTCTCCAAAAAAAGAAAAAAAAGAAAAGTTTTATTATGATGAATCTGCTGTGCTTTTTAAATATTTATCTTGCTTGAGGTTTGCTGATAATCTTGCATGTATTAGTAACTGTTGCAACATTTGAGAAAATTTGAGCCATTGTTTCTCTATTTTGACCTAAATTTTATCCCCATGCAGCCTATACGTTGAAAGTTTAATCCCTAAAATAATTGTATTTGGATACAGGGCTTGTTATGAGGTACTATAGTTTAAATGAGGTCATAATGCTGAGGCTTTCATTCGGTAGGGCTTGTGGCCTTATAAGAGGGAAAAGAGATCTTTATTTCATCACATGCAAGAGAAGAGGCTATTTAAGGACCTGGTATGAAGATGGGCGTCTACAGGTCTGGGAGAGAGGCCTTACCAGGAACAACCCTGAAGAAAGTTTTATTTGAACCTATGGTTTCAAAAAATGTGAGAAAATAACTGTAGTTTAAACCCAGTCTGTGGTATCTTGTTATGGTAGGTCAGAGAGGTTGATAGATCCTTCAAATATATTTTCTTTTCTCCACCATTGGTTCTCTTTTTTCCTTCTTGGATTTCCATTTATCTTAGACTTTAATCTTTTTTTTTTTTAGACTTTTTAGCATAGAGTGAATATGCTTGCCAGAGAAAGACAGAGACAGAGAGAGAAGGAAAGTGAGAAATCATCCCACCACCAGGAAGTTAGCCTGCTGCAATCCTTTCTCCAATATTCTCCCCTTGGGATTTTGGGCATACATGCACACACACTTAGTGTATTTTACATGTTGCCAGGTCCAAGATTCAAATCTCAGAGTCAGCCGTGTGGGATCCAGTGCCTTAATGACCATAATACATGCTGGTCCATAGCTTAGTTCTTTTAATATAATCTCACAGATCACTGATAACCTACTTACTTATTTTCAACCTCTTCTTTCTTCCATATTCAAATTGGATATTTTCTATTGATCTATCCTCAATTTTAGTAACCATTTATTCTATCATATATTACTTTTTTTTCTCAGTTGTAAAATTTTCACTGGGTTATTATTTTTTTTCTTTTTTGGAGAGGTTTTTGCTATAAGGGAGCATGTGCCCGCTAGAAAGACAGAGAGAGACAGAGAGACAGTAAGTGAAAAATCACCCCCCCGGGGGGATGGCCATGTCGCAATCCCTTCTCCTCCATTCTCCTTTCGGGATCTTGGGCATGTGTGCACACGTGCCCAGCATGAGTTTAAGCCACTGGGTCTGGGACTTGAACCGTGGTCGACTACATGGGAGTTCAGTGACATAGCCATTACGCTAACTGCTGGTCCCTCCACTGGGTTATTATCTAGAGTTTCTGCTTCTCTGTTGAGATTGCTTATCTGCCTATTCATTATGACCATATTTTAATCTAAGTTCCTAAATTTACTTGTATTTATTAAGGCCTCTGTATTACAACTTAAAGATTTAGGGTACTCTAGCATTGGTTTCTGTTGACTGCATTTTTTCTTTTGACTTTAGGTTACTATTTTTGAATATTTTTCTCATTGTCTATTACTTTTCTATTGTATAGTGGGTATAGTGACTGACACGCTGTAGAGACTATAGTGTTTTTTTTTTTTTTTTTTTTTTTTTTTTTTCCTGAAGATGATTGTCTTTAATTCCAGTAGAAATTTAACTAGCTTGGGACCAGTAGGTGGCATGGTGTTTAAGGTGCTAGATTCCCACATGGTCAAGTGTGGTTCTAGTACCAGACCTGGTGGCTTACTTTCTCAATTTCCCTTTCTTTCTTTTTCTCTCTGTCTTTGGTGAGCACATGTTCCCTTTATAAAATTAAAAAAAAATAATATGGGGGTTGGTGGGTGGCATGGTGTTTAAGAGCACTGGATTCTCACATGGCTGACTGTGGTTCAAGTCCTGCACCTGGTGGCTTGCTTTCTCACTCTCTTTCTCTCTCTCTCTCACTTTGTCCCTCTCTGGTCAAACTAAAATAAATAAATAAACAAACAAACAAATAAATAAAGTTAATTTAAAAATTAAAAAATAATAATAAATTAAATTAAAAATTTTTTTAAATGAAATTAAACTAACTTAATTCAGACCTAAAATTCTGGCTCTCTTGAATAGGACATCAACTAAAATTACTCATCTCTATTTGTCTTACAGCTGTTGCTTTTCACTGACTACTCATATTGGGCAAGTCAGATTTTTTTCTTTCTGCTCATCTTTAACAAATCGTATTTTTTAAGTATTTGTTTATTTCATATACTTTTGTGAAATTTACTGGCACAAGCCCTAGTTCTTTCATTACACTATTGAGTAATGCATCATACAGAGGTTGGTGACTGCTCTGCCTCTTTCTAAAGATTATTGTTTTCTATTCTAGTAGTTGTGAATTATAACCTTAGTGTTCTGATTGTTTCTTTTTCTTAAAAAAAAAATAAGCATTTTGACAAAAGAATACATGTCAAATAAATGCTGATATGAATTAAATTACTAAGATCCAGAAGTTTTGCATAAAAATTTATGCTTAGATAGTGACATAAAATAAATTTTTCAGGTGAAGAGAGCCATTTCCCTATTTCAAATGTTTCCCTAACTGGAACCCATCTAGAATGGTGAAGCAGGAGTGTGAAAAATTTAGGTATCTTATTAAAAAGCTTAAAATAATCTCTTTTTAGATCCTTGTAGATACAAGGAAAACAGAATTATTTAGATTTTTATCAAACAATGGAGGTGGGGCAGCTTATTGTAATGAAACACTGGATATAAGGAAGTCTGAAATTAAGGCATGCAGCCAAGTTTGAGGAATAAATAAACCATAGTAATACCCAATGGACATTAAAAAGGCTGAAACTGGACTCTAAGCAATTCTGGGTGACTTGGTTACAATGAGTCTTTGATGCATTACTTCTGTCTTCCAAACATCTGCTCTTCATTCATTTCCAAAAACCAGTTTATTTCCTCAATATATTTTGCTTCCTCCTAACTTTGCTTTCCTTACGATTTCTCATTATTCTCTCTGCCTTATGAATAGCCTCTATCTCTACTTATTTGAGGGTTAGGATCCCATTAACTAGGAGTTCATTTTCTCTGTATTAATTGGGGAACTTCTAATTACAATCAACAGAAACTGAAAATAAATTGGTATAAATAGAAAAGATAATTTATTGGTGTAGAAAACTGGTAAGTAAAATTCTCCTATTGAATATGGGAATAGTTACTGTAAATACCCAAATAATATTTCTCTCTCTCTCTCAGACCATCTAGTTCCATGTGATGGGCCATATTGATAGTACCAGTGCTAGAGTTACGTTGCATCTTAGTGACCTAGCTAGAAGAGAGAGTATATTTCAATAGATCCAACATAGTATCTCCTATGGAGGACACTGATGGGCTCTAATTGACATAACTTGCATTATGTGCCCATCTCAGAACCAATCCTGCTGACCTGTGGCAGTGGGGACAACAATAGAGTCACCCCTCTTGAACCACAACCAATAGGTTTCTCATAAGTAAGATTATTCTTTTGATAGAAGAAATGTGAAAGAATTATTGAAACTTAACACAAAAAATCATATTCTGATGATGATTACATTGTGGTTCAGAGAATTTTCTACTGGGCACTCTCATATTCTTGCATCGATACACTTTTCTTGAATGTACCATAGTATAGTAACAAGTGTTTTTGAATGGTATTACACTGCATAATAAAAGACATAAAGGTTCTGAGTGAAAATGTTTCCCTTAGAAATGGATTTGGGCTGGGACCGGCAGATAGCATAATGATTACATCGCTGGACTACCACAAAGTCAACCATGGTTTAGGGACCGGCAGATAGCATAATGATTACATCACTGGACTCCCACAAAGTCAACCGTGGTTTAAATTCTGGACCCTGGGGCTTAAAACTCACACCAGGCCTATGTGTATGCGTGCCCAAGACCCCAAGAGGAGAATGGAGGAGACAGGATTGTGTCATGACCACCTCCCACGAGGGGGTGATTTTTTTGCTTTCTGTCTTTCTGGTGAGGCCATGCACCCTATAGCAAAAATCTCTATGAAAAAAAAAATACAAAACAGAAATGGATCTGGGTTTGACAAATATCATACATGCTATATTGAGTTACATAACAATAATTTCATATAAGGGATTTGGTTGGTTACAATGTTTAATAAACTCCAAATTTATTATTACTCTGACTTTTATCTAATACAAAGTTCTCTAAAAAAACTAAGCATGAATTTAAAAGTATTTTTCACTGTAATAATTTCATATTTTAACTGCATTGTCCTTGAACTTTTTGAAGTGTCCTCATGTGTCTGTAAATCTAAGCCTTAACTTACTACAGTGACAAATATTATAAATATTGGCCTTTTTAAATAATATGGCCTTATGGCCTATTTGATTATGCTTGATATGTAGGTGGACTGAAAAGGTAAGAAGAGAGTTATAGGCAACATATTATCTCTTAGGGAAAAAAAAAACAAAGAAAGAAAGAAACCATTTATTTGTTAAGGGACCAGCAGATGGCGAAATGATTACATTACTGGACTTCTACATAGTAGACAAGGTTCAAGTCTCAGACCCAGCGGCTTAAACTCATGCCAGGCATGTTTGTGCATGTGCCCAAGATCCTAAGAGGCGAGGAGGATAAGGGATTTCAGTGTGGCCATCCCCCCCAGGGGCTGATTTCTCTCCTTCTGTCTCTGTCTCTGTCTTTCTGGAGAGTGCAGGCGCCCTATAGCAAAAACCTCTCAAAAGAAAAAAAAAAAAAAAAAAGCAAGAGAAAGAAACTATTTGAGGTTCTATATTGAATGTGATCCTTTCTGTATAATTAAGTGATTTGGAGACTATAAGTATTTATTAAAACTACAGACAATGTTTATAAAAAATAACCATAAAACAGAATGGAATAAATTTCATCTAGAATGATGTCTATATTACTCTTTTTCCTAAACCCCAATAGGCACTTAAATTTTTAATGTCCTTATAACATCAAATCTTAGTGATCAAAGCAAAATATTTTAATACTTAAAATAAAAACCACTAATATTTATTGGGTTACATTCATATTTTGCTGAGCACCATATACAGTAAAAGAAAAAAACACACAAAAAATTAAATAAGAAAAAATGCAATATATAATTGGTTTAAACATAAACTAGGTTGGGTATAATTTTACCTTACATATTTAAGTATTTTAGTAAATTGGGATATAGCCCACTTGAATTCTAAGTCATATAAAAACTAGTATTTTGGGGCCCACCTATGGCTTGGTGGTTAAGGTGGCTAGATCCCACATGGCTGACTGCAGTTTGAGTCCTGAACCTGGTGGCTGGAGAAATATACATGCATGTCCAAAACCCCAAAAGGAGGGGGAGATAGAGGAGAAGGGATTGCAGTGTGATGATTGTCCATGAGAGATGTTTTCTCACTTTTTACCATCTCTCCACCTGGTGAGCACACATTCCCTGACAAAATGAAAGAAAAAAGTAATACTTCATCCAGAAAACAAAACACAAGACAGAATGAACGTTCCTTTCCTTTTTATCTCTAAATATAGGAAAGACAACATTAAAATCTCAATTCCAAATTAAATAGTCAATCATTCTAAAGGCTCCTCAGTAAAATTAAAGGAAATTCCTTTTTCTCAACTAAAAATTCTTCATGCATTCCCCATGATAAGCGATATGGTTGGACTGATCTACTGACTTATCATAAACACTTGTGTAAATACAATTTTTTAAAGTTCGTAAAAAGTTCACCATTCTTCCCAGTTTTATTACACAAGTTTGAAATGTTCCATGGCCCTTAGTCCTATTGCGAAATGGTAACAGAAGCATCAAACTGTCACTACAAACTTTCTTCACAGTGTTTTTAAGTTTGCTGTGCTGAATACAAGCCTTTTAAAACAGCAGGTGTGTCACAGTCATTATTCCATTTCCAGGTATAATATTTGCAAAGTACTCAGCTAGGCTTCACATATTCCCTCCCACAATGAGTAATAAAAAGTCATTCCCAGATAGACCAGGCTGCTTCAAGTCAACAGGGAGGCCAGTAGCCATGGCTGAACTGTTGTTTTTGTTTTTGTTTTTGTTTTTCCCAAAGAGAACACTTATGAGAAGTTTTCACCAAAACCATGACCTTCTATCTCATTTCATGAGACTTTCTCCCTAATTTTATAATTTAAAGACTAGATCATCCCGCAATTTGAGTTAGGAATGTCTCAAATTGCAGGTATTAGGGATGTTTTCAAAAAGTTTATGCAATCTGCACATTATGAAAAAATTCTGTGTATATTTTAATGTTTTTATGCACCAAAATAAACACGTACTTAATTCTATTTTTTTCCATAAGCTTGTTGAAGTTCACTTAGCTACATTTATACTCATATTCATGCTCATACAGAAACAGATTTTTGGGAATTTGGGACAATACTAATTCAAACTTTATAAACTTAAAGAAAACTTACACAGCTAGCATGTGGCATGGTAGTTAACGCACTGGATCCTACATGGCCTACTCTATAGTTTGAGTCTTAACCCCACAGCTTGAAAAACATGCCGCACATGTGTGCATGCATACCCAAAATCCTGAGAGGAGGGTGGAGGAGAAGAGAGTATAGTATGAGTGTGGCCATTTGCCCTGAGGAGTGATTTCTCACTTTCCTTTTCTTCCTGTCTCTCCCCAGAAAGTGCACATGCCGTATGACAAAAGTCAATAAAAAAAGGAAAAAAAGGGAAAAAAAAAAGTTAATTAAAAAAAACAGTGCATGTTTTTATAATTGTGTAATTATCAGAGCTTACCCTGTACTTCAGACTTCTTTTAGCCACTCTTTCCTTCCAAATTTCATGCAAGTTTTGTTCTTAAACACTTTAAGAAGTGTTTCTCTTTATTTTCCCTGTACCTCCAGTAAATCTAATTGGCTGCTGATCCTACCACATCAATGTTGTTTTTTGTTTCGGTTTTTTTTTTTTTTTTTTTTTTTTTTTTTTTTTTTTTTACCGGTGTAACCTGGGACATTTTGACTGCCAATTTAAATCATTAACTTGTATGTCAGTGATAGTTCACTACCAAGTATGTATTCTCTACATCCATACTAATAAAATTGTAATTTTTTTATGTATGCATAATGTCCTAAACACACACACACACACACACACACACACACACGTTTCTAGTTTTTAATGCAGCAATATTTGATTAACTCTTCATAGTAGAGACTATGACTGATAGTGTTTCAAGATTAGTTCAATCAGTTGAAGACCTTAAATGGAAAACTGAGGTTTTCTAAGGAAGAAGGAATAATTTTCTCTCTCTCTTTTTTTTTATTTTAGAGAGAGATTTTTGCTATAGGGTGTGTACACTCACCAAAGAGACAGAGAGAGACAGAGAGACAGAAAGCAAGAAATTACCCTCCAGGGGAGGTGGTCACACCACAATCCTTTTCTCCTACATTCTCTTCTCAGGATTTTGGGCATGCATGCATACACCCCTAGCATGAGTTTCAAGCTGCCGGGTCCAGGACTCAAAGTACAGTCAATTATGTGGGAGTTCAGTGAGGTAACCATTATGCCATCTGCTGGTCCCGGGAATTTTTTCTTAAGATCATAATATAATAATCCTGCCTGCAATATGGAAATCCTGTTTCCAGCTTTCTAGTCTGCCCTACCAATCAATGTCAGACTCAGAGCTACACCTTCAACTTCTGCCTGAGTTTCCAGCTCACTGAACTGTGCTTGGAATTACGAACTGGCCGGGGCCACAATTATGTGAGCCCGTACATTAAAATAAAGTTCTATAGGATATATACATATATTATTGATATGTTTCTTTGGAGAACCCTGACTGATACAAGGAGAATTCACATCTACCTGAGTTAATATCAACAGCTTAGTTAACTCTTAAGGCAGGCTATTGGTCACAAACCTATTTAAAATAGATTTTGCTATAACAGAACCCACAGACATCTTCTTATATTACATTCTGATTTATGCTGGCTAGTGTAATTCAAAGAAAGTTCTTCATGAACATTTTAGAAATCTTAGGCCCTGCTATATGTGAAACTCTACATACTTTTAAGATTTCAGGCAGCCACAAAGGAAACACCTTAGATTTCAAAGGATTGATAAACCTTTCAGATCTGCTCCCACTCCACTCCACTGCGACTCTACACAGGTGGCTCCCAAACTCTACTCTGTTAAGTTACGTTCCATTACCTTCAGCGAAACCTTATTGAATACCCCATGTGAGATATTAAGTATTGTAGATTTTGCTAGATAAATGTTAAACTTCCTGTCACTCCAGAGATTTTGAGTTTTCTATGAATAATTATCTTTGTAATGATTTGTTGGAAGTGTAAATAGGTTCATTCTTTCCTCTTTTTTTGTTCAAATTCTGAACTAATTAGTGTTGACAGTAAAATAAAGGATACTCAGTTCATCTGAATTTCAGGCAAACTGAGTAACTGCTTTAGTATAAATACATTGCATATATTTCATGGATCATATCATAAAAAATTGGCACTTACTTGAAATTTAAATTTCACTGAATATGCTGAATTTTTATTTTTAAAACATGGAATAGGAGAAAAGTTAGAGAAACACAAAGTAATCACTCACTGATTGGTTAGAATGGTACTTCATACAACCAAGTGTCAGTTAGTTCAAGGGCTGACACAAAACGTACTGGCTAATCACTATGTCAAATACCAATCAACAAACACTTTGAACATATGAGGAAACAATGATTTTAACAGTATTACTAAATTGTATTTGAATTGGATGTATTTTCTTTATTTCTTAAGGATTATGCCTTAAGGCACATATGCTTGCCAAAGAGAGACAGAGAGAGACAGTAAGAAGAAACGTGAGAAATCATTCCTTAGGAAGAATGGCCATGCTGCAATCCACTCTCCTTCATTCTCCTCCTGGGATTTTGGGCATGTACACACACACACCGGAAAATTGGGTCAGCCATCTGGGAATCCAGCACCTTAATCACCACATCACCTGCTGGCCCTCCCAATCAGATGTATTCTCATACTAATTCCATTCATTGAAATTGAGTGGTCTTCAGGTCCATATAATATAAATTTGAAACCATAAATTCTTCATCCAACAAGCATTGATTAAAGCCCTCCCTTGTCCCAGGGACTGATATAGACACTGGGTCCCCAAATTTAGAAAAATTAAATATAATATTTGCTCCTATGAAACTTCAATTTTGTAGTAATTATATTAGAAAATAAATAAGTACAAACTATTCAATAAGAGACATGAAAAAGTAGGATAATATGGAAGATAATAACAAGAAACATATCTCAGAGGAGCCAGGAAGGCCTCTCTGACACATAAATTATTGGCTATGATATTTTATGAGTATATACCCAAAGAATGGAGCAACCTGGATGAATAACTTGACATGAAAAAGCAAAATGTTTAAATTTTTCCTCATAAAACAGAAACATTTCTGATATTTTTAAAGATATTTACTTATTTTAAATTATTTTAAAAAATGAAATAGAATTTAGTATTTAGGTTTGGTCTCTATATTGCCCAAGGCACTATACAGTCACTTTACAAACATATTGTAGAATATTGATAAACCTAAGAAAAGTCCATTTTTTTTCTCTCTTAAGTATTTTTATTATCTTTCGACTATTCTTTTTGGTAATAATAATACTATTATAAAAACTTGAAATTTGGGACCAGCAGTTAGCATAATGGCTATGTCGCTGGACTCCCACATAGCCGACCACGGTTCGCGTCCCGGACCCGGTGGCTTAAAACTCACGCCGGGCGCGTGTGTGTGCATGCCCAAGATCCCGAGAGGAGAATGGAGGAGAAGGGATTGCTGTGTGGCAATCCCCCCTGGGGGGTGATTTCTCCCTTTCTGTCTCTCTGTTTCTCTCTGTCTGTCTGGTGAGTGCATGCGCCCTATAAGCAAAAACCTCTCAAAAAAAAAAAAAAAACTTGAAATTTGAAATATAAGTAAACAAACCTATGTGATAAGGAGAAAAAAATCTTAGTAGCAATTTGTATACACTGTATTAAATTCTATCTTAGACTGCAACCACCAACATAAAATTAATAGTTGACGCACAAAAACTGAGAGGTAGATGACATTTTGGGTCAAAATCAAACTTAGAGCAAAAAGTCTATTCACCTACACTAACTGTGAAAGCCCAGATGAAAAACATATCATCCAGTAAACGAGTACATGAGTTAAGTAACTAAATCCAGAACAAGTAATTTAACCAATTTAGACAACATACAAAACTCAGCCAAGAAAAGACTAGATATTAATCATAACTAAATCA
This sequence comes from Tupaia tana, assembly GCA_026018925.1. Taxonomy (NCBI): domain Eukaryota; kingdom Metazoa; phylum Chordata; class Mammalia; order Scandentia; family Tupaiidae; genus Tupaia; species Tupaia tana. Next base: position 195,547,273 of record JAKSZU010000006.1, on the reverse strand, counting down.
ACAAATTCCAGAGTTAGAAAACGTGGGAGCAAAGTGTTAGGACTATTGACATTTATAAGCATACATACACCTTAAAAATTAGAAGTCAGAAATTTCTGTAGTAGGAACACTGTAAATGTACTGTGTGCATTCCCAGCTCTGGTAAAAAGCCTCTTTTGATTTCAAATGTTCTTCCTTAACAAAATATATTTGCTGAATGAGACAAAATTTATTGAGTCTCCATATAAAGTATACAGTGTGTGATCACTCTTGCAAGCCAATGCAAGAACTCATCCATAACTTGAAATGGTAACAGTGGGAGTGATCGTACACCTCCAGAATTCACTTTGAGATGTGGTCTTCCCCTACAATATGAGATTCTATAATTAGTCTATGTTCTCAATACAGGATAAGAATTCCACAAGCCCAGTTCATATGTTATATTACTGCAGGTACTGTAAATACTAAGGCAGGGTCTGGGCCATTATACAACAGTAGTTTGGCACTCTGAGAGGATGACTCAAATGGGAAGGTCTTGGGTTTGCATCCAGAGACTGTCCAGAGTATACTAGGCATGTGTGTGTTCATTATCTGGAATGATGGAGGCTGGAGGTGGATTACAATGAGGAGAGCTTATTGTGGTGTCAGTCTCACTATCTCATTCATGGAAGATGAAAACGATAAGTAAATAAATAAATAAATAAACATATATATATATATATATATATATATATATATACACACATGCATATATATATATATACATAAAATAAATTTTAAATAAATGACTGGAAAGGCAACTTAGTGACTAATTGATTATATTAATCTTTACTATTTGGAAGACATGAAAAGACTACTTTTTTTTATTTATAGAAATCTTGAGTAAGCAGTATAGAGATTCTCATGATACTCTTTGCCTTCTGCATATTCTTCCCCTATTATTAATCGCATGCATTAATGTGGGACATTTGCTACAGTTAATGGGATAATATACATATATTATTGTTAACTAAAGTCCTTAGTTTATTTACTTATTTATTGGGAGAGGTTTTTACTATAGGGTACCTGCACTCGCCAGAAAGATAGAGACAGAAAGACAGAAAGCAAGAAATCACTCCCCCAGGGGGTGCGGGGGGGGGGGGGGCATGTCGTAATTCCTTTTCCTCCATTCTCCTCTCGAAATTTTGGGCATGCACACACACACACCCAGCGTGAGTTTAAGCCACCGGGTCCGGGACTCGAACCATGGTTGATTACATGGGAGTCCAGCAAAATAGCCATTATGTCAACGGCTGGTCCTGAACTTAGTTTATTTTTACTGTCTATATAGTTTTGCCTTTTCAGAGTGTCATGTGGGTGGATTTGCAACAGAGTATGTATGTATGAATATATGTGTGTGTACACACACATATATACATATACATTTTAATTTTTAATTATATACACATGTGCACATATATTTATTTTTAATTTTTTGGAGGGTGCATGTACTCACTGGAGAAAGACAGAGAGAGAGAGAAAGTGGGAAATCATTCCCCATGGGAGATGGTCAACCACAATCCCTTCTAGTCCATTCTTTCAGGATTCTGGACACAAACTAGCACTGGTTTATTCTCAAGCTGCCAGGTCCAGGATTCAAATCACATAGTCCAGAGACATAGCCACCACTGGTTGGCCTCACAAGTGTAGTTTTTTTTTTTTTTTTTTTTTTTTTTTAGAGAGGTTTTCGCTATAGGGCGCGTGCGCTCGCCAGACAGAGAGAGACATAGAGACAGAAAGTGAGAAATCACCCCCCGGGGGGATGGTCACACTGCAATCCCTTCTCCTCCATTCTCCTCTCGGGATCTTGGGCACACACGCACACGCGCCCAGCGTGAGTTTTAAACCACCGAGTCCGGGACACGAACCGCGGTCGACTACGTGGGAGTCCAGCAACATAGCCATTATGCTAACTGCTGGTTCCCGCACAAGTGTAGTTTTAAGATGGATTCTTTATTTAGCAATATGTTTTATTTAGCAATATGTATTTAATTCTTCTTTATGTCTTTGTGGCTTGATAGCTCGTACTTCATTGTACTAACATATTACTTTGCATAATACATGTTTCTTATGTTTCTGGTGCTTCTATTACACATATATTACATATTTTATAATTGTCTTATAGTTCTTGAGTATTCTGCTTTTTCCTTTTGTTTTGTTTCATCTGTATTTTTTCTGGCATGCTCTTGTCAGAGACAGAGGGGGAAAGTGAGAAATTACCCTCCAGAGTAGATGGCCATGTTGCAATCCCTTCCCTTCCATTCTACTCTTGGGATTTGGGGCATGCATGCATGTGTACCAGGCATGATTCTCAAGCTGTTAGGTCTAGGACTCTACATTCAGCCATGTGGGAATCCAGCACATTAACCACCATACTGCCTGCTGGCCCCAATATTGTAAGTTTTTGTTTGTTTGTTTGGTTTTGTTTTTTAAATTTCTCTTTGTATTTTACTTTTGGAAGTTTGTATCAACATATCTTCAAGGTCCCTGGTTCCTTCTTTGGACAAGGTCAGTCAATTGATGAGCCCATTAAAAGCATTGTTTATTTATCTTACTGTGTTTTTGATTTCTAGAACATTCCCTTGATTTTTTCTTAGAGTTTTCATTTCTCTGCTTATATTACCCATCTGTTCTTGCATGTTGCCCACTTTTCCATTAGAGTTCTTAAGAGGGTAATCATAATTGCTTTAAATTCTCTATCTGATAATTCTAAAGTGTGTCATATCTGAGTCTTATTCTGATTTTCACTTTATTTCTTCAAACTGTTTTTTCATGTCTTTTAGCATGCCCTGTAATCAAACAAACAAACAAAAATTTAGTATGATGTATTGGGTAATAGGCACTGAAGTAATGAGGCTTCCTGTCTGAGATTTTAAGTTGATCTATCTAGGAGTTGGACCGTATTCAATGCCTGTCATAGTTGTCAAGAATGTCATTTCTTTTTGTTTCCTTTTGGGCTTTTTTCTTCCTGTTGTTTTGGGGTTTCCCTAAGAACTCCTTATTAAATAGACTCTGTGTCTTAAAGCTCTCTAAGTTACGATTCATTGTTTCTAAATTGAAGCCCTGTTGATGTGTGGTAAGATATTAGGGAGAGTGAACATTCTCTATTTTTTTTACTAACTCTCTGAGTTCCTGGGCTATGACCTTCAGAAATATTCATTAGACCTTATTTTTCTCTTATGTGAAACAGGAAGGATAAGGAGACGAAGGGAGTGAGAGCTGATTCATCTCTTTTTTTGGAGGTCAGATAGGGTTCTGTTAGCATAGGTTCCTATGGAGAGAAGACTTGTTTACTTTTCCTTTGGGACTATTTTAAAATATTTACTAAAAACAATAGAAAAATGGCATGTAACGAAAATAAACAGGAAAGATTAAAATTCCCATGAAAATGATGGCACTGGTAAAGAGCAAAATGAGTTTCAACACCATGTAATTGTTATTTCAGAAATAAAGGAACGATATAAATTAAACAAATAAAAATGTAAAAATATAGCCAAGGAAGTTTGTGCTGAAATTAATAACAATCTACCTATAAAAAAATGTACCTTCCCCTCCAGGAAAGATTGATACAGGAAAATAAAAGTCAAGTCATCATTTTACAATGTTACAAAGGTTCAAAGTCTGTAAAACATCTTATGAGACTCCAGAGAGGAAAAGCAAGTGACCTAAACAGTGGAAAATAATTAGGCAGGCTTCAGACTTTTCCACTGTCACTGTTAGTGCCAGAAGACAATGAAGCAATGTCTCAATGTTCTATGAAAAATGTGACCCAAGAATATCTACCAAACAATTTGTCCTTTGAGTAAAAAATTTACTGACATTTTAAAACATGTGAAGACTCAGGAAACATAGAACATAGGAGGCATTTTGGAAAAATGAAAATGACTACAACTTAAAAAAAAAGAGCTGTACAAAAAGGAAAGATTTAAAAAATAAAGTATATATGGCAAAAAGAAAAGCTCATTGGTATTAAATACCATTGTGTATATATCTCAGGCCAAACATCAGTGACACAGTATTGTATAACGGAACAAAGAGAATTGTCTAGAACCAGATTCTCATCATTTCAGCTCTAACACTTTACCTGTATGATCTTGGACAAATTGATCATTGTAACTAGGAACATCTGAGTGATGCGGTGGTCATGTACTGCTCCAGCAACACTGAGTTCATATGGGTTATTACTGATTCCATTCCCTAGCTGATCTGTACATATCAGGTGTGCACACCCATTACCCCATGACCCTGGATGGCAGGGAAGGCTCAGGGAATTTAGCATGAGACTGTTGATGGTACCTCTCTCTCTCTCACTCTTCTCTCTCTCCCTGTGTCTTGCTCTTGTGTAAGAAATAAGTTTAAAAACTAATAACTAGGGAACGAGCAGTTAGCGTAATGGCTATGTCACTGGACTCCCACGTAGTCGACCGCGGTTCAAGTCCCGGACCCTGTGGCTTAGAACTCACGCTGGGCGCGTGAGCGTGCGTGCCCAAGATCCCGAGAGGAGAATGGAGGAGAAGGGATTGCGGCGTGACCATCCCCCCTGGGGGGTGATTTCTCGCTTTCTGTCTCTATGTCTCTCTCTGTCTGTCTGGCGAGCACATGCGCCCTATAGTGAAAAACCTCTCAAAAAAAAAACAAAAACAAAACAAAACTAATAACTATTAAATGAAGTTGTATTAAATGAGTTGTAATATGTAAATAAGAGTGCAGGAGACATTCAAATTCCTCAACTTGTGCAGCTAAGGCAAGGAGTGTGTATTTAGATTAAAAAGAACAACAACAAAACAAAACAAAAAAACTGTTACCAATCAATTTTCACACAGTAGAAACTTAAAAATTAGAAAGTGGGATAAAGTATAAACACAAATAAGTACAGTCAGCCCCCTGCGTCTACAGGTTATCCAACAGTGGATTCAATCAGTTGCAGCTGCAGATTGAAAACACTCCCTTACTGCTGACGAATACTATATAGTCAAGCCAATAATGGTTGCATCTATACTGAACATGTACAGATTTTTTTCTTGTCATTATTCTCTAAGCAATATAGGATAACAATCATTTACATAGCATTTATATTGTATTAGGTACAATAAGTAATCTAGAGACAATTCCAAGTATATGGGAGGATGTGCATGGGTTATGTGTAAAGTACTACACCATTTTATATATAGGGCTTTAGCATGTATAGATTTTGATATCTGCAGGGGTCCTGTAACCAATCCTCCAAGGATATGAGAGTCATTTATACATCTAAAATTGAAATATTTTTATAATGACTTCACTCTCTTGGGCCAGCCCCATAGCTTTGTGGTTAAGGGAACTGGATCCCCCATATGGCTGATTAGGGTTCTAATTAATCCCAGCCCTAGCATCTTGAAAAAATATGTTGGGCACATATGCATACATGCTCAAAATGGAGAGATGGAAGAAAAGGGATTGCAGCTTAACTACAGCCTATCGGGGTGCTTTTTCTCTCTCTCATCTCTCTTTGAAGAGCACATATGCCCTCTGGCAATTAAAACAATAACAAAGATATTTTAATATTTTTCATTATAATTAATCTTTAAAACAGATAATTTTGAGCTACTATTTCTTGTGATGAAACATTCACGGCATGTCTGTTTGGCAAACAAGCTTTTGCCAAATTCTTCAATAAAAGTAGTTTTTCTCATATGAAGTATAAGTAGAATTAAATATTTTCAATAAAATATATATTGGGCCAGCCAATGGTGGGTGGTTAGGGCATCTGGATCTCACATAGCAACTGTGTGGTTTGAGTCCTGGACCCAACAATTTGAAAAATGCACCAAGCATGTGTGCATTAATGCCCAAAATCCTGAAAGATTTTGGGAAGAGAAGGAATTGTGGTATGGCCAACCCTCATAGGGGGTGCTTTCTCACTTTCTTCTCTCTCTCTCTCTCTCTCTCTCTCTCTCTCTCTCTTTCTTCAGTGAGCACATGTGCCCTCTGGCAAATATTTAAAATATGCATGTATATTATAGTTTATAACATTGTTTACATCTATCTATAGTACTGAAGAAGGCTAGCTTGATGTTTAACAAGACTGCAGCCATTTTGAAATTAAGAAAAATCTGACAAAGTGTTGAGTCATAGGGAAATCTGCTTGCAGAATGGTCAGACGAGAAACCAGGAATGAGTATTTGAAGCAAAACAGAAATCAGGATAATAATTCAGGGGAAATCAATTGACTCTGATTGATTATAGTGAGGTATAATTTACATACAGCACAGTATGTATGGGTTTAGGGTGACCCTGGAAGGCCTAGAGTTTTGGACTTCTATTCGTCAATAGACTAGGGATTCACCTTAAGAGTTCTTTCTATAAAGGCAGCTAATCATTGTGTACTATACTTTTATTCCTAAAATCAGTCAGGTGGGATATTGACACCTTCCTGCTGCTCTTAATGATGTAGCCTAGTGGCTGAGAATAAGGGCAGACAACAGGGGACTGTCACCACAGTGACTGCTGTTGTCTGCTCCTCACTGCAGAACAGAGAGAAAGCAATCATGAGGAGAGGACCATGTTTTGTTTAAAATTATTTCTGTTTAAGCAAGCAGGACGCTGTTTAATTAGTTTTGTAAAGAGTTGTAGCCAAAAGGCTTTGTAAAATGGTTGGGGGTTGAGAGGGAAAGAGCCATAAAGCTTCTGTTACTGGATAGCACAACTAATTCTAATAACTGATCCCCTGAGGGTGTCTGATAACCACTCTTGGGCTCCATGAAGAAAATAATCATGAGACGAGAAGATATGTACCGAGGATAAGAGAGGCTGGTGCTGGTAATTAATCCTTCCATACTGCTCAGTAGTGATTAGTCCCTCATGAGATTATTACATACTTGAGCTCTCACAGTTCAAAACAGATTTCGAAATACTAGAGTGAGTCCAAATTAGATCAAGAGAAATGGTTTAAGAATTATCAGTCTTATAAAGAAAGGTGAGACTTATTTATTCCAAGGAAGAAAAAGTTCAGGAATGGTAATTTCTGATTCAATCCTATACTTAGTCCAGTAATGTGGTTATTAAATTGTCATAAAAAATTGAATATCAACTGCATTAGTACGTAGGGTTCTGATAGCTAAGGAAGACATTTAAATACCAACAGTTCACTTAAAAAGAATATGAAAATATTATTTCTGGAAATAATCTTACAGGTTCAGCCAAAGCCTTCCAGAAAGGAAGGACTATGTACATTCCCCTTGTCGATTATCTGACAATGTGTCCAGAGTACTGGACTAAAACAATGAGGGAAGAAAAAGAAATGTTAAATATTTTCATGGATATTCTATTGATCAGTTTTTCTTCCAAAGCATCTGAAAAAGTCTAAACACTAGTGTCAGGTAAACGGTAAACAGGTTTTAAAATAGAACTTAAGCTGAGAGTGGGACCAGCAGATAGCATAATGATTACATCACTGGACTCCCACGTGGCTGGCCCTGGTATGAGTCCTGGACCCAGCGGTTTAAAACTCATGCCAGGTGCATGTACGTGCATCCCCTAAATTCTAAAAGGAGAATGGAGGAGAAGGGATTATGGCATGGCTATCCCTCCTGGGAAATGATTTCTCACTTTCTATCTCTCCATCTCTCTGTCTCTCTGGTAAGCACATGCACCCTATAGCAAAAAACTCTTTTTAAAAAATAAAAAAGAGAAGAAGCTGAGAACTATCACTTCCTTTTTAGTTCGCACCTATATTTTTCATATGGGCTCAGTATTGTCTAGGGACGTGATCCACAGAAAACCCAATTAATTTTTCTCTTTTTTCTGTGTAGCACGTAATGCTGGATCAATTGATGCATGAGTATCTGGTTTTCCATGAGGGAATGGTAATATACTGCTTAAGGATCTGCTGAGAGAATTAACAATAATTTAAGAAATCACTTAAAACCTTTGTAGGAGCTTGCCACTAAACCAAACCAGCATAGGAACTTAGATTCAGGCCTCTTTCCAGCAATGCTTGACAGTAGCCCCTACAGGATGAGGTGAGACTTCAAGGATGCTGGGAAGAAGTCTCTCACTACTCGAAGATGACCTCTGTATTTTTTTTTTTAATTTTATTTATTTATATTTTGGGGGAAACTTTTTTTTTTTTTGAGAGGTTTTTGCTATAGGGCGCGTGCGCTCACCAGACAGACAGAGAGAGACATAGAGACAGAAAGCGAGAAATCACCCCCCAGGGGGGATAGTCACGCCGCAATCCCTTCTCCTCCATTCTCCTCTCGGGATCTTGGGTACGCACGCACACGTGCCCGGCGTGAGTTTTAAGCCACTGGGTCTGGGACTTGAACCGCGGTCGACTACGTGGGAGTCCAGCGACATAGCCATTACGCTAACTGCTGGTTCCGGGGGAGGAGGGGGTGCGGGGGGGGGGGCGGGGGGGCACGTTTTTGATATACGGGGCATGCGCTCGCCAGGAAGACAGAGAGACAGAAACCGAGAAATCACCCCCCCGGAGGGATGGCCACGCTGCAATCCCTTCTCCATTCTCCTCGGGATCTTGGGCACACACGCACATGCACCTGGCGTGAGTTTAAGCCACCGGATCCAGGACTCAAACCACGCTCGACTATGTGGGAGTCCAGTGACATAGCTATTACGCTAATTGCTGGTCCCAACCTCTGTATTTTTTGAGAGGTCTTGGTAGACTTCATTCTTATTCTCTGTCACCACTTTGATCCCAATAAAAATGGTTGCAAGAAAAATAATACACACTGAAAACAGATCGTTTGGAAGCAGGTTTAGAGGATAGGTGTGACAAATGAGAGTGCCCTTTATAGACAATATGGGCAACTATGCTATGTGGGGAGGAAAAGTGGGAGGGAATGCAGAAAGGGAGGTAGGAAAATCCTGAAGAGGGACCCTTGTCTTCCCCATCTCCTTGCCCCAAACCAAACTTGCTTTTCAAAATTCAATTCACTTCTGGTCATAAAAGAAAATTTTCTGATGCACAAATAAGAATCAAACTCTTAGATTTATGTAAAGCATACCAGAATACAAGATACAAGTTTCATCTTTCTCTAAAACTTTTACAGTATAATAGTAAGGAATGGAAATTTAATACCTGTTTTTTTCTCTTCATATTTGTAATAAAACTCAGTTTTGCAAACCATCTCTGGGAGCCAAGAGCATAAAGCAAATCTTGTATCCTGGAGACTCTTTTTTAAAAAATGTAATTTGATTTACTCGGCTCTGATAGACACAAGTGAAAAAAGAGACATTCCCCCCTGCTCAGAATACCTACACAATATTTATGCATTATTTCTAGACATAATTTTTAAAATTTCACACAGAAGTTTTGTTGTTCAGTGTTATCAAAGCATTCCAAGCAATCAATATAATTTTAATATCTCTTTTGCTTACCTGACATTAAACAGGTAAGGCTTAAATTTCAGTTAACATTAATAAAAAGTGAAGAAAGCAACTCAAGACATACGAATTTGGTGAAAATTATTTCTTAGGACAATTTTTAAAATATCCATCTATAGTATCATTATATACTTAACTTCTTTCCTTAATTGGTACATACTCAAAAATGAGATATGTTCAAAACCAAATTTTTCCATTTAAAAAGTTTAAGGTGACACATTGGCCATGTCAACTCCATTAACACAATATCAAGAGTTTTATATACTATGTAATTTGGATGCTACTTCTTAGTTTGGGGAACTATAAAATCATTTGGGGTTTTCAAAGACTGAGAAGCATTTATCAAGGTTAGCTTTTTCAAACAGAAAGTTGAGTGTTATAAATTCCACCTCCCACAGACAAGAATTCATATCCATTGGTCAGGGGCAAATACCACTGGCTCTGCGTCCTCAGTCACTTTGTGCCATTTCACGAAGTCGGAGCCAAAGGTAAGTTTTTACACTTGCTTTCTTCTTGACTTAAGAGACTTTTTTTTTTCTACTATAGCAACCTTTAAAAAATTATTCTTCTTGCTTTAATATCTCCTGGTAAACTTTAGTTCAATGGATTTAGTTTAATTTTTACTATGGAGTGTATGTTATTCTTGGAAAATTCAAAATTCTAAATTAGCTTAGGAATGAATAATATACAGCAAGATAGTTGATCTTAACAGTCATGGCAGATGCCAATAAAATTATACTAGTTTCCAATATATGCCTTAAATCAAGAGCCCTGACACAGATCATGTCCTGTGCCAGTGTACACAGGCACTATTGATTGATATTGATTGAAATATTATGCAAAGGGAGAAAATAGTAATACATCAGGTGTTTAAACATATTCTAATGATCATATGGCCCTGTGCACTTAGAATGTCTGTTTAAGCTAAATAGTTTAAGATTTCAAATGAATATATAGTTTCAAAATATTCTGAAGTGGCAAAAAGTAAATAAAAAATTCAATGTTTCAACTAAGATACTATATCGAATGCTAATATAATTACTTGAAAGGAGAAACAAGACTTAGTAAACATAGAGAGATGCTCTTCACATTTTTGAAGTTCACACAGACTTACTGCTGACAGCTTTAGGGTATAAGTGAAATGCAAGCAAACTATGATATGAAACCACTCAGAGTCACATGTAGAATATAAAGTGACCAAAAGTCTCAACAAGTATGTAATTTCTTTGAACAATGGAAATGACCAGAAATGTACAAGAAAAATATTTTTGTAGGTTAGTGGTGGCCACCATTAAGGCTTCCCACTTGAAATGGGAGAATGAATGGTTCCTGGAAGACTTACAAATCACACATTTTATTAAGTAGAACTTTGTTGGTAATTTCCTAGAACAGATCCAAATCTGCACTCCTGCAGAGACCTATGCAAAGGCAAGTGAAATAGAGGCTTAGTTTATCCAGTGTGAATAAAAAATTTACTTGAAGAAAGCATAAGAAGGGATAAAAAGGAGCTCCTTGTACTGCTTCTTATTCTCCAAGGAATTTCATATCCTTCTGCCTAAACCTGCTTCATAAAGGCTTTCTTTCAAGTAACTGAAGGTCAGTTTGTATGCCAGTGCATTCAAGTTTAAAACTAATATTTATCATGAATTCCCTTTTATATGTATGCATAGGTACTAACACCACACATAGTGTTCTTAAAGTAAAGCCAAGAAGTATATCCAAAGTGTAAAACCTTTTAAAATTAGACATGCTTGATAAAAAGTTTTACAATACTTTTCCTGCTTAATAAATCATCACTAGGAAACATTTTTGATAGAACCAACTATCAAAAATTTTATGTTTAAAGTTAAACATAAAGTATTTTTTTCTATACCAAAATGCACTCAAACTTTGAATACATTACTAAAGTAGTTAAATTGTAAGAGCTGGGTTGAATTCTCCAAAATACTCTATTATAATGAGAATATAATTTTACTTACTAAAGAATTACTAAACAAAAGATTGTTTTAATCTCCTGTGTTCAAATTCCCTGCCAAGAAAATCTTGCCAAACAGTGCCTTTTAAATCCTATTGATTTTCAGTTTAAATCTTAGATAGCGATACAGAATAAAATACTACAGACTAAAATAAATGATCATTTTGTCTTCTATTCCATTTAGTTAAAAGCATTTTGAAAAATTGCATAAAATATTAATTTATGCATATATTAAGTATGTATTACAATATGGAATTAAACAAGAATGGAAAACAACTTAATTATCTTATCCTGGAAAAAGTCTTAGATTTGAATGTACAAGAAAGAGTTATGAGTCCTAGCTGTATCACTAACCAACTCTGTATTAGTTTCCTCATCTGTTAATGGATGAGAATTGTCATTATCATCAATATTCTCCTCATCAACTCTATACTGAAGAGTTGATAAAACAATCTTAATGTTTACTAAATAGTAAAACTACTAGCTAATAAAAAGAATTTTATAAATAAACATATCACAATCTTTATGCATCCCATGTTCTCCATTTTTCTATGTAAAATAAAATTGTCAATGTAATTAAAATACCCATTGTAAACTGTGGCACAGGCTTGTGAATTAATTTGAACATCTGGTATCAACAGACCACAGAGGTCATATAATTTCATGTGTTATGTTAATAAATTATTCATGTTAAGAAGGTTATCAGTTTGAGTTCATTGATGTTGACATTGACTAATCATTCCTATTAAGTGCAAACTACTAATAAGTTATTATCAATGAAATATTTATGTATTTTTAATATTTTATGACTAGGAGAGTTCGGAAAGTGAAAATGTTAGCAAGACTTGTTCTGGGACTTGTCATCTTTGATGCTGCTGTGACTGCCCCAACTCTAGAGCTCATCAACTATGACTCAGAAACCTACGATGCTACCTTGGAAGAACTGGATAATTTGTACAGCTATGAAAACGTTCCTATTGACCAAGCTGAGGTAATTTATTTCTCCCACTATTGACACTTTTAAAAACACTGAAGGAGGAATGATTGGTGCTTGCATTCTTCATGTAGAGTTTTATTCATTTATAAGTAGAAAAGTTTTAGGATAATAATTTTTTAGAAGAATTATTTTATCTAACTTTCTTTATTTATTTTAATTTGATCAGAGAGGACAGAGTGAGAGAGAGAGAGGGAAAGTGAGAAAGCAAGCTGCCAGGTCCAGAACTTGAAGCATGGTCAGCCCTGTGGGAGTCCAGCACCTTACCTACTGCACCACCTGCCAGTCTCTAGGTTAATAATTTTTATATTAACCTTTTCTCCAGAACATGTTCAATCTTTTGAAGATTAACAGTGGGACAGCTTCTTGCTTTCTTTAAGTTTACTGCATTTCCTTTACATTCCCTCACTAAATAAATAAAAAAAGAAATTTCTCATAAGTTAAAACAGAAAATTACTACACACTGTAAAGATGATCAGTGATTAAATGTAAATTTAAAAATAACAGAGAAAAGGGACCAGAAGTTAGCATAATGGCTATGTTGCTGGACTCCCATGTAGTCGACCATGGTTTGCATCCCGGACCCGGTGGCTTGAAACTCACACTGGGCACGTGTGCATGTGTGCCCAAGATCCCAAGAGGAGAATGGAGGAGAAGGGATTGTGGCGTGGCTATCCCCCCTGGGGGGTGATTTCTTGTTTTCTGTCTCTCCGTCTCTCTCTGTTTGTCTGGTGAGCACATGCGCCCTATAGCAAAAACCTCTTCAAAAAAAAAAAAAAAAAAAAAAGAAAAGAAAAAACAAAAAGAACAGAGAAAATTATAGAAAAAGACAATCATCAAAGAAAGTAGTTAAAATTATATATGATGAGGAGGAGAGTTGAGAAATTTGCGGTAAAGGAGAAAAATATGACATAGAGATAAACTAGAAGAAAACAAAAAGGATGCATTAAAAAGATAATGGTTCGGAACTTCATGTTATCCTGTTAGTGAATGTGTTTCCCTCAATGACAGACTGTCTCTCCAACAGTAATGTAGACATTGGCCAGGTTACAGTCCATTAGATAAATCTGATATGACATGTTCCTAATTAAATTCTAGGATTTTTGCAAAACTAAAGGATACAGGGTAATTTTTATAAGTCAGAAAACAAATAGACCTTCAAATATTGGAGTGTAATTAATGTACAATATTGACAGAAAGTAGTCAACTCTGCATAAACAAAAAGGCAAATTACATCACCTTTAAAGGGTTATAACATATTTTGGATAATAATTTATTATTATTACTACAATTTAAACTATTTCCATAATTTTCCCCTCTCCCCTTTTTTCCTCTCTCCCTTATGTGTCTCTCTCTCTCTCATGTGTCTCTCTCTCTCTCTCACCCTTACCCTTACTTCTTTCCCCCTCTTTCATTCTAGTCCTCTTCTTCCTTTCACTCTTTTTAGTAAACTATCAGGCTCCATAGCACATCACTTTTCTTCTGTATAATTGATTGTGACTCTAAGTCTTGATTAAGATTCCCTATTCTATCTATTTCATTGTATGGCTTTTGTTATGTTGAAGGGATTTTTGTTTAAGAATTTATGGTCACTAAACACTGATATTGCTGTTATGTCTATACCTCCAACCTAATGCATCAAGATAAAGTATAAGGGACCAGCAGTTAGCGTAATGGCTATGTCGCTGGACTCCCACGTAGTCGACCACGGTTTGCATCCCGGACCCGGTGGCTTAGAACTCACGCTGGGCGTGTGTGTGTGCGTGCCCAAGATCCCGAGAGGAGAACGGAGGAGAAGGGATTGCAGTGTGGCCATCCCCCCCCGGGGGGTGATTTCTTGCTTTCTATCTCTCTGTCTCTCTCTGTCTGTCTGGTGTGCCCACGTGCCCTATAGCGAAAACCTCTCAAAAAGAAAGATAAAGTATAAGAAGGAAGTTTTCCAAGGGCTAGCAGGTGATATAGTGGTTAAGGCATTGGATTCCCACATGCCCATCCATGGTTTGAGTCCTGGACCCAGAGGTGTACCTGCACCAAATTCCAAGAGGAGAAAGGAAGAAAAGCAGGAGAAGGGATTGCAGTGTGAACATCTCTTCTGGGGGTGGGGGTGATTTCTCACTTTCTCTGTCTCTCTGAGTCGTTGGCAAGCACATGCACTCTATAGCAAAAATCTCTCAATAAAAAAAAAGAAGAATGTTTTCTGATAGTTAACTCATCTGTCTAGATTTCTTTCCCATTTGCATAAATATTTTTAAAAACTCAGTACATATATGTATTTTATACTAAATTTAATATTTTAGCTCAAACTTATTTATCATCTTTACTTTTTTTAAATTATGATTTCTGGTTTACCTATAATCAATGTATACCTTTGTGGCTATAGTATGTTCTTTTTAGATAAGCTTATAGTGTCTAATAATGAAATCAAGGATATACATATTCATCTTTTTTATGTTAACTATTTCATTATATTGTTAATATTTAATAGTCCTACTAGTTTTTTTTTAGTATATATTAAATTGTTCAGAGAGTTTACTCTGCTGTGATATACCATCCTATAGTCTCTTTTCATTATTCGTATGCACTCTTGTGCCATGAAAATTTTTCACATGAAATTAAGTATTTTATTTAAACCTTTTTGTCATTTTTCTAACAAAAATATTCCATAGGTTCAAAGAAGTTTGATGATTACCATAAGTGAATCCTCTGTTTTGAGTAGGGTTGAGGAATGGACTCAAGGATTCTGTTCATTCCTCTCAGAAGACCAAGTTTACAATAGGAGGACTACTGTTTGGGATCAAGCCTTCCCAAGGCAAAATTGTGAAGAAGAGCTATATCTACCCAACTATTTAAACTCATTTCTCATTGTCAAAATCATTTTTACTGACTATGAAGCCCTATTCATTCTCATGAGGTTCTGGAGTTTTAGCTGCAATCAAGAAATTTAAGCTTATGAAAAAAAATATACGTGAAGACAATTTAAAAAACAACCTTTTCTCAGAATTTGCATATTTCAAATAACAACCTTCCTGCAATATACTAAATATGTGCATTATATTCTTACTGTCCCAACCTGTACTTCATGTAGACATCTCTAATTTTCTGCAGAATCCTCTCTAGATAATTACAGTTTTAGGCAAACTCAGAATTCTTAACACCTGAGGGCTCCAGAAACTATTAGCAATATCCTGTGGTTGACTAAAATATACAAGGGAGACAAAAGTTCATGGAAACATGGAATTAATGGAAAAGTTTACTTTAGTGCAAAATTCTTTTTAAATCCATGCATTTTTAATAATACACATTTCATATTAGTTATACTTGATTCAGTAATATTTTGTGATGAATCCATCATCAGATAACCAGTTTCTAGATAGATGATATTGCAATAGGTGTATATATGCTATAATGAAAATAGTGCATTTTCAAACATAAACTATATATAATTTAAAAATCTTGTCCAATACCAAAAAACAAATAACCAACCAACTTGTCTACTACCTATGAGGAAAGAGATCCAAAAACAATATGAGGGAGTAAGTAGGATGACATATGAAACAAAATTCAGAACTTTAACTCAGGTATTAAAAGTTATTGACATAGGGACCAGCAGTTAGCGTAATGCTATGTCACTGGACTCCCATGTAGTCGACCGCGGTTCAAGTCATGGATCTGGCAGTTTAAACTCATGCCGGGCGCGTGTGCATGCGTGCCCAAGATCCCAAGAGGAGAATGGAGGAGAAGGGACTGCGGTGTGGCCATCTCCCCTGGGGGGTGATTTCTTGCTTCCTGTCTCTGTCTCTCTCTGTCTTTCTGGTGAGCGCACGTGCCCTGTAGCGAAAACCTCTCCAAAAAAGAAAAAAAAAAATTATTAACATAAATTGTTCTATAAACAAGCATGCAAAGAACTAGTATACACTTTGCTATGGCATTATGTAAAATAAAGCCAATAGATCTATTCACATGAACATAGCTACTTATGATGTGAATTTTTAAAATATGGCCTTGGGTGTCTAGATTTGAGTAAATGCTGGTAAGCTTGTTTATCTCAGTTTTATAAATTAAGTTCAGTTGTTCCACATGTTCTTGATTCTATATGAAATTTTCAAACTGAACACCCCCATAAAGCACACAGAGAATGGTTGGGTTAGATTCTGCACTTTTTAAATGCTCAATGTCAAGGATATGTTTCTTCCCATTTTAGCCTAGAAATTATTTCATTTGTAGAAAACTCAATCTAATATTCTAAAACAATACATTTATGGGATAACTGCACAATTCTCCTAAATTAGTTAGTTTTTCTTTTTTTTCTCTCTCTCTCTCTCTCTTATAAGACTTAATGTCTTGAACCTTTGGTCTAGCCTTTGGCTGATTATTCCTTAAGGTCTTTGATATATGTTCTATACAGAATTCTAAAATGTCCTCCAAGAGGCTCATTTACTGGTGTGTCCATAATCTCGATAATCTTTAACATCATGGATATATTGAGCTGTCACTTCTGTAATTAGGTTTTGTTATATTGTACACTTGAATGTAAGAAAGGGAGATTACCTAAGTGGACCTGACTTAAATTTATGAGTCCTTTAGGTCAGCATCTTGATGTCAGGGACAAAATTTGAAGTGTCAGGGGAACTCAATGTAAGGGAAACTGTCTATTATTGGCTTAAAAAATAGATGGGACCATGAGGCAAGGAATGCAGAAGACCTAGAGATGTTGGGAGAAACTGACATCCAATGAGTATATGGGGTTCTCAGTCCTATGATACAAGGAATATGTGTTCGAAAAGAGATAATAGCTTTGGCCATCACCTTCATTTTCACTTGGGAGACCCAGCTCATGCTGGAACTTTGACCCACAGTAACTAAGCTAAAACTTAAGCTATTAAGTTTATGAAAGTTTGTTAAGTAACAGAAAAATAATATGACATTAATGACATTTTTTCTGAAAAGAAAATTTGAATAATGCTGTTATAAGTTTTACATGTATGAGTCCAGTCATTTAGCTAGTCAATAAGACAAGCCACCTCCAAAACCCAGAATTAAAATCTGATAGTGGTCAAAGATGGTCTAGCTGAAAAAGGGTCATTAAATATTTTCTATTATTTAAAATTCTATACAGTAACAGTATTTCAGACTGATGAGTTATGTGATTTCTGATGAATTAGAATATCCAGGATCCACTAGATTCTATGTCAGGAGCAGGTTATAGATCCAACAATTCTATATACCCTGAGTGAACACTTAGTATATGTGTATATGTTAGGTACTGTTCTATGCATATTACATGTGTTTCCTCATTTGTTTCTCACAACAGAACTATCAAATGCTATTGTTTTTCCCATTGAATAGATTGTATAAATATTGATACAAAGAGCAATTAAGTAACTTGACTAAGATTAAACAACGAGTGATATGTGTAATTACAGCAATGCTGTCTTCTCACATCAGAAAATAATTTCATGCAGGGTAACCAAATATTTCATTATCTTCACTTCATTTTCTATACTATTCCAAGTTGTGCTTTTAACTCTACATTGGTTTTAGTTGAGTTGAATACTAGGTGCTCTCATCCTAAAAGAGGAAGAAAAATATTCTTCTATGATTGGATAATGTGAATTAGAAGCAAGTTTTATTAATAACTGAGTGCTGGGGCCAGCAGTTGGTGTGGTGGCTAAGGCATGAAGACTCCCACATGACCGGCTGCAGTTTGAATCCCAAACTTGGTGGCTTGAAAATATGCCAGGCAGAGCACAATCTCCCTATAGCAAAAAAAAAAAAAAAAAAAAAATATATATATATATATATATATATATATATATATATATGCCAGGCACATGTGTGTACATGCTCAAAAAATTCCAGGTGGGGAATGGAGGAGAAGACACTGTGGTGTAGTCGTCTCCCCGGGGGGTGATTTCTCACCTTTTCCTCTCACTATCTCTCTCCAGGGAGTACACATGCCCTATGGCAAAAACAAAACAAACAACAAAATAACCCAATTGACTGCTAACTAATCATTCTAAAAAAGAGCAATGGCTTAAGATTTCTTCAAAGAATAATTGTGGAGAGGCATGTTTCAACACTTGGATATTTGAGTTCTGGACAATAAAATATTTACTGGTCTAGGGAAACATTTTTCTATTCATCTAAAAGGCTTCATCAGAAAACTACATCAGTCAACAGTTGGTATTTTTTGAGTGGTTTAAACAAAGGTTGTGTTTTTTGATGAAGGTGATTATATGGTGTTTCCATTTTCATGGTATAGTTTTTGGGTTATTAATGGTCTATTTCTCTTAGATTGGAGAATGTTTCTGACTGTTTTCTAAGAAAAATATTGGCCCTGTCCTTGAGTAATGTCTTTCCCAGCAAAGTGCTCAGTAGCAATGTTGGTATTTGTGGAGTCTCTACTAAAGAATGGAAACTTTCATCCCTCCAGTAAGATTTCCTTGGCTCCATCCAGACCATTTTACTTCTCCTCACCTAGGCTACATTAACTTAGCCTTACATAATTACTTTTATTTAATTTCACCTCTGTGTCTTTGTGTCTTCAATAAACACTAAGAAACATCACACCTCAGAGACCTATGAAGTCCTTGACTGTATTTACAGTAGAATGATTGGGACCAGCAGTTGTTTGTAATGGCTATATTGCTAGACTCCCATGTAGTTGACCCGGTTTGAGTCTTGGACCCAGCAGCTTAAACTAACGCTGGGCACGTGTGCGTGTGTGCCGAAGATCCCAAGAGAAGAATGGAGGAGAAGGGATTATGGCATGTCCATCCTCCTGGGGGGGAGGGGTGATTTCTCACTTTCTGTCTCACTGTCTCTCTCTGTTTTTCTGGCAAGTGCATATGCCATATAGCAAAAATCTCTCTCTCTCAAAAAAAAGAATGACGTGTGGCTTTGTGGAGGGCATTTACAATGACACCACACAAAGTTCTTCATGAAGATGTGTAGTAGAAACTTCTCTCAGGCTTCAGTGTTAAAATTTTCTTTAAACTTTAAAGATTTTGCTAATTTTCTGGGCTTTATATTGTGTAAGTGACTATGCTTGTCATTTTGCTCCTGCTCAGGAAGCTGGAGCCCAATTTTTGCCACATTCTTTCCTGGTGTCATATAACTTTCCCCACCTTATTTTCTTGTTACTTTAAATCCTCATGAGAATTTTTCAAAATGTTCCCATATATTATTTTAAAACTGCCTCATAATCTTTCTGGAAAGAGATGGGGTATGAATTCATTAAATAAATATCAGTAGCAATGAATTAATGAGAATCAGAAAAACTTTGCCACAGAAAACATCTTGCAAGAGGGATGATTTTCTTGCTATTACCACTTCATTGCTCTAAAAACTGAAGTCAATTCTTTCTCTTATAAAGAGAATAAATGGCTACATTATTTTAAGTCATCTTTATAAAGGAAAGTCCCACTGGTGCAAATTAATCAAGTTTCATTAAAATAGCATTTAGAGGGACCAGCAGTTGGCGTAATGGCTATGTTGCTGGACTCCCATGTAGTCGACCGTGGTTCGAATCCCAGACCCAGTGGCTTAAACTTACACCAGGCATGTGTGCATGCATGTCCAAAATCTCAAGAGGAGAAGGGATTGCAGCATGGCCATCCCCCCTGAGGCGGTGATTTCTCACTTTGTATTTCTCAGTCTCTGTCTTTCTGGTGAGCCAACGTGCCCTATAGCAAAAACCTCTCCAAAAAAAAAAAAAAAAAAAAGCATTTAGAGTAGAAGCTATGCAGTTTGTCAAAGGTATAAAAATTAAATTTAGTGAAGTTGTAGGAATGAGGAAGAACTCAAGAAGGCAGTTGTACCAATAAACAATTAAGGCATAGTTTCACTTGTCATCAATATAATATGGTGCTCTGCCATATAATTTTAGAATACATTTGTTACGCTGAAACATCAGAAATTGCTGAAAGAGAATCAGTCTATTCTTAGACTACTAATAGAAATCAAAGTCCAATTTAGATAATGATATATAAAACATATCTTAACTTAGACTTTTTAAATGTAATGATTCTTACAGATCATTGTTAATGATTTTTTTGTTTATTTATTTTTTTAAGTTTATATACTCATTCTTCCACAAAGGAAAAAAAGAGAGAGAGAGAAAGATAGGAGCCCCCAGTGAGGTCTTCGCACTGTGACCCACTGCCAGCCTCAATCATCTCAGATCACCGGCAGGTGTGGGAAAAGCCAATGTGTACAGGAAGATCCCAGGATGCGAACCTAAAACCTTCCCACCTGGGTCCAGCATTGCAGGACATTGTTACTGTTGCACCACTGCGGATGGTCCAGAACTTTGTTAATGCTAAAGGGTAATTGTCTCAAAAGTTATCTCTACCTTTTCTGAATAAAAAGTACTTAAATTAGTAATACTTCTACTGTCTTTTTCCCTCTAGTGTCAAAAGATACATAATATTTCAATCTTTAAGTTTGGGATTGTGTTTCAGTTTAGCCAATGAATACAATTTATTTTAAAGTTTCAAACATGTGGTTTGTAAATCAAACACCTCGTATCGGAAGAAGAGACTTTATAGGCCAGAATTAAATTTCTTTCCAGGATATGGTGAAAATAAATGTTAATTCCTTCATTGAAGACTTCTGAAGGAAGGAAGGAAAGAATTTTGCTGATGAACTTCTGTTATGGTTGTCTGATCAATTATTCATATGATTCTTTAATAACAAAAAAATGAGTTAGATCATCTGACTCTTATGTTAAACTATTTAAAAATCTTAAAAAAAATCATGGAGTCTCATTTAGAAAATATACTGGTAGTCTTTGCTAGTGACAACTTTGTATTTATATTTGTGCTATTTATTACATATGAGACCACAAACACAGTTAATTCAAATAGCTATCCATATGAGACCACAAACACAGTTAATTCAAATAGCTATCCTTTGAAAAAAAGATACTACTATACCCATATTATAAGAATAACTAAGGATTAGTCTTTTGCCTCAAGATATTCAGCTAGTAAGTTTCAAGGGGGAAATTAATCCAGATTCTTTTCATGTCAAAGCAGAGAGAATTTGGCACTAAAATCCTTCATTATTTTCCTGTGTCTGCTCTTTAATCTTTACTTCTTTCATCTGTGTCCAATAATGTGGTTTCCTTTTCTCAGAAATTAAGTAATTTGATGATTAGGGATAAAAAATAATAATTTCTAAGTGATTACAATGAACACAATATCCAAATATCTCCCTTGGCTGTCAAAGTATTTAAGGGAGAGAGAGGTAAACAATCCTTCTAAACTGAAAGCTGATTTGTCAGAAATATTGGGATTGTACATCTGCCAAATATATTTCTTCCTCATTCATTTTCAAGATGAAATAGAAAACAAGACACAGTTTTCATTGTCAGATGTTCATAGTCACATTCTATTAAATAATTAAAATGGATCAGTTGGGGCTGGCAGGTGGCATGCGGTTAAGGTACTGGCCTCCCACATGGCTGACCGCAGTTCAAGTTCCAATCCTGGTGGCTTCAAACTCACACTGGGCATGTGTTCATGCATGCCCAAGATCCCTGGAGGAGAATGAAGGAGAAGGGATTGTAGCATGGCCATTCCCCATGGGGAGTGACTTCTCACTTTCCCTCTCACTATGTTTGTCTGTCTGTCTCTCATTGGCAAGTGCACACACCCAAAGGCAAAGACTTCTCAAAATAATAATAATAATAAATAATAATAGTAATAATAAAATTAAATATTTTTAAAAAGCAAAATAAAATGAATCACTTAAATACAGTATCAGGTTCATGTTTAACATCAGAATTCCACTATGCTTAACATTTGTACATGCTAGTATGCTTAAACCCATAAGAATACATCTTTAGTAACCAAGTTGTTAACATGATAGTGACAATGAGAAATGGCTTCAAAGTTTATTTAGTCTACGTATGTCTTTATCCATGAGATGCATTTCTTGTAGGCAACAGATAGAGGGTTTCTGTTTCTTTATTCATTCAGTTATTCTGTGTCTCTTGATTGGAGAATTTAATCCATTAACATTCAATGTCATCACTGATATTTCTGGACTTGCTCCTACCTTTAAGTTGGGCAATGTCATGGTTGTTTTTTATTGCCTTATTTCTGTCTGCATTCTTTAGTTTTCCTGGAATGGGACTCTCTTCAGAGTTTCTTAAAGAGCTGGTTTAGTGTTGGCAAACTCTTTCAGGTTTTGTCTGAGAAGATTTTAATATATTTTTTCCCATTTGAAGGATAATCTCACTGGATATAATAGTCTTGGTTGAAATTGTTTCTCTTAACACTTTCAATATGTATTCCCATTCTTTCCTTGCTTGCATTGTTTCCCTTGAAAGGTCTGGTGTTAACCTGATGGGATGACCTTTGTAAGTCAGTTGACATTTCTCTCTTGCCAGTTTTACTATCTTGTCTTTATCTGTGGTTTTGGCCAGTCTGGCTAAGATGTGCCTTGGAGAGAATCTTCTTGGGTCGATTCTATTCAGCGTCCTTTGTATCTCTTGGGTCTGGATGTTTGAGTGCTTCTCTAGACTTAGAAAGTTTTTTTCCAGGATTTCATAGAATAGATTTTCCATGCCCTTATTAGTTTCTTCACCTTCTGGGATACCAATTATTTGAATGTTTGGATGTTTAATGGAATCTAGTATTTCTTGTATATTATCCACATATTTTTGGGTTATTTTCTCTTTTTTTTTCTAGGTCAGAAGTTCGATCTTCTATGTCTGAGATTCAATCTTCAGCATTGTCTAATCAGCTTTTAATACTTTGGGGAGAGTTTTTGATTTCCTGTATAACAGACTTCATCTCTAATAGTTCCATCTCATTCTTTCTTATAGTGTCCATTTTGTCTTTCAAATCGTGGAAAGACTCCTTCATCTCCTGGAGTTTGTTGTCTATTTTCTGTTCCAACTCATAGAGTTTTGTCACTATGAATGTTCTGAATTCTTTCTCTGACATTTTTATAACTTCTGTTTTTCAAGAGATGGAGAGGAATTATTGTGTTCTTTTGATGGAGACATATTTCCTGGGTTGTTCAAACTTGAGGCTCTTCTACGACTTCTAGGGTGATGTATTCACTTTTGGATATCTTTTTGGAGAATGTTTCTGCCACCAGGAATGAGTTTGCTTCCCCTTTGTTGTGTAATGATGTGTACTAAAGTCTCTTTGCTACTGTGTTTAGCAATGTGGTCCCTACAGGAGAAGTCTTCTATCCAGGTATCTGAAGAGTTGTTTCTCCTTTTTCATAAGTGGTTCAGTAAGAGCAAGGATCGCAGGGAGCCTCACAATACTAGGGTACTAGGATATTTGAAAACTATGATTCCAGACCTCTCTAGTCTCTCTAGGTAGGTGTAGGATGAGGAGAAGATGGCAATATAAAAGGGAAGAAAAAAGGAGTATGAAGGATAAAAAAGATGCTGGGGTTTGCAGATGGAACTGAGCTCTGCTGGAGAGCTGGGGGCTGTCCTATGGGCTAAGGAGAAGTAAAGAGTTAGCAAAAGAAAGGAGGAGAAAAAAAAATAGCCTGCCTTCCTTTCTGGCATGGAGGAGCTCTGAAGTTGGGAGAGCTGGGCTGGGGCTGAAGCTGGAGCTGGAGCTGGGGCCGGGACCAGTGAAAGGCTGTGCCTCAGTTTCCTTGACTGGACAGGGGGCTGCAGATGTAACTGGACTCTGTTGGAGAGCTGGGATCTGCCCTTTCTGGTGGGGGCTGGGGGTTGGTGAGGTTGGAAGAACTGGGCTGGGGCTGGGGCTGGAGCTGGAGCTAGGGCTGGGGCCAGTGAAAGACCCTGTTTCTCTGACTGGGCAGGAGGCTGCAGATGGAACTGCTAATTTAAATATTATCTTGGCTTACTGGTTAGGAATTTACTAGCACAGTAGGTATCTTAAATTAAGAGATAAATAAGAGAGAATGTTTCCAAGTATGGCTTTGCATGGGCATGCAGACCATTAGCATGTACACAACCAAGAATCATAGGAGACATCATTGGCTTTGGTGTTACACATTGTTTGGAAGAAGTTTGTCACATGTTGAGACTCTGGAGTCAGCTATTAGTCCCAGGTGTGTTGCACCAACTGTGTGACTTTGGACAAGTCATACAGCTACTCTGAGCCTCAGCTTTCTATGTGCAGGATATCTTTTGAGAATTAAATCATTTAGACATTAACTAATTAATATAGAGCCTGTATATAGAAAATGTTCAATAATAGTGAGTAGCTTTATCATTGAATTACTCATTCAGTTAATAACCACTGAAGCTTATGTGCTGAGGATGATAGATCTGTTAACGGAAGGAATAAGATTTGAGCAATAATGAAAATTAGTCTCCATTGTATTTGGGTTCATATTAGACCCATTTAACAATCTTTTGCTGAGAAGCAGGAATTGAAATAGATATATCAGACCACGTCCCTGTCACTCAGCACACTTAGTCTAGCAGTCATATAAACAGACAATTCCAACCTAATAGAGGAAATGAAGAATAATGCATATAAAATATGCATATACAAGATATATGGGGATGTAGGTTTACTGTGAGTTCAGTTACAAAATACATACACTGAGAAGTTATGTCTTTGAATCTTTTATTAGTTCTAGACCTGATAGCCATTCTGATATTTAAATCATTTCACTTGTGCGTTTATTCATCACCTTTTCTGAACAGTATTTAAGGACACTTACATGAAGAAATACTATAATTTGCACACAAATATATAAATAAAAATATAAATCTACATGAAATAGCTTCATCTCATAATCAAATATATATAATATAGACTATATTATATTATAGTCTCCATATCATATTTTATAGTGTATATTATCAATGTGTCACCTTACATTATAAGATGACAATATAAGTTAATTAAGAATGTGAGGGGGGGAACCAGCAGTTAACATGTTAACATAATGGCTATGTTGCTGGACTCCCACGTAGTCGACCGCGATTCGCGTCCTGGACCCGGTGGCTTAAAACTCACACCAGGCACGTGTGCGTGCGTGCCCAAGATCCTGAGAGGAGAATGGAGGAGAAGGGATTGCAGAGTGACCATCCGCCTTAGGGGTGATGGGGTGATTTCTCGCTTCCTATCTCTATATCTCTGTCTGTCTGTCTGGCGAGCGCACGCGCCCTATAGCGAAAACCTCTCCAAAAAAAAAAAAAAAAAGAATGTGAGGGGGAACCAGCAGTTAGTATAGTGGCTATGTCGCTGGACTCCCACATAGTCGACTGCGGTTCGTGTCCCGGACCCGGTGGCTTAAAACTCAAGCCGGGCATGTGTGCGTGCATGCCCAAGATCCCGAGAGGAGAATGGAGGAGAAGGGATTGTGGCATGGCCACCCCCCCCTGGGGGGTGATTTCTCGCTTTCTGTCTCTATGTCTTTCTCTGTCTGTCTGGCGAGCGCATGTGCCCTATAGTGAAAAAAACCTCTCCAAAAAAAAAAAAAAAAGAATGTGAGGCAAAGGAAAAATAAAATTTGGGAACAAAATATAAAGCCATGAATCAGGATATATTTCAAAATAACATTCTGAATTATAACTCTTATAGATATATATAACATTGAAGTTTTCCTGACCAACAGGGCAGGTTTTAGAGGACCTCTGTGGGTTCTTCTTGTGTCCTATCTAATTTCCGGATCAGTTGAGAGATAGAAATGGGACTCAGAAAAATGGAACTCAAAATAGCCCCCCTTTAAAACCGACAAAGACTAGGTTGAAAAAGATAACTTAGGTGTGAAATCACATTAGACTTCCTAATCCAAGACCATAGAAACAAATTATGCCATGACTTAGAGGCAACGCTGATCAACTGCAGGCCTCAGTTTAGAGCCTACCCTGTTAAATCTCAGTGCATGGAAGGGCAAAACACAATATACGCTCTCATAGTCAAATGAACCACCTAGAGCCAGTTCCTTCTCACACTTATCAATTAGCCTAGTCACTCTTCTTCCCTCGGAGGGGTGAGTAACAGGACCAAGAGAGTATGTACTTTCTCCCCAGGAGGGAAGCTGACTTCTCAAACTATTAGGCACAAACACGTCCAATGTGGCTCTCCATTTGAAGGGAGGAAATAAGCCCATCTTTAGGAGAGACATATTCTCACCTTCATGAGATGTAACCCCATGAAGATCATTAGTTATGTCATTTTTCCCTTAAGACATACTGGATCAAATAAGTTAACTCAAAGGCCTCTCTATACCCAAGATATAAAACCCCTCGTTTTATGTTTTACCTCAAATTATATCAAGCCACATTTTCTATTAGAACTTATAAGAAGCTCTGCACTGAAGTCAAATGTAAGAAAATATACTCAGATAACATAATTCCATAAACATAAAGATGCCACATATGTGTATATAACTCCTCTACCTTTATGAGGATTTGGAATACAACTTATAGACTAGAGATTAATGCCTTTTGCAAATTAAAGTCTAAATTTGTTTAAATCCAAAGGCTGATTAGAATAAAATCAGAATTCCTTGCCTTGCAATTTAAGTCTGGTAAGTATACATACATAATCCCCCTCTATAATTCTTTCTGTTTCATTTCAGTTAGCTGAATTCTTAGTGTCAGTTCTTTCAATTATTACAAAATGAGTTTACTCCTAAAGATGGTCATAGTTCCTTAAGGCACATAAATTTGATTAGTTCATTGCCATGTCTCCCGTGTCCTTCATATTTAAAGACAATGAAGCATTAATTACATACACAATATTATCACGACACTGACCCTACTCATGTCTCATTTAAAAAACAAGTTAATCCCAACTCCTTCAAATAGTTACACTACGTGTAAGTATATTCTCAGAAACAGACACTTGATGGTATGATGAAATCAGAATGGAAAACATCTTGGTTTGGTCTCTTCGATGGTCAATTTACATCTATTGTCTCTAGTCTGCTATCTACATACTCAAATACAATTTGGAGAAATCTCCCAGCAGGAGTTAGATTATGACATCATGTTTTACTAATATTAGAGAAACTCTTCTCAAAGTGTGGTCCCTGAACTGCTAGCATCGGCATCACCTGGGAACTAACAGGAGTTCAAATACTCAGGTCCGACTTACAGACCTACCAAATAAGAAACTGTAGAAGGGGGGCCAGTGATCAGCATTTTAACAAGCTGTCCAGGTCATTCTGACAAACCAATGTTTTGAAGAGCATCGAACTATGAGAAAAATCCCCCTAATATAACACTCTTTCTCTTCGAGTAGCTTTTCCGATCTTCCTGTTTTCTCTTTTGTTTAATTGCCAAATGGCAGGTGTGCTCACCAGAGAGGAAAAAAGCATCCTCCCAATGAGGTGTGATCATGCTACAATCCTTTTTCCATTTCTCCATCCTGCTGGGATGTGGGGCACACACACATGCATGCATGTTTTTCAAACTACCAGAGCTGAAATGTGAACCACAGTTGACCGTGTGGAATCCAGGTCTTTAAATCACTAGGTAAGCCACAGGCCCAGACCTGGTGATCTTGTTTTCCAGCACAGTTTCTAAATGTACCTGGTAGCAGTCACAGTCACTCGGTCTTACCTGAAGTTTCTTCCTATTTTTACTCATACTCAAATCCCATTTTCCTGCTAAACTCTGTGTTTCTGACTTCTGATAGTGCATTGAGTGTTTGATCTTTTAGGTGACAGACTCCTGTGAGCAAGAATTTTCAGTCTACCTCCCAGGGAGTTTTCCTATTCCTCATGTGTTTTTGTTTGTTTGTTTTCAGCTAGAGAATCAATCTCTACAGATTCCTGAACTGAATCTGTTGTAGATGTTTCCGAAGCCTGTGCTCCCAGAGGCCTAGTGAAAAAGCAATCCTTCTACTATACCATCATTAAGACTTTACTTAACATGTCAATATTCTAGGACTTAATTAGTGTTTCTGACTCCTACTTCCTACTCTGCAAAATAGGTCACTTCTCTATGTAGATTCTCAACTTTGGCCACATTCTTGAATCACTTCTAGAACTTAAAGAAATCCAAATGGTTAAGCCACACCCAGACCACTGAAATCAGCATTTTTGTTGATGAGACCTGGTTTCTGTGTTCGACTTACCTTGGCTACTCTTTAGTGCTGTTCAGTTGTTTTTCCTTTTTAAAATCATTTTAATATTCTTCATTCAGTCCCCCTTACTTCTCTAGTATTTTGTGCTAGATAAAAGACTTCTTTTCTTTGAGTATTTCCTCTTTTTTATGGTTTATATCTTTGTTTTTCTAACACAGTCCTCTAGATTTTTGTCTTGTGGCATCTTCCATAGTGACAGTTATAAAATTAGTAAGTCATGAGTCTGCCCAAAATAATTCTATTCAAATAATTGGAGGGAGAGGGGGAGGGAGAAGACTGGCCCTGCATTACAAAGGTTAGGTATTATGTATTAGGAGTTGGATCCTACATGATTCACTGTAGTTTGAATCCCAGCCCCAGAGTCCTGAAAAACTCCAGGCATGTATGTCTGTGTGCCCAAATTCCTGAATGGGGAAGAAAAAGGATTTCAGTGTTACCATGCTCCATTGGGGGTGCTTTTCCTTTCTCTCTTGTCCCCTCCCACACCCTATGGCCATAAAAGAAAATACAGAAATCTTCAAAATTCCATGTTGGATAATCCTGCCTGGATATGCTTTCCCATCAGAACATCAGTATTATTTCTTTTCTTTTCTTTTTTTTTTTTTCTTTTTTTTTTTGGTTGAGTTTTTTGCCATGGAGCATGTGTGCTCACAGAAGAGATAGAGATAAACATTGGGAGGGAAAGTGAGAAATCACTTCCCGAAAAAGGATGGCCATAGCACAATCCTTTTTCTCCATTCTTTTCCCGGGACTTTGGCACACACACAAGCAACACCTGATGTGATTTTTTAAAGCCACCAGGTCTGGGACTTGAACGGTTTATCAGTCATGTGACAGTCCTGCACTCTAATCACCACATCATCTGCTGGCCTCCAAATCCAGTATATTTAAAATAAAAAATTGTCCTACTATAATGTTGATTCTGTAACATATATAAAGAGAGAATAAATAAGCAAATCAGTAAATTTTGGTACCAATGAGAAAAAAAGGAGGTTCCCAGAGTGTAATGTAAAGGTCAATGAACAGTTGACAGGCTTCTATTGGCAGGGTGACTTCTACCATGGTGGTGACTGCAAAGGCTTAGATAGTTGGTCCAGCCACAGTGGCACAGGTGCTGGAGTTATACGGAGGTGATGGGTTTGGTTCCTGGATCCATGCACACTGAGTGCATTCGTGTGTGTGTGCGTGTGTGTGTGAGTGTAAGAGATCTTACTGGATAAGATGGCAGGGGTGTGGGAAGGAGGACAGCCGTATGAGACTCTGTTGAGGGTGCCTGTCTTCTCTCAATAAAGGGATAAATAAACTTTAAAGAAAAGATTTACAATTATCAACACATTTAAAATTTTGTTCTCTTGGAAACAGTCCTTCTTTTGCCTTAGGCTTATATAAATCATTTACCTAGAATCTTCTTTTTCCCCTGGGTCCATGGTCATCAACAATCTTTTGATTATAATTACCTTTCCAAGTGTGATTACCTCCATAGAACGCATGGTGGTAAAAGAGGATAAAGGTTGGTATTCTGGTTTAATGTTGTCTTTTGAACTTGTTTAAGGTAATTTGTACCTGCCTTTTCACTGTAGTAGGCCACATGTCATTTTCATAGTAATTCTTCCCCTAAGAGATGAGGTTGGGTTTCCAAATTTGACAAAGTTTGTAAGTGCTATTGATACTGGACTATAGAAAGAGTTCAGATGGGGCCGGCAGGTGGTGTGGTGGTTGAGGGCACTGGACTCCCACATGGTTGACCATGGTTCGAGTCCTAAACCTGGCAGCTTGCTTTCTTACTTTCTCTCTCTCTCTCTCTCTGCCCCCCCTCCGGCCAAATTAAATAAATAAATTAAATTAAATTAAATTAAATAATTCTTAAAAAAAAAAGTTAAGTCAAAAAAGTTCAGATGCAATAATTATCTCCTTCAAAGAGCCAGCTGTGACATCCTCTTTAAATGTACATTTTTTCTATTTAAAATGTCTACAGTTTCCATAGCATAATATCTACTTCATTATCAATATCATCCTCATCATCATCACCAGCTTCGTCATCATTTTCAATGAAGAGCAGTCTTTGCACAAACAAGTCTTACAATTAAAAGGCACAGATTAAGATTCAGCCATGATGGCACAGGCAGGAGGGCTGCTGGCCAATGCTGAAGGCCATTTGAGAAGGCTTCAAGTTTGTGTCCTGGGCCCAGGGAGCATGCAGGGCACACCCATATCCCTGGCTGGCTACAGGCAGGGGTGAGGACCTCAGTATGCACACTCTGTTAAAGTGCCTGTCTCACTTTCTCTTTCACAAAGGAAATAAACTTTTTTGAAGGCGTAATTTATCGTACTTTATGCTTCAATAAAGTCTGTGTTGGAAGGAACAATTTGCTTTGTGTTAGGAAGAAAAAGATTGAAGCTTTAAAAAAAAATTACTCCATCAAAAATAAAGAGCTAGAGAGTTTGGAAAGTTCCAGATATCTTGGTTTTCAGTCCAACTCCTTTGTTTTCAATTACTGTGACTGACTCCAACCTCTACCCCCAACCTCATGAGATTACTGATTTCAGCTTGCACTAAATGGTCTAAATTGTCCTTCTGGCATCCCCACTTGGGGAACAAGGGCAGTAAGGGGAAAGGGAAAATGAACTGGCTTTGCTATTAGATAATGTGTCTAAAGTCTTTGCCAAAGTTTCCTACCAATATTATTTGGAGACATTTAATTAGAACTAGATGATACATGTTGGGAGAGCTAAGATATTAGAAGCCTATTAAGATTCTGGGCCCTAAGGAGAGGTTGGTGAATGGAGTTCTGAATAAACTGGGATAAAACTTAAGTAGAAAATATTTCTGACAACTAAAATGGGGGAAAATGCCATCTTATGACAATAAAAGGGAAATAAATACATAAACATGTGAGAAAGGAAAATAATGGTAAGGTTCCAAAAGAGACAAATGGTATGATTAAATGAAATCTTTAAATCAGTTGGTTTTTTTTTTTATTAAAATTTTAACTTAGATACCGTGTTAAATACAAAGAAATATTACCTTTTTAGAGTTACAAATTTATGAAGAATAACCATACATTGGGAGAAACTGAAGGAAAAAACCCTAAGAAAGCATGTACATGTCTTAGATACATGACATACCACAAGTCAACATCAAAAGCTGTGATGATTTTTATGCTATTTTTTTAGAGATTTTTTTTTTTCCAATAGAGTGCATGTGTTCGCCAGAGAGACAAAGAGAGACAGAAATCAACCCCCAGAAGGATTGGCCATACCACAATCCTTTCTCCTCCATTCTCCTTTCAAGAGTTTGGGCATGCACAAGTTTCAAACTTCTAGATGTGGGATTTGAACCACTGTCCACTACATGGAGTTCAACAACATAATCATTACACCATCTGCTGATACCAATTTTATGCTATTTTGATGTAAACAAAAAGATCGTTAATTTTTATATCTAACTTGCAGATATGTATTCATTACATAATTATTAATTGCAACTTAGTTGTAAAATATAGAGATTTAAAAATACACTAAAAGGGTCTAAAGGTGGGGTGTGGTGGTTAAAGGCAGAGGATTCTCACATGGCCAACTGCAGTTCAAGTTCCAAACCTGGTGGCTTGTTTTCTTTTCTTTTGGAGAGGATTTTGCTATAGGGCGCATGCACTTGCCAGACAAAGAGAGGCAGAGAGACAGAAAGGGAAAAATCACCACCACCACCCCCCCCCCCCACCCCGGGAATGGCCACGGCGCAATCCCTTCTCCTCCATTCTCCTCTCGGGATTTTGGGCACACCTGCACACATGCCCTGCATGAGTTTTAAGCCACCAGGTCTGGGATGTAAACCACGGTCGACTACATGGGAGTCCAGCAACATAGCCATTACGCTAACTGCTGGTCCAGTGGCTTGTTTTCTCACTTTCCCTTTCTTTCTCTCTCTGGTCAAATTTTAAAAAATAATAATAACAGGGACCAGCAGGTGACATGGTGGTTAAAGGCACTGAACTCCCACATGGCCAATCACTGTTTTAGTCCAGGACCTAGTGGCTTGCTTTCTCACTTTCCCTCTATCTCTCTCTTGCTCTGTCCCTCTCAGGTCAAATTAAAATAAATAAATAAATAAATAAATAAATAAATAGTTCAATAAAATAATTATTTAAAAATAATAACAAATGGAACCATTAAATAGATAAACCTTTAAAAATCAAATCAAATAAAAATGCACTAAAAATGGTGAATTCACTTAAATTTATAAAAGAGAAATCAGATGATAGGCAAAAATGTGCACTTATTTTTTCTAATGTCAATTATATGTGCTAGGCA
The DNA here is from genome assembly GCA_026018925.1 of Tupaia tana. NCBI lineage: Eukaryota > Metazoa > Chordata > Mammalia > Scandentia > Tupaiidae > Tupaia > Tupaia tana. Next base: position 195,514,539 of record JAKSZU010000006.1, on the reverse strand, counting down.
AATAAAGCTATAAAATATTAAAAATTATTTCCTCAGTATAATTGAGAAATGGGTAAGAAAACTAAAAAAGAAATTGTCTTTAGTAAGACAACCAAAATCCCACTAACTTAACCCAATAAACCTTTATATCTTCTTGACATGATTGTCCAGGACAGATCAAGAGGTTTATTTTCCTCTGTGTAGCTATTCCCCTATTTCAAACCCGATGATCTCAGAATGAAGGTGTCTAAGAAGCCAGATTATTTTCCTTGGCTGAATACAGATGCATTCCAGTTATTTTCATAACTGGAGAATATCTAATCTAGCCCATGATGAGGTCCTGTGAAAGTTTTCTTCTCCATGTTAGCGATGCTCTCTTAGGGACTGTATTGTTCATGTTCGACAAATTTAATGTGTCTCTCCTCCAGACAGCGCTGACCACAATAACATATTATTCTGCCCTGAACCCAGTATTTCCAGGCTTCCATCCTCTTCGGTTGACTTCATCTTTCTTTAGCTGCAACATCATCACTCATGAGCCAGAGTCGAAAGTCAAGCAGCTGCTCCCAAGGGCCTGGGAGGAATGGTTTTTTGTCATTGTGCATTTTAAAGATCATTCATGAGCACAACTTAAAGTCACCTCAATTTCTTTAGGTGAGGATCTCAATCTGACCCTATCTCTAACCCTAGATATATCTACATTAAAATATGCATTATTTTTCTATTTTTAAATAAATTTTATTATTTTTTTTTTTCTCTTGAGAAAGACAAAGACAAGCACCATGCTATGATTCCTTTGCTCAGCTTTTCCCTTCAGCTAAGATCATAGGTGCATGCCTGGTGGTATAGGTGGACCTGGGAACTGCAATCTTCCATATGGCGCTAGAATTGCTTGGACAGTATGTTATAGGTGCACTGCCTTGATGGCCCTATTTTTCTTATTCTAAGAGGAACAAGTATATCCTGGTTCTTCTATAAATATCAGTAAGTCGGGAACCAGCAGTTAGCGTAATGGCTATGTCGCTGGACTCCCACGTAGTCGACCGCGGTTCGCGTCTCGGACCCGGTTGCTTACAACTCACGCCGGGCGCGTGTGCGTGCGTGCCCAAGATCCCGAGAGGAGAATGGAGGAGAAGGGATTGCGGCGTGACCATCCCCCCTGGGGGGTGATTTCTCGCTTTCTGTCTCTATGTCTCTGTCTGGCGAGCGCACGCGCCCTATAGCGGAAAAAAAAAAAAAAAAAACCTCTCCCCCCCCCCAAAAAAAAAAAAAAAATCAGTAAGTCAACCAGGATCTCAGTATATGCAAGTTTTGATTTTCTCTTCGTTGGACTGTCTTTATTTCCCAATCACATATACAAGCAAAAGAATGATGAATAAAATTTTTAAATAATTCCATTTTTGCCTAAAATAGAGATTCAGGTGAAATAAGGTAAAGAGGATATGCAGAAAGAAAATGGGAAGCCTAGGTGTGAGGACCGGGTAACAGACCACTTAGGATTTTTGTATGCACTCAAGTAGTACCATTACATTGTACAAATCCAGGAAGTACCATCCACATAGTAAACCATGACAGGGGTAGTTATTGTGGGAGTTTTGCAATGGAGGGGCTCTAAATTTGGGTATATAGTTCTATCTTTGCCTCAAATATAGAACATACCTAACCAGCATTTTTGAATCAGCAATAGATTAAAAACTAGTTTCATCAATTATTTTCCTTTCAAAATGCATTTGCTTCTACAAAGAAGGTTCATTGGCCAACACAGAAATATCTGAGCCATAGCAAATTTCTTTTCATACCTGTTCTCTAATGCATCTTCTTGCCATGTTACAATATGTTTTTCCGCTGATATAAAATACGATCCTTTAGGACAGTCAGTGGCATAGTAGTTAAGGCAGCTGTATCCTACATGGTCGACTTCACGGTTCAAGTACCTGATCTGGTGGCTTGAAAAACACACAGGGTGTATGTGCATGTGTGCCCCAAATCCCAAGGGAGGAAGAGACTGCAGTGTGGGCATCCCTCATGGGGAGTGGTTTCTCACTTTCTCTCTCTCTCTGGCAAGTACATTTGCCCTAGAGCAAAGATTTAAAAAAAGAAAGAAATCCATTAAAGTATCAAAAATTGCCATTGCTTACTTGTACTGATTGATCTGTATTTACCAGGAAGCCTACTAATTACTAGGTACTCTCAGGTGGATGTTGGGGATACAATAGTGAAAAAGCAAAGAGATACATTTACCCTCATGGAGAGATACGAGGTGTCAAAAATTCATGGAAAAGTGAAAATAACAGTACAAATTTAGTTGGTGTAAAAATTTTTGAAATCCATGCATAATTTTTTTTTCATAACATGTATTTTCCATGAAGTTTTGGAAATCCCTCCTCTATCTCAATCAAATATTTATACATACAAGATAAAAATCTGTATCAGTTTTTGCTATGAAATAAATAATTTCATGTTTGGGTGGCCTAAAACAACCATTTATGTAGAATAATTTTGTAGTTTAGATACCTGGGCTCTGCTATATTTCTAGTTTGTATTGAGTTTACTCTGATATCTGCAAGCAGCTGTTGGGGTGGTTGAGGTCTGCCTGGATTAGCTTGACTTCAACTGAGATGTGTTTTCTCTCTAATATGTGTTTACTCATCTTTCAACCAACTAGTCCCAGTTGTTTATATATGACTGGGCAGTGTTCCTAGAGAGCAAACATTGAAATATGCTATGTTTCTGGAAGACTGCTATCAAAATTGACACAACATTAGTGCATTATGTATGTTAAAATCAATTAGGAGGGCAATCTAAATTCATTATCTATAAGATGAAATATTAGGTTCTATATTATGATTGTAGTAGATATAAAGGAATACTGAAAAGACGAATGTGCCCAAGGAAGGAAATAGCTGCAACAATAAAAATTAAAATGAAAAATTATTGCCCCAAGTGCAATGGTTGATATGACCGTAAGAAGTACACAGTGGAGGCAGCTGTGGCATGGTGGTTAACGGGGCAGGATCCCTCATGGCTAACTGTGGAGTTTGAGTCCTGGACCTGGTGGCTTGAAAAACACATCCAGCACATGAATATGTGTGTCCAAAATCCCAAGAGGAGAACAGAGGAGAAGGGATTGCAGTATGGCTGTCCTCCCTGGGGTAGGGTGGGGTGGGGCCTGCTTTCTCATTTTGTCTGTCTCTCTCTTTCCCTGTCTCTCTTTCTCTCTTTGTGGCAAGCACACGCATTCTACAGCAAATAAAAAAGATAAATAAAAAAGCACACAATGCTCTGAGAACCACAAAACATATTTTTCTAAGTCAGATCATAAGAAATTTCTCTAAGAAAGTGAAATTTAACTGCATGTAAACAATAAGTAATTAGAGAATGTAGGGAGAGGAAACAGCTACAGGTAGGACCAGCACATGTAAATGCAGAAGAAATGTTGAGAACATAAAAATTAAGATGGCCAGTGTAGATTGATCAATTAGACAGTAAAAGAGAACAGTTGGTAAGAGACACAACTGTACTCGTAAAAGGGTCAAATCCAACAGGACCCTATAAATTGCAGAGTTCCAGCTTTATTCTAATTATAACAGCAAACACTTCTATGGCACTTGTTATGTGCTTAGTATTACTCTAATCCTTGTAAATGTGGAAATTAAGTATTCCTTATCTGAAATGTTAGGAACCAGAAATGTTTCAAATTTCAAATTTCTTTTTTTTTTGAATTAGGAATATTTGTGTACACAGAATGAGATATTTTAGAACTGGAATCCAAGTCTAAAATTGAAATTCATTTATATTTTATACATACCTATATACAAAGACTAAAGGTAATCTGATAAGCTATATTTGTGTTGCAGCATTTTGACTGCAACTGGTCACATGAGGTCAAGGTGTGGAATTTTCCATTGGTGATGTCATGTTAGCATTTGAGAAGTTTTATATTTTAAAACATTTTGGATTTTGAAATGTTGAATCAAGGAAGCTCAAGTTGAATTAACTTTTTTTAAAGGTTTTTACCATAGGGCATGTGTGCTCACTGGAGAGAGACAGAGAGACAGGAAGATGGAAAATAAGAAATTATTTCCCTGCGGAAGATGGCCACACCATAATCCCTTCTCTTCCATTCTTCTCTCAGGACTTTAGACACACACACACACACACACACACACACACACACACCTGGCAGGACTTTTTAACCACCAGATTTGGGACTCAAACTGTGGAGTCAGCCATGTAGGAATCCAGCTGCCTTAACCACCACACTACCCACTGGCCCCTGAATTAACATTTTACTTGTAACAGAGCTCTACTATCTATATCAGAATTTTAGAAATAAAGAAACTGAAGGTCTAAGAGGTAAAAGTAACTTGTTCAAGGTTTCCCAGTAAAGCTAGATTCAAAATTAGTGTAAAATCTTCCTTTGAACCTATGTATTATGGTGCTTCTTCTTATCAAGAACCATAAAAAAATCATTGAAAATTTTAAACAGTTTTGAAATGAGCAATTTTATCTTTTTTTTTTTTTTTTTTTTTTTTTTTTTTTTTTTTTTTTTGAGAGGTTTTTCGCCATAGGGCGCGTGCGCTCGCCAGACAGACAGAGAGAGACATAGAGACAGAAAGCGAGAAATCACCCCCCAGGGGGGATGGTCACGCCGCAATCCCCTCTCCTCCATTCTCCTCTCGGGATCTTGGGCACGCACGCACACGCGCCCGGCGTGAGTTGTAAGCCACCGGGTCCGAGACGCAAACCGCGGTCGACTACGTGGGAGTCCAGCGACATAGCCATTACGCTAACTGCTGGTTCCCAGCAATTTTATCTTTTTAAGAGTCCATTCTGATATATACTAGAGAATATCATAACTGTATTATAAGTAGACTATGAAAGGCATAAAAGGCAGTAATTTAGATTATGGTGATGGTGGTAAATAGGGAGAAAAAAATAATGGTATTGATAGATATTTACAAAATAATAACAAGTAAAATGGACAGTTGATTACAAATTACACAGAATGCTTAACGCACATATTCAGTTCCATCGATTAGATACTACAAAGACTGGGGCCTATCCCCAGCCGAGTGGTTGGAATAGCTCAATCCCACATGGCCAACCAAGGCTGAAATTCTAGTCCAGTGGCTTGAAAAAGCCTGTGTGCATGCATGACCCAAATCCTTCAAGATGGAGAGATGGAAGAGAAGGATTTGCCACATGACCATGCCTCATTGGGAAGAAAGGAGATAGATTAGACTATCTCCCTCTATCTCTCTGTCTCTGCCTATCTCTGATGAGCACGTGTACCCTTTGGTCATTAAAAAAAGAAAAGACTGGGAAACCTCCTGTCATTTATAAATTCATTTATTAACTCACAGATCCTTTCATTATTCATGAAGGTAAGATTCAAATCTGGTAAACTGAATTCCTTTCTAACAGTTAAATTACATTTTTGTTGAGTTCCTCATTAGAAACTTAGCTGCAGATTACATGCTGAGATAAATGTAAAAAAAAAAAAAAAAAACAAATAAACAGATGGAATTTTATCACTTCAAATACAACGCTGAATGGCAGCAATGGTTTGTGACCATCATAAACAGGGACGACCAGTCTATCCATCAGGAAGTGCCGCTGAAGGGACTCAGGGACAAATGAATGAATCAGGAAGAAGTGTAATTGCTGTTTGTGAACCCACTAGTTTTTCATACTTCTACTCTGAAATTAAGACAAATAATTTCAGTAGGCTAAATGCTAGGAATAAATTAGAACGGATCATTTAGATGCGCATTTTGCTAAGGAACAAATAAATCTGATAACATTTTTTAGAGAGATTTTTGATAGGGTGCAAGCATTTGCCAGAGAGACAGAGAGAGAAAGTGAGACATCACCCAGTGGGAGGAGGATGGCCATGCCACAAACCCTTCCCCTCCATTCGCACCTGATTTGGGGCACGTACGCACATGCACCTGGCATGACTTTCAAGCTACCAGGTTCGAACTCAAACTGTGGCTGACTATGTGGGAGTCCAGCACCTTAACCACTTATGCCTCCTGTAGGCCCTGATCAAAATTATTTTCAGCTATGTGTTATTGTCACTTAAGATGGTGCTCAGTAATTTATAGAGGTTCTTTTATAGACAACTGCCAATTATTGAAAAATAATAGTCTTAAATCTTTAACGGTGTTATTTAATTTTTTAAGTTTATTTCATTTTATTCATGACAGTGTGTGCATGCACATGAGAGACAGAGAGACAGAGAGAGAAGCACCCCAACAAAGTCTGGTTATGCCACAATCCCTTCTCTCAGCCCCGCAGCTCTTCAAGGCCTTGGACATGCAAGGCGTGCCTAGTTTGTTTCAAGTTACCCAGCCCAGGGATCCAAACACATGTGGTCTCCAGCACTGCAGTTTATTATGTTACCAACTGCACCACTGGGGCTAGGACTTTTGAAGTATTATTAATAAGAATATAAATATATCTGGTAAAAGTCTCAGTACAATTTGATGCATGAAATATAACTGGACTATTTTCTACCCAAAGTCCTTATTTTCTACATAGAGCGGAAACTTAGTCTGAAACACTTCGGATCATTTCAGCCCCTCTCCCCTGAAGTTGTATAGAGGAGCTCAGTGGTTTATACCAAGCCAGGGCTGTGCAGAGGCTGGGGTGCAGAGGCTGAGACAGGCTGAAGGATTCCTTTTCTTGGCAGTTTTCATGCTGGACTGACATCTGCTGAGAATGCACTAGACCCAGGTCACTGTGTGCAGGCTATGCATGTGTCATTTTTGGCTCAGATATACTCTTTCATGGGCACAGAATGTACTCACTTCTACGCACAGTCTACCATGACATAAATGATCTTGTTCTAAGGCCAGGTAAGTATGAGAATAGAAATAGGTAAGTTACTATAAGCCAATCAACTCAAAGACATACCAGGCTGATTCTAGATCAAGAAGATGTGCAAATGACTGAGATCAAAGACATTCTTGGCAATGAAAAATGAACTTATATCTAATGGTGTTAAGTCTAAGGACATATAACAAACAGATTTAAAGGTGATTTAGAAGGAAATAAGTCAGAGTAAAATAAGGTAAAGGAAAAACAAAGGAGAAAAAGTCCAAAGAATGAATGGTTATATGATATTTGCATTCAAGTGGTACCAATTACAGCTTGAGAAAAAGGAACAGGGGTGTTTTCTAGCCATTTGTGTTTAGGTCCAAATTTAGTTTTCTGCAGCATAAGCATAAAACTCTGCCACATGGAGAGCCAGGTGGTCAGGTTTCCCCTGTCTCATTTATTCGCAGGCATTGCCTCACAACTTCATATCACAGGATTACGACTGTGAAAAGAGAGAAAATGACAGAAGCCTATATCACTTCTATTTAACGCTGAGGATAAATGTGTCGGTCATGCAGAAAGCTCTCCAAAGACACAGTATTTTGAGGTTACAATTCTGCGATTTTGCTGAGCAGAAAAGGCATTCCTTCTCCTTGGTTTTCAAAGTTATTCAGCATTCGCATTTTCTTCCCAAGTAAGCAAGAGCAAAACAGTTTCTAGTAAACACAAAAGCTGTTTTGCCTCATTATAGCAGATGACAAGTGAGGTCTTACAGCTTCCCATCAAATCAGTGGAAAAACAATTATCTGTAAAAAAGTATGTGCAAACATTTTTTCTACAAAGTTAAAGAATCAAGGCAACGTGTCTGGAATGTGTTTCTCCCTCTAGGCTGCCTCCGTTCCGTCAAACATCTGTCTCAATTTCCGCTCTTCCTGGAGCCTCCTTTTGGTCTCTCTGTAAATCCGTTCCTTCTGAATCTGCTTCGTTCTGAACCTACAGATGGAAACCGTATGTCTCTGTGTTTAAGGAAATGTGCCCAATCTTCTCGGCTGGAAATTTCTGGTCAAGCTTTATAGTATCTTCATATATGGCTCCTAATAGAATCTGATTTTGGTGTGATTTTGTGTTTTAAATTTATTTAATTCCATTTGTTACTAATATCTTTTAATTTGACCAGAGAGAGACACAGAGAGAAGGGGAAAGCGAGAAAGCAAGACACCAGGTCCGGTACTCAAACTGCAGTCACCCATGTGGGAGTCCAGAGCCTTCACCACTACTCCACCTGCAGATCTTTTATGCTTTAAATGCTTAAAAAAAATAAGCATTAGCACATTGATTGATTCTTCTCAGTAAAATCCCTAAAGTTTAGCATAGAGCTGTGAATCAAATGTATTTCAGACAGGTAATTTAAAAAATATTCTTCGATAAGCACTTGTTGACTATTATATTATAGCCTAGCGGTACAAAGATCAAGCAGATAGCTTAGACCTTACCACCTAGGAGGCTTGCATACACAGAAAACTGATGGAAACCCAAGCAATATCGAAAAGCTGCAATAGAAAAGGAAGCATAGCTCAGAAATGTTAACTGCTGGAAGTTTAATGCTTTTTAAAAAGGATCATTTTCATTTGTAGTATAATATACTCAAGTCTATCAAAAGAGACGCTACATCATATGTATATCTTTAAAACCTTACGATAGCTAAAACATCCAGAAAATAACTGGTCTAATTAGGTACCTATTTTATAGATGAAAGTAATAGCACGTCACTTGGTATTAAGTAATTTAGAAAGTAATTTGTGTGCTGTGCTTCTTTGCTTTTTTAATGAAAGCAAATAAAGGGGGAAAAGTAGAAAGGAGCAAGAGGCCACGTTGGCATGTCAAGGGAGAATCTGGAGTATCTGGGGATGCCATGAGGACACTAGAAGAGAGAAAATGGTTCCTGTTGTCTTATTTCCAGTCCAAACTAACAAGCTGATCAGGGAGGTAGGCACTTACTAAGTAATACAAAGAAATAGACGAGATAACAGAAGAAAGTTGAACATGAGGGTTTGTTCTAAATGCAAATAGTATTCTTAAGAGCAACAACTTATTATTTAAAATACGTGAGTAAGAAGAGAGAAAGCAAGTGAAATCTTACATATAACCCCTAGGGCCAGATGGTGGCACAGCAGTAATGTAATTTGACTTACACAGGAAGGTCTTGGGTTTGTATCCCGGGCTTTCCTGTGTACGCCAGGTTTGCACAAATGAGCCTGTGATTTGGGTTTGATAAAACTGAGGGGAGGGGAGGGTGGAGAATCATGTACTGAAAAGCCTGTCCTCTCTCTCTCTCTTCCTCTCTCTCAGTCTCTCTGCCTCACATTCTCCTAGAAGAATTGAATTGTGTGTGTGTGTTTCTGTAGATCTTAAAAAAAAAAAAAACTTTGAATATTTTTGCAATTTCAGAAATGCTTATTGCTAAAGCTCTTGGAAAGGTCAATTTTAACATACCCAAATATTGTTGGGAATACTTACTATCCAAATGATATTGAAAATACATGAGAAGTGGCATATTACAATCAAATCATATAGTTTTTAAAGTTATTCATTTATGATAGAGAGTGGGTACACATGAATGAGACAAAGAGAGAGAAGCATCTTGGACAGGGTCTTATGCACTGAAATTCCCTTCTCCCAGCCCTCTAGCTCTTCAAAGTCTTGGCCATGTGCAGAAGTAGCCAGCAGGGGGATCCAAATAAGGGTAGCCATGGACTTGCAGCTCAGTTTGCTACTGAAGGTGCCACCAGGCTGGAGCTTCACCTCGTATCGTCCTTTATATCACTATATATTTTATGTTGGTAGCATGGATTACCTTTCAGTAAAATGCCATTAAGGGAAGTATAAGTCGTTGCTAAGGAACAGAATATTTGAGTCTAGGAAACCAAGATTGAAAGGACAAGAAAATGCACATCAATTTCTTATCCTTTATTATCTTGAAGTGAAATGGAATTAGAGATATAAGATAAAGGATACATTTTTGGACTTTATTCTGCACATTTCTTAATTAATTTAGATCTTTCACAATAATATTGCCTTCTTATAATGCTATGTATTATTAGAAAACAATAAGTGAGGTTTTTTAAACCCATGAAATGAAGAAAACATGCAAGAGTTGAGAGAGCAAGAACTGCCACCCCCAGAAAACATAAGTAAAGCTTTAGAAACATTTTCTAAGATTGGAGATACAAAATTAATTGATTAAAAACAATTTAGAACCCTCTGTGCTCTTAAGCAGGCCATCAGTGTTGAACTTCAGAACAGCAGTGCCCTCTGGTGGCCAAGGGGAATACATTTTAAATTACGATCACTGACGCACAGGTTGAGAAGGTTGCCTGATGAAACTGCTTTTTTTCAGATTGAGATAGTGACAGTGATGCCTTCCGGGAACAGAGAGCTCCTCACTCCACCTCCGCAGACAGAGGATGGCCAGGAAGAGGAGGAAGAGGAGGAATCCACCCCCAGACTGATTGATGGCTCTTCCCCACAGGAGCCTGAATTCACAGGGGTACTGGGCCCTCACACCAATGAAGGTCAGGAACCTCAAAACTGAATTATAAGTGACTCCACTTGCCTGTCTCTCAAAACTGCCAAGCTCCAACTCCACCAGGAACCTCCATGACCAAAGAAGAACATTTTGGAAGAGACTAGGTTTGAAGTGGGAGTTACACATGGATTTTGTATTGTATTATAAAGCTGTTTTAATCATTGGGCTTTGAATTGAGGAAAGGATCAAATAACCAAATATTTGGAATGGAAATATTTGTCTGGCATCAACTCTAAAGCTTGTGGACGAATATATTTCTAGGACAAAGGGTGTTTGATTAGTGAGATGAAATCTATGCCTCTGAGACAGGGCCACGAGGGTTCAAGGTGATAATGGTGATGGTGCTGCTAATGGTAATAGAAATGGTAACAGTATCAGTACCAGTACCAGTAATAGTAACAGTAATAGTAGTATTTTACCTTAACTGAGCAGTTACTACTTTCAGGCTATAATGCCTAGCCCTTCCCATTATCTCATCTATTACAACATCCCTGTGAGGGTGTTCGTATTACTATTTTCATTATCACCAAGGAAACTGGACCCCAAGAGGGGTAGCAATTTGCCAGGGATTACACAGTTGCTAGTACACTGGGTTTAAAGACAGCTGGTTTGTATCCTTGCCTGTGTATTAAAAACTAAGATTCTTCTCTATACTCAATCCTAGGAAGCAGAAAGTGGAAAAAAAAAATAGGAAAAATTTCAAAACATCTAGCACCATTTTGTATGAAGACTGAAGATGATCTAAACCAGAGCCTTTCAGTTACTAAGAAGGGATTCCCATGTTTAGTATGATTCTATGATTTGTCTGTGTTTCTTGGTGGGATCTGCCAGTGCCAGCCTTGGGGGTACTTAAGAGAACTCACACGAGAATACTTGTACATACACACAGACTGATGTCCTAAGGGATTGCAGAAAAAATGAGGAACATTCACACCAACAATTTCATTAGTATTGAGTGTCTCTGTGTTCCAATTCCTGTAGATAGAAAACTTACTTTTAATGGCCACTGCTGTCCCAGATACTCCTGTCTAGTCCAGGGAGACAGACAAATAAACAAATTTAGGGGTAATCATGTGTTACAGATATTATGAGAAGTCTGTACGAAACATACTGGGAGATAGACAGGAAAGAACAGCATACCATAAAGAAAAGCCAAGAACAGGGCACATGGGCCAAAACTGACTCTCACAGAGACAGAATGGCCGAAACTTGTGCACTCAAATCCTGGCACTGTGACTTCCTGGAAGTCTAGACCAAGGCATCCAATATCTTTGTGCCTTAGTTTCCTCATCTAAAAAACAGGATAATAAATATTAAAACTTACCTTATACAATCAGACTTCCAAAAGTTCACAAAAAGATATTAAAGGATCAGTTTATTTGGGTGCCAAAATTTAGAAATCTATGAATAATTTTTTCATGGTACACATTTCACAGAGCACACAAGTTCATATTTATGAACTTCTTGCAGATTCCCTTGTAGAGTAGTCAGTATTAAAGAAATGAATATAATGCCAGGCCCAAAGTAAATACAGTAAGTTAGCTATTACCAATATTCTATTACTGATAGAGTTTATATATGAATTTTGGCTCTTAAAATTTTTTAAAGAATTATTTTATTTAGCTTGTATTTCTTTATTTAATTAATTAATTTATTTTAATTTGACCAGTGAGGAGGAGAGAGAGAGAAAGTGAGAAAGCAAGCTGCCAGGTCTGGGACTTGAACCACAGTCAGCCATGTGGGAGTTCAGTGCCCTTAACCACCATACCACCTACTGGCCCCTGGCTCTTAAATTTTTTTTAAATAATTATTTTGCTTAACATTCATTTATTTATTCATTTATTTATTTAATTTTAATTTGACCAGAGAGGGACAGAGTGAGAGCGAGAGAGAGAGAGAGAGAGAAAGTGAGAAAGCAAGCTGCCAAGTCCAGGACTCGAACCACAGTGAGCCATGTGGGAGTCTAGTGCCCTTAACTACCACACCACCTGCTGGCCCCTGCTCTTAAATTTTTTCAGCATACAATGTTGTATTTTTAATTATAGGTACTATGTATTGTGCTGTCGGAAATGTCATGATGTATTTTTTTGCTTTTCTATGCAAAAATATGTCATAACTTTTCAAACAATAGTATAGCAGATTTCTAGAACTTATTTATCCTTCATAACTGAAACTTTATACCTACTGAACAATTAATCTTCATTATCCCTCCTGATTTCCCCCAACTCCTGGTAACCCCTTTTTTATTCGTTGCTTCCGAGAATTTTTAACTGTTCTCCATAAATAATACTAAAAGTTGCCTTTTATCATATGCTGCCAATCTGCCAGCCACAAGCATTTCATGCACTTGGAATCTTCAGAGTCACAACAACAACACACTAGGTACTATTTTCCCCATCTTATAAATAAGAAAATTGGGTCAATAAGTGGCATGGTGGTTAAAATTCTGGACTCTGACATGGCTGACCATGGTTTGAGTTCTGGTCTTGGTGGCTTCTTTTCTCACTTGTGTGTGTGTGTGTTTGTGTGTGTGTGTGTGTGAGCATGTGTGCCATGTAACAAATTAAAAAATAATAATAATGATAAATTTCAAAAATAAATAAATAATTAAATCTTTAAATAAGAAAACTAAAATGTTATCATACTATAAAATTTGTTCAAGGTTATGGAGGGTGTTTCTTAATAGTCCTTTAACAGGACCCTGCCTTAACAGAATTGAAAAGACCAACAACAATGACTTTGGAAGCATAAGTATGGATGACAGCATTAATGTCTTTCTTTTACAGTTTATTATTATTATTATTACCTTTTTTTAGGTTTTTGCCATAGGGCATGTGCATTTGCCAGAGACAGAGAGATACAGTGATAGAGAAAGCGAGAAATTATCCTTCAGGGTGGATGGCCATGATGCAATCTCCCTCCATTTTCCTCTTGGGATTTTGGGTACATTCACACACACACACACAACTGGCATAAATTTCATGTCGCCAGGTTCGGGACTCAAACTGTATTCGGCCATGTGGGAGCCCAGTGCCTTAACCTGCTGGCCACTTTGAACAGTTTTTTTTTTTTTCTTTTTTTGGAGAGGTTTTTGCTATAGGACGCGTGCGCTCACCAGACAGACAGAGAGAGACAGAGAGATAGAAAGCAGGAAATCACCCCCCAGGGGGGATGGCCACGCCGCAATCCCTTCTCCTCCATTCTCCTCTCGGGATCTTGGGCGCGCACGCACACGCGCCCGGCGTGAGTTTAAGCCGCCGGGTCCGGGACTCGAACCACGGTCGACTACGTGGGAGTCCAGCGACATAGCCATTATGCTAACTGCTGGTCCCCAGAAAGCGAGAAATCACCCCCGGGGGATGGCCACGCGGCAATCCCTTCTCCTCCATTCTCCTCTTGGGATCTTGGGCACGCACACACCCGGGCCCAGCATGAGTTTAAGCCACCGGGTCCAGGACGCGAACCGCGGTTGACTACGTGGGAGTCCAGCGGCATAGCCATTACGCCAACTGCTGGTCCCTTGAACAGTTTTTACAGTGTAAAATGTTGGTAGTGAGAATAAAAGTTGAATGTCAAAGTGTGACTCATACATAAATTACATAGGAAGCAAACAGAACACTATATCTTAAATTAATGTCTTTAATGAATACATCATATTTTTTCTGCACAATTAAGTTTCTATGTAACAGAACACTCTACAGTGCTAGAAAGATCCACATACAACAAAAAGGAAATGTAAATGCCAAACGGAAAGCACCCAAAATAGGAAACCTAGACATCCCAAGGACATTACATCATTTTAAGTAGTGTCCAGCCTGCAAAACTGACCTGTTACCAGTTCCTGCACTTGGGGTCTTTTAGTAAGAACCGAGAACAGAGGAGCTAACAACTGATGTCCTTAAAAGTTTGAAGTCAAGTTATGGTTCAGTAATTTCAGGTTTGAAACAGTATGTATTCAAGACTTTTTTCCCCTTATATTTGTCTCCAAATAGCCTAAAAGAAAATAACAAATTTAAAATTTTAACTCACATTTCAATTTCCAGAGAGTTATAAATTCATCACACATTTTCTGAGTGTGATTATCAAGACACCAGTTCTGGGACCAGAACCATGCAATTAGTCATGTGGGATCCAGCTGCCTTATACACAGTGCCCCAGCTGGCCCTACATTAGTGACTTTTGCATTTAGAATCATCTAGCAATCTGTGACACATATGGCACACAATATTAGGAGCAACTTAGATTTTTTTGTTATCTAAGTAATTATGGATGGCCCTAATGAAATGTCTACTTCAAAAAATAATGAATTCATCAAAGCTAACTAGTTTAGAAATACGGTATTAAAAAATCAAAGTATTGTATTTTTTACTATTAATACAAAAATTAAGAGAGAAATTTTTGCTATAGGTGTGTGCGCTCACCAGAATGAGAGAGAGACAGAAAGTGAGAAATCACCCCCTAGAGGAGATGGCCATGTCACAGACTTTTCTCTTCTATTCTCCTCCTGGGATTTTGGGCACAAGGCACATGTGCCCAGTGTTAGTTTCAATCTTCTGGCTCTGGAACTTGAACCACAGATGGCCATGTGGTAGCCTTAACCACTATGCAACCCACTAGTCCCACTAATACAAATTTCTGAAAATAATATTCTGAATCCATATAATGTAGGCTGGAGTTGTGAGTGGAATAACTAGAATTAAATTATAATTGATGTGTGTGCATATGTATTATATATATGTATTTAATATATAAACATACAATTCATATATATATATATATGTATATGTGTGTGTACCTACATGTATATAGGTTTATGCATATATATATACGTATGTGTGTATAAATTTTATATATATATAAATTACCTTAAACAATTATAGGTAAATTAGCAAGGCCAGGATTATAGAGAGGAATTAAATACTCTTGCCTTTTAAAATTTTTATGACGAAAGAAAAATATTATAATGATTGATGAAACTAGCAAGTATTAAATATTTTACAGCTCTCCTTAAAACTTTTGTTCCTGGCTTTCCATTTTTTAAATAGTTTTCATTCCTGAAGTTGCTATTGCAAATGACTTTCTCATTTAATGATAGCAATAGACCTAAGTAGGTCTTCCATGATGCTCAGACTAGGCTAGATATCCTTGTTTAAGCTCATATCCTTCATGGCACTTAGCACAGTCATAATGTCATTTATTTATGGATTCAACTCATCTCACATAGCAGATCATAAAACAGAACTGTGTGTCTCTGTGGTCACCACCGTGTCATTTACATGGAACTCAGTAATATCTGCCCAATGAATGAATATAAGCGTTTATTACATTTTCTTTTCCTTGAAGCAAATTTTGTTTCAGAGGGATGTTTAGATATTGAACCCAAGATCTAATACAAATTGCATAAGTGATAGTTTAACCCTATAAAAAGCATAATCATAATATGTACATTTTGGAAGAAAAACGTTAATAAGAATAAAAGTAGTGACCATGCTATATCCACTCGGTAATTTAAAATACATTTTTTAAAATATTACAAAGGGGACCAGCAGTTAGCTTAATGGTTATGTCGCTGGACTCGCATGTAGTTGACCGTGGTTCGAGTCCCAGACCCGTTGGCTTAAACCCACACTGGGCACATGTGCGTGCGTGCCCAAGATCCTGACAAGAGAATGGAGAAGGGATTGTGGCATGGCCATCCCCCCCGGGGGGTGATTTCTTGCTTTCTGCCTCTCTGTCTCTCTCTCTTTCTGGCGAGCGCACACGCCCTCTCAAAAAATAAAATAAAATAAAATTAAATTAAAAATGTTACAAAGAATATAATAATTGTTGGAGCAGGTTTAGTTGATATATTTGACTTTAATAGTCCATATACATAAAACAATATGAGAAAATATGTAATACACTGGGGTGGTCTGTATGAAAGTTTAATCTTGTCTGCCAAACATTGCTTACTACTTTATTTCTTAGATATTGTTTCTGCTACTGGCATATAATCGTTTATCTGTGTTTTTTAGACTTTCCAACCTGCCTGCTGTGTACTTGTATAAGTACCACCGTATACTGTGATGACCATGAACTTGATGCTATTCCTACACTTCCCAAGAACACTGCTTATTTCTATTCCCGCTTTAACAAAATTAAAAAGATCAACAAAAATGACTTTGCAAGCCTAAGTATGAATGACATTAAAGTCTCTTTCTTCTTTATAGATTTCTTGAAAATTTTTACAGTGTAAAATGTTGGTACTGAGCATAAAATTTAAATGCCAAAATATGGCTCATAAATCAGTTGCTTTGTCTTATTAACATATATTTGTTTGCTTTAATAGTGATAAAAAATGAGTGATTAATGGTCATTCTGAAACTATGTAGTTGATAGTTTCAAATGAAATATTTTCAACAAAATACAAATCAAAATAATATTAGTTTACATGCTAGAACTCATTATTATGTTATAGCATTAAGAGCAAAATGTTATGGTCACATATTTATGAGAATTTAGCTTTTTTGAATAAGCTTCTATTAAAGCATAGTTGCTTTACGATCGATGAAAACAAGCTTAAATTCTAACTTTATACTTGCCAACTTAGAAGAATTTTGGTACTTGTCTTCATGAAGTGTTTTAATTATCTGAAGATTTCTTTTTAATGTCTGTTATAGTCAACTACTAGAAAATATAACACTTTCTTCATGAAGGAAAATATTTGAATAACAAAATATAAAATAAGTTTATGAAGACTGTAGAGGAAAGACCAGTTAAATATTAAATACGATGTGCCAATTTTTTTTGCTAAAGTTACTAATTTGTGTACGTGAATAAATAAGAATAGTTTGGGGAAACTTTTTCTATAAAATAGTTGAAAGATAATTATTTCATTAACTGCTCTTTTCTAATTAAATTCACATTTGTGTGTCCTATATACAGAAAAACTTACATTCACATTTTATGTAAATATATGTAAAACATATTCCAGGATAGTTAACTACTTCCTTTATATTTTTCTCCTAGATGATTTAAGAAGGATTGATCTGACCTCAAATTTAATATCTGAAATTGATGAAGATGCATTCCAAAAGCTGCCACAACTTCGAGAGCTTGTCCTGCGTGACAACAAAATAAGGCAGCTCCCAGAACTGCCAACCACTTTGACATTTATCGATATTAGCCATAACAGACTTGGAAAGAAAGGGATAAAGCAAGAAGCATTTAAAGTAAGCTTTAAGTTTGATATGAAAGATTTTCGTCTTCCTGTTCCATTTCCTATTTTTATTTTATTTTTTCTTTCTCTCTCTTTTACTTATTTATTTATTTATTTATTTATTTATTTATTTATTTAGATTTTTGCTAAGAGGTGCATGCACTCACCAGGGAGAGAGAGAGGAAATGAGAAATCATCCCCTAGGGAGGATGGCCATACCACAATCCCTTCTCCTCCATTCTCCTCTTGGGATCTTGGGCATGCACGCATATACTCCTGACATGATTTTCAAGCCACCAGGTCTGAATTCAAACTGTGGTCAGCCATATGGGAGTCCAACACTCCAACCATCCTGCCACCTGTTGACTCCTCCTTTGTATTTTTATAATAAGATTTAATGAGATTTTTAACTTCAAAAGTAAATTTCACACCCATTTCTTTTCTTTTTTTAATTTTATTTTTTTGGAGAGGTTTTGGCTATATGGCACGTGCACTCGCCACACAGACAGAGAGACAGAAAGTGAGAAATCACTCCCCCCCCGGGGAGATGGCCATGCCGCAATCCCTTCTCCTCCATTCTCCTCTCGGGATCTTGGGCATGCACGCACACGTGCCCAGCGTGAGTTTTAAGCCACCGGGTCCAGGACGCGAACCGTGGTTGACTACGTGGGAGTGCAGCGACATAGCCATTACGCTAACTGCTGGTCCCTCACACCCATTTCTTCATACTTTTGAGAAATACTATACTCTGGTATATTGTAACAATGGTCAAGCATCAGCAGCAAAAACAGAAAGTAGTGCTGGACTGAGAAGTCAGTGGCTACTTAAGAGTACTCATCTATAAGGAACACACCAGAAAGGGTGTGAGCCAGATAACTTGTATTTACCAAGAATGCCACTTGGGAAGAGGATTTTACGTGGTTAAAGGGATAAGTACTTGGGTAGAGTATGGGTGGTATCTTGAGGACAGAAATTTCTAAATGACTCTGTATGGAGAATGGATTTAGATAACCTTAGGGATTTTGTTTGCTAAGTGAAGAAACCAAGTGTGGGTCTAGAGACTTGCTTGGAACAACAGTATAAAGTCTGAGAATAGTAGTCACCCAGCTTTCTTATCCACTCTTATTCCATGTAAGCTGCTCTTCTAAATAATGTTCAAGAAATAATTTTCAAATACTCATTGGTGGAATATCACATTATCCCAAGGAGGTCATAGGCATGGTATGGCCTTGTTTCCACCAGGAACTAGAAAAAGGCCTGCCTCTCTGTTAGGTTTTCCATGACATCATCAATGGTGGGTAAGATGTTTAGGGAACTCATTATAGTCTGGCAAGGGCCAGTCTAGTCCCAGCGTTTGTTGGCCTGGGTGGCCAACACAGTTGTTCTAGGGTGTTTGGTTAGAGTACATAAATTATTGCTTAAATGTCTTCTGTCTAATCATGCTTCCTCTTTCCTAGTAAGTGGGCTACTAGCTCTTGTTAGTGAGAAATCTTCATCTGTTCATACCTATAAAACAAAAGAAATTCTTGCTATATCTCACCAAAATCCTTATAATCTCACTGTAGAATGTCTCCCATGGGAAGTAGCTACCTTTCTGAAGTTGGGAAAGTTGAACTGAACAAAGTGAGATTCTTTTTAGAGACTGAGAAACACCATTCAATTTTATGAAAGAAATATTTTTTCACAGCCAGTTTTTTCAAAATTCACCTTAATTGTATAGTAAGTCGGAAAATCTTCCTCAACTTTACCTAACAAGATCTGGAAAGGCATGGTATTTTACAAATATTATAGTCACATGCAGAGGGAATAGAAAATACATCAGTAACCCCAATAAATTAAGTCCCTCTATTTGCAATGTTTACAGGATATGTATGATCTCCATCATCTCTACCTCACGGATAACAACTTGGACCACATCCCTCTGCCACTTCCAGAAAACCTGCGGGCCCTGCACCTTCAGGTAGGCTTCCACTAGTAAGGTGTGCCCAAATGACCTAGGGAAAACAAAATTAAATGGGAGGAGCTCCAGACACAAACAGCTGTCCACAATGGCATGCTAACACACTGCAACAGCCTTCCTTTTTTTTTTTCTACTCTCTCTCGTGCATTCTCTCTTCATCTGAGTACAAGTATTTATACATTCATAGCCCTGTCTATCCTGACTGAATTCTGATACCCTAAATATTTCTTTATATTCTTTTTAATTTTTATTTATTTGATATTTGAGATAGGGAGAATATACTTGCTGGAGAGAGACACAAACAGAGAAGGAAAGTAATAAGTCACCCCCTGGGGGAAAGGCCATACCACAATCTCGATCCCTTCTCCCTTCATCTCTTCTCATTCACACACACGTAAGTGCCCGTGACTCTGGATCCAAGATTTAAACTGCATAGTTGGTCATGTGGGATTCAGCTGTCTTAACGACTGTGCCATGGGCCAACTCTACTTTTATTTTTACACAAGTCAAAATACATCTTTTTGTATGTAAAACTTCTTTTGTAAAATAATAATAATATTATAAGTGGAAGAGAAGAAAAGAAAGGATCTTATTTGATGTCTAGTTTTTAGGGGAAAAAAATATCCATTTCAGGTTTTGATAGTAGGTTTTAGGTAATGAATTAAATTCAGTCCTAAGGCATTCCCACGTACTGAAAGATGACTAGCATCTATTTCTTTGGAGACAGTGTGGTAATTGCTTTTTCTTAAGCAACATATTGGGAAGTCTGGGGTATTTGAAGTCTCATTAAGCAAAATTTTATCTTTGAAGTGATGAGTGAAAATACAATTTCCAAAATACTATGATCTAATATTAACAGTTTCTATTGTATGTTCTCTGAAGTGATTAAAAATGAGTTCAATTAAAACAAACATTTCTGGTTGTTATAACAAAACAAATTACTTTTTATTTCAGGTGTAAGTTTTGGTCTACAGTTGTAATTAAATTTATCTAATAATTCCATCATTCTATGGAATAAATACAATATTAGGTCATTGGAAAAGTCATGCATATTTTGTTTTTCTATGCAAAAATGTGGCATGACTTTCCCAACCCAATATATAGAGAAGATATCCACTGTATATTCAAAGAAATAACATCAAAGTCCAATATCTTAACTTTTTAGGAGAAAAAGCATAAACCATTAAAACTAGTGATTTTGCTAAGTAAGAGCAAGTCTCTGACTTCTGTGTTTTCCTCTGTGGATTCTGTAAATATTTACCTTTCAATATTTTCTTTTCTTCTGATTATTATATATGTTTCCATACTTTCTGGTTTCTTTTGGGTTATATCTATCTGACACTTGGATACCTATTTTTTTGTGAGTTTTTCTGCCTTGCTTACTTCTTTACTACATATGTTCTTTCTAAACCTCATGCTGGTTCTGGATAGCTCAATTTATGTCTATCCTTTTCTAAGGGTAAATTCTTTTACATAAGATTTCTTATCTTGTTCATGACTAGAGGGAGAATTTTTAAAGAAATCATCAAAGAAATTTTGGAATGTGTTTTCTAGTTAGAAATAAATTTTAATTGTTATTGTCTAGGATGATATTGATAGTACAAAGTAACCAGTTGCAGATGCTATATTTAAATACAATGTGCTTGTATCTATATTTTTTTAAGTAATTAGTATTATATTCCCATTTTAAGCTTTGAAAGACATTAAATGCACCTCTTAAAATAGTTCTTTGTATAGGACAACCGTACTAACATCCAGTTTATAGTTGTTTTTAAGTTGCATTGTCTCTAATTTATATAGCTCTATATATGTATATGTAAATATATTTATATATAATATATATTAAGTATATACATTATATTATTATGTATATAATGTGTGTGTGTATGTGTGTGTGTGTGTATATATATATATATATATATATGTATATATATATATATAAATCCTCAAATAAAGAAATATCCTTTCATGATTCACTTGCCAAATGTCTTTCCAGGATATAATGTAGCAATTAAAAATAAAAGCTGAGGCAAAAGCATGTTCCCTGAATTGAAATTCTAGTCCCAATATGATCTAATAACTGAATTCCCTGTATCTCAGATTTCTCATCTGGAATAAAGAGATAATTTTCTGCACAGGATGGTTAGGAATATTAAATGATATAAAAGTTAATAAAGTGTGGGGCCAGCAGGAGACTTGGTTGTTAAAGGTGCTGGACTCCCACATGGCAAACCATATGTCAAGTCCTGGACCTGACAGCCTGCATTTTTCACTTTTCCTTTCTTTCTCTTTCTGTCTCTCTGGTGAGCACATGTGCCCTATAGCAAATTTAAAAATAATAATAATAAATAAAATTAAATAGTTTTAAAAAGTTAATAAAGTGTGTTATTATATATGTTACTATATATGATAAGTACTTAAACGTGAAGCACAGTTATTATTAACAACACATCTCTATCATCTATCAAGAAAATAGTAGAGCTACTAGGCACTAAATCTTTATTATTCCTTATGAACATGTGTAATAAGAGTGTAAATCCATCAGGAAGATATGTTTACAAATGTATACTTACCTAACAGTGGAGCCCAAATAGCTAAAGCCAAAAAGCTCAGAAATGAAGGATGAAATGGACAATTTGATCATAATTAGATACTTCAATACCCGACTTTCAATAATGGGTAGGACAACTAGCTATAAGATCAACTAAGTAAACAAAAGACTTGAACAACACTGAGACTCGATTAGACCTAACGGTCATCCACAGAACATTCCACCACCAACAGCAGAATACATATTTTACTCAAGCACACAAGCAACATTTCCCAAGATAGACCCTATTCTACATCATAAAACAAACCTCAACAAACTGAAAATAATCAAAATCCTATGAAGTATGTTTTTGGATTCCAATAAAGTTACATTAGAAATCAACAATAAAAAAAACTGAGAAGTTCACAAATATGTGAATATTAAAATATACTTTCCTAGTAACCAATGGGTTAAAAAGAAAATATCAGGAAAGTTAGGAGATAATCAAAAACAAAAACATAAAAACAAAAACACCACACAGGAGAAATTATGGGATAGTGATAAACAATTCTTAGAGGGATATTTTTGCTATAAACACCTATACTAAAAAAGGTCTCACTTTTATAACCGTAGTCTTCCACCTAAGACACTAGTAAAAGTAGAGAAAACTAATCCAAATCAAGCAGAAACATAGATGTAATAAAAATTAGAAAAAAATAAATAAAATTAGAATTAAAAAATAGAAAAATAAAAGTAAAAGTTTGTTCTTTTGAAAGATTAACTAATTCACATATTTAGCTAGAATAACCTAGAAATTAAGTTCCAAATTACTAAAATCAGGAACAAAAGGGAGAGAATTACTACCAGCCTTACAGAAATAGAAGGGATAAAGTGTAGTACTGCAAACAACTGTATACCAGAGAATTAGACAGGTGAAATTCCCAGATGGATATAAACTACTGAAATCAGCTAATGAATAGAATAAGAGGTGATTTTAACAGACCTATAACAAGCTCAGATATGAACTTAACATTTAAAAATCTTTCCAAAACAAAATCTAGTCCCATATTAATTTACTGGTTAATTTTACCAAATTTTTAAAAAAATAATTATTTAATTAATTTTATTTATCCATTCATTTATCTTAATTTGACCAGAGAAACAGAGAGAGAGAGAGAGAGAGAGAGAGAGAGAAACCGAGAAAGCAAGCCACCAGGTCCAGGACTCGAACCGTGGTCAGTCATGTGGTAGTGTTCAGCGCCTTAACCACCATGCCACCTGTTGGTCCCAATTTTACCAAATGTTTAAAGAAGAATTAATATCAATCTTTCTCAAACTATTCCAAATAATATTAAAAAAGAATAGGGAACACTCTGTAACCCATTCTATGCAGTTAGTAATACCTCCAAAACAAAACTAAACACATATAACCAGAAATGGAAAAGAAAAGCAAAAAACAAATGAACAAACAAACAAAAACCAAAACTACTGACCAATATCTCTTATAAATTTTCATGCAAATATTCTTAACTAAACAAAACAAACTGAATTACACACTATGACCAAGTTGGATGTATCTTAGGAATATAAGAAGAGCTTAACATCTAAAAATCAACAAGTAAAACATACAATATTAATATAACAAAAGACCACGTGATTATTTCAATAGATGCAGAAAAGGCATTTAACAAAACCCAATGACTTTCTACTATAAAAATCACTTCAAAAATAGGAATAAGGGAGAGCTCCCCAAAACAATAAAGAGTATCTTAAAAAAAAAAAAAAAAGCTGCACAAGGCAGTTCTAACTAGAACAATTAGGCAAAAATGAAATACAATACGTAAACAAATAAGTAAATAGCTAACAAAATGGAAATCAAATAATTTTGTTATTTTCAGATGGTACGATTTTATATCTAAAAAAATAAATTGTACAGAATACCCTAAAAACTATTTGGATTAATAAATGAATTCAGCAATGTGGTGGGTTATAGGATCAGTATACAAATATCATTGTAATTATGTACATTATTAATGAACAAACCACAAAGAGATAACCACTTCATACTGATGCTGTTTGCTAAAATTAAAAAAAAAAAAAAATTAGACACATGAGTTAGGATTCAGAGAAAATAGGAACCCTCATATATTGTTGGTGGGAGTGAAAACTGCATTGCTATTTTAGGAAACGGTTTAGCAGTTCCTCCAATATTAAACATTGAAATACTAGATCTTTCAGCAATTTGATGCCTGGTATATATAACAAGATAATTGAATTGAAAATACATGTCAACGTAAAACTTGTATCCAAATGCTCATAGAAGTATCCATAAGACCCATGGAAATATGGTTAAGGAGAATCAAATTTGGATTTTGAATCAATCTAAATTTTCATTAATTGATGAATAGGTAAACAAAAATATGACATAGCTATACAATGAAATAATATTGAGCAATAAAAAGGAATATAGTACCAATACATGCTACAACAAGAATAACCTTTAAAAGCACAACATGAAGTGAGAGAACTTAGTCATAAAATGTAATATTGGGTTGTTAGCAACGTTGTGATGCATTTTTGCATAGCAAAACATAGAAACCCATGTCATGACTTTCCCTTTAACCTAATATATTGTATAATTCCATTTATGTGAAATGCCTAGAATAGGAATATCCACAGAAATAGAAGGTAGATTAGGGCTGGCTCCACAGCTTGGTGGTTAAGGTAGCCAGACCCCACTGAGCTGACAAGGGTTCCAATCTCAGATAGGTAGCTTGACAACACACTAGGGGCATGTGCATGCCTGCCCCAAAACCAACAACGTAGAGAAATTGAGGAGAAAGGACTAGGATGTGACCATGCCCCCATGGGGAGGTGCTTCCTCCCTCTCCCTCTCTCTCTGTCTCTCTGTCTCTCTGGCAAGCACACACAGCTTTTGGCAAAAAAAAAAAAAAAAAAAGAAAGAAAGAAAAGGAAAACAGATTTACCAGTTTACAGGAAATGAGTGAGGATAGGATGAGTGGTTATTGCTAATGGGTGTGCAGTAACTTTTGGATATGTTGAAAATATTCTAAAATTAGATTGTGGTGATAATTGCATCATTTGTGAATGCATGAAAAACTGTAGAACTATGTAATTCTGGTGGATAAATTTTATAATATGTGAAATATATGCAATAAAACAATTTTTAAAAACCATTGCTGGGCTTTCTTTACCTTCCTGGCATCTGCTCACTTGAGCCACAATGAGGCTGAGAGAGCAACATTCTATGCTAATTCTTCAGGACTTTGAACCTGATGCTTTCTCTGCCTAGGATGTTCTTCCCATAATGCTTTTCAGGCCTAGGTCTTGCCATTTCACTCTCAGGCTCAACTGTTGTCCCATAAGATAACTTTTTAGGGCTGGCTCTGTGGTACAGGCATAATGCAGTGATGAAGAGAAGCTGAATTTCACATGGTGACCGTGGTTTGAGTCTCTGGCCTGGTCATCTGGAAACTTATCAGTGCCCAAGAGGAGATGAGCTGGAGGACTGAAGAAAAGGGATCGTACTGTGACCAGACCACATTGTGATGTAACCAGACTGCTCATCTTTCTTTCTAGCTCTCTCTCACTGTCAAGTACCTGTGTGTTCACTCTAACAGGAATAAAGAAAAGGGGCCAGCAGATGCCATAGTGGTTACATCGCTGGACTCCCATATAACTGACCATGGTTCAAGTCCTGGACCTGGTAGCTTGAAACTCATGTCAGACACGTGTGTGTGTGTGTGTGTGTGTGTGTGTGTGTCAGTATACCAGTAGGATCTCAGTAGGAGAATGAAGGAGAAGAGACTGCAATCTGGCCATTCCCCCTGGGAGGTGATTTCTCACTTTCCCTTTCACTGTTTTTCTCTCTCTGCCGAGTGCACATGCCCTATGGCAAAAACCTCTAAAAAAAGAGAAAAAATTAAAAATGATAACTTTCACAGTCACAATCTTTTCTTTATGTTTCTTATTATTTTGGGAAATAAGCTTTTTTTCTCTCCTTACATTCTTATATTTCCTTTGTTGACGTATACACTTCAGAAAATAAGAACATGTGTATTTTGTTCGCTGATTTTTCTCACTGCCTAGATGTTGTTTAGTATATGATATCACATCATATTTAGTTCAATACAAAAGAATAAAAATGGTAGTGAAGCAAAATGGACCATAATATCAATCAATACTATGGATATGTTACAACTTGTCTTATAAGTTATTTTTCATCTTTTTTAGAATAACAACATTTTGCAGATGCATGAAGATACCTTCTGCAACGTTAAAAATTTGACTTATATTCGTAAAGCACTAGAAGACATTCGACTGGATGGAAACCCTATCAATCTCAGCAAAACTCCTCAAGCATACATGTGTCTACCTCGTTTGCCTGTTGGAAGTCTTGTCTAATTTCAGAATGGTTAGCATTAGTAATGTCTACTCTAAGTGTTAAAATATGATGAAAATTCAGCGATTGAAAGATACAGGAGGTGAGTTAGAAAGAAATCTACAAGATGTACAGAAAGAGAAAAACTAAGTGATAGAAAAATCTCACAGACATTTATGAGTCATGTATAGCTTGCAAATTTTAGGGTACATATCCAATATCATTTCAAGTTAAGTGTATAATAAAAAAATTTAAATGAACACTTTAAGTATTTTGCCAACCTTTAGATGTTTTGAATTATACTCTTCTATTACTTGTATTACTTTTTTTTACTAAAGCATGCTTTCCTCCTAATTCATTAAAGAGCATGAGGAAGAAAATAAATGTACTCAAAAAAATTACAGTGGCTTGTGAAGACCTATTTATTGTAATTGTAATGCAAATAAACATATCCAACAATAATACACATAACCTTCAGTTTTCAAATGATAACATTTCATTATCTTAACAACCTGTCAACTCATTTTAGACCTGCAGTAAAATGACTAGTTACTTAGTGTATTTCTGTGCCTGTGCAAAAATAAAAAGAAAAAAAATAGAAAATATAGGGCCTTCTTCATAGTAAAGTAGCTAAGTGCTGTGTTTTGGAAGTCAGATCCCACATGGCCTACCACAGTTCAAATCTCAGCTCTGGTGACTTGAGAAACATGCTAGGTGCATGTGTGTGCATTCCTAAAATCATCATGGAATAAAGAAATGAAGGAGGGGAATTGCAGCATGACCATGCTCTATCCATGGGGGGGGGGGGTGCTTTCTCTCTCTCTCTGATGAGCACATGTGCCCTCTGACAATAAGAAATAATTTTGAACAAAATTTAAAAATAAATAACCTGGAAAATACAGATGATATAACACTCACGCTAGAGGAAAAGTTAAAGAATACTTTCCAAGGAGAGTTGATCATTCTAAAATTTATAATCATAATACAGGAAAATGATTAAAAAACGAATGGCAACAAGAGTATTCAATGAAAGGTGAATTTTCTTCCAGATGTAACACTTCAAGATCTGTTCCTAAAAATAACGGTTTCTTGCATATTTTTATGAGGTTTTTCAGGAGAAACAAAATCTTCCACATAAGTAATTTCTCCTTTATTGCACATATTTGTGCATGTGTATATGCACATGTGCTTCAAGTGCACATATCACTACTATGTATGTGTTTATACATGTACACATGAATTTTTAAGGACAAAAGATAATCCCTACTATGAACCTTCCTTGTCCTACGTTAAAGTATTTCTTGGTGATATTCCCTTATCAGCACATATAACTCTACTGACTGTGAAGGTCATGAATCAGTCCTCATGTGGACACATATATTTGCATTTATATCAAAACTGCAAAGGATACACTTACTTGGACATAAATTATGCTGTATGTACATGTGAGAAGACCTCTAAAGATCAATTCATACAAGTAGAATTCTAGATTAAATATTACTATTTTAAATACGAGTTAATAAATGTTAGTAAAATGCCATCCAAAGATATTTTATCTACTTATATTTTACCAATACTGTGGCAGAGTGCATGATCGTCTAAACATCATGAAATGATTTAATTTCTTTTTTTAAATTGTTTTTTTTAGAGAGATTTTTGTTATAAGACTCTTGCCCTTGCTGGAGACAGAGAGAGAGAAAGTGAGAAATCACCCCTCTCCCACCACCAGGGGTATGGCTGCAATACAGTCCCTTCTCCTCCATTTTCCTCATGAGATTTTGGGCATGGACACACACGTACATGGTTTAATTTTCAAGCTACTAGGTCTGACTTGAACTGTGGTCTGCCATATGGGAGTGCAGTGCCTTAATCTGCTTGCCCCAAAATACAACATAGTTTAATTTCACACTTGTTTATTGTTGCATAGTCTTTATAAATTAAAAAGGTTAAAAATGAGAAAATTGTCAACACAACTCCAATATATGTGTGTGTGTGTGTATACACACACATATAAATACATGTGTGTATATATATACACACACAAACATACAAATACATGTATGTGTATATATATGTGTGTGTGTATATATACATATATAAATACGTGTGTATATATATAAATACATATATACACTTTCAGTATCTCAGTCTTTTAGTCAAATATATTTCTATGTCTAAATTATCTTAAGTTTTTCTCATCACTTCACATCATTTGTTATATTCCATTATTCAGAGACACTATAGCTAAATTCAAAATTCTCTAATGTAGCAATTAGAGAGCTTTGCTCTAATGTGTCTCCAATTTAGATGCATAAACAGTTTCTTGTTTCAGTTTAGTGTCTTTAATAACAAAAGGTACATGTTAATTTGCTTCAGACCTATGGAGGTAAACTAAGCATATGTTCAATCAGAATTTGTGTACCTCAAAGTTGAAAAGCTTGAAACAGAATAACCACCCAACCATCAAGTACCACAATACTACACCCTGAGAATGTGATAATATTTGAGCAATCTTTCTAACAATGTCATATTTTCTATTTTAAAAACTTGCCAGAGAGTGTGTGTGCTTGCTGGAGAGAATGAGAGAAGAGAAAGCAACCCCCTCATAGGGGATGGTCATGACTTAATACCTTTTCCTCCATTTCTCCTTCCTTTTGGGATTTTGGACACAAATGCACATGCACATGCATCTGGTATATTTCTCAAGCCACTGGGTATGGGACTTGAACCATGTGGTTGGCCATGTTGCATCCAGCTTCCTTAGCCACCATGCCACTATCTAGGCACTAACCATACCATATTCAAATGGCCATTTCAGAATCTTTATATTCTTTTTTTTTTTTTTTTTTTTGGAGAGGTTTTTGCTATAGGGCGCGTGCGCTCGCCAGAGAGACAGAGAGAGACAGAGAGATAGAAAGCAGGAAATCACCCCCCAGGGGGGATGGCCACGCCGCAATCCCTTCTCCTCCATTCTCCTCTCGGGATCTTGGGCACGCACGCACACGCGCCCGGCGTGAGTTTAAGCCACCGGGTCTAGGACTCGAACCGCAGTCGACTACGTGGGAATCCAGCGACATAGCCATTACGCTAACTGCTGGTCCCAGAATCTTTATATTCTTAACTGATAACTTAAAAACATCCCTTTGTTTAGATACAATACATATGCTTTAACAATTCCATTTATTTCCCCTATTCAGTTGTGGCACATGTTTATTTTTCTCTAAATTCTACAGGTTATTTGTCAAGAAAGAAAATAAAATAAAAACTGCTTTATCTCACCCCAGAATACATTATACTTGAAAACGATTTAAAATTGGGGACTAGACAGTGGCACCGTGGTAAAATGTGATGCTCTGTAAGGCTGACCCAAATGGGAAGGTACTGAGTTTGCCTCTAGAAACTTCCCTGGGTATGTTGAGCATGAGTAACCCAGGCGGACGTGGCATAGGACTCTGTTGGGGATATTGTCTCTCTTGCTCATGGAAGAAATAAATAAAAAGAAAACATAACACAAACAAAAACTACTAGGCCAGCCTGCAGCCTGCTGGTTAAGGTAGTTAGATCCCACATGGCCAACCATGAAGTTCAAACTGGGGACTTGGTGGCTTGAGAAACATGCCAGGTGTGTGTGTGTGTGTGTGTGTGTGTGTGTGTCCAAAATCTCACAAGAAGGGAGAGATGGAGAAGGGCCAGTGCAATGACTGTTCCCTATACCATGGGGAGTGCTTTCTTTTTAGCTTTCTCTCTTTCTCTAACATTACATGGACCTTCTGGCAAATGAAAACAAACAAACAAAACTATGTATAAGCAAATATGTCCTGACTAATAATTGCAATCTAATCATTAGCAAGTACACACATTTTTCAGAAGTCATGATTATAATATGTTATATTAGTCATCTGGATATATTGAGTTGCTAGAAAGTCTTCACTATTTTCAAATGGTGATAGAGAAAAATATCTACACATGGTACTATTATGAGTGCAAAACTGACAGTATTACTTCTCTTTAAATCTGTAGAAACATTGTCTTTGTAGTTATCACATAGCTAACTCCCTGTTCACCATAATTTACCTAAAATGATCTGAGAATTCATAAATGGTCAAATAGCATAGTGGTATTCCGTGATGTACAACACACTTCACAAATTTTCAAACCCACCCCACAACTTCCCAAATCATCAAGAAAGAGCAGTGAGTAATTTTGAATCTATTCACCTTTGAAAAGCCAGAAAGGCTTACAATCTTATATTTAGCCTCTATGACCATGAGATGGCAAGGACCTTTTGATCTTACAGTTCTGTATGTGGATGCCTTTGTGGTGGAAAAAGGCAAGTTTTTGACAATGCATGACATAAATTATATTTATTTATTTACTGTTATATCCCATAGCACAGCATTAGTTACACAAATGGATCTAAAAAAATGTTGTTAAATTTAATTTACCTGACCAATTATATCAAGCACATCCAAAATTCTCTGTGAAGAATTTTATTTAAAAGTTTAATTAGTTCAGGTTTGCTATTTGAAAGCCAATTTAAAAAATGCTAAAACTGAATAAATATGTTCAATTCCACTGCACCAGAATAAAGGGTAATTGATACTTGGCAACCTGGAATAGTTTAAAACTGGAATTTATGATAAAATACAAAATACAGCGGTTACTTCTCATAGTTTGCGGTGTGTAGGGGATGCCTGCTGACTGAATTTTGAATGAACTACTACTGCCATCCAGTGTTCAAATTCATTCAAGTCACACCAATGCACAAAAAAACAAACAGCAAACTTTCAGTGCATTTTCAATTTGAGGACCAAATACTGCACAGCACAAAGCATAGCATAATCTATGTTATCACGCACGTATTGGAATGTCAAATGCCAGCATCTGATTAAGAAGCTCAAGGTTTGGTTCATAGGTTGGCCAGTAGACACTGTGTGCCATGACCCTCGTTGTCTGGGAAGGTTGGTGGCATTATTGTGTAAGACTCTGTTCAGGGTGCCGGACTGCACTCCTTCCTTCTTTCTTTTTTCCTTCCTTCCTCTCTTTATCTCAAAATAAGTAAACTCAAAAAAACCTTCCTAATAAAGTTATAATTAATGAATGTGAAGAGGATATTTACTGAATTTACTTGTTTATGTGGCAAACAAACCATAAGGCAACCTCCAATGATTTCTTGCTTCCCAGGGTTCAAACTCTGTGTACAACCATCCTTCCTCAAATGTACCCATGTGTGCCAGTGCAACTTGGGCCTTGCTTCTAACCAATAGCGTACAGTAAAGATGATGGAATGCACAAAGGTTAAGTCCATGATTACGATACACAGATCTGCATGTGCAGTGCATGCGTGTATCTGTATCTACACCTACATCCATATCTACATCTTGCTATAAAGAACAAAGGCTATTGGAGCCAGCAGGTAGAATGGTGATTAAGGTGCTGGGCTCCCATATGGCCAACCGTCATTCAAGTCCTAGACCTGACAGCTTAATAATCACACCAGGCAGACATGAATGTATGCCTTAAATCCTAAGAGAAGAGGAAAATAGAGGAGAAGGAATTGTGGTGTGAACATCCCCCCGGGAGAGTGATTTCTCACTTTCTTTTT
The DNA here is from genome assembly GCA_026018925.1 of Tupaia tana. Classification (NCBI taxonomy): domain Eukaryota; kingdom Metazoa; phylum Chordata; class Mammalia; order Scandentia; family Tupaiidae; genus Tupaia; species Tupaia tana. Next base: position 195,482,454 of record JAKSZU010000006.1, on the reverse strand, counting down.
CTGTTTCTCTCTGGCAAGCACATGTGCTCTATGGCAAAAATAAATAAATAAATAAAAATAAAAATAAAAACAAGAAAAAATAAATTAAACTAAGGAGAGTCTTTTTGCTAACTTGATGAAGTGAACAGCCTCATTGTGGAAGACCACAGCAAGGAACTGCGGGCAGCATCTTGCTACTGCCATTGACCCTAGAGCTTGTGGATGACCTTAAGTCCTGAAGGCCACCTCTATCCAACAGTCAACACAAAGGCAGGATCCTTAGTCTTAGAATCACAATAAATCCCACCAGTAACATAAAATGATCTTGGGAATGGCTTTTCCTGAATTGAGCTTCTGGATGAGAACTCAGCCAGCTGACACCTTGATTACAGCCTGCTGAGATCCTGAGTATAAGACACAAGTAAGCTTCTCCAGGACCCCTGACACCTGGAAACTTTGAGATAACAAATATATGTTGTTTTAAGCAATCCAGTTTGTGGTTATTATGCAGCAACAGAAAACAAACGTAACATGGTAGATGTGTTGTAATACTGAATCAGAATATTTAATTTTGCAGTATTTAAAGAAGATGGGTCAAATAAAAAGATGTCTTCACCAGGTACATGGGAATGTATTCCCCCAAATTCCAACAAGACGAAGAAATGGAGAAGAAAGGGTTACATTGTGACTATGCCCTACTGGGGGCACTTTCTTTCTCTCCCTCCTCTCTCTCTGTCTCTCTGTCTCTCTCTCTCTCTCTCTGGCAAGTGCATACTCCTCTGCCAATTAATAACACCCCCTGTGCATTTTTTAAAAAATAATTATTTTATCTATCTATCTATCTATCTATTTTTGAGAGTTTTTTGCTATAAGATGCATACATCCACCAGAGAGAAAGAAAGAGTCAGAGAGGCAGAATGCGAGAAATCACCACCCAGCGGGGATAGCCACATTGCAATCCTTCCTCCTCCAGTCTCCTCTCAGGATATTGGATGTGTGCACACATGTGCCCAGTGTGAGTTTCAAGCCACTGAATCTGAGACTCAAACCATAGTAGGCCATGTGGGAGTCCAGCAAGTAACCTTGACACCATGTGCTGGTCCCCCAATGTGGTTTTAAAAAGTCCTTAACTGGATTATTCTTTAGGTTTATTTCTTCCATGAGCGAGAAAGACAGACAGAGAGACAGGCACTCCCAACAGTCTTGGTATTGCAATCAACCTCAGCCTCAACCAGCCCCAGGTCATGGGTTCCCATGTGTATGCTATGTTCAGGGAGGTTTCTCGATGTGAACCCAGATCCTTTCCATGTGGGCCAGTCTCACAGAGTGTTGAGGTAGTGCCATGCTACCATCCCATCCCCTTCATTAAACTTCTGATCATTGTATTTAAGATGGCCAGGTAGGGCATTATCTTGAGTGATTTACTAGTAGTGCACATAAAAAAAATTGTAATATAATTCAAATGCTAGAAAAAAGCCTAAATCATAAATCATAGTCTGCCATTTCTCCTATGAGTGGGACAAGTTAATAATAAGTTCATGTTTTTATTTAAGTAGGAGAACTAATAGGAAGGATATATTTCTGACCCTCAAAAAAGTATATAAAGCCACCATTATTTATATAAAGGTCATACCAACTGATTAAAAATGACATCCTTAATTACAGGTAAAACCAGTTAGTCATCTTTGTTATTAAAAAAAAAAAATAAAGGAAACTAATGGGAATTCCACTACAGCAATATGGCTAATTTCCTTTTTTTTAGTTTTTGTTTTGCACGAGGGCACATATGCTTGTCAGAGAGAAGGTAAGAAAGCATCCACCATGGGATATTGTCACACCACAATCCTGCTTCATTTCTTCTTCCTTCTGGGATTTTGGGCACACCGCATGTGCACTCATGTTTTTCAAGCTGCCAGGATTCAGACCATGGGTGGGCCATATGTGATCCAGCTGCCTTAACCACCAGGCCATAGGCTGGCTCAATGTGATCAATTTCTAAAGCATTTTATTAAAATCCAGTGTTGTCTAACATAAGCATCCCTAGAAGAATAAATCTGAACTATCGCCATTTCATTTTGAGTTAAGCAGAAATGGGTTAAAGTAACTGCCAAAGGTATGAGTGTATATGCAGAAACGGATACTGGAGGATAAAAGTGTCAGCATTTTGTACTTTGAGTCAAGCAAGACTGTCGTAAGCAAACCCGAGAGCAAATAAAACAGAATGAAGCCTGGGAGGTCTACAGGTCCCAAGGCAATGGTTGGAGTCCTGATCCAAGAGCCCACACGCTGTTCTTAATTTTCAACCAGGAATGCATAAATGACCTTTGCAAGCTGTGGGGCTTTTGCACATTTTGATTCTGCAGCAGTTAATGGGGGCTTGTATAGACTGAGATTCCCAGAGGACAGTGTTCCACTTTGCACAATTCCACTCACAGCAAGAAAGTCATAAAGGGATATGCTCTGGCACTATTTTCTCTAGGATCAAGCCTAGTAGCAGGTTGATGTTTGTACAAAGTCAAAAAATAAAAGAGCACAAGGGTGAGGATAACTATTTTTGCACCAGATACAGGGTATAATGTCTCTATGAATACCATAGCATATCCTTTAAGTGCTCTGAAGTATTTAAATATGATGAAAATAAATAATGCCCACCAGCACACTGTCACAGTGGACACAACAAATGTTTCAGGCTTAATTAAACACTAGCCTGAAATCCTTTCGCTCTACAAACGTGGACAAATTAACCTCTCGGTATCTTGATCTGTGCAAAGTGGTAGCAGTACCTCCCTCTCAGGGTGGGAGTGAGACCCGTACGCCATGCCCACCAGCACACTGTCAGCGGACGCAACAAATGTTTTGTCTTGTTTTACATATGACGAATACCAGCTCCCAGGAGTTAAAGGGTAGGTATCGGCATTAAAGTAAAGAGTGGGGGTATTTTCCAGAGTTCTTCTTTACCCTGTAGGCCCCCAAAGGTATAAAATATGGGCTTTTCAATACACAAGTTCTCCCAACCCCACCAGGGTTCAGCCAAAGGTCCATTTTTTCCAAATCCCCCTGTTACAAGGTGACAACGAATTCATGGGCACTGCCTCAAGGGTCCCCTGAGTTGAGTACCACAAACCCAGCCATGACCCCTCTCCACCTCCGCCAACCAACTGCGTCACAAGTCCCCTAAGAACGTTCACTGACACGGGGTTCCGCCAGAACCCAGTTTCCAAGCAGACCGAGGAGATCTGGACTCTAATTGGCTGTCGTCCTGGGTAACCAAGGACGCAGGGGGCACGCGGGGCCCCCCCGCAGGTATTTAAAGGCTGCGGCTGCTCCGGCCACCACAGTCTAGCCAGGACTGTGACGGTGAAGCACCTGGGTTGAGAGGGAGCTTCAAGGTAACACGCAACCCTTGCCTCCCCCGTCCCCAGCCCAAGCCTCGGTGGAGGCGGGTGTGTTTGGGACCCGGGAGTGGGTCTCGCTGCGTGTGGCCTTCCAACACTTTCCTCCCCCACCATCCTTACCCAGCCCCAGTCCCACCCAACCCACCTGGGCGAGACAACTCAGGTGCTGCGAAGGACAAGAGATTAAGTCAGAAGAGCGAGCGAGAAGAGAGGGGCCTCCTGCAGAAGAAGGTGTGATCCCAGCGGCAGACACGTGGTGCTGTGCCGAGACACAGGGTGACGAGGCTCCTTAGACCGTTGCATCTGGCCAATCCTGACGACAGCTTCTAAGAAGGACACTACCATTTAGACCTTCCAGAGCTCCCTGAACCATGACCCAGACCCTCCACAAAAGAGAAGACCCTCTAAACCTGGGTGGCGGTTGGGCATCTTCTTCCCCTTTAGGTCCTTGGCGGTCTTGCCACCGCAGGCGCAGGGGTGCTCCAATTTACAAGCGCCGGCAAGGTTACGGCCCCAAGGCCGAGTATGAGCCCCCGAGGAAACAGCCAAAGCACCAGTATGGCTCGGGCCCTTGGTTCCAACCACCCCAACCACCCGCTTGGGCACTGAACTATAACTGGGGGAGCTGGTGCGCTCCCTGGCACCCACCTCCCACAGGATTCCGGAAGCCCCCCGGCCGAGTGGTTCGGATGTATGGCCTGCACCCCTTCTGTCTTTGCTGCTGCTCCTGCTGGGGCGGGCCCTGGAACCCGGGCTGGGCCTGGTCCCCTGGCAGGAAGAAGCGCTGGGGCCGCAGGGGCCGCGGCCTGCGCCGCCAACCTCGCGGCTCATCTACGAGGAGTCCGCCAGTGGATCTGAGCACGCTGCTGCGTCCGGTCAACCTGTACGGGTGGAGGGCGCCTGGCATGCAAGCGCCGCCGAACACCACCCAGTTCATCATGGACCAGATCTACGAAGACATGCAGCAGCAGGAGGAACTGGAGCGCCAGCAGCGGGCGCAGGCGGGCGCTCAGGCCTCCCCGGCCTGCTCTTCCGGAAACGACGCGACCCCTAGTGGCGGCGAGGAAGATGCGGCGCTGCAGGCTCTATATGGCTATGCGCAAAATCCCTCTCTAGCCTTAAGTCCTGCTCCAGAGGAGAACCAGTCTTCCACCCCGCAGCTGCTGCAGGGAGACGAAGAGCAAGAGCAGAAGACGGAGGAGGAAGAGTATGAGGAGGAGATGTGGAATGGAAGGGTGGAGGAGAGCGAGGAAGAGGAGGATGAAGCAGAGGAAGAAGATGAGATGGAGGAGGAAGATGAAGCTGAGGAGGAGGAAGAAGCTGAGGAAGAGGAATATTCAGCTGAGGATGATGAAGCTGAGGAGGAGGACGAAGTGGAGGAGGATGGAGCGGAAGAAGAGGATGAGGAGGGGGAGGAAGAGGAAGAAGAGGACGAGGAAGAGGAAGAGGGGCAGGAGGAGGAGCAGAGAGAAGAAGAAAACCACTTGCCCCTGGAAATGCCTCTGTCAATCCTAGTGGGGGCTGAAGAAGAGAGCGAGAACTTTATAAACTGTACTTATTTAAATCCAAAATAGATCATTCCCGAAGTGCCAAAGGAAGCTCTCTTCGTGATCCAGGACATTAACTGTTAGACATCAGGCAAGGGATTGAGGGATGAAGCAGATCTGAGGCTAAAATGGACAGGCAACTTACTAAAAACTAATTTGAAAATGAGCTTCATTAATAAACATATCTATGTAAATCCCTCTTTGGCCATTATAAAATGTTCAAAACATTGGTGTGTTTATGTATGACTAGGGGTGGGGGCGGGGGAGCTTTCAACTAAAATTTTATTGGAAATGATTAAAGGCCAAATATTTTATTACTACAGTTTGAATATTTTTATTTGGTATTTTCCCCGCTAGACAATATTTTTTTAATTTTGTAGCAAATTGATACAAGTTACTAAATGAGCTTGGATTCAACAGATTCTGTCAGATGCCTAAAAAGCATAGGCCATGGCTACTGATTGCCACTGGTGCTCTTAGCTGAGGCCACTTAAAACCCTTTATTTTTGTAAAAATGTTTTTCTTTATAGTTTTTCTACCTTCGGAATTCACTTTTGAGGGTTGTACTTTGGTAACCCAATGTGCAGTCTTTTGTGGTATTGCTCATTTATATTCCTTGTTCCACAGTGCTATGGATCTTCCTCAGAAGAACATGAACTTGCTTCTGTGGAACTGGTTATCTGCCATGGCCTCAACAATCCATAATCCATGCATGGAGAGGATTCCCCATGGTCAGAAGTCAACTTGCACATCTAGTTAAAATCCAAGGTAACTGCAAACAATGGAACACAGCTCAAATTTTGAGGCCTTGTTCCTAGATATATTCCTTATCATAAGTTCAGAGGAACCATAAAGATAGTTTTTGAACTGATTTTTTCACAAAAAAGATTATTGGCCTTTTGGGAGTAGAATATTTTATTATGTCTTCTTTTGGTTCCCATAAACCCTTCTTATGAGGAGAGTAAAACAAAAATGTGTGAGCCTATGTGAGCTAGTTTCTGCTGAAGTGTAAACCCATGAAGAATACATCAGCCAAAGTAATAGCTTTTGACCAAACATTTTTAGGAGGAAATAATGCATTTCTTCCTGAGCACTTAATAAAAGATTTCATCCATAGCTTCTTTCCATAACAGTCCCAGATGAAGAATTCATGCCTGCCTTCTCAAAAATAACATCTTTTTGGCAAACTATTCTTATAAGTATAGTTTGAACCACAACTTGGTATTTACTTGTTGAAAAGAAGACTGCATGGTGATCCTACCTGGATGGTTTTGCTCATACAGCCCAGGTGATAAGCTTAAGCTGTTAAATAAAAAATAAAATAATTAAAGGATTCAGTGAAAGTGCCCAGCTTCTCCTTTCTTATGTAAATACAAGAAATCTATGTGACAATATTTCAGTGACCAACAGGATAAACAGAAGAAAAACCTAACACAAACATTATACAAATTTTAAAATTACAGAAAATTTTATAGCAGTGAATAACAAAACATTTAATTATACTCTTAAGAAAAAGTTACTTTCCACAACATGCAACTTGTGAATGACCTGGAAAAGCAGGTTAAGATTGACCAGCCATACGCATTTCTATTGTTTTTGATGTGTCTATGCAGAGAAAAACCAAGTATCATGTTCCTTATACTAGTCAATATATCCTTACAAGTCATAGCCGATATTTTATTCAAATCACTCAAAATAAGCACTAAGTCTAAAATGAAGTATGTTCTCATTACAGAAGTCTTAGAGTTGAATTTCTTCACAGTCATATCTGGACAAGTCTCAAGTTCTTCTTGGAAATTATTCTACTTTTTAAAATGTTTAAATTCAACACATGTTTGTTACCTCCGTATGCACAAAGTGTTATTCACTCATCCTTGTAAAAATATAAATGTGACCAATATCTCAGGAGTTTACATTCAGGTTTATGAACCATTATCTAACAAACACATATCAAACTTCTAGAAGTCAAGCACTGTGAATAGGGATAAGAATACAATGGTAAGTAGGCAAAATCCCTATGATTAGTGCCTTCAGCTTAATAGAAAAGATCAACAATAAATAAAGAGTAAGACTAATTGGCCCCTGAAAGTATCACTTGCACCACTATGAAAGGTCATGTACCACTGTGAAAGCATATATCACAAGGGGACCCAAGAGTGAGGCTGGGACATTTACTGTGGTCAGAGAGAGAGAGGCCTCAGTCGAAAGATCGAGAGCTGGGAGGAGTTTAGTGCCTTAAAGGAACTGAGGAGAGAGGATCAGAGTATCTTGAAGGAGCAGCCAACGGAAGAAGTGAGAGAGGTAGGGAAAAGCCACATTATCAACTCATCCGTGTGTTATCCACATCTTCTGAAATAGACACCAGCATGAATTAATGAAAGGAGAAAACTATTATCAATGATTCTCTGCCTGAACTTTTTTTTTTTTTTTTTTCTAATTAGGCAGCTATTGTTACAGTCCTTTTACTTATCCTGAAGGCTAACATGAAATAATTAAGCCGTGTTGGGGCTTCAAGGGGTTGGGCATCCCAGTTTACCCATCATTACACTCTTTATTGGTCTCCCCACCCATTATCATGCAGTGAAGGAGTAATAGACTTTGTTGCTCTGTGTAATTGGAGCACCATAGTTCTTAGCTTCCATGTAAACCTCACACAGCTAATTTAGCATATCTTGATGGTGATTCAGTACACTCCAATGTGCTAGTATGACTCAGAGTAAACAGAGTCCTTAGTTTTAGAGGCAAGTTTACACTTGATAGGGACCAGCAGTTAGTGTAATGGCTATGTGGTTGGACTCCCATGTAGTTGACCACAGTTCGTGTCCTGGACCCGGTGGCTTAAAACTCACGCTGGGTGCGTGTGTGTGCGTGCCCAAGATCCTGAGAGGAGAACAGAGGAGAAGGGATTGCGGCATGACCATCCCCCCTGGGGGCTGATTTCTCACTTTCTGTCTCTCTGTCTCTGTCTGTCTGGCAAGTGCACGCGCCCTATAGCAAAAACCTCTTAAAAAAAAAAGTTTACACTTGATGGAAAATAAAAACAATTTTCCAGAATAAATCCTTTATTCTTCTTAAAGTCATTCAAAACTAGGTGGGGGTGAAAACAAAGATAACTGTTTCACTTGAGCATTTCTTTCAAGAGTGGAGCTATTGTCAATTTTCAGAAAAAAAATAACATTAGAAATTATCAAAATGTTCAGAAGGACTGGGTTTGATATGAATCTTTGCTGTCTGTTCTGAAATGTTTTACATGTAGAAATTCTGGTATTTTCTTCTTCCAGTGATTGACAGCATTTCTTGATTTATCTTCATTGCTTTGTCTCCACAGTAACTTAGAGAGCTTTTCTGTTCTGAAAATATTAGCCTTCTAAAAATAGTAAATGCACTTGGCATATAGAAACCAACTCTGAGCTCTGAGTACAAAATTTCTTCTTCATACATACATATGAAGAAAATATTTCCAACATACTTAGTTCCAACATGAGAGTTTAAATAGCCAATCTCTTACCAGTTCCACCAAGCCTACATTTCTGGGAAGTAAATTATGCAAACACCAGCTCATAGGTGATTTGGGGGCAAGGAAGTGCATAAGACTTAATGAAAACAAACAAACAAACAAACAAAACTTCAATTTAATTTTAGAAGCATAATAAAATGATACATTGAGACAGGCCATTCTTAATGTGAAACAGTTGATTACTCGTCATGATGCCCAGTCATTTTGGACTTATCTGTGTATTTAAAACAAAATCAAAATGTGGCTGTGTTTTAGCTGTTTCAGTACTAGCATTTCTTTGCCTCTATTTAGTTTTAGCTAATTAATGACCCCTAGGCCAAGATCAGCTGATGGAAGAGAAGAAAATCATTTAGATATGGCCTGAGAAGGCTGAATGTTTGTTGTCCTGCTGCCTCAGTGACCTGTGGTCGTAGCCACTTGCCTTGTTCTTCTGTTTCCTCAAAAGTAGTGATTATACTCCCAAATCACTTAAGTCTACTATGAAGACCAGCTATTTAATAGTTATGAAAAACTATTATAATCTATAAAGCACAGTTATTCATTATATACTAGACTACACTAGACTACATTTTATAATCAAAGTTATTGCTATGGTTTAGATAATGGTTTGTCTCCCAAAGGTTCATGTTTGGGAATTTGATTCCCTGTGTCATGGCATTGGGAGATGGTGAGTTCTTTAAGAGGTGAGTCCTTATGAGCAGTGTTTGGTTCAAGGAGGCATCACCCTTACGAATAGATCAATGATGTCTGGCAAGACAGAGTAAATTCTAGCTTTCATGAAAGGGACTTTTTGTTCCCAAGAGTGATCAGGATGTTATTAAAAGAAGATGGCTTGCCCCAGGTCTGCCTGTTTCTCTGCATGCACCTGCTGACCTTTCTGCTTCTGGCCAGATACCAGCCCCATGCTCTTGGACTTTCCAGCCACCAGAATTTTATAAGCCAAATAAAATTCTATTGTTTTAAAAGTACCCAGTCTCAGATATTTCTGTTTACATCACAATTACAGACTGAACAGTTATCATCTCACTTAAATCTTCAAAGGTAGATCTGTCTAGTTTCATTAGCAAAGTCTGGAAAAATCTCTCACTGCAGTTCTCTTGGACTGAGGTACTCAGACCTTTTAGTTGTTACCACTTAACCGAGCATGATCCAACTAATCTTTGAAATTTAATTTTGGCTTCTGGAAAAATAGCCTACAGATTCAGAGGTCTAGTGCTTTGCTGTTGAAAGTGTGGTTCCTGAACCAATACCTTAGTGCTACCTGCCAGCTTGTTAAAAATGCTGAATTCCTGGCTTTTCTCAGATCTGTATTAAAATATACTTTGTGGCAAGGTCTCTAAGTGATTTGCATATACATTCAAGACCTAGAAGCTCTGTGTGTTAGGGGTTAGATGCATTGGGGAAGTCTCACAGGAATTTAATGATTAAGATTGTGGTTTGAGGTCAACCCTGTAGCCTACTGGTTAAGGGAGCAAGATCTCACATGGTCACCCCACAGTTCAAATCCTAGCCCAGAGGTCTGAAAAACAGGCTCTGTGTGTGTGTGTACGTACATATGCATGCATGGTCCAAATCCTGACAGGATGGAAAAATGGAGGAGAAAGTTTTGCAATATGGCTAGCTCTGTTGGGGGAATGTTTTCTCCTTCTTCTCACTCAAATCTCTCTCTAGTGAGCATATGTGCCTTACGGCAATTTTTAAAAAGAGGATTATAGTTTGTGCATTCGAAACTTCTATAATTTACCCCTTCTGTGACTTCAGACATGTCACTGAAATTCTGGCTTCTCATTTTCCAAAACTAAGGTATCTACTTCATGGGATTAAATGAATTTATTGTAGAAGGATTAAATAAACCAATACTTGCCAAGTACCTAAGTCAGTGACATTTAATATCTCCTAGTTATAATGAGTAATAAGTACACAAATGAGACTATTGTTAAATTATGGGGTGACTTAAAGTTACTTGTTAGTGATTAGAGCACTATAAATATAACATCTCCCAAGATAATTAGCAAAATGATTCATTGACTGTACTATTTTCTCAAGATAATTGTAATGACATACACTGCTTTGAGTTGTACATTCTGTTTTGCAGACCATGAGAACCAATTACATCTCTAGAGCTGGACTCATTCCCAAGATTCTGTTTTCCATCCTTTACCCTCAAAACCTGCCCCTAGGCCAATAATGTCTCCTTTCTTATGACTGACATTAATATCCTAACAGCTGAGCTAAGAATTACCCATTCTTTCCCATGTATGTATGCAAATGAGAATACATATTTTCAGAATCAAAATGCATGCATCTGTAATACTCATAGTCGATGTAAATCATATAATAATCTAAAGCAGTGACTAGTATTTTATGTACGTATCTCAGTATGCATACATTTGGCGGGAGGAAATACCTGAGTAAGACAAATTGTTGCATTGTTTCTCATCCACGATTAAAGTAAAATAAAATTTTACTTTAGTTTAAAAATACAAGAAGAAATTATTTTATAGGTGTATGAGATAGCTACATATCATTCATACTTTATTGAAGGTTCGACTGTATGTTTCACTTGTAGGTAAATTTATTATAGATGAAGATGTAGACATAGGTATATAAAAAAGACAAAAAATTAAATACTATAAGTCAACTATGTAGAACCTAAATTATCAAAACATAAACCTTAGATTTTTGAAAATATTGGAGCAGGGGCCAGCAGATGGCATAGTGGTTATGTCACTGAACTTCCACATGGTCAACTGTGGTTCCAGTTCGGAATGGGATGGCTTGAAAATCTCACCAGGTGGGCATGCATCCCCAAGATCCCAGGAAAAGAATGGGTGACAAGGATTGTGGTGTAGCTATCCCCCCCGCGTAGTGACTTCTCACTTTCCCTCTCACTCTCTCTGTCTTTTGCTCTCTTGCTGGCGAGCAGATGCATCCTATGGCAAAAACCTCTAAAAAATAAAAATAAAAACATTATAGGCAAGATTCTTAAAACACATTATCACATATGATCACTCTCTGAAACAATGCTTTATTTTCCTTATACAGATCAGATGAAAATTTTTTTAAGAATTACTTTATTTAACTTTATTTATTTTATTTCAGTTTGACCAGAGAGGGACAGAGTAAGAGAGAGAAAATATATATATATATATATATATATATATATATATATATATATATATAAAGAGAGAGAGAGAGAGAGAGAGAGAGAGAAAGAAAGTGAGAAAACAAGTCGCCCAGTCCAGGTCTTGAACCATGGTTGGCCTTGTGGGAGTCAAGCGCCCTTAACTACTACTCCAATTGCCAGCCTCAGATAAGATGAAATTCTAAGAAGGATGTTGTTTCAGTACCCATATCCTCTATTTTTCAAGTTTTTAAGTGTAGTGTGTTACTTGGACATATCTTTCTGTTGCTTTACTTAAAACAACCTACCCAGAAACAATTTTTTTAAAGAATCATTTATTTTATTTTATTTGTTATCATTAGTTACATTTTAATCTGACCAGAAGGAGACAGAGAGAAAGGGAAAGTGAGAATACAAGCTGCAAGGTCCAGGACTTGAACTGCAGTCGGCCATGTGGGAGTCCAACACCCTAACCACCATGCCACCTACTGGCCCTAGAAACAAAGTTTTTAAAAAGTAAACTTGACTTGGGTTCCAAGGATGGTAGAAAACAGTGTAATTTCTTCAATGGGAGATTGAGAGTAGAAGTATCTAAGGAAGAGATATCTCTCTGCAGTTATAGTAGTTAGGCTGAAAAACATAAATGTGGAGAGTGTGGGGTGCAAGGCTGACTCACCCCTGCCAGGTCACTGGACTAGAATCAGTCATCCTATAGGACAAGTGCTTTTCATGTGATCAGAGGAGTTAAAGGGGATTTATTCAGAGGGATCAAGACACTGAAGAACATATTAGAATATGCTGTTATGTACACGTATTACTGAATAGTAATATTACATTGTCGTTCTACTACTGGTTGGCATGGTGGGAGGCAGGGAAAGAATGAGCGAAACAAATTTATTCCTGAGCCAAACTACAGTTAAACACTTCTCTGGCAATGCCTTGAATCAAACATGCTTTCACTTCAGAATATATTCAGTCAAAATAGATATTACAAACACAACTTTTAGATTTCAACCAGTTAAAAGAAACCACTTACATATAAAAACATGTATAAATACAACCACACAGCAGAGTTCCTTTAACAGAAAAAGCCTACATTTAAAAGGAATTACAAAAAGAGGATAATAGCTCTTGCCCATTTTACAAGATGGCCGGTGAAAAAGCTGAGAAGCTGGATACTAAGGAGAGGAAACCTGAAGCCAAGAAGGCTAATGCCAGTTGCAAGGATAAAAAGGGTGACTCCAAAGTTAAAAGATCCAAAAGGGGAAGCCTCATTGCATCCCAAACCTGGTCCTAGTCCGAGAAACTGGTCCTGATCTGCCATGTATTCCAGGAAGGGGGTGTGCAAGAGAAAATACTCGGCTACTACATTCAGGATTGAAAATAAAAAGAAGAAAGTTCTTTCCACTGTCACAAAACCTGATGGTGGTGGCAAGAATAGTTGTACCAGGGTGGTTAAACTTTGCAAGATCCTAGATATTATCCCACTGAAGATGTCCCTGTTGAGCCACAGCAAAAATCCTTCAGTCAGCATGTGAGAAAGCTACAAGTGGGGCCAGAAGGTGGAGTGGTGGTTAAGATGCTGGCATTCCCACATGGCCGACCATGGTTTGAGTCCCAGACCTGGTGGCTTGCTTTCACTCTCCCTCTCTCTGTGTCTTTCTCTGTCCAAACTCCTGTGATAAATAAATACACATACATAAAATAATTCTTAAAAAATTATTATATAAAAAAGAAAACGCTGCGAGCTAACATCACTCCCAGGACCATTCTGATCATCCTCACTGGATACCTCAGGGACAAAAGAGTAGTTTTCCTGAAGCAGCTGAGCAGTTGGTAGCTACTTGAGACTGGAACTCTGGTCCTCAATTGAGTTCCAGTGCATAGAACACACCAGAAATCTGTCATTGCCTCCTCCAAGAAAATTGATATTAGCAAAGTAAAAATCTCCAAACATCTCACTGATGCTTACTTCAAGAAAAAAGAAACTGCAGAAGCTCAAACACAAAGAATGCGAGATCTTCAACCAAGAGTAAAAGAAATATGAGATTACAGAGCAGCACAAGGCTGATCAGAAAGCTGTGGATTTGCAAATTTTAGCAAAAGTCAAAGCTATTTCTCGACTCCAGGGCTGCTTGTTATTCATGATTGTCCTTATAAAGGGAATTTATCCTCACAAATTGGTGTTCTAAATTTCCTACCAAGAACTTAATGAACTTATATATAAATTTGAAAAAAAGAGGACAATAGTGCTCCTCCTTATCCTAAGCTATAAGATAGTTTATAATAGTTCCAATGTTTATGTAACTATGAACGGGAGCCCTTGATGTTTTATGATTTACAGCTCCTGTTGACCTTAATCAATCTGCAAGGGTCATTTCTACACTACATATGTGATTAAATTCAGTGAGTGTACCTTAGTATAAAAAACTAGCTTCCAGTATATAGACCATGTATGTATTTCTAGCTCTCATTTTCTTTTTTTTTTTTTTGGAGAGATTTTTCACTATAGGGCGCGTGCGCTCGCCAGACAGACAGAGAGAGACAGAGAGATAGAAAGCGAGAAATCACCCCCCAGGGGGGATGGTCACGCCGCAATCCCTTCTCCTCCATTCTCCTCTCGGGATCTTGGGCACGCACGCACACGCGCCCGGCATGAGTTTTAAGCCACCGGGTCCGGGACGCGAACCGCGGTCGACTACGTGGGAGTCCAGCGACATAGCCATTACGCTAACTGCTGGTTCCCTAGCTCTCATTTTCTAACTAACAAAGTATCTACAATAATCTTTGTTATTATATGATTTATCTTTATTCATGATAAAGCATACGTGTGTGCATGAGAGAGAGCAAGAGAGAAAAGCACTCTCCACAGGATCTGGTCATGCCTCAATTTCCTTCCTCCAGTTTTCCAGCCACAGAGTTCTGGGTTTGTATGTGTGTGCCCACCATGTTTTAGGCCTACTGGGCTGGAGATTTGAACTGCAGTCATCAAATATATAACCCAGCTTCTCTTGAACAGCATATTATCACTGTCGCACAAAGTCATTCCTTGTTATTATAAAATTAAATAATACAAATATCTTTAAATCAGACTTGAAGATGTTATGGGCTGAAAAGTCAGCAGCTCAAGGGCTGGACAGCGACATAGTGGCAGAATACAATGATATGGGAAGCTGACTAAAACGACAGCGTTCTGAGTTCCCATCTGTGGTCCCCCTAGCGTGTGCTGGCAAGGGAGAGTCAAAGATACGGGGCTGCCTGAGGCCAAACGTAGATCCCTGTTGGGGGTGCTCTCTCTGTCTCTCTCGTCAAAGTAATAAAAAAAAAAAAAAACTTTTCAAAGTCAGTAGCTTAGATTTCTCTTCATTTTATACAAATAATATCTGAATGTTTTTTATATGAAAATCACATACAGAACTATTATATTTTGAAATACGTGGTTCTATTTTCAGCAGTAAGACACTCACTTTTTAAAAATTATTATTATTGTTTGTATTTCTTTGTTTTTAGTTTTGTTAAAGGACATGTATACTTACCAGAGAGAGAGAGAGAGAGAGAGAGAGAGAGGGAGAGAAATCACTCCCTAGACCTCGGGGGGATGGTCACATTGCAACCCCTTCTCTATTCTTTTCTCAGGATTTGGGGCATGCAATCACACACACCTGGTGTGCTTGTCAAGCCACTAGGTCTGAGACTCAAACCATGTAGCTGTCATGTGTGATCCAGCGACCCCACCTCCATGCCTTCTGCTGGCTCAAGAAATTCAGCTTTTAGGGACCAGCAGTTGGCATAATGGCTATGTCGCTGGACTCCCATGTAATTGACCACAATTTGAGTCCCGTACTTGGTGGCTTAACCTCATGCCAGGCATGTGTGCCTGTGTCATGCCCAAGATCCCAAGAGGAAAATGGAGGAGAAGGGATTGCAGTGTGGCCATCTCCCCTGGGGGATGATTTCTCACTTTCTCTGTCTCTCTCTCTTTCTGATAAGCGCACATGCCCTATAGGAAAAAAAAAAAAAAAAAAAGGAAAAAAGAAAGAAAGAAAAAAAGGAAAAAATTCAACATTTAAAGTTAAAAAATAAAAAGGCCTTTGACCATTAAGTAGTTCTAGTTTTGCCATTTAGGAAAATATAGCAACAGTAATGGACTTTGATGTATTTGGACCATTTTTTGGTGAAGTACCTCTCATTCTTTGCCTCATTGTTCATGTTATGTGGGTCTTTACATACCATCCTGCTAGGCTACCTCATTTTTGGACCTTTATTTTTTGTGGGGGGATGATGATTTTAGAATGGGTTGTTTTAAACTTAAGACATCAATCACGATCCACAAGGACACTCTTGTTATGGTCTGGGTGCTATATTTCTACTTACTATTCTATTACTGCATAAGAATATTAAGCCTATGCTCCTTAAGTTCAATACTGTGTTTTTTATAAATAAATGTAATGAAATACTTAAGAGAACTTAACAATAAAAAGTTAATGATTACTACCACGTTATTTTTTTTTTCATATTTTTCTGGTTCTCTTGGAAATATTTTAGTATCTCAGTAAAGTTACTTTGTGTAAACTTTTAACATCTAAGAATAAAAATCTGTATTTCTCTTTAAAAAGGTTGGATTGACATTAGCTGTCATTTTTAGCCATTATTTCAGCTATTAATATTGTCATTGTCTGTTATTTTCATTTGGCATCTGAAATTTTTATAGTGATTGATAGTTCTGATATCATGCATTATTTGAGTATTCTCTCTGAGGAATATATTTAGATTTTTAGTGTGTCACTTTTAGTCCTAGTAATTTAAGACTGCTAAACTGCTGTATACTTAACAAATCTCACAAAAATCACTATCAGATTAGACACTTACTTTTAAATAGTACTATTTAGAATTTTACTGCTGTCTTTTGTAATTGTAGGTTTTTATTTTTTTTTAATTAAGAAAATGTGTGCTATTTTTTTGAGCTGGGAGATTATCATATGGAATGACAAGGTGCAGTCAATAGTAAGTGTTTCTATACATATTTCCCTCTAGTGAATTTTCCAAAGCCAACATTCATCTTTTAAAAATAATAAAAGATTTAATATTTTCTCTTTTCTTAAAAATCTTATGAATTTCATACTATTTCCTGGACAAATAGGTAAATATATTTAATAAGACCAACTTCCTTTTCTCTCATTTACTCTCTATTTTCCTTTCTTATGCAGAATTTGTGCTGTATAACTATTCATAAATATATAGGCACCATCTAGTGGCAAAGATAAAACATGTAAATGTGAACTAATGACTACTATTTCTGCTTTGTGTATTTATAGTTGCATGTTTTAGGGACACATAATACATCAATATATATATAAAATAGTATTGTAATGTTATCAGCATAAAGCACCATATTAAGACACTTATTTATTAGAATGTGTTGTCATATTACCTTGGTATCTCATAATTAGTGTTTTTGACCAACTGAGACTAATCATAAATAAAAACTATCAAAGCATGTCAAGGGGAAAAAATAAAATAGGTCAAGAGTTCTTCAATTTATGTGATTAATTTTTATATAGTCATAATAATTTTATACTATTAATCATATTTTTAATCAAATGCATTTCTATAATATGTTTTGAATTCCTTTATACATTAGCAAGCAATCTGCACTGACAGTATATGTGTGTTGCTTTTTAAAAAAAGTTTTACAAAGGGTCCATGCACTCACCAGTGAGAGAGAAAAAAAAAAAAAGGGAAAGTATCCTTCCATGGGGGATGGTCACCCTGGAATCTTTTCTCATCTAACTCTCTTTTGGGATTTTGGATACACATGCATGCACATGCACTTGGTGTGCCTCTCAAACCTAGATCCAGAATCGGATCTGCACAGTTAGCCATGTGAAATTCAGCCACTTTAATTACCAGGCCATGGCTGACTTGTGTTTTGCTTTTAGTAGTGACAGTAGAGAACACAATTGACAGGTGCAGCTATGGTGGTGCAAGAGGTAAGGAGCTGCTGAGTGATACTGGAGGCACTGGGGAGGCCCAGGTTCAAATCTTTGTTGAGAGTACCTCACTCTCTCTCTCTCTCTCTGTAAATAAAGAAAACAATTTTCAAACTAGACAATTAATAAATTTTTGATTTACATGCTTAAAGCTAAAGTCAAAATTGCTAAGCTAAAAAATGCTTACTACTTTAATCCTGGCAAATAAAAACAAGTGTGTGTGTTCATCAGCCTAGTTTTAAAAGCATGAGTTGTGATCGTCATCTCCTGAGACTTGAGCATCATTTAATTTATTGATAGTCATGGACACTAATTAGAGTACAACTTATTAGGGAAAGAAACAAACTTACTTGTTTGCTGGTCTGGTACTCAGAGGATAATTAATATTTTCATTACTGACTTATTTCTGGCTCTTTCCAGCTACTTAACACTTCTATTGAGAGCATAAATCAGTGCCAAGGATGGGCTCTGCCTCAGCCTAAATGTCAGTTTCTACACTTACAACTTTTTAATTATATATATATGTATATATATATATATATATATATATATATATATATATATATATATTTAGAGATTTTTACTATAGGGCGCGTGCGCTCGCCAGACAGACAGAGACAGAGAGATAGAAAGCGAGAAATCACCGCCCAGAGGGGATGGCCACTCCACAATCCCTTCTCCTCCATTCTCCTCTTGGGATCTTGGGCACGCATGCACACGTGCCCGGCGTGGGTTTTAAGCAACTGGGTCCGGGACGTGAACCGTGGTCGACTACGTGGGAGTCCAGCGACATAGCCATTACACTAACTGCTGGTCCCAATAATATATTAATCAATTGCTCCAGAGCACCTCTAGAAAGAGTGAACACTCATGCTTTGTATATCCCTAACATCTCATTTCATTGAGGTTTCCATTAACCTTTTTAAATTATAGTTAGCTGTCTGTGGGTTTCTTCTGCCCAGAAAAACCTATAATGTACTCTGTACTTCCAGTACAGAGTCTTGCACATAAAAAGTCCAAAATAATATTAGTGTTAAGAAAAAAAATAGTAAAAAACATAAATCTATGAAATGAACTATAATTGTTAGATAGTTCCAACAGAAAAACAAGATGACTTATTCATGGAGGTACTAAAACTATTTTCAGTAGGAAAGCATAAGGGAACAGTGAGTAGGAACCGAACTACTGATACATCTCACACACTAGACTCTATTACGGAACATTTAGATCCTCATGGATAAACAGATCTTGGCAAATTTGAAACCAAGAGCTTCAACTTGCTGGGCCACAGAACCCCCATGAGGGTGAACTGCCTTGAAAATACTCACGATGTTTGTCTTTGTTTGTTTGTTTGGCATGTTCACTCTCCAGACAGAGTCAGGGGGAGAATGAGAAATCAACCCCCTCCCCCCAAGGGAGATGGCAACACAATAGTCCATTCTGCTCCATTCTCCTCTTGGGATTTTGGACACACATGCACATGTGCTCTGTGTAATTTTCAAGTCGCTGTGTCAGGGGCTGGAACTGCAGTTGGCCAAGTGGGAATCCAGTTGCCTTAACCACCATGCCGCCTGCTGACACCAATGGTTCTCCTCTTTAAGTGAATCTGACAGTATATTTTGAGATGTCTATAATTTAAAGTGCCTGGTTTATTTACTTATAACAGCCAACACTTACTGTATTAGATGTTTCATCTTTACTGAGCTCTTGCTCTGAATTGGGGTTTGCGCTAATTATCCGTACTTAGTTTGCTAGGGAGAAAGCTGAAGCTAAGAGCAGTTGACTCACCTAACAGCCCACAGCTAATAGGTGACAGAGGCTGGAAGTCACATAGTCTCTTTCCTTATATCATTAATCCCACTCTGCAATAGAAGAGAGCATGATGAAATACTAGATTCAGTTCAGATTATTCAAGGGCATAACTTTGAGTCAATATGCAAAGCCAAACTGTTGTAGTTATATTACATATTGTAACACTGTCCTGGAAAAATGCTGAGTCTCCGTAATTGATGTCCAAAGGCTGTGTGATAAATAATTTATGGGATGAGATATTTTAAATAGAGAGAAGGAGCAGAGTACAAAATTGTGCTAGATATTCACATCATTAGAGCTGCTTCCTGGCTCTTTTCCTCCTTCTTCTAAGGTGAAAGTATAAAGCTCACTCTGATCACAGAATTCTTACTTCTCTAAATTGGAATCCACCATGACTAATGGAAGTGGAGGGAAATGGAAAATTGCTAGCTACTGGCAGGAGAAGAGCCCAAGGCTGCCACATGGCAGTCATTAGAGGGGGGGAAAATATACACACACACACTTATATATACACACATATATTACAAAAAATAAAAGTAGCAGTCATTATCAGGAGGTCAGTGCAAAGGTGGGTATAATGAAGAATCAACATGTATAAACTAAAAAAAGTTCACCCTGACAAAAGTATCAGAAATTAAAGGGTGAGCAAGAATCTACATAGAAATGTGTGTGAATTTGAGTTGAGGGAAATAAAAATAGCTAGAAATAATACATAATACATTATGATCTCTGCATCACTAAGATTACCATCAGATCGAACTGTAAGTATGAGCAGAAGACAGGCAGTTTAAATTTTAGTATTCCTTTAAACCCTATTTTCTTCAAAATATCTTCTATTGGTCAATATTGAATACTATACTTTAAGCCTCACCATAACTTTGGTTTAAAATAAATTTTTTTTACAAGTTAAATATTAGAATCTATTTTTTGGGAAAGAGTCAGCAATAATTCTAATAAATATACAGACTGAGTGTCCCTAGTCCAAAATTTGGGTAACCAAAGTGTTTCAGATTTTGGGAACCAGCAGTTGGCATAATGGCTCTGTTGCCAGACTCCCATGTAGTTGACCACATGATGACATGATGACTTAAACTCACGCTGGGCACATTTGTGTGTGTACCCAAGATCCTGAGAGGAGAATGGAAGAGAAGGGATTATGGCGTGGCGGGGTGCTTTCTCATTTTCTGTCTGTCTGTCTGGCTGGCTGGCGAGCACATGCACCCTATAGCAAAAACTTCTCCGAAAAATATTTTTTTAGATTTTGATATTTTTCAGATTTTGGAAGATGTACATGTATATAATGATATATCATGGGCTTGGAACCCAAGCCTAAACATGAAATTCTTTTATGTTTCAGGTATATCTTGTACACATTGCTTGGAAGAAATTATACAATATTTTTGTATTGCAGCATTTTGACTGTGAGCTATCATATGAAATCAGGTGTGGAATTTTACACTTTTGGCATCATATTAGTGCTCAGAAAGTTTGAATTTTGGAGCATTTTTCTTTTTGGATTTTCCAGTTAGAAACATTCGATCTGTATAAGCATGGATTATTTTATCCAACTTAGCAAAATTGTTAACTTAGAGGGAAAAAATGGCCTAAAGGGACTGAAACAAAAAAAAATGTTTTATGGGAATTCAAATGTGGTGATGCATTATTGATAGGGGCCGGAGGGAGGAAGCTGGCTGGTCTAGATAACACGTGCAAAGCAGTTTAGTAAAATCCTAGAGGCCAACTCTGTTTCAGAATGCAAATATTTTTGACATTTTGGGTTTTCATTATCTGTCATTTTTGTAAGAAAACTATAGAACACTGAAGTTTAGATTTATAACACTTCTACCTTACAAACGTATCAGTGCTGGTTGAATTTAGCCTAATTTTGGAGTGTTATACTTAGACTGCCAAATAACTTAAATAATTTTACCAAATGGTGATCAAACGTTAAATTTATCTGTTTAGTTATATAAATTCTTCTCTGTTAATCTAAGCATTCTTCTTTTTATTTTTTTGTTATGTTTGTTAGGAGAGATTTTTGATATAAGGTATGTGCACTCACCAGAGAACCAGAGAGACAGAAAGCAAGAAATTATCCCCTGGGAGGGATGGCTGTGTTGCAATCCCTTCTCCTCCATTCTCCTCTCAGGATCTTGGCATGAGTTTTAAGTCGTTAGGTCCAGGATTCGAACCACGGTCGACTATGTGGTAGTCCAGTGATATAACCATTATGCCATCTGCTGGTCCCAATCAGAATTTTTTACATTCCGTGATCAAATGTATTACTGATCCCTAAAATGTACACATACACATCACACACATTCACACACATGTGTAAGTGTGTGTACACATATACTATATATGTATATAGCTGACCCTACAGCAAATTGGTTAAGTGCTTTTCATTGAGAGCCAGATCCCACATGGTTGACAGCAGTTTGAATTCCAGACCTGGCAGTTTGAAAATGTATCAGGTGTGTATGTGTGAGTGTGAGTTTGTGTGTGAGCCCAAAATTCTTAAGGAAAAGAGAAATGGAGAAGAAAGGATTCCAGCACGACCAGGCCCTGTTGTGGGCTCTTTTCCTCTCTCTTTCTGGTGAGTACATGCACTCTCTATCAATTAAAAAAAATCTATAAATATGCATACTATATATGTAATTTTATATGACAAAACAGTTACCTTTGATACGCCACTAATTCTTGATTATGAAGATGATGATTAGCTTAGCAATAATCTCAAAAGGATAATGAGAATAATTTGTATTTACTCTTTACTTACAAATATTATTATGCCTTCTGCAGTAGATTCACATCTTAATTATTTTGTGTGTCAGAAAGGAGAGTGGTACATTCCATACCTACTTGAAGCACAAAACAGGCCTAATTCAGAGGGTCACTCATTCATTCAATCATTGTGGGTTTTTTGCCTCCAATAAATGGTAGACAGCATTCTAAATACTTGATATATGTGAAGGAGCTTCAAAAAATTTATAGAAAATTCATATCATGAAAAAAATGCATGGGTTTCAACAATTTTAGCATCGAAAATAAGCTGGCACTTAAATACCATTATTTTTCATGAACTTATTGAAGTACATTTGTACATCTGGAGGTTATATTCCAAATATTTAACCATGACTTCTATGGGCACCAGCTAATCAGAACAGTGACCAAATAGCTCCCAGATTTTGACTTCATATAAACCATATTCTGCTCCCAGGTAGCTTACCACTTAGTGGGATCGATTAATGAGTTAGGTAGTCACCAATTAGTATGCCAACTGATCTAATAAGGGTAAACCCAGAATCCATGATTTAAAAAAAAAAATACATAAAATGGTTTTCTTCTTTTTTAGATTCATGCTTACTTGATAATTTTTTATTTTAAAAATTCATAATCCAAGGCCTGGATGGTGGTGCAGCGATAAAACACAATACTGTGAGAAGCTCAGGCATGTGGGAAGGTTCCAGGTTCGCATCTGGAAACCACTGAGTATGCTGACTATGCTCAGGACATGATCCTGGGCTGCTTGAGGCTAGGGGTAAATCACAGTGTGGAGACTGTTAGTGTTGCCTGTTTCTCTGTTTCTCTGTCTCTCTGTCACACACACTCTTTCTCTCTGTCTCTCCTGTTCATTAAAGAAATAAACTTCAAAAGAAATTCACAATTCAGAGACATCTAATTAACTACAAATTGTTATCTTTAGAGTATGAGATTTAATTTAAAATCAATTTGTAGGACATTTTAGAAAAACTACTTGAAACTAGTTATTCAAGAAAACGACATAATTTGTTGCATTTGTTAAGCCACCCATTTTAACCTACTTTAAATATTTGTTGATCCCCCCCCCAGTTTTCATATCTGTAACATAGCATGTAACAGTTTCCACATGAATCATATTTTATGTTAAATATGGCTTCAGAAAACTCAGTGATTCTCTAAGACACTGACTAAACATCTCAGAAATTGAAGCAAAATATAGCCTATTTTTACCTAAGTTAGATAGCTGAATTATCTTTCACTTCATTTGTTCTTATTTAAGGACAGAGTCAAAAATTCTCAGAAACAAATAAATTACCTTTGTTAATTTCAAAGATAATAATTTAGATAGAAATTCTTTAATATGTTGGGACCTTAAACATTTTTATTAAAGTCACTTATTTTTAAATAATAAAATTTGCATAAAATATGAGTTTTTTACCTATTTTCTAAATGTCTTTCTCCATACGGAGGAAGACAGAAGTCATGCCCTAATGCATCAGTAATAGTTACATGCCGTTCTAGTGCTAATTAGAAATAAAAATAAAATTGTTCATAAATACAGATTGTTGGCCAACTATAATCTCTGTTTCTTAGGTGGATCTCATCATTTGCTGAAATATGAGAACCTCTCGCATGTTTTTCTTAAGCATTAGGTATTATGCGGCATGTGTGCTGCATTGCAGGTGTTACAGTGATGCATATTAATTTCCCCTAGGTGGCGCTCTTTTCAAAGAAGCTATGCAGGCTCCTCGGCCTAAGAAAACTGAGCTAAAATATATATCCTACTCCAGCTACTATTTTCATCCTTAAAGGGGTGAAAAATACAATATTGAGACACAATACGATTTTAAAGTCTGTTCTCAAAAATATTTAAAAAAAACCCAGATAGATGGAATTTATGTACTTTCGAAACTGAAATATTAACACATGTTTGAGAAAAGATACTGCAAAAACTAGATTTGAGATTTTGGTTAGTTATGGAAGTGAAAAATTGTACCCCAATGTTAGTTTCTGGGCTGTCTATAATTGTTTTTACAAAATTTTGACATTATTAAGTGAAATGCTTTATTACTTTCTTAAGGCTGACCCTTTATTTTTTTTTCATACTGTCCATAGTTGGTCTTTTGTGAGAATTAGTTCATGTAGATAATCATCTGGTGAATGAAAAGAGATGGCTGGGACTGGCAGATGGTGTGGTGGTTAGGAAACTGGACTCACACATGACTTATCACGGTTCGAGTCCCAGACCTGGTGGTTTGCTTTCTCACTCTCCCTTTCTCTCAATTTGACCAGTTTCTCTCTGGTCAAATTGAAAAATAATAATAAATGAAATAAATAATTCTTTCCAACCACTTATAAGGGGTCTTTTAAAAATTCAGAGAAAATATACCTTAAGAAAAAATTGTACATGATTCCAACCACTTCACACCAATAAAAACTCATAATTTAATTCAATTTTTCCTGAACTTTTTGAAATCCCTTGGACTACCTTAGGTATTTCTCTATTGAAAGAGAGGAAATTACAACATAGAAAAACAGCTTTCTTAGATGTAGATAAATTATATGGAGTGAAAAATGTTCTAAAATTCAGAAAAATAAAACCTTTTCTTTCTCTTCTCATAGTCTTCTTACCCCAATAAATAAACCTGAGACAGAAACCCATTCACACTTGACATTGCTCTCCCTCTGTTTTAGAACTTCACCTTTTGCTGGTGCTTTGTTTTCAAATTATCTATTGCTCCATAGTAAATCTTTAACCTTCAAAAGAGGTGGGGTCGGCAAAGGTGAAGTATGACTTTAGCTTCTCTCTCCCAAATGCTATCACAGAGTAATTTGAAGCATCCTACAATTTTTTTTAATTGAATATATTTTTTCTTAAAAAAAAATTCTAAAGAGTACAGAATTGTGGGTGGACAGTTCCTTTTAGCACCTTAAAGAAACCATTCCATTGTCTTTTGGCTTACATAACTTGTGAAAAATATGCAGTAACTTATATTTGGTCTTATTTAATTTTTTAAAGTTTATTCTTAAATTCATTACATTTAATCACAAGTCTTTACAGTATACATTTCTTTTTCCAACACAAATACCATGCATGTCAGTCAAAGCAAAGGTATTGCTATATACATTATCATCAGCAAATAGTTTTTTTGTCAATTCAGCATAATTTTACCAGTTTTTTTCTTCCCTTTTCCCCTACCTTCCTTCCACACTAAACTTTTTTTTTTCATTTTTTATTGATTTACAAAAGATCTTAAAGTATAGACAAAGCTAGAATCTAGTGACAAGTGCACTCCAATTTTCTTCTGAAACATTTTTTCTCTCTCCATTCCCACTTTTACTAAAGAGAGGAATAAACTAATTTATTTGCAAAATAAAATTAGATTAATCTCAATTTGGTCTGTTATTTGCACAAAGTCTCATAAGAATTCAATTTCTAATGCAAGGCAACAACAGATACTATTGTAATATTGAACTTATGCAAATAACCATTCTGCCACAATATAAGAATGCTCACAAATATTTTCTAATTGCAAAAGGGTTAGGGAGGGAGAAAAGTTTATGTTTCAATTAAAATTTTTTTTCTTTTTGGTAGGAGAGGTTTTTGCTATAGGGCGCGTGCACTCACCAGAAATACAGAGACAGACGGAGAGACAGAAAGCAAGAAATCACCTCCCAGTGGGGATGGCCACACTGCAATCCCTTCTCCTCCATTCCCTCTCGGGATCTTGGGCACGCACACACATGCGCCCGGCGTGAGTTTAAGCCACCGGGTCCGGGACTCGAACTGCAGTCAGCTACATGGGAGTTCAGCGACATAGCCATTATGCTAACTGCTGGTCCCTCAATTAAAAAACTTTTTTGACAAATTGCTGAACCTATAAACAACCCAAAAGAGAACAAAGATCCTTAAATCTGGAAAACAAAACATAGAATAAAATCAGTACCGTTTTAGAAAAAACTCATAGAATTCTATTTCACCAGTTCAGTCTTATGTCATCTCTCTTTTGTTAAATTTGCAGTGTTTCTGTGGTCTGACTTTTCTGTTAACATTCAACATTATTATTGCTATTTCAGAACTTGTCCCTACCATTAAGTTGGCCTTTTTCTTGGTCATTTTTTGTTGTCTTATTTGTCTGTCTGTCTTTAGTTTTCCTGGTATAACACTCCCTTCAGAACTTCTCAAAGAGCTGGTCCAGTGTTGGTAAATTCTTTGAAGTTTTGTTTATCTGCGAATGTTTTTATCTTTTCTTGCCATATGAAGGATAATCTTGCCAGATATAGTATTGTTGTTTGAAATTGTTTTTTCACTTAACACTTTGAATGTATTTTCCCCTTCTTTCCTTGCTAGCCTTGTTTTTGATGATAGGCCCAATGTTAGCCTGATGGGATATCCTTTGAAAGTAGCTTGAGGTTTTTCTCTTGCCAATTTTAGTATCTTGATTCTGTGGTTTTGGTCAATCTGGCTATGATGTGCCTTGGAGAAGATCTTCTTGGGTCGATTCTATGTGGGGTGCTTTGTATTTCTTGGGTCTGGATATTTGAGTGCCTCTCTAGGTTTGGAAAGTTTTCTTCCAGGATTTCATGGAATAGATTATCAATGCCCTTATTAGTTTCTTCACCTTCTGGGATAACAATTATCCAGATGTTTGGATGTCTGATGGTATATAGTAATACTTATATGTTATTCTCATTTTAGGGGTTATTTTCTCACTATTTTTCGTGAATTTTTCTTGGTCATAGGTTCTGTCTTCTACATCTGAGATTTGATCTTCTGCATGATCTAAACTGCTTTTAATACTTTCAAGGGAGGTTTTTATTCCCTATATTGTAGCCTTCATCTCTAACAGTTCTGTTTAAGTCTTTTTTATGGTATGTATTTTCTCTTTCAGATCATGGAAGGATTTCCTCACCTCCTGGAACTCATTGTCTCTTTTTTCCTACATTTTCTTGAGTTTGTTGTCTCTCAACTCTTCCATCTCTTTTAGGTTTGTCACTATGAATATTTTAAATTCTTTATGTGACATTTCCATGAGTTCCATTGTACTGTCGGTGCATCCTACAATTCTTAAAAAGAAAAAGGAAGAGGAGGAGAAGAAAGAGGAGAAGGAAAGAAAAGCAATGAAGGAAGGAAGGGAGGCAGGAAGGATAAAAGAAGGAGGTAGAATTAAAGTATTATTGTAGCTATGTGTAAGGAAACTTTACATTAATTATATACATTGATACACCAACCCTGAGCCTTCAGAAATCAGAAATTTATCATCATCCTCATTTACAGATAAACCTCAAAGAAATTAAAGTCTTTCATCAGATTTTAAAATTAGTAATTATTAAAAAAAAGAAAGACTTGAAAAGCTTTTTCTTTACAATGAGGCCCACACTGTTTCCACGGCCTTCCTTTGGCCTCTATCTACATCTACCAGAGATTGCCGCTGTCTTCAACATGAGGAGTTCTTCCAAATTTGAAGCCCTTGGAAAAGGATTTATTGAATGAGCTTTTAAGATCCTCTCAACCTTCTGTTTGGTACCCTGAGCAGAGGCCATCGGCAATAAAGTTGAGCAGTGGAGTTCAGTGCACTCACTAAAACTCTGGCTAGAGATCCATTTGGATCTTTGACAGGCTAACCTCCTTGCCTCTCATTATCCTTGGCCACTACCTCACATGTACAGTTCATCATATCTCAATTTATCCTTCCACCTCCAGCTGCCTAGGTTCTCACTGGTGTCCCTTTACTCTTAACTCCTCACTGTTGCTCTTCTGTATTCTTTCCACTGTGACCTTGGAACCCTCCAGTTAGGACCAGTTACATAACGTGTGGGGCCTTGAGCAAAATATCAGTGCAGGCCTCTTTGTGCAAAAAGCCGAGGGAAAAGTTTTTTACTTTCTTCTGTTATCTCTCTCCAAACCAGTTATTTTATTATCATTATTATTATTATTATTTAACGTTGTTCTCCCTTGATTGTGGGGGATGCACACCAGGCAAGTGCAGGCCCTCACAAATGTCTCAATTTGGTTCACAACTCAAACTGTGGGGCTCATAATGCTTGACACTATCAATTCCGACACACTTGCCTAGGCTCCGACTAGGGTAACAGCAGTTGTTGGCCAGGGTTGGGGTGGCAGAGATACTGTGCCAGGTTTTTCGAAGTGTGGGCAAGAACCATGTTTGCCAATGTTCCAGGCCCTGGCACATTCTACAATATTCCATTAGATTTCACTTACAAAACACAAATTTAAGAATTTTAAGATCAGGCCCATAAGCATTAAGCCCCATGTACATTTACTTGCTAGGGAGACGAGAAACAAAGAAAGAGGAAAAGCTCACCATGTGGAATTGCCATGCCAAAATATCCTTTCTCTTCCGTATCTCCCTCCTTTTGGGACTTGAAGCACATACATTCATGCCTGGCATGTTTCTCAAGCTGTCATGTCTGAAACTTGGACCATAGAACATTTTTTGTTGTTGTCTTTTTTTTTTATTTATTTTTTAATTTTTATTTATTTGTTTATTTATTTTGGAGAGGTTTTTTCGCTATAGGGCGCGTGCGCTCGCCAGACAGACAGAGAGAGACAGAGAGACAGAAAGCGAGAAATCACTCCCCAGGGGGGATGGTCACACTGCAATCCCTTCTCCTCCATTCTCCTCTCAGGATCTTGGGCACGCACGCACATGCACCCGGCGTGAGTTTTAAGTCCCCGGGTTCGGGACGCGAACCGTGGTCGACTACGTGGGAGTCCAGCGACATAGCCATTACGCTAACTGCTGGCTCCCTTTTTTTTATTTTAATGAGCAAAGTAAGATTAGAATTATCAGTGTTTAATACCAAATTGATCTTGAAAAAGAAATCATAACAATGAAGAACATAGCAACTCTAACAACCAGTCAATTGTAATACATGAAAAACAGATTCAGTTAAATTGGTGACTGAACTTGAAAGCATAGTATTAGTTATCAACAAACCTAATACCTTTTTCCTTCCTTTTTTGTTTTTTTTTTGTTTTCCAATTTTGACCATTGTGATTGTCAATATAAATTTTCTGGTAATCTACAGTCCCAACAAACTCCTTCATATTTCTAGTTCTAGCCATGAACAAGTGAAACACATGGAGCCATTATTTACATAGTGACTACAAGTTAGCGGAACAAGATTATTAATTTTGTTATAATAAAATCTTATATAAAACACTGATAAACGAACAAGTGATACGTTAATATCAGAAACAGCTAGCATTTGTTTTTGTTTAATAATCTGTGGTTTGTCTGGCTCATTAATAATGTGTATGTTACAAACAATGAATGTCAGCCTTATAAGCACTTTCACTCTTCAATGATTCCTATACTTGCATATATGAATCTGATTCAGCTGCATTTGTTATTATTCAAAAATTCTCAGTATTTCTGAAGAACCTCTGAAATGTTATATTCCATTTCTTTTCTTTCCCCTTATGTCAGTGGTTGCTTTATTAGATGTAGACAGCTGGGATAGCATATGTTTCTTCAAAAGAAACCTTTAAAATTTAAAATTTGGAGAACAAACTTTTAAATTCTACAAGGGTGAATTTTATTTCTTACAAGACTGATGAGATATCTGGAAGGATTTAAACATCAACATGTGAGAAATCTCATCCTATACTTGAAGCTACACCACATTAGAAGTTAAGACCAGAAGTGTTTTCACTAACTTTTGATGCAATTTTAGATAAATTATGTGAGATTATTGTATTTCCTTTTTTATAAATCATAGTTAATGTTGCCCTGTGACCTTAGAGTAAGTATTTGTTTTTATTTTTTAGAGAGAGATTTTTGCTGTAGGGCGCATGCACTTATTGGAGAGACAGAGAGAGACAGAAAGTAAGAAACCACACCCTACTGGGGATGGCCATGCCACAATCTCTCTGCTCTATTCTTCTCTTCGGATTTTGGGCATGCATGCACTAACACCTGGCATGAGTTTTTTAAGCTACCAGGTCTGAGACTCGAACTGTGGTCCACTGCGTGGGATTCCAGTGATGTAATGATTATGCCATCTGCTGGTCCCATTAGATTATGTGTTTTTAAGACCACATGATGTGATAAAAGCACACTAAAAATGTAGGAGCCAAGAGATGGGAGATGAATTTATTTTTTATTGGGCATTCATTGTGTTCTTGAAACCATGTTAAGCACATCACATACATTTAATCCGACAATCTGCTCAGTATGATGGACATAGTATCCCTATTTTCAGGAATGGAAACTAAGGTTTTATGAAGTTAAGTAGTTTGTTCAAGGTCAAATAGTAAACTGGAGCCTTGATCTGCAAATTCTATTGATTTTGCCTTCCAAACGTATCCAGGAGACAACTCTTCTCATCATCTCCACTGCTACCATCCTGGAACAGCTACCACCAATTCTTGCCTGGACTATTGCAATAATATAACTCTTATTTCCACCTTTGTCTCCCTGTAGTCTGTTCTTAATACATAAGAAAGAACCTTTTATAATTTGTCAGATTATTCACACCTCTCCTCAGAACCTTCAAATAACTTGTTTCAAATAATGCCAAAGTCCTTAATGTGTCAGAGAGTCCCTGCATGATCTGAGTTTCTAACTCCTAATATTTCTTTGACTTTAATATTTTATCATGTTCTTCACAGGATGTGATCCAGCCATACCAGCCAGCTGTTCTGTTTTGCAGCACATTAAATATTCCAGGCATGATCCTTCTTGGAGTTTTTGTATGGGACTATTCTCTTCACCAAAAGCGATCTTCCCCAGATGTGCCTGTGTACTTCCTCCTCATCGCTTTCCAGTATTTGCTCAATCATCAACATCTCGGTGGAGCTGTACTTCAACTTTATCAAACCCAACCATCACACTTTGATCTTCTCCTGGATTTATTTTTCTCCTTAGCGATCTCATGATCTTCCATAGGAAACAAGTTTTATTTAGTGGCGGTTTCTCCCATTTCCCCACTAGGAGATAAGCATCATGAGAGTAGATTCTTTGACCTGTTTGTCTGCTGCAATATCCCAACTGTGGCCCTCAGTGGGGTCCCTTTCCTGCAATCACCCTTAGCCAAAGGGCGTCTCCACCACCAAGATAACTACCTTTTTGGACAGAAGTTCCCATTCAGTGTCTGGAGGATGAGGATATTAAAATTCAGACTCCTTGCCACAATGTGAGACAACTCTGAAGAGCCAATGAGCTCAAGAGCTGAGGTCTTTTTATTTCTTGCAGCTGTTACAAAATCTTCTATCTCTGCCCAATTATATCTCTAATTTTCCTCCATATGTTTCTTTTGTTTTGTTTTGTTCTGAGAGCATGCCCTAATAAAGTTCTTGCAAGCAAATCTCCATCTCACATCTCATTTCTTGAGTTTATACACTCTAGCACCTACAAAAGGATGTCATACAGTAGGCACTCCAATAAATATCACTTGAGTAAATGGATGAATGAATGAGTGAATATATAGAACAATGGTCAAGTGTTTATGCCCTAGGAATCAAAAATTTTGTTTGAATTTTTATTCACTCTCTTAATTTCTGTGGCTAAAAATAATTTTTCCTCACTTATGAAAGAGATTTTAATAGCAACTTTCTGAAAAAATTTTGTTGGGATTAAATGAGGTTAAGTTTATTCCCCATCATAGATTCTAAAATTGAAGTTCTTAATAGATATTGTTAAATATTATTGTTAGTATTTATGTAAGAGATGAAGTCAACTTTCTTAAATCAAGAATTATTTCTGGGACCAGCAGTTGGTATAATGACTATGTTACTGGATTCCAACGTAGTCGACTGTGCTTTGAGTTCCAGACCTAGTGGCTTAAACTCATGTCGGGCATGTGTGTGTGTGTGTGTGTGTGTGTGTGCACGCGTGTGTGTGTGCCCAAAATCCTGAGAGAAGAATGGAAGAGAAGGGATCACAGCATGGCCATATCCCTGGAGAATGATTTCTTGCTTTCTGTCTCTCTGTATCTCTCTGTCTTTCTGGTGAGTACACACGTGCCCTATAGCAAAAATCTCTCCAAAAAAAAGAATTATTTCTTTTTTGTAGTTTGGTTCAAATCTATAAACAGGTGAGACTAAGGAGAAGAAAATAAATGGAAAAACATTCTTCACTATTTGTAAGAAAATATACATGAGTGAAAGGTGAGAAATACGAAAATAGTCATGGTGGATACAAGCTAAATAGATTAAATAAAACTATCGTCATAGACGTCTAGATCAGAAAAATAGTGTAATATACCAAAAACATTGTAATTTTGATAATGTGGTTAAAAGGCCAGCAAGTAGCATAGTGGTTAAGATGCTGGACTCCCACATGACTGACCATGGTTTGAGTCCTGAACCTGTTGACTTCCTGTCTCTCTCTGTGTCTCTCTCTCTTTTTGTCTCTCTCTGGTGAGCACACATGCTCTATAGCAAATTTAAATAATAATAATAACAAATAAAATTAAATAACTTTTTTTAAAAGGCAACTAGTACAGCTCTGTTTCCTCAGCTAGACTTAAGCCACTCCAAAGCAGTTTGTCATCTAAATTATTCTAATAGATGAGGACACAGGAATATTTCAAACTATTCCACTGAAGTTTGCTCCATGTTTAATCTGTTGGTACCATCAGCAGATTCTCCTTCAAATAACTTTTAATCTACTTCTAGAATTTTAATATATTTCATCCAGTTTTGGCCACTAGACTAATGCAGGAGTTCTGATCTTTGCCCTGTGAACCTCAATTTAAGTACTTTAATTAATCAAAAGCTTTCTTATTGAGCTGTGTGCCAGGTATGGGGCTGGGCTTGATGACAAGTTTTAATTCGAGATCCTCCTTACTGTTTACTGACCTCCTTGGAGTCCCAGAGTTCTTTTCATCTTTCCTAATAGTCTTATTTTCATTTTTGTTTAATCTTCTTTGAGTGAGCTCCAATTTCTCTACAACTTTCATAAATACTTCAAGAAAGTCTTGATTATTGCCAAATATAGAAGAAATTCTACCACTTATGATAAGGTGGTCAACTCTTATTAATATATCCCAGCATAATGTTAGCTTTTTAAATAATTGCTTTACATTGCTGAGTCATTCAATTTGTGTTATGAGTTGAAACCACTTTTCCCCTGTGTACTTGAGCACATGGAATCTTCCCATTCTTAAATCAATTCTATTTGTACTTTGTTCATCACTATAATCTTTCATTTAAATGTGTTAAATTCAGTACTAGTTTTTTAAGAGATTCTTTGTAAAAGAAACTTTACATACTTTAGTCAAATTTTCATAAGCTATTATTGTTTTTTTCCTATACCCTTCCTAGCTCGGTTCAACCAAATACAATACTTGAAACCTATTATGAGCCAGGCATTGTGCGTGGTATTAAGGCTACAAATGGTAAATATAGTCCTCACTAAGAGGACTGTTCTCGGGCCAGGTAGCATGGTTATTAAAATGCTGGATTCCTACATGGCTGACTATGGTTCAAGTCCTGGACCCAGTGGTTTGAAAAATCACAATAAATAAGTGGATAAATAAATATACAAATAATTTCTTAAAAAAGAAGTTCTTAATATACAAGTACACTAAATTCCAAGTACAAAGATAGAGGAATGCATAAATTCAGAGGAAGTTTCCTTGGTTGGGCTGGGAATAGACTTCCTGATGGAGATGATGCTAAATTGTTTATAAAGATTGAATGGGAATTAAGTAATGAAGACAGGAGTATTGCATTCTAGGCCAAAGAAACTATGCAAATGAGATTTAAAGGTAAATGTATGTGAGAATCATAACCACCTTCTTGACAATAATATAAACTGCAGACTGAAAATGGTCAGAAATTTAGCATACATCATTTCAGCCTCACTAAGGGATTAAAAAATATAAAATCTTTGAGTGTTTGGAAGTTGAATCCTTCTTAGTACATGCAATCCTACATATTCATGGATTCCTTATTTGTCAATTCACTTACAAGCTAAAATTTATTGGTAACCCCAAAATCTACATTCTTTGTACAATACTTTCATGATCCTTTGCAAATGGGCAGAGTGGCATAAAATGTGATCCCCCAACCTACATATTCCCAGTGGAGGACGATGGTAAGAAACTCTGCCTTCTTATTTTAACTCTCATATTGTAAACAAATACCCTTTTTGAAACCTATTTAGTAATATTCTTTTCACATTTTTATTTATTTGGTTTTTTTGGTGGTGAATTTGTTACTTAAAATGGTTCCAAAGCAAAGTGTTGAAGTGCAATCTACTGTTCTTAAGTGAAGAGCAAAGACGTGCTTTATGAAGAAAACACACATATTAGATAAGCTTTCATCAGGTACAAGTAATAGTGCAGCCAGTTGTGAGTTCAATTCTAATTAATCAACAATATACATCAAATAAGGTATATTATTTGACAGACACATACATAAAACAAGTTTTTGTATGTATTGGTTGCCAAAAGTATGGTGACCAGAAGTTTTCAGGAACCTACCTCTGTATTTTCTCTAGAAAAGTGGTTCATCATTTGCTAATTTAGTGTTTTCAGAAACTTTGTAGAACATAACTACTTTAAATAATGAGAATCAACTGTACAGAAGTGGTTTCACAAAGTTCATGAAAAATGCTTATTTATTTATTTATTTATTTATTTATTTTAGGGAGAGATTTTTGCTATAGGGTACATGGGCTCACCAGAGAGACAGAAAGTGAGAAGTCACTTCTTGGGGGTGGTGGTGGGGGGCACACTGCAATCCCTTCTCCTCCATTCTCCTCTAGTAATTTTGGGTATGCACACACATGTGTCTGGCAGGAGTTTCAAGCCACTGGGTCCAAGACTTGAACTGCAGTCAGCTACGTGGGAGTCCAACAATGTACCCATTACACCATCTGCTGGTCCGCAGGAAAATGCATATTTTGAAAATATCCCGACCCGGGCGGACAGTCGAACAGGTTTCCTGAGGGAAGGAAGGAGAGCCGGGACAAGCAGCGTAGTGTCACAACATGGAGACAACCCAGTGTCTTCAGTGTCGTCTGTTTATTGTGGGCAGCACAGTACAACACGGAGACAACACAGTGTTACAACTCTTTAGGGTCGCGTTGTCTGTTGTGAAGAGCACGAAGATGACGTGGTGTCACAGCTCTTCAGGGTCGTCTGGAGACGATGTTGTGTTATGGCTCTTCAGGGTCTTCAGGGTCTTCTGGAGACTGTGCGGTGTTTCAACTCTTCAGGCTCTCCACTGTCATCGTCTTCCTGGTCTTCTGTGTTGTCT
Source organism: Tupaia tana (assembly GCA_026018925.1). NCBI lineage: Eukaryota > Metazoa > Chordata > Mammalia > Scandentia > Tupaiidae > Tupaia > Tupaia tana. The sequence continues at coordinate 195,447,093 of JAKSZU010000006.1, read as the reverse complement.
TCATTGTCTTCCTGGTCGTCTGGCTATTGTGGGCCAGGCGTGGTTATATACACGCTGGTGGGCCGTGATTGGTTGAATGAAGGATCGTAAAAGGTGGGTTATGATTGGTTGTAAACGGTGGGCCGTGATTGGTTGTAAACGGTGGGTTATTATTGGTTGCTTTTAGACCAATCATGAGGTGCCGGATATGCAAATCTGAGGGATTCTAGTGGCCAATCAGAGCAAGGTTTCGAAGGTCAGTTTTTTGAAGGGAACCAATCATGGCAATTGTTTGCTCTCTGAGAAACCTCGGCAGACTCGCTGGTGCGCAGCCTCCCACATAGGAAAATGCATATTTTGAAAATACTATGTGTGGACTTAAATGTTTTTCTTGCACCAAAATGAGCTCATACTTTAATCTACTTTTCGCAAACATTTTGAAGTCTCTGTCATCTATTATTCAATATATCAGCATATCAGCTGGTGAAGAATAAAGCAATTAAAAGGTCTTAACTGGGATCAGCGGTTAGTGTAATGGCTATGTCGCTGGATTCCCACGTAGTCGACTGCAGTTCGAGTCCCAGACCCGGTGGCTTAAACTCACACCGGGCGCGTGTGCGTGCGTGCCCAAGATCCCAAGAGGAGAATGGAGGAGAAGGGATTGTGGCGTGGCCATCCCCTCTGGGGGATGATTTCTTGCATTCTATCTCTCTGTCTGTCTCTGTCTGTCCGGCGAGTGCATGCGTCCTATAGCGAAAACCTCTCTTAAAAAAAAAAAAAAAAAAAAAAAAAAAAAAAAGAAAGAAAAAAGAAAAGAAAAGAAAAGGTCTTAACTAACAAAAAGTAAACTGAATCTCCAAATAAAACCATAGTAGTGCCTAACTTCTAAATTCCATTAATGGAAGGTAGGGGCAGGTGTTTCTTTTTTTTTTTTTAACTTTATTTATTTATTTTAATTTTGACCTGAGAGGAGCAGAGCTAGAGAGAGAAGGAAAATGAGAATGTAAGCCTCCATGTCCAGGACTCAAACCATGGTTGGCCATGTCCAGCACCTTTAACCACCATGCCACATGCTGGCTCCCAGGTGTTTCATCTTAAGACTTAAATGCATTGTCAGTATTGCCAATCCCTACTTCTCTTTGATCATCACAGCCAGTGAAGTTCTGGAGTGAAAGCTATGCTTTGCATTGAATCTGTATATAATTCTATCAAATCGTGCATGCCTTGTAGACGTTTGATGAATCTTTATTGATGAGTGTTGCAGAACAGTCGGACCTTGAGATGGTTAATGTGTACATACCAGAGTGAGAAAACATATATAATGATGGTAATGTTGATGAGGAAAGGCTGAAATGTGCATGAGCAAATGTTTCACATGTATCTAAAATGCAGCAACTGCATCTAGGCTGGGAAAATATATGTTTTGAAGGCATGTCCAATACAATGAAAACTGATGCTTAGTGAGCTATTTCTGCATGCATGGTTCTGTGCTAATGTGATAGGAACAACATAGCTTCTGCCCACAAGGAGTGTTCAATCTAGTGAATTTTTAAGGTTGAGAAAGTTATTTACCATGAAGTGCATGAAGGCAAGAAGTGGAAGAAAAGTAGAATAATATACTATGGAGTTTTCATTTTTTATTTTTAGTTTTCCTGTTTTTCTATAGGGTTCATGTGCTCATGGTGGGGGGGGGGAGATAGAGAAAGAGAGAGAGAGAAGAGAGAAAGTGAGAAAGTCCCCCACCCCCCAGACAGGAGAGATTGTCATGCCACAATCCCTTTTCTTCTTGGGATTTGGGGGTACCATTTTGGGTGGTGAAATGATTCTGAAATTTTGAAGAATCTTTCTTTGCCCTTTTCCTTAGTTCAAGTGCCTATTAGCTCTTCCCTAGATTATGAGTACAGGATACTAACTGGCTTTCCTGTCTTCCAGTTGGCTGATGCTTCATTCTTGCCAGACTGGTCTTCTGCAACCTTAGCTGTAGCCTTTGTTCCTGTGCTTAAACATCTCCGGTGTCATCACTTTTCTTAAAACAACATTAAAGTCCCCTCCATTCTCAACTTCGCCACCCTGGGCTCACCCTTCACTCCAGAGTGCTTGCCACTTTCTGTGTCTAGCAATGTACATTCAAACCTACAGAACATTTCTGGTGTAACTATTTCTACCTAGAAGCCTACATCCTCCCAAATTCTTCTAACAGAATCTTATTTTGTATCCAAGTTTCAGATCAAACATCATGCCTTAAGACTCTTTTCTGATCTCCATCTCCTAAATCAATGTTCTGTCCTGGGTTACCCAACTAGCCAGCTCAGGATGATGCTGTATTAATCATTTCAGCTGAATGTCTGGGTTTGTTGGAGCCTATCAGGACTGGCTCTTTTCAGGGTGTTGCATTACATTTAGCAAACATATACTAGATAACTTTTGTTATTTTGTTTGTTTTTAGCGTAAGAATAAGGTCATTTGCTAATTCGAAGCCATATCTGTGTTAATATCACCAGAGCAGATTTGATTGAAACTCGCCCAGCATATATATGAGACCTGCCAAAGTACAACCACTATTTTTGCACTTTGTACTACATAGACCTGCCCAGACATGAAGCATATGATTAATGGTAGCTTCAGCAAATATTTGCTGAAAATCAAGATCTGTTTTAATGTCTATATTTTGGAAAAGACTGTAACCATATAGTCTTTCAAACTGACCTTCTTCATTACATATATATGATTGGATTCGGAACTTTGGCCATAGATTATCTTTTAAATTAAAAAAAAACAACTGTATGAACATGAATTTATAGAATCGGAATAGTATTTAGTTTGATTCTTTTGGGATATGAGTCATGCAGTTTCAGAAGCATAAACTGAATTTTTTTATTATTACTCAGTGGGTGTGATCCTCAAGCTAGTGAACTAACGGCTATCAGTGGGATCATCTAAATTGATAAAAAGAATGCAGTATTAATGATGACACAACAGAGACAAGACATTTTTAGAGGTTTAAGGCATTAAAATTACATTTCACTTTTGTCCATTTTAGTGTTTGTATGAGATCTAGCATGTACCATCTTCCATGAGAGCTTTTGTGCTCTGTTATAAAGCAATAGTTTTTTTCTCTAGACAAATTACAATGCAAATATATATTTAAAAAGTTAAACTACTGAAGATAATTTTCATGTGGCACTTTCCAGGAATGTTTCCCGGATATTTTTTGTTGTTATTGTTGTTATGGAACTGGACAAACTTCAATAAAGTTAATATGAAGATGTAAACTTTCCAGAAACAAGTTAATTAAAATACATTGAACAGTGAATAAATATTCTTTTTTTTTTTTTTTTTTTTTTTTTTGGAGAGGTTTTTGCTGTAGGGCATGTGCGCTCACCAGAAAGACAGAGAGACAGAAAGCGAGAAATCACCCCCCAGGGCGATGGCCACGCCGCAATCCCTTCTCTTCCAGTCTCCTCTTGGGATCTTGGGCCTGCACGCACATGTGCCCGGCATGAGTTTAAGCCACCAGGTCTGGGACTTGAACCATGTCGATTACATGGGAGTCCAGTGACATAGCCATTATGACAACTGCTGGTCCCAAATAAATACTGATAAGCATTATTTCTGCATTATAAAATGGTTGCAACTTCAGATATTAATATAAATTCAGCTTCATGTTTTGTTCTTACCAATTTGCATGCACACTCCCCTATATCCTTTCTAATCAATCAGGGGGTAACTGTCAATTTTGTCTCACATATGTTCAATTCTTTTTGTATTTTTTTCTTTTAGGTTTATTTATTTATTTCTTCCATGAAAGAGAGAGGAACCCCTGATAGGGTTTTTATGCTGTGATATAGCCCCAGTTTCAGCCAAGCTAGTGTACAAGAATGCATGTATGTACCCACCATACTTACGGAAGTCTCGAGGCATGAATCTAGGATGTTTTCCTATGTCAATCCAGTTGCACTACTGCTGTGTCATCACCTGGCCCCACCTCAGGTTTTTAGTCATTTTTATTATGAAATTGGTCAACCCCAAATAAAACCTTGCTACTTAACTCATTCTGCAATGATTCACCTCACCTTATTTCTATCCTCTCTGCTCCATTCTGAGTAAAAAAAACGAAAATACAGTTCTCCAAAACTTCTTTTTTTAATACCTTCTCTTTATACTTTATCTGTCCTAAAGTTAGGTTGATTATATTATTTCTCTGGCCCTAGTTTCTCCTTTAATGTCAAACCAGAGGGTCCGGTGGAGTCTCTTTACTCCCTCTTGTCAGGACATTTAAGTGTCATTTATATATACATGTACACATACACACACACACACATATATTATATTTTAATGTACTTGTGTATTTATATGTGTGTGTGTATGTGTGTGACCAAAAAACAGTCCATCTTATTTTTTGTGTCATTTTTCTAGAATCATTGTTGGCACTGTCTCCTCATTTACATGTTTCACATTTTGCCTGTTCATTGCATTAATTTTATCCACTTTAGCAACAATTTCTTTAAGCCTACTTTACCTTCACAGACATGCCTCCTCATGACACATTATATCAGAAGTCAGCATCGCAAAGTACTCTCTACCCCAGCACTCTGTCTCTTCAATCAGAGACCCTTTGAATTTAATACTCTTACTCAGCTACTCTTTTACCTAATAAGTAAAAATATAATTAAGACACAAAGGGGCTGACTCCATCACCCAATGGTTAAGGCAGCCAGATTCCACATGGTCAAGAAACATGCCAAGTGCATGTGCATGCAAGCCCTAAATCCTGACAGGATGGAGAGATGAAGGGAGAAGGTATTGTGATATGACCATTCCCTATAGGAGGTGTTTTTTCCTCTCCCTCTCTGTCCCTCTGTCTCTTTGATGAATGCATGCACCCTTGAACAAAGAACAAAGAATTATAGATAACAGTTAGTGGTCCCTGCAACAGTCATCCCCGAACTTTCCTAAACCTTTTGCTCAATTATATCAGAACATGATCAATGTCTTTACCCCCACTGAGCCTTTCTAAACCATCTATGTTAATCCCAAACTAAGATTTCTTCTTACTAACCACTGCCTCAGCTCCTCTTATAAGCTGTTTTAGGGCTGCTGCAACAAATTACCATAGACTGGGTGGCTTAAACAAACATTTATTTTTCATAGCTGTATAGGTTTAAAGTGTAGGAGAAAGGTGCTGGAATATCCAGATCTGGTAAGGTCCTTCATCCTGGTTTATAGATAACTGTCTTGCTATCTCATCACATGATAGAGAACAGAGAAAGATGCAGCAAGTTCTCTTCTGTGTCTTATAAGAGCACTAATCCCATCATAAAAGCTCCAGCCTCATTGCCTGCCTACTTCCCAAAGACCTCAACTCCTAATACCAACCCATTGGGAATTAGAGTTTTATCATATGAATTTTTCAGTGATAAAAACACGCAGTCTGTAACTCAGGCTCACAGAGTAATCCCTAGGGAAGACACAAACAATTACATATTTTTGCTTTTAATTTCCTATTGGCCATTGCCACTAGCTGGTACTCTTTTTACTTATGTATTATTAACTACTTAGTACATTTTTCATATTTACCATTTTAAGTGTTCTGAAGCACCACTGGAAGTTTTTCATATTCATGATTTTTTCAGTTGTTATAGTTAATTTTTAGATTTATTTGGGAGAGATGGAATTATTTGTCATATATAATTGACATTGAAGTATGAAATGTTGCAAAATAGAATTAAAGGAACCTAGATCTAGTAAAATGTCCTACCAGCACATTATAATACATGATCAGAATATGGGCAACAAGATTTATGACTGAAGTACAGTCTATGAAGGCAAAGAACTTGGGGACTTTAGGTTTGGGTATAAAAGAGTAGAAGTAATTTTAGGCCATCAGTATAAAAAAGGAGATTTAGGTGGGTAAAATTGATTCTCAAGAACTTGGTGAAAATCTGAAAATGCATATCCTAGATACCTAAAATATAGGCCTGAGAACATCAGTCAGAGACCAAAGAAAAGAAACTAGACCACACAGATCTAGTTGGTGCATCATTAATTATAGCCTGAGCAGTATATGTATGTTCAGAAGCAAGAATGATCTTAATACCAGTTATTATCTTTGGAAGCAGAAGTCTAGAGCAAAGTTAGTGTCAGGAGGTAAGGGGTAAACCAGATACAGAAGAGTAGTAATAATTCTGTGGTGAAAGCAAACAGAACAGATAATAAGGAAAAAGAGATGAAGATAATAGAGTCAAACAGAGTCTTGGCACAGATTCTCTTTTCTCTTTGGTCTTAAAGAGTTCATGTTGGATTTCTTAAGATATTTTAATTTTCTATACGTAAGAGCTGTATATTACACCAGAACAAATTCCTTATGATCTCTGTTAGCCACACATGGCATTTTAAGGGGCATATTACAAAGAAGAAGACAATCAGAAGTGTATAGACCACGGTATTATGAAATCATTATGATTATTGACGTAGGATGAATGAACGATGGTTTCAGTTTATTTCACCAATAGCTTTTATCCTGAAAATATGTGAGCTCCTCTTTTAATTTGCTTAATTAAAAAATTAAGAATTATGTAATTTTATTCATTATTGTTATTATTGTTTTAATTTGCTATAGGGCACATGCTCTCAGCAAAGAGAGACAATGAGAAAGAGAAAGGAAAAGTGAGAAAACAAGCCATAGGTCCAGGATCTGGACCATGGTTGACCATATAGTAACCCAGTGCCTCAACCACCATGCCACCTGCTGACCCCCATTTGCTTGATTTTTTTTTTTTTGAGAGAGAGATCTTTTGCTATAGAGCACGTGTACTTGCCAGAGACACAGAGAAAGACAGAGAGAGAGAGAAAGTGAGAAATCATCCCTTAGGGGAGATGGCCACACCACAATCCCTTCTCTATTTTCTTCTCTGGATTTTGGGTATGCATGCACATGTATCTAGCATGAGTTTCAAACTACTTGGTCAAGGACTCAACCATGGTTGGCCATGTGGGAGTCCAGTGCTTATCTACTATGCCACCTGCTTGTCCCCAAATTTTCTTGATTTTTAATACTCACACTATTCACTTGGTTCAAATTATAGAACTCATTCAGCAACACTATAGAGGCTTGTTGGAGGAAAATTAATAATAAAAAAGATAGAAATTACATGTGTTTGCATATAGCAAATGAGGCCCAATAGCCAGTATTTAATTATATTCATTTGTATACTCTATTAAGTAAAATAAAGGCAACCACTTCACCTGGATTGTGAACCACATCTTTTTCTATTTCCATCTGAAAATTTGTTCTCACAGTGATCTTTTGAGAAGTTTCATAGGGGGCCCTTTAATTTCCTCCACTCTCTGCCCTTCTAAAAATCAAATAGTCATTCTTTCACTTTACTCTGCTCCCACTTTAACTTTCTTCTTGCCTTTTCATGAAAGCTTTCAAATCAAGTACCTGGCATCATCAGAATGACCTGAAAGAAAGCATAATTCATTCAGACCTCAATCTTTCCATTATTTGCAGACAAAGAATTCCAGAAGGGAATATACAATAGTCAGTTCAGCCTGATCTCTGAGGCCAGGGAAAATGTGGTACTGTGATTGGCCTAGGTGTAAATCATTTGGCAACTCTATTGCTAGTACTGCTATAATCACTTCAAGATAGATATAAGAGTATCCTGATTTTTTTAAAAAAGGGTGTGTGCACTTGCCAAAGAAAGGGAAAATGAGAAATCACCTCAAGGGTGGTTGGCCATGCCAAAATCCCTTCTACTTCATTCTCCCCCTGGGATTTTGGGCATGCTCACATACACAACTGACGTGATTCTCAAGTACCTGGTCAGGGACTAGAACCACAGTCGACCATGTGAAAGTACAGCACTTAACCACCATATCCCTGGCTGGTCCTGATTATCCCCAAATTTTAAACACAGCAGTCTTTAGAAGTAGATTCTGAATTTCGCAAGGCAAAAATTGAGGCCTCTGAGAAAGAAATGTAGCTTAATTCACTGGGTCTTTTATTTATTTCCTTTTCTGGTGAATTTAATTTAAACTCAAATTTTGAGAATGAAAGAGAAACTCAGCCAAGACCTTTGGGTTCTCAGTTGAATGACCTGACACAGGTCCTTTTGCTCTGGTTCTAGGACTTTTTTGTGGTCCCAGTATTCCATGGTCTCAGGGGAAAAAAATATTAGTAGGCTATTTATGCCCCTAAAAGATATTAAAAGGGAGAGAAATGGGAAATATATACATATATATATATGTATATATTATAATGTATATAATTATTTATATACATTATAATATATATATTATATATATTATTTTGGTGTTTGGGGAAAAATCTAGTAAATAGTGTTAAAATACAAACCAAAATTTAACATAGTTTATTTATTTATTTATTTTGGAGAGGTTTATGCTATAGAGTGTGTACGCTCACCAGAAAGAGACAGAAAGTGAGAAACCACCCCCCCCACCAGGGGGTGATGACCACACCGCAATCCCTTCTTCTCCATTCTCCTCTCGGGATCTTGGGCACGCACGCACACACGCCCGGCGTGAGTTTAAGCCACCGGGTCCGAGACTCGAACCATGGTTGACTACATGGGAGTACGGCAACATAGCCATTACGCCAACTGCTGGTCCCAAGAATTTTTTATTAATTAGTATCTAGACAGAAATTTATTTCAGTGATTTAACATAAACAATTCCATATGATTCACCACCCTAACATAGACTATATCCCCAACTCATCAATATAGAATTGGAGAAGTATTTCCTGACTTAGCTATTTTAGGTTTGCCAACCACAGCCTAATTTGACATGAATGTTACTTCCCTTATGTTTTGCTCTTGGTGAATAGAATTTATCCCTTTTGGGAATGCTATGATTTCCTTTAGTAACTAATCTATACATTCAGTAGGATTGGTTTTACAGTTTGATTTCTCAGTGGGTAAAGATCCTAGTCTCTCAGGCAAAATAGATATATTTAAACATTGACACAGATCAAGAGTCATTTTTAGTGAGTATTCCAGGTGATTTTCAGGAATGCTCTATAAAGTAAACATTTATCACTTCCTTCTGATCATGCATTCTTATCATATTATTTATAAATTTTTAATTGACTCTTACAGTTAGAAATCTCCCAGTAGCTGATATAAGGTGGTCTGTCCTTTTATTTTCTACCAGCCAGCTGGAATATCATCCATGGTAATTCTCTTACACTTTTTCATTGACATTGTGAGTTCTGCTAAAACTGAGTACGCACAAAGCCCTACGGTAAATAGATACGCCTTATATAATAGCTTGGCTAGAGTTCGCTTTGTTACAACAGTTGAAGTGATGCCTTAGCATTTGCCCTTGGGTGTTTTAACTTCTTCTTCTTTTTTTTTTTTCTTTAAGAGAGATTTTTGCTATAGAGCACGTGCACTTACTTGCAAAGAGAGAGAGAGAGAGACAGAGAGAGAGAGAGAAATCACCCTCCAGGGAAGATGGCCACACTGCAATCCTCTTCTCTTCCAGCCTCCTCTTGGGATTTTGGGCACACACGCACACATGCCCAGTTTGAGATTTAAGCCACAGGGTCTGGGACTCAAACTGCGGTCAACTATGTGGGATCCAGCGATGTAACCATTACGCCATCTGCTGGCCCCATAACTTTTTTCTTTTAAAGAATTATTTATTTAATTTTATCCATTGCCATTATTATAATTTTTAAATTTGCTATAGGGCATGTACATGCACAAAAGAGAGACAGAAAGAGAGAAAGAGAGAGGGAAAAAGCGAGAAAGCAAGCCACTAGGTTCAGGACTCAGTCAGGGGTAGGCCATGTGGGAGTACAGTGCCTTAACCATCATGCCACCTGCTGGCCCCTTTATAAAAAATTGTTTTAATTGTCATATGGTGCATATGCTTGACAGAGAGAGAGAGAGCTGGAGAGGTTTTTTGCTATAGGGCGTGTGCGCTCGCCAAAAATACAGGGAGAGACAGAGAGATGGAAAGTGAAAAATCACCCTCCAGGAGCGATGGCCATGCCACAATTCCTCGTCCTCCTTTCTACTCTTGGGATCTTGGGCATGCACACACACGTGCCTGGGGTGAGTTTAAGCCACCAGGTCTGGGACTCGAACCGCGGTCAATTACGTTGAGAGTCCAGTGACATAGTCATTATGCTATCTGCTGGTCTTTTTGGTATGTTTTTCAAGCCATCAGGGCCAAGTTTGAACCATTGCCGGCTCTGCGGGATCCAGCTCTCTTAACCACTAGGCTACGGACTGATCCATGATCTCTAGGTCTAAGGTCAATGCCATGCTTCCCACTGAAGAAGCTTCAGAGATTGACAATGTGCTGGTAAGTTGTTCAATATTAAATGTTTCTGCTAAAAATGACAAACAGAAGTGTCATATTTCTATTGGATCTGTGCCTATGTCCAGCTATTTTGACTGCAAAGAGCTTAGTTAAGTCACTCCATAAAATATAGTTAAGCAAAAAAAAAAAAAAGTCTAACCATAACATTGCTATTCACTATTCATTGTCTTAGCTAAGATATTATTTCATTTTTATTTTGTCTTTTAAGTACTCTGCAGAAGTTTCATTCAACCCTCTACTGAAGACCTTGAGGTCTTTGTTGACCTTACTGTTCATGAAACTAGCTTTTGAGTACTTATTTATGTTCCAGCATTGATTATAGATCAGAGGAGATACTGTGGACACGCATTTTATGGGAAAACGTGGAGGTGGCTTGGACAAATATTTGAGTGCAGGTGGTTCAAAGTCTGAAAATGCTGAAAATGGACAACTGATGAGTTGGTTGTATCTATTTCCATGAAGACTAGGCAGTCACTTTGCCTCCACGTAGTTCTGGACATCCAGGTAACTTTTCATTCCCTGATATCTTCTGGGCTGCATATTCACTCATGTTGGTTCTTCAGGCTGGAGGTTCTTGGCATTTAGACTTTTTCTTGTCGTCTTCCTTGCTTTTTAGAGAATTTTGGGTTTCCCACACACACTCTTTTTTTCACTCCTTCATACTACATGAGAGTCCATACAAAACCCCTCTTCTCTTTCTCACAGTGGATCTCTGTGGGTGGATCTCCTGTGAACCGCAATTGTTATTGACAGAAAACCAGCCTCGTTCACTTCCACTAGAGGGCAGTGAAAGCTCAATCTTACTAAAGATAATTGTTTGCATACATGTGGATAGGCAGGGGCTTTAAAATGGCTTTAATCAGGTGGCTTATTTTAGAAAGTGCTCAAAAAAAATAAGGAGGGTGTTTGAAAGGAGAGAATAGATGCAGTATATACACCCCTCTTTTGGAGAAATAATTTATTCTAAGAACTAGTTGATGGGTTTTCATACTTGCCATGTTCAGCATATGGGAAAAAGGAAGTTATGGGTGGACTGAATATATAGCAAAACTTTGTAAGTGCATTATATAAAACCTTTGGAGAAGGGATTGTAGTGTGACCATTCCCTATAGGGAGTGCTTTCTTTTTTTTTTTTTTTTTTTTTTTTCCCTCTCTCTCTCTGGCATTCGCACTCTGGTAAATTGAAAAATAATAATAATAAAATAAAAACTTTGGTCTATCTACTATACATATATTAACTAATAATATGGTTCCTGGACTCATGAAAATGTAATGGGCTACATTAAGTGGAGATGAATGCCAGAATTGCCATAATATATGGTAGAAGGGATTAAAGTGCTCAGAAACTGGACAAGCAAGAATGGATATACTATGGGTAGTATATCCAAAGACCTTCCAGATGACTGTGAATGCCTGGGGGTATACCTTTTATCATGACCATAAGGAATCCTCTGATGAGAAGGGCATTAGCATCACTCAGAACTTCAATGGCAGTTTTCTTTTATAGGAAAGGGTTCACAGTTGCCTACCACACTTGCTAGTTTGGGTACCTAGGTCAGTTTTCAGACCCAATCTTATTGGCTAAAGAGAAGGCAGGGTTGTCAAAGGAAAGATCTTGTGCTACTTTGACAAATAAATGTGATTATGGTTTTCCCCATCCAGTCCCAAATGTAACTGCAATCATTTACTAAGGTACCCATGTACCTAAAATAACAATCATTATATGTTGGGAGAACTATTGAACATGCTGACTATGACCCTATTGTTTGAGTACTGCCATACAGAACCATGTAATAAATGGAGTTCTGGCCAATAACCAGATCCAGAAGTCTCTTGCGTCCATCTGCACAGATGGCCATTATTTACTATTTCTTCTAATGTATAATTGGAAAGGACTTAGTTGGTAATTTTTATATCCTTCATATCTTATCCTCTGGGAAAAGAACTATCATAATGGGGAAAGCCAAGTGTAAGTCACTGAACTTTTACCCTTAAAGATAGAAACTAAAAAATAGTATGTCTCCAGGCAGATGTGGAAATAAGTTTTAAAGATTAAAAGATGTAGAAGTGGTGGTATCAAAAAATAAATAAAAGCACCTCATGGCAAAAAAAAATAAACAAATAAAAAGAGCAAGAGTGAGAGAGAGAGGGAGAGAAAGAGGTAAAAAGAAACATTTTCCAGTAGATGTTGCAAACTCTCCTGTTCTAGAAACCAGTGAGAATATACAAAGAATGAGAAAGTGTCAGATAAGGAAAAAGAATAAGATCATACGCTGCTTGCCTTGATGAGATGTCGACAATGATGTGAGTACATCAGAAACATCCAGCAAATTTCCTATTCTGAAATTTCTTCATCACAGTTTTTACAACTTGTTCAAGAAGGTACCTCCTAAGGATAGCTTGAACATCAGACTTAGAGCTTCTGAAGGCAGGGACTGAAAATGGCAGATAGAAGGATAAATATTGGCAGAAAGTCTATTTTGCTTGATGCAGACACACACACAATTTTATTATTATTATTCTAATTATTGGAGTTTCTAATATTTAAAAATAAGGAGTTTCCTACATGAAACTCTGGTATTCTAGTTTCCTTTAAAAAATTAGGCAGTCTTGGCACACAGAACCTTCATTCCTGCCTAAGGCCTGGGCCTGAGTAGTTGGCAAGTACTTGAGTTTGCAACTGCAGCTTCTTGTGAAGGGATTACCCCAGCTTGGGTGCTGCGATGTTGCACTCAGGAAGGAGCTGAACACTCATTATCACAACTTGTGAAACATGTTTATCTCCTCAGGCCTAGTTTTGTGGCAAGCATTGGCAATATTTAGCAAACCCTTTTGGGAAAAGTGTACCCATTTTATCAGACACAGTGCTAAGAACAGAGACTTACTATATAAGACACAAACTCACAAGGTCTGGGGATGTTGTAGATGACTGAAAAATAAAACTATTCAGAGAAATATTTTTCCTGTTCATTAAATGCCCCTCTAATCATGAATATTAAATAATTTAATTTGAATTAAATGATATTAAATTTTAAAAAAGAAGTGGTGGTCTCTATCATAGCCCCATTTAATGAATCAAACTTAACCAATAGTAGCCCAATAGTATGAAAGGGCTATGCTTACAGTATCTTTGCTAGAGTTCATTAGCGGGTCTTCAGATGCAAAATATGAGTCTGTTGCTTGGGGGAATGCATTCACTTCTAATTCTGTAGGAAAAAACAGCTAATGTCAGGGCCAGCAAGTGGCATGGTGGTAAGGCACTGCACTCCCACATGGCTGACTGCTGTTCGAGTCTTGGACCTGGTGGCTTTTTCCCTTTCTCTCTCTTTCTGGTCAAATTAAAAAATGACAATAATAAATAAAATTAAATAAATAAATCTTCAAAAAAAAAGTTAATGTTTGCATAGGCCAGAAAACATATTAGAGCCTTGCCCCAAGGCTATATTAACCTCCCTATTCTCTGTCATTATAGATTGTGAAGAGAACTTGACCATCTGGTTATCCTGAAAATCATCCAATTGATCCATTATACTGATGACATCATATTTTAGGCCTAAAGAGAAAAAGTGGGGATCTTGATAAGACGTGCACTCCAGAGAAGGGAAGATAAAATGTAGACTGGGGTATGCCAAATAAGTAAAATGTTAGGGGGTTCAGTGGTCTGAAGCATTTTGGGACATCTATTCCAATATAAGTGATGAACTGTTATATCCCAGCTTGTCTTCACAAAGAAGGAAGCACAATGCCCAATATGCTGCCCTTTTTGAGTTGCCATATGACCCAATAGACTCTGATATTAGAGATATAAGTAATGGGGAAAGACACTGTGTAGAGTTTATGGCAAGCTCCAGTGAAAGAATCGTACCACAAACCTTTAGGAATCCATAGTAGAGAATTACATATCATTTGAAAATCAAACCTTAGTTCTACTAGGCTCTGGTAAATTTGGAAAACTTGGCCATAGGATAACAGATGACCATGAGCTGTATTCTGTCAGATCTGCCAAGTCATAACTCTAGGTAGACCCAGAAATAGTTCATTCATTGGAGCAATGTAAGTGATACATCCAAGGTTAAGTACAGGAAAGAAAAGATCACAAATAAGCTGCACAACAACCATTTTATTCACCACAGTTGCACCAGCACCTTTCCTTCAGCCTACTCTTAGGGCCTTATGATGGATCCTTTATTTTTTAAAAAAATTTTTAATAGAATTATTTTACTAAAACATTTATTTATTTTAATTTGGCTAGAGAGAGACAGAGTGATAGAGAGAGAGAAGGAAAGCAAGAAAGCAAGCCATCAGGTCCAGGACTCAAACCAGGGCCAGTCACGTGGGAGTCCAGCATCCTTAACCACCACACCACCTGCTGGTTCCAATGGATCTTTTCCTAGCACATGAAGGTGGAAGAAAATACCAAGCCTGGGGCCAGCAAATGGCGTAGTAATGTCACCGGACTCCCACATGGTTTACCATGGCTCAAGTCCTGGATTTGGTGGCTTGAAACTTACACCGGGCATGAATGCATGTGTGCCTAAGATTCTGAGAGGACAATGGGGAAGGGGTTGCAGCATGGCCATCCCTCCTGGGGGAGGTGATTTCTCACTTTCTCTCTTTCTCTGTCTCTCTATCTCTCTCTCTAGTAAGCACATATGCCCTAAGATAAAAACCTAAAAAAATAAATTAATAAATAAAGCAGTGAGTGAGTATGAGAAACCCTGGCATTCAGAGGTGTGTTTGATAGATAGAGCATGAGAACTGGCAGAATTTCAGAAGGTGAACCTGGTTCTCTACTCTATGTTGAAACAGAACGAATGATGTTCGTCTATAGTTGGACTCATGAGCAATGATGAATGGCTTGGCTTGCTGATCATAATCTAAAAGATTGAAGACTGCCATGTCAGGGACAAGAAGAACAGGGATAAAGGCAAGTAGATGGACATATGATAGTGCACACAAAGGATTACATGCTTATTCCTTCCAAAGAGAATCCACTGAAATAACACAACAAAGTAGATTAAATAACCTGATCTTCTGATGTCACTCAGCTTTACTCATCAAGCAGCTCAGTTTTAACATAATTCACCCCTCAATTCTGGTCATAGTGGGAGTGATGGAGCCTATGCTTGGACCTAGTAGCATGGGCTCCCACCCACTCATGGGAAATACTGCCAACCACACAGACTAATCCCAAAACCCTTATGTGAAACCATCTCTTAAGGAGATAAACCAGCCACATGTCATTAAGTTGATAATATTTTGCTTTTTTTTTATCCTGAAATGCCCAGTAATTTATTCTGACAGAAATAGACAGTATGTGGAAGGTATATTTCCTTATCTTCAGAGCTGTAGCTCATAGAGTGTTTGAGGCATCGTACAAATACTCACATGTGATTACATCAGATCAGGCAATGCACTTTACATCAGAGAAGAAGTAGGAATGGGCTTATCACTATGGGGACTACTATATGCATAGCACATAACCAGCCATCCAGAAGTTGCAGCCTAAAAGAGTACTAGAAAACCTATTAAAGGTACAACTAATGCCATCTTTCATAGGTATAAACTCCATTGGATTCCTAATCATCCTGTCTAAACTCCATCTCAATGTCTGTCTCTTGGACAAACCAACCTGCGGTATGAATGCTGGCTATTCAGTCAATGTTTGTTAAATGCACATTGCTGAAATTTCTTCATAATCTTATGCTAACCATACTCTGGGTGGATGTTATACTTGACTCCTCAGTATCCATCCGGCCTAAAAGATCAGCTTAAACCATCTGGGTTAGTCTCCTCCTTTGGCTAAGGGCCACTTTTCTGATTACTTTTACACTCCATTCTTAGTTTTAAAACTTTTTGTGAATCAAGTTCATCGTACCTTTGCCCATTGTCCCTCAGGCTGTGCCATTTTCTACCAGCTGCAAGTCCAGTGAGACAAAGATTGCACACAACAAGTGAAGCAACTTTATTACTTACGAATGATAGTAAGGGACAGTGGAAACCAAGGATTCATAGCAGGCTGGTTCCCCAAAGTTTAGGCCACACAGAGTGAATGAAATCTTATCTGCCTGTGCCTCAATTGTACTGCAGTTGAGAGACCGTGTGGTTCAGTGACAGAAAGGCTAAGGTTGTAGGCTATACTGTTCTAGGAAGAACACAACCAGAGTCTTGGTCTAGGCTGTTTTGAGCAGTTCTCTCTTATTGCAGGATGTTGGATTCCCAGAAAATTCTACAGATATTCATTTATTTCTATAAGGTGTTATGTACTCACCGGGGAGAGACACACACAGAGAGAGGGAAAGTGAGAAACCCCTGCCCCCCAGGTAGAATGACCACACCCAATCCCTTCTCTATTCTTCTCTCAGGATTTTGGATACACACACACACACACACACAGATGCATCCAGCATGCTTTTCAAGCCACTGTGTCCAGTACTCAAATTGCACATTTAACCCTATGGGATCCAGCCACTTTAACCACCATACCCAACCACCAGCTGGCTCAACTATAGTTATTCTTGAGAATTTCAAGTAAGAAGGGGGTGAGAACTGGGTGATCAAAGGCCATCCGAAGAACTGTCCTGTACTCAACCACTACTATCCTACTCTAAATACTACCCTTTGACCTAAACTTCTGCACCAACCCCTTATAACTACTTCTGCATTTGCCCCTATGTTCTAGTCTCTGCTGACAGAGTGATCATTTTCAAATGTAAATCAAGCAAACAAGTCTATACTTTAAAACCATTCAATGCCTCTGAATCTTCCTTAGAACTAAATCTAACATTTTAAAACCCTTCTTGTTCTGCCCCCATTGCTAACTTTCTGACCTCAGCTCAATACATACTCTCTATTTCAGCCACTTGGGCTTCCACAATGTTTCTTGACTATGCCAAGTTCATTTCTGACTTACAGCTTTGAATTTGCTGTTTTCCCAGTATAGAAACAGTTTTCTCTAAACGTTTACCTGACTTCCCTTGTCAGTTCACTTGGGTCTCTGCTTAAAAGTCACTTTCTCAAACACTCTTATTCTGACCACTCTATCTGCCCACTGAATCTGAAATTCTTTCTGCGTGATAGGCTATTCTTATTTATCTCATATCATACTCTACTTTTTTGTTGTTGTTCATAGAACTTGTCATGCTATGACATTATTAGTTTTTGTTTATTTATATTTTCATAATTTTTTTTTCAACTAGAATGTAAATTCCCAGAGAGTGAGGGTTTATTTTAGTACTGTAATGTTTGAAAATTGCCTAGAACTGTGCTTGGCACATTATATGAGCTCTTAGGAATCACAGTGCAGATCTAGTCTATGACTTGTGGGAGAAAGTTTTTTTGTTTGTTTGCTTGTTTTTGTTTTCAGGTTTTTGCCATAGGGTACATGTACTTGCTAGAGAGAGACAGTGATAGGGAAAATGAAAAATCACCTCTCAGAGGGGATAGCCACTTGCAATCCCTCCTTCTCTATTCTCCTCCTGGGATTTGGGGCATACATGCACAAGCACTTGGCATGCTTTTCAAGCCACCAGATCTGTGACTCAAACTTTGGTCAGCCATGTGGAAGTTGAGCACCTTAACCACTCTGCCATGGGTTAGCCCCATGGGAAAAAGAATTTTAAGTATATCTGAGAAAGGCTCATTACTTCTAAGATAGACCCACAAAAAGAAACAAGAACGTCTCTTTTTCCTTTGGATGGGTTACTGGAAATGTGAGGCCTGGAATTGCTATAGTCACCCTTGAATGAGTCAAAATAACTCACACTTTAATTCCATTTTCCATTACACTTTTGAGGTTCCATCACATATTAGTGCATTCTAGCAATTTGTACTGAGTACTTAGATTAAAGACTAGATGCTGCTTTAAATTCAAGGATTATAATGCTAAGCAAGACAAAACCCCTTACTTATAGAACTTTGATTTCAAAAAGAAACTTACTCAAAAAGAAAAACAAAAAACATAAATGCCAGATAAATTTGGATATTGGTGAGTTGAGAAGGTTATTACTTTAATGTGATCAAGGAATTGGTATACGAAAGTAACATTCAAACTGTGATCTATACACCAAAAATGATTCAGTCACATGACTGTCTTAAGAAAGAGGGATTCCACAAAGGAGAAGCCAACATTAAAGGATAGAGTTCATTGCATTGAGATACTTTTAACTGTCAAAGTATTTTCAATTTTTTAAACAACTATATAGAGTCACATGAAACTTTAATTTTGTCTGTAGAGAAAATCATTTTCTCAGAACGTGATTATAACATTCTCAATACAACCAGTTGTCTTTGTTTTCCATTATAGTATACACTATTTTGGATGTTTTGATGATCTACGTCCTACACCATGGCTTCCTCCTTCGAGGTGACCATGAGGCACTGCTTGGGACAAATAAATTGCAGGGGCCTTCCGGGAAATCTTTCGCTTTTCTTATTAAACAATGTTTGCTTCTTTACTCCGCTCTGTGCAAATAATAAAAACTTGGATTCCAAGAGATAAAGAGCCTGGGAAAAAGCCAAGAGCAGTACAAACATTCTGATTGTTGCTGGGTTGGAGAACTATTATTGGTAGTTGATTTTATATTATGTGTGAAAAAAAAAACACTTTTTATTTAAGCCATTATTATTATTATTATTATTTTGGAGAGGTTTTTTTCTATAGGGTGTGTGCTCGCCAGAGAGAAAGAGAGAGAGAAAGCAAGAAATCATCCCCCCAGGTGGATGGCCACGCTGCAATCCCTTCTCCTCCATTCTCCTCTTGGGATCTTAGGCACGCATGCACACGTGCCTGGTGTGAGTTTAAGCCACTGGGTCTGGGACATGAACCACGGTCAGCCACATGGGAGTTCAGTGACATAGCCATTACGCTAACTGCTGGTTCCTTTAAGCCATTATTATTCACATGTTCTATCACTTACTAAAATCATGCCTAACTGATACAAGCATGCACTATACTCTGATGTTGATCACTTTCTTACGACTTCTGTTCATTCTTCCCTGATGATGCCCTCACTTCTATCAATTCCTTTATCAGTGATAAAGAACTAGACCTTAGGGAAAAATAACTAACTTTTTGCTTTTCAGGTGTATTGACCTTGGCACTTAGTACTATTTATGAATTATTTAAAAATTGTACCTGTTAAAATGTTTCCTTGCTGTTCTTTATTTGTACAAAGAGAAAAATATCATACTCAGATTACGTTTTCATAGGCATAGCATCAATTACTTTTTAGAACAAAGCAAATAATTTCATTATCTTTCAAAATTTTAGAAATGATAAAGTTGGAATTGGGGAAAACCTTTCTGTAGGATTCATGAAATGATGCTCTAAGGTGGGTTTTGTTAGGTTTGATTTGGGAGTGGTGGCGAAGTCAGAGGGACAAGGACAAAAATACCATAGTCAGACCTTGGGGTTTAATAAAACCAGCATAATTTATTCTGCACTCTTGGGTGAGGTCCCTTGGCCTCTGACCAGGTCGAAGCTGAGGCCTGAGGCCGAGGGACTCACACCCAGGGTGGGTACTGCTCGTTCTTAAAGGGCCATTGTCCAATAGGTGCTCCCCATGGGTCTTTGGCCAATGAAGTTCGCTGTTTGGGGAGGCGCACCAAATGCTGAAGGGCGGGAAAGTCTGTTGGTGATGGAGGGCCAAATGCAGAAAACAGGAAAGTTCTGCCGGAGGGAATCTTTCCACCATGTTTCTTTTCCCTTCCCCCAGACCTTACAGGTTTCTTATCTTTCTTAAGAAGATTCTGCTTTCACACCACAGAATATTTGGTAGGCAGAGCTGAGTTGGGAAGGTTCATGTACGAATTGTGTGCTGAGTGTTTGCTTTCCAACAGTTTGAGTAGCTGACATGTAAATATTTACTCAAAAATATGTGAAATCATACTGTCTCTGTTATTATAGAGTCACAAAGAAAATTATAACAAATATTTTGAAAGTTATCTTTAAAACTCAGTTTTCTAAAATTTTGAAAGTTGTTTACCTATTAATTGTCAAGAACTATGGAGTATGAGCAAAA
The DNA here is from genome assembly GCA_026018925.1 of Tupaia tana. Classification (NCBI taxonomy): domain Eukaryota; kingdom Metazoa; phylum Chordata; class Mammalia; order Scandentia; family Tupaiidae; genus Tupaia; species Tupaia tana. Next base: position 195,426,736 of record JAKSZU010000006.1, on the reverse strand, counting down.
ATTTTTGATATATAAAGTAAATGTTTGTGGGAAAATGTAAAAAAAAATAAAATAAATTGTTCAGGAAAATTGTCTAGGAAGGAGGAAGGGGAGGCTTTTTTTTTTTTTTTTTTTTTTGATTGCCAGAATATGGGTGAATATTTCAGAGACAGACAGCGATAGAGAGGAAAAACAAGAAAGTAACTTGCAACGGGGTGAAGTTACATCACGATCCTTTCTCCTCCATTTATGTATTCTTTCAGGATTTTACAAGCACATACATGTGCACCTAGTGTTTTTTTCCAAGCTGCCAGGGCTGGGATTTTAAACATGGTCAGCCATATGAGATCTGGATCTCTTAGCCACTAAACTATATACAAGCTGAAAGTGAATCATTCCTTTTTTTTTTAGAGATTTTTGCTATTGGGTGCATGTACTGGCAAGAGAAACAGAGAGACAGAAAGCAAGAAATCATACCCCAAGGAGGATGGCCACACTACAATCCCTTCTCATCCAGTCTCTTCTCAGGGTTTTGGAGACACACACACACACACACGTGCAAGGCATGAGTATTAAGTGGCTGGGTCCTGGGTCCAGGATTCTAATTATATTCGACTATGTGGGGAGTCCAGTGATGTAACCATTACACCATCTGCTGGTCCTTTTGTTTTTTTAATGAGAGATTTTCTTATATAGGGCATGTACACTTGCCAGAGAGCCAGAAAGTGAGAAATCACCACCCCCAGGGGGGATGGCCACACCACAATCCCTTCTCCTCCATTCTCCTCTCGGGATTTTGGGCAAGTACACCCACGAACCCAATGTGAGTTTCAAGTCACAGGTCTGGGACTCAAACTGCCATCAGCCACGTGGGCATCTAGCAACATAACTGCTACACCATTTGCTGGTCACTGAATTATTCTTTATATCACTGTGAAGAGTCAATGAATCACTGAATTTAGCATGTTGATTTAATTTTCCAATGCACCAATATTTCAGGGTTTTTTTTGTATTTACATTTGAAAATAAAACCAAATAATGAAGAACATTAACAAACATATCCATTTAATATACTATATTAAATAGAAGGAATTAAAATCTTTTCAGTAATGTCAGATATAATTATTTATTATTTCTTCTATATAGATATTATCATTAATAAATGTTCCCAAAAGCAAATATTTTGAAATATTCTTGTAACCTCAGTTTTTTAGATAAAGAAAGAAAATATCCAACATTGAGAGGATATAATAGTGAGTCAGGTGTATGAAGACCAAGCTCTTACTCTTTTTTTTAGAGAGAAATTTTTGCTATAGGGCGCATGTGCTCACCAGAGAGACAGAGACAGAGAGACAGAAAGTGAAAAATTATCCCTCAGGGGGGTGGCCACACTGCAATCTCTTCTCCTCCATCATCCTCTTGGGACTTTGAGCACATGCGCACAAGTGTCTGACACAATATTTAAGCCACTGCTCCTGGGACTTGAACCTTGTTTGACTATGTGGGAGTCCAGAAATGTAATAATTATGCCTCTGTTGATTCCAAGCTCTTACTTTTTAAAAAATACCCTGAAATGATTTAGCCCTTTTTAACTTGTGTTAAGCATGACCTTTGATTTGTCTTCTACCAGTTGTACTCATTCAATGACTTGTATATTTTGAATGTTGGAGACAATGCTGTTGTCAGTCTCCACAGAATAAATTTCAGGGCATATGTGTGTGTTTTCTGTGTATACACAGTATGTGTGTATCCATATACACACATGTGATTTAAATATGTGCATATATGCATACATACATATATATGTTGCATATATGTAATATATATCATATCCATACACACACACACACACACATGATATTAGGCATTTTATAATTTAGTTGAGTGAATAAAGTATATGTAAGACAATCTATTTCAGGAGTGATACTTAACAAAATATCTGAAGGAAATCATAAAGATCCTTTCCAGTTATGTAATCAGGAAATAGTTCATAGAGGGGGCATGTTTTGACCCTGATATATTTGAAAACATTAAAGACATGGTTTCTAGAATAAGATTGCTTTTGTTTCAACTTCAGATTATCTGAATGTATGATTATATGTCTATTGACGTAACAACAGCTATTTTATAGAACTGATGAAAGATTTTAAGTTAATATATGAAAATTCTAAGAACAGTGTCTTATACTGCATGTGTTTAAAAATTTAGCTATCATTTTAGTAGCTGCAGAAGTATGGTGAGTCTTCCAGCAAGGGAAACCGTCCCACTCAAGGAATATCAGTAAGAAAAGACACCCTTGGAAAGACTCAGTTAACGTATGCATTATTGGGTTGTCAGAAAGACGAGGCATTTTTGCATAGAAAAATACATCATGACTTTTCCAATAACTCAATAGTTTCCTGGGCTGTCATAACCTAGTACCAAAAACTGAATGACTTTAAACAAGCAACGTTCATTTTTTCACACTTCTGGAGTTGGTAAGTCCTAAACCAAGGTGCCTTTAAGGCCACATTCCCTCCAAAGTGTTAGTAGAGAATCCATCATTATTTTTCCAGCTTCTTGTGTCTCCTAGCATTACTTGGCTTAGTTAACTTTAATTTTTACCTTTATTTTCATGTGGCTTTCTCTTTTGTGTCTTTCTCCATCTCTTCTCACATAAAGACACTTGCCTTAGATGTAGGGTTCTGCCTAATTCAGAATGACCTCATCTCAGATCCTTAATTTAATTACATCTGCATAAACCCTTTTCCAAATAGTTACATCCATACAGTCCAGGTAGACATATCTTTTAATACTGTCATTCAACTTAATACAAGTATTTTTTAGAATTTGAAAAGTATGGAGAAGGGAACATTGGAGGAGAACTAGAAAATAAGCTGGGAACAAGGTTAATAATTGTTTCGGAGCTAGAGGCACGTTATTAAAAATTTGAGTGACAAAATGAGGTCTGCGATTTAGAAACATTAGTGTGGTAGTAGGATGTAGACTTCTCTAAGCAGGGAAGAAACTGGAGAAAAAAGGCCAGTTTGGATATCTGAGTAAAATAGCCCGCAGAGAAGTTAAGACTTGGCCTGATGTCATGACACTAGAAATCAGAAAAATATGGTGCAAAGATTTAAAGAACTTAACAAATAATTGGATGCAATGGTTAAGAACTAGCTAAGGGTGCCTCTCAGATTTGAAGCATGTGTTACTCAGAGAATGCTAGCAGCATGTTTAAAAGTAGAATTACATTTAGAGAGCTGTAGGTGATTAAGTTTTTGCAAGATATATTGAATTCATGTTGGAGATTTATGCCTATATCTCAGGAAAGAGTAAGGATTCAGATATAGATTTGAAAATACTTTTTATAATTATGATACTTGAAACAATGAGATTAAGCAATGTTTGTAAGAGAGTGTATAGCTACAGGCTTTGAGAGATTCTATCCAAAGATCATCCTTAAAAGGCCACACATGGTAATGTTGTTATTTGGGAAGCTAGCTAACAAGGTTAGCTAATTCAACTCATCTTTGTCCATCCAGCCAAAAGCCATCCATATAAGATAAAACAAATACAGCAACTCACCTTCCTTTCCATATTTAGAAGGCAGATGGCCTAACTTCAATCTACTGTGTTTCTGACCTGTTGTTACCACAGTGACTGCAGTATCTGGTTATTTGGGCAAACACATTCTGCCAACATTTTGGGTCATTTCAATCCATCATCTTAGTATAGGTCAGGACGGCTTTTCTGTACTCTTCACCAACATACTTTTGTTTGTTTGTTTCTTGCAGATAAAAATATATTGACTTTCTGTATGACTATGTGGCTGAAACCAACTTCAGAATCTCCCCTTAGTATTAATAGTGTAAGGATACACCTTGCCATAGGGTAATATTTCTTTTTTACTCTCCATCTACCACATTGTTTTCAAGATCTGTATCATTGGATACAAAAATACAGTAAATGGTTTCAGAGAGAATTGACAAATAAATAGCAAATAAATATAGCACATTAGTAACTAAAATTATGACAATGGATTCTCAAAACAGGGAAAGAGAACCCGAATGAAATAAAGCAAAAAGAAATACAAGAAGTTTTGCACTCAGGAATCTTATCAGCAGGTGTGTAATTAGTGTTTCTCAGAATGTGTTTCATGGACCACTACTACCAAAATCAATTTAGCAGCCTGACTAAAAAAAAAAAGGCGAAACAAAACACATAACTTGGGGCCAGCAAGTGGCATGGTAGTTAAAGCTCTGGACTTCCACATGGCCAACTGTGGCTTGAGCCCCAGACCTGGTGGGTTGAAAATCACACTGGGCACATGTGCTTGCATGACTCAAATTCTGAGAGGCAAAGAAATTGTAGCTGGGGTGCATACATTATGGGGGTGATTTCTCACTTTCTCTCTGTGTGTCTCTCTCTCTGGTGAGTGCATCCACCCTATGGGAAAAAAAAAAGCTAAAAACAATACAAAACAAAACTAAAACTGCATAAAAAAGTCAATACACTGGTCCTATGAGACTTTTATCTACTTTGTAACTGTGGAAACATTTTTATAAAGCCCTTTAGAAGAAGACAGTGAAGAAAGATCCCTGGCCAACTTACTGTCACCAGTTGCCTAGGGTAGGCAGAACAGTTGAAGCCCCTCCCCAGTTCTCAGGTCATTCTCCACTGATGACAAATGCAACATGAAGGGAACCAGAAACCTCCTTTCAGACCTCAGGCACCCCACCTCCAAAAGGGTCAAGTTAGCGTTACCTTCAGAGGCAGCCCATTGATCCTAATACATTTCAATCATTGATTCTAATCATTCTAAAACCCCTCAGCTCATCTAAAGTCTGAAATGTCTTCAGCAAATTGGAATTCTTTGAATTTTTCAGGATACAAGGTGACAAGAAACTTTTATAATAAATATGCCTTGTCGTAGACAAGCATTTGTTATGAATTTATTTTGTCAGAGTGCTAATTAGATTGTGTAAAATAAAGAAAAGCAAGCTTGGCTGTTGATAGAAGGTCAGTAAAGAACTCTAGAAAGCAATAGTTGATTAACTCAGCATGGTAGGGAGAAAATGGGCATTAGAAGCAGACATGGATTCAACTGTGCACGTCTACGATGTAAAAAAGATATCCATTCTATTGGCTCCTCAGTTTCCTCACCTGTGAAATGGAGATGATCATCACTAGTATGAAAGCTGCAGCAAGGGTTAATTCCATCAATATTGTCCTGGGAATCTTCAGGTGCTCAATGAAAAATATTCTTCTGTTCTTTCTTGGGTTTGGAGAATATTGTATATTTAAGAGGGACAAGTAGTTCAGGAAGTAGAGAAGAATATGATATAATCACTCTCTGAAATCATCATGTTTTTCTGAACATATGCCATGCATCTGCAACATGGAAAAATACAGGTGGGATGACGTATGACTGACAGTTCCAACATGGCCTACTACCATCTGTTAGCATTGTGGCCTGGCTTTTGTGTATCACACAGCAGGATATATGGGATAGCAAAGATAAGTCCTGATTTGGGTTTTTTTATTTTTCTCTTTCTTTTTCTGCAATTTTGCCAGAAGATTATGTGTTCTCACAGTAGAGAAAGAGAGGCAGCAAAGGGAAAGTGAGAAAGCACTCCTCCACCCACCATGGGGAATGGTCATACTACAATCCCTTTTCTTTTTTTTAATTATTTATTTAATTTTATTTATTCATTCATTTTATTTTAATTTGACCAGAGAGAGAGAGAGAGAGAGAGAGAGAGAGAGAGAGAGAAAGAGGGAAAGTGAGAAAGCAAGTCACCAGGTCTAGGACTCGAACCACGGTTGGCTATGTGGCAGTGTCCAGCACCTTAACCACCACGCCATCTGCTGGTCCCCTACAATCCCTTTTCAATCTCTCCCCATTTTTGGGATTTTGTGCACACACGCAAGTGCATGTGACATGTTTATTAATCCTCTGGTACCAGGACTCCAATTGTACTGTCTGCCATATGGGATCTAGCCACCCTAACCACCATGTCATGGTCTGGCCCTGTTTTTAGTTTGTTTGTTTTGTTTTGTTTTGTTTTGTTTTGTTTTGTTTTGTTTAAGACCAGTCTCACCAATATTTTTGCTTGTGCCCCTCTAGGCTTTTAGATCATACCTGACTAGAATGTCTGATTAGAATCCTTTTCCTGACAGCAGATCAATTGAATTCCTCACCCTTTCCTTATGTTTTAGTAACTACTCTTTCCAGCTCCTCAGTTCACCCAACTTCCCCTCATAGGTAGGGGACTGGAACTGGTATCAAGTGAAATACCTTACAAATTAAATGTCTTAATTCATTCAATAAACAGAATCTTAGCAATGAATTAATTCAATTATCTTTTTTAGAATTTTAAAACCTAAAATATTTGTGTCACATGATTTATGTTTATGTTTATGTTTAACAGTGCTGATTTTGTGGAGAGAAGGTTTAGACCCAGAGGATAGATTAATAACAGAGGTATCTCCTCTGAGACACCTGATTGATACACCCAGCTTGTCCCCTTGCTCCCAGCCAAATGAAGTAGTTGAAATATTGGGTTGCCTTAAAAGTCATAATTCATTTTTGCATAAAAACATAGAAAAATATATCACTACTTTTCAGAGAACCCAATATAACCTATTCCCACTTGAAGTAATTAAGTCAATAAATGTTTTAAAAAATATTAGCTTCTTTTGAATATAATCTACCAAAATGTCCCAAATGTATCTAAGGTGGTTTCTAATGTTTTTACATGTAGATGGGGTATAATTTTGAATATTTATGATAGGCAAGTATTGGACAACTTAGTTATGAAGAAAAAAATCATAGTTCTCTGAAAGTTCTCAACTGAGAACACTGTGCTAATTTTGGGAGTTACACAAGACTTCCTGAGGAATTTTTGATTAAGCAGAAATCTGAAATATGAGTCAACTCAGTTATGGAGTTGGGAGTTTTCCATTAGAAAAAAGGAAACATGTACAAAGATCCTAAGGTATGAAGGCACATGGTACATACTAATTGACCTGAAAGGTGAACAGGGGAGTAATAACTGGATGCTGCTGATGGGAAGAAAAGTAATAAAATCAGCACAAAATGCCTTGCAAACCATATTCTGAATTTGAGTCTTTCTCTCAGGAGAAATGGGAAGCTACCGAAAGGTTTCAAGCAGGAAATTGACAATCAGATTTCTATTCTGAAAACACCACCCTAAGTTGCTGAAACAGGATTGATTGGAAAGACAAGAGTGGACAGTGAGAGACAAGATACGTCTTTTTCATATCCATGAGCAAGAAACTGGTATCTAGGATGGTGATAAGAGTAGTCCTAAGAGCAGATGTAGGGTTAGCGATGAGTCATGCTTTGAGTGGAGAAAATTGAGTCAATTTTAGAACATTATAATATGACCTTATAATTGACTGCATTGGAGCAATAAGAAGGAGATGGGGATTTTGATGATAATACTCAAGTTGACTTCTGGTTTTCTCACCTGATGGATGGTGAGGATCATAGTGAGAAATAGGGCCTTTGACTCTGATACACACGACTCTTACACACCCTTGAACTGCTAGATAGATTTTACACTTTAGGTAGTATTACCTTAAACATACTGTTATGGTTTAGATAATGATTGGTCCTCAAATATGTTTCTGAATTGAGTCCCCAGTGTAATGGCATTAGTAGGTGATGAGACCTTTAATCAGTGAGCTAATGAATGGTGTTTGGATGGCAGAGGAGTCATCTTCATGATCGGGTTAATGCTATCTCACAAAATGGAGTAAATGCTCTCTCTCATGAGAATGTATTAGTTTCTGCAAAAGAAAATTGTTATAAGAGGAAGATAGCTTTCCAGAGTCTCTCTCTTTTAGTAAGAGTCTTCCAACCTTAATCCTCCCATCACTCAGGGTGTGACATGACACCAGATGCCTACCTGATACCAACTACATGTTCTTGAACTTTCCAGTCACCAGAATCAAAAACCAAATAAATATCCATTCTTTATGCAACATCCAATGTCATGTATTTCTTTTATAACACAATAATGGACTAAGATATATACTAACAGACAGGAACACAGTATGAGCTTGTTTAGTCAGTCTTTGGGAACAACAGGAAGAAGGGTCTTCTATTCTGGTCAAGGAGTTGGCATTCTTTTCAGTAATTTCCAACAGATATAATAACGTGTTCTTACTTGTCATGGTGCTTATTGACCATGACATGTATGTCTAGCTATTGGTCTGCCCATATACTTCAACTAAATACATTTTAAGTTCAAACCAACACTTGAAAATGCCAGTGAGAGAGTATCGGAAAATAATTATCATATGGAGCCAACTTAATGATATATAAATCCTTATTTTGATATTAGGGCTTTAGACATTTATTCATTTCTTTGTATGTCAGGGTTTTTTGTTTGTTTGTTTGGCTTTGCTATACAGCACATGTGCTGGTCAGAGAGAGAGAGAGAAAGAAAGAGAGAGAAAGAGGAAGTGATAGATCACTCTCCAGCTCCAGGGGAGATAGCCACACTGCAACTCCCTCTCCTCCATTGCATTCTGCACCCAATATGTGCCTCAGCTGCTGGTTCCAGGACTTGAACTGCACAGTTGGTCATGTGGGATCCAGCCATCTTCACTACCATGCTATCCCTGGTAATTTTTCAAGAAATCTGAAATAAATGATAAATATTACCTCAAAGATTGTTATGAAAAGTGAATGAGGGGACCAGCAGTTAGCATAATGGCTATGTCACTGGACTCCCACGTAGTCGACTGCGGCTTGAGTCCCAGACCCGGTGGCTTAAACTCACGCCAGAAGCGTGTGCGTGCGTGCCCAAGATCCCAAGAGAAGAATGGAGGAGAAGGGATTGTGGCATGGCCATCCCCCTTAGGGGGTGATTTCTCACTTTCTATCTCTCTGTTTCTCTCTGTCTGTCTGGTGAGCGCACGCGCCCTATAGCAAAAACCTCTTAAAAAAAAAGAAAAAGAAAAGTGAATGAGTTAATGCATATAAATTGCTTAAGAAAATGCCTGTTATTAGACACATTGGCCTCACCTTATCTACTTAATAGTTGTGAATTTTATATAGATGATTCTAAGAAAAAATACCTGGAACAAAGGTATTTTCTTATAATATATTCCAGCTATAATAAAATAAGGATAATGGATGACAGGATTTCAGAGAGGAAACCATGATCTCCATTTTTGGCATATTTATTTTTAGATGACTGTGAAGTACCCAAGTGAACATTTTAGACATCTGTGAGATACATCATTTAGAGTTCATAGGAGTTCAGGGGTACAGATATGAATTAATAATTGTCAGTATGCAAATGGGAGAGGAAACCATTGAAGTAGATAAAATTACTTATGGAGAGAGTATATAATGATGCTGTACTTTGAGTTTCCTTGAAAATAGAATCTGAGGTGGGAATTAGCACATAGGCAGTTTATTAGAGAATGTACTTAGGACCAAAAAATATAAAAGTGAAGAAAGCTGAATTGGGTAGTAGGCGAAGGAGAGCTATGATAAATTATCAAGAAAAGTCTCAAATGACTCCACAAGGAAGCTGAAATTAGAACAGATCTTCAGAATTGCCCAAACTTAAGAAAAATAGTCAGGCCTTGTAGCACTGCTTTACCAGTCATTGAATGTAGACTCTCCCAGCAGATATGGACTCTCTGTGAGTAGCATTCCCAGTGTCTGGAAGAACCAGTCTTCTCATGCTGCATTTAGGAAGCATGTGATGGCATCCACTACGGTGTTACAGTGTTTTAAACAAACAAACACACACACACAAAAAAAACAATAGGTAAGGCTAATCCCTGAACATTTCCGACTTTTAAAGTTCCAGAAGGTGAATACAAGTCAGGAAAGCAAAATTAGAAGGGAATGGCAGATGAGTTAAAAAAATAAATGAGGGAACCAGCAGTTAGCGTAATGGCTATGTCACTGGACTCCCACGTAGTCGACTGCGGTTCGCGTCCCAGAACCGGTGGCTTAAAACTCACGCCGGGCACGTGTGCGTGCGTGCCCAAGATCCCAAGAGGAGAATGGAGGAGAAGGGATTGCGGCGTGACCATCCCCCCTGGGAGGTTATTTCTCGCTTTCTGTCTCTATGTCTCTCTGTCTGTCTGGCGAGCCCACGCGCACTATAGTGAAAACCTCTCCAAAAATAAAAAAATAAATAAATGACATGTGGGGTAGTGGACACTAAGAAAGAGATTCTGTTATAAAGGACAGAGATGCTGTGTCAAATGTTGCTGAGTTTAGAATTTAAACCCTCTAATTTGATACAAGTGGATGAATACAGAAAATTTAATTCTGAGCAAAACAGACTAGACTACGAAAGACAAACATTGTCTCTTCCCCCTCAATATATAACAAACGTCTGTGCTCTATGACTAGTTCAACAGATTCAAGGAGGCCAAGTGTAGATACAAGAGACTGTATAGGAGGTGGGTGGATGGTAAGATGGTGGGAGGAAGGGGTCCCAGAAGAAAAATATTCAACAGACCCAAGAATGTCAAGTTTTCTGTTGAAAACAATATATCTGGTAATAGCTTTGATTTGATTGTCATTACACTGCATGCATACTTTGAAAAATCATATTTTATGCTATAAAGATATACGATTAAATGTAAATAAAAATTCATAAAATAAAAATAATAGATATCTATTATTGACCCAGCAATAGGGTGTCACTACACAGTGCTGGAGCCATATGGGATGCCCTGGGTTCTTATTCCAGTCCACTTGAGCACACCAGGTATGCATGCCTGCAGGCACTCGTTATCCTGGCTGTCCAGAAGCTAGAAAGGTAAAATGGAGGGGTTTTATTGCGGTATAGTGGGATATGGTCTGGGGGACCCTTGTACTCTCTCACAATAGAAAATCAAAACCCATTTTAAAGAGCAAACTAAACCCAAAGGAAGGAGATACAATGAAGTATTAAAGGTTCAAATAGAAATAAAGAAAATACAGACTAGAAAAACAATATAGAAAAATCAATGAAACCAATTTTAAAAATTAGCAGAAATGACAGTGTGAGTCATACTACAAACAATACTGACTAAAAAAGAGAAGACTTAAGTAACTTAAATGAAGAAGAAAAGAGATATCACTAAACTTAAAGAAATAAAAAGTCTTATAAGGGAATACTACGAGTGAGCAACTGTATACCAAAAAAAAAACCAAAATCATGTAGATGAAATGAGAAAATTCCTAGAAGAACAAACACTGCCATAACTACCTCAAGAAAAAACAAAAACAAAACAAGAATATCTGAACAGACACACATTAGATAAAACATTAAATTAGTAATTCAACTTTTTTCCACAATGTAAAGCCGCAGATCTGATGGTTTTACTAATAAATTGTGTCAAATGTTTAAAGAAGAATTAATATTAATCTCTCCTAAACTCTTCTAAAATACAGAAGAGGAAACACCTCTCATTTTATTCTCTAGACAAGTATTAATCTGATATGAAAAACAGAAAACTGTATTACAAGAAAAGAAAATTATAGAGCAATATTACTTGTTTAGTCAGGGTTCCCACGAGAGGCACAGACAATAGGGCATGTATAGATACGTAAGAGGGATTTATTGGGGGAATCAGCTCAAGCATTTATGGTGGCTGTGAAGTCCCACAGCAAGTCATCTGCAAGCTGAATACCTAGAATGCTGATAGTGTAGGCTTATCCAAGTCTGAAGACCTCAGAACTAGGGAAGCCAATGATATAACTCATAATAAAAGGCTGAAAGCCTGAGGACCCACAGAGCCACTGATGTGAATCTTGGAATGTGAAGGCAAGTCAGCCTTGCGTTTTTGATGTCCAAGGTAACAGAAGTCTCTCTTATGCGCTCTTAAGCTAGACCCATTCATCTTCCCTACTTGTTCTCCCCAGGCCTGTTGCTAATTGGTTTGTGCCCACCACATTAAGGGCAGTTCCCCGCCTAGTTTACTCAGACCTGCATGTAAATCTTCTGAAAACATCCTCATGGACACACCTAGAATAATGCTTTATAAAGCTTCTAGGTATTTGTTAGTCAAATCAAGATGACACCCAAAACTAATCATCACGTCACTTGTGATTGTCAAGGTAAAAATCCTCAGTAAAATACTAGGAAAGAGAATCCACAAGCATTCCTGGATTTACCCCAGGAATATTTTATTTAACTTTGTAAAATCAATACACATTTAAAATATTGTTAATATAATGAGCACAAAAATGCATGATTATCACTGTAGTTGCAGAAAAGTATGTGATACACAGCCTTCTGTGATTAAAAAGAAAGAAAAAAATAACAGATTAGAAACAGAACTTCCTTAAGCTGATAAAAGACATTTATAAAAATCCCATAACTTACTCCCACTTTGCAGTGAAAAACTGAATGCTTTCTCTGTACCATGGTACTGAATATTCTAGAACAGGTAATTGGGGGGAGGGGAGGAAGAAAAAAAAGGAAAGAAAAGGCAACTAGACTGAAAATGAAGTTATTAATCCATTCTACTCTCATTTAGTGCAATCCTGTATATAGAGAATTCTAAGGAATCCACTAAAAATCATTAGAAATAATAAGTTTAGAAAGGTGAAAATACAAGATGAATATACAAAGCTCTGTGCTACACACTAGCAATGAACTTCTGAAAATTAACTGAAAAAAAAACATTTTATTTAGAATAGCACCAAAAGGAATGAAATATCTAAGAAGAAATTTAACAAAATAAGTGCAGGATTTGCACACTGAAAACTAGAAAATAGGATTGGAAGAAAATGTGCTTGAATAAATAGAAAGATTTCTCAGGTTATGGATTTGAAAACTTACTACTGCTTGAAAGACAATGTTCTTCAAAGAGAGCTATAGATTCAACACAATTACTGTCAGTATCTAAGCAGATGTGCTTGCAAAAATTGACAAGTTGATTTATATAAATTTATATGAAAATTCAAGGAGTGCTAGGTTGCTGGTTGCTGTTGGGGTATCACTTCTTTCAGGTACTCTCAGTTGACAGACAAGGAAATATATAGTTATACAGCCTGTGAAAGTACACACATCTGTAGATATTTTCATATGTAACTATCAGTATCTATATTTAAATAAACCTAAGTTTTTAGTTATGTCTCTACCTCAAATCCTCATCACAAGTCATTCTAGCCTTTGGTGCTTGCTTAAGTAAATTCCTACTCCAAGGACCAGTAGGTGGCGTGATGCTTAAGGCATTGGACTCCCACATGGCCCACGGTGGTTGGAGTCCCGGACCCAGTGGCTTGAGAATCATGCTGGGTGTATGTGTGTACATGCCCAAAATCCCATGAGGAGAGTGGAGGAGAAAGGATAGCTCCTGGTCAACCTCCCTGGGGGGTAATTTCTCACTTTCTACCTCTGTCTTTTGGACAAGTACATGCACCCTATAGCACAAATCTCTAACAAAAAAGAATTCCTGCTCAACAGTGAGAAACCACCCTTCTACAACCCACCACTTGGTTATTTGATTCTTCAATTTCAGTACACACTAGAGCAGCTTTGGAATTACTAATCAGGTGCTTCTTACACCCATCAAAGTGATGTGGTAGGTCATCAACATTGAATAAATAATTTCTTTGTTTAATTATATTCAATTTTTTCTTTCTTTGTAAAAAGATTTAAAAAAGTCTGTCTTATTTGCATTACAATCTTCGATTTTTAGTAGTAAATGTTATAATTAAATGTAGTATATATTAACTAATTTGAAACTTAATCAGCAGTAAAAAGAATGTAGTCATAGTACCATTGCAATAATAGTTTTTCTTCTATAGTTCATCTCTTTTTGTTAGTGATAAGTGATACATTCCTTCACTTTGAGTATAACTAGGTGATAGTATCCACCTCTGCAGGTTCTACTTATTAAAAATAGTAAATGTAATACATTAAGAAATGTAAAAATATGAGCAGTTAACTGCCTGACAGCGGACATGTCTTAGTCAAGCTTTAGAATTTAGCTAGTAGTGACCTACATAAACTAGCTTAAGGGGGAAAACAATGGTGGAGGTGGCATAAATGAGAGCTGTCTAATGGGAAAACAAGGAAGGCAGGCAGACCACAGAAATATGCAGAACTGAGAAAATTGCGAAGCCATGTTGGCTTTTGTTTTTAATATCACTCCCCTTTCTGTACATGCTCTTTATTTTTCTCTTCTAGTCTCTCTGGTTCATATATCTGAGAAAAGATGATCATTCCATGTTTTCTGAACTTGTAATTCACTGGTTCACCTACCCCAAGCAGATCTTTTCCATGCACATACACATTTTCAGTCAGAACTCTGAATGGACTCTGATTTTAAAAGAAGTTTAGTTATTTACTTCTTCTATAAATGAGAGAGACAAAGAGAGATAGCACCCTACAAGGTCTTGACATTACAGTGCACCCCAGCCTTCAACCAGTCAGAGATTGTGGCATGCCCATGCCCAGCATATTCAGAGAGGTCTCCAGACGTGAACTGGGAGCTTTCCAATGTTCAATTACCATGCGGAACATTACATTTTACCACTGCACCCCTGTACTGCCCTAATGGCCTTTGATTTAATCATCAAGTCTAAAAAGAAAAGAAGTACATTTATCTAAATGGCAGTCAAGGCTGATTATTTTGGAGGAGCTGGGCAATGGGTCACTGTAACTAGCTAGTATCTCCAAAATTGTAGCTATGGAAAAAGGTAGCACTAAACACTTCCACCTAGGTAAAAATGGCTGGTTGATTTTTATCTTTTGAGGATTAGCAGTCCTATTGCCTGAACCATTTCTCCTGTGTAATGTTTGATGTGATATCTTTTATTTAATTTTATAACATTACATTTTATTATTTTTTTCTTTTGAATATATTTTATTTTTAGATCAGTTTAAGGTTCAAAGCAATGTTCAAAGAAAGTACAAAGATTTATCATATATGACTTGCCTCACTACCCAGATAGTCTTCTCCACCAACAACTTGTATCAGAGTTAAATATTTGTTACAACTGATGAACCTACATTGATACATCTCTACCTCCTAAAGTCAATAGTTTACAATAGGACTGCTGACTCTAAATAGTATATATTCTATGGGTTATGGAAAATGTATAATGAAGTATCTATCATCATAGTCTCATAAAAAATAATTTCCCTGCCCTAAATGCTTCTGTGTTCCAAATATTCATATATCTTTCCCCCAAGCTCCTGGAAAGCACGATTATTATTTTTTTTTTAAAAGATTTTTGCTATAGAGTATGTGCACTTGCCAAAAAGACAGAGACAGAGAGAGAGAAAGCGAGAAATCATCCCCCAGGAGGTATGGCCACACTATGATCCCTTCTCCTCCATTCTCCTCTCAGGATCTTGGGCACTCATGTACACACGCCTGGCGTGAGTTTAAGCCACAAAGTCCTGGACTTGAACCGCAGTCAACTACATGGGAGTCCAGCGACATAGCCATTATGCCAACTGCTGGTCCCAAGAAAACACTATTCTTTTTACTGTTTCCTTAGCCTTGCTATTTCTGACTGTTACGTATTTGGAATTAGACAGTATGTAGCCTTTTCAGATTGGCTTCTTTAACTTAGTAATATACATATAAGGTTTCTCCATGTTTTTCATGGTATTTTAGCTTATTTCTTTTTGGTGCTAAGTAATAGTCCCATTGTTTCATTCTTAGTCATCCAGAGTGATACACTCCATATTTATAAGGTCACTACTCTCAGACATAACCTGGGAGTGGGAATTGTTCCCCTAAAAGTTTCCATGGACTATTAAATCTCTAGTAAATTGAAGTGATTTATCACAGTATGCCTTATTCCAAAAGGTAAACATCCTAGCTTTACCATACTTCTCAAAATGCACATTTTCTACTCCTGAACATTTACTGATCATGAAGTTACTGTTATTCTAATACCTGAGAGATTCACAGAAACCAGCTGAACTCAGTGAATATCTAAAAAGAACAAAATAAAGGTCAGCAGAGACACAGAACAACACCTATGCAAATATGCCTTTAAAATTACTTTTCTCACTAGAGATGATGTTTTGTAATTGAACCCCTCAAGTGAGAGAAGAATTAACCTGTGTGGTTTACAAGTTAAAGTATACACTTCAGGAGTTAAAGAAATGTGGATAACACATACACCTATAATTTTCCACAGGATGATAAAAACAACTCTGTATTGTCCCATCAAAATATAATGGAAAAGTATCTTCCTATTTCTCACCTGATAAAATTAAATCACACTCTGTAAGGACCATATAATGCATCCTGATATGTTTAAAAAATAAATCTCACTTTTCACCATCTTCCTTTTCTTTAATTTCTAGAGTTTACCCAGTTCCAGGTGAAGTGGGCACACATACGAACAACAGAACTGTTTTGTTAAACCACTAATGTCTGGCTTCCGATGTCAGACATACAGTGCGTAGTAATACATTCATAAAGAGTACTTTGGCCCCAAAATTTTCCTCAGTGAATTTTTCCATGTTGCTAAGATCCTTGGGCTCCATCAAGACTAGTCCATTTAATGTCAAGTTGATTATTAATTTTATAATTCCTTTTCAAGGACAAAGCTCCTTGAAGATGTTGCTCCTTGAAATGAGCATTAGATTAATATACAAATATATGGTCACATAAACTTGAACAATTTAATAACAACTTGAAACTTGCTGCAGAGGGCCTTCTGGCAAGATGACTGACTAGAGGAGATGAGTGTATTTATGTCCCTCAGAAAAGAGCCAAAATAAAAGAGTGAACATCTGATATTAATCCAGAATGATTGAGGGAGAATGCTGGAGCACAGCCAGGAAATGGCAGGCACAGAGGTGCACAGAGACACACGACAGATGTGTAAAGAAGAGATTGAAGAACTCCCCATCTTCCATTCCAGCTTATACTCAGGAGCAGCTTGAAGACAAAGAGACAAAGGAAAAGAGGAACTTCATGCAGTGGAGAAAAGTGATCAGGAGGCACCCAACAGGCCCCATTCCACAGACATTTGAAGTCTTTGCTACAGAAAAATCTTGTAGCCCTCACAGACTCTGTGATCAGCCTGGGAAGGTTCCAATATTGCCGCAGAGCTAGAGTCTATGTTCTCCTAGACCTTGCCTACCTGGCCCTGTACGTGTACAAACACACACACACACACACACACACACACACACACAGTGCTGGTGGTGGCTCCACCGAAGGTGTCTGAAGAGGAAGAACAGGTAGCTCCATATCCAGTTGTGCACAAGCACTGTAGTAATCCTACTCTTCTGGGAGCCATACAAACAGGCTGGTGGCCCCATGGCCACAGTGCTTGTAACAGTCTCAACCATTTATAGCTTTCCTAAATAACTTAGTGATCTTCCTTCAGCCTTGATCCATGCCCTGAGTCAGGAGAATGACTCCATCCACTTGCGAATTTGTCCTGCCTTTAAGAGAGCAGAGTCCCAGCTAGAAGGTCAGCCCCACAAACTTCTGTAACTTTGACCACTCAAGCATTCATAGACATGCTGATGTGGAATACAGCTGATGGAATTGTACAGAGCCAGTACTAAGTTCACTAGGAGCCAAGAGCTATGCACCCTACTTGTTACCCTAAAGCCCATCTCCAGGAGTCTTTCACCATAAAAGTTACTCTATAAAATTAATAGAGGCAACAGTTATACCACATGTGCAAAAAACAAGCCAACGTGATGCCCCTAAGTGAATACAATAATTCCCCAGTAACAGACCACCTCCAAATCTGTAAAGTTCTAAAAAAAGAATGAACTGTCTTAGAGAAATTCAATGAGATATAAGCAAATACAGATAGACCATTCAACAAAATTGGGAAAACAATTCAAGATCAGAATAAAAAATTCAACAAAGATATAGAAATCCTCCAGAAAATTCTGGCAAAGTAAATTCAGCAACATGTCAAAAACATACACAATGATCAAATGGGATTTCTTCACAGGATTAAAAGATAGTTCAACATACACAAATCAATAAATGTGATAAACCACAACAGCAGGATGAAAGATAAGAACTATATAATCATATCGGCAGATGTACAAAAATATTTTTCTATTTTTTGGAGAGGTTTTTGCTATAGGGCATGTGCACTCACCAGAAAGACAGAGAGAGACAAAGAGACAGAAAGAGAGAAATCACCCCCCAGTGAGGATGGCCATGCCGCAATTCCTTCTCTTCCATTCTCCTCTTGGGATCTTGGACATACACACACACGCCAACATGAGTTTAAGCCACCGGGTCCAGGATTCGTACAGCGGTCAACTACATGGGAGTCCAGGAACATAGCCATCACACCAACTGCTGGCCCTGCAAAAACATTTAATAAAGTATAACATTCTTTCACAATAAAATCATTCAATAAATTAGATACAGAAGGGAGTACAACAACATAATAAAGACCATATATGACAAATTCACTTCATACTGAATGAGCAAAATTGAAAGCTTTACTTCTAAGAACCAGAACAAGAATGTTCACTTTCACCACTCTTATTCAACATTATATTGAAAGTATTAACCTAGAGAATTATTCAAGGGAAAAAAATTAAAATCAATCAAATTGGAAAGGAGGAAGTCAATTATGCCTGTTTCATATGATGTGATCTTGTATACAGAAAAATGTAAAGACTTCCCGTCACCAAAAAAAAAGAGTTAGAAATGATAAATTAATTCAGAAAAATTTCAAGATACAAAATTAATATACAAAAGTCAATAGCATTTTTATACATCAATAATAAACTGGTTGAAAAAGAAATTGGGGAAATACTCTTATTTCTTTTTTTAAAGATTTATTTAATTATTTATTTGTTCATTCATTCATTCATTTTAATTTGACCAGAGAGAGACACACACAGAGAGAGAAAGGAAAGTCAGAAAGCAAGTCACCAGGTCCAGGACTTGAACTGTGGTTGGCCATGTGGGAGTATCCAGCACCTTAGCCACCACACCACTTGCTGGTCCCTTCCCCTTTTTTTAAAAAAAATAATCTTATTTCTAATAGTTACAGTCTTATTGTTACTATTTAAAATAGGTACAATAAAAATGATAAAATACCTAGAAATAAATTTAACCAAAGAGGTGAAAAAGTGCCACAACAAAAACTATAAAATACTGATGAAAGAAATTGAAGACATACAAAAAAATGGAATCCATCTCATGTTCATGGATTAGAAAAATAATATTGTTAAAATGTCAGTATTATCAAAAGCAATTCACAGATTCAGTGCAATTCCTGTCAAAATGTCAATGACATTATTTTCAGACATAGAAAAACAATGCCAGAATTTTAATGGAACTAGAAAAGACCACAAATGACTAAAACAATCTTGAGCAAAAGAGCAAAGCTAAAAGAGCAAAGAGCAAAGCAAAAGAGCAAAGCAATCACATTATCTGAATTTAAAATATACTACAAAGTTATAGTACTGAAAACAGGATGTTGAAGAAAAACAGACAAATAGATCAATAAACAGAGCAGAAAACCAAGAAATAATTTCATGTACATATAGGCAGTTGCTTTTTGATAAACTGCTAAGAACATTCATTGGAGAAAGAAGAATCTGTTTAATAAGTGGTGCCAGAAAAAATGGCTATCCATATATAGAAGAATGAAACTGTATCTGTATTTTACCATGTACAAAAATCAACTCAACATGGATGAAAGACTTGAACATAAGATCTAAAATATTAAGCTATTGGAAGAAAACATAGGGAAAATGCTTCAGGACATTGCTCTGGGCAAATAGTTTTTAGATAAGAACTCTGGGCAAATAGTTTATCGATAAGAACTCAGAAACACAGGCAACAAAATTAAAAATAGAAAAATGGGATTATATCAGACTAAAAAGCTTCCTCACAGCTAAGGAAACAATAAAGAGACAACCTATAGAATAGAACATATTTGTAAACTACATATTTGAAAAGAGATTAATATTTACAATATATAAAAACTCAATTCGGCAGGAAAAAAAAGAAAACCCACAAATAAATAATACAATTCAAAAATGGAGCAAATAATCTGAAAAGACATTTTTTAAAAAAAGACATATATCCAACAAACATATGCAAAAAATGCCCAGTATCACTAATCATTAGAAAAATGCAAATCAAAACCACAATGAGATATCGTGTCACCCCAGTTAGAATGACTATAAACAAAAAGACAAAATATAACAAATGCTGGTGAGGATGCAAAGTAAGAGGAACTCCTTTACACTACTGGTGGGAATTCAAATTAGTACAACCATTATGAAAAATAGTATGGGTGCCTCAAAAAATAAAGTGGAACTGCAATAGCACTCAGCACTCCTACTACTAGGTATATAGCCAAATAGGAGAAAGTCAGTTTGCTGTAAAGATATTGGCACATCAATATTTGCTGCAGCATTATATTCATGGGCATCAAGGCATTGACTCAGCCTAAGTGTCCATTAACAGATGAATGGAAAAGAAAATATGGTTTATATATAAAATGAAATACTATGGAATCCTGTCATTTGAGGTAACATGGACAAGCCTAGAGGACATCATGTTAGGTGATAAGCCAGGCACAGAAAGAAAAAAAATACAATATGCTCTCACTAATGTGAAAGCAAAAAAGATGACCTCATAGAACCGGAGAGTAGAAGAGTGCTAGCTAGAAGCTGAGAATGAGAGAGGAGGGGTATAGAGAGACTTTGGTTAATGGATTCAAAATTAAAATTAGGCAAGAGGAATAAGTTCTACCGTTCTATAGCACAGTAGGGTGGCTACAGTGAAAAATAATTTAATGTAAATTTCGTAATAGCTAAAAGAGAGGCTTTTAAATGTTCCCAACACAAAGTAATGATAAATGTTGGAGATAATGGATATGCTAATTATCCTGATTTGATCATTACACATTATGTTCATGTACTGAAAATCACCCTGTATCCCATAAATATGTACAGTTATTATGTGTCAATTAAAAAGAAAAGACACTTCCTGAAAAGAGAGAGGGAGGCTAGACAATTTCCTTTCTGAAATAACAAGAGTTAAAAATCTGTATAGCTGCATTTGGAATATATTACTTATATTCATTGTTAAGTCTGAGTATAGTGAATCATATGGATGAATGGTTTGCTGGCAGCAAACACAGAAAAGGCCTTAAGGCAGCAAGTATATGGTAAATATTAGTCCTAGAGGAATACTGTAATTACATACAGTTACTCGCCTTAAGAATGTTATAATGATGCCAAAAGCAATGTCATTTTCTTTAATTAATATTTATCAAATTATACATATTTTACAAAATATGTTTAAGGTTAGTGCCAAAACAAGCACACTAACAAAATGAAATAAAGCCAAGGTATTTCTTAACTATACTTATAAGGTTCCTGAACATTGCATAAATGGAAGGTGGTGAAAAATAGGAAAATCTTTATTTTAGGCATATATGAATATATTATGTAATTCCTGCAGCATTCAAAATTTTAATTTGCATATACTGTCACTTGCCAGAAGCATATATTCTGTGCATAATCACAGATGGAAGCTGTTAGCTGGGTTTTTTTCTTTAGTTTATCATTGAAATTAATTGGAATGGATTGATACCTACCTGTAGGTTTGCATAAGAAGAACAAAAATGCAGAGTTAATCAGTTTAGAGATCATAGTTCAACTCAGTGTGAGAAGAACATCACAAATTATGGCAAATATTTGGCATACACTCTTCAGAATTAAATTGGTTTTACTTGATTAATTGCAGAATGTTTAGAAAGGAAATCTGATACTCTATGTAGCCCAGGTCAGAAGAGTGGAAGAGATGACAATTCATTATCCTCTTACACCAGTTCTAGGACAATACTCCTGAGTCAATGGAATAAAGAGAGATAATGCCTCAATATTTCAAAAATACGTTCCTTAAGGCCAGCAGGTAGTGTAGTGGTTAAACCACTGGACTCCTATGTGGCTAGCCATGGTTTGAGCCTCAGACCTGGCAGCTTGTTTTCTCACTTTCTCTCTCTCTCTCTCTGGTAAGCATATGTGAGTGACCTATAGTAAATTAAAAGTTTAAAATAATAATAATAAAAATTAAATATATAATTATTTTACAAAATCCTTTTTAATATTATCAAATTTGGAAATATTCATATTAATAAAATTCAATAATATCCTTCACAAGATATCATCTAAATTGCATTATATACTATGTATATTCATTTTATTCACCAAATGCAGGACCTAATTTTTTTTTTTTTGAAGAGGTTTTTGCTATAGGGTACATGTGCTCACCAGAGTGACAGAGAGACAGAAAGCGAGAAATCACCCCCCAGGGGGGATGGCCTTGCTGCAATCACTTCTCCTCCATTCTCCTCTCGGGATCTTGGGCACGCACACACATGTGCCCGGCATGAGTTTAAGCCACCGGATCCGGGACTCGAACCGCTGTTGACTACATAGGAGTTCGGTGACAGCCATTACGCTTACTGTTGGTCCCCCTAATTCATTTTTTAAAATGACTGTGCTCTCATTTTTTTTTTTTTTATCTTTAGAGTGTTCAGTTTCTCTGATTTATTATCTGTTGTTTAAACAATCATCGTATAATGGAAGGAGACTTAAAAACAAAACATTTTTTTAAAAGGACAATTCCAAAGCAACAAATGGGGAAGGCACATATATAACTATTGCTTCTGGTTTTAGACAGTCATTCCAAGGAATTTACTTTAGGAATGCCTGGATTCTGCTCTCAATTCCATCATTCTCAGATACTCTGATGCTCAGTTATTTCACTCTGTGTTGTTTAGATGCTATTCTGTATTTACTTCACAAGGCACTTAGGAGTAACAAATGAGACCCTAACTTCCGAAGGACTACTCAGTCTTTGCATTGAAACTCAATTCCAGAGCATTGAGCAAAGGCGGGAGAGAGATAGTAGAGAAAGATAAGAGTCAATAAGGAGACAGGTTCTCAGTTAATAGGAGAAGAAAAGATGAAATAAAGAAGAGAATACTCACACATCACTCCCCATCAAACTGCATTTTCCTCAGCTGATTTATTTATTTATTTATTTATTCATTCATTCATTCATTCATTCAATTATCTCTCTTATTCTGGCAGGAATTGGTAATGTCAGAAATGGCAGGCTAAGCTTCATGTATTCAGTTCTTTGAGGGCCGGTGTAAGTGAAGATAGTCTTAAAAAGAAGACAGAGAAGAATGAACTATTTAAGGAAGCTCCTCTGGTCACAGCTGTCTACTGGGAGAAAGCAATGGAAAAAATGTTTAAAGGTACTTTAATTTGTTTGTTTGTTTAATTTATTACCAGAGAGCACATATGTCTACCAGAGAAACAGAGATTCAAAAAGAAAGAAGCCCTAAATTAGGTATGGTTACACGGCAATTCTCCCTTTTCATTCCTCTCTCCCATCAGGTTCCTAGGCACACACACATGCAAACACATTTGCCTGAAATGTCTAAGCTGCTGGGGCTGGGCCTAGATCTACAATTGATTATATAGGATCTGGCCCCTTTAACTGTTGCATTAAGAGACCAGGCCAACTGATGGACATTTTTGACAATTTTATGGACTTCTGGAGTATTAGTTGTTTGGTAAAGCAATGGATCCCATTCGACATTATTGTTAATAATTGCCATCTAATTGTTTCCAAGCTTAAGGTTTTGAACATTAGCTTTATTAAATGAACCCACAAGTGTCAAGTGTATTCTTAATATTATTAGTCAATAAGTGTGAGAAAGACTAATAGAGATTAAGTACAGGCCCTTCCCTGAAGAACTCGTAGTTTGGTTTAGAAAACAAAACACGCATTCAAATAATAAACAAAGGAATAGTCACACAAAATTATATACATTATTTTCTTAACAGCAAATTGTGTGATAGTAGGTATGTAGTGTTGTAGGAAAGTGAAAAGAAAAGAGTAAGATAAGGAAAAAGTCTTACATAAAACTTTGAAAGCAGGAAGGAACTTAAATTCATCTAGAAACCTTTGTTTTATATACAAAGATACTTCAAGCATGTACAGTACCTTAAGTTAGAAGTAATGCTAGATATTTAATTTTAATTTTCAAAATCCTGGGAACCTTGACTTTGGCAATAAGTTAGACAGGCTTTGAATGAAAAGAGGAATGAATATTTTAGATAAGCAAGTGGATAAACTAAAATGAACAGTTTTAAGAGCTGAGTATATTTTATTACATCAATAGGTCTTTTATGCAAGTACTTTTACTGATTTATAGGATTCATCATATTAACAAAGAACTTTGTTGAACACATTGCATAGCCACTAAATATTTTCTGAATTTGAAAACATGAAAATAACTTGTCTTATGAAAATTAATCAATTTTATACTTTTGTCCTTTATAACCCTAGAAGAGTAGATGGTAGAAACATTAGTACCCTTATAATTGATGGTTTTTATTAAGAAATAATAATGGTGACTGTGATATTTGAAGACTGAATTTCCAATCCTTATCCATCAAAAATTATTTTTTTTTTGAGAAAGATATTTTTGTTATAGGGCATGTATACTTGCTAGAGAGACAGAGAAAGACAAGGAGACAAATCAAGAAATAATTCCCCAGGGGACAGCCATGCCCAAATCCCTTTTCCTCCATTCTCCTTTTGGGATTTTGGGCACCCATGCACATATGCCCATTGTGAGCATTAAGCCACCAGGTCCAGGACTTGAACTATGTAGGAATCTAGTACCTTAACCACTATGCCACCTCCTGGCCCCATTTTTCTTTTTAAGTTCTTTTTTTTGGGGGGAGGGCATAGGATGTGTGTGCTCCTGAGAGAGAGAGAAGTAAGAAATCACCTGCCAGGGGATGGCCACACCACAATCCCTTCTTCTCTATTCCCTTCTTGGGATTTTAGGCAAACATGCACATGTGCCTGGCATGATTTTCAAGCTGCTGGGTCTGGAACTGGAACCATGGTTGGCCATGTGGGAGGGAGTTCAGTGCCACCTGCTGGACACTAACACAAATGAATTGTATACCTTAATGTTCTTACCTGCAAAGGGAAAGTAGGTAATATCAGATTCCTTTTCTGAGTCATTACTTAGACTTTATAAATAAAAATATGGGTGGGACTGGCTCCATGGCCTTGTGGTTGAAGCAGCCAGATCCCAAGTGGCTAACTGTAGTTTTGAGTCCCGGACCTGGTGTCTGGAAAGCATGTTGGAGCATATACCTGAATGTCCAAAATCCAGAAAGGAGGGAGAAATAGAGGAGAAGGGATTGAGCAGCATGAATATTTCCCATAGGAGATGCTTTCTCTTTTCCCTCTCTGTCTCTGGCTAGTGCACATGCCATCTAGGGGAAAAAAATCTAACAGCGATTAAATATCCATTATGAACTCACTTTTGAGGAATGAGCCTGCGCTAGAAGTCCTAAATGTGTTCTTTATATTCTTGAAACTAGTTTTTTCCTTCATTTCTAATTATTTAAAATGCATATGATTTCAATTCTATTTTTATTGATTCCCCATGGAAACATTTATTTAGCATATATGCTAGGGCAAACTCCGTGCTATGTTTAAAAATACAAAGATAAAGGGTAGTCTCCTAAATAAAGAAGTGAGGTATGAATCTACTAGGATCTACTAGGATCCGTTATACCCAGGGTACCTTAAATATGCTATTTAATTTAATTCACATAAAAATCCATAAATTTTTCTATTTACGGAAGAAAAACTGAAATATTGCTTAATATAGAGTAAAACCCACAAAATATTAATTAGAAAATCATGTATAACCTTCTACTTAATACACCTGAAGGCAGTTTGGGCCAGTTGTTGTACTGCATGGGGATAGACATGGCTACTTGGCGGCTGAGGTCACACAGGAGACCTGAGTTTGAACTCCTGGTCACTCTAAAAGTGGGACCTGGTGGCAGATACCTATAGTTCTAGCTACTTGGGAAACTTAGGTAGAAGGAGACATGGAGAAACTCTGATGAAGAAAGCAAGATCTTATTTTTTTCTTTCCTGAGAGAGAGATAGGATGAAAGAGAGAGAGAGAGAAGGTGGGAGAGAGAGAGATTTATTGACTATCTCTCCAAGTCCTGATTCTTCTACCCAAGCCATTCAGTTAGCTAGTACCAGAGACACGTACCATTGCTTTTGGCTTGTTTTGGTTGGTCTGAGAACCAAAACCAGGCCTCTCAAGTGACTTCAGTCTGAGCAGCAATGTCTTTCTATTTGCGCCGCCACTGCCAGGCCAAAATATGCTTTTATTTAATTAATTAATTTATTTATTTTCTGACTTTTCAGAAAAGCTGTTCTTATTTCATACATAACAATTGCTAAAGAAATACATGCTTTTTCCATTGTGAGAATAATTATTTTCATAAAAATTTTAATGAAAATTAAATAAATTACATACTGTTTTCTTTCTCTGATTAGTTTGTAGTATGTTGATTTTTTTCACATTTGTCTATCACACACTTAATTCATGAAACACTAACCATTTATCTTCAAAATTTTTTATTTATTTAATATTTTTTAGAGAGATTTTTGCTACAGGGTACGTGCACTCCCCAGAAATACAGAGAGAGACAGAGAGATAGAAAGCGAGAAATCACCCCCCCCCAGGGGGGATGGCCACGTCACAATCCCTTCTCCTCCATTCTCTTCTTGGGATCTTGGGCACACATGCACAC
Source organism: Tupaia tana (assembly GCA_026018925.1). NCBI lineage: Eukaryota > Metazoa > Chordata > Mammalia > Scandentia > Tupaiidae > Tupaia > Tupaia tana. Next base: position 195,400,136 of record JAKSZU010000006.1, on the reverse strand, counting down.
ATGCCCGGCATGAGTTTAAGCCACCAGGTCCGGGACTTGAATCACGGTTGACTGCATGGGAGTCCAGCAACATAGCCATTATGCCAACTGCTGGTCCCATTTTTCTTCAAAGTTTTAACACATGATGATAAATGACTCAATAGCACAATGATTGTTCAAAAGAAAACAACAGCAACAAAAAAATAAGAGAAACAGGATACAAAACAATGAGTTGTTTCATATTTCTGTTTTTATTTGTTCTTTTAAAAATTTATTTTATACATTCAATCACTATACATCACCATAACTTGTAAAGTGAAATTACTCAACATGAATACACTTCACACCAGTTCAGTTGAAGATACCATACACATTATCATCAACAGATAATCATTCATTTATGTGTCCCATAAATGTCTTGCCTCTTTATTTTTCTACTTGATTCCCTTCCTCTCACTCTCCCCTTCTCCAACCCTGTTCCCACACCATCTCCAGTATCCGTAATCATTCTTCTTGCTTTTCTATACCCTAATCTTTCAGTTTCCATCCTGGAGTGGGGACTATAGATGTATATTAAGTGGAGACATGCAATGTCTTTCATAGCCTGACTTTCTCTTCTCAGCAGTATATTTTCCATATTCATCCACTTTCTATCAAATGCCAGAAATACAAGGGTTTTTATTCTTTTAATTTTTAATTAATTAATTAATTAATTAATGTTTTGGAGAGATTTTTCACTATAGGGCGCGTGCGCTCACCAGACAGACAGAGACAGAGAGACAGAAAGTGAGAAATCACCCCCCAGGGGGGATGACCACGCTGCAATCTCTTCTCCTCCATTCTCCTCTCGGAATCTTGGGCACGCACACACACGCACCTGGCGTGAGTTTTAAGCCACCGGGTCCGGGACGCGAACTGCGGTCGACTACGTGGGAGTCCAGCGACATAGCCATTACGCTAACTGCTGGTTCCCAAGGGTTTTTATTTTTATTTTTATTTTTTTTATGGCTGAGTAGTATTCCATAGAGTACATGTGCCACACTTTTGAATCCATTCATCTGTTCATGGACATTTGGGTTGGTTCCATGTCTCGGCAATTGTGAAGAATGCCACAATAAACATGGACATGCAAGCACTTTTCCACCTGATTGTTTTCCTATTCTTTAGGCTGATACCCAGGAATGTAATTGTTGGATAATATGATGGGTTTGTTTGTAGATCATTGAGGAACATCCATATTGTTCTCCACAGTGGCTAGACTAATTTACATTTCCACCAACAGTGTAGGAGAGTTCTATTTTCACCACAGCCCCGCTAGCACTTATCATTTTTTTTTAAACCTTAGCCATTCTGACTGGGTTTAGGTGATATTTCATCATGGTTTTGATTTGCATCCCCCTTATGGTGAGGGATGTTGCACATTTTTTTATATGCTTTTTGGTCGTTAATATATCTTCCTTCGTTTTTTTCAGCTCATTTTCACATCTTTTAATTGGGTTGATCAGTTTTTTGGGGGTAATCAGCTTGAGTTCCCTGTGTATTCTGGTTATCGGTTTTAAATTAGACAAAAAGTACTTCTTTCATCTTAAGTAAATTTAAACTTATAAAATTTACAAATCCATTTTAACTTTTTCAAAAAGTTTATTGGTAATACTTAGCATACTGAAATGTTTACATTTAAATGAACTATTTGAAATAATAAAGTGTGTTTAGCTTATTCTCCCAACTGTTTTTGGAGAAACTTCTCCTTGGGGATAAGCTTTTGTAATTCAGTGAACAAATGTATACTGTTCATTTATTTATTTAAAAACACCAAAGAAGGGTATCAAGGGGAAAAAGAAAGAAGTAAATTATTTAAAGGATACAAAAATGGAAAATTTTCTATTGATGATAATGTGCATGATAATATCTTTAACTGGAATAATATGCCACTGTATTCATGCTAGAAAATTCATTTTGCAATCTATAATAATATACACTGATTGGATGTATAAAAAAGTTTCATAAGCATTGACAAAAATAAAAATACAAAGCACAAAAGAAAATAGAATAATGACTGCAAGTTTGATTAGCATGAAAGCTATTTAACCTGTAGTTTTGTACTCTGAATGGCAAACTCTTAGTCATCCTTTAAGACCTATTTCAAATGTCCTTCCTATTCAATTATCAGCTCATTTTATTATGAGTCATACATTCCATAAGATGCTGAAAAAAGAAAAAGAAAGACAAAAAGTTAAATCCCATGGCCTCAAGATGCTATGAATGTATTAGAGACAGATATCTAGGAAATAATTAAAGTATATAATGGAAAAATTTCTTAAGGTGTAGGCATCAGTCAGAAAAAAACAAGTTACTTTTTTTTTCACTTAAGGTTTTTTGCCATAGGTTACATGTGCTTGCCAGAGAGAGGGAAAGAGAGAAATCACCTCCCCAGCGTGGCCATATCCTTCTGTTCTTTCTCCTCATGGGATTTTGATCATCCATGCACAGGTACCTGGTTTGATTTTCAACCAGCAGGTCCAAGATTCAAACAATGATCGGCCATGTGGGCGTCTAACCCTTTAACCACCACACTACCTCCTAGCCTCAATAAGCCACTTTTAATGATCCAATGATTATAGTTTACTATAGGGAGACAGAAATTTTAAAGAACTGTTAGGAGGCCTTATAGTGACATCACCCCTCTCAAAGGATTTTGGCAGGTAATTTGGTCAGCAGGTGGCCTCCAGCTGCTAATTCTTTAAAGGTCTGCTTCAGCTACAGCATGATCACAACATTCCATCCCTGCATGACCACACCATTCCTAGAGCAGCAGACTTCTGGTGACTCAGCTAAGAGTGGTCACAAAACCGAGCCATTTGAATCCAACATAGAACAACTTGAATTGCAAATAATCACTCCAGATCTTCCTCTCAGACTGGCTGAAACTTTTTCAGATATGCATCATAGTTCCTCCTCTCTTTTTTTCCCTATCTTACTTTTTCCATCTTCTTTCCCAGCAGATCCCTTGTAAACATCCTTCATCCTATATGGTCTCAGTGTCTGACTCTAGAAAACCCCAACCTACATACAAGGGCTGAGGAATCTAAAGTCTAGAAAGCTGTTATGGAACATTTCAGAAAGGAACACCAAGACCTGTCTTACCATCTTCATCTCCCCATCAAAACTGCTCTAGCAAAAATGATCAATATCTTCCTTGATGATAAAACCAATGAACTTCTCTCAGGTTTTTATTTAGCCTGTAGGGATTGAGATGGGTGACCACTCCCTTTCCTCAGTCCTGTTTCTTCCTTTGTCTAAATTGTAACGAAGTGCATGGACTATACCCTGACACTCAAATTCCAGGTCAGCCCAGACTAGCTCTGAAACTTTAGGTACTATGTTCAGCCTTTCTGTGCTTCTGTTTCCAGTCTGTAAAATGAGGGTAATCATTATATTTTCTTTGTATGACTGTTGTGATAATTAAATGTGTATATGTATGTAAAGTCTTTAGAATAGTGCCTGACACATAATCACTATTTTTTCACTCTCTTTATACTTCTGTGTGGTTTTTCCTTCTACATCTCTTGACAGTTTCTTCAAAGCCCATTCACTTAATCTTTCTTTGCACCCCAAATGCTTCCTTATATCTGGATGCCAGCTTTCTTAGTTCCTTTTCTTCTCTTTTTCTAAAGCATCTGACAAATATCTAGTTTAACGCAAGCCATTTAACTAAGTAGCAGATTCAAATTTTCAGATTTCTACCAAATACCTACATCTTAAAGTTTCAATGACACTAAAACTCAACACATTTTAATATAGATTAATTTTCTCCTCATTCTCTCCAAAACGAACACAAAATAAGACACATGAATGGCACTCCTGAAGTTATGCATATTCAGTTGTCCAAGTCAACAGTATGAAGTTAATTCCTGAGATGTTCCCGACCATATTTGTCACATTTCTAGAGCATGTAGTTATAAATATAAATTTCTTAGCATCCTTTGAATTTCTCACTTCCTCTCTACAGTCATTGCTACTTCTTTAGCTTAGGCTTTCTTTTTCTTTTTCTCTTTTCTTTTTAAGCATTATCAATGCTGGCTCCTCACCAGTCATCCTATATTCCGATTAATTACTTTCTCTAATTCATTCCTATACTGCAGTCAGCATGACTTTTCTAAAATGACCATCACTTTATGTCATTCTCTTATTGAAAGTTCTCTCCTTATTCACTTACCTCCTTCGGGATGAATCCTTATATCTTTTATGTGCCATACAATGCCCTGCATACTTTATTCATATTGCTTCTCTATACTTTCTAGCTTATCTTTCAACTTTATGCTCCAGTCAATCTGTAGAACTTGTAGTTTTCCAAGTGCCATTCAATCCTGTATAAAAGTCCTGTCCGGGGACCAGCAGTTAGCGTAATGGCTATGTCACTGGACTCCCACGTAGTCGACCGCGGTTTGAGTCTCGGACTCGGTGGCTTAAACTCACGCCGGGTGCGTGTGCGTGCGTGCCCAAGATCCCGAGAGGAGAATGGAGGAGAAGGGATTGCGGCATGGCCATCCCCCCTGGGGGGTGATTTCTCGCTTTCTATCTCTCTGTCTCTCTCTGTCTGTCTAGCGAGCGCACGCGCCCTATAGCAAAAACCTCTCCAAAAAAAAAAAGTCCTGTCCTATGCTTAACATACAAACATCACCGTGAACCTTCCTACATCAGTTTGCAAATGCTGCTTTTGAACAGAATGTGAGTGGCATCGAGTACACATTTAGTGGAGGGGCAAGATGGAATGTGAAAACATGCGAAACGTCTTCAGTCCCAGTCACAAAACGATCATTATCATTTCTGCTTCTTAATTCTTCAAACCAAATGACATACCAATTCAGAGTAAAGAGTAGGGGAAATATATCCTACCTGTTTTGTGGGAGGAACTGTAAAGTAACATAGAAAAAAATGAGTGTAGGGAGAAAAGTGTTGGGACCAGTAATGCAATTTAAATACCTCATCCTTCATTTTGTCTGCTGATTGTGTGTGTGTGTGTGTGTGTGTGTAAGTATTTATTTTATTTTATTTATTATTATTATTATTATTTTTAAAATTTGCTATAGGACCCCTGCACTCACCATAAAGAGATGGAGAAGGAGACAGAGAGAAATTGGAAAGCAGGCTGCCAGCTTTGGGACTAGAACCTCAGTTGACCACATGGGAATCCAGCACCCTAATCACTATGCCCCTGCTGGCTCCTGGCTACTGATTCTGTACATTTCATTTCAGTCATCCTATCTTCCAGATACTTTCCTTTGGCTTTCAGTCTAATTTTGGTGTTCCCATGTGCTTCACCACTTGTCAGCGCTTATCCGTCTTTGTCATTAGTGCAACTTTACAATTGCAATCACCAGTACCTGCTTTTTATTACTATTATACAGAAAGATTTTTAAAAATTTGTTCATACTATTTTTATACTTTTCTTCTTTTTTTTTTTGGAGAGGTTTTTGCTATAGGGTAAATTTGTTTATAATAGAGCATGTACACCTGAGACACAGAGAGAAGTTTTTTTTTTTTTTTTTTTTCATCGATTTTTGCCTTAAGGAGTATACTAGCTAAAAAGAGACAGAGACAATGAGAGGGAAAGTAAGAGTCACCCCCACCTCCCCGGGGAATGGTCATGCTGCAATCCCTTCTCCTGGGATCTTGAGCATGCATATGTGTATCTTTCCATTCTTCCTTTTTCTCACTCCCTCACATATATTCAGTAGCTATCATTGATAGTTCCCAGGCCTCCAGGTCAAGACTAAAATATTCATTTTGAACTTCTATATTCATTTTTGAATCATCTCACCCTCAAGATCATAAAACGTCAGTCTTTCAATTGTCAAGCCTGAACATTGTCCGCCATTACCATCTTCCAGAACATTCTTTTCCTACACATTTCTGTTCTATGTGAGCCAATTTTTCAATGGTTAGAGAGTACCAGTAGCTCTGATTGGTTTGTGTAATTGATGATATTTTTGATGTAGTCATGTAATTCTTTTATGTTCTTAAGGGTTATAGAAAGTCAGAGGTCTTTCTGAAACGGAAGATGGAGGAAGGATTATAAGAGATGGGGAATTATAAAAGCTTGAGATGAAGTTTTTGTTCAAAATGAGTACGTATTTCCTTTGGAAATCCAAAGACATAAAAAGAAGAAACCTGTGCTTAAAGCACAGGTGGATCATGATAATATTTGGTCTTCAGATAGAATTTTTTTTTTATTTTTTATTTTTTAGAGAGGTTTCCACTATAGGGCGCGTGTGCTTGCCAGACAGACAGAGAGAGACATAGAGACAGAAAGTGAGAAATCACCCCCCAGGGGGGATGGTCACGCCACAATCCCTTCTCCTCCATTCTCCTCTTGGGATCTTGGGCACGCACGCACACGTGCCCGGCGTGAGTTTTAAGCCACCGGGTCTGGGACACGAATCGCGGTCGAGTACGTGGGAGTCCAGCGACATAGCCATTACGCTAACTGCTGGTTCCCCTTCAGATAGAATTTTTATGAAAAAAATATATTATGGATTGGTGACAAACATCAGGACCTGATCAGAGAAACATATTTTTATCTTAAATTACCTTATCACTTTAAGTCAGATAAAACAGTTGAAGCAACAGTATATTGATTTTTACTCCCTAGATGGGGTTACTTAGGTGTAAATGAATCAATGAAAAATAAGCTCCCACTTAGGAGATATTTTCTTGGGAGATAAAGATCCAGAAGGAAAACCAGATGTGCTCTGCTTGGTGGGAAATGTAGCTGAGGGGTGGAATAGCACATAATGGAACTCTGAACCCCAGCCAGGGAGTAGGGAGCACGCAGATGAAGGACTGCTCCTACACATTATGCTGGAAAACCAATCTGCTACTCAGGACTCCTCTTTTTCCTGTGAAAAGAAACCCAAAATAAAATTGAATCCTCAAGGGAACCAGCAGTTAGCTTAATGGCTATGTTGCTGGACTCCCACGTAGTCGACCGCGGTTTGCGTCCTGGACCCGGTGGCTTAAAACTCACGTATGCGTGCGTGCCCAAGATCCCGAGAGGAGAATGGAGGAGAAGGGATTGCGGTGTGACCATCCCCCCTGGGGGGTGATTTCTCGCTTTCTGTCTCTATGTCTCTGTCTGGTGAGCGCACGCGCCCTATAGCGAAAATCTCTCTCTCAAAAAAAAAATTGAATCCTCAAACTCTCAAGTCGTAGCAGAAGAAGGTCATCACTATCTTTCTGGAGCATGAATGGCCAGATGTGGATAAATCTTTCTCGTGTAAAATAACGCATGGAGACCATGTGTAACACAACCATTTGATAGAACAATTATGAATGTTACCCACTTTTTCTTTTTTCGCTTTTTCTTCTTCAATGCTATTACACTAAACATGATTTGAAAGCTTGCTAATAGAGCCTGTATTTTTCCCACACAGTGTTTACTAGGCTTTCTTCAACTCATACATACCCTCTCACTCAGATTCTCTTTTATTGCTATTTATTGAAGAGAAAGGCATTGAAATTACAAAGTGTCTTCAGAAGAGAGTTTTTCTTGGTATATGATTATGAAATATGACTATTACTGTTTTCTACTAATTGAGCTCATTGAATCGATGATATAAATTAAATATTACTTTTGATCAGGAGTTTCTCAAATTTCAAATTTGTTCTTTGTTTTCTATATGTTAAATACTGTAAATAAATAAAGCTTTAATCATATTAGCGAAAAGAGAACAATAAATTAAAACACATCATTTTGTAATCAAGAATAATTAAAGAAGACTCTGACACAATTATAAAAGTGAAAAACTTATGTCCAGTCGGTGGCATGGTGTTAAGGTGGCTGGACACCATATAGCTGACTGTGTGATTCAAGTCCTAGATCTGAGGGCTTAAAAAACACACTACACCTGGGCATGCATGCCTAAAAACCCAAAAAGAAAGAGAAATGGAGAAGGGGTTGCAGGGTAATCAACCTCCATGAAGGTGCTTTCTCTGTCTCTTTCTCTCTCTCTCTCTCTCTCTCTCTCTCTCTCTTTGGTTCTCTGGTGAGTACATGTGACTACTGGCAAGTTTATTCTTTCTTTAATTGGAAAAACATTTGAATATAATTAACAATATTTTCTTTTTTATTTTTGTTTGCTTGTGTGCAGATATCAAAATGAATATAGCAAATTATCTGTCTATAGATCACACAATTTCTTCTTGTCTTTTCCTGATGTCACCTTTCATTATATGTATGTGAAAAAAGAATCATTTTTGCTAAAAAATCAGAGGAATGTAAATTGTAGCTAAAAGATAATAAATAGACTTACAAAATAACATTTTCACAGAAACATAGTGTGAAGGAAAAAAAAAACCCACAAAGGCACTACACTCACTATACCCTTAAAAGCAGCATTCATGAGCTAGCTGCTGGCATGATGGTCGAAGCAGATGGATCCCATAAGGCCAACTATGGGTTGGAGTCCCAGACCTTGCTCCTTGTGTAGCATGTCTGGCATGTGTGCATGCATGCCCAAAATCCTGAAAGGAGGGATGGAGGAGAGGGGATTGGGGCATGGACATCCCATTAAGAGGAAGGTGCTCTCTCTCTCTACCCAGTGAGTACACATACTCCCTAGCAAAAGAAAGGGGAAAAAAGGCAACAGTCACTTACAAAATTCTGTTATATAACCCAACTAGTTTTGCAAAGCTCTTGAGTAAGCCATCAATTAGCCCTGAAATCTAAAATGAAGCATTTGGGTATAATTTTATTTAAAAAATCACTGTCAGGTTAATCTCTGAATAATTATTTCAATGAAAAAAAAGTATTGGAAACACCCACCTTATTTCTTTAGGCTGTAGATTCTAGGCTGGAAATTGATTTCTTTCCCTCAAACCTGGTAGTTTTCTTAAAGTCAAGGTTTTCCTTCAACACATATGTAACACTTTCAAGGTAAGCCATTATTGCCTTGAAAGTCATTGTAAGATTTTAATTGCATTCACATTTGCTCAGTTTAGACTAAAGTGTTCCATCTTAACTTCCAGATCTGAGCTGATTGTCAAGATAACAAACAGGGAGGCTGAAATAAGAATCAGGTTTATAGAATTTCAAATTTCTGTTTAGTTGCTTCCCTATGACTTACAAAATAAGCATGCAAGACTGATCATTTTCAGATGCCTTGGATCTCCGAAATGGAGAAATTTAGAGATCTTTAAAAATTCTACTTTCTGTACGAAATAGCAGATTGAACAGGTTGAGCCAAAGGGATGCAGTAGCAAGGAGAAACCTGAGTCTTTTGTACTTCTGCACCGTTTTGTGAGAACCTTTCTAGAATCAAATATTTACTTCCGTCTAAAAGCCAATAATTGTAAATGATCTTCAAGCACACACAAACTCTTATGTGAGTGCATAAAATTGCAAATAATTGTTAGTTTCTAATCAACCATTTTATCTACACTTAAACCACTATCATGAGGAAGAGTCTGTTGGAAATAAAACGGGACCAAAAACCAAACAAAAATTTGAGTCCAAAATTTGACCAAAAATGCAAGTTAAAATGGAGTCCAGAAATTATTCAATGACTGTAATCTCTCCAAACTTACATTTCTTGACAAACCTAGTAAGTAGCCCATCTTTCGTCCCTTGAACAATCATCTGCCTACTCCCATCCTTGCACCAAAGTATCTTCTGGCCAGATTTCTTTTCCTTGTGCAATAATAACAATAATAACAATAATAATGAATCACCATCTACCAAGCTGTTAAGATGTAAATATTTCTGTGCAAAACTATTTGTCATATTCTTTCATAGTATTTTACAATTAGTTAGATTCAGAGACTTGAAGTACCTGGATTAAAAGCACAGGGGTACTAAATAGAAGAGTAAGCCAAGAATTAATTTAAAAGTATATAAAACAGTGTGTGTAATATATATAATTATATATATATACACATACACACACACACATATACATACATGTATGTGTATGTAAGCATAAGTATATATATGTACTTACACATCCATCTTGCATGCATATAAATAATATATATGTATTATAAATATCTATTATATATGTATGCATGTGTATCTTCTTTTCTTCAACAACATACTCTGAAGTCAAGAGGACAGTAATTATTTTTTTTTATTTAAAATAATTATTTATTTCTTTTTATTTATTCATTCATTTATTTTAATTTAACCAGAGAGAGACAGAGAGAGAGAGAGGGAGGGAAAGTGAGAAAGCAAGCTGCCAGGTCTGGGACTCGAACTATAGTCAGCCATATGGGAGTGTCCAGTGTCTTAACCACCATGCCACCTGCTGGTCCCCGAGAACAGTAGTTATTACAAAAATAAATAAAACTTAGAAAATCTATATGCTTTAGTAAAATCCTAAGCATTAAAAGAACAAGAGCTAACAAATTCAGATAAACTGAATGTTACATGAAATTACAATAAAGATACTATGCTACTATCATACATTTTTAGTGAACGTAACTTGTCTTTCTCTTGCAAGTGTAGAGTGGCGTTTATTTTCACAATAAATAAGAATAAGTATCACAACTCTTCAGTGTATAGAATGAAGGAACTTTTGACTACAAAAGAATCATCTGCTTGTGTACTTGTTTTTTTTTTATTCTCATAATATTTTAACTCTGATTACCAACCCAGAAAGTCTCCTTAAAAAATAAAGAAAAGAAGAAAGATCTTAGCTCCTCAGAGTAAATTACTAGATGCTGATGTGTGTTACCTATTTGCCTTGATGAAGTATTGTATTTTAAAAGATTTCTGCACAAACAAGAAAAATAGTTTCCTTCCTTCTTTGTTCTGTCCTCTCTCTTTTCTCTCTTTCTTCTCTCCTTCTATCCTCCCCTTTCTTCTTTCTTCCTTCCTTCCACATCCCCTGGTTTCTTTTCAGCCACACTGTCCATGTAACTGCCATGCCTTTTGCAGCACCCCCCCTTGTGGAGTGAATAAGCACACGCCCTGTGTAACTTCTCACTTCTCTCAGAAACTTGCTGATCCCAGAGCTCTTGGAGGCCAAATTGATTAAATACTACTTTCCATTATTCTGTGATCTTAGATTATTTCAGTTAGAGCAAACTTGTTGGGCCTGTTTTGTTTTGGGTTTGTTTTGTTTTTAACACAACTGGGGGAAGTTTCATAATGTTGGTGATTAATTTCTGGATCTTTGGGCATTAACTTATAAAACTGAGTTTGTCAAGACTCACATTAGAACCAAGGGAGATGTGACATTCTCTCCGTTAAGGAGAACTGTTTGTTAAGGCCAAAAGACAAATAATGTCCTATACATGCTGTAAAATGCATTCTTTGTCATCCATTTAATGTTGAGAGAGTTTTCTTAGGAGCAATTCTGTCCAGAAAGAGCAGGGAGCTTTGCTAAGTGGATGGCAACGCAGGAGGTTACTGCACTTGCCTTTCAGCCTGAAACCTCAGAGTCATTTTTGTACATCACAGAAACATTAAAATGATTGGGTGGTTCCTTTGAAGAGAATACCAGGGCTCCAGTAAAACGGGGCTTGCTGTAAAGAATTAAGGTGCAAGAGAGAGAGATGCTGCAGAACGTTGTGCTATGACTCACGGGCAACCTTTTGCAAAATGTAATGTGGCAAAAGTACTGTGGTATTATGATGTACCATGTGGCATCCCGATTTGTCATCTCCACTTGACATATCTTTTATTGAGGGGTACAAGAAGAAACCCCACATTGGCGGAGGGAAAATTTTCTACTTACATCCCACACGGAGATTTAAAAATATATTCCTAGAATTTGGCATTTACAGGAACATCTTTTACTTTAGTTGTTCTGAAAGAAGACTTTTTTTTTTTTTTTTTTTTTTTTTTCCCTTTTCCCTTTGAGGGGACAAATCCATAATCCTAACACATTGCCACTAGAGGGCCAGTGGAACTCATTTAAATGAGTGAATGGTAGCGGTGTGGAGGGATAGTGAACAAATATTTGAGTTTCTTTTGCCTCTATCTGCCTACCGTGCTCACTTGTTTATCATTTGATGTTTATTTATTTATTTCTTCTGAAAGACAGAGAAGAGAGGCGCAGGCATCTCCAGTAGGGTCTTTATGCTGCAGTCCACTCCTAGTCTTAGCCAGTGAGAATCACTAGCATGTGTGCATGTACCCTACCTGTACTAGGAGACCCTGGGACATGAACCGGGTCTTTCCACGTGCCCTCAGCATGATGAATGGTTGCATTACCACTGTGCCACTGTAGCTGGCCAGATTGGTTTATTGTTCAAAATGATTTTCTGAATTTGTATCCTTTTTTTTTTTTTTCTTTTATTCTTTGTAATTTCAAAAAACATTATGTTTATTTTTGCAAGCACTGGGTCAAGACTAAATTAGAATCTATTATTTCACAGAGATAAAATTATTGCACTAGAAGACATGTCTCATTATTTGGCAATGTAGTCATTTAAGTTATTTTACAACATAGTTGCTACAGTAGCACTTGATGTGTGAAGTTGGACAAGAAAAAAGTAACCATCTGCACAATTTAACAATGGTTGGAAAAAGGCATTCTATTCCTTTCACTGTTAAAAATTAGAGTAATTTCCATTAGATAGCCTCATGGATGAGGACACCATGTAATGAAGTTCTTTTGGCATGTACAGAAGCTAAACTTTACTGAGACAAATATAAATATATTCACTATCTTAAGCAAAATATATTACATATCTTAAACTACATGCTTCAAACGATCAGTGGCAAATGTCTTCATATACTTATTACCATACTATCTCTAATCCCAGATAATAATGTTCTACTTTAAAAAATATAAGACTATAACATTTCTGCTTTCATGGACTAGTTTTTATTAATAATAGTGTATGGATAAAATGATTAATTAAAAAGTTTCCGATATAAACTATCTAATTAAAACTATTATTTTTATTATTAGGGAGCATTATCTATCTTTCTAAAGTATAATAAATATGTCAGAGATGATCCAGATATGAAAGACTTAGATTGCTTTCTGGGTTGTATCAACCTTCTTTGGTTTGATTTTTTTTTTTTTTTTTTTTTTTTTTGAAGAGGTTTTTGCTATAGGGCGCGTGTGCTTGCCAGACAGACAGAGAGTGACAGAGAGATAGAAAGCGAGAAATCATCCCCTAGGGGGGATGGCCACGCTGCAATCCCTTCTCCTCTGTTCTCCTCTTGGGATCTTGGGCACGCATGCACATGCGCCCGGTGTGAGTTTTAAGCCACCGGGTCTGGGAAGTGAACCGCAGTCGACTACATGGGAGTCCAGTGACATAGCCATTATGCTAACTGCTGGCCCCCCTTGGTTTGATGTTTAAAGGAACACTCGGTTAAGTAAAGTAATTATAATGGCTGAACTTATAAGTACACTTAAAATAAATAAGTTGATAAGTAGTAAATACATTCTGTTACATATCCTTTTTCTTGTGGTTTTTCTTACTTGACTTCTGAAGAATTAGTCAGTTATATATCTAACCAATTAATATATTAACTAATATATCATATATATATATATATATATATAATATATAATTAGTCAAATATATCTGGCTGTTGGGAACGTCATGACATATTTTTCTATGTTTTTCTACACATCATGACTTTTTTTTTTGGAGAGGTTTTCGCTATAGGGCGCGTGCGCTTGCCAGACAGACAGAGACATAGAGACAGAAAGCGAGAAATCACCCCCCAGGAGGGATGGTCATGCCGCAATCCCTTCTCCTCCATTCTCCTCTCGGGATCTTGGGCATGTACGCACACGCGCCCGTCATGAGTTTTAAACCACCGGGTCCAGGACGCGAACCTCGGTCGACTACATGGGAGTCCAGCGACATAGCCATTACGCTAACTGCTGGTTCCCCACACCATGACTTTTCCAACAACCCAATGTATTAATTAGCCAATGGTATGTTAATATAAAGTTAATTATATGTTAGCCCATTATGCTTTATACCTATTTCTGTTATACATGCTTCAATTCATTTAATGCTAAAATTGGGCAAAATGTTCATTCTTTATCTTTAAACTTGAAATGAGAGTATATCTTTCTCGAGAATTATCGACAGACTGAATGTAAAGCACCAGACACAATTATGTTTCCTCTAACAGCAGTTTCCCTTTCTTCTTTCCTTTAATGAACTGCTTTTCTTATTCAACAGTGAGCATGACTGCAACATTCACAGCTTCTATATCTCCTTGAGTGCTTACACTGAGCCAGAAACTCTGCTAGCTATTTTATGTAAGTTTCTCATTTCATTTTACAATAAACACATTTGGTTGCCAGCGTTTCCTACCTTTAATACTCTAGGAAATTGAGGCAAAGAAAGGGTAACGCATACCTTGCCTATTGAAAATATCCATTGTGGAAGTCAAGCACAGCCACCACCTGGCATGTAAGCTGTGTGCTTAACCTCTATATAATGCTGTCTGCTAAATCCACAAATAAAGATATTATCATTGATCTGAAGTTTTCTATTAAATGACTCCTTTTTTTAAAAAAAAGAATTATTTTATTTATTTTAATTTAATCAGAGAGAGACAGAGCAAGAGACAGTGAGAGAGATGAAAAGTGAGTAAGCAAGCTACCATGTCCAGAAATCTAACTGTGGTCAGCCGCGTGGGAGTCCAGTGCCCTTAACCATCATACCACCTGCGACCCCTAAATGACTTATTTTCAACAGCGTAGGGAAGAGAGAGTTTCTTTTGTTTGTTTGCGTTTAGGTTTTTGCCATAGCATGCGTGCACTCACCAGAGAGACAAAAAAATAAAGTGAGAAATCACCCTCTGAGGGGAGATGTTCACACCACCATCCCTTCTCCTCCATTCCCTTCTCAGGATTTTGGGCATATGTGCACATATGCCTTGGCATGATTTCAAGTTACCAAATCTGGGATTTGAATCATGGTCAGCCATGTGGGAGTCCAGCAACTAAACCACCATGCCATCTACTGGACCCCTAGATAGGTATTTTGAAAGGATCTTAGACCAGTCAGGTGGCTGGATCCCATGTGGCCACCTACATGGTTCAAGTCCCAGACCTGGGTGTGCTTTCTGACATTCCCTCTCTCTCTCTCTTTCCAGCAAACACACATGCCGTATAGCAAGAAAGAAAGAAGAGAAAGAAAAAAAAAGGAGAAAGAAAAAGAGAGGGTCTTGCTTGGGATTCTACCTCAGGTCCCCCATTAACTAGAACCATAGGTGCATGTCACAGTGCCCAGTCTCTTTTAAATTGGGTTGGAACCTCCATGAGCTCAGTAAATGACTTCTGATCCAGCTTTATACACTGTTTAGGCTACATTCAATCATCATTTTGTCACTCAGTTGTAGGGTGACTCAAAAGAATTATTTCTTTCAAAAGGAATTATTAGACTCAGTATTCACTTGGCTTATTGGTTAGAAAGAAATGAACAAATTGTTTCCTTTCTCTGTCTTCATCTGTCTCTATGTTTTCATCTGTAATGTATCATTAATCATATCCTCTTTACCTCATAGGGCTGTGAGAATAAAATTTAAAGTTTCAGAAATTAAGAAATGACTAGAAATAATAATCACCATTTATATTAGATTAGAAAAGATATTTAGAATATTTTAAAAATATTTGTTCACGGAAAGCTACACAGACTCATAACATATCAGTCAGACACATTGTTTTCAACGTAGGGCTTTTGACCCCCCAAAACCAAAAATTAACAAAAAGTCCTGCTAATGGTCTAAGAATTAAGATAGATTTTATATTAGATAATGGTGGAATTTAATAAGAAGGTTTCTTTGACTGATTCGAGACTTATGTGAACTTTGTTGATTTCTAAACACTTATTCAACAAACATGATTTTTATGAAGTCACCCTTAAAAACAAACACATTATAAGCACAAAATTGCACAAAATACAATTAGAATTATAACAGCCACATAAAATTTTGCACAAAATACAATTTGAATTATAGCAGCCACGTACATTTAATTCATAAAAAGCACTTAATTTTGTACATGCTCATTCTAGGTAATATATATTTATTATGTTCATAATCACTATGAGGGTTTTAATATTGTTCTTTAATGTGTGCTATAAAATAATTTGTAGTAGTGTATTTTGCTTGCTGTTTGTTTTTCAATTTGGGGGATTTTTGAAAAACAATATTTTGTAGATTGGAATTTGGGTATTCATCAACAAATGCCCACTTAGATGTGGGCCACATGCAGGCAAAAAAAAAGGTAAAAACAGAAAATCTTCATGGGTAAGAGTGAGGAGTTTCATCTCAAAACCAATGTGTTTCAAATTCCAGCTCTACCACTTCATATTCCTGTCACAATAAACAAATTGTATAAATTCATTCTGCCTCAGTTGCCTTATCTGTAAGTGGAAATGATAATATGTCTACCTTCTAGTTCTTTTTTTAAAATTAAACTTTCTTCTCTTTTATTGTTACTCTGGATCTGTTTTCCAGAGTACCTGTTACATTGTTACATTTCCACCAGCAATTCCCGAGCAACTCAGTTTCTCAGCACCCTCACTAGCATTTAGTGTTGTCACTATTTTTTATTTGGCCATTCTGATAGATGTGTAGTAGCATCTCATGGTGCTTTTAATTTGCACTTCCCTAATGGCTAATAACATCGAACATCTTTTTATGGGCTCAGTTTGTACCTGAATATACTGTGTGATAATGTGTCTTCATATATGTGCTCATTTTCTAGTAAAATTGTTTTTATAATGAGTTCATATATATATATGTGTATATATATATATATATATATAGTGTATATATATATATATACACACACTATATATACACACATACATACATATATATGTATATGTATGTATTTGTGTGTGTGTATAACATATATGAGAGGACACTATATATGAAATATGTGGGAAAAAGTTTGTGGAAAGTGGAATTAAAATATGTATCTATTTTGGTGCAAAAAATGTGAAAGCTGTGCATAGCTTTTTCATAAATTCATTCTCCATTTTCTCATATGTTTAATATACACCACATGCTATATAGACATACATACATATATATATATTAATATTTAGATACAAGTTCCTTGATATATATATAATTGCAGATATTTTCTCCAAGTCTTTTTTTTTTTTTTGGAGAGGCTTTTGCTATAGGGTGCGTGCGCTCTCCAGAATGACAGAGAGACAGAAAGTGAGAAGTTACTTCCCAGGGGGGATGGCCATGCCGCAATTCCTTCTCTTCCATTCTCCTCTTGGGATCTTGGGCATGCAAGCACATGCGCCTGGTGTGAGTTTAAGCTACCTGGTCTGGGACTCAAACTGCTGTCTACTACATGGGAGTCCAGTGACATAGCCATTATGCCAACTGCTGATCTCTATTTTCTCCAAGTTTATACATTATCTTCTTCAAACATTTAACTAGGTGTTTCTCAGAGAAAAAGATTTTAATGTTGATGAGATGCAATTTATAAATTTTCCTTGTTAGAGATTGTATCTTTGGTGTCAAGTCTTATAACTCTTTGCCTAGTCCTATACTTCAAAGATTGTCTCTTATTTATACAAGTTTCTTAGCTTTAGATTTTATCCTTAAGTCCATAAGTCATTTTGAGTTCAAAATGTTTTTTGATTTCCCTAAGACTTGCTCTTTGATCCATGGAATATTTTAGAAATGTGTTGTTTAGTTTCCAAGAATTAGGAGATTTTTGTATTTCCCTTCTGTTATTGATTTCTAGCTTTATTTCTTTGTGTTCAGAGAATAAACTCTGTAAGATTTCAATTTAAAAAACTTTTTTAAAAATTTTGGTTTTATAACTTCATTTGAAAATCAGCAGTTAGTTTTTATCCATGATGACTAGATTTTTGAAAGTGGTAACAGGTACATAGGTCACCAGAGCATAGAGGTTGCGAGGTGAATCTTCATACTAATTACATTTTAGGGACAACCACATGTGGATACAATACAGGACATTCCTTATTCCTTTGGCCCAGACAACTGAGCTTGGTATCAATGCATACATCAGGAGTATCCATCTCCATCATAGCAAATTTCAAGGTTTTTTGAGTCCCTGAGGGGCATGGTTTGTGAAGCCCATGCCATAGATGTGCTTGTAAATGTTGAAGGTGCATTCCCAGGTCACCACCTTGTTAATGGCAGAATGACCCTTCTTCTTGTCACCCTTCTTTGTAGGAACCATTCTACACGAACTAAGTTGGAAAGAAAGACCACAAAGGTTTCCATATTTTTTTTTTTTTCGCTATAGGGCGCGTGCGCTCGCCAGACAGACAGAGAGAGACATAGAGACAGAAAGCGAGAAATCACCCCCCAGGGGGGATGGTCACGCCGCAATCCCTTCTCCTCCATTCTCCTCTTGGGATCTTGGGCACGCACGCACACGCGCCCGGCGTGAGTTGTAAGCCACCGGGTCCGAGACGCGAACCGCGGTCGACTACGTGGGAGTCCAGCGACATAGCCATTACGCCAACTGCTGGTTCCCCATATTTTGAAGCTATTGAGGATTGTTTTATGGCCTCATTTTGGATCTTTCTTGGGGAGCTTAAAATGTCTAGCTTCCTGGGATCAGCAGATCATGTAATCGACCCCTGCTTCAGTCCCAGACTGGTGACTTAAAAATCATGCTGGGTATGTATGCATGCATGCCCAAAATCCTGAGAGGAGAATGGAGCAGAAGGGATTGCGATGTGGCCATCTCCCGTGAGGGGTGATTTCTAACTTTCTGTCTCTCTGTCTCTCTAGCAAGTACATGCACCCTATAGCAAAAACCTCTCTTAAAAAAGAAAAAGAAAAAAAAAAGTTTAACTTCTCATTCTGCTTATGTGTAAGTCTAATTCTAGATATAACAAGCACAAACATGAATATATTTTGTCAGAATTTTATACTTATTTTAGAAATACTTTTTTTATTATGTGGTAGAAATCAAATTTATTAAAACTTCTGGAAAACTTTGTATTTGGCAGTTCTTGTCAACTAAGAATTTCAAGTCACAGTTTTACTTCATTCATTTATTCAACAAATATTTATGAAGTTAAATAAGTTTTGAAGATACCAGTATGAGTCCAATCCACTAGTCCAGTGAGTAAGATCAGCATTAACAAATACTCATATTAGTGAATATAAAAAGCTGAGACACATTCTCCAAAGGACAGGAACTCAGGTCCAAGAGTGCGTATACTAAGAAAATCTCCCCTAATCAGGAAAGTTTTGCTGAGCAGTCTATGTAGAATAAACAGGAAACTCACTCTGCAATAACTAACTTTACAAAGGGAAATTTGCCAAACTTAACAGCATTTGTTCTCTAAGAGAGCATGAGATTATAGGAGATAATCAGTTGATTTTCATGGGAGATGAAGAGATCATTGTGATAACACCAAATTAAATGCCTCTTTGGGGCTAGTTCAGCTGCTGTAGACCAGCTTTCTTCATACAAATTTCCAAATAGGACTTCCTGTTTTTCCATTTGGCCAAGAGCTGGCTCAAATCCGTATGAGAGACTTTTTTTGTAGAACACACTTCAGAGAGTTTAATATCTCATCAGTAAGGGGCCAGCAGGTGGCATAGCGGTCACATTGCAGAACTCCCACATGGTTGACTGCAGTTCAAGTCCTGAACTTGGTGGCTTGAAATTCATGCCAGATATGAGTGTACGAGTGCCAATATCCCAGAAGGAAAATGGAGAAGGGATTGAGGTATGACCATCCTCCTTGGGGAGTGGGGGGAATTTCTCACTTTGCCTCTCGCCATCCCTGTCTCTTTCTCTGGCGAGTGCACTCACCCTAAGTCAAAACCCTCTAAAAAAAATTCTCATCAATATTTCCTCTGTATTCCATCCTTTCATTATCTCCCTTTTCTCCTGAAAAACAAACAAACAGAAACACAAGCTTGAGTTAGTTCTAAAGTATTATGGAATCTATGTGTTTATTTTTTCCTGAGTGCCTATGTATATGATAGAGTAATATTTATCATAGAGGACAGAGAAAACATATTGTAATGGATAGGCTTATTGGTAGAGGTAGGGGGATGTGATGAGAAATTATAATCAGTACAGAAGAGAGAAATTGTGCACAAATATAGATCATTAGATTCAACCTCTGTTCTTAAATTTCTCTTTCCACAATATGTTCTCACAATGTTTCCTTGCCAAAGATGTATTAGATATATTCATAAGTCTTCCTCAAGCAATGTTTTCCTGAAATGTTCTTCCTTTCAACAACCAAAAAGATTTATCTTATAATAGTTGAAGACCTTGGTGTCAAACTGTGGAAGATTTTCTTAAAGGTGAAAAATCTTTTGATTTCAACTTCCTTCTTTTGTTTACCACATTCCAAGAAATTTTCTTGGAATTGAAGTGTTACAGCTTTGTTCTTCTGAGAGATTCTTGTTTTTGGTGGTGGTGTCCTACAGCCTATCTCTATCATCCCTCCCTAAAAACCCATTTTAGAAAGAACAAATTAAATCGACCAGATTATTTTTGAATTAGAAGACAGTGAAAATGTTTTCCTCCTTTTAAAGATAGCTTGATATTTTATTTTTATGGATCTAACTAAAAAGTAGTTGTAAACTTTAGACTTGGCAGCGATATTAATTTAAGAGGAAAGAAAAATCAAGTCAAATTTTTAAACAAGTATACAATCTAATCCATAAAACAGAAACAAATATTCTGTTCTCGATTTTGTTATACAAATAAACTACGTACATTTTTCGTAAAACTAAAAGTCCCCAAAGAGAATATTAGAACTTCATATTATAACTTCATTTACTTTGAGTAAGTACACTCATTTTTGACCACCTGCTGCATAGAAATGACCCAGAAACCAGGATAAAATCGGATAAGGATATTTTGATAGATACAGAGTTCTGAGTCAAAAGATTTTTTTCCTCTTTCATCACTTTAAATATGTGCTGCTGTCTCTAGACTGCTATAATTTTGTAGTTTCTGATGAGAAATCATCAATCATTTAAATTATTGCTCTCCTGTTATGTGATAATCTCCTATAACTGCTTTCAAAAATGTCTTTATCTTTTATCAGCAGTTAGACTACGATACGGTTGGATGTGGTTTTCTTTGTATTCATACTATTTGGAGTACACTGGCATCAAGAATTTGTACATTGATATATCAATTGCAGGAAGCTTTAGGCCATTATTTTCCTCAATTACTTGTCTCATTCTGTTTCTTTTCTGCTCCTAGACGTCTCAACATTTTTGGTTGGATCTTTTGATATTATTCCTATGTTTCTATGCATTTTTTCCCTAGTTCTTTCCTTTCTTCTTATTGGGCTATCTTCATTTTCCTGGGCTTTTGCCTCTGACAACTGCACAAGCCCACCCAATGAATTTTTATTAGTTTTGATTTTAATATTCTGCTCTTGAATCTTCATCTGGCAATCTCTTATGCTGAGATTTCTTACCTTTTCATACATTGAGAGAAGATTTAATTTTACCTGATTGAGCAAAGTTACCTTTTCTTTAGAAGTCCTCACATATTCAGTAGAATATCAGCCTTATTTCAGAGTTGATGTCCTGTGATTGTCTTTTCTTTTGAAAGTGAGTTAGATTTCCCTGGTGGTTTGCATGTTGGCCAACTGAAGACTGCAATCGGGATATTATGTTGTGGATTCTGTTATATTTTTCCAAAGAGTACAAATTTGGTTTTTGTTTACTTTAGTAGGCATTTAACTTGGTTGGCTGCAAATTGTAAATACTATTTTTGGAGAGGCAGTTCAAATTTTTGTCAGTTCTGTTTTTAGAACCTAGATTTTTTGCCCTTGTATTTATTAAGAGTCAGCCAGAACTTCTGGAGACTTTGTACACTGAACATTGGTAGATAGTGTAAAAGAAGATGGCAATAAAGAACAAGTATCAGTCAGTTATTATTAGCCAGATTGTGGCAAGGGTGGTTCACATAAAATCACATGCTATCTATTTCCAACTGAAAGACAAAGTTCAAAAAGTTAAGACATTTGGGCTATTGGGCTCTTTTTCTCTGCATGCAGGTTTTCTACTAGAAGCTACCTTAAGGATTGGCAAGCAGATGGGTACACCTCTTTTACTTCTCTCATAGGAACTATTTGTAATGGTCAGTGGTACCTAAAAGCCTCCAGAATTGGTGGGTTGGTACTTGAGGCAGAGGGCTAACAAGTGTGGAAAGCAAAGCCTCTAAGGTCTGCATGTGAATTGAACTGCAAGACATTAAAACCCACCTGTAACACATAGCTGTTACTTCAGAACAAAGTAGAAGTTCAGGATATCATATTTTGAATAGCTTTGTGATTTTAGACACGTCATTTAACCTCTTTTTGAGGCACAGTTTATTAATTAGTAGAATAAAGGTAAGATAATATCTACCTTCATGTTTCTGTTAGGAAGAAATGAGATAACCTTCAAAGAAAATCTGGCAGATGGTGAGTTCTTAAAATTGGTACTATTTCTATCATTAAAAAATTTAAGATGTGGCTCACGCTATCTCAAAAGTGATCCTGTGGCCAGGCCATGGTGTGCTAGATAAGGTGACTGGATCTCATGTGTCCGACTGCACCAGTTTGAGTCGACACAGTGGCTGGAGAAACACACAGAATAAGTGTGTGTACATGCCCACACATGCTCTCTGGCAAAATTGAAGAAAGAAAAAGTGATCCTTTTCAAAGAGCAATCAATAGCTAGTGTCACACTTTTCTATTATTATTGTTAAAACTTTTATAATGAATTAAAATGACTTTTATTCATCAGATATTTATTATTACTGTATGCTGACACTGTGGTAAGTACTTAGGACACCGTAGGATTGAGTCATACATGGTCCTGGTTCTTATGTCCCTTACAGTATTATATATATGAACATTAAGCAATGCATTAATTATTTAATTGTGGTTGTGAGAAGTACTGCCAAAGTGATAGATGAGGCTTGCAATTTCTACCTGGGTCCTGTGGAACATTCCCTTTCGGAGTCCTTCACTTCCCTGTAAGAAGTCTGATTCAGGGCCAGTGGGTGGCATAGTGGTTAGGGGCGCTGGACTTCCACATGGCTAACCACAGTTCAAGTCCCACACCTGGTGGCTTGCTTTATTTCACTTTTTTCTCTGTGTGTGTGTCTCTCTCTCTGTGTCTTTCTCTGGTCAAATTAACAAATAATAATAATGATAAATAAAGTAAAGAAAAAAAAAGTTTGACTCACTGACTGGAGAGTGCATGTACAGAGATTCTAAGACCACATAGAAAGAAAAAATGACCCAATTGAGCCCAGCCTTCCACCTATTTCCAGCAAAGTGGTAGGCATTTGAATAAAGCCATTAAACATCCTGTAGACCAGAAGAGGCATTAACTGGAAACAAATCTCTAGCTGATATTATGTGGTACCAAATTACCCAGCCAGGCCTAACAGAATCCCTGCCCCAAATGATGAGTTATGATAAAACCCAGAAGTGACTATTAAGATTTTACCAGTCAGATACAGGGTAGCATGTTATGCAGCAATAAATAATAGAGATGTTAATTTCTCTTGAGAGCAAGAATTGTGTCCAGTCATTATTTTTTAATTACAAGAAACATTTATAGATATGATAAAAGTAAATAGGTACATAAGCAGTTAAGAAAATTTACATTGAGTGACAAGTTTATTTTGCTGGGAAGAGCTGAGATGATACAGTCCTTGTGGACTAGAGCCACTGTTGTAACTTTCCGTGAGATGAGTGGGACAACCACGTTAAACATTGAGTTTCCTATCATTGAGAAAAGGCCTGTTATGTTTCTGGCAGAGGTCACTTTCAAGTAAACATTGTCAAACAGAACATCTAGGAAGCAGACATGTTGATATAGGGCAGATACTCTTTCACTGGCTCTGTGTAGCGCTTGGGCTGCTGACTTCAGATAACATTCTTGTTGAAGGCCCTGAAAAAGAACCATATGGTAACGCACACGAAAATGCCCATAGCCTTCCAGATCCTCCACTTATGCAATGAAATTGTAATCTTTACACTTTGTTTTAGGCAGTTCTCTGCTAATCAGAGTGCTTTATGTTCTGATAGCAAAGTCTGCATTCGTGCTCAGCATAGCGACAAAGAGATGGGGACCCCAGGAATCAGAAGGGCTTTGCTGCAGAGACTAGCACTGTCACTTGCCAACAGTGTGACTTTGGAAAAGTTACGATGGCACTTTTATCCTTGGTTTTCTCAATGGTAAAATGGGAACAATAATACCTGTCTCATAGAAATGGGGAACACCTGAGTTATTCTACACGTCAATGCTTTATTTATTTATTTATTTATTTATTTATTTATTTATTTATTTATTTTAGAGAGATTTTTGTGATAGGGCACATGTGCTTCCTGGAGAGAGAGAGAGAGAGTCAGAGAGACAGAAAGCAAGAAATCACCCCGTATGTGGATGGCCATGCTGCAATCCCTTCTCTTCCATTCTCCTCTTGGGATTTTGGGAATGCATGCACATGCACTTGGTATGAATTTTAAGCTCTGGGTCTGGGACTCAAACTGCGGTCAACTACATGGGAGTCCAGTGACATAACCATGATGCCATCTGTTGGTCCCCGTAAATGCGTTGTTGAAACAAAGGAAACAAATATTTTCTTTTCCAATGTCTCAAAGTTCTTTCCCTTTTTATCTAATATGACCTATGTGAACAGGGCTTTCAAAAAGTCAGGCTATGGGAACCAGCAGTTAGCATAATGGCTATGTCGCTGGACTCCCACGTAGTCGACCGCGGTTCGTGTCTCGGACCCGGTGGCTTACAACTCACGCCCGGCGCGTGTGCGTGCGTGCCCAAGATCCCGAGAGGAGAATGGAGGAGAAGGGATTGCGGCGTGACCATCCCCCCTGGGGGGTGATTTCTCGCTTTCTGTCTCTATGTCTCTCTGTCTGTCTGGCGAGCGCATGCAACCTATACCGAAAAACCTCTCCAAAAAAAAAAGTCAGGCTAAAATCACCTCTGTTTAATAAATAGGAATTTTGTACTATTTTTGCCTTTGCTACTAAATGCTCATCTGGTTTTGTTTGTTTTTTAGTTGTTTGAGTGTCTGTTAAAGTGAGGGAAGAATATTTTGCTTCTGAAAACAAATAACCAGTTTTTTCAAAGCTGTCCAGCATTTTAAAAAATTAATTTGAATATTAGCTATGTAAAATAAGGAAAATCAAATGCTCGTGCAGTTTGTTAAGTTACTTTCAAATCAAACTCACAAAATTAAGACTAGTTTATAGCCGTTATTTGCACTTAACTTTTAATATAGATTTCACATACTAAGGATAGGTTCTAACAGGAAATTTGGGTTATTTTCTATAAATCAATAAAAACTACTTGAGTCACTATTACATTAAAATAAAGTTCTCATGTATAGTAATTTTGTAAAACTTAAAAAGGTTGAAGTTATACAGTTCATATTTTTCAACTATTGGGGTTTCAGAAAATCATGACTCATTTTTGTTTAGAAAAATATAGAAATAAGTACGTCATGACTTTTCTGACAACCTAATACTGTATTTATTATTGAAGTCTGTGGTGAAAGTTTACTGTATTTGACTTAAAATATCAGTGATTGGGCCAGCTTGGGCTAAGTAATTCATTTATGTGTATACTATCCTTGTTATTTTTTTTAAACATAAGGTGACCAGTTGTTGATATTAATACTTTTCTCATTGCATTACAGAAATTGAAATATAATTGTTCCATCGAATAATACATTTTATAACCACTAAGAATATATGTTGTATTTAATTAAGCTTTTACAAGAAATCAATAACTGAGTATTCTTAAAAATTAGGGCAATAATTATGATTGTTGGATATTTTATTTAAAATAAAAAATAAAAAAACTGTGGATTTTCAGATAAGATTTATGAAATGATCAATTTTATTTGTAAGGGTCCTTACTAGTATTTGTCTTTTCTTATATGTTTAAGGGAGATGAATACTCTGATATACATAATATTTTAAAAAATTGTAGAAATATTTGTATTAAGAATTACTCGTTTGGGGTCAGCAGGAGGCATAACGGTTAGATGTTGAACTCCCACATGGCTGACTACAGTTCAAGTCCTGGACCTAGAGACTTGAAACTCATGCCATGTGTGTGTGTGTGTCTGTGTGTGTGTGTGTGTGTGTGTGTGTGTATGTGTGCGTGCACACAGCCCAAATCCCAGGGAGATAACAGAGAAGAAAGGGTAGCTGCATGACCATCCATCCTGGGGGTGTGATTTCTCATTTTCCCTCTCATTGTCTCTCTCTGACTCCTGCAAGCACTCTGGGGGGGAAAAAGAATTACTAATTTTGACAATTTATTGTGTTCTCTTCACTGAATGCTTATATTCCTTGTGAAGGAGCTATTAAGAGGATAAGGTTTCAGAGGTTTGAGTGAGAGATAATCCAGTTAGGATATAACGTTACTCCTGATATTAGAAAAAGAAGCATTCCTGCGAATAAGTTATCTCAGATCCTGGTATCAAGTTCAATTCCTGTGATGAATCAGAAGTTTTTTCCTATTTCAACACTTTTGTCCCTTCTTATTTCTTTTCACCTCCGAGAACATGTGTGATTTCTGGAGAATCTGTAACAAAGACATCTGTACAAAATTGTTTATAGTAGCTTAATTGCTGAGAGGCCTAACAGGAATCATTAAGTATTGAAGAAAATAATCCCCAACTAACCTGTTCTTACTCAAATTCTTCAATTTTGAACTGTGTAAACTATTCAAAGGAGAAAAAAAATGACATCTCTACAGGACAGATATTACAGTAACCATCATTTTTCATTTCAACTTAAATCTGGTATGGGGACTTTATCTTATCTATGTTTCTTCCTGAACAGATAATATTATCATACCAAAATTAAGAACAGAGAATATTCGGTTCTAGTCATGAAATTATTATTTATATGTACACATCTAAGTATAAATTTGAAATCAGCAACCTAGATTTTTTATGACTCAAGTAATAAAAGAATCTGTATGAGAAACAATACTGAGCATCTATTCTTTACAAGATGGTGTAATTTAGTTAGTAAAGTATAATATAATAACTTCAAAAGAAAAGCATTTTTTTCAGAAAATATGCAATCTATTTAAAAAGACTACTGAGTATAAATATACTCAGTATGTTAAAGATAAACAGCAGGCAGGACATACATGTCATAAGTAGTACATAATTAAATCACTAATGACCCCAACCCCAAGAATCAGTCCCCAGGTCCTCAACATTTCACTCAGGTCTGAGTCCTTAACTCTGCTTAGTGATCAAAACTAAGAAGGTCAGTCATATTCTCACTGAAGTTATCAGACAAAGATTGGTTGATTGCATTTTTTGTCTCTCTGACCCAATATTCTTATGTCTGTCTGATGATTGATTCAATCTGTCATCAAGAGAAGAAAATACCGCTCTCTTAAAATCTTACCACTCTGTCCTTCTGACCTCTAAATCTATAATCATTGTTCAATTCTTCCTTTCTTCTCTGACTTTTTTCCTTTCACATCTATGTTTTTACTGAAACTGAGCTGTCCTCTGAGGAAGCTGCTTCTCTTCAAATAGAAACAAAATTGTTTTCCTTTGCTCTAGGGTACCATGTTCCTCAGGGCCAGTAGGAGAGGTGCACTTCCTCCCTGCTCTGCGTTGACAGTTTCTAAACATAACAACTTCCTTCTGCAGACCCCTTGCACATGTGAAGCACGTGATATCAGGTTATATTACACACTCCCTCCTCTCATTGACTCGTTTACCCACCAGTCTCTTGTCAAGCTGTCCATTCATTCAAAGTTTCAATTCTGGCTTATTTGCTCAAGTGTCCTCAGTATAATTATATATATGTGTGTGTGTATATATATATATTTTTTTTTCCACTGAAAACTCTCATCTGTTGACCCATTGCTTTTTTTTTTTTAAGGGATATTTTTGATGTAGGGTGTGTGCACTTTCCAGAGAGACAAAGAGAGACAGAGAAACAGAAAGCAAGAAATAACCCCCCAGGGGGGAATGGCCATGCCATAATCCCTTCTCTCCATTCTCCTCTCGGGATTTTGGCATGCATGCACATGTGTCTGGTGTGAGTTACAAGCTGCTGGGTCCAGAACTTGAAATGTGGTCCACTATATGAGAGTACAGTAATGCAACCATTACACCATCCAATGGTATCAACCCATTACTCTTTTATTATTCATTAGCTTCTACTATCTTCACTTCCTTCATCGTCTAGCATAGATTTCTTAGTCAATAGTAATATGATAGCAACAAGAGTTAATTTTTACTGAGTTTCAGGTACATCTTTCAAAGTAAAATACATGCATTATACTCAACTCATACTCAACTCATTACAACCACAAATTATGACATATGATTTGTTATTAGTCCTATCTTACAAATGAGGAAACCCAAGTTTAATCATGTAATCATTTGACTGTTTTATTTTTTTCCTCAAATATTTATCAATTCATTTGCTTCCCTCTTGTCATTGCTTTAAACTTGGACAACCCTGATTTGGGGTTGCTACAGTTTAAGTTTGTTGCTCCTCACTCCCACTCTCATAATTCATGCATTGAGATTTAGTTATGATGTAATTAAGAAGGAAAACTCTTCATTCAACAGTGGCATTTAAGTGTGAGGCCTTTGGGAGGACACAATGTCATCTGAGCAAGGCCCCATGGTTGACTCCTGGTGGGTTTATAGGAGAGGGAGGGAGATCAGAGCAGAGACACATGGACATATGCTCCCATCCCCCACCATGTTGTGATGCAGCCTGAAGATACTCAACCAGGCACAGCCCCTGGACCTTGGACTTCCAAATTGTGAGCTGGGTGATTATAAGTCATCTGGTGTCAGATGCTTTCTGTTATTAGCCACAGAATGGATGAAAACACCTACCACGTGTATTATTTGCACCCAAACAGGTAACATTGTTGAATGAATAACACCATTATTTAGAGTGACTTTGCTTTAAATCCACGCTGTCAAGTGAACACTCAGCACCACTGGCACACCTATACTTCTGTAGCACTCACTTCCCACTCTTCATGGAGTAAATAAAGAAACAAACAAAACAATTATGTACTGGATAACTATATTCATACATTTAAGTTTATCCCATTTCTATTAACTGACTATATTCATACCATAGATAGACACTTCCATTATGAAAAGAAATTTAAGTCCTTTCTAATTTTCATTCTTTCTATGCTGCTAAGAATAGATTCCTAGAAGTGGAATTGCAGGCTGATTTTGACACATCACTAAATGATGCACAAAAAAGAAAGAAAGAAAAGAAAATTCCTGACTTAACACTCTGAATACTAGTTACAGACTACTCATCTGACCACATCTTCTATTAACTCCATACATATTAACTTTTTTTTTTTTGGAGAGGTTTTTGCTATAGGGCGTGTATGCTCATCAGACAGACAGAGAGAGACAGAGACAGAAAGCGAGAAATCACCCCCCAGGGGGGATGGTCACGCCACAATCCCTTCTCCTCCATTCTCCTCTCAGGATCTTGGGCACACACGCACACGCGCTTGGCGTGAGTTTTAAGCCACTGGGTCCGGGATGTAAACTGCGGTCGAATACATGGGAGTCCAGTGACATAGCCGTTACACTAACTGCTGGTCCCCATACATATTAACTTTTGATAAAACCAAATTCTTTAAGTTGCCAAATTTGCAATCACTGTTCTAGTCTTTTTTTTTTTTTTTTCACACTTCTGTCATCTTTACTACAGTGACTTCTTCCTTCCTACAGAAACAAGTGCAGCTGGATTCCAAATATATGCAAAGTATATGAAGAAAAAAAAAAACAAAAAACAGTGGAATAGTCCCAGAATTCCCTTTTATCATTGTTCAGGACTGGATTTCATGGTTTTCTCAGATGTGAGGGAATCTGGAAAAGGGGATAACAGGATTTCCATGTTAGTTTAGAGCAATCATGATTTATATCCTTCTATCTTTAATTAAGTGAGTATCTGATAATTAGCAATAAGCTATTTCATCAACCAAGGACTACCAATGACAGGTCAGGATTTTCATATTAGCAGAGGGAAATTATATAAAATTGCTGCATGATATGATATTGTTCAGAGGGTTATAAAAGTCCCACTGATTTAGCATCAAAAGGGAATTTTGTCCCAGTTCTATCACTAGCTCTATAACCTTGACTATGTCAGTAAGCTGATTTTCTGATTTTTCTTATCTGCTAAATGAGGCTGATAGTACCCACCTGGAATACTTCTCAGATGTGGTGCAAGAATGAAAATGAGATCATAGATGTGGAAATCAGCTACAAACACTGACATATCATACAAATTGGTATTTTTTACATGCATATCTCTGAACTTTAATTTCATTGATAGAAAAATGCAAGTATCATAAATAAGGAGTGTAGTTTACCTATAGTGCTATTTATATTTGAGATTGAATATGTATGATATACAGAAATTTCATAAACTTCAAAAAGTTTTTAAATTGTTAAAATTACAACTTGGATAATTGAAACAGTGATTTCTTATTTTTTAAGAGATATTTTTGCTATTAGGACACATGCGCTCGCCAGAGAGACAGACAAAGAGACAGAAAGAGAGAAATCACCCCCATCCCAAAGGGGATTGTCATACAGCAATCCCTTCTCCTCCATTCTCCTTTCTGGATTTTGGGCATGCATGCACATGCTCTTGGCATGAGTTTTCAGCAGCCAGGTCCAGGACTTGAACCTTGGTTGACTATCTGGGAGTCCAGTAATATAACCATTATCTCACCTGCTAGTCCCAAAACAATGATTATATAGAAGACGCCATCTCTCCTACACACAAAGAAACAAACCAACAAGAAAGAATTATATAGTGCTTGCTATATGTCAAGTGGTGTTCCAAGTCTTTTACAAAGGTTGACTTACATTTCATTATAAAAAAACTTAGAAGTATTAATACTATTTAAGTTTCACATGTATAGAGGAATTGCATGGTTTAATAACTAGCTCAACATTATAAAGCTAGTCAGAGGAAATACTAGTTTTTTGTTTCTTTGTTTAATTGCTAGAGGGCATGGACACTCACCAGAGATAGAAAGAAAGAAAGAGAGAGAGAGAGAGAGAGAGAGAGAGAGAGAGAGAGAGAGAGAGAGAAAGAGGGGGAGAAAGCCCCCTACCCTCATGGAGCACGGTCATGCCATAATCCTTTCTTCTCCATTTTCTATCCTGTAGGCATTTGGGACATGCACGCATATGTTCCTAACATGATGTTTAACCCCCTGGGACTGGGATTCAATTACAACTGGCCACTTGGAGCTTTGCTCCCTTAACCACTAGGCAATGGGCTCAGCCCAAGCACTGGGATTTGAAACCAAGTATTCTGCTCCAGATTCTAGACTGTACTGTCGAGGCTGCCTTATGATTATACCAATTGGTAGGAAGTTTAAGTGAAGAAAAGTCTATGAATTATAACTTTACTAAGTAGGAGGTCTGAACTTGAAGTCTGAATGTGGGCTACGTTGACTAAATTATCCAAAAAATGGCGGTAGGGACCAGGCTTTTTATATCAATATTTTGCTTTTTTCCTTAATACCTTCAGATAGTCTCTCTAAACTCACAAGTGCATTCATACAAGAGGCATGTAAATAGTAGCCCAATAGTGCTTAGAAATTTTCTTCTTAATGGGGCCAGCAGGTGACATAGTAGTTAAAGCATCAGACTCCTATATAGCTAAGCGTGGTTTGAATCCCAGACACGAGGCTTGAAACTCATGCTTGGCTTGTGTGTGTGAATGCCCACAGTCTCAGAAGGAGAAGGAATTGTGGAGTGGCTATCCCCTCTGGGAGGGAGGGAATTTCTTGCCTTCTCTCTCTCTCTCTGTCTCTGTATCTCTAGTGAGTGCATGCACCCTATAGCTAAAAACCAAACCAAACCAAACCAAACCAAACCAAAACAAACAAACAAGAAAAAACTCTCTCTCTAAAAAAAGAAAGAAATTGTCTTGTCGCTGACATCTAGCCTCTGTGATTTCTTTGCTTTATACTTGGTGACCGGAGAGTGAGCATGGGGCAATAAGGATAAGTTGGATTTTCACAGCAAAGTAACTGAATTCAAACTGTTCTTTTTGTATCTGTCACCTTGATCAAGTTATTTTTAATCTCCTTGAACTATATAGTTCTCTCTCCTTTATAATGAAAAGAATAATTCCTTTCTTTCAGGATTGTCATGGAAAACAGACATCATATGTATAAAGCATCTGATCCATAACTATCATTATTTACACTCAATGACCTTGAACCAAGTTATGATCTCTATAATCTGCAAGGGATCGTGCCTTAATATCTGAATTCAAAATGTCTCCTGTAGCCCTTGTATGATCCTTAATGTGTCCTGCCAGAAAATGGATTTCTTCCCTTACATTCTGAGGTAAGATTAACAGGAGGAGTTTATATTAACTCAAACTTATCCTTCACCCTCTTAAGTAGTATTAGCCTTTCTTTCTTATTTAACTTATTTACCACTGTATGATTTATTTGTACCACCAGCCTTACTCTATTTAATTGCCCTTTCTCTGTATATTCGTTTGCAAGCCCTAGGTAAGGGAATTAGGAATATCTTTTCTTCCTGATGACCCTTATCCTACTGTTTTCTGTGATGACAATTATTCTGAAATAAAGACATTCATTGTCAGTCCAGCCAGGCTTATCCAGAATGGGGGTGGGGAGGGTCAATAGCTTTCTTCCATACTCCTCTCCTGACTACCCACATCTGTATTTCCTATGAAATGAAAAAGAAAGATTTTGATTCACTCCTTATGAACTCTGAACTTCATTGTTGTCTCTTATCTGAACCTTTATCTTCTTTTATGGAGGTTAAGTGGGGGGAAAAGAAAACAATAACAACAATAACAAAACAAACATAGGCAGGAACCTTTGGCCTCCTTTTTCTCTTGTTTTATAACAGAGAAATCCCTTGAATTTTAAACAGTGATCAGTTCTGGAATTACTGAGGAATAAGAAAGTTCCAAAACTATTCTTGGCACCATCAGCAAGCCAGAGAGGGGGCGACTCAGTAGAGTTAAAAAGAAAGAGAGTGCCGGCTGTTTCCCATGTCCATGATGGATGAGCAATGGTGACAGGGAGCCAAGATTACTGGAAGTCACCTTGGGATGTTACATTAGCAAGAAGTCCAGACCTTCTACACAGCTACGATCCTATATTCTTTTGAACTATTTGACTAAAAAAGCCCTCTGTTTGAGCAGATGCTTATTTACATTGTATTGTTACTATACGTGTAGAACATTTTCCTATTGTGAAAGAATAGGAGAGCACTTTAAAAATCCTTTCATGGTGGTGGAGTGGGTAGTAAGAGGTAGAGATGGAAAGGATGTCAGTCATCAGAGATACAGAAATATGCAGGGAAAGTAGATCAAGCACAGATGGCCTGATTATTTACTGGGTTCTAAGTCTGTTTCCAGGAACTTAGAGGAAGTTCTAACAGGAGACTTTGAAAGAATGGGTCTGCTGCAGGATGTGGGAAACTGCTGACAGAATGCAAATAAGTTCCAGTAGTGATGGTGTCTTTCACACGATTGCCAGTGAGACTGGACCTAAATGCTGAAGGAAATTAAGGAAGAAATCAAGTCTCATCTAAAGAAAGAATTAGCCTTATCCCTAGCTAATGATTATGCTTCAAACAAGTTCAGGAAACCCAAGGCACATAGACAAAGATGGGTTTCATGAATCCAGTTCTTTAATCTCCAAGACAGGTAGAAGTGATTAATATGTCAGTGCTGGAAAGTTCTACTTCTAATTTAGGGATAGATGACTACCAGATAGGTAAAAGCCTTTCTCACTCACTTACAATGCTCTTAACCTACCTACATCTTGACTGTTTTTCCCAAGACACTGCTGGTACACTGACTGTCAAGACCCACCATTCTTCCTTCTTTTCTCTCTCTATCTCTCTGTCTCTCTTTCCTTTTGTAGTTGTTTATGCCATAGGGCATGTGTGCTCACTGGAGAGAGACAGAGTGAGGGAAAGTGACGAATCATACCCCCAAATCCTTTTTCCCCTGTTCTCCTTTCAGAATTTGGGGCATGCATGCATATATGCCCAGTATGATTTTCAAGCCACCAGGTTTGAGACTTGAACCATCGTGGGCCATGTGAAAATCTAGTGCCTTCACCCCACGCTATCTGCTAGTCTCAGATCCATATTCCTTACCCCATGTCTGAATATTCTGTCACTCACTGAATCGACTCTCCCCTTTTCTGCCTCACATGCACCACACATAAAAATGGCTCCCCTGAGTCATACCTGTGAACACTGTGTACTTTGTCTTCAGCTGCCTTCTTTGCCTCAGCATTGAGCATTGTGGTTAGTACCTAAACAGGCTGATCATGATTTTCATAAGTTCCTTGAAGGCACTGTTAAGACTTGCCTCACTGGCCATATTATTCCCACCTACAACTTACTAGGTGCTCACTGAGTGAATGAATGAATGAATCAGGCTTAAAGCAGATTAGATGTATATCTGATTATCTTCACAAGAGACATTGGTATAAGTAATGGCTTCAACATCTTTTGTATATTACATATATCAGCCACATTCTTGGTTAAATAGAATTTTGAGTACTACCCTGGAACCCGACTGATAAGTAAAACATTGTTTCTGTAAAGAAATTCATCCAATTTCTAAACAACTGGACTGCAAAGGGTCTTTTAAAACACAAACCATCTGTATGTTAAGGACAGCCCGTCTTTAAATTTGAGTCATTTTTTTCCCTCATCTCAAATGTTTTGCTTCACAGGATGTGTCTTCATATGTTGCGTTGAGCCTTTTCTTTCCTCTTGCTCCTTTTTATTCTTTTAAAAATGAATCCTCTGAAGGTCTTGGCCACGTGTCAACACTGTATTCATAAGGATTAAGGATCAGCAGGGCTGCTGTGCAGCAATTCAGAAATCGGGTACATCCTGTGGATGGACAGCACATGACCTGCTATTGTGCGGGAGGCGCCAGTGTTCCAGTAAAGGCATGTTAAATTTAGCAGCTGTCTTGTATTTGTCACTGGGGATGGATGCGGTGGAGGCGGTTGGCTCTAATAGAGATCCATTTGGGAGTTTTACTTGAAAGTTTAAAGGACTCATCTGAAGGAGAACACTTTACCTATTTTCATTTTATATAAAGTGTGACAACTTTGTGATGAAAAGACACACACACAGGGGCTAATGCATGGACTGCACAGTCTGTGTTCTTTACATCTTCTCTGTTGTAAGGACTATTTAATTCCGTATATATGGCCAGGCTGCTCAACAAGAGCCTATAATGTAGGACTGTTTATGACACAGAAATAAATCATTCTGGAAGAGGTGGGAGAGGGTAACCAAGTGAAGTCATTGTTGTGATGACACGCACAGTCTTTTTTGTTTGGTTTTGTTTTCTTAATAGATACTCTGAGGTAGACGGTGACAGCCGAGCTAATTTATTTTACTTTCTCTCCTTATCCCATCCATAGAGTAACTGTGTGAATTCTGATAGAATCCAGGAATCTTTTAGGTGGAAGTTAGCTTTGAAAATCAACTAGATGAAACCCCCAATTACCACAGAGGAAACAGGCTCAGAAAAAAAGACAAAAGAATTAGAACAAGACAGTGATGGCATAAATAAGAACAAGACATTTGATTTACAGTTTAGTGCTCTATTGCTTATTGATTGCAGTAATTTCTCACCACACAGGTGCAGTCTGACCTAGCTGTGAGATTTGGGTCTCTGCATTCTTGTATCTTGAAGAAGCACGGGAACCAGCAGTTAGCGTAATGGCTATGTCACTGGACTCCCACGTAGTCAACCGCGGTTCGCGTCCCGGACCCGGTGACTTAAAACTCATGCCAGGCATGTGTGCGTGCGTGCCCAAGATCCCGAGAGGAGAATGGAGGAGGAGGGATTGCGGCGTGACCATCCCCCCTGGGGGTGATTTCTCGCTTTCTGTCTCTCTGTCTCTCTCTGTCTGTCTGGCGAGCGCATGCGCCCTATAGTGAAAACCTCTCCAAAAAAAAAAAAAAAAAAAAAAAAGAAGCACATGGAGCATTTCTAGAATTGATTTTCTTGTGAAACCTAGCTCAACCTTCTAAAAAGATGTAGAAAAAGAAAAAGATGTTCACTCATGACATCTTCCTCTTAGTACTCAACCCCTTAGTACTCAGCTTTATTTGCAGTCATGAAGAGATGGCTATAAATGAGGGATGTGAAAAATCCTAACTCTGACAAATAAGCGTAAGTCTTAAACATACACTCTACTCTGTGTACCATATAGTTGAAAAGTGTTTATGAAACATAACAATTTGGAAATTTTTACTTTAGGCTAATCCTCAGTTATTTTGACAGAAATGAGCAGACATTCTAAAGAAGTATAGGGTGAATGCCTTTGGTCTTTGGGTGTGCAGAGAAGTGAACATACACAGTTGTTAATAGCAGAAGCGGTTAATTCTAGTCCACGCAATTGCACAAGGGGTCTTTAAAAGTTCATGGAAAATTTGTACTAGTAAACAAACTACAAAATATTTCAAGGATCTCTTTGCACCAAAATAAACTCTATTTATTTCTCCTTATACTTTTCAATGTCTTCTTATATATCATAAACATATTTTGTCCATTAATAAAGATCATTT
Organism: Tupaia tana; assembly: GCA_026018925.1. Lineage (NCBI taxonomy): Eukaryota > Metazoa > Chordata > Mammalia > Scandentia > Tupaiidae > Tupaia > Tupaia tana. The sequence continues at coordinate 195,363,561 of JAKSZU010000006.1, read as the reverse complement.
TAAATTATAAACTCTTAAAGTACATTTCTTCCTAAAGAATTATTTTTATTAACTCAAACATTTTACTCTTTAGAATAATTTTTTTTTTTTTTTTGGAGAGGTTTTTGCTATAGGGTGCATGCGCTCACCAGAAAGACAAAGAGAGACAGAGAGATAGAAAGCAAGAAATCACCCCCCAGGGGGGATGGCCATGCCGCAATCCCTTCTCTTCTATTCTCCTCTTGGGATCTTGAACACCCATGCACACGTGCCCGGTGTGAGTTTAAGCTGCCAGGTCTGGGACTCAAACCGTGGTTGACTGCATGGGAGTCCAGCGACGTAGCCATTATGCTAACTGCTGATCCTAGGATAAATTTTTTAATCACATAAACCATCTGATATGAGAAAAAGAAATCCCTGGAAATTCCAAGACATGCAATATTCACATGCAAATTATGAGTCCCTGAGGATCCAGAAATGAACAAGATACATCCTTTGTCTTTATGAGACTAATGATTTTTCTGTTCCAGCTATAGTACTATTTACTTTGGATTCTTCTTTGATTCCAGTTTAAATGGAACTCACTTCTTTTTTTTTCACTTAGTTTTATCCTAAGGAATCAGACCTATGTCATGGGTTTTATGTGCATACTGTTCTTCCTGTCATACAGTAAAATACACATACAGGTACTAGCAGGTGGCGTGGTTAAGGGCGCTGAATTCCCACATGGATGACTGCAGTTCAAGTCCTGGACCAGGCGACTTTCTTTTTTGCCACTCCCCTCACCTCTACCCTCTCTGATGAAATTAAAAATACATATACACATACATACATAAATTTAAATAAAATAATTCTTAAAAAATACACATACAAATATTAACATAAAATTTAACATTTGTTGATGCTTCATCTAGAGTCATTTTTATACCACAAATGTTATACAAACCATGTTTAGAGAAATGTGCTTTTGGAGACAAAAACTCCTAACAAGCACTATATTTCCTTTATTCCAAAACACCACAGAAAGAAATATGATTATTATAGTAACATCACCTAAGGGAGCAAAAAATATATGTATATTGCCATATCAGTTATATACATTGACTGCAAGACATACACTCAGAACCTTCTAAATGAAAAAAAAAATGTGCATTCTAGAATCAGTGCTATAGAGTTATGGAGAAGTGTATGAACCAGGTACAGTTATACCACAAAAAGGAGAAGAAATTATTAATTTAATTTCTCATAATTGTAAATTGTACATACAGTGGTGGTCTCATAAGACTATAACAGGATATACCATATGGTTTATGTGTGTAGTAGGTTATACCATTTAGGTTTGTATAAGCAATTCTAGAAGCACAGCAATGAAATCATCTAAAAATAAATTTCTCAGAATATATTTCTGCCATTAGGCAACATATGATATTTTAAAAACTAGTATTTCAATTTTAAGGACTATTGAGAACTAGAGAAAGAGAAGAATTTTGAAATAGGATGTATGTGGTACAAGAAAGTCCTAGGTGATTCTTTGCCCTAGCAACTTTGAAAAGGCCAAAAGGAAAGCCAAGATTACTAGGTACAAATAAAATGAGATCTTATTTAAAAAAAAAAAATAAAAAAGAAGAAAAAGAAAAAGAAAAATCGAAGATGTAGGGAAGATGAAGACTTTTACCCAGGACCTTGTAAATCTGAATCTTAGTGCCAGTGATGAAAAACTTTCACTGTGTCACAGTCCTGTACATTTGGTGAAATTTCTCTTGTAACTTATTGAGCTGGGGATTTGTGAGGGGCAGGTTTCAGCTACATCATTTACAGGAAAGGAAGAACAAAAATATTCTTGCTCTTGGGGTTTTATTGTAGGTGATTTAACTTTTATTTTATATTTTTAAGTTTTTGCTATAGGGCATGTGTTCTTACCAGAGGGAAACAGAAGAGGGAAGAAAAGTGAGAAAGCATCCCCAGGGGAGATGACCGCACTGCCATCCTTTCTCCTTTATTCTCCTCTCAGGATTTTGGACACACACATGTGCCCAGTGTGTTTTTCAAGTTGTTAGGTCTGAGATTTGAACCGCACAGTTGGCCATGTGAGATCCAGCTGCCTTAACCACCATGCCACCAGCTTGCCCCTTGATTTTTTATATTGGTTTCAATATTTGCTTCAATGATGTCACTTGACAGTACAGCTATCTGAAAATGGTCCCAGTTTATGAAATACCTAAGAAAAATTATCTAGATACCACACAGTATCTTTAAGATTCTACATTTGAGTCAAATCCTTACATAAATTTCCACAGCACACATCTAGTAGTAATTGTTGTGATTGTTTGTCATATTTTTTTATTTTAATATTTTTGATTTAAGAAGAAATTTGGATGGCAAAAAATAAAAAAATTCAGAGTATTTCTCTAGCCAAAATTATTATTAGTTTTTAAGTTGGGAGACAAAACAACTAAACAATTTTTAAATTCACTTTTTGAGTAAAAATTAGCACATCTAAATAAAATAGAAATCCACAGATTATAGTTGAGAAGCCAACATTAGTATAGAAACAATGCAACTGGATCTTCATGGTAGTTATGGTTTTACATCCTAGGGCCACCATGTACATGCTTTGTTGCATGCATCCCTGTGATCCAGATTGGCTGGGGGTGGAGTCGGAGCATGGTGTGAGGACCCTGTTGGTGCCTATCTCATTTCTCTCTCTTTGTCTCTTTAATAGAAGAAATGAAAAAGATATATATTAAGAACAAAACAAACAACAAACACTGTGGCCAGCAGATGGTGTGGTGGGTTAAGGTGTTGGACTCTCTCAAGGCCAACTGCGGTTCGAATCCTGGACCAACTCACATCAAGTGCTCATGCATGTATACCCACATTTTTAGGAGGAAAATGGAGGAGAAGGGATTGTGGTGTGGCCATCTTCCCTGCAGGGTTATTTCTCACTCTCGCATTCACTGTTTCTCTGTCTCTCTGGTGAGTGTGTGCATTCTATAGCAAAAGCCTTAAAATAAACACACAAAATCAAGAAGGATTATAAGTAAAAAGGCAGACTTTTGTTTTTGTTTCACGCTTGAGCCAAGCCATTATTTTAAGTTCCAAAGTCCTGTAAATGTATTTAAAATTCTATTTGTTTTACACAATTTCAACTTGGAATCATCCTCAAACCCATTTAGGAAGCTACCTAATGATCAATTTGAAAGAAAAATGTGATGTGTGTGACCATGTGGACTGTGATGCAGACATGTGCGACACCACTGTGACCTCAATGGCTGCATAGCCTTCCTTTCATTCATGTTACTCTGCCTGATAAAGTGCTAATTCTTGATTCTGAGGACATTTAAAAACATTTTCTCAGGATTAGCAGTTGGCATAATGGTTATGTCACTGGACTCCCATCAATTGCGGTTGGAGTCCCGGACCCTGTGGCTTAAACACATGCCAGGTGCGTGTGCGTGCATGCCTAGGATCTCAAGAAGAGAATGGAGAAGGGATTGTGGCATGGCCATTCCCCCTGGGGGAGGGGGGGTGATTTCTCGCTTTCTGTCTCTCTCTGTCTTTCTGGTGAGTGCACAAACCCTATAGCAAAAACCTCTCAAAAAAAAAAAAAATACACAAAAAAATTTGCTCATTTGCTGTAGTTGGCAACAGTAGATAATTGTTTTTGCTCCAAACTGTTTCCATAGCTATAGTGCTATAGTGCATATTAAGTCAGCTGGGGTAGGCCTCAACTTAGTTGTCAGATAATCACTGTAGAAACAGACTAATTAGAATCTTGCGTAAAAATATAAAATACCAAATGAACCGTAATCAGTTTTGAACTTATCTTTATAAGAATAATTTAAAATCATCATCTCAGGATTTTGAGCACACATACACATGTGTTCAGTGTGATTTTCAAGACAGTGCATCCAGGACTTGAACAGTGGTTGGTCATGTGAGAGTCTAGCATCTTATCCTCCATGCCACCCACTGGACCCATGATAACATTTTTAAAATAGATTTTCCCCTTTAATTTGTAAAGATAAATCTAATGTTGAAGTCTCTGAATTTTAAAAGAGAATACTAAATAACTATTTGTAATTCAACTACTTGGGAGTTAAATATAAATGTCAAGACTTAAAGACTTTTTTGTTAATCTTGGTAGTGGCAAATGGTTAGTTTTTAGTCAACTTTGTCTTTGTCATTGTGGAGCAAGAGACTGGGGTCATTTTGACTTAGTTTTACAAAGATGATATTGATTTAGTATATTTCACAGTGACAAGAGACTCCACCATCCACTGCGTTCATGTCCACTGATTATTCCCCGTTTTCCTCTTCCTCATTTGTGCGGTGGGATAATGGATTATATCTCTCACATGTATTTATATCGTTTGGGCTGATTTTCACTTATATGCAAAAGGCAATGTAAATGGAGTTAAATAGGACTGGAAAGCAGTAAGATGTTGAAAGCAAGCAGTCAAAAGAATTTGTATGCAAGGCAGTTTCATTTATCCTCATCAATTTTCAGTGCAAACAAGAATATGCAACCCGGTTCACTGTTCTATGAATATTCATGCTGAATTGTCTGTATTTAGAATCCAAAGAACCATGAGCATATTTTCACATAATGTTACATTAGCATATGTTTGTTTATATAAATTTTGTTTTTCTTTAAATAAAAATAAATAAGTGAATATATTACAAGATTGGCCACATGGAGATTGCAATGGGACTTAAACAGAGGATCTATAGTGATCAACCTGTTTGATGGTCAGAATCATTCTCAAAGCCTTTAAAAGCTTGGATTCCCCATTGTATCCAGTGGGAAAGATCTTTAAGACAGTAGCAATTTCTCTTCTGCTCTTGCCACCACTTCTGAATATCTGTAAGGTGGCCTCCAAATCCCCATGATGCACAAGGCTTTTGTTTTGTTTCCTCAGTGAGCCTGACTCCAGGTGGTTAGTATCTCACCATCATCCTTGGGCAAGCAGGTATGTCATGGTTAAGGCACTGGACTCCCACATAGCCAGTCACGATTTGAGTCCTGAACATGGCAGCTTGATAATCACACTGGACACATGTGCAGGCATGCCCCAAATCCCAGGAGGAGAATGGAGGAGAAGAGATTGCAGTATGGTCAACCGCCGTGAGGGATGATTTTTCACTTTCCATCTCATTATCTCTCTCTGTCTCTCTTCAGCGAGTGCACACACCCTCTGGCAAAAACCTTAAAAAAAAAAAAAGAAAAAAGAAGAAGGAGAAGAATCTCACCATCCTAGCTGAACTAAGTCACAGTGTCAATGGTCCATGTGGGTTAGAAGATTGAAAAAATTAGTAATGACCAGAGACCTTCCTCCTAATATTCGGAATTAAGTATAACCTCTAGGTGCTTTGCTCAGCCCAGAGGAGAAACCACAATAATACTCAGATTGAATTTCCTATTGACCATACTCATGGGGACTCCAAACAGCTAAGTGATTCAGATTTATAATAGCATTTTAAAACAATGAATTAAATTAAAAAATAGTTATAGCACTGTATGGTAAAATCTGTACAATATAGTCATGTGGGTCTTAACAACAAAGGTGTGTCTGAGAACCACATCGTTAGGTGATTATGTGGTTGTGCAAACATGATAGAATAGATTAATATAGATCTAGATGGTATAACTTATTACACACATAGCTGTACAACATAGTCTATTGTTCCTCAACTTCAAACCTGCACAGTGTTTACTGCTCCAGATACTGTAGGCAGTTGTAATACAATGGTAAGTATTTATGTATATAAACAGATCTAAACATAGAAAAGGTAGAGTAAAAATGCAGTATAAATGAGTAAAATGGTGCACCTGTATAGATATAGAGCACTTACCATGAGCACAGCTTGCAGGACTGGAATTGCTCTGCTGAATGAGTGAGTGGGTGGTGAGTGCATGTGAAGGGCTAGTTCATCACTGTGCATTACAGTAGACTTATAAACATTGTACACTGAGGCCACACTAAAGTTAAAAAAAAATTGTCTTTGTTTGATAATAAATTAACCTTTGCTTACTGTAACATTTTTACTTTTTTACACTGTTTAATTTCTTTCCACATTTTGACTTTTTTGTAATAACACTTAGCTTAAAAGAAAAACACATGGTTCAGCAGTACAAATATATTTTCTTTCCTTACATTCTTACTCTCTAAACTTGTATCTACTTTTTACATTTTAATTATCCTTATTTTTAGTTTTTAAGCATTTTTGTTAAAAGTGAAGTCCCACACACATTAACCTAGGCCTACACAGGGTCAGGATCACTAATATCACTGTCTTCCACCTCCACATTTTGTCTCACTGGAAGGGCCAAGACAAACAAAGTAGCATGAGATTAAATCAAAGACTAGAGAAAATGATGTAATCCAGAAGCTCAGTGAATATGTGATGTATGAGGCTCCTGCTGGCCCAAGATGGCATACTGTTTTTCAAGTAGAAGGAATACACTCTAAAATGATAGGAAGTAAGGTGTGGTAAATATATAAATCAGTACCGTAATTATTTATTACCATTACCAAGTAATGTGTTGCACATAATTGTATGTGCTCTATTTTTATACAACTGGCAGAGATATGGGCATGCTTACAGCAGCAGCATCACAAATGTGGGCATAATTTGTTACATTATGACATTATGAAGGTTATATTGTCACCAGGTGATAGGGATTTTTGAGCTCCATTATAATCTTATGGAACTTTCATCTCATATGTGGTTCCTTGTTGACCAGAACATCAATACGTAGTTCATGACTGTATTTATAAGAAAAGGTAAATAACAACTAAATCATTTGAGAGATATAACATGTTCATGTTCATGTGTTAGAAGAATCAATATTGTTAAAGTATAGGCTACACAATCATCTTCTAATAACATTATTATTCGTCTTAGAGATACCTTCAGAGTTCTCTAGTATCTGTTTAGCCATAAACAGATTATTGTGTCAGTTTTTGAAAGTTTTCAGATGATAAAAAGAAAATAGTGAATAATAAAAATGAGGTCAGTCTAAAAGAAAGAAAAAAAATATTAGAATTGGTTTCATCACTTTTCAAACAGCAAGTGGAGGTCAGTTGTTAGTCATCAAAGAATGATAAACAAAATGTAACAGGCACACATTGACAAATTATAGAAAATACAATAGAATGTGAAAACTTCTTGAATATAGTGGAAATTAGATCTTCCAACAGCCTACGAGAGGAGCTGGTCCTTTATTGAAATAAATAAAGTAACCAGTAAAATGATTTAGAATTTGTGTACACAATGAATGGTGGGCCAAGTTACTTGCTGAGGGGCTTACCCAGTCAGTGTAACAGCGAGCACAAAAATCAGTGCCTTTGGGGGCCAGCAGGTGGCATAGTGGGTTAAGGGTGCTGGACTCTCACATGGCCAGCCATGGTTTGAGTCCCAGACCCGGTGGTTTGCTTGCTTGCTTGCTTGCTTTCTTTCTTTCTTTCTCTCTCTCTCTCTCTCTCTCTCTCTCTCTCTTTCTTTCTTTCTCTTTCTTTCTTTCTTTCTTTCTTTCTTTCTTTCTTTCTTTCTTTCTCTCTTTCTTTCTTTCTTTCTCTCTTTTTCCCTCTCTCTTTCTTTCTCTCTCTCTCTCTTTCTCTCTCTCCTCTTTTTCACTCTGTCCCTCTCTGGTCAAATTGAAATAAATAAATAAATAAATAAATAAATAAATAACGTTAAATAAATAAAGTTAAATAAAATAATAAAAAAATCATTGCTTATGTGTCAGAGTTCTGATGTACCCAGGGTTGACTGAGAGCTCAAGTTTGATCTCATTTTCAAGGATGTTTCTCCTAATCTGGCCTATGGACTACTTCTATCAGAATTCATGTAGTTTCTCATTAAAAATTACAGACGCCAATTCTCAAGAGTTGGACACAAAAATCTGAAAGTAATAAGTACTTAAAGTAATCTGATTATCCAATAAAAAAATTTGAGAACTGCTGTTTTAACAATTAACCAAATTATTCTGTCACTTATCTAGTCCTATAAAATTAAATGTATTAAACTTTGGTCATATCTTCCAGATAAATGTTCCTTGAATTCCTTAGCTTAAATATAGCTTAGTTAACTTCCATAAAATTTACTTGATAAGTAATAGTTCAACCATTTCATGAGCAATTGTTAAATGTTCCTTATTTATCATTTTATTCTTTAGGGAGTACCTCTCCCTCACCAAACCTTCATACACTTTTCTATACATATCTCTTTTGGCTGGCTTGTCTAAAGGAAGTAGGAAAAAAAGCATTAGTAAAAATAAATACTTGATAACTACTTGAGAAAATTCTTAGCAAGACACTTGGGTATATACAGTTACTTCAGTTTTTTGTTTGTTTATTTTTTAAGTTAAACCATGAGTGGAACATGGGAATTTGAGGACAGTGAAAATGAGCCCTAATGTAAATTTTGAACTTCAGTTAATACATATCAATATTTGCTCATCAGTGATAACAAGTACACCACACTGTCTCAGTCCATTTAAGTTTCTCTAAAAGAATACCAGAGACTGGGAAATTTATAAGGAAAATAATTATACTTTTCACAGTTTTGGATACTGAAAAGCCCAATATCATGGTGTCAGCATATGCCAACAGTGAGGGACTTCGTAAAACGTGTTCTCACTTCAGAAGACAGAAGGGCAAGAGAGTGGGAGGGCAGTGGAACAAGGGGGACTGCACTCGTTCTTAGAACGAGCCCACTCTGGATAAGTGTCCTGCTCCCACAATAGACATTAATCCATTCATGATGGCCAGCTCTTAGTAGCCTCACATCATAAATTTTGGGAGCACATTCAGACCATAGCATATACCATTCAAGGTAATAATAATAATAGGAACTGTGTGTGAAGAGAGAAGCAATCCATAAGAGCTCTTAACATTCTTCTCAGTAAACATATAGACCTAAAACTGCTAAAAAAAAGTCTCAAATAAATTTTATTATAAGTCAATCTATTTTAAAAGAAAGGTTATACTGATATTTCAGACTACCAGGGACTATGACCATTTACATCACTACATGCCACTTATTTCAAGTTCTATGGGTCCAACTGCAGTGGTTCAGCGGTAGCACAATACTATTTCAGCTCTGCAATGCTGAAAGTCATCCAAAAGTCTGCCTGAGTTCAGTTCCTGGGTTGCCCTGTACATACTAGGCTGTGCATGCTCATGATCCCAGCCAACTAGAAGGGCAGTGGGAGGATTGCAGTGTGGGACCTTATTGAGGGTGCTTGCCTTTCTCTCCTTCTCTCTCTCTCTGAGAAAGATATTTATTTCATGAAAGTAAATAAACTTCAAAAATAAATAACATTACTTTATTTACTGATTAACTGGAAAATATAACTGTTATCCTCAAGTCACAGAGAATGGATGAACTTGCAAAAAATATAGCATGCCTACATTACATATTCCCATTACCTTTTCTTCAAAATTAAACGTTTTGTGATTTGAAAATACTGTGTGGCAAGAAACAGTTAGTAATAGCTTGTATATGTTTGCTAATATAAATTTAAGACTGTAAATTCCAAAAATAATTGAAATGAAAAGCTAGTAACCCTATTAATTCATGACAAAGAAATATGACTCATATATGATTGAATAAATTCTCTTGCTTAAAATTCTTCTCTGCATCAATTCACAAGTTTTATTTCATATTGAAAAAGCCAAGAACTAAGGTAATAGCTAATTGAAATAAATACATTGGATTTAGGGGACCAACTGATGGCATAATGGCTATATTGCTGGACTCCCATGTAGTTGACCACAGTTTGACTAGGACCCAGTGACCTAATCTCATGTCAGGCTCATGTGCGTGTATGCCCAAGATCCCAAGAGGAGAATGGAAGAGAAGGTAGTGAAGCATGGCCATCCCACCTGGGGGGTGATTTATCACGTTCTGTCTCTATGTCTCTCTCTGTCTTTTTGGCGAGTGCACATGCCCTATAGCAAAAACCTCTCAATGAAAAAATACACTGGATTTAAATAAATCTGTGTTTATAGGAAAGGCAAACCTGTAAAGTTAAGAGGGAAGGAAGTCACCTGCTACTTGAACTGGGTGTCATGAAAAACTAAGGTTTGATATGTTTTGACTTTGATTTCGTATCTTCGGGAATAGGAGATCAGTGAAAATGGTGGTCAGTGGAAGAGATGATGCAAACACTGAGCCCTGCTGACAGATCAGCAATGCTGTGGTTACATTCTGTCTGACTGGTGCTCTGAGAGGTATTCTTGAATATCCAGCTCAGACTTTTGCAGTTTCCTTGACTTTGAGTTATGTTAGCTATGTTTACTTCTCTATATCATGTTCTACAGTTGCATCCACACATAGCAGATATTTCTGTGCTACTTTCCTTCAAATCTCTGACTTCATGGAATTTATTTTCTGGTGGAAGAAGACTGACATAAAATAAAACTATAATAAAGAAGGAATAGAGACTACTACCCATAGTCAGCTGGTAGTAAGTACAATGGATTAAAGATTGGGGTGGGGGTGGGGATAGGTAAGTGTGCCGCATGGATTGTTCAGTTTTAATTAAGCATTTGAAGGGCCAGCAGGTGATGTAGTGGTCAAGGCACTGGACTCCCATAAGGTCTACCACTGTTTGAGTCTGTATCCAGCAACTTGAAACTCATGCCAAATGCATGTGCTTTCGTGTCCCAAATCCCAAGAGAGTATGGAGGAGAAGAGATTGTGGAATTGTAGTGTGGCCATCCTCCGGGGAAGGAATGGGGGAGAGGGGGTGACTTCTTGCCTTCTATCTATCTGGTGAGTGCCAAAAAAAGTGACATTTGAGAAAAGACCTGAAGGACATGAAGAAGCAATCCTTACAGATTTATGGGGAGAGAAGTGTTTCAACAAGGAGACATCAGACACAAAGACCTTGAGGTGTGATGGGCACATCTCAGGAAAAGCAGAATTGTAGCAAGTCAGGGGCAGAGTGGTAGGACCTAAATAAGAGAAATGGTAGGCAGAGAGATTTACTGAGGGCACAGGTAATCGGCAGCAGAGCTTAACATCAAGTAAGGATTATAGCCCGAGCTGAAAACATTAAAAACATTAAAATTAAATAAGGAAGAAAATATATGTTACCTATATATACTTCCAATTATCAGAAATGTTTATGGGCATGTTTTGCTTTCCTATTAGATCTTAAGTTGTTGTACATGGGCACCTAGTCCTACACATGTTTCATTCTTCTGGCAGTCAGGGTACTTGAACAAAATAAGTACTCAATGCAAATCTCTTGAGTAAATGAATGCCTGAATGGATGAACTGAGTAAATGAAATGTAAATAAATAGATAAATTATCTTAAGCAGAATGAGATTTTGTTGAATTGCTTGATCGAGAAGTCTAGGATCAGGGTGGGCTTCTAACAGAACTAAAATTCCAAGGCCTATTTGTCTCCTGTCTCTTCTCATCTCTGCTCTCTTAATTTTGTCAACTTCATCCTCAATTTCATGTAATAAAAGAACATTATAAACAGCTCCAACCCACATAGTTTGGGGTTTGAGACTATAGAAAAAAATGATAAAGGAAGAGAGAAGAAAAGGAAAAAAATTCAATTCTCTCTGTTTTTTGTCAACTCAAGTTTTTTTTTTTGTTTGTTTGTTTTTGGGATGGTTCATACCAAATTGAGTGAACTGATGACTGTAGCCAGAGAAAGGGGATATGATTATTGACTAATTAGTCAAGAAGAGCACACTTCTAGAGCTAGTTCCTCAATAAAATTCTTATTTTATGATAAAAGACTAAATCAGGGCCAGCAGATGGCATAGCAGTATTGTTGTTGGATTTCCACATGGTTGACTAGGGTTTGAGTTTCGGATCTAGTGGCTTAAAACTCAAACTGGGCATGTGTACATCTGTGACCAAAATCCAGAAGGAGAATGGAGGAGAAGGGATTGTGGCATGGCCACCCCCTCCGAGGGGAGGTGGTTTCCCACTTTCTTTTTTACTATCTGTCTCTCTCTCTCTCTGGTGAGCATGCTCACTAAAGGTAAAAACTTTTTTAAAAAGATAAAGAAAGATAAACCATATTCAGAAAGATAAGTAACATAACAGAAATTAACTAAAATGATTTTAAGTTAATAATCGGTGAATCTCAATTTTATCTCTTGAGCAAGGTCAGACATTGTGAATCACAGAGGACATGATTTTTTCCAAACTATTTCTAAAGTAAATTCCACATATCCTAGTGATTAAAACAAAGAAAGTATTATCATTAATGACATGAAATGTGCACAAAGATTAATGTTTAAAGTAACCCATACCATCATCTTTCTCCAAGTTGAAGAACAAGTAAAAATCTATTAAAGATTTCAGTTGTTATATTTGACTATAGTCTGTCTCTTTCGCACTCAGTGGCTCATTTCACATCACCAGTTTTTGGACTTCTGTGTAATGTTTAATTAAAATCTTGACCATTCCCTAAATGGAGTGCATTCTCCTCTCCTTTTTGCTGTCTCTGGGGAGCATATGTGTCCTCTAAGAACAAATAAACAAACAAAAACAAACAAACAAATAAAAAAGGAGACTTGGACATTATCACGACCCTTCAAATTCCCAAATCCCCTTTCAATAAAGAAAGTATAGTTCTCTGGTGAGCACTGTCCATTTATGTTTTTCTTTTTCTTTTTTTTTTTATTCCTTTGCCTTAATTAGCAATTATTTCTATGTCTCTTGGAAATTTACAATTTACAAGGAATATAATATATCTTTATTTCATTCAGTCTTCACAATTATGTGTCACTGCAGATTTACATAAAGGTGCTCTGACTTTACTGCCTAATATCACACTGCTAATGGGCCAGCAGGTGGCATGGTAGTTAAGGTGTTGGACCCTACATGGCCAACTGTGCTGTTTGAGTCCCAGACCTGGCAGCTTGAAAAACACACAGGACATGTGTGCATACATGCCCAAAATCCTGAGAGGAGAACGGAGAAGAAGGGATTGCAGGATGGTCATTCCCCTTAGGAAGTGATTTCTCACTTTCTCTCCCTCTCTGTCTCTCTGTCTTGCTCTGGTGAGCACACATGCCCTATGACAAAAATCTAAAAAAAAAAAAAAAGTGAATATTAAAGCAGAAAAATAAGTCAGAGAAAAAAATATTCTCATCTTATAAATGCCTTTATTACCCAGCAGTTGAGAAATTTGTTTTTCAAAAATATAGTCACAGGCTACTTCTAATCTTACAGACACTGGGTCATTTTACTATACAGATTATATTTCTAATGTGAAATAATAATTCAGAAAGTCTATTTTCTAGGAATTCAAACAGATCTCAAAGTAAATTCCAATAATATTTGTGCAAGCTTTACAAATGTTTGAAAATTTGGAGATAAAATAAATCCAAGACAAGAACAAATACACTAAAGCATTTCAAATCAGAGTATTCAGTTAGAACATAAATCCTGTTAGAATTATTCTTTTTAAAAAGAAGTATTATACTTTTGCATATATTACATCCAAATAATATATAATATTCTGAAGACACGTCAAAATATGTAATGTCACCAATATGTTAAATAATTTCAGTTTTTTAGCATATATATTATTTTTCTAAAATTAAATTCTTAGATTAATATTTTGAGAAAGCATTTGATATTCATAAATCTATGAACATATCATTAGCTTTAAAGACACACTTACCAAGTAACAAGTATTTACTGAGGGCTTTATTCTGTTCACTACTTTTTAAAAAGTTTATTTATTTTTCCATGGTTGGTCATGTGTATCTGTCTTCTTTAACCACCAGGTCACAGAGTCAGTCCATTACTATTTACTGAATGTTTTCTTTTGACCAATTTCTCTTTAAAAGATAGTGGATTTAATGATGAAAGCAAACAAGTCATGCCTTCATGGCACTGAAAGCTATGATGAAAATCATAGTTCAATTAGACATTAATGAAATTGGGAAGACATTTCAACACTTTAACACCAGATTCTCCAATTAACTCGTTAGTTAATGGCTTCAGCTTAATCTTGTCATAAACCAATATAACCTCCCAAATGAATTTTGAGGTTAATGACTAGAAAATGCTATCGTTCTATAGGTTTCATCTCAAGAGATAATAAATCCCTTCAGATGCAGAAGTAATTTTATTTAAAAATCTTTTTGAGTTCTCTATAGAACTACATTATTTATGGGAATACATATGGACACTGAAGATATTGAAAATGTAAGACTGGGAGCCAGCAGGTGGCATGTTGGGTAAAGGCGCTGAATACCCACATGGCTGACCATGGTTTGAGTCCCAGACCTGATGGCTTGCTTTCTTGCTTTCCCTTTTTCTCTTGCTCTGTCTCTGGTCATTTTTTTTTTTTCTTTTTTTGGAGAGCTTTTTGCTTTAGGGCACGTGCACTCACCAGACAGACAGAGAGACAGAAAGTGAGAAATCACCCCCCAGGGGGGATGGCCACGCCACAATCCCTTCTCCTCCATTCTCCTCTCGGGATCTTGGGCACGCACGCACATGCACCCAGCGTGAGTTTTTAAGCCACCGGGTCTGGGACATGAACTGCGGTCGACTACGTGGGAGTCCAACAACATAGCCATTACGCTAACTGCTGGTCCCCTCTGTCCGGTCAAAATTTAAAAATATAATAGTAACAAATGGAATTAAATAAATAAATAATTCTCAAAAAAAGAAAGAAAAAGAAAATATAAGTCTGTATATTGACTTAGGAAAATTGTTTCTTGGTACCAGCAGAAGGTCCAATGGTTACATTGCTGGACTTCCACTGAGTCAACTGCTGTTTGAGTCTCTCTGGCCTAGTGGCTTAAAACTCACACAGGGCATGTGCACATGAGTGTCAAAATCCTGAGAGGAGAATGGAGAAGAGATTGTGGTATGGCCATCCCCTCAGGGAGTGATTTCTCACTTTCTGTCTCTGCCATTTCCCACCCTCTTCCCACACTGGCTCTGGTATCTGCAGTTGCTTTCCATTCCTTTTTTATTTTTTCCCACATTTCATTGCTTCACAAATATCTTAATTAAATACTTTTAACAGCAAGTTCAGCTGATATAAACATATCTGTAAATACATGTTGACCTTAGGCATGAAACTGTAAGTAGAATGAATATACTACAAAGTAGCACCTAGCTGAAGCTATATAGCTTACTGTGGTCATTAAATAGGTATTTAAATTTTTTTTTTAATTTCAAGTAAGGCATAAATAAATCAAAATAGAAAAATGTTAAGAGAACTTTACTTAAGACTTAAAGCCAGGAAACAGGTTAAGATTCTGTTCAAATAGTAGGTACAATTCAAGACAAAAATCCTTAACTCTGGAAAACAAAGCATAGAAGATCAGTAATGTTTTAGTCAAAAGTCATAAAATTCACAAACATCAATTTCTTTCTTATGTTCCATTGAGTCTGTATTTGTCCATGGCTCTGCTGTAAATCAACAGGTTAACTAAAGTCTGAACCCCCTGTCATTTTATCCTGTGATTCAGGCCAAAAGCTAGCTTCTGTCTGGAATATTCTATCCTTGTAGCAAAGAAGGGACAAAGTCAAAATATCTAATTTCATTAAAGCTTGTGTTCATACATGGCATGGTGTCATGTTTACTTATAAGACATAGACCAAAATAAATTCCACAAATGAGTTCACTACCATTGTAACTGGGTGGTAAGAATACATCTTCATAAAGATAAAATCTATTACAAAAACCCATGAGTAAAAAGGGTAGAAATTATTTCTTCATTTTTAAGATATATTAATTAAAATATGCAACTTAAAGTGTAATTTTGATTAAGTGTGGTGTCGTGGTTGAGAATATGGGATGCAGGTCCTACAGATTTGAGTTTGGATCTCACTGTTGTCACTTGCTAGCTATGTGAATTTTGGCCAGTGAACAGTTCTCAGATAACGATTTACTCTTAATTCTAAATCTGATTTTTCAGAACCCCATGTAGTTACTTATCAAATTCAGAATTAAAGATAAACTATTATCTGAGAAAGGTCAAAGTTCCAAGGAAGTATGAAAAATTTATGCTGGGATATGTTTGCATCACTACGTCATAAAGTAAAACTAGTAAAAATGTGTTATTTTAATTTTTTTAATGTTAGTGTATGTGTGCACATGGGTGAGAAAGAGAGAGAGAAAGAATCTTTGATAGGGTCTCATCACACCATAATTCCCTTTCCTCAGCCCTCCAGCTCCTTGGGATACTAAGTGTTCATGAGTGTGCCTGGTAGGTTTTCAGGTCAACCTGAGGGTTCAAATCAGCAGTCATTTCTTACTAATAATGTATATAGTTACGTTTATTTATTTCATATTTGAGAAATAGAGAACAAAATAGGTACCCTCAACAGTCTCAACATATCACAACTCCCCCCATGCCTCACAGTCTACCAACTGGCTAGGATCATGGGTGGGCACATGAGAGCCTGGCATGTGTGAGACTGGCTTGGGATTCAAACTGTAGTCTCTCATGTGGCTTCAGCAAAAAGAGTGGTACCTTACTGTCTGCACAACCACAGGTCCTATAATAGGAGTTGCATGAATGAGTTACCTAATGCTAAATTTTTTGTTATTTTTTTATGTAATAGTGGATAAAAATACTGGTTTGCAGGCAAACTTAACAGCATGAGGCCTAGCCAAGGCTATAATTAAAAACAAGCCCAACATATTATTAGAAAAAAATTGATGTAAATGATGTTTATATTAAACCAAGATCATCCAAACAAAGAGAACTCTTTATACTGACCACACAATAGATTATTATCTATTTAATCTTTATTTTTTGCCCTTAACTTACTATACTTCTTGTCTATTAATTTTTCTTGATATTTTCTACTCTCTTAGTTTCTCAATATAACTCTCCTGGTTTTCTTCACAACTTTCTGGTTAGTCCTTTAATTTCTTCTAAGATTTTACTTTCTCTATCCCAGAAAATTAAAGTTTCCTATAATATTTCTCATTACCTACTGTAAGTCAAACCAACATGTTCATTGTGGATAAACTTGTAGTTGCATATTAATTCATCCATGTATTTATGTTTTGTCTTTCAGGTAAGCAAACACAGAGATTAATGATGGTGAATTTGGGAGTCAGATGATCAATCAAGATCCACCTTTTCTATTAGGTCATTGGGAAAATCATGACATACTTTTCTATGTTTTTCAATGCAAAAATGCATTATGACTTTCCTGATGTCCCAATATGTATAAGCTTCTGAACTTTTCCTGTATCCAAGATTTACACAGATATTCCCATTTGGGATTCGTCCTTCTAAGGTCTAGTTAATACTGCATTAAATCCTTGTTTCCCTGTGTGAGTGTGGATGGGAGAGACAAATAGCACAATGATAGGACATGGTCGTATGAAGTTTATAATACCATTAATAAATGTCTTATTAAATGAGGCTTTAAGTGAGTAGTCTCTACATGATTTGCTTAGAAAACTATGAGTTTCTACTTATATTCAGATATATTATTTAAGATAAAACAGAAAGTGAACATTATTAATGTTTCATATTTATACTCATAGTAGTATGAGTATACAATTCATAGCTAAATACAAATACATTGGGTTGTGGACTTACAAGGTTGCAGCTACCTAATATGGCACTTTGGTGTGACTTATAAATCAGCTTCTCTTCTTGTAGGTAGTCATAGCTGCACACCAAGAAACACAGGTTACCTGCCTCAGCCTCCTTTTGGGTCATATGCTATGGTATGACATACAACCTGTACACATTAAAGAGTGTCCCTAAATGTTCAAAATTATCTTATTGATGGATTGAGCAATTGGAGGAGTCTGACCCGGCGAGGCCCCAGGATCTGTCTGAGCCCCCAGACCTTTGAGCTCCGCTTCCGGACAGATCAATATGCTGGCAAAACCACTGTTGTGCACCCCCTGACCTTGGAACAAAGCTTGGGTCAATTAGCATGTCAGCAAGGCTGCTTGCTATTTGCTCCAGAAAACTGGTATCCTTGCTGGGAAGCGACCCCCCTCTGACTCCCCAATTTACTACTATAAAAGAATTGCATAGCTCTCTTATACATCCTGAGTATATGATAAAATTTTCCAGGAACTCCCCCGACCGCTCCCCTTTGCTATTATCACCTACTATTAATTACAATGCTTTATCTCCATGGTCACAGTAGAGGGTGGGCTGAAGTTCTATCTAGGCAGAAATAATCTTGACCTTTGGAAGGCCCTTCAAAATACATTTAAGGTAAACTTAATCCTTTCTTTACTTAAAATAGGATTAGGCCAAAACTGGCCCAGGACACCTCCACCCTCACCAAGCAAAATAGATAAATATTTTAGGACTCCTCAAATCAAGTTTTAGATCCCTATAAAACTATGTAAGTATCATTCTTTATTAAGATCCAGAGGAACTAATATCTGTTCTTGAGATTTTCTTTTCTCAGAGCCATTCCTGGTAATCACAAAATGGTTGCTGCTCCGCATCAGCTGATAATCATCTCTGCTTACCGGAACCGCCTTCCCAAAACTGCATTCTATGAAGACCCACCTACAATTCCATGGAGACCCACCTACAAATGCGGAACTGCAGGAGACTCACCCTTAATCCAACCCTGAACTGCAGGAGACCCACCCTTAATCCAACCCTGAATAGAATCTATGCTCCCTATTGTTAAAAACTTTATGAGCTGATAATTGAAACACATAGCCCCTCTCCCTTTACTTGCATGTAACACATTTTCAATAAAAAGGCATGATGATTCCTAGCAGTTGTCACTCCTCAGAGAGCAATCTTTGGGGAGTGTCCGGCATAGGACGTGTGTGAAAAGGCATCGAGGCCTGTGTCTTCTGTTTACCTGTGCCGCCTCCGTCGAGATAACCCACCCCCGCCGAGGCTGGTCCCCGGCAAGCAATCATAGTCTTGAGCAAATCATTTATTAAAAGCTTATTTATTATCTCTTCCAAATGAGAGAGAAAGGCAGAGATAGAATCAGAGACACAGACACCTGCAATGGGTCTTCTCTCATGATCCATCTCCAGTTTCATGGATTATAGGTGGTGAGAGTACTCATGAGCTCTGCATGTCCAGGGAGGTCCTGGAACACCATCCTCCAACCTTCTTCATGTAGATCCAAGGTCATTCCCCTGTGTCAGCATGTGCCCCTCATTCAGTCAATCTCAGCAATGTTCAAAGCCGCTTACAGTTTAAACTTAAATTCTTCAGTACTAATAATTATTTCTATATAAATATGACTTTATTTTACCAATAAATAAACAGAAATATATAGATGAAAATAGGCTTTTACACAGTGCTCATATTTAGATATCACTTATAAATTTCTTAAGTTCAGTGGGTTTAGCTCATGTATATAGTGAAATAACACATGCTAATTTACATTGTTAAGGACTTATGATGAATCATGCATTTTTCAAGATATGGTTCAAGAATTAATTTCTTCTTGTCAGAGTAAGATAGGTAACCCTATCAACATAATTTTTCAGATAAACAGAGGAGGGAAATAAGGTATCTAATTTACCCTAAAGCACATGCCTCATTTAAAAAAATGGAATTCTATAGATATTTAAAGAGTATTTTTAAAAAGTCCTTGATTTATCTTTATATGATTGGAAAGCTGGTTTAAAAGATAGGTAGCCTACTAGACTTATGTTCAAACTATGACAAAGACAACTGATTTAGTATCTGATAGTTTATTCATTAATTCACGCTACCTAAAATATACCTGTTGAAGTCAGACAGTGGTGCAGTGGTAAAATGCAATGCTCTATGAGTCTGACCCACATGGGAGAGTTCCAGGCTCATATCCAGGGACCTCCCTGTGCACACCAGACAGGTGTGTGCCTGTGATTCACAGGTAACTGAGCTGGGGATGATGGTAGTACCCTCCCCTTGATGGGAGTGTTATCTCTTGCTTTCTGTCTCTCATGAATTACATAAATAAAATACGAAGAGTAAAGTTTGAAAAATACATACATACTTATTGAACACTTACTACACATCAGTCATTTTCTAGGCACTAAGATTAGAACAATAAAAAAGTCAGCTTAAGTAATCAAACTTCATATAGCTTAAAAAGGGAAGCACATAGTCTTCCAAAAAAGAGTAAAATAGTAACATTTTTGCTTTCATCTCATCCTCCACTATAAAATCTTACAAAGGAAAAAAAACAAAAGGTTTTTGTGTTTATTTTATTTTAGGCAGTCAATGTTCCCTTTGTAGTTATTTATATGCCTAGAAGTGGTTTTATAATATATACTTTTAGATCATACTTTCTATAAAAGGATAAAGTTAGAAAATGTGAAAGTAATGTTATTTTCTTCCTGATGCACTTTGCTTTTTACCACGTTAGCCACCCACCTTGTGTGATGTTTGATCCTGTGGAGTTTTTCAAGTGTCGACATGCAAGTTGACTTTGAACGTTACTGTGTTTGCTTAAAATCAACACACTATGACACTAAGCAAAGAACTATTGAACACAAAAGTGAAATGTTTTAAAATACCTATTTAAATTCCTGTGATACAATTCAGTTTCCAGTAATCTTACCTTCTGCACAAACATCTAGACTGATGAGACTAAATGTGGGTGATCTTTTGAGTGAACAGAATTCCGACAGCCATAAAACACTAGAATGTGAATGAAAACAGGAAGTAAACAGCAATAATAAGAGATCTTTACCCAACAACTAAAAAAACATAGTGGTTATAAAACTCTTGCAATTTGAATTTGTGAACGAATAATAGAGCCGTTGGCAACTATTGATACATATTTGAAGTTTACTAAATTTTTGTCTGTTTTCTTCTGTAACCTTAATTCCTTAATAGAACTGCAAAAGAATGTCAGAAATATTGAAAGAATTATGACTCATTAATATGAGAAGTAATGTACTGAAAAGTGAAAGAAGGAAAGAGAATAATAGTCAAAGTTATGACTAGAAGGAAAACAGCCTGGAATCATAAGGAATAGGAGGAAATAACCTTTTGCAGTTCAGTAACTCCTGAGGGCATTATTGTTTTATATTATAAGGTAAGTTCAGATGATTCAGCACTGTGTACTCTACATAAAAATTCAAGAAATAATAGGGCCAGCAGGTGGTGTGGTGATTAAGGTGCTAGACTCCCACATGGCCGACCATAGTTTGAGTCCTGGACCTGGTGGCTTGCTTTCTCACTTTCTCTCTCTCTGTCTTGTTCTGGTGAGCACATGTGCCCAAGAGCAAATATTAAAAACTATAATAATAATAAGTAAAATTAAATAAATAATTCTATAAAAAAGAGAGAAATGTTGACTTCTAATACCAGCACAGATATAATCCATACTCTGTTATATTAACTTAATATTATAATATTATTTTTGTCCACTATCATATTGATAACAGAAATACCTCAGACTGAGTGACTTATAAAGAAATAGAGATTTATTTGACCCACGTGCTAGTGGCTGGAGAATCCAAAAGTATAGAACAGGCATCAGCCTGTTTTTATCACAGCATAGCCAAGTGAAGCAGAGGATGGCAGGTGCATGCAGAGAGACAGAACTGGAGTTTATCTCTCTTTTATAATAATCCATGTTTGCAAGAACTAACCCCTTCTCATGAGAGCTGGAGCCTACTCAGTTTTATGCAGAGAGCATTAATCAGTTCATGAAGCTGATAACTCCATCAGCCACTCATTGCCCACTATGGTTTATGCCATCCAATACTATTACTCTGCAAACCAAATTCCCAAACATGAACCTGTAGGATTCATAAAAAGAAAGTTAGACTTTTAAAAATAAAGAACAAAGTCTGGAAGTTTTATATTACTATCTTATGACTTGACAGCTATCTAATATGTGTTTCTAAAGATATTACTCTCTGCCAAGACTAACCATGCCCTCGACAGCAGTTGTAATCATGTTAACACAATCTCATTGTACTTTGATGAGTTGGTAATATAATCCCTGATAGGAGAAGAGAAAATGATATCCTGTAGGTAACAGACTGTGGTCTAATCTTTCAAACAACCAGACATCATCATGTATCCCATAGATCTGTGTGATTTCAACAAGTAGCCAACCAAATGTTTTAAGGTAAAACTGTTCCATGTCATAAAAACAGCCAAAATTTAAAATCAGATATTAACTATCAGAAATACAACTGCTTTATGAGATAATAAAAAGGATTCTTGATTTAAAAAAATACTGATTTTTATCAAAGTCCATTTAGCACCTACTAAATGTAAATGCAATTTCAAATTGTCAGAGATACAGGCACATATCAAAACATTCTATAATTTTATGCCACAGTATATTTACTGAGGAAAAGAAGTTGGAGTACTGACATAGTGAATTAAAAACTTTTCATTCACAGAATCTCCTCCATCAACCACCAAACTCATGAGAAGCTCAAACACTGAAATTGTGAATATCCCACTTTTGATCATGTATTTTACAATAGATTATTACTCTAATACATTTGATTTGGATTTTTAACGGTTGATATGGCTAAAGAACTTCCTTTTCCATCTCCTACTAGCACAATATACTCTGACCTTACCCTTTTATCTCATTATTAAAATCTGTTATTTTGTACCTTTGAATAGAGTATTTGATCCCATTACAGTCATCACAATGGTATATAGGTAAGAAAGAATATAGGTGTGGTTAGCTAAAAGATTCTTAAGTATATAAATAAATAAAGCTGTCATTTTTATAACTTTCCTATTATTTATTTAAAAAGTGGCCATGGTTGTAAAAACTAGATCTGTTTGTACTTTCTTTTCATTTCATGCATTATTACTAGAAAAAAAGATAAAAATTTCAGAATGTTTTTATAATTAGTTATACTAAGCAAACTGCTAATTAGTGGTAAGTTTTGCTTGGAGAATAAGCAAAGCTTTCATTTTCTAAAATCATTTTAAGGATTTTATATATATATATATATATATATATATATATATATATATATATACACACACACACACACACACACGCACATATTCACAATGATATTTTGAACTATATACATAAACATAACAGCAGATTCACAATGGAAAGTGTATCTTTTCTTTTTTATTCTATTTTAATTTATTTTTAAAGATTTTTTTTGCCAAAGGATGCTTATACTTGCCTGAAAGAGACAGACAGAGAGAGAGGAAGGGAGAAATAACCCCCAAGGGGGGATGGTCATGCTGCAATCCCTTCTCCTCCATTCTCCTCCTGGGATTTTGGGCACACCTGCACACAAAGTGGCATTACTTTCAAGCATCTAGATCTGGAACTCAAACCGCGGTCATCCATTTTGAAGTCCAGTGCCTTATCCATCATGCCACCTGCTTGCCACAGTAAGGGTATCTTTTCAACAATCAAGTGGAATAAATTAGAAACCTACCTGCCTTGTTGAAAGTTAGCATTTCCTAAGCAAAATCTTCTTTGATTGATTATAAATAAGTCAGATATGGACTCTATTTTAACCTTTACACAGAAACTGGCTCCATTCCTCATTACAATTAATTAAAAACTGGTATAATTCCCACGCTCTTCTCACACTTCTTTAATTGGGTAGTCTCTTGTGTTATCTAATTGAGTAGTTTCTTAATTTACATCACTAAAGGCATTTCTTTTGATTGGAGATCAGTATGTAGTTTTCAGATAATATCAAAACAAATCCAGACTGTAGGCAGTTTTCAGAAACTTCGATATAATTCAAAAACTTAAATAAAAATTACTTAAGTATCTGTTTATTTTAAATTACATTTTTCTACTGACTAGTGATATTGAGCATCTTTTTTTCTGGTTATGTACTAACCAAATAGCTTCTCTGATTAATTTCCTGTTCAAATATTTCTGTCCATTTAGAGTTGTTTTGGTTTTTATATTGGATTCTGACCATGGTCAGCCATATGAGATCCAGCTTCTTCTGCCTGGTGCTTTAATTACTGCTAGAGGGCCAACCCTATAATCATTACTTTTATTTATTTTTGTTTTTCCTTTGATATCTCTAAGCAGGGATAAGAGTATATGAGGAAGTGAATCATAGAACAGGTATGAACCACTATGAAGAGAGTCAGGAAATTTACTGGAGGGGTCAGCAGGTGGCATAGTGGTTAAGGTACTGGACTCCCACGTGGTTGACAGCTGTTCAAGTCCCAGACCTGGTGGCTTGAAACTCATGCCGGGTGCATGTGTGTGCCTGCCCAAAACCCCAAGAAGAGAATAGAGGAGAAGGGATTGCAAAGTGTCCATACTGTCTGTCTCTCAGCAAACACATGCACCCTATAGCAAATATCTCTTGGAAAAAAAAAAAAAAGAAATTAACTGAGGCATGGGAGGTGGGCATGGAAGCTAAAGTTGGCCTAATGAAGGTCCCTGAGAAACAAAGACCAGACAAAAGATGCTTCTCCAGGAAAAGAACACAAATATGCCAGAGCAAATATGATAAAAGGACTCTTTGATTCCACTTAATTGTTTCATGCCTTTGTATGTACTCATTGTTAAAGATACATATTAAAATTAAACAGAAAAAAAAAAAACTAATTTTAGAACACATTATTTTAGATGTACCATATCTATCTTTCTTAAGTTTCTGTCATGGGCACATGCACTCACTGAAGATAGAGAGACAGAGACAGACGGCAAGTGAGAAATCATCCCACAAGGATGATGATCATGTAGCAATCCCTTCTCCATTCTCCTCTTGGGATTTTGGGCAGGCTCGTACTCACAGTTGGTGTGATTTTGTAAACTGCTGGGAGCAGAACTTAAACCTATGTAGGCCACGTAAGAATGCAGTGCCTTAACTGCCGCACCACCTTCTGGCTCCACCTCTCTCTCACTTTTTATATCCATCGCTATCTCTTTCTAAAGTCTATCTAGAGATAGGTATTCAATGCTAGAGTTTTATTATAAGATCCTGTATTTCAGAAGTTACTCTTAATCTATAATGTAAAAGAGTTTATTTTTCAAAGACAATGCATCAGTGAAATAAAGCCGGTGATAACTGTTGCAGAATTGCAAAAGATCATGCCATGTTCTGGGTGAGCAGATGTTGTAGTGGTTACATCACTGGACTCCCACATGGCTGACTGTGGTTGGAGTCCTGGACCTGGTGGCTTGAGAATCACACCAGACACATGTGCATGTATGCCCAAGATCCTAGGAAAAGAGTGGAGAAGAAGGGATTGTGGCATGGCCATTTTCCCAAGGGGGTGATTTCTCACTCTCCTTTTTACTATCTTTGTCTCTCTCTCTCATTGACAAATACACACACCCTAAGGCAAGAACCTCTAGGGTAAAAAAAAGAGTATACCAAATTCACAGATTGTCCCTTAGTTTCATCTGTTCTTGTGTTTTTTCAGCTATAGTGGTCTCTCAGCATCAGCTGGGTATTGGTTCTAGAATCCTCTTGATATCAAATCCCAGGATGCTCAAATCCCTTATGTAAAATAGCATAGTATTTGTAACCTCCAAAACCATCTTCCCATACATTTAAAATAATTTCCTTCTCTAGAGAGCTTTTTTTTTTTTTTTTTGCTATAGGGCGTGTGCGCTCGCCAGACAGACGGAGACAGACAGAGAGACAGAATGCGAGAAATCACCCCCCAGGGGGGGTGGCCATGCCGCAATTCCTTCTCCTCCATTCTCCTCTCAGGATCTTGGGCACACACGCACACGCGCCCGGCGTGAGTTTTAAGCCACCGGGTCCGGGACTCGAACCGCGGTCAACTTCATGGGAGTCCAGCAACATAGCCATTACGCGAACTGCTGGTCCCATTTAAAATAATTTCTAAACAGTTTACATAATGTAAATGTGATACAGATTGTTGTTATGCTTTACATCATATTTGTATTATTTAAATTGTGTTGTTTTTTTTCCTAAAAAATATTTTAGATCTATATTTAGTTAGATGAGGAATTCACGGGTCCAGAAGGCTGACTATATTGTTAAAATAAAGTGAATAGCCACATAATCTATAACAATAATTAAAAATTTTATAGAGTATGAGATTAATGTTATAAATGTTATTAAATGTTACAGAGTATGAGATTAAGACCCTGTATTTTTAAAAATTGAATAGTAATGAAGTAAAATTTCACAGTCAATATTAAACTCTGAACAATCTAAAATAAAATTTGTTTTTTCCTCCCAATGATTCAGCCTTCTGAGTCAGCTTACTACTTAAATGACAAATATTTTCTTCTGACTAAGACTTGTACCACAATAATTATTTAAATGATCTCTTTAGTAGTTTATATTTTAACGTGGAAACATCAACTATTTCATGTATATCTTTACCAGCAGTATTGCTAATTTTTAAAAGATAAATAAAATAATTAAACAATTTTATTAAAGTATTTCATTAGGGTTGGACTTTCTGACTCTTTACATTGATAAGTTTTGATTTCATTACAAAAACTGCTAATGTAGAGTGGGCTTATAGGTAAAGTTAAGTCCTACGAGCTCCGTGGTATTCAATAAGTTCACAGAAAATGTATATCATGAAAAAAGCATGTAAGGATTTCTTTTTTTATTTTTTTAAGAAATTTTTGCTATAGGGTGTGTGCTTGCCAGAGTGACAGAGAGACAGAAAATGAGAAATCACCCCCCCCAGTGAGGATGGTCACATTGCAAAGCCCTCTTCTCCATTCTCCTTTTGGGCATGCACATAAACATGCCTGGCATGACTTTTAAGCTGCTGGGTACAGGACTTGAACTGCAGTCAACTATGTGAGAGTCCAGCAAAATAACCATTATGCCATCTATTTTTCCACAAATTTTTTGAAGTTCCTTCTTAAGTACTAAAATAAATCATGAGGCCAGAACCAGCACCCATTTAATATGTCAAAGTCAGAAATACTTAGAGATGGAACAGAGGAGAAAATAGCAAGCAGAAATAGGGTCCAACGTTCTAATAAAAGGAGCAGATAAAACACAACATAGGAAAAATACATCTTTAGTCTCAAGTTGACCTTGGATTTTGATCAAACTGTAAAGTTAATTCTGATATTTTCAGCCTGACTACTCCTTAGTTAAACTTCAATGTATTTGGTCTTTTTTCCTCTTGCTTTCTCCTGCCCTCTCCTCTTTGTTTCTTTTTTTTTCTCTTTCTCTTCCTTTTTTTCTTTCAATCTTCATTTAACAAATATTCAATGAGTACTTATGACCTGCTAGGAACTTTACTAGACACATATTACTCTTTCTAGTTATTTTGTTATTAATAATGCATTATTTTACTTAACGCTTAATTCTATATGAATTAAATGTGGATTTTAATTCATAGTAGTAGAACAACATAAATCCATTAATTGTAACAAACATACCATGCTATTGCAAGAAGTTAGTAGTAGGGGAAATTATTATTGTGGAGGCTTTGCAGGAGCTCTGTACTATCCACTCAGTTATTCTGTACACCCAAAACTACTCAAAAAAAATAAAGTGCCTTAATTTAAGAAAAAATCATGGGAAGATTAAATCATTCTAAAACACCGCGATTGTTTTTCTCATTATAATAATGTATTTGAATATAAAATATCCAAGTTGTTATATAGTAGTAAATATTTTTATTGTACTTTTTCAATTAATTGCTTGAAAATCTCTACTCTCATAATTTTCAGTATTCCCTTTTCAGGTTCTCTTCCCAACACCCCAAATTGTCCAAGAATCTATTGGGTTGTCAGAAAAGTCATAACATTTTTTTCCTATGTTTTTCCATGCAAAAATATGTCATGACTTTTCTAATGACCCAATAAATGCTTATTCTCAGTGGAAAATGTGTCCTTGCCTGATGCCTGGAGCAGAGTTGATTGGGAAATGCACAGTTCTGGCTTCACCTGACACACTCCTGCTAAGTGGCAGAGGTGGCAATGCAGACACAGCACCGTGTCCCCATTGAAGGAATAATTAGGATGTGAGTCTCCGCCATGTTTAGAACTATGTGTCACACAGATCACCTGAATCAGATATTCTTTCATCCATTCTTTTTCATACCCTTCAAGAAGAGTTTTCAACCTACACCCCGTTGACATCTTGGGACAGATAATTCTTTGCTGTGAGGGCCAGCAGGTGGTGTGGTGGTTAAGGTGCTGGGCTCCCACATAGCTGACCACGATTGGAGTCCTAGACTTCTCTGCTTGAAAATTATGACAGGCATGTGTAAGTGTGTGCCCAAAAAGCCCAGGAGAAGAATGGAGGAGAAGGGATTAAAGTGTGGCCATCCCCCATGGTGGTTATTTCTAACTTTCCTCTTACTGCCTTTCTATGTCTCTCTCTAGAAAGCACACATGCCCTATGGAAAAACCTTAAACATTTTTTAAAAATTTGGGTCAGGGGTGGGGCAGTTGTGCTGTGTATTGCAGTTTAGCAGTACCCTTGGCCTGTACCCACTAGGTATTACTAGCTGCCCTCTGTTCAGACGGTCAAAAATGCTCCCAGACATTGCCAAGTTTCCTGTCGTGGAGTGGGAGGCAAAATTGCTCTCCATAGACAATGGTTGCCCTAGACTTCAAAAAGTATGGCATTTAATTATCCCTTACTGAGACCCAATTTTGCCTCTGCTTTATGATCATTCTCCTTCAGTAGATTCTGGAGAACTGATAAAGTAAAAATAAGAAAATAAATTCTGTGCATAATCAGCTACCCAGTGATAATTTGTCACTACTGATATCTTCATGATTTCCTTTTTATTTTTGTATGAATACTTACAGATATACATTTTTTAAAATTTTATTATCATCATATTCTTCTTTATATTACATTGAATTACATATAACTTTACAGTGTATTACACTGCTTTTTCAAAAGGGAATGCCATGCATGTCAGTCAGTACAGAGACATTAATCTCCCCGCTTCAACATTCAATATCTTTTCTATGTTTTCCCCAATCATTATTATTATTATTCTAATTATTTTTTAAAGCAGTTAATCGCTATTTCTTGTTTTGCTTGTACAAATACTTTGCCCATCATGAAATACTTCTCAGACGAATCCAGTTGAGAATATTATACATGTCAACATCAACAGTTAATAAGCCATATCTGTTTCTCACTAACGTCTTGCCTCTCTATTGTTCACTTGCTATCTTTCTCTATCCTCTTCTCTTTACTTCCTCCATTCCACTCTGTCCTATTCTCATTAAGTACCTTCACTGCTTTTATGTCCTCCAATTTTTTGCTCTCTATCATAGAGTACTGATAGTCGGTATATATTGAGTGGATACATACAATATCTTTCTTTCATAGCCTGGCTTGTGTCTATTAAGTGTGTTGTTTGTTCCCTGAATCCCTCCCTTCCGCCCTCAATTACTCATTCCCATTACCTCTCCCATACTGTCTCTAGTGTCTGCAGTTGCCATCCCTGCTAGTATACCTTCCAGTTCTTTCAGTTGTTTGTTTTTTTTTTTTTTTTTTTTTTTTTTTTACATTTAATCATTGCACCTCTTTACAGTGTACAACATGGTTTTCCCCAGCATGAATACAGTGCACATTAGTCAAGACAATGATTATACCATATACATTATCATCAACAGACAACTTCAGATATATATTTTTGCATGTATAATATTCATCATGTTTTAACCAATTATATTCCTTTAAAAATATTAGAATAGATATATCCTTATGTTTGTGTTTAAACACTTAGTTGATTAGTCATTAAGTAAATCTTTAATTCAGAATTATAGCTATTTCCAATTTTTGACTATTATAAATAAGAGTAGGATGACTATTCTTGTTAACCTAAATCTAATTATTTCCTTAGGAAAAATTCCTAAAAATGACAAAGTATGTGAACATCTTAAGACCTTTTTAATACAATTTGTTAGACTATACTCAAGAAAGATTAACATTACTATAAATATGTAAACATTCTCGTTTACCTATAATTTCTATAATATTGGAAATTAAAACACAATGAAGAAAAGCTATCAATGATTTGAGGTGAGTGATTTTTAACTTATATTCCTTGAATACTTTAATTATAAGTCAAATTTAAAGGTAAAATAAAAATCACAAAAACTGAACTTCCCAGCCATTAGAGAATATGCTTGCCAAAAAGGGAAAAAAATGTAAATAAAAAAGAGGATGCTGTATCTTTATAAGAGGGGCCAGGTGATGGCACAGTGGTAACGTAACTGGATCTACATGGGAAAAGCCTGCTGGGACATTTCTGAGTACACCAGGTATGTCTCTGAGCACACCAGGTATGTGCACATGTGCTTGTGATTTGGACTGGCATGATTTGGGATCGATTAAGGTATGAAGACCTTGCTGTGGTGCTTGAATCTTTGTCTCTGTCTCTCTCTTGAAAGTGAAAGTTAAAAAAAAAAAAAAGAACTAGGAAAAAAATAAAATAAACCAAAAATAAGAAATAAAGAAAAAAAAGTCCCAACAGAAAAATGGTCAACTAGGAAAAGAAGTAGATGTAAAGGATTATCTGATACCTTTGTCAATTATACCCTGGGTAGGTCAACAGACTGAACCCCCAAGTGGCCCCCTGGAATCCTCTGGTGTGGGGAGGGACTGAGACTTTATTGCTTTATTACTTTTTTTTTTTTTTTGAGAGAGATTTTTGTTATAGGGTGTGTGCACTCACTAGACAGACAGAGAGATAGAAAGCAAAAAATCACCCCAGAGAGGGATGGCCATGCTGCATTCCCTTTTTTTCCATTCTGCTCTCAGGATTTTGAGTACGTATGCACATGCATCTGGTGCGAGTTTGAAGCCGCCAGGATCGGGATTCAAACCATGGTTCACTGTGTGGGAGTCCAGCAATGTAACCATTACACCACCTGCTGGTCCCAAGACTGGGACTTTCTTTTAACCAAGAGTTCAGAGAAAGGTGATGGGATATCACTTCTGTGATAACATTACACAGAATTGTACCTCATCCTGTTACGAGATATTCCTTACAAGAAGAAAGTGACCATAATGGGAATGTCCATGTGGCAAGAAACCAAGAATAGCCAATATTTAATTTAATTTATTATTATTATTATTATTATTATTTTAATTAACCAGAAAAAGAGAGAGAGAAGGTAACTAAGAAAGCAAGTCACTGAGTTGGGACTTGAACGGTGGTTAGTGCAGTGGGAGTACAACACCCTAACCACCATGCCTCCTGTCAGTCCCATGTTGTATATTCTTTAATCATCATTTTTTTTCACATAATAATTATTTCATGCTATCATTTTCTATGCTTAGAACAAAGATAATTCAGTCATTTATCTATCAAGGTTGGTAAAAATTTAATTTTTTCATTATTGATAATTTAGAAAAGTTTTAGTTTTTGCATTCTGCTACTTAGTAGACTATGAAACTACAGTAACAATATACATGGAAGTACTGCAAACCAGTAGATCCTTATCCCCTATCCTGCTACAGGATTAACTCTTTTAACCAATATCCAAAATACTCTCCCCTATTCTTATGCTTCTACCCATGCTTCCAGCCCCCACACACCTAACTCATGAGGAAAATCTCCTCAGGAGTTCAGGAAGGAAAGAGCAGTTTAACTTATTGTGGTTAAATTCCTATACTTCTGTAAATTGTGCAGAAACACATGACTTCCACAGAAGCATATCATTAGGGTCTTTTCAGGGATTTGGAAGGGGCTCTTGGAAAAGTGAAATTCTGAAGCATAAACTTTTTTCATTTTGCCATATACCTGCCACCAATGCTATTAACCATTTCTCCATCCTTCAAACACACAAGAGCATACATATACCCTAGGATTCTCCAGTAAGTAACGAAGAAAACATTCTTGAAGATCTAAGTTTAGAATGTTTCTTTTTTATTTGTTTGGTTTGGTCTTTGTTTTATCCCAAGAAAAAATGGAGCTGAATCTGCTTCGGAGAAGGAAAAGGGGAATGAGGCAGAGATAGTAGCCCTATAAAGAATGGACGTACATGAAAAATGTTCCCAAGGCTAGGAGAGTAAACGATAGTCATAACAACCATGGGAAATGAAGCTCCTGCCATGTGTAGCACCTCTCAGACAGTGGTGACTAAATGTGGATCTAGGTATTAGAAGCTAGACACTAGAAATCTTGATGAAATCACTGTGGCCATGGTATGGAGAGACTGAAGAGATCTTTGAATGGACCATATGGCCATGCATAAGGAGCATCAGGTGATGGATGACAGTAAAAATGGTAATGATCAAGTTTCCCAACTACCTGGTGGGCAGAAGCTCTTCCAGAGTTAATCTGATTAAGGAAAATCGAAGAAAAACATTTTTTCTGCTTCAGAAACTCTAAAGCAGATTTGTGCTTGCTACAAATACATTACATATTCATAATTTCAAGTTTCATTTAAAAATAGATCTGTAATCATGATGAACCTCTTTAGTCCTTAACTTGTAAGTATAAATTTATTAACAAAATACATCTAAAAGTAGGAACTGGGCAAAAAGAATATGTTTATCTTTCAGGGTCATGTAGTGGCACTTCATGCCTCTAGGTACATGTACCTTTGTTGCATTTTTCCATTTGCATTCATTAATACATTTACAACTCTGAAAAAGAGGGATTTTAATTTGCAGATAACTGATAGCAATGTAAAAATCCTTGTCCTATAGCAATGATGTGATTCTTCTCTCACAGCTTGTAAACAAATTTGATATGGCAGAGATTCAAATGCTATCAGAAAATCACACTTTTCATGTGTTATAGGACATTAATCAGCTTCATTTCTTTTTTTTTTTCTTTTTTTTTCAGTTTTTGCCATGGGACACATGAGCTCTCCAGAGAGATAGTGAAAAATCTTTTGTGAGAAATTATCCCCTGGGGAGAAGGCCATGCTACAATCCATTCTCTTCTTTTCTCCATCTGGGATTTTGGGCATGCAGGCATACACACCTGGCATGATTTCAAGCTGCCAGATTAAGGACTTGAACCATGGTTGGCCATGTGGGAGTCCAGCACCTTAACTACCATGCCATTGGTTGGACCCAATTAGTTTTGTCCCTGAGGTAGTGATCTAATTGAGGCATCCTGTCTTACTGCCATAAATAATTATGCTCTCTCCAATTCACTTCAGATTTGCCTTACCAAGTTGCTGGCTCTCCCCATTAATGAATTAAGTAAGTTTTTGGCCATGGTCATGAATTAAGTAAGTTTTTGGCCATGGTCACTTTATATTTGTGGGACAATCATGCTTCAAATTTTTAGAAATTATATGTCATAATTATACATATCCTGAAGATAATTTCTTGGTTCTCAGGGTCATAAAACAAGAATGGAGATTTTGCTTTCTGCCAAATTGACTGCCAATTTTTTTTTCCTTCTGAAAGAATAGCATTACTTGATTCTCCTCATTGGTCATGGCTTCCATCACTTTTGTAATATAATCTATGAATGAAAAAGAGAAATGGGAAATTACATGAGCAAAAACATAATGCTAATAGTAATAATAACTTTGGCTAAAGTATTTAGAAAATCAAATGAGGTGGGAGAGTGAGCATGTTTCCATTCAGAAAATGTTAGTGAGTCAGAATAAGTACATAACATCAAAAGATATGTGACAGGTGCCAGTCCCTGTAGCCTAGTAGTAATGGGAACTAGACCTTACATAGCCAACTGTGGTTTTGATTCCACCCCTGATAAAACACTCCTGGCATGTGTGTGTGTATGTGTGTGTGTGTGTGTGTGTGTGTGTGTGTGTGTTTATGCTTGCATGCCCCAAATCTTGATAGCATGGATATAGAGGAGAAGGTATTTCCCTCGTTATTTTATTCCTTCATTCACTGAAGAACATATGAGTCATTTCAAGTTTTTGGTAATTATTTATAGAGTTGCCATAGCATTCATGTACCAGGTTTTTTAAAAGAAAGTTTTCACATTTATAAGGTAGCTATACAGAAGTGGAGTCATCATAGCATATGATAAATGTTTATTTTACTTTATAAGAAATTGCCAAACTCATTTTCAGAGTGACTATACCATTTTCATTTCTTTCCCAACAGATATATATCAGAGTTCAAGTTCCTGTTTCACATTTTTGCCACCACATTGCTAATATGTGTGCGTCTGTGTGTTCATTGATTCCTTGACTCACAACATTGTGACATCCCAATGAACCCATCATATAGAAAATATTTTAAGTTTAAAATGCATTTAATATATCTAACCTACTGAGCATCACATCTTACCTTTGTCTACCTGAAACATGTTCAAAACACTTTCATTAGCTAACGATTGGGCCGGCTCTGTGACCTGGTGGTTAGGGAAGCCGGATCCCATATAATTGACTAGCAGTTCCAGTTCTGGCCTGGGCAGGTTGAAAAAGAAACTGGGCACATGTGCATGTGTGCCCCAAAACCCAACAGGATGGAGAAATGGAGAAGAGACTGTGGTGTAAGCATCCCTCATTGAGGAGTATTTTTCCCCCTAATAGTAAAAGCTTCTAGTTGGGTAAAATATGACACAAAGTATATTTTATGATAAAGTGTTGACTTTCTCATGTAATTTATTAACTACAGTACTGAAAGTGAAAAACAGAATATTATATTTGTATTCTTAGTTCTTACTAGCTGTTGACTAGTTACTGCTTTCAGCTTCCAGAGACCTCTTCCACAATGTACCAGTTGGGTTCTTTAAGGCCAGGAGGACAACTCTCTGCCACGTCGCCTTGTTTTGAAGGGTTCCTGTTAGGTCAGGCACACCTAGAATAATCTCCCTTTGGATAAACTCAAATTTAACAATCATAGGGCTGATAGGTCATTCTATCGCTTGGTGTCACCCATCCTCATAGGAACAGAATTTTCAGGATGTATACACCAGGGACAGAAATTTTAAGTGATATTTTAGATTTCTGTGCAGCACATCAATCATGGTGCAAAGCGTTTAGTCTTTCTTTACTAAGTGTAATAGTAGCTATAGGATTATTCTAGATTCCCTTTCTCAGATTAAGGTGTGTCCCTTTACTTCTAGTTTGCTGTGTTTTTTGTTTGTTTGTTTTATTTTGGTGAACAGGTAATGAATTTTGTCAAACGCTTTCCCTGCATCAGTTGATATGTTCATATGTTTTTATTTTTAGTTTTTAAAGATGTAAATTAAACTGAAAACTTTTCAAATATTGAACTAATCTTTTTTCTAATTAATTTATTTATTTTTGTATATACATTCAATCACATTGTTTAGCTTACAATGTGAGCATTTCAATATGTGAACATTTTTTCCCGTTGATCAAAATATCTTCATCCGATAACACCACACTTCCCCATCCCATCAATGCTCTACCTCCGTATCCCTTCTCTAAATGTCCTTTGTTAGGCCCCACTCCTCCACATACACCTCATTTGACATTCACACCCATCTCTTGTGTTTGTACAACCATTAGTCCATCAATTTCAGTTATAGAGTGCAGACATTCGGTATATGTTAAGTGGGAACATACAGTGTCTCTCCTTCATATCCTGGCTTGCCTCACTCAGCAGTAAATCTTCCATATTCTTCCACTTTCTGTCAAAAGCCAGGTTTTTTTTTTTTTATGACTGAGTAGTATTCCATAGAGTATATGTGCCACAGATTTTCAATCCATTCATCCATGCAGGGGCATTTAGGTTGGTTCCATGTCTTAGCAATCATGAATAGCGCCGCAATAAACATCGATGTGCAGGCACTTTTCCAATGAAGAATTCTTCTGTCCTTTGGGTAGATACCGAGGAGCGGGATTGCTGGATCATATGGTAGACCTATTTGTAGATTTTTGATATTTGAGGGACTACATTATACCTGCCAATTTCCACTAAAACTTTTTCTTAGACTAATTAATATGATTCCCACATACCACAATCTAATGTATCTAATAATGAGAATTTCAGGAATTCAAAACTGACATAATGTATTATTTTTGTTATTATTATCCCTACTGGTATACATAGAGATAAATAGTGATTGGGTTTAACTACTAAATATTGAAATTCAATTTAAACAATATGGAGAGATAAGGGTTATATATTGAGAATACAAAAACTGAATAAACATTAAAGGCCATAAAAATACCACGGGCACTGTCTCTGTTTTAACTATGGTTAGAAATTTACTCTTGCATATAATCAAGGTTGCCAGGCTGTAGGAGGTACAAGAATTCTAAATAATTCATTAAAAAAAATCTCATTTGAAGCTTTTATTCAGAATGTATGCATATGTGTCTTGTCAAAAAAACAGACTAATTAGTTTTGAAATATTGCATTAAAGAAACCAGAAATTCTTTCAGGGGCAGAAATACATTGATGGTGAATTTCTATCTTACATTTAATTAAGCAAATAAGTGCATTATGTTGGCTAGGACTAATGATTTATTATTCAAGCTTAGAAAATTAACCATTTTTATCTAGAAAGAAATCAATCAGAATATTTTGTTAAGTTATTCAGTGTCTCACATATATATGTCCCTTATTTTTTAAACAAGTAATACTTTCAAAAACGAATTTTTTGTTTAGGAAGGATTAAAATGCACCCTTCAAAAATACTACTTGCTGGGGATCAGCAGGTGGCGTGGTGGTTAAGGCGCTGGATACTCCCACATGGCCGACCATGGTTCAATCCCGGACCTGGTGGCTTACTTTCTCACTTCAACTCTCTCTCTCTCTCTCTGTCTCTCTGTGGTCAAATTTTAAAAAATAATTGAATGAATAAAATTAAATAAATAATTAAAAAAAAATACTACTTGCTTTAGGACCAGAAGGTGGTGTAGTAGCTTTGGCACTGGACTACCACACGGTCAACTACACAATTCCAGCACCAGACCTGGTGTCTTGAAAATTATGCTGGGTGCATGTTGAATGCATGCCCAAAATCCTGAGAGGAGAATGGAGGAGAAGGAATTATAGTGTGGCTATACCCCCTGGGGGGGCTGATTTCTCAATGTCCCTCTCTGTCTCTCTCTGGTAAGAACATGTGCACTAGAGCAAAAACCTTAATAAATAAATAAATTAAAACTACTTACTTCAAGTTGTCAAGTTTAATGACAGAGACACTTTATGTATTGAAAAAAAAAAGTATCATAGCATTTTTTCTCTTCTAATGCTGTTTCAGCAGGTTTTTTTGCTTGTTTAAATATTCTTTTGCCCCCCCTAAAGTCCACCTGCCATAAATGATAAAAATAAAAGTGGATTTCATATTTTAAATT
This sequence comes from Tupaia tana, assembly GCA_026018925.1. Lineage (NCBI taxonomy): Eukaryota > Metazoa > Chordata > Mammalia > Scandentia > Tupaiidae > Tupaia > Tupaia tana. Next base: position 195,326,495 of record JAKSZU010000006.1, on the reverse strand, counting down.
ATGCTAGCCTTAGGTAAAAATACCTTTGAAGCCCATTGATCCTTTATTTTTCACTATAAAAATTTTGCTAGTAATATGAAGGTATATTAAAAAGTCACTTTAACAATGCTGCAGAAACTAGGGAAAATATGCATAAAGTAATAATGTGTATACTAAGTAGAATGTATATTTTAAGGGGGATGGCATATTTTTTAGCAGAAGTATTAATAATAAGATATATACAAACTATAAATTTTTTTTTTTTGGAGAGGTTTTTGCTATAAGGCGCGTGCGCTCACCAGAGAAACAGAGAGAGAGAGACAGAGAGATAGAAAGCGAGAAATCACCCCCCAGGGGGGATGGTCACGCCGCAATCCCTTCTCCTCCATTCTCCTCTTGGGATCTTGGGCATGCACGCACACGCGCCCGGCGTGAGTTTTAAGCCACTGGGTCCGGGACGCGAACCGCGGTTGACTACATGAGATTCCAGCGACACGGCCATTATGCTAACTGCTGGTTCCCAATAAAATATTTTTATTAAGGCTATCACAGGACATTGCCAGGTAATTGAAATTCCTTTCTTAATATAAGTTTGCACAGAAACCATATAACATAAGTTAACTTTGTTTAATTTTTATACATTCAACCACTGTACATCATTACAGTTTGTAAAATGAATTTTCCCAGTGTGAATACACTGCATATTAGTCCAGTTAAAGATATCATCATACATGTTACCATCAACAGATATTTTTCCATTCCTGTGTCCCTTAAATGTTTTGCTTCTTTCTTTTTCCCCTTATCAATTATAAGTACATTAATACTAGGAAAGACTTTCCATCTATAATTATAATGATGAGCTTGATTTATTATCAAATTGAATATTACACCAGGTTTAGACCATAAAAATAAGATGAAGAGTTCCTAGTTATTTACATGTTCTGGGAATTAGCTAAAACATTCCCTCTGACCATTGATCTAAGGCTGTCCAGTGGTATATCTGTGTGTGAAATGCTCTCAAAGTTGTTTTCCAAATTAAATGCAAAAAATATATTGTGTTTTAAGTACTTGGATTAGTAAAGAAGGAACATTCAGCAATTAATAGGAGGAGATATTTTTATAGAAGCAAAGGATAAGTTGGTAACAGAGAGTAAGTCACCACTGTGCTGAAGATCCATTTCCACAAGAATATTGTAGAACTGTAAGAAAGTGTTAAACAATAAATATTCTTGGTTTGTACTGGGATATTCAGTAATAATGAATACATATAGCAATATTTCAATCTTCTGAGATATCATTGCCCTAGGAGAGCACATCATGTATGCTTGTATGCCATCAATCAATAAATATCAAACCAGCGGGTGACATCTTGGTTAAGGGACTGGATTACCACATGACCGACTGATTTATGCCCCGGGTCAGGCAGCTTGAAACTCATGCCAGGCATATGTCCATGCGTGCCCAAAATCCCAAAAGGAGAATGGAGTGATTGTGGTGTGGCTATGTTTGCTGGGGAGTGATTTCTCACTTTTCCTCTTTCTCTCTCTATCCAGGGAGTGCACTATGGCAAAAACCTAAAACAAAACAAAACAAAACAATAGAAAAATATCATTGATTACCTATTCAGGACCAGATAATAATCTAGAAACTGTGTATCCAGCAACCCCCACAAGGTTTACGCTCTTCACAAAGTTGAAAATCAGAGATCTAATATAGGACCATCTATACTGCAGAATTTGCTTTAGTTTTGGAACACAGCCGGCTTCAGGCCCTGTCATGGTGGAGCTATTGAGAGCCTGCCAGCCAGTAGGACAACTCCCTTTGTTTTCTCTCCACCATCGAGCTATCTCTGAATGACTCTGGATCTCGTTCAGTTGTCGTGGCACAGGTAATTCTGCCTATTACAGTCTTGGACCATCATGGTCAATTGTAGGTATGGTTAGATGGTCACGATGTTCTCAGATTATAGAATTTTGTTGGGTGGTCAGCCTCTGTTATCCCGACAGTGTATGCTATATGTAGGGAAGGTAATTATATGCATGTGATAACATATATAATAACACACACACACACACTCACACACACTTATATATATGTGTGTTCCAAATTATTGAAATTCTTGAAGAAATCAGTCCAAATTATTTGGCAAGAATTATGTGTTTGAGTTCTGCATTAGCTGCTCCAGAATAAATTATGTACTGGAGCAGAAATAAACATTTAAAAGGAGATGCCTGAGTCATATCAAAATAGCTAGCTGTTCCCTTTATTTGGGAAAATATTGTTTGTTTAAAATCAAGGGCCAGGGAAAGCCCTTATTCGTGCTGAAGTACGTAGTGTTTGTGATGGCTTCAACACTGAGAATTAATAAAATATGAGAAAGTTTACTTACCTTTTCTGACATATATACTGAGAAGCTTAGTATGGAAAAATAGACCGAGTGGAGTTTGCAAAACCTATGGAACCTCAAAAATCTCTAATGCTCAGGCCTCTCCAAATGGGTCCAGCTCTACTATGTTGATACCTTAGTTAGTTAAAAAGAATTTCTCCTATAGACTTTCAGTACACGTTAATGTATAGTTCTTGGGGTTGAGCTGGTGAAGGTGCTGATGCAACAGCATCTATCTAATTTGAAGATCAATGGAAAGCCTATCAAGCACATTAGAATAAAACTTCCATTCAAGATGTCGTACATGATCATTAACCTATTTCTAAGTATATAGAAGACTTTCTGGAAGGAGGCACCTAACGTTTATCAAATAATGCTTTAGGTAATACTTACACAGTATTAGTAATTGAATTTTAATGAAAAGTAAAGTCAGCTATCTACTCCTATAACTGCCATAGTTCTAATTTTGAAGAAACATATTTACAATAAAAGAACATGAAAAATAATTTCTTTTTTTTTTTTTTTTTTTTTTTTTTTGGAGAGGGTTTTGCTATAGGGCACATGTGCTGGCCAGAAAGACAGAGAGAGACAGAGAGACAGAAAGTGAGAAATCACCCCCCGGAGGGATGACCATGCCACAATCCCTTCTCCTCCATTTCTCCTATGGGGATCCTGGGCACGCATGCACATGCACCCAGCATAAGTTTAAGCCACCGAGTCCAGGACTTGAACTGCCGTCGATTACATGGGAGCCTAGCGACATAGCCATTATGCTAACTGCTGGTCTCGAAAATAATTTTATACCTCTTAATCTTATTATTTATCCCTTTTCATTGAATTTTAAGTTATAATCTAGCGTGTTCCCGTTTTGTAGCTAAAGAAGGAATATATGTGGTATTTTTAGAAGTTGGATTATAAACAGAATGTGCTGTGTTTATGGGATAATACGCTGTATAAAAATCCTCTATTACTGCATTGCTTTTATTGCTCTCTAATTATTTAAGTAGTTAAACATTACACATTCATCAACAATTATAAAGCATCTAATGCTTAAGGCACACATTTTAATATAATCGTTTTATGGACTAACATCATCCTGGATGTATCCTAATCATCTTACTGAGTACATAATAAATATATTTGATTAAATGCATCAAAGAATGATTCAGCTAAACTTATTGGTATCCTTTCTGTTGAAGCACTACATGATGGCCTGTCAAACTGTAGACAAAGTTACTAAGGTGAAAAAAGGCGTTTGATTCTTAAATTTTAGAAGTCAAGTCTATTAAATGAAGGCACATGGCTAATGTCTTTAAATGTTTTAATAAATGACACAGATGGGAAAGAATTATTAACAGTACCTACCTATTGCAAGGCAAATGAGGTGCAGAGTTGTCAAAGTCAAGGTTGACTCCAGTATAATGAGATGCACATAATTTGAGAGGATATGGGTAGATGTGTAAATAAAGTGGGGTAATGAGATGTACCCAAAGATAGGCAACTCGGGAACCACATATAAGCATTGGAATGAGATAGATAAACCTGCAAAAAGCTAGATTTTGAGAAAAACAAGATGTAGTCAGGTCTAAAGTAATACATTTTGATATTTACTGTCTAATGTAATTACAAAGGAAGACTGCCCTGAGAACTCCAGGGTGCTCCTTGATTTGCCCCAGAGAATCACTTTATGATCTTGCTTTGCAATATTGTTTATTTTTCTTTAATAGCACCTCCCAGAAGACTAAGGTGATTTGGTCAAGAGGTGACTGATGCAATTGAATTAATTAAAACTCCACTTCAACTGAGGTAATCTTAAGTGAATATTTTTGCATTTAAATGAATCTAAATGTCATGGCCCATAATGGAAAACAAAATAAAACAGCAGGCTCTTTCTATTGAATCAAATTAAGAAAGAGATTTTATCCTAACAGAAAATATTTTTAAGATTCCAATAGCAAAACATAAAATAAAGAGACAGAAATTAATCCAATAAAATAGATCTAATTTATCAACTTTAAAACTTTATAATTTATTTTACTTTGAGAATAAACAAATTTACAGAGAGTAAGCATTGCTCTTAGCTTGATTTTCAACCAGCTTAATTTTTGAAAAAAAAGTATATTTACATAGGTAATATATAAACACGTGTGTCTGTATATATGTTCATTACTAGAAAAATGAAAAAACAAACAATTAAACAAAATAGATAACCCCAAGGAAGGAAGTAAAAATAATATTCAATTTCAACGGTGAAAGAAATCAGTGTTAAAAGTATATATCTTAACTTTATAGAAATTAGTTTCTTGAATATTTGTAGTATTAGTTTTGACTGTTTTATTAAATAAGTCACATTCTTCAAAATATTGGAAAAGACTTTGATATCAAAACTAAATTCACATCTTGGGACCAGCAGTTAGCGTAATGGCTATGTCGCTGGACTCCCACGTAGTTGACCGCAGTTCGAGTCCCGGACCCGGCAGCTTAAACTCACATCGGGCGCGTGTGCGTGCATGCCCAAGATCCTGAGAGGAGAATGGAGGAGAAGGGATTGCGGCGTGGCCATCCCCCCTGGGGGGTGATTTCTCGCTTTCTATCTCTCTGTCTCTGTCTGTCTGTCTGGCGAGCGCACGCGCCCTATAGTAAAAACCTCTCCAAAAAAAAGAAAAAAAAATAAATAAATTCACATCTTGAACTAGTTAAGTGACTTCAAATTATTACATGGTTTCATGGTTGTTATCATTTGCTTTTTTTTTTTTTTTTTACTTTTAAGGGATTCAAATAATCCAATAATAAATTTATTTTGATATTAAGATTTATAGTTCAAGAATTTCAACTTCATACTTTTTTATACTTCCTATATCTCAGCTGAAACTTTGTCTTTTCATTCTTTATGAGTATCTTTTTTGTTTAATTGAGTAGACTTATTGTAGATACTTTAAAATCCTTGTTCAATAAGTTTAACCTCTGTCTCAATTTGAAGTTGTCTCCACTTATTGTTTTATATCTTCAGAAAGGGTCACATTTCCCTCGTTGTTCATTTGTCAAGTATTTTGCAATAGGTACTAGACATTTTCACTATCACATTGTGGAGTTTCAGGGTCCTGTTACATTCCTCTGAAGAATTCTTTTTTCTTGCCTTTTCTTAAGTGGCAATTAATTCGATTTGATTCAAACTTCAAACTTTCATCTCATGGGTGGCAGCTCAAATCTCGCTTCAGTTCTTTCTCCTCTCTTTTTCTCTTCTTAGCTGGATAGCTGCTAGTCTGGCTCATGTATATGTGGTTCAGGGTTTCAGCCAAAGTGTTAGAAAGAATTTATACATAGAATTTATGGATCCCTTCCTGGATTTCCTTTTTCCTTCACTTTCCAATTGATGTGGTTGTTCTGAACTTAGTCTTTCTTCAAGTCAGAAATACTCGTTTCTCAGAGCTTTAAACTCTCCTGTGCACCATGATTTTCTCTCCCCTTAGGAGAGAATTTGAAGAAGGAAAACATACATGCACATAATACACATGCACACACAGAATGTCTGTCCTTCCTGTTCTGTGTTCCCTTCTTCCAAGTTTCAACTCCTCATAGAATCTGCCCTGTTTCATGCACTTTCCAGAATGTCTAAGTTTTTTCTTTTTTCTTTTCTTTTGAGGGGAAGGCTTATTTTATTTTTGGTATTTCTTTCCAGAGTATAGTTGTTATCTGTGGGAGAATTAGTTAAGATTTTGGTTGACTCTAAAAATGTTTTATATATATGTATATGAAGTTACATGTATATGTGTGTGTGTATGTGTTTGTGTTTATCTGTGCCTCTTTTTGTGTTTATGGTGTGTGTATGTGTGTGTGCATGTGTGTGTGTGTTATAGTATAGTTGGCCAAAAATTTGTTTACGAGTCAAGTCTATTGGTCACTGAAGCATGAACTATTCCAGGAATTCTGTTGTTACTTTGCCCAAAAGGTTATACATTGTAATTAGCTGACAAAATAGATGTCTGGGTGGTCAAGCATCTCCTTAACAGCATCCAGGCCTTATAGTGGATCCCCAAGTTAATGTCCTCATCATGCTCCCCAGCTTTCGAGGCTGTTGAGTATGTCACAAGACCTTAATCTGCTCTAACTCTCTTTTTTAAAATTTTTTTAAATTTTTATTTTTCATACATTCAATCATATTATTTAACGTACAAAGTGAACATTTCAATATGTGAACATTTCTTTCCAATCTAGTTGATCAAAATATCTTCAACAGATAATACCACTACGTCCCCGTCCCGTCAATGCTCTGTCTCTGTATCCCTCCTCCAAATGTTCTTCCCCAGGCCCCACTCCACCACACACACCACATCTGGCAATCACACCCATCTCTTGTGTTTGTACATCCTTTAGTCAGTCAGTTTCAGTCCTAAGTGCCCTTAATGTGTTTTTTGTTTTCTCTCAGAGGCAACAGGCCTAGAAGATCCAGGTGACCTGGAGCTGGCCTGATCAGTCCCTTACCAGGAAGGATCATTATTTCCCACATCCTAGTGAAGCACTGTTCTGGCTACTTGAATACTCAAGTGTTGTAGGGAATAGTTCTGGTCTCTTTTCTCTTCTCTTTCCCCTTCTCTTCCTAGATGAGCTCATTTATTCCCAGAATCTTAATAATCATGTATATGGTAATGACTATCAAATTTGTATCAGCAACCCACTTCTTTCCTTTGAGTACCAAATTGGAACATCTAACAGCCTAATTTACATCTACTTTGAATGTCTCATACATATCTGAAATTTAACATGTCAAAAATCAAACTCTTAATTTCTACCTTCCTCCATCCCCACGCTCCACCTTTCCTAAACTTTCTCTGTCAAGCTGTTCAAGTTAAACTTGGAACTGATGCTGCGATTATTTAGAAAACTCCTAAACATAAATATAGGGGAAAAAGAAAATCTATTGGGAAGTCAGGCAAAGAATTGGAACAGATAGTTTATTGGACAAAAGTATGAAAGGTATCAACATTTTCTTGTATTAAGAAGAGCACAGAGCCAGTGGGTGATGTGATTATTAAGGCACCAGATCCCACATGACCAAGTCTATGATTCAAGTCCCAGACATAGCAACTTGGCATGTGTGCATGCATGCCCAAAGTCCCAAGAGACAAATAGAAAAGGTGTGGTGGTGTGGCCAATCTCTTGGAAAGTGATTTCTCACCTTCCCTCTCTGTCAAAAGTTCTTTCTCTCTCTGTGTGGTGAGTGCATGTGCCCTGTGCCCCCCTCAAAAAAAAGCAAATTTATTCTAAAATAACATTTGCCATAGTTGATGGACAAATTTGCCAAAAATCTGAAAACTATGATATCTGAGGTCAGCACAGAAACTATGAAATGATTCCTCTAAGGAAGAATATCTAGCAATATCTACCAAAATTGTAGATAATTTTACCCTTAAATCCTACCTCGGGAAGTCTAAATAATTTTTAATACACAAAGTTGTTAAGTGTATCATGCCTCAGAATACCAAATGGCTGGATATAATTTAAAAATTCAGCAATCAGGGTCTGTCTGGAGAAACTATCTTTTATTCAGCCAAAACAGTTAAAAAATAATTTCCACAGATACAAGGAGCTTTTGAGGCTATTTTTGTTCAGAGAAAGAAGAATATCAAGGCGCATAACCATAGATACATTAAAACACCTTTTATAAGATAAGAAGGTAAAAGTATGTGATACTGAGTACAAACATACTTGCTTTTATTTACATAAATACTGAAAGAATAAATAAGAAATGAATAAAAATGGTAGAATGAGGTGCAAGGAAACAGATGGAAGTTAAGTAGCTCAATATATATTTTTAAATAATTTTGTCTTTAAACCAAATATGTCATTAATCAAAAAATGTATATAAATTCAATTATTTTATATAAATTCAATTCATCAGAATAATACAAAAAAAGAAGTATATATTAAGGTCAAGAAAAATTCAAGAATTTTGAATTTTGACTTAGAAAATGAATTAATGCAATATACAACATTTACATATTAAAGAAGAAACATTTTACGATCATTGTCAAAGTTTCAAAAATAATAAAGAGTGGATTAGGATCTCTTCCCTCCTTATTTAACTTTTTTTATTTATTTATTTATAATTTGACCAGAGAGGAGCAGAGAGAGAGAGAGAGTGAGTGAGAGAGAGAGAGAAAGTGAGAAAACAAGTCCACAGGTTTGGGACTTGAACTGCAGTTGGCCATGTGGAAGTCCAGTGCCCTTAACCACCACAACACCTGCCAGCCCTGGATTAGAATTTTATGGGATTTTGTTTTGTTTTGTTTTTTGTTTGTTTGTTTGTTTTTGTCATAGTGTACATGGATTCACCAGAGAGAGACAGAGAGAGGGAAAGTGAGAAATTATATGGGAGGGGGGTTGGACATGCTGCAATCACTCCTCCTCCATTTTTCCTGATGATTTTGTGCATGCAGGCACATGTGCCTGGTATGATTTTCAAGCCTCTGGATTTGTGACTCAAACCAGGGTCAGCCATGTTGGAATTCAAAGCCTTAAATACCATGCTACTTGCTGCTCCTGGCATTTTACATGTTTTAAAACACAATTCTTAGTAGTTATTGCTTTCTTCCCTATGTTTTAAGAATTTTCATAGTATGTTTTTGAAACTCTAGTACTCTAGCGATCAAGCATCTAGTGTTTGAGTGAAAAATCATAACTGTTAATTGAGCAGTTAGTACTGAGTGATGACAGATTATTGGTAACAACATTATATAGCAATTTTAAAAATCTCTGAATGTTCATTCTCTTAATGTTGTAAATTTTTAAAGAATTATTTTATTTAATTTTATTTATTTATGTACTTATTTTAATTTGACCAGAGAGGGAGAGGGTGATGGAGAGAAAGAGAGAGAGAGAGAGAGAGAGAGAGAGAGAGAGAGGAGTGAGAGATAGAAAGTGAGAAAGCACACCACCACCAGATCCGGGACTCAAACTACGGTCGGCAAGGGGTGAGTCCAGCACCCTTAACCACCATGCCACCTGCTGGCACCTCAATGTTGTAAATATTTTAAAAGATATTAACACCACTGGATATACAAAAGAAATGCTAGAAATTATAGAAGAAAATTCCTTCTGCAAAAAAACAGAATATAGGTCATATAAAACAATAAGCATACAAATAAATAGAAGGCTTGTTAAAACACTGATTCTTGGACTTAACATTACATATTCTGATTCCGTGAGTCTTGGGTAGGAACTGACTGAGACTTTGCATTTCTACCAAGCCACAAGGTGATGCTAATAAGTGCTGTTAGAGAATGATACTTTGAGTTGAACTGAAGTAGATAATGAAATTAATATACAAAGAAGAACAGACAAATACTAAAATCAGAAAAAGATAAATACAAATGACAGAAAAATTTATTTATTGGATGAATATACGCAGATCTCATAGCCTATATTAAAACAATACACAAGTACTTGGAGATCTCAGAAATCCATACTTTTTCTATAGCTTCAATACTCTTGGATAGTTTTGTATTTTCATGGGCCATTTTTCTTTCTTTTATTGGAGAGATTTTTGCTATAGGGTGCGTGCACTTGCCAGAAAGACAGAGAGAGACAGAGAGACAAAAGCAAGAAATCAATCACCACCCAGGGGGGATGGCCACACCACAATCCCTTCTCCTCCATTCTCCTCTCGGGATCTTGGGCATGCACACACACCCTGCGTGAGTTTAAGCCACCACATCCAGGACTCAAACCACGGTCAACTACGTGGGAGTCCAGTGACATAGCCATTAAGTTAACTGCTGGTCCCTTCATGGGCCTTTATCTACCTGCAAAATTTGTGAGAGAATTTTGCGACATAAGATGTGTCTTGGATTTATTCTATGGGGAGTGGTAAATATCTAAAATATTTGAAGTAGGAAGATGGCATGATAATGTTTATATTTTATGTTGGTCAGTAGAGAAGTGGTGTGGAGGATGGATTGCTAAGATCAAGTGAAAAAAGACATTTGAAATTATAAATGATAGACTCGTACTTAAGAGATCAGTTAATTTCTGACAAGTGTGCCAAGGTAATCCAATAAGGAAAATATAGTCTTATGACAAATGGAGCTTGAACTATTGGGTATCTTTATGAAAAATGTGACACCCTATTTTCATGGGAGTCCAGCGACATAGCCATTACACCAGCTGCTGGTCCCCCAACAATATGGACTTTCTATGGTCTTTAAAAGATACAGTTAAGAAAATGAAAAGACATGTCATAAATTGAAATAAATAATCTAGAATACATACTTAACAAATGGGTTGTGTCCAGAATAAAAATAAAATATTCCTATAACTCGATAATAAACAATTTTTTAAAAGGCAAATTATTTGAATAGGTAATATACTAAAGAAACTATATAAATGGCTAATAAGCTCATTGTAGATACTCACATCACTATTTATCAGGGACATGCTCATTGAAAACAATAAAGTTCTACTCAACCACAAGAACCACTAAAGCTAACACAAATAAACAACTAACACTGACGTGCACTGGAGATGCAAAGTGGTGCCGCCACTTTAGGCAACAATTTGACAGTTTATTTTTTTAAAAAAGGTAAGTGTATACATTCCATGTGATTCAGTTGCACTCTGTATTTTTTCCAAAGAAATAAAAGTACATTTAAAGGAAAGAATTTCATTGTTTACAAATAAAGAAAACTGAAAATAACTAATAATGGAATCTATTTTAGTTAAGAACTAGATGTCTAGAAGAAATATGAATTAAACATTCATCATTGGTCATATTTTTGATCTTTTATCATGGTAACGTTCATGATAATGTTCATATTGTTAGTCATTAAGACAATAGCAGAGATATAGTTGCTGTTAAGTGTCGCAACCGAAAGTATGTTTATTTGAGATGGGATGTAGGAAGATCAGTGTCAATAAGGTAGACAGGAAAAGTAGCGTTATTTAAAGGAAAGTTTGGGGCCCGCGGATGGTGTAGCCATTACATTGCAGGACTCCTGCATAGCTGACTGCAGTTTGAGTTCTGAATTGGTGGCTTGAAAATCAGGCTGGGCTTCTGTGCGTGCATGTCCAAGATCTCAGGAGGAGAACGGAGGAAAAGGGATTGTGAAATGGCTATCCCCACTGGGAGGGTGATTTCTTATTTATCTTCTCACTGTCTCTGTCCCTCCCTCTCTTTCTCTTACACACTTATGTGCCTTAAGGTGAAAACCTCTAAAAAATGAATAAATAGAATAAATTTTTAAAAATAATAAAGGAAAGCTTACGTTGTTCAGGAAAGATAACAGGGCTGGCTAACTAGTGAAAGCCACACATTTCTGGAGGCACACTGGTCCTTGTTGATGGATAGGTTTTCTTTGAATGAGCAGTACAACGTATTAGAGATGACGCAGTAAATCAAGTGGGAAGTCACATAACGCCAAAAAGAAACTTCTTTCTTTATAATCCCTCAACATGCCTGATCTTTGTGGTTAATAACTTATTTATTATTTCCTACTAGATTATGATGCAGCTGGGAGGGTGAAGGTTCCAAATCTCTAATATAACAAAAATTCTTTGATTTGTCTTTGGAGTGCTACTTTTGATGCATTTTGCATGTCTGGAAAATACTAGTCTACTAAAATGATGTAGCTAAATTTTTTTTTTTAAGAAATTTTTGGTATAGGGCATTTGTGCTAGCCAGGAAGAGAAAGAGAGACTGAAAGCGAGAAATCACCACCCATGTTGAATGGCCACACTGAGATTCCTTCTCCTCCATTTTCCTCTTGGGATTATGGGCATGCACGCACACATGCCCAGCATGAGTTTGAAGCCACTAAATCCGGGACTTGAACCGTGGTTATAAGCATTATGCTGTCTTCTGGTTCCAAAGAAAACTCTTACACATTCAAGAGAAGTAGTTAAGTTTTATTTATGTATTTATTTATTTATTTTTATAGAGAGGTTTTTGCTATAGTGTGCATGTGCTCACTAGAAAAAGAGAGAGAGACAGAAAGCAAGATATCATCCCGCAGGAGTGATGGCCACATCATAATCCCTTCTCCTCCATTCTCCTTTAGGGATCTTGGGCACACACGCACACTTGCTTGGCATGAGCTTAAGCTGTCTGGTCTGGGACTCAAACTGTGGTTGACTATGTGGGAGTCCAGCAACATAACCATTACGCCAACTGCTGGTCCCAAGTTAACTTTTACTTTTATCCTCAAACCATACCTCTTTTTCCCTGTAGCACATACTCTGTATGCTCAGCTCAGATTAGCACAGATTTAGCCTGATTTAGATCTTCAGACATTCTCTGCAGCAGAATTTGTTAAATTCTTTAATTTCAAGAGTAGTCATCAGGAACAAATAAAATAAGATCTAATGTAAACCAAGATGTGAACATAACAGTAATTATATACCATGGATTTAATGTACTTCTATCCCATTTTAGAAGAAATTCTTCTAACAAAAACTCCAGGTAATTTTGCAGGATACAGAAAACATAGAAGATTAAAATGATGTTCTGAAAGTATGTTTCAATGTTCAGAAAAGTTTAAATTTATGCTTTGAAAGTTCACTCACTTGCAAATTGAGTCATCTTAGTGATATATTCCACATTATTTTGTATTTCTCTCTTTTCTACTATGAATTCAAAATGGATAATTCACCTTATATCATAGTAGACATCTTAATTTCCCTTGTCCATATGTGATAGATAACATAAATTAGAGTTCCACTTTATATTTTGCTACAAGAAGATCCTGGCACTAGTTTAGTTCTGTATCATCTTTGGGTAGTCTCATTTGCTCTAAACATCAAGGTTTTTCATCTTTAAAATGAGACAAATGATATCAACTCTGTCTGCTTCACAGTGAGGTTATGAATATCAAGTGTTTCTGAAAGACCTTTAAATACTGCAAAGCCATCTGTAAACAGAGATGTGCTTAGCTTCAAAGTCGAATAATGGCATGTATGCCATACAAAGTCATTTTAATTCATTCATGAATATAATGTATTTTTTAACTAACTAAAATACTAAGCACCTCCTGTGCTCCAGAGACTTTTCTAAGTCTTAAAGATAAAGCGATGCAAAAGGCACACTGCTTTGCGTCAGGCATTCACTCTAGGCTGGGGGAATGATCCTTGAGCAACTAATTAAATGCGAAGTCATAATTTCCTTACTAGCCATGCTGAGTATGCCATAATGGGATGCTGAAGAAACAGAAGGGTCTAATAAGTGCTTATGAGAAATGTTTCATGCCAAAGGTGATTGGAAATGAATTTTTGAAGACTGATGTGATTAGAAGTTTCATTTTGAGGTAAGAGGATAAAGGTGAACCTTAAAATTTCAGTGGCAGAGCCATCTGAGGATGTGGTGGTTAAGATGGCTGTATTCCACAAGGCCAACTACACTGAGTCCCAGGCCCCGAGATGTGAGAAACATACCAAGCATTTAGGCACATGAGAAATCCTGAGAGAATGGAGGAGAAGAGATTACAGCATGCCATCTTCCCTGGGAAGTGCTTTCTCTCTCTCTCTCTCCTTCTAATGAGTGCACATGCCCTGTTGCAAACTCAAAAAAAAAAAAAAAAAAAAAAGTAAATAGAAAAAGATAGTGAACCAGTTGTGAAAGGCCTGATTGACCGTTCTATTCACTGAGGTTTTACACGAGGATATACAACTTACATCAATGTTTCTTCAAAGGCTTTAAGATAGGTACACCAGTAACTGTCATCAATAACAGGCCTCTGAATGCTTCAGAGTTTTGAATACAAACTCTTAATTTTATGTTTTTAAAAGATGATTGAAAGCCAACATCATTCTTGGAGCCAGAGGAAATATGACTCTGAGGCTACTAGAATGATTAATATATGGGCTGTGCATTGAGAGGGCTTTTTCATTGGCTAATTGTACAATGTGATGAAACTTCTGAACCACAAGAATTGATAGAAAGGGGGAGAGGCAAGGTATGGTGTAAAACTTCCTGAAGAAAGGAGGTAAGCAGAGTGGTCTACATATTTTCTTAAGTTGTGCAAATCTTGCTTGCCTATGAAAATGCTTTGTAGCTTCTTTCTTATGCCAGACTTAGTCCAAATGGGAAATACATATTTTTTTCTGAGATATTATCATTTGTGGACACAAATGCTAACATCTTTACCACTTTATGAGAAATATGAATCAGAAAAGGTAATTAAGTGCTAATATTTGATAAAAAAAAAAGCTTAGATTGTTTTATCTTACAGGCAAAGAGGACATAGGCAGAAAAAAATGACAGTTAAATTAGTTTTTGCAAAATGATTATTTTGACAGCATCATGGTCAACAGAAATGTGGATGATGCTGTGGCTGACAGGAGTACGAGAAAAGAGTTATGAGAAACTCACTGACTTAGAAGTAAGAGCATCTATGGGGAGCTGTGGTGATAGCAGTGGGAAAAAATGATGGTGAAAAGAACTGTACTTAGAAATACTTCTAAAGAAGTCTTGACACAATATGAACTGCTATGAAGAGGTGGAGGAGAAGGAGTTAAGCATTCTGATTTTGGAGTCTATGTAGATGGCAGTGCCATTTGTTAAGATATGGCATATTGGGCCTAGCAGGTGACTTGGTGCTTATGGTGCTGGAATCCCACATGGCTGACCATAGTTTGAGTCCTGGACCTGGTAGATTGAAAATCATGCCAGCTGTGTGTATAATCATGCCCAAAATTCCAGGAGGAGAATGGAGGAAAAGGGATTCTGGCTTGGCTATCCTTCCTGGGGGGAGGGCTTCTCACTTTCCCTGTCACTGTCTCTCTCTATTTACCTCCAGAGAGCACATGTGCCCTCTGGCAAAAAAAAAAAAAAAAAAAAAAAAAAAAAAAAAAAAAAAAAAAAAACTTACAAAAATAAATCATAATAAAAAAGATATGGCATGTAAGTGGTGAACAGGGCAAGAATGATGACAAGTGCACCTTAGATATGTGCCAGAGGATGCTTGTGTGTGAAAAAAGGAAGAGAAAGAGAGAAAAAATCATTCCACAATGGGGCCTGGTCATCCTGCAATCTCTTCTTCTCTATGACGCCCTGTTGGGATTTTGGGTATGGAGTCCCATGTGCCAGGTGTGTTTTTCAGGCCATCCATGATTAGCCATGTGATATCCATCTCCCTTAACCATTAGGCTATAGAGCCATCATCCTAAGATATGTTCATTTTCAAGAAGTTGGTGGGTATCCATGTAAATATGTCAGCTTGGCCATTATAAATATGATTCTGATGCTCACGTGAAAGAGCTATGCTAGAAATAAGCACATGGAATCATCACCTTTGTTCATGTCATGGAATAAGACAGAATCATTCAAAAAGACCATTTTAACTGAAAGAAGAACAGTATTAACAGCCAGAAGATGAAAAACACCAATGAAGAATTCTGAAAAAGAATGTTGCAGATTAAAGAAAGCAGTCTTAGAATTAACCAAAGGAGAGTTTTAAGAAAGAGAGGAGGAAAATAGAGTGTAGACAATATTGGTAGGTAAAAACCTAAAAGTTCAAGAGTAGAAATATCAAGGACATTATTAATCCTAGCACAATATTTTGCCATTGGGATTGAAACAAAATTCAATCACCGTGGATGAACTCATTCAGTCATTGTGGATGAAGGTGCTTGTTTTAGAACAGTAAAATAAAATATTGTAGCTTGGAATGAAATTGAAATAAGAAGAAATAGATTTTTGTAACTGCTTAACAAATTGCAAATTCATTTTATTTTATAGAGGAGATATGGGGCTAATAGTAGAAGATGCCAGGACTGGGTTCTATATCCAATTCTTTTTTTTTTTTTTCTTGTTCTCTTGGTTAAGGCAATGTCGTAATGGTTAAAGGTATGGATATTGGGGTTGGCATACTAAATTCAAATCTTGACTAATTGGTACCTCATTTTCATATAAAGTACAGGCAAAAATAGCTTCTATCTTATAGTTTTGCTCTTCTTGAACATAGTAAGCATTTAATATGTGTTACTTTGTTATTTAAATATTATTTCAAAATTCTTTCTATCAATATGTTAGTATAGTGAAGTTTTTAAGCAAATACATATAAATTTATTAGCTTAAAATTTGGCTCCAAATCAATTTTTGGCGAGGATTTTATGCCTAGGCAAAAACTGTTCTCTCTATATGTGGGAAGATACTCTTACCAAATCAGAGAAGCCTATTAGAGCAGGAAGTTGTCCATCAGAACTTCTTGAGTTCCAGAAACAAGTCTTATGAATGTTAATGTCAGACTATCAATACAAATTAAGATATCTTTCCAAAATAAAAATATTCTCTATCCATAGGGCACTTGGTCTCACTTGATATAGCAATTCCTTTGAGTTTTCTGCATGTTTTTGCTTCCCCAATCCTGGTTCCCTGTACATAGTCTTATTTTAAATGAAAATAGTACCCTAAATGTTCAATATAAGAAGATAGTTAAGATAACCAGCATTCTAAACCAGGCATCTATAGAGTAGTGCATAGTGTTAAATGCGTGGGGTTTGTATGCATTAGTTTGCCCTTGTCTCCAAAGATAGATGGAAAATGGACATGACAAGCGAATTGAGTAGTAGCTTTATTCTGTTGTTTTAAGAAGCCTAATCCATAGGTCCTTTCCCAGAGGCCCACTCTGATTTTACTTGATGGCATTCTAAAGCCAAATATATAATTTCCACTAGGAGAAGGCACTAGACATGTCTCACCATGGTAGTTAAAAGCAAGGTAAAACAGATTATAAGATCATCTAGAAAAACCTATTTTCAAATAAGAGAAAGAATAGTAGAATAAGGAGAAAAAAGGAGACAAAAAATGAGAAGGAAGGAAAGGGAAAAAAAGAAATTGAAAAGGGGGAAATGAAAGATACAAAGAGTGGGAGAGTAGAGGATGAAAGAGGAAGAAGGGGTAAGAGGGAAGGAGAGAGAACAACTGTGCTGCAACTACAACTACCCAAATGCACCGCTGTTAGGTAGAGGAAACACTTTACATCCTACCTTCATAAGAAGGTATCTTAATGCCATAGCCCTATTAACTTTACCTAATGATACCAGTTTGTTCTTGCTTATACCAGAACTCCTCTTTCTTAGTCCAGTGAGGTTCAAGAGAAATCTGAGATTACACACTGGTAGTTAAGTATTTATACCCAAAGGAGAAATTTGGACAATCCAAACTGAAGGTAAAAAGGTAGAAGATAAAGATTACAAATAGTAGAGAAAATATTGTATTTATGAGGTGAAATCCTGAAGAAAGAAGGAGAATCCCACTTTTTAGCATGCGAGTTAAGTGGCTTGAGTAGTGGTTAAGTCACTGGACTATGACATAGCCAACCACAGTTTGAGCCCCAGACCCTGTGGCTTGAAGATCATGCTGAGCACATGTGCCTGTTTGCCAAAATTCCTAGGAGTAGAATGTAGGAGAAGGGATTGTGGCATACCTATCCCTACTGGGAGATGATTTCTTACTTTCCCTCTCTTTTTCTCTCTCCAATAGTGCATGTAGCCTATCACTAAATCCAAAAGAATTAATAAATAAATAAGATAAAACGGAGAACATAGAGTTGGCCTTCATGATCCATGATTCTCTGACAATGTGAGAAAACCTTGTGTACTCATAGTGAGAGTGCTTTAGAAGACCTATAGTTGTTTGTAATGAACCATGGAATACCCAAAGGTTAAGATTCTGTGAAAGAATTTCTGTATACATTGCAAAGTGAACAGAGATCATGAGACTCCTAATGTGTAGTACATCCCTCTAATTAGATCTTGACCTCCTGGGAGGTAAAACATAGATTCTATTACTTTAGAAAATCTGTGTCTACCAAAATGGATAGCATATTGGAGAGGTACAAGTAAAATGTATGTGAGTTTGCTTTATAAATTACCACATAATAAGCAGATTAAACAGTTCATTTTTCATTCTTTTTATCTTTAAACTACAGAATATAGATGTAATCTTTCTCTAATTTATGAACTGGTCTGGAATGGCAATAGGAGTGTCTAAAAAAACTTTTTGGAGGTGGCCCAGCCAGTAGAGAGGTGGTTAAAGTAGTTGGAATCCACATGACCAACTACACAGTTTGAGTTCTAGACCCAGCGGCTTGAAAAACACTCTAAGCATATGCATGCCTGCATTTCCAGAATCCCAATGGGAGAATGTAGGAGAAGGGACTGTGGCATGGTCATCTTCCCGTGAGGTGATTTCTCATTCCACCCCGAACCCCTCTACACCATTTCTCTCTGGCATGTGAGCACACTCTAAAGCCCTATAGCCCTAAGGATTTGTAGAAGGCCAAACTTAAAAACAAATAAATACCATATCTGGTGGGAGAAATTTTTAAGCAGCAAAGTGCCCATGCTGCTTATTGTGTGTTTACTCCTAAGTGCTTGTAATAAGATCCTACAGAAAAGGGAAGCAGAACAGATTTGAAAAATTTGTAGCCTGATCATTTTTTGGCAAACAGGCACATGTGCCCAGCATGATAAGAACATTTTTGAGAGAGAAAACCAAAGGTATGGTCCTGAGACTACTTACTAAAGAGATTTGAATGGACAAAACAGACCCAGACACTGTTCATCAGGACAATGGGAAAGAAGTCTCATAGGCATCTCAGAGATCCTCAAGGCTGCCTCTGCCATTACAGGCCCAAAGACTGAACTCCTAGGACATTTTGATTTCAGGGAATGGGTCCCGGGTGCCACTGCCCACAGTCTCTGCTCTCTGTATTCCAGCAGAATGCTCTCTGGCCATTCTGGTTATGGTTCAAGCTACCTCATGTAGTTACTCAATCCACTGATGCTCCACTTACTATAAGCAGTAGACCTTGGCTATGTGCATGTGGTGGTAATTCTACCAGTGCACAGACTTAAAGACCAATGGAACTGTGGTGATTTTCAACTAGATTCCAAACAATCTACCAAATTGTGTAGGAGTCCAGGTAGAAATTTACTGCTGGAGTGGAGCTGCAAAGGAGATTTCCTACTACAGTAATCCCAAATAGAAATGCAGTGTTAGATCTGGAGCTGCCCTTGAGACCCCATAATTGTAGGTATATCCATCGGCAGTAGGTAACACCAGTCTGTTATATCTGCAGGCACCTGTCTCCAACCTATTACAACAGTCATGTGGACTCTGATAACAAAGTCATGGGGGCAGAACTGTCTACTGTCTGAGACACTGAGGGCCCAACAACTGCACCAGTGTTCCCAGGATGCTGGACATTATTTTTCAACCTCAAGATTCTAAGTGTGTTTATTTCCTGAGAAAGAAAATGAGGAGTAGGTGCTCCTGATTGGATTTTACATTGTAAGAACAATATGAGTTTTAGGGAGTCAGAGGTTGTGAATAAGGTGCTATAATGTGAATAATGTCCTCTACTGAATTGATGTAAAGCTTAATCTCTATTTTAACACTGTTAAGAGATGGGGCCAAAAAGAGGTGATTGATTAGTTCATGAAGGCTTTTTATTGTTCTTACTCAAGACTTATTTTGGGGCTATTTTCTTTCAAAATCATATCAATATGAAAAAAGGTTATTTTAATCTTTTCTAACCATAGCAAAAATATAATGCTGCTTTAGTTTAGAATCAAGTTTCAGAAATCTATACCTGTGAGGAGAGAACAAAAGGGGCAATGATGCTAGATTGTACTTCATATAAATAATGGAAAGAAGGGAGTAAATATTTCTAATTTAGTCTGAATACAGCAAACCATCAAACAGGATTTATCAGACAAATAAGAAATGAAGCAGAATAACCACCTGTGCATAGTGATTTTTTTGACAGAAATATTCTGTCTTGCAAGAGCATTCTTTTTGGGTTTGGTACACAGGAGACAAATTAAAAGCTTCCTTTGTCACTTTCAACTATTCAATATCTCTGCCGATATTATAAACTAAATAAAAATGAGAAATTGTTGCTTTGTTTTTATAGTCATATACATTGCTTGAAATATCTTTAAAATATTTGACGTTTATTATGAAGACAAAAAGTTATATTGGTTTCTTTTTCCTGATGGGATGTACAAGATCAAGAAATATATGTTTTGAAGTGAGTTTATGATTAAATCATTTTAATTTAGTGCATAAGCAGATGAACTTTCTAGCACACTTTTGTTTCCCTCTAAAAGAAATGTGAAATGTATGCACATTTTTGTGTTAAAATATCTGGTTTTCAAATTCAACTTTGCTCTGTGGCCTTGAGCAATTTAATCATTTAATCAGTCTTCTTTTCAGCTTCACTAAGTGATGCCTACATGTCCCATAAAGAGTTTAATAACTATCCTATTTCCTCCTAAGATATGATACAATTTATAGTTCTTTAAAGCATTCTGATGTTAATGGGAAAAAACAACAACAACAACAACAACAAAAAAAACTATCTCTGTAAAATATTGAAAGAGGTTTATTCTAAGTCAATGTGAGTAATGTGTCCTGGGAAACGAAGAAGCCTTGAGAAAGTGCTCCAAGGTGGTCGCATTATAGCAAATGTTTCATACACGTCAGGAAATCAGAGGTTAAAGCAAAGTTGTAAATCAGTACCAGAAGTTATACACTGGTTTGGCCCAAAAAGGCAGGATATTTTGAAGCTGGAGTTTACAGGTGATAAATTCAGAGATTCTATAGTTTGCCACTGGCTTAAAAAGAGAGGCTTTGTTTGAAACTTGGGGTCAGCAGAAAGAAATGTTTAAAGTTAAGCTTAACATAGAGAAGGGAATTTACTAATCATCATGTGGTATTATGCCAGTCAGGATACAAGAGGCCACGATGGCTGAAGTAAGGTGTCCTGTTTAGTAAAATTGATGGCATGTAGATGTGGCCTTTCCCAGTCCTTTTAGAAAGGAATTTAGAACAAGAAAAAGTGCCCAGAGTTTAGTCCTCACTGATGATCACTCTGACCATGAAACTAAAAAGTCTGCTGGGATAGTAAAGCAGTGCAACAGTTCTAAAGGACTTGTACTGATCTGGCCCATAAGCACCAACTTGCAAATCACTTTGTAAGTCTCTGTGCCTAAGCCTTCTCTTTCTTGTTCATAAATACACTAATGGGGAAGTATCCAAATTTCAAATTCAACTTTGCTTTGTGACCTTGACCAATATTTAGATGGCCCGTCAATTCGTAGCCAGACAAAAGAGGATTCAGATACAAACACTACAGAGACTCTTAACTTTGTGGCAAGATGAGGCTATAAAGTCTGTAGTGACTCCAAATGCATGTTTTTAGCCCTCCTTGCTCATGCAGCTATATGGAAAGAGAGAGAACTATTAGACAACAAACAGTCCTCTATAAAGCATGTGCCTGAAATTCTCTAACTCTTAGATGTGATTAAGCTGCCCAAAGAGATAGATGTCCTGTATTACAAGGGAACCAAAAGGACAACTTTTCTGTGGCTCTAAGTAGCAAAGCTGACAAGGAAGCCAACCTAACTGCCCAAAAGCCCCCACTCAATTTTGGTTGTTTTTCTTTCTGAGAAGGAAGACCTCAATATACTTTTTAACTATATATATAGTGATATATAGATATATCTATATCTATATATCACTATATATATTATATATAACTATATATATATATTATATATGTAACTATATATATAATTTACATTTAATACTATACATCTTTTTATTCTATTTTTAAAATTTATTTATATTCATTCACTGTACATCATTATAGTATACAAAATGAGATTTTGGCTCAGTCAAGGGTATTACCATACATGTTATCATCAACAAATAATTTTCCATTTCTTGCTTCTTATATATATTTTTTCTCCTCTCTTCCACCTTGATTACCTACATCTCACTCATTGTAATTTCCCACTGTCCTCTCACACTGTCTCTGTTATTGACAGTTGCTTTTCATGCCTTTGCCCCCACCCCGCATTTTATTAATTTACAAAATTTCTTAACTGATTTAAATACTTTTGATATATTGATAAATACATATCTATAAACACATGTCTGACTTTATGCATAAACATCAGTGAATAGAATGAACATATTATAAAGTGGCACCTAGCTGAAGCTATATAGCTTACTGCAGTCAGTAAATAGGTATTTTTAATTTCAAGTAAAGCAATTGTAGTTTTATTAGATCAAATTAAAAAAAATAAGAGAAGTTTGCTTAAGACATAAAGTCAGGAAAATGGTTAGGATTTCATTCAAACAGTAGGTAGATGAACCTATCAACAGTTCAAGAGAAGATAAAAATACTTAAATCTGGAAAAAAAAGCATTGAAGAAAATCAGTAATGTTTTAGTCAAAAGTCATAACATTCTTTTTCACAATTTTAGTCTCATATAGTTAATCTCTCTTCTGTTGTTTGAAGTATTACTGTGGACTGATCTTTCCATTTAAATTCTGCAGGTTAACATTCAACATTATTATTGATCTTTCCAGAGCTGTCCCTACCATTAGGCTGGCTATTCTCTTGGTTGTTTTTTGTACTCTTATTTCTGTGTGTCTGACTTTTTTGTACTCTGATTTTTATGTGTCTGTCCCCTTCAGAACTTTTTGGAGAGCTGGTCTGGTGTTGGTAAATTCTTTCAAGTTTTGTTTATCTAAGAATATTTTTACTTTTCTTCCCATATGAGGGATAATCTTTCCATGTATAGTATTCTTAACTGAAATTTATTTTACTTAACTCTTTGAATATATTACCCATTCTTTCCTTTCTTGCAATATTTCCAATGAGAGGTCTGCCTGATGGGATATCCTTGGCAAGTAACTTGATGTTTCTCTCTTGCCAATTTTAATATCTTGTCTCTGTCTGTGGTTTTAGTCAATCTGGCTATGATGTGCCTGGGGGAAGATCTTCTTGGGTTGATACTATGTGGGGTCCTTTGTATTTTTTGGGTCTGGATGTTTGAATGCCTTGCTATGGTTGAAAAGTTTTCTTCCAGTATTTCATAGAATAGATTATCAATGCCCTTATTAGTTTCTTCACCCTCTGGGATACCAATGACCCAGCTATTTGGGTGTTTAATGGTATCTAGTATTTCTTATATATTATTCTCATTTTTTGGGTTATTTTCTTAGTCTTTTTGGTGAAATTTTCTAGGTCGGAGGTTCTTTCTTCCTCATCTGAGATTTGATCTGCATTATCTAATCTGCTTTTAATATTTTCAAGGAAGACTTTAATTTCCTGTATTACAGCCTTCATCTCTAACAATTCCATTTGATTCTTTTTATGGTGTGTATTTCCTCTTTCTGATTTTGTGAGAACTTCCTCACCTCTTGGAAATCATTGATTCTTTTCTCCTGCATCTTCATTGTCTCTCTTCTTTTGGATATCTGTTAGCTTTATCACTATGAATATTCTAAATTCTTTACCTGACCTTCCCATGAGTTGCCTTGGAAATTGTCTGTGCAGGATAAGTTTTCATTCTTTTCCCTTGGGGAAGAGATAGTTTCGTGGCTTCTCATATTTTTTGTGCATCTATGGTGGTTTCTAGTCATCTGATGGACTACACGTTTTTTTTCCTAATTTTTGTAGTTAAATCTGAGTGTACAGAGGTGTGCAGGAGAAGGTGCTCTGCAATTTTTTTTTGCATTCAATTTTTTTTCCCTTTGTGCAGTAGATTCTGTAGGAATTGAGTACTTCTCTAACTCGGAGTAATATTGAGGTCAGGAGAGTGAAGTCTGGGCAGAGAATCTTCAGTTGTCCTAGTTCCTGAAAGGGGCCACTCAGAGCTCAAATGTAGATGGTTTGTTACTGGCCTGTCTAGATCTTGTGGTAAGGAGTGTGAAGTCTGGGCAGAAAATCCTCAGCTGTTCCATTAACCATCTTTACAGTGTAAGCATGACTTTTCCCACATAGAAGAAATAACTTCTGACCTTGAAGACAAAGTCTTCAATATAGACCAAACCACCAAAGAAAGAATAAAAACCTACTCAAAAATTAAAAAAAATAAAATAAGGATAATATATGGGAAATCCCAGACCCCATGAAATGCCCAAATTTCTATGTAATTGGTATTCTAGAAGGTGAAGAAAACTTCTTTCATGAAATTCTACTGGAAAACTTTAAAAATCTAGAGAAAATTCTGTAAGCTAAACAATGGGATTTAATGTATATACAAAAATTAAAAAAGTAATAATAATAATAATAACAATAAAAAAATCTAGAGAAACATGCGGAGATTCAGACACAAGAAATAAAAAGAATTCCAAATAGAAGCAATAGAAAAAGCTCCTCCCCTGGCACATCATAGCCATATGGGTAAAATTCGAAGATCCCCAGTATCCTCAGGAAGAAAATTTGATGGCTGAAACAAAAGGGGTGATCAAAGAAGGATCATTGTGGATAACAGAACATAAAATTCTACTTCCCAGGCCACACAAAGGAGGCCATTAAGGCCTTATATGATGCTTTCACCCAAGGAGGAAAGCTACTCTGGCTTTGACAAATTGTTTATAGAACATGTCCATATGCAGATGGTAAAACAGGTTTGTAGACCTTGCTCTATATGTGCATATGATAACCCAGGGCTTAAGATGCCACCCTTGCTAGTGCCAGTGTAGTGGCAGAGCTCTTACCCAGAGAAAGATTGGCAGATAGACTTTACTCATATACCATCTTGCTGAGGACTTAAGTGTGTCTTAATTTTCATAGATAACTTTACAGGCTGGGTAGAAGTTTTTCTTACCCATACTGAAAAAAGCAACAGAAGTGGTGAATTCCCTTTTAAAAGAAATTAGTCCAATATTAGGGCTACCACATAGTCTACAAAGTGATAATGGCTCCTCCTTTATATCACAAATTACATTAGGTGTGAGCAAGGCTTTGCAAATAAAATATTTTCTGCATTCTGACAGGAAACCACAATCTTCAGGAAAAGTGGAAAGAGCCAATTAGCCCTTAAAGCACAGTCTCACCTAATTTTGTCAAGAGACATCTGAACCCTGGATCTCTATGCTCCCAATGGTTCTTCTGAGAGTACGTAATGTCCCTAAGGTCAAGCTCAATTTTAGCCCTTATGAAATGCTATAAGGTAGATCCTTTCTCCTGACTGACTTGCTTCCAGATTCTGAAATGGCAGGTCTCATAAGACATAGCACCAATCTGAGCCAGTTTCAGACAACCCTAAGGGAATCTGGTGCCTATGTTCTGCCTTCCCCTGACGATAATGCTTAATATACCCAAAAAGCCAGGAGACCAAGCACTGATTAAAACTTGGAGAGAAGAAAATCCCAATGATCAGTTGAACCCTAAACAGAAGGGCCCTTTTCAGTCATCATGTCAACCCTTTTGGCAGTAAAAATAGCAGAATTAGATAGCCAAATTCATCTTTCCAGGGTGAAGGTCGCATCCCTTTCATTACAGAAAAGCAAAACTGACAACAGCAAATCCCCCCACAAAAGAAACAACTTACGCCTGTGAGCCACTGGAGGATTTGGGACTTCTCTTCAAAAAGAAATAGACACCCAGCTGTGATAAGTATTGGCATGGGAAACTACAGCAGTTCTTACTCTCTTGTTTATATGTGAACAATATCATACAAAGAAACAAACCAAAAAAAAAAAAAAGAGGCCATCTATTGAATAACTGTTAGACACCATAGACACCAACTATTTATATACAACCTTAGAAGTGACCCATGAATTCTTAAATTCCTCCAACCCAAATTTGGCTAAGAACTGCTAGGTTTGTTTATCCTCATCCTCAGCTCAATATGCAGCTGTCTTTATTCCTATTTGTCCACTAGCACAATGACGCCTCATCCCAAATATAGGGAAGGTCCACCTTTCTAGTTAATAAATATATAGGACCCGTAGGATTTTAAAATAACTCAATGGACTAAAAACATGTTAATAGGAAATGCAGTTAATTAATCTTCCTTTGGGAGCTGTCTTAAATCTCCTAACCAAGTCTATCTCTTCTTATTTAGAGGCTATAATATTCCAAATGTCCATACAACAGGGATACCAGTTCCTTGAATCCACTGAATCCTACTACAGGTCATCCAACACTAAAGACAACCTTCTCAACCACACACCTTGTGACTATTTCAATGACCTATCCCTGACTCCGCTCTCCTACCTAAGTCAGGGAGGGTGAGAGTTCCATAATTCCCCAATAGATAGGGCCAATGCCCCTTCCAGCACAAAGCAGTTACAAAAGACAGACTATCCACCTTAACTCCCCAGAAAGATTTATGGGTTCATGTCTCTCAGGGGAAAAAGAGGAGGGAAGAAAGCTAGAGAATGAAAACAGTAAAAGGGCTGGAGCATCTGCCTCTATGACTAGATAGAAAGACCTCATCAAGGCAGAAAATTCCCCACTTGAGGTAATGTAGGTTAAAGATTTTCAGTGCAGGACGTCTAGCTGACAGTAAAAAAATAAGTAAATATAAATAAATAAATAAATACACTAATAGGTAAACAGGCATTGATACATTCTATATGATCAAAGTTATTCTTCTTCCTTTAAGCATCTGTGCACTGACAAGTAATTTTTTAGGAATGAACAATTAATATTTCATAATCTATTATACAATTCAAAATGGTAATATTGTTGACAAGAGTTTTTCTTTTTCCTTCTTTTCCCTTCTTTTCTCTTTCTTTCTTTCTTCTTTCCTTCTTTCTTTCTTCTTTCCTTCTTTCTTTCTCTTTCTTTTTTAATTCAGGTTTTTGTCATAGGGTGTGTGCACTCACCAGAAAGCAGAGAGACAGAGAGAAACAGTGAGAGGGAAAGTGAGAAATCCAACCCCCAGGGGATGGACATGCTTCATTTTCTTCCCCTCTGTTCTCCTCCTGGGATTTTGGGCATGCATGCAGACATGCCTGGTGTGATTCTCATGCTACCATGTCCGGGACTCAAACCGAAGATGGCTATGTGGTCATCCAATGCCTTAACTAACACACCACCTGCTGGCCCCAAGTTTCTAAACTTTCAATTTCTGTTTTGCTGTTTTTTTTATTTTATTTCATAATTTTTATCTACACATAATTGTTGCACTTCTGTGTGGGGTATAATATGGATTTTTAAAAGCAAAAATGCTCAAATTAATAGGTTTGCTCAACCCATGTTCATTAGGAATGATTATCTTAACAAAATTAAGTTATGCTTTTGTCTACACATGTGTCTGAACACATATGCATTATAAAATGACTGAGAATAAGGAAAAAACAACAAACTATTGGAAAGAATTTTTTATGTTCTTTTTATGTCTTTTTACATTGTCCAGATTTACAGTAAGTATCACTTTCAATTTGAATGACAGAGCTAATAGAATTAGGCTTAAATTCCAAAATGCTTATGGACTTCCTTTAGAAATAAGCCTTTTATCAGACCCTGAAATTTTAAATATGTGAATGAATATAAAACCTGTATCTTTTTCTGAGGCAGTCTCTATGCTTTGTAAAATTTGCGTAAGTGATAGTTTACAGCTATTTACCCTCAGTATTCTTCCTTAACAATCAGATAAAAGCAGCACATTCTCATTGCTAGGATCACAAGTGTATATCTTTTTGTGCATAGTTTTCCAAGCGTGGAGTAGTTCAAGAGGTTTTTCTTTCTTGTTTAGAAGGATGACACTGACAAGACCATGCATTAAAATGGCATAGAGGAAAGTAGTACTTCTTCGAAGTGGACTGCTTGGGGGAAAAAAGTATTAATGATCCTGTTTGAACACCAACTTTTAAACTGAGGGAAAAAAATCACATTTAATGGAATTGTTATATAAGCATTATTATTCAAAACCCCTAAGTTCAAATGTAAGTGTAACATTACTGTAGTATTAATAGTTGGTCTGTACATTCTGTGAATTTAAGCATCTCAAATACATCAAAAGGGAAAGGCAGATACACTTATCTCATCCGTTTTTTACTTAAAAATTCTCTTCCCCTATCTACATCCGGTAACCAAATGGCATCTTTTCAGACAGTATTGCAATACATGATAAGTGTCTACATCGTATTCATGAATGTTTTTAAAAATTATTTGTTTATCCTAGGTACATGAACCTGAATTTTCTGATAATGATAATGTTCTTTTATTGTAAATAAAGCTTAATCAGCTTTTATTCCTATACAGTTTTATTCGCTTCAGAAAGTTAGTAACATCCATGTGCTTATCATTTAGAAAAATAATCTCAGCAGTTTCTCTTGAGGTTTTATTCACTAGAAAAGGAGTTTTATAAAAGGCTCTGGACTTTGAGGCAAAACAATTGGCATTGTCTATTATGCCTGGATAAATGTTTGTACTTTATAACAGTTTCCTAGCATTCTCTTTTTAAACAATGCCTAGTCTTAAAATCAACATTGCACTCAATGATGCTTCTATTTTTGTTTTCCTTGATCAGTACCAGGGGAAGAGAATATAATGGGCCCTTCAGAAAGACTTTTCAGGGTGACATGGAACTCAAGGGAAAGCTAATCATCTAACGATTCCAAGGCAGTTTAAATTCTTGCTACCCAGTCCACTTCTGTAAACAATCGGTGTCTGATGAGTGCCCAAAGGGCCCAAACATTGACTGCACATTGCTGCTTCATTTCCAAGAATAAAGCAGTACACACGTACAAAGCATGTGAGGCAAGAACTAGCCCATCCTTTTGCCAGAGCTCAGATGAAAAAAAATAAAATGAAGCAGAATGTAAAACAGGTTATAGATAGGAATATGGGTACTAACTTGACTTTTTTAATGCAAGGAGATATCCAAAAGAAAAATATATACAATTGTGTTGAATAAGAATATATATTGTACTTTATTGTAGTTAAAGTGGTAAAAATAGATTTCATTTAGGAACTATTGCAAGAGCAGAAAAGAAACCTCAGTATAAAACTGGTTTCAGGGGGCCACAGCAGGTGACAAGGTGGTTAGGGGTGTTGGACTCCCATATGGTTGACCGTGGTTTGACTCTCAGGACTGGCGGCTGGCTTTCTCACTTTCTCTCTCTCTCTTTCCCTCTTTGGTCAAATTAAAATAAATAAGATGAAGTAAAATAATTTTTTTTAAAAAAAATGAGCCTCAATTCCAAATGCAATAAGGAAAAGTGGGATTTTGTAGCCAAGGAATAGAGTAGGGTAGGAGGATCAATAAATGAAATTATGAGGGTCATATGGTAGTTCTATTTGTAGATTTTTGAGGAATCTCCAAATTGTTCTCCACAGTGGCTGGACCAATTTACATTCCCACCAGCAGTGTAAAAGAGTTCTCCTTTCACCACACCCCTGCCAACACTTACCATTTTCTGTTTTTTTTTTTTTTTTTTTTTTAATCTTAGACATTCTGACCGGGGTTAGGTGGTATCTCAATGTAGTTTTGATCTGCATTTCCCTTAAGATGAGGGATGTGGAGCATTTTTTCATATGCCTTTTGGCTATTTGTATGTCATCTTCAGAGAGTGTTTTCTTTTTTTAACTCCTCCCATCTTTTAATAGGGTTGATCATCTTTTTTCCAAACAGAGGCTTGAGTTCCTTGTGTATTCTGCTTATCAGACCCTTATCTGATGCATAATTAACAAAAATATTTTCCCATTCAGAGAGCTGTCGATTCACACTAATTACTATGTCTTTTGACATGCAGAAACTTCTTAGTCTGACGAAATCCCACTTGTCTATTTTGGGGATGATCGACTGTGCTTTGAATGGATCGAAAAACTGTGGGACATATACTCTATGGAAAACTATTCAGCCATAAATAAAACAACAAAACCCTGGCTTTTGATAAAAAGTGGAAGAATATGGAAGATTTACTGCTGAGTGAAGCAAGCCAGGTTATGAAGGAGAGACACTGTATGTCCCCACTTAATACATACTGAGTGTCTGCACTCTATAACTGAAACTGATTGACCTAAGGTTATAGAAACACAAGAGATGGGGTTTAGTGCCAGAGGTGGAGTGTGTGGAGAAGAGGGACCTAAGGAAGGACATTTGGAGGAGGGATACGGAGACAGAACGTTGACGAGATGGGGAGGTGTGGTCTTATTGGTGGAAGATATTCTGATCAATTGGACTGGGGAGAAATGTTCACATATTGAAATGTTCACTTTGTAAGCTAAATAATATGAGTGAATATATGACAAATTAAAATAAAAAAGTGAAACAAATGAAATTATGAGGAAATATCACAGGTAAGGACGATTCTACTTCTATTTATTTATTTATTTGGAGAGGTTTTTGCTATAGGGTGTGTGCGCTCACCAGAAAGACAGAGAGAGACCGAAAGACAGAAAGCAAAAATCACCCCTCAGGGTGGATGACCACACCACAATTCCTTCTATTTCAATCTCCTCTTGGAATCTTGGGCACGCGCGCACACACACCCAGTGTGAGTTTAAGTCACAAGGTCCAGGACTCGAACTGTGATCAACTACATGAGAGTCCAGAGACACAGACATTACACTAACTGCTGGTCTCTTGCTTATTTATTTTTTAAGAGAGACTTTTTTGCTATAGGGCGCAAGTGCTCATCAGAGAGACAGGAAGGAAGAAATCACCCTTTGGGGGGAGGGATGGCCATGTCACAATCCCTTCTACTCCATTCTTTCAGGATTTTGGGCACACATGCTCAGTGTGTGTTTTAAGTCACCATGTCTGGAACTTGAGCACTGATCAACTACCTGGAAGTCCAACTATGTAACCATTATGCCATCCACTGATCCCAGGGGGATTCTGCTTAAACTGACCTATGAAGATTCTTGCTGAAGCAGGCCAGGGTGATCAGATAGCAGCAACAGGGATGCTGGCTTACTGACTTATTCCACTATTCCATTAGTAACAGAAATACTGAGATTGGGTGATTTATACAGAAATAGGGGTTTACTGACTCACGACTGGAAAATCCAAAGGCATAAGGTTATCATTAAATTGGCAAACAGAGGCTGACAGGATGGCGGTCATGTGAAGAGAGAGACTAAAGCCTTTTTTTGTTTTTGAGTAAGAACAAGCTATTGGAGAACTAACTTCTCTTAAGACTCACTGGATCCAGAGATATATCATTAATCTGTTCATGAGAGTGACACCTCCATGATGTGATCACCATGATCCAAATTGCCACCCACTAGGCTTTACAACCTTCCAACAGCAAATTCCAAAATATAAAATTTTGGGGGACAAAGCATTATCCAAATCTTAACATTGACTTAGGATAATTTTTGTTGAAATTAGGTGATAGAGGTTCAAAATGACAGACACTGAAGCTCAAGACTTAGAAGGCTCAGAAAAGCCCTACTAGAGCCAACTGGTGCTATGGTTATTATGGTGGCTGGATCCCACGTCGTTGACTGTGGGGTTCAAATCACATACTTGGCAGCCTGAAAAAAAAAGCAAAAACATTCTGAGGACATGTGCATGTGTTTCCAAAAATTCTGACAGGAAGGAGAAATAGAGGAGGAGGAATGGTAGTGTGATCCTGCTCTGCAATGGGTACTTTCTCCCTGTCTCCTCTCTCCCAGCACACGTCCCTTCTGGCAAATTATAAAAACAGAAAAGCCAAACTAGAGTCACATCAAGGAAAGAATCTTGGTTAGGAAGCATCAGAAATAAAATGCATGGTCCCTTAAAAGCATGGTGACTTGGAGGCTGAGAACTTCTCAAAAAAAGTAATTTATGCAGTCTAATTTTCTTATCTAAGTATTCCTTAATGTTTAAAAACACCTGTGTTTGTTGTTTTTTCAGTGATACAACATTGCAAAAGAGAATTACCAGTTTCATAGATTCCTTGCCCTTGAACCAAAA
Source organism: Tupaia tana (assembly GCA_026018925.1). Taxonomy (NCBI): domain Eukaryota; kingdom Metazoa; phylum Chordata; class Mammalia; order Scandentia; family Tupaiidae; genus Tupaia; species Tupaia tana. Next base: position 195,294,472 of record JAKSZU010000006.1, on the reverse strand, counting down.
TGAAATCCTTTAACAAAAAGCCTTTTGGTAGTGAATCACTAGCAGTGAATAGCTCAAGGCCTTGTTTAAAGAACCTTAATAAAACCAAAAAGCAGAAGAGGATATGAAAGGAAAGAAAATCTGGACTAAGTATGGTCTAAAAAATTAATTTAAGACACTCTTTTTCCTCTTGCTTTTTCCAACAAAGCAATAACAGTTGGGAGTCTTTCACATGGAATTGGCTTCAAGTAGTCTGTGAAACATGGAGAGTATAGTAAAAGAGAATTTAAACTCGAATTGCCTCAAAAACCTCTCACGGTACTGTCCTTCATGACACAAATAACATACATTAATGACAGAATTAAGAAAGTTGAAGGAGAGAAATGGAATCTCTCATAGATACCCAGTCTCGGAACTGGAAATGTATGTTAGATTATGAGATCTGCATATTTCACTTATCTTCCAAGGGACTGTTGAATATAGTGTGGTAAAAGGCAAACCTTAACAACAAAGTCTCTATTAAAATCCTCATTCTTTAAATTACATTTTTTCACTTTATATTATAAGATTAAACTTCTTATAGTACTAAAAACTAAGTGCTATATAAATATGTAAATATGGTTACAAATAAATAAAAGCATGCGATATAGTCATACTCCTAAGTGTACCTTCATACATCACATATGTATTTATGTATACACACACATATGTATATGTATACATGTTAGTGCAGTAACACATTATTACATAGATATGTAATATATGGCACATTTATAATAATGTGTATATAATACATATAGATTTGATATATAATTATTTAAATATAATGTGCACGTATGTATTATATATGTATTATATGTTACATATTTATATATAGCATATATAAACTTATTTTTTATATATTTTTAAGAATTATCTACTGGGACCAGCAGATGGCATAATGGTTGTTGCATTACTGGACTCCCACATAGTTGACCATGATTCAAGTCATAGACCCAGAGGTTTGAGACTTATGCCGGGCAGGTGTACATGTACTCAAGATCCTGAGTGGAGAATGGAGGAGAAGTGACTGTGGTGTGGCTGTCCCACTTAGGGGGCGATTTCTTGCTTTCTGTCTATCTCTGTCTCTCCAGAGAGTGCATGACCCTATAGCAAAAATCTCTCAAAAAAAGAATTATTATTATTATTATATTTTAGTTTGCTATAGAGCACATCCACTCACCAGAGAGAGACAGAGGAAGAGAGAGAGAAAGCAAGAAAGCAAGCTCCCAGGTCTGGGACTTAAACCATTGTCAACCATGTGAGAGACTAGTGCCTCAGTCACTATAGGCTACCTTCTGGCCCCTGTACATATATATTTATATTTTTACCAACATATAACAACTTCTTTCAGTTTAAGATATGCCAGAATGACTTTTTGTTATAATGGCATGAAATATGAGGCAGAAAAACTGAGACAGTCATGAAAATTCATGATGCAACCATTAACATTAATAATCAAAATTAAAATCAGAGTTAAGATGTCAAGAGCCTCAAGCTGCAAATACACATATATCATCTTCCTAAAGTAATTTTCGGACCTGTTATACACCACAATTTTGTTCTATTAATAGATCTAATTATTTTCCTTTGCTTATATCTGAAGGTAGTATAAAACAATCATAAGAAGCTGAAGTTTAACATGGAACGGGGATTATGTTATCATATAATGAAATGTAAATAGTTTTTTGCAGTTTTCTAATTACTCAATATCTCCAAAATTCCCAGTAATAACAATAGCAAACACATACAACACAGTCATTGTTTCGTAATGTTTCACACCTTATATTAACTTATTACTCAAATCAGAAAGGCTAAATTATAACTTTACCTTTTTAGACTTATTTGACTGACTCTCATAATTAAACTGACAAAAAACATATCAACAGGAGAAAAAGCCCACAAATTTATGTACTTACAAGTTTTATCAGATACAGGGGACCCTGTGAGGAAAAGAAGCCCCAAAGGAGTGGCAACATTATTTTATTTTTTGGAGAGGTTTTTGCTATAGGGCATGTGTGCTCACCAGACAGAGAGAGACAGAGAGACAGAAAGCGAGAAATCACACCCCGGGGGGATGGCCACGCCGCAATCCCTTCTCCTCCATTCTCCTCTCGGGATCTTGGGCACGCACGCACATGCGCCTGTTGTGAGTTTTAAGCCACCGGGTCCAGGACGCGAACCGCTGTCTACTACATGGGAATCCAGCGACATAGCCATTACGCTAACTGCTGGTCCCAACATTATTTATTTTCTTTTTAGGTTTTTGTGCTCACTGGGGAAAGAAAGAAGGAAAGCAAAAAGTCATTCTCTTGGGGGAGGAGAGGGTAAAATGGCCGCAACTTTTCTTCTTGGGATTTTAGGCATGTAAGTACATGTGCCAAGCATGATTCTCAAGCTGTAGGATCTGGGGCTCCAACCGTGGTCAGCCATGTTGGAGAGCAGTGCCCTAACCACCATGCCACCTGTTGGTTCCTCTAAATATTTTTATACTAGTTCCAGCAAAGAGAGCCAATACAGAAAAGTTACTAAAATATGTGGGTAGGCTATAGAAAGGTACAAATTATTTTAACAAGATCTATTTTTAAAGAATTCTCTTCTCATCCTTGATAATAAGGATGTTACTTTCTTCTTGGTACAGTGAAGATTTTTTTTTTAATAATGAGGTTTTATCTCCTGCTTTTAGGAAGGAAAGAGGAAAAGAAGTGGTCAGAGTGCCCATCATGCACCTCCTTTTATATTTGTTCATTTCAAGTACCTTTAACTCAAAATAATACTCATGCCAAAGTGGTATATTTTGGAGTGGTGTATTTTCACACTTAACTCACTATAATTTATGACATCTTATAGTTGACACCAGTAATTATACTTTTCTCTCTTTCCAAACTTGATTTGTGCGTTAGGAGACAGTGTAGTGTGGTACAGTTTCTTATTACCAGGACAAACAATGCTTGGATACTCTTTCTTTTTCTTATTCTACTTTAAAATCAAGAAGTCAAAACATATTAGACATAAACTTTTTAAAAAACCACTAATGGATATGTACACTCACGTGAGAGAAAGAAAAAGAGAGAGGTAGAAAGCACCCACCAATTGGAACACGATCATGCTGCAATCCCTTTTCCTCTATTTCTTCATCCTGTCAGGATTTGGGGCACAAAGGTCCATGACCTGACATGTTTTTGAGCTGCTGGAGCCAGGATTTGAACTGCAGTTAACTATGTGGGATCCAGCTCCCTTAACTACTAGACTGTAGAACTGGCCCCCGATATAAACTCTTTGTGGTTACAGAACTCCTTGCTCTTTTGTCCTAGAAAAAAATGACTTCCTTGCTATTTCAAGTCATCCAGCAACCTCAGTGTTTCTACTTGAACTCTTCCTTGCCTGGATTCCCAGATAACATCAAGGCTGCTTTGCTTGATTAACCTACTCAGTTCATGGATTAAATATCTCCTTCTTAGCGAGATCGTCATCACCTTCTTAGTGACATCTTCATTAGCTACTCTATTTTATTTTATTATTTTATCAATTTTATTTTATTTGTAGAGATTTTTGTCTTAGAGCGTAGGTGCTCACTGGAGAGAGAGACAGAGACAGTGAGAGGGAAAGTGAGAAATGATCCCCCCCGGGGGGGGGGGGGGATTGTCATGCTACAATCCCTTCCCCTTCTTTCTCCTCAGGATTTTGGGCATACACACACACACACACACGCACACACACACACACAGTCACAAATTTCAAATCACTAGGTCAGGGACTCAAACTACAGTTGGCTATGTGGGAATCTAGCAATGTAACCGCTGCACCATTTGCTGGCCCCACCCTACTTGTTTTTAAAATATAACCCCACATCTCTTGAATGTTCTTGTCTCTTCCCTAAACCCTATTTTACTTTTTAAATTACTACAACTATTTTACATTCTATGATTTTTTAAAAATTTATATGTTTGTTTTAGTTTGCTACAGGACTTGCGTGATCCCTAGAGAGACAGAAAGGTAAAGATACAGTGAGAAATCACACCCTGGGGCAATGGCTATGCCATAATCCTTTCTACTTCACTTTCTTCTTGGGATTTTGGGCACCCACGCACATATGCCCAGTGTGTTTTTCAAGTCGACAGGTCTAGAACAAATCCTGGACTTCAATGGTAGCTATTCATATTTATAAAAAACGAATTTTCAAACCCTTAAAAATATATCTGCAAACTCTTAAGTAGGAGAAAGCATTGGCATGAAACTTAACTGCTTGGACTTCAGGTTTTACAAACTTCGTACACATCTTGACTCTGACACTAGCTCTGTAATATCTGGCAGTTTATCAAACCTCTCCAAGCTTTGATTTCCTCCGTAGACCAGATATGAAAATTTCATATGATTACTAGGAGGATGAAATGAAGCAAATTATTTGACTATGATATTTATTATTTCACTATAGTATAATATTTAGATTTTTTTTTCCAGAAAGGCTTATTATGATCCTCTTGCCTCAGCCATCCAGCTGACACTACAGCTGAATGTCAATATACCCAGCCTTTAGGTTGGACTGTGATTCAAACCTCAGCCTTCCGTGTAGTCTCATCATGCAGAGCATGGCAGCTTGGCAGTGCAAGCATACCACAGAGCTGGGCTGATTCTTTTAGTATTTTTTCCCTCTTTTTTTACAGAGGAAATTTTAGGTATTTATTGTGTATGATATGATGCATGATGTTTTGAAGTATATATACATTTGGAAATGGTTAAATTTACTAGTTAACATGTCTCACATAGTTTTCATGTTTGTGGTTAGAACACTTGACACCCATTCTCTCAGTTTTGTTTTGTTTTTTTCTTTTTAAGATTTTTGTCATAGATCTCATGTGCTCACTGGAGAAAAAGAGTGACAGAGATAGGAAAAGGTTCAGTGTTTTATATAAGTATATGTCTATATACATTTTTTGCCATAGGTATAATTTATTTTATACCATATAATTTTATATTGACTTGGAAACTCCCCCGAACGAGCCCTAGATCTTGAGAAATGGTGCGAGGTGGAAGATTATCTTTTTCTGTATTTTGATTTTATTAGTAAATCATGCCAATTGTCAGCATATTTCACACAAAGTTATTAAGAACAAACAATACATCATCACTCAGTGTATAAAAGAACTCAATCAAACAGGCATTTCACCAGAATGTTTTATGAAATAGCAAACACTTAAGTAAGTTATTTCTCTAGACTTCATGAAGTAATTAGCTTAGGTTTATTACCTAGACAAAAATAGGATTTTTAATTTCAACTTTAGTCTTTTTCTGAAGCAAAGTGTGGCCAATTCTGTGAGTTGTTTCCCTCATCTCAGTTCAAAATGAAATGGTACAACTAATAAAATTTCTTCTGCATGTCCTTTTTTCAACCACTGGATCTTTCTTTTCTATTTTATTTTTTACTTTTAATGCACGAGTTTCTGAAATGTGCCTCTCATTAATTTGTTATTGTTTCTAAACAAGCCTTTCTATCACTTCAGTTGCCCTTTAATCCTATTTCCATGCAGAGAGTTGCTCAATTAGTTCAGCCCTCCCATACAACATTTATTGTACACTCATGTGCTGGGCACTGCACTGTGTGCCAGAGCAGCAAAGAAGAAAGATAATAAATTTATATATATTTTTAAAAAAAACAAATTTGCTCTATGTAACATTCACCAGAGGGAGACAAAGAGAGAGAGGTAAAATGAGAAAGCATCTTCTATGGGAAATGGTCACGCAGCAATCTCTTCTCAGTCTCTTCCTCCATTTGGGATTTTGGGCATGCATGCACATGTGCCTGGCATGTTTTTCAAACTTCTAGGCCGGGAACTTGAACTACACAGTCAGCAGTCAACCATGTGGCATCCAACTACCTTAACCATCATGCTACTGGCTGACCCTATATACATATTTATTGAATCTTTATTCCCCATAGGACCTGAGGTGTACTAAAAACATATATAATATACAAAATAAATATTTAAAAAGTTTTGAAGCAATCTGCATACAAAAATAATAAAATATAGGATAAAATGAAATTAACAGGAAGATACAGCAAAATAATAAAATTATGATACCTTCAGAATTTCAAGGGTTATAGTTTGTCTTTCTATTTGGGTAAAAATCACACACAAAAAAAACGCTCTACTCATTTATTTTTATAAAGAATAAAATTTAACATATCTTAAATAATGATTAATTAGTTTCCTTTAGGCCATCTTTCTTGAGTACTTTTTTTTAAAACATTTGAGTTTTTATAAGTACTAGATATTTGAGAATAATGGTTTATCCTCGGGGCGAGTTTCTGGAAGGTACTATTCTGTGTTTCTTTATTTTTTTTTATTTCAATGAGAGAGAGAAACACCTTCAACATGGTCTTACACTATAGTCTTCCCAACAGCCCTCCCATCAGCCAGGATCACAGGCATGCATACTTGATGTGTACTCATCAACCCTGGAACTAAACCCCAGTCTTCCTTATGGCTTCCAGCATTCCAGAGCATTGTCTGGCCCAAGCACTACTGTGATTTGGCCATTACTCTGTGTTTCTAATTAAAGACACATTCATGGGCTATTGTTGACCAAACACTGAGTTAGATTAAAAATATATATATTATTTTTTGAGAGGTTTTTGCTATAGGGCACATGCACTCACCAGAAAGACAGAGAGAAACAGAGAGACAGAAAGTGAAAAATCACCGCCCAGGGGGGATGGCCATGCCCAATCCCTTCTCCTTCATTTTCCTCTAGGGATCTTGGGCACACATGTACACATGTCTAGTGTGAGTTTGAGCCTCCAGGTCCGGTACTTGAACCACGGTCAACTACATGGGAGCCCAGCAACATAGCCATTATGCCAACTGCTGGTCCCTAGATTAAGAATGTTTTATAAGAAGAAGACAAGGTAAGTGGCTTCATTTATACATTTATAGAGAAGGGGCTGCAAAAATAGAAGGGCTAACAGTCATTTGAGCGAAGGACATAATTCAATACTCCAATGACTCAATACAACCACACCTGAAAAAAGGTATCTCTAAGCAAGATTTATTTATTGAACAGCCATCACTACATCTCTTCCTGTATCATGCACAGGGGATGCTAAGATGAAATAAAACAGTCCCAATTTCCAGTAAATATAGTCATGCTCCCTCTTGAAAGCCTCTGCACTCATCAGCTGTCCCAGAAATAACAAAGCAGAGAAATATGATGCATAATGACTCCCATAAGAAGTGATTTTTCTCTTCTAATTTTCATGGAGAAAAGCAAAATCAAGAATCACAAGCACTGTCTTTAGTTTCATTTAATTAGATCTCGATTAATAATTCTTTTAAATTACATTTGCTTGTATGCAGTATTTACATTTTACAAATAGAGCTCCTAATTATTAAACTACCTTGCTGGTTCACAAAAAAATCTTATATTAGAATGAATAAATGAAGATGTGTCATGTCATTCCCCAAAAGTTCCTGACAATTGATTTAATTGTTAAATGTAAAACACTATGTTCCATATATATAACAAAGAACAAAACAAAATGAGAACGAAAACACCAAGATAAGCATCTGGAGCAAATACTTTGATAATTAAAGCATTTCTTTATTCTTATTTAACATAATAGAAAAGAAGAAGAAGAAGCAAAGAAGACTACTTTCTTCTGTATGGAAAAATTTCATTAGTATTTCAAAGGTACTAAACTAGTAACTTGATCGATCTGTCCCCAGAAGATAAAGTGTCATATAGATATAAATGCTATTCATCTGTAAACACCTTTGTTTTCTCCCTTTGAAAAAAGGAAACACTCATCATTTTCTTTGATGTGGACAAAAATAGACCAATGTGAAAAGCAGCATCTCTTTCATGAAGTTTTTCTTATCAGAAACCTCAGTGTGTCAGAATTCTGCTGATGTGTGTGCCTTTTGATTTTAATGGAGCAGCTTTGTCTTTTGGGCAGAGTGCTCTGACACAGAACCTAATTTATATTAGTCTAATTAGGACTTAGAAGGTGATGAGAAGTGGAAGATCCCTTCATCTTGGGCTCAGATCTGTCCCTTTCATGGCTGTCATTCAAATTTTTAATTCACTGAAAAATTTTAAGGTCTTCTGGCTTAAAATATGATATTACAAGAGAGACAAATCATGACAACTGATAACCCAGGGTATATATTTCTATCTATCTTATATTATAAAATTAGCTTGAGGAGGAAAATATCAAATAGGTATTCCCTTGAATCTCTTACATAGGATCAACTGAAAAGTCATCAAAGCTAAAAATCACTTATTCTTTTCAAGTAATTTAGAATAAAAGGTACATCAAAATCAGTACATTTAGTGTCCCTGTTGGATGCCACTTTTTGTAAGACTTTCATTTTTCTCACTCTCCCTGCACCCAAGTATTTTGCTTGGATGACGCCAATGATTCCCAAGACATCTGCTCAGCTGTGGTCTGGTCTTTAAATGTGATGATGCTGCAATTAGTGGGACAGAGTGCTCAGCTCTGGGCTTATCAGACAGTCCACTGTTACTTACCCTGGCCCTTCTGCTTGTTTGCTAAGCAGATGGTCAGGGTTAGGGACACATATACAATAATGAAGAAATATGTCTGTGTTATCCCAACTGGCCTAAATAGGAAATGAACTGGTGTTCACCTTGTTTAGCTCTTACTCTAACAAAATAGATAATCAGTCCAGGGTGCTAAGGCATCAAGAAAACACTAATTTATCCCCAAGAAGAAAACTAATCAGGTTCAGAATAATATTTTCATTTTAGCAATATTTACTAAGGCCAGCATCCCAGAAAGAAAATGCTAAATATTTTAAAAGTAAAGGACAAAGATAAGTTGCTAAAAAGAAATAATGAAGAATAGCTAAAATGTTATAGGCAGTTACATGGAGTAACAAAAAGAAAAGGGGACATAATTTGGAAGTCTGAAAGAAGCTACACATTGAAATGTTTGGTAAGACAAACTCACATTGAAGCACCCAAAACCACCTCATATATGGAAAAACAGGTAGTTAACATGAATCACTAGGTTGAGCATTATGCTGAGTGCCTTATATAGACTATTTCACTTAATTCTTATGATGTCTCCGAAGTAAATATCTTTATCTTCATATTATGAGCTGAGAAATCAGGGACTCAAAGAGGTTGTGAGTCTCTAAATATCATAAATATCACCATATCACCCAGATGCAGCATTCTTAGGAACTGAAAAGAAGATGGAATAGAGAGAGACAATAAACTTAGCAAGTAAGAATAGTACTCTTGAAAAGCCTTCATTTGACAAGAATTAAAAGAAAAAAGGCAGAAATATATTAGAGTCTATTATGAAAATGGTAGCTATAAAATATATGAAGTGGTTTTGGGTGCTTCAACGTGAGTTTGTCTTACCAAACATTTATGTGTTTACACTCACGGTGACATCTGGGTGTTGATGACTGTGGGTGAAAACGTGTAGGACACAGTCTGAATGTTGGCAACATATGTTAGAGCAGCTGGCTCTAAAATAAATGACAATAAGAGTGGTAATTTAGCTGGATAATAATGACAAAAGGAACAGGAGGCAATGTCTTGAGATCCTGGAGAGAATAACACAAGATTCATGTGATTAATGAGGTCTGAGTATTAAATATTTCAGTTCGGAAAAAAAGGTGGAAATGGGTATTTACACTGTAAATGTTTATACACAGACTAAACAAAACAATCTATTAAATTTCACAACTTAGGCTAAAGAAATGTTATATATTCTTATATAAAAATACATAATGCATGCCATGGCATTATTTATCTCTTATATCACATAAAAGTACCTATATAGCTATATATAAAAATTGTCTATCTTACATCATAAATATAATAAATGATTATATAATTAAATTAGTTCTCATGCATATGCAATCATTTTAACTTTATTAGAGTTTACATTTCTTTTTATTACATCTTTAGAAAACCGAAGAGGAAAATGTTGATAGTCCTCTATTTTAATTATTCAATATATATGAAACTTACTATATTATCAGTATCTGTCTCTCTTATTAGACAAGACTAGGAGGTCTGCACATCTGTTTATCTTCATATACTGTTGATCTCTTTTACCCAGCATTGAGGCTTGAATAATATATCAGTAAATTAAAATGACAAAACATAGAATACTTCAAATTAAAAATTGAATAAGCAGAGTAATAAGAATAAGCTAACTTCTGCTTAGTAGTTTTTCCAAATCAATACACCATTAACTTATGTTAACACTTAACTAGTGTTAACGAAGAAAGGGAAATATTTAAGGATTTACAATCACAAGTTAAAGTTTTTGAATTCTGTTTAATAATTCTTTTGAGTCAATACAGTATTAACTCTGCTAAGAAATCTAGTGTCAAAGAAGAAAGAGAAACATTTAAGGATTTATAATAAGTTAAAATTTAAAATGAGTTCCTTTGATTAAAATTATCATATAGTTTCCATAGATATTGGAACTTCGACATGAAAAAGATGTCATAATAAGATATTTTTGAAAGGAAGAGCTAAAACTATTTATAAATATGTCATAGCCTTGTTGGTTGGATGACTGGGAATATTTAACCAGTCTATCCTTTTTTGGAAAGTTGCTGTGTTAAATATTACCAGGGTAGCAACGATTTTAGATTTGGAAGTCTTTATCCCATAAATAGACTCCATGTGGGAGGCTTAATAGACAGTGATGCAGATAGACACCAAAATGAAAACTTTAAAGGCTGGATATTTAAAAACTAGTCAGAAGAGGGCAAGAGGTTGTTTAGCTCTTATGACTTATTTTGACATGTCTAACAATACAATATGCTTCTATGATCAGAGCTAAATTTCATTCTTTATTAGTTTCTTTTTTCTTCTTCTTCTTTTTTTTAAATTATGATTTAAAGATTTTTCCATAAGGTTTATGTGCTCACCAGAGAGAAAGTACAAATCATCCACCAGGGGGATGACCACACCACAATCCCTTATCTTCCCTTCTCCTCTTGGGATTTTGGGGACACACACACACACACACACACACACACACTTTCACACACACACATGCCCAGTGTATTTTTTAAAGCCTCCATATCCAGGATGCAAATACTGAGTTGGCTATGTGGGATCCAGCACCCTAATCATCACGCTACCAGCTGGCTCCAGAGTTAAATTTCTAATGCAAAGAATGAAGCTCCAGCTTGTGGCTCTTCAGAGAGATCCTAGCTCATATTATCATCTGATCATAACTTGTATATGTGAAATACTTTCATAAAATATATAAATTTTAAGTATGCAATTCAATGAGTTCAATAAATACAGTATAGACATCTGTTTAGTCAATACCTCAAACAAGATAGAGAACATTTTCAACACACCAGAAAGTTTTCTTTTTTTTTCTTAATTTCTTTTTTTCTTTCTTTTTTTTTGGGGGGGAGAGGTTTTCGCTATAGTACACGTGCGCTCGCCAGACAGACAGAGAGAGACATAGAGACAGAAAGCAAGAAATTACCCCCAGGGGGGATGGTCACACCACAATTCCTTCTCCTCCATTCTCCTCTCCGGATCTTGGGCACGCACGCACACGCGCAGGTGTGAGTTTTAAGCCACCGGGCCCGGGGCGAGAACCGCGGTCGACTACGTGGGAGTCCAGCGACATAGCCATTACGCTAACTGCTGGTTCCCAACCAGAAAGTTTTCTGAGGTCCATTCCTTAGAAGTAATCACAATTCAGACTAATATAAAAGTTCATTTAAATAGAATTATAGTCTGTGTTTTTCTGTGTCTAGTTTCTTTTGATCAATACTATTTTAGATTTTCTTTTTTAAAAACAAATCTCTTTTTTAGAGAATTATTTATTTTTTTATTATTATATTTTAACTTTTTATAGTCATCAGAGACAGACAGAGAGAGAAGTAAGGAAAGTGAAAAATCAAGCCTGCCAGGTTCAGGACTCAAACTGTGTGCAGTCATGTGGTAGTCTAGGACCTTAATCACCATGCTACCTAGTGGTCTCTTAGGTTTTTTTTTTCCTATTGCTACAAGTTTTAGTAGTTCATTTTTTTTGTCATATAATAATATTCCATTATTTTGATACATTACTGCATTCATTCTTCTGTTGATGAATATTGTGGCTTTAAGTTCTTAGATTTTATGACTGTAGATGCTATGAATGTTAATATTCAAATGACTACATATTTATATTTTTATTTCACTTGTATAAATATCTGTCGGTGGAATATTTTGGCTGCAAGGCTAGATATCTGTTTAACTTTATAAGAAATGTAACAATAGTTCCAAAGGGATCACACTATCTTATATCCCTCTTAATAATGCATGTGGATTATCCAGTTACTCCACTCTGAGCTATATTTCATGTTATAAAAGTGACACAGGAGTGCTGGGTGATTGGACCCAATACCCATGTTGGCTCTTATCCTATGCTCATGAAGATTAGAGAGGTGTAAACAGTGAGGAGAGTAAAATAGAATTTATTAGGGAAGGAAGAAAAGCTTCCATTGGAGTGGAAGGGGTCCCCTAATGGTTTGCTGAAGAGGAGCTGGAGGCAAAAGGTTTTCTAGCAGTTGACCAATAGACTGACTTTCTGATAAGGAAGTGGGCTTTAGAAAGTGATTATATGGTAGTTTGAGTGATTTATTATCCTATTTTTTGTGGAGTCAGTAGACCATAGGTCCTGTACTTGTAGAATACAGTTACTGAATAGAAACTGTTGCCTTCAACTACAGTTGCTTTAAGTCTCAATGCAGCCAGCTTTTGGCTGTGAAAACTTAGCCACTATGACTCCATCTTGGGTCTTTACCCTGTCTGTGTGTTCAATAGCCCTATCTCCTGTCTCATTAGTAAGGAGTCATAAACTCTTTATTGACATGTAAAAGGAGTATATATTGCTCATTAACCAGACCATAGAGGAAAAACAGAAACTTCAGTAAAAAGAAAAATATAGTGACTTCCTTTTGGGGTCCTTACCCTATCTATCTGTAAGTGAGGCCTAACTCCTATTTCATAAGAATTTACGATTTTAGCTGTTTTAATGGCTGTAAAGTGGTAGCATTATGGTTTAAATTGGCATTTTTCTGGGACCAACAGTTGGCATAATGGCTATGTCTCTGGACTCCCATGTAGTTGACTGCAGTTCAAGTTCCAGACAAGGTGGCTTAAACTCACACCAGGCATATGTGTGTGCGTGCCCAAGATCCCGAGAGGGCCAGGCTGTGGCCATCCCCCCTGGGGGGTGATTTCTCCCTTTCTGTCTCTCTTTGTCTTTCTGGCAATTGCAAGCACCCTGTAGCAAAAATCTCTTTAAAAAATTGGCATTTTAAAGATTACTAATAATATTAAGCTCCCCTTCACATGTTAATTGCCCATATGTATATTATCTTTTATAAAGTGTCTGTTCAGATCATTTGCCTTTAATTTTTATTGTTTGTGTTTTTATTGAGTTTTAAAAGTTATTACTTATTCTGGACACAAGTCCTTTCTCTGATTAATGTACGGTAATCCCCTCCCCCTACCTGTGCCTTTATTCTTTTTTAAATGCCAGAGGGAGAGAAAAAAAGACAGAGAGAGAGAGAGAAAGAGAGGAGGAGGATAAATCACCCTTACCAATTGGTCATAGTCATATCACGATCTCTTCTCTATCTCTTCATCCTGTCAGAATTTGGGTACATGTACCATGCCTGACATGTTTTTCAAGCAACTGGGCTGGGATTCTAACTGCTATCAGCCATGTGGGATCTGACTCCCCTACAGGGTTGGTGTCTTTTGAAAAGCAGTTTTATTTTTCATGAGGTTCAATTTATCAGGTTTTGCTAGTGCAAGGATAATCATTTCTGTTTCGTCTATCAAATCCTGGCTTATACAAAGGTCATGGAGGCTTCTTTTTAAATATTTTCTACTTGAAGCTTTTTATTTTAGCTTTTATATTTATGATATATTTTGCATTAACTTTTTAGTGAATGACTTGAGGTAAGGGGTGAATTTCTTTTTTTATACAGATATTCAGTTCTTCCCACATGATTTATTGGAAATATTCCTTCTGCTATAAGGTTAGTGCCTTGTTTTCTGGTGTCAATTCACTGTATAAATGTATGTCTATGACTATTTCAGAACTCATTTTATTTTTCTTTTTAAATAAGATTTCACTATGTTACTCAGACCAGCATGAAACTCACAGTCCTTCTGCCTTAGCCTGCCAAGTAGTCGGGATTAAAGGCACACACCAGGGCCAGCAGATGGTGCAGTGGTTAAAGGTGCTGGATTCCCACATGGCCGACTGTGGTTTGAGTCCTGGACCTGGTGGTTTGCTTTCTCACTCTCTCTCTCTCTCCCTCCCTCTCTGGTCAAGGTAAAGATAAATAAATGGATAAATAAAGTCAAATAAACTAATTCTTAAAAAGAAAAAAAAAAAAGGCACACACCATCACACCAGGTCTTTCTGTTGGATCAGGAAATGAACCCTAGCCTCCCACAACGCCCCAGTCTGTGGAGCACATCTTAGTAGTGTGTGCCATGATGGTTGGTCTCTGGACTTATTTTTCTATTTCATCAATTTGTATATCTGTTCTTAGACCAATATCACACTACTTGGCAGAAATTTGATTTTGCGTGAAGGAGGGGTTAATTACAATTTAATTTTTTCTAATCATATTTTCGATTTCATTTTACACTGGGTTCATAAAGTTCTATTTGCAAAGAATTAGTCTTTTTCATTAAAGAAATACAAATTATTACAGAGTTGCTGATAATACCCATTAATTATGCTTTTATATCTATATAATCTTTCTTTGTGCATATTAGTAAATTGCACTTTTTTTCTTGATTGGATTTGAAAAAGGTTTATTAGTTGTATTGATCCTTAAAAGGTCCAAATTTTGATTTATGAGTTTTTCTCTATTTTTCCTTTGGTATGAAGTGGATTTGGTATTTTTATTTCATTTTATTTTTTGTTTGTTTAGTTGGTTTTTACTACAGTGCACTCTTCAGAAAGAAACAGAAAAAGGAAAAGTGAGAAATTACCCCTAAAGGTGATGGCCACACTATAATCCCTTTTTCATTCTTCTCTCGAGATATTTGACATACACATTGGACACACATGCTCATGTCCCTGGCATAATTCCCAAGCCACTGGGTCCAGGACTCATCATTGTTGGCCATTTGGAAATCCAGCATCTTAACTGCCATGCCACTGGTTAGTCCCTTTATTTGGTATTTTTAAAGTCATGAATTTATCTCTCTTAAGAACCTCATTGTGCAGACATATTTAGACATTAATGGTATATGCTCTTAGATCTTTGAGAATATAACCTATATTTCATTCCATTAAAATTCAGTAAGTTACTAAAATGAAATTGGGGGAAAGAGGTGAGCAGGTATATAAATTAGTCATTAAAATAGTGGCAGTAGAAGGCATTTTTGATAGTAGAAAAGCAAAGGAAAAATAAGCAATTTAATTTCAAATTAAGTATGTAGAAAAAATATAATTTTGAGGTACATCTTGACATGAATAAACCTTGGAAGTTTTTAAACACTGGATAACTTTTGTGATTTAGAAAAGGAAGCTGGTGAGAGGGTGATGAGTTAGTAAAAAATCCTTATAAAGTAACACTAAAAAGGATACTGCATTCTTATTTAGTCTCATTTTCTGTAATCACACTTTTGTTATATGAAGGACTCCAGAGAGCTTAAGAGATCCATATCTTAAAACCCTTTATGTGATAAATGTAAAAAAGAAAAACAAAGCATGTTGGAAATGACTACACTCATACTATCTGATAAAATTTCCTATGTCTTACTATATCTATCTATCTAGATAAAATATATTTTATCTATCTATATATAATTTATGTATATATATATATATTTATATATATATACACACATATATGACTACATAAATTGTATAATATTTTAATCTAATTTTAAAATAATGGTAAATATAGGGCCAGCAGGTGGTGTGGTGGTTGAGGAGTTGGACTCTCACATGGCTGACCACAGCTGGAGCCCCAGATCTGGCATCTTGGAACTCAATGCTGGTCATGTGTGTATGTGTGTATGAGTGCCCAAAATCCTAGAAAGGGCATGGAAGGGAAGTGATTGTGGCATTGCCACCCCTCCATGTGGGGAGCGATTACTCACTTTCTCTCTTACTGTGTCTCTGGCAAGTGCATGCACCATATGACAAACAACTTAAAAAAAAAAAGTAAATATCATTCAAAGTAATCCCCATTCTTGGATTATTTTCAGATTATGCTTTGCCCATATGTCGTAAACCAGGAAGATGCAAAACACAATAGGTCCAGCCCACTGCATATGTATGATATGAAATAGATCCTGGTATATTTTTTAATGGTAGGGAAACATTGAATTTTTTGTTTCAGTTTTATTCATGAATCTCTCTCAAGAACAACTCTTCTCTGACATCCTTAATTTTGATCTTCCCTTTTCCCCTGTTTTGCTTCAGATAACTCATTGTTTTAGTACCTTATAAGATTTAAGTGCTCTGAAATCAAATGAGTATTTTTTCTTTAACTGTATTTCTATATCTATCTCCTCGTCTTTTCTCTATAACTTTCGGAAGAAGAAAGTTCTCTTGTGTTTTATTCAGACTTGTATTTCATTACGTTCTAATTTCTCTGGCTCTGACTACCATTCATAAAGCATCTTTCTAACCAAATTTTTAAATCCGAATTTTGTCTTTGCCTTTCTTTCACTCTTTGACTCAACTTCCCCAGAAGTATACCATCTTTTGTGCTTATATGTAAGTCATGTCTATTTCTGCCCAAGGATTGGCCCCAGTGCAGAATAGCATAGAGACTTAGAGAATGCTAGTGTAATAGCATTTTTGGGAGATTCTCCTACAAGTTGTCCACATTCCTTCTGTAAACATTTGTCTTTGCTTTGTCTTTACCATCAGTCTCTGAGACTGCTCATTCAGCTGTCCTCTGATCTATAGACATTTGGCTCAACATCCCAGGTCTATGTCAATTCTGGTACTTTTCCACTCCATTAACTAATTTTTATTCTTTATTGTTAACTTTGAACCAGCTTGCTGAACTTGAAACCTCACAATCAAATTCAGTTCATTTCATCGGATGTTTTAAGTTGTTCCATTCAATGCCGGTTACTATGACAGGTGATGAAGACACAAACCTGACAAAGAATCCACATCTGCCACCCAGGAGGTCATAAGAACTGAGGGAAAATGACAAGTAAACAAATAGCTGAGCTCCACTAAGGATGCAATCTCTTGTAATTTTCCACCAAGACTGGCATAGTAAATCATTTCCTTTCAAGTTTATAATCGCCTCTACTATGTTAAAAACAAAATGCTTTTTTCATTTGACCTTGATAATCACTCAAATTCTTCTCTCAACCGTTCTCTAAGAAATCCCTCCACTACCTATTTCTCTAAAAATGGGGGCTCTTGATTTCTCTCCACTCCTTACTGCCTTAACTTTCTATCACAACTGGCTTTTTATCATCACCACTCTACTGAAATTGTCCTCTTGAAGGCTGCCAGTGGTTTTCTTGTTCCAAGATGAAAAGGTGCGGGGTTTTATAGCATTTAAAGATTGCTTTTCTTCACTTTCCTCCTAGCTTTGACTCTGTTGAACACCTACTGGCAACTGTGCTGCCTTGCCCTGTGCACTGCAATGCATTGACTATACTCTAATCTTCCCATCTATTTTATTTTTATCTTCCTTATATTATTTTACTGATTCTCTTTGAATAGGTATACTAATACATCTTGGTTTCTATTCTCATTTTGCAATAGCCTCCTAAAATGAAATGAACAATGTGAAGCTCATCAAATTCAAAGACTTAAAATAATAACTGTATCTTTTGTTTGTTTTGAGAGGATTTTGCTATAGGACGCGTGTGCTCACCAGAAAGACAGAGAGAGACAGAGAGACAACAAGCAAGAAATCACCCCCCAGGGGGGATGGCCACGCCACAACCCCTTCTCCTCCATTCTCCTCTCGGGATCTTGAGCACACATGCACACATGCCTGGGCATGAGTTTAAACCACCAGGTCCAGGACTCGAACCACAGTCAACTACATGGGATTCCAGCGACATATTCATTATGCCAATTGCTGGTCCCAATAACTGTATCTTTTTAAGAATTATCTTATTTATATTTATTTATTTATTTTAATTTGACCAGAGACAGAGCAAGAGAGAGAGAAAGAGAGAGAGGGAAAGTGAGAAAGCAAGCTACCAGGTCCAGGTTGCAAATCATGGTCAGCCATGTGGGAGTCCAGTGCCCTTAACCTCCATGCCACTTGCCCCTCCCTAATAACTTTTTCTTTTTTCTTTTTTTTGAGATCTTTGCTATAGGGCATGGGTGCTTACTAGACAGATAGAAGCAGAAGTGAGAACTCACCCGCCAGACATGACCACGCCAGTCTTCTCTTCTCTATTCTCCTCTTGGGATTTTGAGCACTCACACACACATGTCCAGCATGAGTATTTTTTTTTTTTTGGAGAGGTTTTTGCTATAGGGCGCGTGTGCTCGCCAGACAGACAGAGAGAGACAGAGAGATAGAAAGCAGGAAATCACCCCCCAGGGGGGATGGCCACGCCGCAATCCCTTCTCCTCCATTCTCCTCTCAGGATCTTGGGCACGCACGCACACGCGCCCGGCGTGAGTTTAAGCCGCCGGGTCCGGGACTCGAACCGCGGTCGACTACGTGGGAGTCCAGCGACATAGCCATTACGCTAACTGCTGGTCCCCAGCATGAGTATTTTAAGCTGCCAGGTCCAGGACTAGAACTGTGGTCGACCATGTGGAAATCCACCAACGTAACCATTATGCCATCTGCTGGTTCCAAGAACTGTACTTTATTAATCTTGTTTTACTTATTCATCAAGCACCTTTTTATATATCAGTAAGCATGTTTTTTTTTTATGTAAACTTTATGTCTATAAAATAAGGGAGTAGATTAAAACTTTAAGTAATGTTGACCTTTAAAATTTCCATGACAGTGAAATAGCACTCAATCTATTTCAAGCTCCATATTTAAATTTATAGTTGATTGCTTGACTTCAGCATTTTTATCTCCACTAAAACACTGTTAACACAAAATGCTCTTAATCTAAACACATCCAAAGTTTGATTTGTTTTTCTTCTTGAACCCAGCCTTTCTTTTACATATCCACATTTCTATAAGCAATACCTTGAACATAGACCTCAATTTAACATTAAGTAAAGTCTATTTAAGCATAAATAATGTAAGGAATGCGAAAGCCTTATCGTTCTTAGAAACATTTGGTTACAGCAGATGGCGGAATGGTTTCATCACTGGATTCCCACATATTCAACCACAGATTGAGTCCTGTACCTGGTGGCTTAAAACTCATGCCCAGTGTGTATGCATGCATGCCCACCAAAGTTCTGAGAGGAGAATGGAAGAGAAGGGATTGTGGCATAGCCATCTCCCCTGGGGGTGATTTCTCACTTTCTGTCTCTCTGTCTCTTCAGCAAATGCATGCACTCTATAGCAATAATCTCTCTCTCTAAAAAAAAAGGAAAGAAAGAAGGAAAGAAACATTGCCATTGTTCAAGTCTCTCGCATTTGGGAACCTGGGAAATTTTTTTTCTTTCTTCCTCACTTTCCAGATAAAAGAAGTAGCCAAAGCTTTTTAAGATTTAGCTTCAGCAATAAAACCATGATACTACCAGATATGAGAAGATAATGAATATGATTTGAACATTTACAATGCTTCTTCCCACGTATTATCTAGTTAAATGGAGAGGAGATGGCTATATAAATAAATCACAACGTTAATTCATCATAAGCCTATGGGCAGTATAATTGTCCCACTTAATCTGTGGGTATGTTAAACCTCAAAAAGGATTTCGGATTTAGGATTTATGCTAAATACTATGCTATGTGACATTTCTTCATGAGGTAAGTGACTCTCAAACTTGTTTTCATCTTTCCTTATCTACAATTCATGTAATTTAGGTTCTCATTATCACCAAACCAAATTACTATAAGAATTTATTTTGTATTACTCTACCTTGTTATCTCACCTTACTACTTATTCTGCTAAATGTTATTATTAACAGTCATATTAGATTACATTTTAAAACAATTATTTTTCTGATTATAGAATGCCTGAAATGATTTCTAAATGCCTAAAGATGTTTTATTTACTGTCTTTGGTACTTATTATTATGAAAAATAAATCTGAGTTCATTTTTAATTTAGTTTTTCAAGATATATTTTTAAAACAGGGTATTTGTGGAAATTAACCTATGTTTGCACAGGTCAATGTCTATTCAATGTACTGTTTTTTAATCTGTTTTCAGTTACTTGTCTGTTTATTTTTTTCTCTCTACTAAGATTCATATGACAAAGTACATTTTACCTCATGCATTTGTTTTAATTTTATTGTATTTTCTCTCCTTTAAATTTTCATTACTTTCCCCAGTAAATTTGGAAAAACTTATCAAGTTTATCTCTCACACAACATTGTTTCTCTAATTTTGCTTTTCCTCCTCGAAGCTGAAATTCAAATAACTTATTTTTCATTTCTGTGCAGTTATTTTATATTTTACATTGCTTTTGCTTTGACTGCCTGCTTAATTACTTTAGATTCACTTCTCCTGAATCTTGTTCCAAAATGATTCCATGTGTCCCAATGAATAGCATTCATATGAATACATTTTCTCTAATTATTCAAACTGAGTATCTTCTTTCAATTTCAGACAACTCTCTGAGGAAGACATAGGAATGGCCAAAATGCACACGAAAAAATGTTCATCCTCTCTTATCATAAGGGAAATGCAAATTAAAACCACAATAAGATACCACTTAACTCCAATAAGAATGACTTTGATCAAGAAAATAAAGAAAGTCAAGTCCTGGGAAGGCTCTGGTGAAAAGGGAACCATCTCATACTGCTGGTAGGAATGTAAATTGGTCCAGCCACTTTGGAAAACAGTGTGGGGAGGGGTCCCAAAAACTTGCAAATAGAACTACCATATGACCCAGTAATCCCATTCCCCAAGGGTAGGAAAACATTCAGTCAGAAAGACACTTGCACATCCATGTTTATTGCAGCATTATTTATAATTGCTAAGACATGAAATCAACCTAAATATCTAAGAACTGATGACTGAATTGAAAAACTGTGGCACAGACACACAATAGAAAACTACCCAGTCATAAGAAACAATGAGACCCTGCCATTTAACTTAAAGTGTGATATAGAAGATTTAATGCCAAGTAAAGTAAGCAAGACTTATGAAAGACAAGCATTGTATATCCCCTTTCAAAATATCCAGAATATTTGCATGTACAGCACAGTATAATAGTAGGGTAGACGTGTATATACCAGAAACTGCATAGAAGAGGAGTGGTGATAAGGGAGTGAGTCAGAAGGCCTCAGGAAAATAACTTATCAGGTACAAGATTGTAAATTTCACTGTTAAAAATGATGTTTATGGTATATCCTTAATTTGATGATCACATATTGCATGTATATTGTAAAACATATTGTGTGCTATAGAGATGTATGAAGATTGAATGTAACTAACAAATCATAAAATTAAAAAAATGTATCTTTTCAAGTATGTGGCTATTTTTTGTTTGCTCATTTTTCACAGATGAAGACTTTCAAAATAGGTATCCTAGGGGCCAGCAGGTAGAATGGTAGTTAAGGTGCTGGGCCCTCACATGGCTAACCGTGGTTCAAATCCCAGACTTGACAACTTGCTTTCTTACGTTATCTCTCTCTCTCTCTTTCTCTCTCTCTCTCTCTCTCTCTCTCTCTCTCTCTCTCTCTTTCTCTCTGCCTCTTTTTCTGGTGAATATGTGTGCCCTGTACCAAATTAAAAAAATTATAAAGACAGATAAAAATTAATAAATAATTATTTAAAAATATATGTGTATATATATCCTATATAACCCTCTCCTATCTCCTCTAAAGTGGACTGATGGAAGCCACCAATGTCTCTGACAGAGACTTCTGCAATAACTTCTGATCCTTCTTCTATTCTTTTCCTCCTAAAATCATTTCTCCGTGCAAGTTCATGAGTAGTGCTTTTGCTTTTATAAATTACCAGATGGTATGTGTGCTTGCCAGTGAGAAGAGAGGGAGAAAGCCTGTGCAATAGGGAATGGTCATGCCACAATCCTCTCTCCTCTATTTCTCTGTTCTATCAGGATTTGGGCATGCACATACATGTGACAGGCATGCTTTGCAAACTGCTGGAGTTGGGATTCCAGTGCAGAATCAGGCTCTCTTTAACTGCTAGGATATGAAGTCTGCATTTTGAAGTTCTTTTTTTTTTATGCTAATAATTTGGGGGGCAGCAGGTGGCATGGTGATTAAGGCACTAGACACTCCCACATGGCCGACCATGGTTTGAGTCCTGGACCTGGTGGTTTGCTTTCTCACTTTCCCTCTCTCTCTCTCTCTCTCTGTATTTCTCTCTGGTCAAATTAAAATAAATGAATGAATAAATAAATTTTTTAAAACGCCTATCATATATCATGATTTCCTTACACAAAATGTGAGGAGAAAACAGTATAGAAAGCAAACATAGATACCAGAGACTGTGGGAGGAGAGTGGGAGATGGCAGAGGGTAAGAGATAGAGAATCTAGGATGGGGGGAAAAAAGCAAAACATACAGAAGACAAGAAATGGAAGATCATTTGCTGACAATAACATGCTTGTTGATGTGCTTGATTGAGACAATATATAGTGTAATTTGGATGGAAAATCTCATTTTGTATGCTGTAATGATGTTCAGAGAATGAATGCAAATAAATTAAAAAAAAATAATCTAGTATTTGAAAAAATTTCTCTTCACTATGTCATATAAGGCCCTTTATAATGTGGGCCCTCACTCTCATCTTACTTGACTCATGTCTTGCTTCCTCACCTGTTCTATTACATGTGTTATGTTTCATACTGAGTTTTGCCAACTAGCCTGCTTAAAATAGAAATCCCCTGCTCTCCATTTCTCTCCAAATTGTTGTCTTGTTCTTTTCCTTTATATTGTCTATCACTACCAGATTTTTTTCAGATATAAATTTTATTTTTCTTATTATCTTAGTCTGCTGTGATGTTAACAGAAATATCTGAGACATGGAGATTAATGAAGAATAAAGACTGAGTTGGCTCAGAGTTCTGGTGGTTGGAGAGTCCAGTGGCATGGAGCTAGCATCAGGCCAGCCTCACAAGACTGCTGACAGAAGCACAGAAGGCAGGCAGAAAAGAGAAAGGAGAGAAAAAGGAAAGACCTTTTTTTTTTATTTTTTTAACTAGATGATTGTTCTTCCCACATTCTCAGCCAATCAGATATTGCCTTTCCAATAGGCCCATCTCTTAAAGAGCTTACCACTTCACAAAACCGTATCACTGAGGAACAGGCTTCCAGAACATGAAATGATGGGATACAAACTATTAATCAAACCATAACAGTTGTATAGTGCTCATTTGCCACATTAGAGAGTAAGTTTATAAAAGTCTCCCTTATTTCCATCTGTATTTCAACACATGTGAGAACACTGGTTATTTCTTGCATGAATGAATGGGCGATGGTTACGATTTTGTCTGCATAGCAGTCTTCACCAGATGCAAGTCAGAGTGATGCTGGTATGGACCATGCATTCAGTTGCCTTCAATGTCAGCTCTGTTTTTGGTCAGGGTAGCACTTCTGTTTTCTGCCATGTGGCTACCCACACATTTGAATAAATCTTTCTATTTAAAAGCCACCAGAATTGTTTATTAGAACTTTTGAAATTACAACTGTTTTTAAGTATTAATAATTTTTAAAGGAATTACCAGGAAAAATACAAACAAAAGAAATACAATGAAAAGTAAATTGAAAACAGAAGCTACTTCTGCTCCATTGACCTCTTACAAATCTGAAGAACTTGTGTTGCAGTTTAAAAGAATACCTGGATAAAGGAACAGATGGCAAATCCGGTGTGCAACCAGGGCAAGGAATATAAAGGAAGAATTTTCTTTGATAAAGCTTGGACTTGGATACCCTGTATCAAAGTGACCCGATAATACATCTACAGAAACTCCAACTCTCAGGATGTTGTAAGGACAGTTAGTCTTATATAAAACAAAGGGAAGAGATTGTTTCCAAGTGATTATGATAACAAACTGACCCACTTGTATATTTTCAGAGCAAGTGTACATTATTAGGTGGGTCCAGGAAATTAAAAAATAAACTTAAATTAATAAAACTAGTGATTTCCTGGTTTAACAATATTTTAAGGCATTTATCAATAGTAAGCATGGACAAATATCTGGAAGAACCTGTCTTTAATCTAGATCTATAAAAATTAGCATAGGAGGGATTTCCAAATATGACAGGGTGAAGAGGTTGAACAATTTTTCCATAACAAACCAGGCACACACACACGCACACACACACACACACACACACACACATAATTGTCACAATCAACCAATTTGGGGCACTGGTTCAAAGTTAGAGTACACATTCAGAAACATGTATTTATTTTTTGGAAAACTGCTTAAGCTCTGGATAAGAGCAGATAATTTGTGGCTTTTTTATTGGAGATTCTTCTCAAATCTTAACTGACAGGAAAGATAGCTTTTGTAGCAGGAGAGTAGATAGGAAAACCTGTGTTTTTTGCTGCTAGAGTCGACAGATTCAATTTAGAGCAGGTATTGAAAAATGAAGTGCTTTTGAAAGTGGAAGCAGCAAAACTTAGTAGAAAACAGAAAAATCCCATAACTTTGCCTTCCCAAGTTTGAACCCCAGTCAGTGAAAATGCCAGACCACTGGGGCTCAATATCAGTGAAGCTAAACAGACAACTCTTCCCAAATAAATTTTTCAAGTGGTATGTCATACTGACTGGGGCTCAAAGCCAGAACCAATAGAATTTGCATGTGGATTTAAATGAATGCATTTAAAATTTTTGGAGATTAGGAACTACAAGAAAAAAAGTTTCTTCAAGAATATATTTTAAACCAGATCTCAGAGAATTTTTATGACAAAATTTCAAAATCATGGCTAACGATAATAATAAGTTCACATGAAGAAAACATGTTATGACTAGGTAGCAGCAGAAACAATACTGCAGAATCAGACCTTCAATATTTGGGATACTGGGTTTGACATATCCAGGATATAAAATAATTCAGTTAAAATGTTTGCTCAAATACAAGAGACTACACACACTAATAAAAATAAATAAAAATAAAATTGGAAATGAACATTTGAAAAATAAATATTATTTATTTATTATTTTAGTGTTTTTTTTTTTTTTTTTTTTTTTTTTTTTTTTAAATAGAACATGTTCACTCAGCGAAGAGAGAGAGAAAGTGAGAAATCATTTCCCAGGGGTTCTGGTCACATCACAATTCCTTTTACTCCCATCTCCTCAGGACTTGGGACATGCATGCACTTGTACCTGGCATGATTTTCAAGCCACTGGGTTGGGACTCCACTTTTGGCCATGTGAATACAGTACCTTAACCGCCAACCCACCTGCTGACTCAAAAAGTGAATATTTAGAGTGAGAGCAAGAGAGAGAGTGAGAAAGCAAGCTGCCAGGACTCAAACTGTGGTTGGCCATGTGGGAATCCAATGCCCTTAACCACCACATCACCAGCCAGCCCTGTAGCAAAGTAATTCTAATACCAACAAGAGAGAAGATATGTAAAGAGACTGGAAAGGCAATATTCAAAGAGATGGCTGAGGGTAATCTAGAAGCCTCTTTTTTACAGAAGGCTCATACGCATGCATATTAGAGAGAAAGAGAGACTTTGATAGAGACTGATCATACTATTATCCCTTTTCCCTAAACCTCCAGCTCCTTAGAATCCTGGACACCTGTACATGGACCTGATGTGTTTTCAGGCCTACCTGAGGATCTGAGCCCAGAGTTGGTCATGTGGCTTCCAGCTATAAAGCTTCCTGAGTTAGGTCAAATCCAGTATTCTCAGATTCTAGAAAATTAATGAACACCGAGAATGATAAATATAAAAAAATCTGCATTTAGACAAATGTTCATCAAATTATAGAACACCAAATGTAAAAACCAGATCAATGACAATTATTTTAGGAACAGGCATTTATACAATAACAAGAACAATAAGGTGCTGAAGAATACCAATGGATGAAGAAATAACAAAAGTCAAGCTAGAAAGAGCCAATGAAATTTTTAGACAGTAATCAGGATGAAAGAATGACCTGACTAAACAAAGCAAGGGGACATACAAGACTGAAGTTTAATACTAAAACCCCAGAAAAACCAATTAGTGTGTAATTTACTTCAGGAATAAAGAATATAGTCTCATAAAAAGGTCTGAGGTACAAGAAGTATTAGTGAGAAAAGAAAGTGGTAAGTGTTTGGATAAATGTAAACACTAGCTACAAAAATATTAATAGTATCAAAACCAATAATATCTAATACATGAAGATAATTTTTTTTTTTTTTTGAGAGATTTTCGCGATAGGGTGCATGGGCTCGCCAGACAGACAGAGACAGAAAGCGAAAAATCACCCCCCAGGGGGGATGGTCACACCGCAATCCCTTCTCCTCCATTCTCCTCTCGGGATCTTGGGCACGCACGCACACGCGCCCGGCGTGAGTTTTAAGCCACCGGGTCCGGGACACAAACCGTAGTCGACTACGTGGGAGTCCAGCGACATAGACATTACGCTAACTGCTGGTTCCCGATAAAATTTTTTATAAATAATAAAATTAAAAAAATATATCGAGGCTAGCTAGTTGGTGCAAAGGTAATGTGCTGGTCTAGTGATGCAGGATACACATAGAAGATCATGGGTTTGGTTTCCCTGTGACTTATTTATGCTGGGTTCATGTAGCATGCTCCTGGTAGGCTGGGAAGGTTGGGTGGTAGATTGTTGTATGATATCTTGTTGGAGGAACTTGTCTTTCTCTGTCTCTTACTCTCATGAAAGAAATACTCTTATTTATTTATTTATAAGCAAATAAAGAAAATATTGAATGCCATTAATATGTAAATCAGAAGCTGGTTGAAGAGACTATATGCATATAAAGTTCTTTTTGTTTAGAGGGGAAAGTTAAAACTAAAGATTCACTTTAGATTATATTTAATATGCCTGTTAAAATATCTAGTATATAACTAAAAAGCATATTGCTTATAGATGTGAAAATGGGAAGAAAAAAGGGAAATAATAAAGAACAGTCTGAAAATTAATGAAGTTAGATTTCATCTTAAAAAGTTATAAAAAATCAAAATAAACATGAGAAGACTAGAAGAAATAACAAACTTTTGAACAGAATTTAATGAAATGGAAACCAAAATTATAGTAGACAGATTTAAAAATGCCAAAACCAAAAGTCATCTCTGTAAACAAAGAATAAGATCAACAACCTCAGTAAGACTAACAAAGACTAATAATCTGGAAACTGAATATTGTAGAACAAAATTTGTGAAATAAAGAAAATTGTGCTTGCACTGTATTCAGGCTGGGAAAAACCATCTTGTACACTGTCAAGAGGTACAGTGATTAAATGGAAATAATAAAATGTAAATAATATATATATGAAAAGAGTAAGTGATCCCACACTCAGAGGGGAAAAAAAAGAAGTTACCTTTATATATCTACTTCTAAGATCTTTTACATTTA
Organism: Tupaia tana; assembly: GCA_026018925.1. Taxonomy (NCBI): domain Eukaryota; kingdom Metazoa; phylum Chordata; class Mammalia; order Scandentia; family Tupaiidae; genus Tupaia; species Tupaia tana. The sequence continues at coordinate 195,266,824 of JAKSZU010000006.1, read as the reverse complement.
AAACTGTCTGGAGGTCAATATATTAGTTTGAATTATTTAGGAGAGTCAAAATTTCAGCTAGATAAAACTTTATTTTGTGTATCAGATACTCTGAAATACTGTAGTCTTTTCCCCCAGATTTTTTAGAGAGAGTTCCCTGGCCAAGCTTTAGAAAAAAATGTGAAACTGTATCAGATTTATATACAAAATAATATCCATATTAGAAAGCTATGACTTGAAGAATTTATAAGCCAAAATAAAAATAGAGTATTCTATAGATGAAGATATTGCTGTGTGTGTGCGTGTGTAGAAGCTGGGTAAACAAACATTAACATATATATCAACATATCATAAAGGATGCTGCCATTCTTAAATATACATATATACACACATACCACTATACGTTGGTGTGTGTGTGTGTGTGAGTGTGTGTGTATATTTCCAATAGTAGACTTCACTACTTGCCCCTTTTTTCCATGATATCAGTGGAACACTTTCCAATGGGTTTCATTTAATTAAAATTTGAAATTAAACAGGGAAAACTTACCAAAAATCTCTTAATTCTCCCTTTGACAGAGGCCAACATAGCCATTTGCAAACTTACTATTTATCACAGTAAATGAAATTCAGCATCTGCACGCACCATTAAAAAAGACGGGTAAAAATGTCTCATAATATATGAGCACTGAAGCCACAATTTCTAGTTGTCCTGGTGCTAATTAAATTTATGGCTTTTGAACGATACAATCTTCTAAACAGGAGAGAAATTTTTCTGCATCTGCAAAGATACTTGCCCTACAGAACAGCAGTGTATATTTACTTATTATACTAGGGTTTTTAATTTTGTGTATTCACAAAAGGTAAAGAAAGTATTACACGTTATGTAGGAAGACTTATTAAAACTGCCATTGGGAACCAGCAGTTAGCATAATGGCTATGCCGCTGGACTCCCACGTAGTTGACCGCGGTTTGAGTCCCGGACCTGGTGGCTTAAAACTCACGCCGGGTGTGTGTGCGTGTGTGCTCAAGATCCCGAGAGGAGAATGGAGGAGAAGGGATTGTGGCGTGACCATCCCCCCTGGGGGGTGATTTCTCGTTTCCTATCTCTCTGTCTCTCTCTCTCTCTGTCTGGTGAGCGCACGCACCCTACAGCGAAAACCTCTCAAAAAAAAATAAAAACTGCCATTTATCGTGTGTGTGTATGTGTGTGTGTATATGTGTAAGACAGCGAGAAATTGAAAGAGAGATAGCATAAAATGTATGTCACCTTAGCTCATTAACATTCTAGAGCATGGATGATGAATCAAAATATTTCAGTGCTCCTGAAACATTGTCTCATATATGCAAATGTTTTGGAAAAGTTAGAATTGGTACATAGAATTCAACTATTTCTAACCAGATTCACAAAGAGAAGAAGACAAAAACAAGAGGTTTGGGGATAGTGATGTTCCAGGAATCTTAAAATACAATGATCCACCATTCCCTTAATTCTTTGAACCATATGTTCTTTCCCATATAGGGGGACACAAGGCAGATGACATCTGGAAAGCTTTTCCTGCTGAGAGGCTATTTATTATTCATTTATTTTACTCTATCTTAAATAAGGCTGAAATATTTTTATAATATTTTAGTTAGTTTTAATAATTATTTTATTTGATGAAAGAGGGACAGAGTGAGAGAGAAAGTGAGAAAGCAAGCCATGAGGTCCAGGACTCGAACCACAGTAGGCCATGTGAGAGTCCAGTGCCTTTAACCACCACACCACCTGTCGGCTCCAACACTGAGATACTGAAGTATTAGAAGAAGTGAAAAAAGCCAATGTATAATCATGCTTCATGACTATCAACGATACTAAAATTTCAATATAAAAGACATTGATTTTCTATTTCATGTGAATGAGTTTTGAAGCCTGTATGTATATTAAGCCTACATAAGCAAGCAAAAACAGATTTTCCCTAATCAAAACAGTCCTTATATGTAAAAAAAATAAAAATAAAGGTGAATACTCACTTTCATGTCCCAAATCAGAAGTAAAACATAAGAACTTGGAAACACAAACATGTACTTAAATTCGGTACACATTTGGTTAATTATATAATGAGCATAGTATCTTTGATTGGTAAACACACTGGATATCATAATACAACCATGACCAAGAAATGAGAAGCTGACTTTTAAATGTCTCCAGTTGTTTCTAATGAATACACTCATTTATCACCTCCAAGTCTGAAAGTATCTATAGCACCAAGTGGTGTCAACAGCATAAAGAAGTATAAACAGTACTAAATTGGAGGAGTCTGACCCAGCGAGGCCCCAGGATCTGTCTGAGCCCCCCAGACCTTTGAGCTCTGCTTCCAGTAGGATCAACACGCTGGCAAGGCCACTGTTGTGCACCCCCCTGACCTTGGAACAAAGCTTGGGTCAATTAGCATGTCAGCTAAGCTGTTTGCTATTTGCTCCAGAAAACTGGTAGCCGGCTGGGAAGCGACCCCCCTCTGACTCCCCAACTTACTACTATAAAAGAATTACATAGCTCTCTTATACATCCTGAGTATATGATAAAATTTTCCAGGAACTCCCCCGACCACTCCCCTTTGCCATAATCACCTACTATTAATTACAATGCTTTATCTCCATGGTCACAGTAGAGGGTGGGCTGAAGTTCTATTTAGGCAAAAATGGTCTTGACCTTTGGATGGCCCTTCAAAATACATTTAAAGTAAACTTAATCCTTTCTTTATGTAAAATAGGATTAGACCAAAACTGGCCCAGGACCACTCCCTCCCCCCGCCCTCACCAAGCGAAATAGATAAATATTTTAGGATTCCTCAAATCAAGTTTTAAATCCCTATAAAACTATGTAAGTATCATTCTTTATTAAGATCCATGGGAACTAATATCTATTCTTGAGATTTTATTTTCTCAGAGCCATTCCTGGTAATCACAAGATGGCTGCTGCCACATCATCAACTGATAATCATCTCTTCTTACCAGAACCACTTTCCTGAAACTGCATTCTATGGAGACCCACCTACAATTGCGGAAATGCATGAGACCCACCCTTAATCCAACCCTGAATAGAATCTATGTTCCCTTTTGTTAAAAACCTTTATGAGGTGATAATTGAAACACGTAGCCCCTCTCCCTTTATTTGCATGTAACACATTTTTAATAAAAACGCACAATGGTTCCTAGCAGTTGTCACTCCCCAGAGAGCGATCTCTGGGGGGTGTCCGGCATAGGACGTGGGTGAAAAGGCACCGAGGCCTCTGTCTTCTGTTCACCTGCACCACCTCCGTCGAGATAACCCATCCACGCTGAGGCTGACCCCGGCAGATTGGCGGGTATCTGATGGAAATCTTGTCTGAAAGGCAATTGCCTTTAAAGGGCAGGGAAATGGGGGACCAGCAGTTAGCATAATGGCTATGTCGCTTAACTCCCACGTAGTCAACCACAGGTTCGCGTCCGGACCCGGTGGTTAAAACTCATGCTGAGCGCGTGTGCGTGCATACCCAAGATCCTGAGAGGAGAATGGAGGAGAGAGGATTGTGGCGTGGCCATCCCCCCTGGGGGCTGATTTCTCGCTTTCTGTCTCTATGTCTCTCTCTGTCTGTCTGGCAAGTGCACGAGCCCTATAGCGAAAACCTCTCCAATAAAAAAAAAAAAAAAAAAAAAAGACAGGGAAACCAGAACCAGCAGATGGCATAATGGCTATGTTGCTGGACTCTCATGTAGCTGACCATGGTTCGAGTCCTGGACTCGGTGGCTTAAACTCAACAAGGCACATGTGCATGATTGCCCAAAATCCCAAGAAGAAAATCGAGGAGAAGGGATTGCAGCGTGGTCATCTGCCTGGGGGTGATTTCTCACTTTTTTTCTGTCTCTCTCTGAATTTCTGGCGAATGCACATGCCCAATAGCAAAAAAACTCTCAAAAAAAAAAAAAAAAAAAAAGTAAAGGCAGGAAAATCAAATAGTTATATGCATTTCCTTTCACCAAAATAAAGTGAATTTTTGAGGAAAATTACAGAAGTTGTTACAATAATCTGCTATACTATATAACTCAGAAATTTTAACGTCATCTTCTCCCTTAAATAATAAGATCGTTATATAGGTAATTAATACTCTAACATTAATTTGATACTGAAGTCAAGTTTTAACCTAGATTTAAGATTTGTCATAAATATTAGGTTGAAAAATTTTTCTGACAAATTTGAAAATAATCTTCTGTTTCTTATTTGATATGATTCAACTATTAATAAATGAAATGTGCTTTTGCCGAGGAGTGTAAAGAATATTCTATAGCTTCTAGTGGAGCTATGCTAATTTGGTAGTCACTAAACACATGTAAATATTTATATTTCAATTAATTAAAATTAAAGAAAATGTAGAGATTCAGGTCCTCAGTTTCTCATATTTCAATACTTATTACTCACATATGGCTAGTGGTTACCATATTGGACAACATAGATGCTAAACATGCCTCATATGGCAAGAAGTTTTATTGGCTAGAAGGCTACAAACAGTCCTGAAAAGAATTTACAAATAGGTATTCAGAACTTCAGGGAGTTAAAAATAGCAAAATTATTTAGCCCAGAAGAAAACAAAACAACAAAAAAAAAAGGCCTGGCCTCACGATAATCTTTAAGTTACAGAAATGATGCAAAGAGAGGCAGCCAGCTGTTTTTCACATACTGGTTAGAAATTGGAGGAGCTGACTTAAAATAGTGGTAAGATTTAGGTTAAGCAGAAAAAGTGAGGGTTATTAAGCAAATGAATGACTCAAAGGAGTCTTCGCTCTAATAGCTTTTATGAGAAAGTCATATACCTAGTGAGAGTCAGTGAATATTTATTATTGATAATTAGGCCAAATGCTTTGGTGTCTTTTCCAGACTCAGAGAGATGGAGTCAATAAATATTTATTGGGTGTGTACTGTGTATTAGGCACTACTAGAGAGGTGGTATACAGCAGGAATGCTAAGGACAATGTATTCTTGCCCTTTATATATTACATTCCAGGGGCCAACAGGTGGTGTGGTGGTTAAGGCACTGCATTCCCACATGGTTGACCACAGTTCGGGACTGCCCCTGGCAGTTCAAAAATCACAGTAGTCACATATGTATGCATGTCCAAAATCCCAGGAGGAAAATGGAGAAGGAATTGAGGCATGGCCATCCCTGCCTGAGGGGTGATTTCTCACTGTGTCTCTCTGTCTCTCTCCAGTGAGTGCACATATACTATCACAAAAATCTAAAAATAAAAGAAAGAGAGAAAATACATTCCAGGAATAAGGAAGAGATATTGAACACATTAACAAACAAATGATTACAGATATGAACATGAATAAAAACAAGCAGAATAGGTTATGAAGTAGTATACTACAGCAAGGTTACAAAAAAGGTGTCTTAGCTAATCAATATATAATTCTGAAACAAAACAAAACAAAACAAAACTAATAAGGACAGGACAAGGAAGGAAAACTATAGACCAATATCCCTGATGAATATAGATACAAAGATTCTCAACAAGGTATTAGCAAATCGTATACAACAACTTATAAAAAAGATTATACATCATGATCAGGTAGGCTTTATCCCAGGAATGCAAGGTTGGTTCAACATATACAAAACCATAAATGTAATACACTATATTAATAGGAAGAAAGATAAAAACCATATGGTCATATCAACTGATGCAGAAAAAGCATTTGATAAGATACAACATCCCTTCATCATCAAGACTCTTGGCAAAATTGGCATAGAAGGGTAATTTCTCAACACAATAAAAGCTATCTATGAAAAACCCATAGCGAACATCATCCTCAATGGAGAAAAGCTGAAAGTTTTTCCACTAAAAACGGGTACAAGACAAGGATATCCACTTTCTCCACTCCTCTTCAATATAGTATTAGAAGTCTTGGCCATTGCAATCAGAAAAGAGAAAAAAATAAAAGGCATTCAAATAGGAAAAGAAGAGGTGAAACTCTCTCTATTTGCAGATGACATGATTGTATACATAGAAGACCCAATGGTTTCCATAAAAAAATTTCTGGAAGTAATACATGAATACAGTAACATTTCAGGATACAAAATTAATATCCAGAAATTTATAGCATTTCTGTATACAAACAACAGGCATACTGAGATAGAACTGAAAAAAGTTGTTCCATTTACTCTAGCCACAAAAAGTATAAGATACTTAGGGATAAATCTAACTAAAGAAGTTAAAGATGTCCACAAGGAAAACTATGAGAAGATAAAAAAAGAAATTGAAAATGACACAAAAAAGTAGAAGGACATCCCATGTTCCTGGATTGGAAGAATTAATATAATCGAAATGACTATTTTACCCAAATTAATCTACCTATTTAATGCAATGCCAATAAAAGTACCAGACACATTCTTCACAGATCTAGGAAAGACAATCATAAAGTTTGTCTGGAATCATAAAAGACCCCGTATTGCCAAAGCAGTTCTTCACAAGAAGAGTGGAGTGGGTGGCATCTCACTCCCTGACCCAAAAATATACTACAAAGCTGTGGTAATCAAAACAGCATGGTACTGGCACAGGAACAGACAGGTGGACCAATGGAAAAGAATAGAGTCCCCAGAAATGAATGCTCAAACATACAGCCAACTGATTTTTTTTTTTTTGAGAGGTTTCTGCTATAGGGCGCGCGTGCGCTCACCAACAGACAGAGAGAGACATAGAGACAGAAAGCAGGAAATCACCCCCCAGCAGGGATGGTCACGCCGCAATCCCTTCTCCTCCATTCTCCTCTCGGGATCTTGGGCACGCATGCACATGCGCCCGGCGTGAGTTTTAAGTCACCGGGTCCGGGACGCGAACTGCGATCGACCACGTGGGAGTCCAGTGACATAGCCATTACACCAACTGCTGGTTCCCAACCAACTGATTTTTGACAAGGGGTACCAGTCAATTCAGTGGGAAAAGGAAAACCTCTTCAGCAAATGGTGCTGGCAAAACTGGATCTCCACTTGCAGAAAGATGAATCTGAACCCCTACCTCTCACCTCTGACAAAAATAAAGTCAAGGTGGATCAAAGATCTAAATCTAAGACCTCAAACTATAAAACTGCTCCTGGAAAACACCGGGGAAAATCCAGGAGACATTGGGGTAGGGAAAAACTTCTTAAATAAGACTCCCAACGCACAGTCTATGATCCTTAAAATAGACAAGTGGGATTACATCAGACTAAGAAGTCTCTGCATGGCAAAAGACACAGTGATTAGTGTGAACAGACAGCCCTCAGAATGGGAAAATATTTTTGTAAACTATGCATCAGACAAGGGACTGATAACCAGAATTCACAAGGAACTCAAGCAGCTGTTGCAGAAAAAGACAGTCAATCCTATTAAAAGATGGGAGAATGAGTTGAAAAAACCACTCTCTAAAGATGACATACGAATAGCTAAAAGGCATATGAAAAAATGCTCAGCATCCCTCATTGTAAGAGAAATGCAGATCAAAACAACAATGAGATATCACCTAACCCCAGTCAGAATGTCTAAGATTAAAAAAACAAAAAAATGATAAGTGCTGGAGGGGATATGGTGAAAAGGGAACTCTCTTACACTGCTGGTGGGATTGTAAATTGGTCCAACCACTGTGGAGAACAATTTGAAGATGATCCAGCAATCCCACTCTTTGGTATCTACCCGAAGGACAGAAGAATACTTAATCGAAAAAGTGCTTGCACATCGATGTTTATTGTGGCACTTTTCACGATTGCTAAGTCATGGAAACAACCTAAATGCCCACGAACCGATGAATGGTTAGAAAAACTGTGGCACATATACTCAATGGAATACTATTCATCTATAAAAAACAACAAAACCCTGGCTTTTGAAAGGAAGTGGATAAATATGGAAGACTTACTGCTGAGTGAAGCAAGCCATGCTATGAAGGAGAGGCATTGTATGTCCCCACTTAATATATACCGAATGTCTGCACTCTAAATATATATGTATGTATATATATTTGAAACCATACTGCTTCTGTTGTTATAGAGTTATAAAATTATACAAAATTATAAGACAATAGAACTATTTTCAAAAGTGTACAACAGGGACCAGCAGGTGTCGTGGTGGTTAAGGTGCTGGACACTCCCACATGGCCAATCACAGTTCAAGTCCCAGACCTGGTGGCTTTCTTCCTCTCTCTCTCTTTTTCTTTCATCAAATTAAAATAAATGAATGAATAAATAAAATTAAATACATTTTTAAAACTGTACAATATAGTGTAATGTTCAAATGAGAAGAAAATGAGTATGAGTATATCTGAGATTTGATAGTTATATACTGTATGCATGCTGTGAATATCCACACTGTTCACACAAATAAGTTTAAATGCATCAAATAGTTTCAGGTAATAAAAGAGGTTCTGAAATAGAGTAGCATAACAATGAGAACTTGATTTTGTGGTTAGTACATGAATATCAGACGTCAGGGATGAGCCCCTGAGGAGTCGTCATTTGTATTGAGATTTTCATAACAGAAAGGAGATAGCCATGAGAGAATGAGATAATATGGGAGAAGATATGTCTAAATAGAAAAAAAATAAAAAAGACAAACAGGTGCCAAATCTTCAGATTTCACATATTAAGGGGAATACAAAAGCAACTGCATCTGGAGAACAATAAAAGAGGGGAACAATGACTTCATATATGCAAGGGCCACTTAAGATGGGAACTGTGGGCCATGGAATGAAGTAATGTATTATTCTGGTTTCAAAAGAAGTCAATGAAGAATTCAATGAGATCATTTGGGCTTCACTTCCAATCTTCTCTGAGAATTAAATCAGAAATCAAAAACAATAAAACATCTTAACAGTGGCCAAATATTTGGAAATCAACTGTAACACACTTGTAAATAAATCATGGTTTACCAAAAAAAAAAAAAAAAAACAAAAAAAAAACCACAATATAGCAAAATATTGTCACTGGCTGATAATGAAAGCATAGCACATTAAAATTTAGTGATGTTAGATTTAGGTTTCCTAGAAATGTATACTTTTAAATGCCTGTAACCAATAGAAGAAAGGATTTAAACAATAACCTCAGTTTTTAGTTTAAGAAGCATGAAGAAACAAGTTAATTTCAGAGTAAATAAAATGAGTTATATGATAAAGTTAAGAATAGTGAAATAGTGGCCAGTAGGTAACATAGTGGTTAAGGTGCTAGACTCCCACATGGTTGACCAGTTCGTGGCCCAAACCCAGCGACTTAAAACTTATGCTGGGCACATGTACATGCATACCCAAAATCCTGCAAGAAGGGATTGTGGTATGGCCATTCCTGCTGGGGGAGGGGTGATTCTTCATTGTCTCTCTGTCTTTCTCTGTTTCTCTGGTGAGCACACACACCCTAAAGCAAAAATCTCCTTCAAGAAAAAAAGAAAGAGAAAGAACTGAACTAGAAAGAAGTAAAAGAAAACTAAAACATAGTGTAAAAATATTTTAAAAGACAAAATCTGTTTATTTTTAAAGAATAATAAATTTTCCAGATTGATCTACAAAAAAAGAGAGCAGGTACAAATAACCAAAATGAAATATTGAAATAGGTAAACTACAAATGTCTTCATTCAGTTTCTATAGTTGTTTTCAAAGCAACTTCTAAAAAAAAAATCTAGAAAATCCATACTAGAACTAGTAATGAATGTAGAAAATTCACTGTACATGTGGTCAAAGTACAGAAATTAATCGTCTTTCTTTACATAAATTGGAAAGAATTGCACAACAAAATTAAAGCACAAAAATCTATAATAATAGCAACAAAACTTAAAACACAAATAAATTTAACAAATAATATGAAAGACCTCCACACTGAGAACTATGTCATCCTGCTAAGATGAATTAAAGACAACCAAAATCAATATAGAGGTATACCGTGTTCATGAATTGGAAGGCCTAATATTGTTAAGATTTCACTTGTTACCAAATTGATGTGTCAATTCAGTGTAATCCCAATCCAAATTTCAGCAGTCTTTGTTATAAATGTTGATAAGCTGAACCTAATTAAAATAAAAATGCAAAACATCTGAGATACACAGAACAATCAAGTAAAATATGAAATTTTGAGGGAATATTTTCTAATTTTAAAACTTTAGGGTCCAGCAGGTGGTGTAGTGGTTACAACTTTGGATTCTCTCTTGGCCAGTTATAGTTCAAGTGCTAGATACAGTAGCTTAAAAACACTCCAAATACATGTGCATGTGCACGCAAAATCCTATGAGAAAAACGGTGCAGAAGGGATTGTGACATAGTCATCCCCTCTAGGGAATTATTTCTCACTTTTCCTCTTTCTTTTTCTCTATCTGTCTCTCTTTCTACTAAAGCACACACATACTATGGCAAAAATTAAAAAAATAAAAAGACTGTGGCTTGATGAAAATATGTAAATATACCAGAATGAAGTGCTCTAAATTATGCTATTACTTACCACAATCCCTTCTCCTCCATTCTCCTCCTGAGATTTTGGGTATGCATGCACATGAGCTAAGTGTAATTTTCAAGCTACTAGTTCCGGGACTAGAGCCACAGTCAGCCATGTGGGAATCTAGAGTCTTATTCACCATGCCACATGCTAGCTCCAGTCTGCAGTGTTTTATAGTGAAAGTCAAAAGGGCTACACCTGGCCTCATAGGCAGGAGAAATGGAGAACCCCAAAGTGGTGTCAGTCCTCAGAAAGAGACAGCCTCTAGTACTCTGATAATCCTCCTAGGACTGAAAATACTCTTATTTCAAGTATGCTACTACTTTACCATAATAATATTGAAAACAAAAACTTTTAATTCTAAAATACTTTTAAACTATTTATTAGTATTCAAAAATAGTACTGAGTTTTTCGAATCCTCATCAACTTTTCCTAATGATAAAATCTTGCATAAGCATAATCCAATGATCAAAACTAGAAAAATGGGTTCAAAGCTACTAAATTATATTTATGTTTCATTTTTATCCATTTTAATTTAAAATTTATTTACATTAATTTTATCTGTGGTAACTTCATTGTAATAATTTTATTTTATTTATATTTATTCTCTATTTACTTTTGACTTACATTTATTTTATTAATATCAATTTTTTCTTCTGTTTATTTATTAATTGATACTTTTATTGCAGTAGTTTTAGCCTGTCCTCTGTTACTCATATGAGATGACAACTTTTACATTTATAGTCACAAATTGGTAATAGAATAGACAACTTGCTAAAACATAACAAGAAAAAAATTGCATAAGTAATCCCAAAAGGGGAAAAAAAGACATTTTGCCTTCCCTTTTGTAAACATAGCTAATTCAGAAATTTTCATCTTTAGACTGATTTGCCCTATTCAGAAGACAAAAAATTAAAATGGAAGACTAAACATACAGTGGATATAATCTAGTTCACAAAACAGAATAAAATCTATCAAAATGTAGAAGTTTACATTAATTAATTCAATTTAAGCAATAAAGTCAGGTTATTTATTTTAAGAGAATCTAATGAAGGGCTTTTGGGAAAACCAGGTTCCCTTGGCAATTCCTGATTGGAACATCCAGGCCAGAAAGCTCTTAAATGGTGCCAAAAGCTTGTGCGTTGGGGAGGAGGCAGGAACATTATGTCCCTTCTACAGGCCTGAAGTAATGATGTCACCTGATTTGCCCGGCCAAGTCTGCTACATTAGAAACCTGAAGCAATAAATATATATTTAAATGTCTCTCTGTTTTCTGAACTCTACATGTATTAATACTTTCAGGTTTTTAAAAAGTTAGTGAAAAAAAAAATTCCTTGGGCTGGGCAATTCTAGAGATGCTTATGATCTTACATGTTGAATCATACCAATATTTTGGCTAATCTACTACAAATCTCTAAGTCACTACCACTAGTTGTAGAAACTTTTGCTACTTTAAATACATTTATTACACATACATTCTGAGGCCAGAAAAAAAGAAAATATTTGCTTCTTTTCTTTCCTTTCCTTTCCTTTCCTTTCCTTTCCTTTCCTTTCCTTTCCTTTCCTTTCCTTTTCTTTTCTTTTCTTTTTTTTTTTTTTTTGAAGACAGGGTCTCATTATATCACAATCCTCCTGCCCCAGCATCTCAGCTGGGAATACAGATGCTCAGCCTTTAGAATGAACCAGGAATCAAGCCCTGGCCTCCCATGTGTTCCCAGCCTAGGGAACAGTGTCTTAGCAGTAAGCCCTACCACCGTAGGGCCCATTGTTGTTTTACAGGATGGTTTATAATTTATGGTTGTGTAAAGATACATATGTTATTACATGTCCAGGATTAACTGGAAAATCACCTCATCTCTCATGGTTTGCTTTCAGAATCCTTTTTCCTATATTTAAAAAAGATATTTAATTTTGTTTTAATCATTTCCCTTTTGTATTTTTTCAATAGCGTAAACTCATCAGTCTAAAACTTTTAAGTATATTATCATAAAAATAATCATTCATATCGTTCAATTCAAACCAATATAACTTATAGCATGTAGAACTTTCGGTATGGGAAAATTTTTTAGTTCTGATAAATAGCCAAGCAATAGTTTATTTCTGAAAAGCTAGGGTTCATAAAATCTGTGTTTTGGCATAATAAGTCTTGGACCAAATAATGATAATTATCAGTAGAAAAACATTTATATGTACTTGGAAAGTGCTCAGGTTAGATCTCTATAACTCATTCATTGAATCTGAAAGTTAAATTACTTTCTAATTTTACTTGTTCTTCACTATTATAAATTTTATCTCAACCCCTGAAAGAGCTATCTATATTTCCAAACTATATTAAAGTAATCCTTTAAATTATATAATACATAAATAATAGGAGTATTTTCAACATGTTACATATGTAAGTCAATCAGTCTAAAATGTTCTGAAGCAAGTAATATCCTACTCTCTTAATTTTTCAAATGAGTTGATTAAAGTAGATTGGAGAGAAGATTCTCATATCATTTGGGAGTGAAGCTCTGATATTTTTCAGTTCTAAGATTCTAAAATATTACAAAAAAACAAGATTAACTAGTATGAAGAAAGAAGGATGAGAAAAATTTTGAATGGTACTACATATGAATCCTATTAAAAATAGAGTAACAGCAATACTTGCAAGAATTTGGAACAAACTGTGTTCTTTCTTTTGGGGAATGTTATTTCTAGTAAAGTAATCTTTATGATGAAATCCTCTATGATGAAGGAAATAGGAATCTTATTTTTTAAACTCTTTCTAATAAATAACAATCAATAGAAGTATTAAGAGTACATAGTGGAAAAAGTAAACTTTGGATCTTAAAAACAGATCTAGTTTTCATCTTAGCTCTGCTAAATTGTGCAATTTACTTATGTCTAAGTTTCAGTTTCTTTCTTTATAAAGTATAAATAACAATACTTGAGACTGGTGGGTGGCATGGTGGCTGGAGGTGCTGAACTCCTACATGGCTAACTGCAGTTTGAGTCCCAGACCTGGCGGTTTGATTTCTCACTTTTTCTCTCTTTCTCTCTCTCTCTCACTCTCTCTCTCTCTCTCACTCATTTTGTCCCTCTCTGGTCAAATTAAAATAAATAAATAAAGTTAAATAACATAATTCTTTTAAAAGATATATAAATAACAATACTAATCTAATAAGACTGTATTGAGAATTAAAATTCAATAATCATTTTAAAATGTCTGAGAAATAGAATATAATCATAATTATAATTTTATAATCATTGTTGCTTTTTAAAATAATTTTATTATAGTAGAAACATGAGAGGGCCATGTGTCGAGTGCTTAAGAGAGCCAAATCTCAAATGACTGATCATATCATTCGAATCCCAGCCTCACAGGCTTGGAAAACATACCAGGCATGTATGTATACATGTCCCTAATCAAAATAGGATGAAGAAATAAAAGAGGGGGACCAGCAGTTAGCATAATGGCTATGTCGCTGGATGCCTATGTAGTCGACCACATTCGTGTCCCGGACCTAGTGGCTTAAACTCACGCTGGGCACATGTGCATGCGTGCCCAAGATCCTGAGAGGAGAATGGAGGAGAACGGATTGTGGCGTGGCCATCCCCTCTGGGGGGTGATTTCCCGTTTTCTGTCTCTCTGTCTGTCTGGCAAGCGCACACGCCCTATAACAAAAACCTCTCTAAAAAATATATATATATATGTCCATGTGTAATTAAAGATAAAAAGAATTTCTCATAAGACTCTTGCTACACCACAGTTGCACGGTAAAATCTCCCAGTATAATTTGGTAGCTAGCACTTCTGTATTCAGATATAAGGATGGCTCAGTGGCTATACTTACTTCATGATGTCGCAAGCATTTTTCAAATTTTGGTCAATTATATCGTTGATTAGAACCCTAGAAAGTTGACATAGATTAAATATAGCCTCTATGAAAAATACCATGTTATTTTACTTGTTATGAGGAAAAAGAAGAACTACATTATAATTCTAGATGTGAACCTTTACATGAAGGAAAGAAAGATTCCTTCAAGACTGTTTCTGCTTAAAGTCACTTTATTCGCCTTGTCCATCTTTTGTCTCTGTACGCTAAACCTTGCTAGAAAATTCCTTTTGGGCATGCCTCATGTCCTGAAGCACTTAATGTTCATAAGCTGCATTCTTAGAACTTGCTTTTCATTTCCTGCACTGGGGGAGACTGTGAATTTGACCTTTGATCTATAAAGAATATTCTTCAAGGTAGACTGAACAAAGAGAATTGTGATCTCTTGTCACCTTTGGTACATTGAAGAAAAGAACACTTTCTAAAACATTGTGAGCAAACATGCAATTGTTCAAAACATATAGTTAGCTTCATGATACATCTCTTCTTATATCCTTCCTAGAGGAAATAATTACAAATTTGGTTATATCCAATGTATTCTTTCCTCACTACAAAGACAGGCAGTATTAATTTGCACTCATCATTTCTTGTATTCTTTCAATCATCTTAATTATTATACAGAAGGCAAAAATAATTAAGCAAGTGACTATGATGCTGTGTTCTTTTAACATATTCAGTTCATATTTCATTAGACTATGTAAAAAGTATGTGTATACATTTAAATCTGCTAATCAAAAATAACTTTAAGCCATATTTAATAATAATTATATTTCATTTGAAATGTCCTGAGAAAGTAACCATTCAAGAAATTTACCTATATGTAACAAAATGTCTGGGCATGTATTTTTATCTTCTTCTACATATATTCATTAAAAACTTAAAACAACAAACAACAAAATATTAGAGGGGAGCATAATTAAGTGGTAACATTTACTAACTTTATTTTACTACATGACACAACTTCAAAAAATTCATTGAAAATATACATAATGAAAAAACTATGAGTGGATTTAAAAAAATTTCTTCACCTTAACAAACTTGTACTATAATTCTATTTTTCTCTAACCCTTTTTTAAAGAAATATTTATTAAATTTTATTTATTATTATTTTGTAATTTGACCAGAGAGAGACACAGAGAGAGAGAAAGAATGTGAGAAAACAAGCTTCCAGGACCACAAGTTGAACCATGGTAGGCCATATGGGAGTCCAGAGCTTCAATCACCACACCACCTGCTGGCCTCTTCTCTAACCTTTTTAAAGTCTCCATGTGTAGAAGCAACATTCAAATTTGTCATTTGTATTTAGTACAAAATTACTCAGTTTACTTGGATTGTACTTGGTGTTTATTCTAAAGCAGAATTTATAGAAATTGCTTTTATAGGGCTGGCTCCACAGCACAGAGATTAAGTACTGTGCATTGAGAACCAGATCCCATATGGCCTACCATGGTTCGATTCCGGGCCCTGAGGGCTTGAAAAACCACACTGAGTACATGTGTGATTCCAAAATCCTGACAAAATGGAGAGATGGAGGAACAAGGATGTGTTGTGTTTGAGCCCCACAGAGTGGAGGGTTTCTCTGTCTCTCTTTCTCTAGCAAATGCACACGGCCTCTGAAACAAACAACAACAACAACAACGAAAATCCTGCTGATTTTTGCTGTAGGGCATGTGTGCTATACGAAGAAAGACAGCAATAAACAGAGAGATGGAAAGTGGGAAATCACCCTCCCCCTGCCCCAAGAGAATGGCCATGCTGCAATCCCTTCTCCTCAATTCTCTCAGGATTTTGGGAATGCACACACAAGTGAATTCACACACATGTGCCCTGATTGTTTTTTAGGCTGGAGGGCCTGATACTCAAAAACCATGAAGTCAGCTATGTAGGATCCAGCGTCTTAAACTCCGTGTCATCTGCTGGCCCTGAAGAAATTGCTTTTACAAATACAAGCTTTAATACTTCATTCATTCAACACATTTACTGGACATTTATTAATGCTGAGCATTGTGGTATATGTTGGAAACACACTGTGAATAAGACACATTTTTACTCCTGAGGCAATACACAATATGTAATTAAAAGACTGACATTTGGCTATGAAAGGAGTAAGTCCAGGATGTTATGGAGAACATAAGAGAACACAGCAAATCTCACTTGGGTGTGATGGGGAAGGTGAAGGATCTTAGCTGAGACCTGAGGCTGAGAAGAAATTAGCCAGATAAACAGGAATCATGTTGTGCAGAAAACCACTTTAGAAACTTTAAGAGTTTTTTTCAGATATACATCAATTTCTCTTTTGGTTCTAAGTTAATAAGTAGGCTCTTCTTCTCCATAGATTCATTTTCTGTCGGTTTACTTTCTGTATTTTCAGTTACCTGTGGTCAACTGTGGTCTGAAAATAGTAAATGGAAAGTTCTATGAATAGACAATTTGTACGGTTTCAATTGCACGCTGTTCTGAGTAGCATGATAAAAATCTCACACCGTTCCACTCTGTTCTGCCCCGGATGTGAATCGCCACTTTGACCAGCCTACCCATGCTATATACTCTACCTCCCCTTAGTCACTTAGTAACCATGTCAGTTATGTGACTGAAAAACCATAGTACTACCCAGTCTCAGAACTTCATTGGGAATCTTATAATATATTCCTCATGGGCCAGGGGAGACTATTGTAAGTATAAAACTGTAATGGACCTTGGTCAGCATAGCCAATTCCTCAGTTTATGATTGAGACCTGTGGTGTTGTTATGACTTACCTCGAATGATAAAAGAAGTTACTGGAATAATCAGAACAATGACAAGGAAGATTCTGTGTTCATTCATTCTCCTGACGTTTCCCAGTAAATCCTTACTACATGACTCCTCCAACACTTTTAGAGAGAACTTTAGTAATTTTGGTGTTTCATAAGATTGTGTAAAACTTTATTTAAAATACATGAAATATAAATTCATAATTTAAAATATTATTGGCCATCGTGTCTTTTCTTAGATTTCTAGGACAAAAATAGTAACTTACCAAGCTTGTGAATTACTTCTCTCAGCTGAATAACTAGATTAGAGGGAACAAGCCAAACTATTATGCGGTGATCAGCCAATATTATTGCCATTATTATAATACAAAATGCTCAATTATTCACAGTTTAATTTGTTCATGTCACAATGACAGCCATGAAATCAAAATCAGTTAGGAAATACAAGAAGATGCAAAAGATGTTTTGGTTTAATAGCTTAAACTGAATTTCAATAGAACACGTATATGGAGGGATTAGGCTGAGGAAATGAGAGTAATAAGCAATGATTGTCTAAAAACTCAAAAATTATCTCACTATATTTCAAAAAATCTATTTTGGGAATCAGATTTGTTCTTTCTACAAAAGAAAGTATAATATGAAAATATGATTTTTATTAATATGAATATTTTGAAATCTCACAGTGACAATTTTTGTGGGTGCCAAAACAAAAAATTATTTTTGTCTATTGAAAATAAAAGCTTTTATTATAAATAAGATGGTGATGTTATGGGAGAAAAATCATAATTGATAGTTGAGACATTCTATTAAAAGATCATTTTGGGGGACTATCACATGGTATAATGGTTACACCTCTGGACCCCCACATAGTTGACTGTGGTTTGAGTCCTGGACCCAGGGACTTAAAACTCATGCCAGGAGTGTGTGCGTGTGAGGGGATAATGGAAGAGAAGGGATTGTGGTGTGGCCCTCCCCTCGGGGTGATTTCTCGCTTTCTGTCTCTCTCTCTCTGTATCTCAGGCAAGCGCATGTGCTCCATAGCAAAAATATTTCTCTCAAAAAAAAAGAGATACAATTTTTTACATGTCTGTTTTACTATATGTACATTCAGATTAAGCAAAATGTCAACAGGTGATCGGTTATATTGACTCTATAAATCAAAGGTACTAGAGGTATATGCAAAATAATGTAGTGTAGAATTTCCCAGGCAACATATTTCTGCAGAATTAAACACCAAGTGTTAAATGCAGTGTATTCATGATGGGAAAATTCATTTGGTATGGTGTCATTATACACAGTGATTGAATGTAAAAAAAAAAAAAAAAATAGAAAAAATAAAATCCTATAGTTTACCGAAAAAAAAGAAGAAATCAATGGAGAAGCTACCAACTCCAGGTGGATATCAAAGAATTATTGGGTTATCACCTACAAATGTAATCTAGTGAACTATTTATTAAACAGAGAAGGTTATTAATTTTCTGACAATTCGAATAGAATATAACAACATGGCACTTATTAGACAATGGAGGAAACATAATATAAATTCATTAGCCTTCTGTGATTTCTGATTTTATGTGTAAAATGGCTAAATGAAAGAAAGCCTAGAGAGCTGATAGATAATTATGTCTGACTGTGTCTGTGAGGATGTTTCTGGAGGGAATAGCATTTGAGTCTGTGGACTGAGTGAGAAAGATCCTCCCTTAATATGAGTGGGAACCATCCAATCCTGGAGGGGCCCAAATAGAACAAAAAGACAGAGGAAAAGAATTGGGACACCCATATCCTCCACTCTTGGACACAAGAATTCTAGTCTCCCTTACCTTTGGACTCTAGATCATACACCAATGCCCCCCACCCCCACCAAGGGATTCTTAGGCCTTTAGCCTTACAGTGAGAGTTACACCATCAGTTTTCCTTGTTTCAAGGTCTTTGAACTTGGCTAGCCTCATTACTAGAATCCCTGAAGCTCCAGCTCACAGACAGCCTCTCAGGGGACCTCTCAGCTTCCGTAATTATGTGAGCCAATTCTCTTAATAACTCCTCTTTTATAAGTCTGCATCATAGCTATGTATACATATCTATATCTGTATCTGTCTACTTATCTATCATTTCTCATCTCTCTATCATCCATCTATTGGTTTTATCTTTCTATGTAACTATGAATTATCCAACTTGCACACTGCTCTGCCTATGTTTCTTTTCTCACATATGAAGTTTACGTATTTATCTCTTCTATGAGGGAGAGAGACAGAGACACTATAAGAGCACCCTGAACTGGGTCCAGACACTGCAGTCTACTCCTAACTTTAGGTTACGAGCCCATGCATCTCTGGCATAATTAGGGAGTGCTCCACACATGAAAGGAGTCTTCCCATTTGGATCATCAGCCTCATAGAACAACAGGTTTTACTGCTGTGCCCCCATGTGTTTCCGGCTTATGTGTCTTTATGGGCTGCTTTAGACTGCTTTTTCTATTTGTTTCTTTAAGTGCCTTCTTTTTTTTTTTTAATTCCCATATTGAGTAGAACTATGAGATTGATAGAAAGCATTATACTATATCTTTATCTGTAAACATTTTTATCATAAAAGCTTTATTTCTAGGGTTAATAAGGCAAATATCAACATAGACATCTTAAAGCGTTCATAATTTTAAATCTTAACTTGATAACTGAGTCCCAGGATCCCATGGATTTTAGCATCAGTCCCAGAGTTTTTATTTTTAATGAAATATGATTATTTTCATTAAAATTAGATAAGGTGTGTCTTGTAGAGCAACAATATGTAGGTCCAACTTTAGTTATGGTCTGATCTAGTGCTGGGAGATGTATGTGCAGTGAGCAGAGTTCTTATTTTAACCAGGTAAACCTGAAAGATAACCAGAGATAAACTATTATCTAAGTTAGAGAAAAGTAGGATAGCTGATACATCCCTTTCAAGGATAGGGTGTGATAAATGAAGTGTGCTCGGTATTAAATGGATCAATACAACTCACTCTTTTCAGTGTAGGTAGCATTGGCCCCGTAATGTTTCCTCCCCTTTAGTGGTGCCCTTGTTGCACCCTACGAGACTCACTTGGTCAGGTCACAAGTGAGTGAAAGCAATGGGAAATAAGAGAAGATTACAGTTTTGAATTTTATACAAAGTATCCATGAGAATAGTATGTATCGAGGCTGAGCAATCCTGTCCTAGAATGTAAAGAGAAAAATCTTTACATCTTTGCTACAGTAAGTTTTGTTTACTTGTTTGTTTAGAGAATTTTGCTGTAGGGCACATGCACTCATTGGAGAAACAAAGAGAGACAGACAGAAAGTGAGAAATCACTACCTAGGCCATGCCAAAATCCCTTCTGCTCCATTTTCATTCTGGGATCTTGGGCACACATACACACCCCCAGTGTGATTTTTAAGTTACCGCATCTGGGACAGAACTGCAGTCAACTACGTGGGAATCTAGGGCTGTAACTGCTATGCCACCTGCTTGTCCCTCAATGTTTGTCAGTTTTGTTGTTTTGAAACATTTCATTATTAAAAAAAAAAAATGTTTTGAGAGATTTTTTTTGCTAGAGGGTGCATGCATTCACTGGAGAGACAGAGATAGACAGGAAGTGAGAAATTGTCCTCCAGAGGGATGGCCATGCTGCAATCCCTTCTCCTCCAGTCTCCTCTCACAATCTTGGACTGCATGTTCACATACAGTGTGAGTTTTTAGCCACCAGGTCTGGGATTTGAATTGATGTCGACTGCGTGAGAGACCAGTGGTGTAACCACTACGCCATCTGCTGATCCTAACATTTTATTATAATTTTTTACTTTATAGTGAGCATTTGTTCTGAAGAGTTTATTTATTTCTTCTGTTAGTATTAGAGAGAGAGAGAGAGTGACATCACCCCCAACATGGACATGATGCTGTGATTCACCCCACCTTCAGCTGACCCTGTATCATGGGCATGCATATGCCAGGCATACTCAGAGAGATCTCTGAGGACATGAATCTAGAAACTTTTCATTTGGGTCAACCTTGCAGAGTCCACTTTTACTGCTATGCCACTGTCTGGTCGCTATAGTAAACTCTTTCGTGCAGTAATGAATGTGAGATAAAGGAAAATCAGCATCTAATGACAAGTCTGCTGTATTTTAATTTCCTTCAAAATCTAACTATAAACTTACAACTTACACAAAATGTTTGTTGGTATTCATCATTTACTATGAGAGTCTAGTGATAGCATGAACACAGAGAGACTAAAAATTGTGGCAAACTTCAACATCTGCTTCAAAAATTGGGAGTTATTTTAAGAAGTTAGACAATTTTAGCAGGTATGTTTGCAATTTACTTCATAAAGATTGATTTTTGCACTTAAATCAAATTCTTTGCTTTCAATTCCAAGTTTCACTGGGTACCTAGTTATTTTCATTTCATTAATAGAAGAATAATTTTACAAATTCTTGAATAATATAAATTTTATATTAATGCCATCAGATACTTCAAATAGGCTATCAAGAAAGTTAATTCAAAGAAGTGTTAGGGGGTCAGCAGTTGGCGTAATGGCTATGTGGCTGGACTCTCATATAGTCGACTGCGATTCGAGTCCCGGACCTGGCGGCTTAAACTCACACTGGGTACGTGTGCGTGCATTCCCAAGATCCTGAGAGGAGAACAGAGGAGAAGGGACTGTGACGTGGCCATCCCCTTGGGGGGGAGGATGATTTCTCGTTTTCTGTCTCTCTGTCTCTCTCTGTCTTTCTGGCAAACACACGTGCCCTATAGCACAAACCTCTCCAAAAAAAAAAAAAAAAAAAAAAAACAGTGTTAGCATCATTTCATCCAATTTATTTTATCTACATAAAGATTTGGGAAATTCATAGTTCAAGGGTGAAAAATCTGACATCATTTTAAATGTGGACATACCTTAATTAACATTCATATTTAAAGATGGTTTTTTGGGGGGCGGCCCTTATGCCTAGTGTTTAAGGGAGTCAGATTTATATGACTGATCATGGTTTAAAACTGGCCCCAGTGGCTAGGGTGCACACACTGGACACATGTGACTGTGTGCCCTGAATCCTGACAGAATCAGGAAATAGAGGAGAAGGAATTGGGGCCTGACCACACCTCACTGCTCATGCTTTCTTCCTTTCCCTCTCTCTGTCTTTGCCTGGTGAGCACATATACCTTCTGACAATAAAACCAAAAATAATAGTTTTCTGTAGAGCACAGTGTGGAAATAAAAGCAAGTGCTTATTAAGAGAATTGGTTGTGATGAACACTGCCATGATTTCAATGTGTCTTCCAAATTTTATTAGTTGAAATTTGGTTCTATTCTGAAGGTATTTAGAGAGTGGAAACTTAATCTACCTATGTGTTGAAAGTTCAGGTCTTTGAGAGATTGAGATCAGGAGGATAAGGCCCTGTAACTGAATTGTAGTGACTTTGTAGGAGGTAGAGAGATGAGAACTGACAAGGACATGTTTAAGTTCTTGTAATGTGGTGCCTGCATCACCTGCGGGCTCTGCAGAAAATCCCCAAAACAAGAAGATTCTCACTAGTTGTGACCCCTTGCCCTTGGGCTTTCAAGATCTTGAGCTAAATAAACCTCTATTCTTCATTCGGCGTGGTATTAAGTTGTTAGGCACAAGAAAACCAGACTGAAACAAATCCTAATTTATAACTGTGTAAAAACTAGTTATATCAATTGAAGTAGAAGCTGAAGTATCAAAATATACAAGAAGGTTCCTACATATACAGTGAAAGTAACTTCTTTGTAATGGAACCAATGTTGAATACAAAAGAATATTTCAACTTTGCAGTGCATGCTTTCTAAATTTCTTGGTTTTTGTTTTATTCATGATAAACTGCTCGTTCATGCACGAGAGAGAGCAAGAAAGAAACCCTCTGAAGAGTCTCATCACAGTGCAATCCCAGATTCCTAGATCTCCAGACCATAAGAATCTTGAACATGCACACACCCAGCATGTTTTTATCCCAGTCTGGGCATCCAAATCCGTAGTTGACCACGTGGTTTCCAGTTTGCTTGCCACTGTATCACCAGAGTGGGCCAACTTCAAACTTTATAGTTGCTAACTTAACTTTCTTTTTTCAATTGATTTTAAATCTATAAGGGGGTTTCAAAAAGTTTGGGAGTTTTCTTTCTTTTTTTGCTATAAAATATGTTGAGATCCATACATAGTTTCCCGTAACAAACATGTTCATGAGCTTTATTAAGTCTTCTTATATATGAGCCTTTGAAAAGCAACCTAAACATACTACAATAATTTTAAACTATTTTTGTTATATAAGTCCTAAATTTGATTTGCCTTTTATTCAACTTTTCTTTGAAATCTTATTTACCAATTAAAGCATCAAATAATTTCAGCTTTGAAGCCTTTGTTGAGTCAAAGCTTTTATTAAAATAAAACATGTAAACAGGAAACCATTAAAATATATGTCCACAAAAGCAAAAAGGAGGAACTGAACAAATTAGACGATGATGGTTTACATAGTGTTTAAGATTTCATTCTGTAATCAAATTTTAGAATATTTCCACTTATACAGGTCTCTTTTAATTGTATTCTTATTTTTAACTTGATACATTTATGTTCTGTAAAGGAAAATAATTAAGAAGCCCAACAATTTCATAACAATACACTGGGTAAATCATTCAAAATGAACATAAATAACATTAGTTGATGAATTTTTGTTTAAGAAGGATACTTGAAGTGAAACACAACGTGTGTGGAAAACCATGGGCTAAAATATGTACATATTTAATTAAAAAGACCCCAAAACTAAGAATTGAAAAGAACTTCTAATTCACAGAATTTGCTTTGTTCTTGTAGAGAATGTACTGGGTCATTGGAAAAGTCAGGCCATATTTTTCTACGCTTTTTTTTTTTTATAAAAAGCACATCTTGACTTTTCCAAAGACCCAATATTTTGTCAATTGAAATATAATCTTCAGAGAGGAATCAATTTTGTTGAGGATGTCAGCTAGTCTTAGTTTAGATGATGAAGTATGTGATCATAGTGCTCTGAACAAACTATACATTTAGAAGTCTGGAACATTGCAGCTTTTCCATAGGCAACAATGCACACAACACTGGTGGATGTTTCAGTGGGAGGCATTAAAAAACGTACAAAGGGGACCAGCAGTCAGCATAATGGCTATGTTGCTGGAATCCCATGTAGTCAACCGCAGTTCGAGTCCTGGACCTGGTGGCTTAAACTTACGCCGGATGTGTGTGTGTGTGTGCCCAAGATCCCAAGAGGAGAATGGAGGAGAAGCAATTGTGGCGTGGCCACACCCCACCCCCAGGGGTGATTTCTCATTTTCTGTCTCTCTGTCACTCTCTGTCTTTCTGGTGAGCATATGCGCCAAATAGCAAAAACCTCTCAAAAAAAAAAAAAAAAAAAAAAAAAAAAAAAAAAAAAAAAAAAAAAAAAAAAACCTACACAGTCTTTTATTTTAAAGTAATTTTTTTTTTTGGAGAGGTTTTCGCTATCACCCCCCAGGGGGGATGGTCACGCCGCAATCCTTTCTCCTCCATTCTCCTCTCGGGATCCTGGGCACGCACGCACACGCGCCCAGCATGAGTTTTAAGCCACCGGGTCCGGGACGCGAACCACGGTTGACTACGTGGGAGTCCAGCGACATAGCCATTACGCTAACTGCTGGTTCCCTTAAAGTAATTTTTAACTTATGTGTAGAAAGAAAAGAACACTAATTATAAGCAAGCAGCTCAATGAATATTCACAAAGTGAATTCATCTGTGTAACCCATCTGTGTAACCAGTGCCCTGATCATACACAGAACATAACGAACATCCTGGAAGTCCCTTAATATCTGCTCAGCCCCTATCCTCTGACACTCCAGGCTACCTCAAAATAGACTTTTAATGAATAGTCTCATGTATGGGTTTTGCAATTTTACATAAGTGGAATCATACAGTATGTTCTTTGTGTCTGAATTACTTTATTAAATATTGCTTTTATGAAATTCATTCAGTGTTTTGAATATTGGTTGTTTTTAATATTATCATTCCTGAATTATAGTTTACTATAACAATAACCTACAGGTATCCATATTGCTGTTGATGAACGTATGGGTGTTCCCAGTTCCTGTATCACTCTGCAGAAAATCCTCAAAACAAGATAGTGGTAATACTATATTATCGATATACAATTTCTTGCACATGTGTTCATGGAATTTATGCATATTCCCAAGTTAGATGTTCAAAACTTTATTTTACCTTTTTAGGCTCATTTTATGGTCTCTGTTTCTCTTTTTCTCTCTCTCTTTCAGTTTTTAAACATTTATTTATTTGTTGTGCTTTTCAAGTTGCTGGATCTGGGACTCAAATTACCAAGCTGGCCACGTGGGAATCCAGTGCCTTAACCACCATACCATCTACTGGCCCTTTTAAACTAATTTTAAACCAATTAAACCCTTTCTGAGACCAGCAGTTGGTGTAATGGCTATGTCACTGGACTCCCATGTAGCAGACTGCAGTTCAAGTCCCAGACCCAGTATCTTAAACTCACGCCGGGATCATGTGTGTATGTACCTAAGATCCCAAGAGGAAAATGGAGAAGAGATTGTGGTGTGGCCATCCCCCATGGGGGATGATTTCTCTCTTTCTGTCTCCCTGTCTCTCTCTTTCTGGCGAGCACACGCACCCTATACCAAAAACCTCTCTCAAAAAAAAAAAAAAAATTAAACCCTTTCTGAAGCAACCCCTATTTTTCCTCCCCTCCAGTGAATACCAGGGTGGTTTCATACCTTGGGTGGATTAGTAAACACTACATTTTTTCCCCCTGGAACCTCTTTTTATCAAGTATTTGTTTCTGCACACACATATATGTTTTCATTTTTTTCTTTTCTGGCATGTTACCAAGTTGCTGTCACTGGATAGTTTGAGGTCATTTTGAAACTACGCTCTAATTACGTGTATTCTCTAATTGATTGCTTTCATAATTTTGTAAGACTCCTCTATCAGTGTAAATCTGAATAACAGTGTTTTGTTTTCAAATTGATTATAGACTTTGTTCTTTGGGAACAAAGTACGTTATAAATAAGTCATACAAATAATCTGCCTCAAAACTACTGATTTATACTTTTAAGGCAAGTGTCAAGTTGAGGTGGAATGATTAGATTGTGGTTTGAAAATCCTTTACAGAAAAGCAGTTACTCTTATGTAAAATATATACCAATATAGATTGGCAAGTGGGATTAATTGGCAATGTGGGTGTCTTTTTTTCTTTCATCTTCTTTTGAGCAGCAAAGCATTTTACTGAAATGAGATAAGTTGTTTGGTGTCACGTTTTAGTATTACCTATTTTGGTATATTTACCTCTTTAAAATAGAAAATCATCTTCTTGAAATTCTATAAATTTCTTGAAAATATTAAGACCCAGGAAAGTCTGTTTTCTATTGATATTTCTGTGCCTAAGAATTGTGTGCAATGGAGATTAGTGAGAAACTGCTGATAGCTGATTAGGTACAGAGAAAATTCAGCAATTCTAATATTGTTTAATTATCATTTTTATATGCCTAGATCAGTATAAACTTAGTCATAGTCTCTTGGTTTCTATATTTTGAGTAAATCCATTTCAACTTCAATATTAGTGAATAAATTGAGAGTAACTCAGACACAAGCAGATATGTTAGCATCAATACAAGTTACAAAGAACACTACGTAAAATAATAGTTTCTGGATATTTAAACAAAAAAGATGGAGTGGAAAACTTCTAAAAAATCAAATTGACCTGGATCAAACAACTCGACCCATATGTAACACATAATAAAACAATAGCAACAGCAACAAAAACAATAATAATACCCAAAACTTAAGAGGGTTTATCATGTATGTGCTGATCCTAGTGCTATGCCCTGTTTCTTTAACTCATTTCATCCTAAAGTGAACTGGTATTTAGGGAAATTAAGTACTTGCTTTATGTTTCACAGCAGGTAGGTAGAAAAACTAAGAATTATATCCAAGACTATCTAAACGCCTAAATTTTTTTTTTTTTTTTTTTTTTTTTTTTTTTTTTTTTTTTTTGCCATAGGGCCCACGCATTGGCTGGAGAGAGATAGAAACAGAGAAGGAAAGTGAGAAATCAAACCCCACATGGGAGATGGCCATGCCATGCCCTTTTCTTCCACTTTTCTCTCTGCATTTTGGGCATGCATGCACATGTGCCTGGTGTGATTTTCAAGCCACCAGGTCTGGGTCTTGTATAGCCATTGGCCATGTGGGAATCCAGTGCTTTAACCACCACATGACTTGCTGGCCCCTAAACTATTTTTTTTCTTTTCTTTTTTTCTTTTTTTGACAGAATGTCATTGTGTTGCATTCCTGCTGCCTGTCTGCTGAGTCGCTGGGACTAGAGGTACATGCCACTATACTTGGCTTTTAAGGGTAGTCTAGGAATAGAACCTGGGCCTCCCATGTGGCCTCAGCCTACTATTTAGCAGTGTCAACCAGTGCATGATATCGAAGCTTAATTCTTAATATCCTCACCAGTCTACAGGTTCTCATTGGAATCAGGAAGAATCTTTAATAAATAATAAAGGGAATGGAGTTTATTCTATCGCATGGTGTTTCATTCTTCCCAGATTAATCTTACATATAAAGTACCAGTTACTCAAGGAGAGGTCCAGGAGTTAATCAACCTAAATGACAATAGCAGACAAATTCTTCAGGCCTACTGGGAGGTGATGGAGCACCTCCCCCTGAACTGGGAACAAGGCCTAGTGCTGTTTTCACAATGTGTATTTGGCTTTCCTGGCCTGCCACTAAGCATCTCTTAAAATTCAGTTTTCTTCCAAGTACTCTAATTTTTATTCCTACAGCACATTTCTCACTGCCTTCTCCTCACCACCCACATCAAGGTCACATCTCTCTAACCCACTGCTGCGCTTTTGCTACAGCCTACATCACTTCACTCATTCCTCCTACCAGCTCTCCTAATGTCTCCTTTCATTTTAAACATTGCATCTTCCTCCTACCTCCAGGAAGATCTGAAGGTTCCCTTAGATAATTCTAGCTACCGTGAAAAAAATAGGTAAATTTTTTTCCAGGCAACTTTATAAATTGAGAGTTTTGCTTTTCCAGTCAAGTATAGGTTCAATATTGTACATACACTCTTCTAAATGCAAGTCTTACATGAGAACACCTCCTGCTTGAATTTACCAATAGATTATTAATTGCTTCTTCATATGATCTGATAATAATAATGATTCTTCATCCCATTATATAAGCATTATAGTTCTATTACCATATTTTTGTCTTAGTAGGCTTTGTGCTAGCTTGTGATTTGGGCATTACCTGATTTTGACATTACCCTCTTGGAGCTAAGAATTAAGAAATCTTGAATTTTACTCATCCCAGTCTATATCTTCTTTGAATTTTAAAATAATTTTGTACAAATAGAAAACATATATCCTATAAGATATATTTTATAATTTGGTAACTTCAGAGAGAGAGGGAGACAGCCCTAATAGGATCCCCACTTTGTGATTCACCTTCTGCCTTGGTCAGCCCCAGATCATAAACATGTACACTTAATGTGTTCAGGGAAGTCTTCAGACGTACACATGGAGCCATGTGGCTCACCCTTGCTGAGCCGTGTATTACTGCTGTACCACTGGCTGGTCCTACAAAAGTTCTGACTTTTACAGAGTCTATTGTCTATTGAGGTATATAGTGAAATAGTTAACAACAAAAAAAGTAAATATGTCTTAGAGAGACTAACGTGTGTGTGCATCTGTGCGTGTGTTTATGTTTAGTTAGTGATCAGTGGTCTAAAGAGACAAATAAAAGCAAGGGGATGGAGTATAACTGGTGAGGTCAGGCACAAGTATTTTGATCCTTCATGCAATATGCAGTACTGGACCAAAAGGTGTCATGGAGGTTAGGACAGTTGAATCCCACACGGCTGACTGTGTGGTTCGAAGACCAGATCCGAAAACTTGAAAAATATGTGGGATGGGTGTGCATACATACCAAAAATCCTTAGAGGAGAATGGAGGAGAAGGGACTGCAATAGAAGGGACTGCAATATGGTCATCCCCCTGGGAGATTATTTGGGGTGATTTTTTTACTTTCTCCCTCTCTCTCTCTCTCTCTCTCTCTCTCTCTCTCTCAGAAGCACTCATGTCCTGTATCAAAAACCTGAAAAAAAATAGTAATATCAGTACTTAAAATTTTAGACTTTTTGAAAGATTTTCAAATCACTGGCACATCAAAATAATCTCCCTGATGTTGCCCACCAGTATTTAAATGTGCGTTCAGTTCCACACCTGCCATTGTGCTTACCGTGGGGACTGTGCTTTGGCCTTTTCACACAGGACAGAGAGTCAGGAGAGTAAGCAGCCAATCCCCACCTAACTCACACTGACACATCCCTAGAATTTAAAAGACATTCATAGCTATTACATGAGGTCTGTGGACTAGTCAGGGTTCTGAACAAGGGGTTCACAGCTTCCTGAACATTCTAAGTGAAACTCATGAAGACTATAAATTTAGATGAGAAAAAGTACTTATTTTTCAAAAGTACTTATTTTTCAAAGACATTTTAGCATGTCTTTCAATTATGAATAAACTTCAGTAATTAATCAGCACTATCTACAAATTTTTTGGCAGTAGAAATCACAAAATTGTTGGGGTTAGCAGTGGCATAGTGGTTAAGGCACTGGACTCATATGTGACCTACTGTGGTTCAAATCCTGGATCCAGCAGATGGAAACTCATGTCAGGTGTGTGTGTGCACATGCCCAAAATCCTGAGAGGAGAATGGAGAAGAAGGTATGGCCAGCCCCCATGGCAATGGGGCTTTCTTGGTGATTTCTTGTTTTCTGTCTCTGTGTCTGTCTCTGTCTCTCCAGTGAGGGCACATGCCCTATAGTAAAAATTTCTTTAAAATATAAAATTTAAATTGTTATAGGGCTCTCGAGATATTATTTAGTTCCACTACTATTGAGAAATTATGACAATTATTAGCTCTTGCTATTAAATGCATTAATAGAGATGCACATGCATTACAACACAAAAAATTATTCTAAATACCATAATAAGCATTTTATTTTATTTTTAGAATTTTTTCTTTTATTTAACTTTATTGATTTATTTACTTACTTTAATTTTACCACAGGGACAGAGAGAGAAAAAGTAAGAAAGCAAGCCACCAGGTCCAGGACATGAACCACAGTTGGCCATGTGGGAGTCCAGCGCTCTTAACCACCACACCACCTGCCAGCTCCATAATAAGCACTTTAATATAATTTGTTTCCTATATAATCCTATCTGTTTTACTTTGTGGGACAAAAAAGAATTAGAAATTAGAATGTTGTAAGGGCATTATTACATGAAATAAAAGTATATAAATATAAAATAGGTAGGTTCTATTTTAAAATTGCAGTCAGGATTGATTGGGCTGGCTCAGTGGTGCTGCGGTACTGTGTTGCTCACGTGATGCTGAATCCATATGAGAGATTACAGGTTCCGTCCCCTAGTCGATCTGTACGTGCCAATCAAGTGCACACATGATCCCATGGTTGGGAAGGCTGGAGAAGGCGGGGTTCACAGTGTGAGACCCTGTGGAAGGTGCTTGTCTCTGTGTGTGTGTGTCACTCTTATGAAAATAAATAAATAAAACTTTTAAAAAATTCAATTCAGGAAGGATCTCTTTAGGAAGTGATATTTGAACTGAGAGCTAGAGAATGTGGAGCAGTGAGTCAGAAGTAAGGGAGGAGACTCCAGGACAAAGGGACAGCCTAGACAGAAGTCCCCAAAATGGAAAGCACTTGGTAAAAATGATAAGAGACAAGAAAAACAGGATGAGTGTGCCAAAGAGTAGAGTTGAGTATTTGTTTTCTCTTCACTCAACTGCATGAGGAACCAAATTAGTGGCTAGATGAATTTTAACCAGGGTTGAGTTTTAGCCAAGGAAGGCTAGCAAGTCAGAAGAATAATGATGAGCACATACGTGAAAAGTTGGTAATAGTTTACTCAGTTGAAAATGAGCAAACTAAAAAGAAATATGAATATTGAAAATGAAGAGCCAGCAGAGAAATAGAATGAACGTAGCAGCATTAATATGTTGTAGATTCTAGAGAGATCTCAGGATCGCTGGAGCTGAATCTATTGTAATATGTCAGAAGGTTATTTATTATAGTAGTGTCAGTAAAAGATAACAAGCATGAAGATGCAAAAAAAGTATGTAATTCAAGATATGTTAGTGTTTGGTACCAGCATTTGGCATAATGGCTATGTCACTGGACTCCCATGTAGTCAGTGGTGGTTCGAGTCCCTGACCCGGTGGCTTAAACTCACTCCGGGAGTGTGTGTGTGCGTGTTCAAGATCCCAAGAGGAGAGTGGAAGAGAAGGGATTGTAGCATGGCCATCACCCTTGGGGGGAGGGTGATTTCTCTTTTCTGTCTCTCTGTCTCTCTCTGTCTTTCTGGAGAGTGCATGTGTCCTATAGCAAAAAACTCCCCCCCCAAAAAAGAAAAGATATGTTAGTGTCACTATTGTTAGGACACTTGGAAGTGAGTGAGGTAAGTTGGCACAGTGAGTTAGCTCATATAGTTGGAGGTAGAGGAGGACTGATCCAGCACATGGAAGGACTTTGACTCTACCCTTTGTACCTTCTGCATAAATAGAGCTTTCTAAAAACCTATAAACTTCTGAATCCTGAAGAAAGGCAAAGGGGCAAATGAAGTTAAAGCTCATGTGGGATATGAGTAAGAATAGAAGAAACATACTTAGAGAATCAGGAAAGAGAGATCTCCTTTCTCAAAATATGTCTCTAAATAATCCTTCAAAAAGTAGTAGGTGGAATGAGCAGATGGCATGGTGTTTGCATTGCTAAACTCCCATGTATTCGACTGCAGTTCAAGTCCTGGGCTGAGAGGCTTAAAACTCAGGCCAGGAGCATGTGCATGCATACACAAAATCCTGAGAGGAGAAAGAATTTCAGCATGGCCATCCCCCATGAGGGGTGATTTCTTGCTTTCTGTCTTTCTGGCAAATGCATGCACCATATAGCAAAAACCTCTCCAAAAAAAAAAAAAAATAGTAGTAGTGCTGGGGTCAGCAGGAGACGTGATGGTTAAGGCGCTGGACTCTCACATGGCCAACTCTGGTTTGGGTCCTGGACCTGGAGGCTTAAAAGTCAATTCAGGCACATATACATGCGTGTCCAAAATCTTGGAAGGACAGTGGGTGGTGAAGGGATAGCGGCATGGCCGTCCCCGTCCGTGGGGGTGATTCCTCACTTTCCCTCTGACTGTCTCTCTCCAGCAAGTGCAAAAACCTTATGGCAAAAACCTTAAAAAAATTTTAAATAATTAAGTAGTAGCTCTACACATGAAGGATTGTTTCTTTTCTTCCAGCAAACACCGATAAAACACCACACGTGTATAAGAAAGACAAATTACTTAAGAAAGCTACTCATAGGCCTCAATGACTCTTGAAGCTGAATTTTGTTGCATGTGTTTGCATGTATTTTTTTATATTATTATTATTATTATTATTATTATTGGAGAGGTTTTTTTTTTGTTTGTTTGTTTGCTATAGGGTGTGTACACTCACCAGAAGGACAGAGAGAGACAGTGAGACAGAAAATGAGAAATCACCCTCCAGAGGGCATGGCCATGCTGCAATCCCTTCTCCTCCATTATCCTCTCGGGATCTTGGGCACACACGCACACGTGCCCAGCGTGAGTTTAAGTCACTGGGTCCAGGACTCAAACCGGGGTCGGTTACATGGGAGCCCAGCAACATGGCCTTTACACCAACAGCTGGTCCCCTGCATGTATTTTTCTTAAAGTCCTCCATGATTGAAAGATCATAGTGTATCCGTGTTTAATAGTTGTTTCTTCTAACTGATCCTTGTTATTACAAAAGTAGAAATCCTCTTTAAAGCAAAGGATATAGGAAGGAAGGAAAGGAGGAAAGGAGGGAGGGAGGAAGTAAGGGAAAGAGAAAGCAATCAAGTTGATTAAGTATGCCAGGAATTCCTCCACATTGCTGTATTTAAGTGTTATTGGGAGAAAGGCAAATATGCATGTTTCTTGCTTTCATTTTCTCAAAAAACAACTTAATTAATGCTGTCATATAACTCCTGGTAACAGACTCACACCATAAAAATCCTCCCACACCGCAAGATCAATGGAACCCTGGAAGCTACAATAGAAAGAAATTAGAATGTGCATCAAATCTGTGAAGCTCATAAAGAGAACACATTTGCCCCTCATGTATTTTTAAAGAGACTTTCATTATATCTGGTAAATGGTTCTCTGTTCAGTACAGCAGATACCATTGAATTTTGGTGGCATCCCATTTTTCAGAATAACAGAATGACATTTTGTTTTAATAAAGATTTCAGTGAAGATATTATTATGTTTAGGTGCCCAGTTATTCTATAGGGACTTTGTAATGTCTGAGAAAGGACTTAGCACACAAGTTCATTTATTAGTCTCACTTTATTTTCTCCTGGTCTTCTTCTTCCTCTTCTTTTTTTATTTGCCAGTGGGTGCATGTGCTTGCTGTTGAGACAGAGAGAAAGGGAAAGAGAGTGAGAGAAAGCAACCACTGTGGGGATACCCATGCTGCAATACCTTCCCCTTTGCTTCTTTTGAGATTTTGGGCATGCACACATACTCACCCAGCATGTTTTTCAAACTGTCAGGTATATAACTTGAACCATGCAATAGGCCATGAGGGATCCAGTTGCCTTCACCACCACATGGACTTACTTCCTTTCCTTGGTCTTTAAGACTGAAGAAGCAAATCTTTTTTCCAATGAAAAGGAAGATAACTCTTTGATCTGCAATATCTTATTCTTTCTTTTCAGGAGCATTTTGCATTTTGTAAGAAGAAAAATAAAGGTGATAATTTGGAGTAGTATTTTGGAATATATATTTATTTAAATCTGTTTGCATTTAGACCATCTGACTTTTAGATGAAAACACTTATTTTGAGTCATTACATTTAAATACTTAATTTGTAACTCTAGGATCAAACTCTCAGAACTAATAGAGCTGAGTTTTATTCAAAAATATTGTTCATTTAAATAACAAAAATGCATCTCTCCCATTTCATATGTAGTGATTTATTATGTCAGCATATTCCTTTTCATTGCCCACTTTAGGTATTTGCCATTGGCTTTTCCAGCACAGTTATTCATGATGTGCTGGTTTTTGTTAGTTAGTTTGTTTGTTTTTAAAAAAACACTACCTAGGGGTCAGCAGATGTCACAGTGGTTACATTGCTGGACTCCTACATGACTGACCACAGTTTGAGTCCCAGATCCAGTAACTTGAAAATCACACTGAACATATGTGTGTGCATGTGTGTGCAAAATCCCAGGAAGAGAATGGAGGAGAAGGGATTGTGGTGTGGCCATCCCCCCCGGGGGGGGGGGGTGATTTCTTACTTTCCCTCTCACTGTCTCTGTCTCTCTCTCTGGCAAGTGAACACACCCTATAGTAAAAACTTCTTAAAAAAAACTGCCTAGTGTTGTAAACCTTTGTTTCCCGATCCAATGACTAATTTTAGTGAGCTACAAAATTTCTAATAATAGATTTTATGCCTTAGTATCTACATATTCTGCATAGAGATTAAATTACCCTATTCTTCCTGTGGTCAACGGCCCATAAAGTTTTGTACTTCTTAGAATATTCTTACTAAATAGAATAAATAGAAACTGCTACCCTTAGCTACAGTTGCTTTGAGTCACAATGCAGCCAGCTTTTGGTTATCAAAATTTAACCACTGTGACTCCATTGGGCCTTACTCTGTCTGTGCTCAATATCCCTGTCTCCTGCCTTATTAGAAAAGATTCAAATTCTTTTTTTTTTTTTTTAAAGGTTTTTGCCATAGGGCACGTGCACTCACCAGAGAGACAGAGAGAGAGAAAGCAAGAAGTCACCCCCCAAGGGGGATGGCCACGCCGCAATCCCTTCTCCTCCATTCTCCTCTAGGGATCTTGGGCACGCACACACATGCGCCTGGCGTGAGTTTAAGCCGCCAGGTCCAGGACTTGAACCATTGTCGACTACATGGGAGTCCAGCGACATAGCCATTATGCTAACTGCTGGTCCCCAAGATTCAAATTCTTTAGAGACATATAAAAGGGGTATATATTATACGTTAACCAGACCATAGAGGAAAAACACAGAGACTTCATTAAAGAAAGACATCATGACTTCCTTATGGGGCCTTTGTCCTATCTGCCTTTAAGTGGAGTTTAACTCCAATCTCACTATGTTGGAAGAATATTTTAAGAATTTGGTGTCAGCAACCCATTTATATTTCAAGAATTTTTACAACATAGAGAAAAATACTGACATTTTTATACAGTGAGTTAAAGGAATCCTTATTAAAAATGATCAGAAAATACATGTGCTCTTAATACTTTCTATTTTTCATTTGATATAGTAAATTAATACTTTTTCAGAGAAATAAAATTCATGTTTTAATAGTTGAGTATGAATATGAAAAATGATATAAATAATTCAGTGAAAAATAGATGTGCTAAATCATTGCATAATTGCATTATTGCATAACTGCATTACTAAATGTATTGAAAAGTTAATGTTCAAACATCCCTATGGCTAAATTGCTCTTTTTTGATTGTGTGAATACAATAATGAAAATATTGATTTTTCTAAGCAAGATAAAGTACAAAAATGAAAGAATTTCTTTCAGCAATGTCTTTTTCTACAATATTCATATGTATGAATATATATTAAACCAATAAAAATGAACTTGAACAGAAAATAATTGTTAACTTACTGGAATTATTTAATAGATACATTCGTTAAATACAATACTGTCAAAAAACCAATAAATGCAAGTTTTTCAGGGTTCATTTTATGTTTTCCTATTTTATTTACTAATTCTATTCACGGGGCCAGGAGGTGGTGTGGTGATTAAGGACGCACTACTCTCATGTGGCTGACCACGGTTCAAGTCCTGGACCTGGTGCTTTGCTTTCTCACTCTCCCTCCCTCACTTTCTCGCTCTCACTCTGTCCCTTTCTGGTCAAAGGTAAGTAAGGAAATAAATAAATAAATAAATTGAAATAGAATAATTCTTTAAAAAAATAATTCTAGTCATATTCTGCCCTAAAATTTTACTAAAATATGAATCAGATTCAATAACACCCTAAAAGAAATAGATGAGTAGCTATAAGGTAGAGATTAAATTACTCTTTGAAGTACTAGTAGGCTACACAAAATCTTAACATAAGTTTCAAATTGTAGCAAAACTCTGTACCTGTGTAGCCAGTATAATTTAGGTAAAGTACTACTATAATATTGGCATCATGTGCCATTATATGAGCTTTCTACTAATTCTTATGAATAATTTTATGTCAATTTAATTTATTTTTTGAAAAGTGTTTCGTGTGTGTGTGTGTGTGTGTGCATGAGTGCATACGCATGCTCTTGTACATGCACACATGTAAAGGACTTAGGTTTGCGGATTAGATATTCTGAAGTATTTATTAGATTAAAGAGTTTTACTAATTTAAACTTCTCATGGAGAATACAGTTAACATGGAAATTCTGTAAAGAAAAGAGTGTAGTTTGTAATGGCTTCCAAATACAATGAGAGCTAAAATGGATGCTTGTGTCACTATTCACACCTGGTTTAAGTCGGAAATTCAGAGAATTTTTTTTTCTTATAAAATCCCGGAATAAGTAAAAATGAAAAAAGCAAGAGATGATACAGACAAAAACTGGGGAGTGTTAAACCTGAAGGCCTATATTTATTTTACTGATGGGGGCATAGCCAATTTCTGAAACTAATAATAGTGTAAATAAGTATTATATTCCAGACATTTGAATAAGCTTTTTGCATGTATTATCTTAATTGACCCATGAAATTTGGTTATATCCATTTTACAGGTGCTAATACACAAAGTATGTAAGTACCAGTTATTTATGGGCCCTGGAAGCACTATCTGCATTATATTTATAGAATGTGAATTTTAACCTTTTGTTTTATAAAAGAAACAGCCCTATGAAAATACAGCTAGTAAGAAAAACAAGCTGCATGTGAACCTGTTTAATTGAACTTCTGAATGTTCTTAACTACTTCGCCTATGCTAAAGCATATTGCTATTCTAGAAGTTTGACTTATTTACTTAATTATTTGTATTCAAGCTTTTTTGTCATTAGAATATATCAATGTGTATATCAGTCTATAATACTAATGATGGTAAAAATTACTAGAACTTTTTCTTTCCTATTGCAACCATTGTAACTTTAAACTGAGTGATTGCATGGTCTATCCAGCTGAGCATTGACTTACTAATTCTGTTCTAGTAAATTATGGCTCATCTTATGAACAGATTGATATGATAGCTAAACAGGTAGCATGGAAAAAATAATTATTAATGAGCCCATTTATAAATATAAAATTGGAGAAGATGTTTATTTAACTTTCTTTACTTATTTTTATTTGACCAGAGAGAGACACAGCAAGAGAGAGAGAGAGAAAGTGAGAAAGCAAGGCTCCAGGTGGACCTCGGTTAGCCATATGGGAGTCCAGTGTCCTTAACCACCACGCCACCTGCTGGCTCCAAGGCACTAGACTCTTACAAGGCCTACTGAGATTTGAGTCTCAGACTTGAAGGCTTGAAACTCGTGCTGGGTGCATGTGTGTGCATGCACAAAATCCCAGAAGAATGGAGAAAGGACTGCGGCACGACCATCCTCCCTGGGAGGAGATTTCTCACATTACCTCTGTCCATCTCTCTGTCTCCTGGTGAGTACACTTGCCCCATGGCAAAAACCTAAAAAGTAAATAAATAAAATACATTTCTGGCTTACTGGATAGTCAGACTTCACTCAGAGTTGTACATATGACTTTAACAAATAAATACTATCATGAATAGGTTGTTTCAAATTGGCCAATCATTTGGCCTAGAAGAGCATGATTAACTTATAAGATTAAAACACTCATCATTCCAGAATATTATATTCAATGATTGATATTTGAGAAAAGGTCACAATTCATTATCAATTGCAATTTGAAGTTAAAAGAAAAAGATAATAGGTATTAGAAGAATTATAGAGTGGGCAAATGAGATTTCAGAAAGCTATTTTATTATTTGAAGCTGATTTATTGGGTTGTTGAAAAGTCATGACACATTTTTCCATAGAAAAACATAGGAAAAAATACCTCATAACTTTTCTGACAACCCAATAGTAATGTAACTTATTAATTTAAGTACTCTTGACAATTCTTACAGATATCCCTTAATATGATAGCCATGGAAATGTATATGGGGCAGACACTGCCAACTGCTCAACATTTACTGATGAATAAATATTTAGTAATAGATTGAATTTTGCTTACAGTAGCTTTATGTCCTATTATTATTTTTTTTCCTTCTTGACTACTCCCTTGATTAGTGGTAATCGCATGATGTATTTCTGGGTTAATTAGACATAAGATGATTACTCCAAGAAACATCTGCCTCTTTCTACTTTCTCCCTTTTCTTCCTGCTTGCACGGTAGAAATGTCATGTTTAGAACTGAAGCAGCCATTCCATAATCTGAAGGATAAAGTTAGATCAAGGTAGTCCAGAAGCTCACAGTACTCCTGACAGTACATACAAGGGAAAACCAGAAGAGTCCTTATTAGATGATATCAATTTAGGAAACAACACCCATAGACCCTCTTGCTAGATTACATGATGTTCAGGAAAGGCCAAGACAGTCCCAGTTCTTCCATTTATAAATAGTGTAACATCTGACACAAGGGTGTACTTTTCCATAACTTTGATCATATGTGAACTTAAGAGATTAATGTAAACAATTTATTTTTAACTTAGAAAATGGGAGGTCAAAAATTCTTAGTTTTAGTTTGATATTTCATAATCAATATTCGATCTAATAGTTGCAAAGTTAAGTTATGTATATTAGGTCTTATCCTCTATGCCAAACAGGAAGACATATTCCAGCAATTATCAATAAAAGTGGCAAGTGGTGTGTGTGTGTGTGTGTGTGTGTGTGTGTATGTGTATGTGTGGCAAGGTGGGGAAATGTTTGAGTGCATCACTTTTTTTAATTTATCAAAAGAAAATGTAGCTTATAGTACATTGAACCATTGTTCTAGCTGATTTTTAAGGGGCTTTTAAAATTCCATTATTTTATGATTAATGATCGACATCACAATGTAGTTAGTGATGGAGCTGGAGTATTTCAAACTAAAGTTCTTTTCTATGTCTAGTGTGTTTAAGCAATTATTTATAATTGAAATCAGAACATAATGTGAATATGTGAAAAACTGGAAATCACTCCTTGAAAGTTTAAATAAGGTTTTTCCCTGATTCTCAATGTCTTTTAAATTTTATAGAGCTGGAACAGTATATTTTTGCTTAAGAACTCAGAAGTAGACAAATATAAAATTTGAGAATCTGGATTCTTTATAGCTATGACCTTGGATTTCTCTATAAAAGCACTTCTTTATGTGTTTTCAATATACTGTCAAATTTTTATAGCCCAATCCAATAACTGTCACAGAAACTTAGAGGAAATATAGGTGTATATAACCAGTAATCTGAAATAGTGGCTTTGATTTCAGATGCACCTCAAAAGCTCTTTACTTCACCTGTAAGCATTCTGTAGTGCTTGCTGTGACTTCTTTCTTCACACTAAATATCCATGAAAATACACAAGAAAAGATTAACTATCAAAAACTGAAAACAGTGGAGTAAACTAAATGTAAACAAAAACTGGGAAAGTCCAAGTCTACTACTACTACTCACTGCATCATCAATGACAATGTGGAGAAAGACATCCTTAGAATACTCACTACATGTCTACCCTTGGAATTAGAACCCCACAGAGAATACCTCCTTCCATATCTCCCACATGCTACAAAAAAAAAAAAGGAAAAAAGAAAGAAAAAGTAAAAAAAGAAAGTAATTGGAAAAGACACTAATCTCAGCACCATCCATACCCACTAGACAATATGGAGGGAACTTAGATGCAAGAAATGGAAACACATTGAAACATCTGAAGATGATTTCAGAGTTAGAAATTATACGAAGGAAAATCATAGGAAGAACACTAGAAGCACTTGGGACATAGTGTTTCATAGCCTTAGAACAAGGAATCTTCTGGGTCAGAAAACCTGAATGAGACTGAACTTGAGTCTTATAGGCCCACCTTAAATAAATTTATCTGGGATGTTACAACGTGAGTTAAGATTCTTGTGCTTCTAATCTAGTTCCTGGATATAAATCTGAGTGGGGAAGTTTATAATACTTTTAGAGCAGAAAAAAACATACAGAGAAGGAGCATAAGGAATCAGCACTACATATACAGTCAGGCAGAAAATTCTAGGCCTAGACACATCGTACTTCATCTGAGGATAGTTGAATATTAATCAAAGGAAACAACGTGGGAGAACAGACATGTATGAGATGAGGCCTTAGAAAAGGGAAAATATATTTGCAAACTATGTCTCATATAAAGGACTGATAACCAGAATATACAATCTAATTAAAAAATCAGCAAATGAACTGAATAGACAATGCTTCAAGAAAGACATAGGAAGGGTCAAAAGCATATAAAAGAATGATCAGCATCTTTTACCACAGGGAAAGGCAAATCAAACTCACAATGAGATACCACTTAACCTCCATCAGAATGACTACGATTCAAGAAAAATGACAAGTGTTGGCCGAGGCTATGGTGAAAGGAGAACTCTCCCATGCTGTTGGTGGAAATGTAAATTAGTATAGCCAATGTGGAGAACAATATGGAGGTTCCTCAAAAACTTGCTAATAGAACTACCATACAACCCAGTGATCTACTCCTGGATATTTATCCAAAGGCTAAGAAATCATTCAGTTTGAAAACAGACATCTATTTTATTGTAGCATTATTCACAATTGGTAAAATATGGAATGAGCCCAAATGCCTAAGAATAGATGACTGGATTGAAAAAAAAATGTGTATACACTATGAAATACTACTCAGCCATAAAAAACTATGAGACACAGACATTTGATACAAAATACATGACTATGGAATATTTAATGCTAAGCAAAGTAAGCCAGACTATGGAAGAGAGACATTTTATGTTCCTCCTCAATATATTCATTTGTATTTGCATTTTATGGCAGAAACTGAAATATGGGAAGGTACAATAGCAAAGAGAGCAACTGTAGATACCAGAAGCAGTAGAAGAAGGGGTGGATATCAGAGGGGTGGAGCAATGGGGGGGCATTTAACAAACACATGAATAAAAAGTTATCTATTAATGATAATGTATATAGTAATATCTCTGACTTGATTGATATGCACTGCATTTATGCTGGGAAAGACCATCCTGTACATTGTGTAGATGTACAGTGATTAAATGTAAATTTAAAAATTGGAAAAAAAAACACATAAATTTAAATTTAAAAATGAAGAAAGGGGAAAAGTTGTTATAAAGAATAAGAACTTATTTTTTAAAACAGTTTTCTGAAAGAAATAGAGTAGAAACAGGTCTGAAATTTAATCATTCAACAAATACCATGATGTAGAAGATGTGAACAAAATAAACTAAACAAAAAACAACCCAAAATATAATTGCAAGACTTAATTCCCAAAATTCTAGACTTAGTTCCAAAAATAATATAAAAAAATTAAATATGTAATTGTTGTTGAAGAGCATAACTGATGTTGCAGAAAGCCAATTGAAATGAAATGCAAAAGAAAAGAACAAAAAATAAGACCAAGGAAAGAGTTATGGAAACAAATCTGTTTTAACCTAAATGTTGGAAAAACATAACTGGAAAACAAAACCAAAGAAATTTAAAAAAAATAAAGTAAGAAAAGAGAAGCACCCTTGTAGAAAAAGATAAAACAAAAGTCAACAAGGGAAAACATAATTTCTAAAAATAGAAAAAAGATACATAAACTGACAATTTTATTTCTTTGTTTCAGTTTTACAGAATATAGTCTGTATTTACACACAGAGGAATGTTCCAAGTGAATTGGCTTTTAGTTTCGAAGTTCCATTTCAGTCTCTCATTCTGTTTTCATGAATGTGTCCTGGTTTGCTTTCCATCTTACAGAGAAGGGAAAAGAGGGCATAAGGACCTAAAGGGCAAGTTTCACTAATTAGCTGTGATTGGATGTCCACTCTGAGTACCAGTTCAGCAATCTTTCTACGCATCCAAACACTTCTTACTACAACTCTGCTCAACAAGCAGCTTTGCAAATGTAATGTACTTTATTCCATCTGATATTTTTTAATAAAAAGATACAAATGTAGAAGGAGGATGATAATTAATA
The DNA here is from genome assembly GCA_026018925.1 of Tupaia tana. Lineage (NCBI taxonomy): Eukaryota > Metazoa > Chordata > Mammalia > Scandentia > Tupaiidae > Tupaia > Tupaia tana. Next base: position 195,224,459 of record JAKSZU010000006.1, on the reverse strand, counting down.
GGTATTTGTGGAAAACCTAATAGACTAATCTTGCCCATTTCTGTTATGTTATGCTATTTTATTTATTTATTTTTAGTTTTGCTATAGGGTACATGCACTTGCCAGAGAGAGAGAGAGAGAAAGTGAAAAATCATCCCCTGGAGGAAATGGCCACACTGCAATCCCTTCTCCCCCTTGTCTCCCTTTGGGATTTTGAACGCACACACACACACACACACACACACACACACACGCCCAATGTGATTCTCAAGCTGCTGGGCCTGGGACTCCACACCGGAGTCCAACACCTTAACCTCCATGCCACCTGCTATCCAGACCACCTCTGCTGTTTTTATTCCATGTGATTTTTTACATAGAGAACTTGAATATTGTTTTATGTTTATTACAAATACTCAGACTTTTAATCAACATGTTTAATTTGTTGTAACATTTGAATTGTAAGAATTATTGTTTGACAAATTATGGTTGCCAGTTTTACAAACTTTCAATTAAGGAGTACAGACTTTATAAGTTTTTTCTTATTCTCTTTGAAATAATTACTTTTAAATGAATATTTCTGAACACTCCCCTCTTACCTACAGTGAATGGTCTGAAACATGCAAGGTACAAACTGCTTATCATTTCTGGAATGTAGTCAGTACTCAATAAATGTTCATTTGATTTTTCACTTATATTTTCCTAGATAAAATGTCTAGTGACATAGCTAATTGACTGTTTAAAGTGTTCCCTCATTTGAGTAGTCTAGAGAACATTGAGATGAGTTTTTGAGGGTAGTCTATTTCTAGCTTCTAATAGAATATCATCAACTCATTTATTGTTTATCCAGATGGAGTGAAATAATACACCATATTGTTGCTGTCTTAAATATGCTAATAGTAACACATTGTAAGTACTGTTAAATTATTTATTTTTCATCATTCCTATATAATGAAAATCATCAAGCTTCTACATAGGTGATTTAAAAGGAATGCCATAGCATTTGTCTCTGTCAAACCAACAGATGTTAGAATCCCAGGAAAAAATGGTACTTCTATCTGTGATAAGAATGAGCAGAACTTGTCAGCTGTTTTCATCTCTTTTATAAACATTTATGCTCTATTCAAAGTCTACTTCCTCATTCTAATTAAAAATAAGTGGTATTTATTGAGATTTACTAATAGTAATAATAAGAACATTTTTTCATTTCTATTTTGTTTCTATCCCCTTGTTACTTGGCTTGGTATTTTTTTGTTTGTTTTTTGTTTTTATTTTACAAAGAGGATTTCTGCTAACAAAAGAGAAGAGATCAAGTATAGTTTTGGAAATTCACAGTCAATATTTTTATCATGTTGTACTTTTTTTCTAAGTTCATCATGATACTATGTATTAAGAATGCTTCCAGAAAGCTAAAAAGTTGAAAATAAAGTATCTTTAATTTTCAGGGTAAAGATATAAAATATTTTCCATAAGAAATTAATTTATAAAACAGATTTTTAGTTGATTAGTTGTAGCATGATCCTGATTTGTGACAAACACAAGTGCATGTGCACACGAGTGCATGTGCACACACACAGACATACACAGACCAAGAACCTTAAAAAGTTTATAGAACATATGCATTATGAAGAAACTATGAGTAAACTTCCATTTTTTTCCACCAAGATAAATTCATACTATTTTGTTACACTATGCACAGGAACTAGTGTGATACACTGAAAAAGACCAGACAGCAATTTGAAAAGAGCTCTGATCAGAGCAACACAGATTCTGCTAAAGTTGAAGTAAGAACAACCATCAAACTTATGGTAAAGCTTTGGTGAAAGAATGGTGAAATCAGTAATGGTTTATGAAAAAGTTACAGGATCAATGCTCCAAAGAAATCAGCAGTTATGATCAGATAACTCATTTCAAGAAGTCATGAGATGATGTTGAAGATGACACCTATGGCAGCAGATATCCACATCAATTTCCAAGAAAAAAAATCTTGTTCATGCCTTAACTGAAGAGGATTGATGATCAATGGAAGAAACAATAGCCAATACCATAGACATATTAACAGGTTCACCTTATATAATGCTGACGTAAAGCTTAGGGTTGAGCAAACTTCCTGTTCATTGGGTGTCAAAACCATTCTACCCAGTTGGGTGTCAATGAAAATGATCAACAAGTGAGATCAAGATTCTAAGGTTTTCAGGCTATGAAAGAAAGATATTGTATGTATCCACTTATTATATACCGACTATCCGCACTCTATGGTTGAGAGAGAAATATTGGAGGACATAAAAGCAGTGAAAATACTTAATGAGAATAAGACAGTGTGTAATGGGGGGGAGGGGCATGAAGAGAAGAGGATAGAGAAAGATTGCAAGAGAACAAATAGAGAGGCATGACATTAGTGGGACACAGATATGGCTTATTACCTGTTGATGACATGTATAGTATTCTAAACTGGTTTGGTCTGAGAAGTACTTCATGATGGGTAAAGTCTTTTTACAAGCAAAATGAGAAATAGTGATTGACTGGTTAAAAAAATAATTGGAATAATAATAATGATCAGGAAAAACAATGAAAAGATATTGAATGATGAAGAGGGGATTTTAATGTCTCTGTATTGACTGACATGTTTGGCATTCCCTTTTGAAAAAGCAATGTAATACACTGTAAAGTTATATTCAATGTAATATAAACAAGATTATGATGATAATAAATTAAAAAAAACTTCCATAAAAAAGATTATAAGGCATTTATTTGTTTATTTATTTATTTATTTATTTTTGAAGAATTTATGACAGGAGATGACACATGGCTTTACCAGTAAATCATGAATACAAACTACAATCAAAGTAGTAGATTCCATGAGGGGAAAAATGGTCTAGTCAACCAAAAGTAGGTCAGTCAAGAGTAATTGTCATGGCAACAATTTGGGGGGATGCTCAAGGTATTTTGCCTCTTGAATTTTCAGGAGGGCCAAAGAAAAATAACACTTACTTATCATAAACAGTTTTGAGAAAATTAGCTGAAGCTTTAGCAGAAAAAATGGCCAAGAAAGCTTCCTCAGAGAGGAGTCCTCTGTTCCTGTTCATTTTTCTCATCAAACAAGGACAATTTTGTGAGAAATGCAATTAAATATCATTAGATATTTACCAGACAGTCCAGATTTGACTCTGACTTCTTGGTTTTTAATCTTAAGAAATAATTAAATGGCACCTGTGTTTTTTCAGTTACTAGTGTAAAAAATATTACATTGACAAGATTAAATTCCCAGGAACTTCAGTTCTTTAGGGATGGACTAAATGGCTGTTATCATCGCTTACAGAGATATCTTGAAACTGATTGAACTATGTTGATAAGTAAAATTTATTTTCATATTTTTATCTTTTAATCCAATTTTTCATGAACTTATTAAAATCATACAGTTTTGCATAAAAAACATAGAAAAATATGTCATGATTTTTCTAACAACTTATGTGTGTGTGTATGTATGTGGTATGTGTGTGTGTGTATATATCTATATATATGTACGTGTGTGTGTGTGTTTGTGTGTGTGTGTGTATTAAGAGAGAGAGCGCTTCAAAGCACCAAACTCACCTACTTTTCCCCTTACATCTCAGGCATCTCACTCCTGATGTCTTTTGCTGATGCCTCTAATCCTTGCAGTCTTTTAAACTTCAAAGTCAGTCAAAGTGCTGCTCTTGGATCTATTCTCATCTCATCTAAAATCATTTCCTATCTGATTTGATCTACTTTCTGTCTTTGAAAACCATCCACATACTTATGATCTCAGGAATTATATCTCCATTTTGGATCTCTTTTCTTGACTCCAAACTCATGTCCCACTTCCTACTTAATGCTCACTTGAGTGGCATACAATCGATTCGAAGTTACCATATGTAAACTTAAACTTCTGCATCTTAAACCACTCCAAATTTGCTCTTATGGTTTTCCTACCCCACTTTATCATACAGCCCTCTCTCTCCAGCTCATTAGACTTAACAACTTGGAGGTATCATTGAATGCATTCTTTGTTCCATATCTTTCATTTAATATATCAGTAAATCCTGCTAGCTTCAGGTTATAATTAATCCCAAATTCAGTCACTCTTCTAGAACGACACTGCTTCAAATTCATAGCTAGCCCAAATTATTGCACATTTTTTGTCTCGAAGAGTCACCTTTTGTCCCTTTCAGTCTCATTTAATACAACAAATATAACTCTTTAAAATGAAAAGGAGGGCTGCTGTGATGTAACAGAAACACACTGCTCAGCAATGCTGGATCCATAGGGAAGACTGAGGGTTCAGTTTCCTGGTGGATCTGTTTATGCCAGGCACGTGCATACCCATAATCCTGGCTAGTTTGGAAGGGTAGAGGGATCATGACATGAGACCTGCTTGAGGGTGCCTATCTTTCTCTCTTGTTTTCTCTTTCTCTCTTTCGCTTTCTCATGAAAAAAAGGAATAAAACTTGAACAATAAAATTAGAGAGAGATATATAACTTCATTCTTCTCTCAATGTCTTCCAATACATACATACAAATATCTATATCTATATCTATCTATCTATCTATCTATCTATATATATAGTTTGTTTGCCTCATAGTAAAAACTGAAGCACTTATTGTAACATGTATCCTTGGCTCTCTCCCATTTCACACCCACCTGGCTATTCAATCACTTCCTTTTCTAACCTTTCTCTCCATTTCATCCATACAAGTCTTCTTGCTGTCCTCAAACACTTCCAATACAACATTTTTCCTTTTGTTTTTCCATCTTCCTGGAATGTTCTTTCTACATATTTGCATGGACTAGTGTCTAAACTTAATTTGTAAAGTCTTCCCTGGTCATTCAATCTAAAATTTCTTTATATACTTCCCCAACACTTCCTATCCCTGTTCTAGTGTTATTTTTCTCCTTACCACTTATTATTTTTTTCACTTAATTTTCTTTTTGTTTTTGTATGTTTCTTCCAACAATACAAAACTTGCATGATGGCAAATAACTTTTTGTTCACTTCTGTATCCTCAGGGCCTAGGACAGTGTCTGGCACATGGTGCTCAATTAATACTCACAAATGTTTTCTTCAGCCAATAAGATCAGAAAAGTGAAGGGAAAAACTTTCAGTTCTTTTTTTGCATCATCTTAAAGAATAAAATCCTGAGCGGATTTTACCTTTCTCCTTCTATAAGTTTCAAAAATAGGATGAAAAACTTCATGGTAAAGTTCAGGAGTTCTAGAAACATTTTTCTCACTGGTTGGTAACTTGAAAATTGGGGCTTAAATACTTAATCTTTTCTGTCAGATCATGTTCTCAGATCCCAAAATAGAAAGCATTGTTAATTGCTTCCATAGGTGAAACCAGTGACTAATTATTACATCGCAGGACAGTGTGGCAGATGTGATGATTTATTTACACTAAGCTAAAGAAGCTTCCAGCTGGCGTGTATGTCAGGCCCATCGATAAGTGGAGATTACATCAGAGGAGTAAGGCAGCAAGAAGTCTGCATAAGAAGGAGTTCCAATGTGAGCACCAGGGAGGGTGAGCCAGTGTGTGATATGCAGAATTCTAGGTAGAAAAGATTCCTATTGGGAACCGCAGTTAGCGTAATGGCTATGTCGCTGGATTCCCACATAGTCGACCGCGGTTCGCGTCCCAGACCCGGTGGCTTAAAACTCACGCTGGGCGCGTGTGCATGTGTGCCCAAGATCCCGAGAGGAGAATGGAGGAGAAGGAATTGCGGCGTGACCATCCCCCCTGGGGGGTGATTTTTCGCTTTCTGTCTCTATGTCTCTCTCTGTTTGTCTGGCGAGCGCACGTGCCCTATAGCGAAAAAACCTCTCCAAAAAAAAAAAAAAGAAAAGAAAAGATTCCTATTGCGTAAAGGAAGCTGCTGGTCATGGCTAAAGCAGCCTTGGCCTTTGATTTTGGCTTTGGGTAAAGGGCTTCTGTTTAAAGGTATGGGAATGTATGCATTCTCCTTGGATCCCCAACCACACTGAGACATGGTGAAAGCTGGCAACTAATTTACGTGAGGCCTAAAGCAGTGATTCAGGCAGGGTGGCACTCAGAAAAGGAGGGCAAAAGGAGATTCTGAAATAAAGGATTGAAGCTTAATTGTCAGGCTAACTGGTTGCATAGTGGTTAAGGCACCTGGATCCCACATAGCTGGGACCACATGGTTGAGTCCCAAACCCCACGGCTTAAAAAACAAAAGCAAAACAAAACAACAACAAAAAAACCCATGCTGGTGCCTGTGTGTGTGCCCAAAATCCCAAGAGGAGAAAGGAGGAAAAGAGATTGTGGTGTGATCATCCTCCCTGGGGGCTGGTTTTCTCCCTCTCCTTCTCTTTTTCTGTCTACATCTCTCTGGTAAGTGCTCAGGCTCTGGAGCAAATTAAAAAGAAAAACAAAAATAAAAACCTATAAGCAAGAGATGGTCAGCTTCTACCAATGCAGAGACCTAGTGGTCACAACTGAGATTTTATTATTTAATTTTAGTTTTAGTTTGTTTCTTTCTTTTATGAATGAGAGATATGGAGAGAGACAGAGACAGAAAGACACTCCTCCTAAAAAGGTCTGGACACACGATCCACTCCCAGACTCAACCAGCTCCAGATCATAGGCCTGTGTGTCTAGAATACTCAGGGAAGTCTCCAGAGAGGTGAACCTGAAGTCATCCATGCCAGTCATTCTTGCAGAGAATTTCATTTTCTTGCTGCACCAAGATCTAGCACCCACACTGGGATTAAATACTCCTGCTCTGTCTTGTTTCAAGAATGTCTGAGGGGCCAATGAGGGAATGCTGTAGTCACTCATCAGGCAGGGTCTTGCTGTGTAGATACTGGGACAGAGACTGCAGTGGCATCTTCTGCTTGATTCCTATAGCATTTGGCCTGGGTCCTTGCAGGGTGAGGATGGCAAGAAATTGTAGTAGCTAATTAAATCATTTTTTTTTTCTGTACAAAATATTTTTACCCACTGTGGCAAATTATTTGTATTCACCATTCAACTAGTAGTTACTTGATCTCTTCTTAACTGTCTCTTGGAACTGGTTAGTGGAAATAGAGCAATAAACAAGATAGACTTAACCTTTGCCCTCATAAAATTTTGCTTAAGTCATAACTTTTCCTTTAATATATTGTCCTATATGAAATAAAAGTTTAATACATTCCTTTTAGCTCAATGTCTTTTTCTTTTTCTATCTTGGCACATTTTTTTTTTTAATTTCAGTCTGAAATGAAAGTCTAACGGCCTTTAAATGGATTTCCCACAGCACTAAGAAATTGTACAATGGTCACAGCAGTTCTTTCTTCAGTAAGTGATGTTCATAATAGTCTGGGGTTATTCCCAAGTGGTTATAGAGGCTCGCATTTGGGAAGGATACTAGAAATGTTCTAAACCAGCTTCCTCATTTACATATCTGAGGACCTGAGAAGGTAGAATGTATGCCAAAATTTATGTAAAGTATAGCTAGAATTAAGACAGAAATGTCTTGGGACCATAAATAAGTTGCATTATTGTTCAGGATTTTGTCTCAGGCTTCTTGTTAAAAGTCACATCTCAGTTGGAAAAGATAATTGTGTTTACAAGTTACATCAATACTCACCCTGTCATTCCCCTCAAATTAAAGCATTCAAGATATTTCTCTAGAAAGAAAAGAAAATTGATTTTCATTTATCTGTATTTTTATGTAATGCATAAAGGAATTTCTGCAAGAATGAATGAATGAATGAATAAACGAGAGCACTGAAAGCCATTGAAAGTAAATAAAAGGTGATGCTGGGAGCCAGCAGGTAGCATGGTGGTTAAGGTGCTGGACCTCCACAGTTAGAGTCCTAATCTTGATGACTTGAAAATCATTCTGGGCGCATGAGCCTGTGTACTCAAATTCCCAGGAGGAGAATGGAGGAGAAGGAATTTCTGCATAGCCATCCACCTGGGGGATGATTTCTTACTTTCCTTCTCACTGTCTCTTTCTGTCTGTTCAGTGAACACACACACGCTATGGCACAAGAACCTTAGAAAAAAGTTATGCTATAAATTTCAACTGAAGAAATTAATATTTCTAGTTAGTCTTTGTCTATTAAGAAAAAAGTTGAAGTTGACATTATAAAAAGATCTTTTGTCATTAAGAGACTTTAGATTAAAAATAAACTTGATCAAAACATCAATTGCATCCACAGTTACTTTCTTCATTGTCTTTTTTTCTCTTTGTTTTCAATAGTCAGACCTATCTTTGTGTCAGGATCAGTTACAAGGAAAATCAAAGTGTTGAGTAAGAGAAGAGAGAGGCAGGCACCTCCTTGTTTAACCTGACATTGTGTAATCCTTTCTTGGCTGGTTGGTGCTATTATAGTAACCAGTGACAGGCGTGGGGGTTCCACACAGCAGGTGAAGGTTCACTAGCTTGTCGAGACATATGAGATATTTTCCCTGATGCCACACTCCCTCAGCTACATGCCATATAGAAGGTATGAGCTGCCAAGCTATGCATACTAGAAAAGTTGCAATAAAAACAAGTTGTAAAAAGACAAACCTGTCTCTGGCTCTCCTCCCTGCATTCCAACAGTTAGGATGAGCTTCTGACTCTGGTTGGAAAGGAGAGCTACAGGGCTATAAATTGGGTATGAAACAGGGGTTCTGAACTGTAAGAAAGTAACTGTTCTCTGTTCTGTTATTTTGTTTTGTATTTTGTGTTTTGCTAGTGGGCATGTGCACTCACCAGAGAGACAGAGAGAGGGAGTGACAGATGGAAAGCGAGGAAGCAACCCCATGGCGAACAGTCATACTGCAGTCCCTTCTCCTCCACCTCTCTGTCCTTTCAGGATTTGGGGCATGTGTACATATCCAGAACACTTCTCAAATTGCTGATCTAGACTCAAACCATGGAGTATACCATGGCTAGTAGATCTGGCTGCCTTCACCAAGCCATAGAGTTGGTCTGAAAGTAGTATTTAAAAGGCAGAAATGAGCAGAGAGCTATGAAATCATCTCTTAAAGTGTCTACCCTTATCTCCATCCCCCTCACATTTCTACCCAGATGAAATCAGTTCAATAAACAGTGTCAGGACAATCCGGAAGATGAGGGGGACACCAAAACTCTGCAGTGTGCATTTTGCTCTTACAACCCTGTCGAGCTTTATGTTTTATGCAGTGATCTGATTTGGTCCTTCCTCCAAATGCCCCACTGACAATCACTCTGAGGAGGGAGTTCCTTGATACCGTAGCACTCTTCCTCTAACCACCCAAGCAGAGTTATATTCAGGACTTCCTTGCTCCTCATCACAGTCCAGTTTTACCAATGAGAACTGAGGTCTCCTAATCAACAGAGGCCTTGTTGATTCCATCAAATAAAAGAGTCCTCAGTATAGGTCAATTCTTCACATACAGTTGGTGAGAACTCTTGGGACTCCATGGAGAATTTCTCTGCAAACTTCTTTTGGGACGTTGAGTGGACCATTGATCATGGACATAGATTAAGCATATTACATGACCAAATATTTGGGTTTCAATTAAATATACCTAGAGCATGAAATATTGCTTCTCCCTTTAGTCTTTCCATCTTCATTATGATCACTTAAAATGCAAAGTCCTTTAGTCACCTGTAAATGTCTAAGTAGGAAACTGTTGTAAACATTGTGGACACAGTGGTAACAATAAAGTCACATGGATTGCACATAATAAACTAATAAGCTATTGTTAGTGTATTAAGGAGTTTTATATCTGTGATATAAAAACCTGATTTTTTTCCTTTGGTCTGTTTTACATTGAATTCAATTTTTGTTTCTTAATCCTTTTTTGGGAACCTTCCACACTTCTCTGCTCACTTTTATTAATTAAATATTACTTTCTCCCAGTTGAAAACTCCTATCTCATATCTGATTCATAGGCCTGCAGCTCCCCTTTCCTCTGTAGGCAATGATTCATCCAAATTGTTGGGGTGTGGGGAAGAGTAAGAGCCAAAGAGAAATTTCTCCTTTTCTAACTTATTTGTGCCTTCAGTTTTCTAGCAAGTATGACTTGGTGACTGGTACCTGGTACCTTCTGTATGGAATATATTCAAGTTCTGGTATCTCGTCAGACTTTGGTATGAGGTTTTTTTTTTTTTTTTTTTTTTTTGAGAGGTTTTTCGTTATAGGGCGCGTGCACTCACCAGACAGACAGAGAGAGACATAGAGACAGAAAGCGAGAAATCACCCCCCAGGGGGGATGGTCACGCCGCAATCCCTTCTCCTCCATTCTCCTCTCGGGATCCTGGGCACGCACGCACACGCGCCCGGCGTGAGTTGTAAGCCACCGGGTCCGAGACGCGAACCGCGGTCGACTACGTGGGAATCCAGCAACATAGCCATTACGCTAACTGCTGGTTCCCTGAGGTTTTTCACATGACATTCTGACACTTGTAATCATAGATCCCCATAATGTTTGTCTTTCATTGCCTCAGCTCCCACTACCAACGGTAAGTCCATTTGCCTCTCATAGCAGCTATCACCTGGATTAAATACACACGAAACAGTTACAGCCCAACTACTTTGTAGGAAATAGACACACAATGGCCTCACTGATTGTCAGTTGGCAAGTGGGTCTGACATTGTCTCTCTTTCCCTCTTGCCAAGTCACTCCTATCTCTTTAAATGGGCACATTGACTAGCCTAAAAGCCACATGGCAGAGAACAGAATGTCAGTCTCTCCTTCTGGTAAACAATTTCTACTTTCCTCCCCCTCTAAGGTGCATATCAGAGAGAGAGAGAGAGTGAGTGAGAGGGAAAGTGAGAAATCACATCCTACCGTAAGGGGGATGGCCTTACTGCAATCCCATTTCCTCCGTTCTCCTCCTGGGCTTTTGGGCATGAACACGCATGTGCCCTGTGTGATTTTTAAGCCATCAGGTTCAGGACTCAAGCCATGATTGACTATGTGTGACTTGAATGTCTTAATCACCATGTCACTTATTAACCCCCAATTTCTACTCTTTACTTTACTTGGAGGAGGGGCGAGGAAAAGCAACCTTACTCTCTTTTCTTCAGTCATCACTATAACTTTTATGAGGATGATTTATGTTGTGGTATTAGAGGAGGGCCAGCTTTGTTGCTTCTGAATAAACCTTAAAGAGAAGTGTCTGCCTCCAGTTATGGAAGTTCATTTTCCTTATCCAAAAAAGTAAAAGAATGTAATGTTTTTTTTTTTGTTTTTTTTTTTTTTTTTTTGGAGAGGTTTTTCGCTATAGGGCGCGTGCGCTCGCCAGACAGACAGAGAGAGACATAGAGACAGAAAGCGAGAAATCACCTCCCAGGGGGGATGGTCACTTCTCCTCCATTCTCCTCTCGGGATCTTGGGCACGCACGCACACGCGCCCGGCGTGAGTTTAAGCCACCGGGTCCGAGACGCGAACCGCGGTCGACTACGTGGGAGTCCAGCCACATAGCCATTACGCTAACTGCTGGTTCCCAAAAGTAAAAGAATGTAATGTTTCTTGTTTTCAACTGTGAGAACGAGTTACTATTCCAGAGTAGCATTAAAGCCTTACCAATAAAATCATAAATGGACAAATATTAAGTTAAATAAAGTATATGAAAATAAAATAAAACAATGTGAAAAGGATGGCAGATTGAAGGCTTAAAGAATCTCTTATTAAGAATACATTAAGCTGGGGCCAGCAGGTGGCATAATGGTTAAGGTGCTGGACCCTCACATGACTGACTATGCTTCGAGTCCCAGAGCTAGAGGCTTAAAAATCATGCCAGGTGTATGTATATGATTGTCCAAAATCCTGAGAGGAAAATAGAGGAGAAGGGATTGCAGCATGGCCATCCTCCTGGGGTGTGATTTCTCACTTTCCCTGTCTTTGTGTCTCTCTGTTGAGCGCACCTACCCTATGGCAACACACACACACACACACACACACACACACACAGAACACATTATGCTAAGACATAAATAACTAGAAAGACTATGATATGGAGATCAGGAGGGAAGTGTATGAGCTCAAATAAATATGAGAAGATGACATAGCAGTTACATTGCTGGACTCCCACGTAGTTTGACCATGGTTTGAGTCCCAGATCTGGCGACTTAAAACTCATGTAAGGTGGGTTTGCGTGCATGCCCCAAATCCTGAGAGGATAAGGGATGAGAAGGGATTGAGGCCTGGCCATCACCCCAGGGGATGATATCTCACTTTCTGTCTCTCTCTGTGTCTTTGGCAAGTACACACAATCTGTAGCAAAAGCTCTCTCAAAAATAAATAAATAAATAATAAATACATAAAAGCAGGAAAAAAATGATAATAAGCAGATCAAAAGTTCCTAAACTGTTAATGAAACTACCATATATAAGAAGTTCATACATAAGACTGTAACAAGGTTGCACAAGGTAGAGTAGTATGAAATTGGTTAGAGGTGGCCAGAGAGAGATGATGATAGGTTAAAATGGGGGCAGGAGTAGAGTTGACTCCATTGAATTGGGATATAGTTTAAAGTAGAGTTAAAAGAAATTGCTAACAGATTGGATGTAGGTACAAGCACTGAGATTAAAAAAAGAAAATAAAGTTATCCCTCGATTTTTCACTTGACTGTTTGTAAGGAAGGTGTTGCCATTCATGGACAAAGACTAGGGAAAGAACAGACTACTTCAGCTGGTTGTATTAGTTTCCCAGGGCTGTCATAACAGAGTATCACAAATGCGGGACCCGGACTACAAAATGTATTTGTCATGGTTCTAAACACTGGAAGTTCAAGACCAGGAACTGATCTTGGCAAAGCTGATTTATTCTCAGACCTCTTTCCTTGACTTGTCAGTGGCCATATTTTCCCCTATTTCCATATGGTCTTCCCTTTATACTGATCTGTGTACAATTTCCTCTTTTTATAAGAGCAAAAGTCATATTAAATTAGAAACCCCACCTTTCAAGTGCCCTAATTTCTTTTTTTTTTTTAAGGTTTATGCCATACTAGCACAGAGAGACTGATAGAGACAGTGAGAGGGAAAGTAAGAAGGAAAATGAGAGAAGTGAAAAATCATCCCCAGGAGGGATGGCCAACAGTGTCACATTATAATCCACTCTCTTCCATTTTCCTGGAATTCTGGGCATATATATGCACATGTGCCTGACATGATTTTCAAGCTGCTAGGTCCTGGACTCAAACTGGGGCTAGCCATGTGAGAGTCCGGAGCCTTAACCACTAGGCCACAGGCTGGCCCCATTAAATGCCCTCATTTTAAATTATCGTATTGGGGGCTAGGACTTCATTCTAAGCCAATCTTATGCATATGTCATACAATTTTAGTTTATGCTTTTTTTCCTATCTTAAGAAATGTAGCACATGATTTACAATTCCTCTGTCAGCTTTAATGACTACCATCACCATGGGTGTAACTTTGACGTTAATGTGGCCTATAGTAACTGATGGTATCCGTGCTATCATTTCCAGAGGAAATGCCCCATCCCTGGCATAGCTGTCTATTTGATAGTCACTCATGTCCTGCCAATAGGTCATAGGGATAAAAAAATAAGTTTGGACATCATAAGGCCAACATGCAACAAACTTGACTGGGACTTTAGTAAGTACATGACCTTCTCAGGAGGGCTCTCATTTAGTATCATGACAAAGCCAGGATTAACACCAAGAGCGTGGATGTGCCTGAGTCTAAGGGTGAAGGGAGCAAGAACACAAGGAAGGAAAAGTCAGAAGAGGACTGGAATAGGCTAGACTTGATAAAGGGCAAACCTTCAGGTCAGACCCCTCCTTCTTTCCCAAACTTAAATGGATTCCATTTCCCTGCCCTAGCTCTGTATTGCTTATATTTGGCAGTAGTATTTGAAGTTTAAACTAAATTTGGAAGGTCTTAATAAAGAATCTGGACAGAGGCCAAGGGCAGTCAGAAAGTAAATGAAAGTCTTTTTGAAAATTTTGTTGGTGATGAAAAATCTGGCACAGGAAATAGGTCTGGCAACAAACTTATCTTTTGAAACAAGAAATCAAGTATTCATGACAATAGCCTTGGTTTTACAGTGGATTGTGTCTTTACTGTTAATGCTTTGGAAATTATATTTATTGAGCTAATATCTTTTTATGTCTACACTGCATACTATGGAAATATGAATGGCTCTTAGATCTGACATATGCATTTTGGGTGAAATAACAGTAAATAAGAGGATATCTAACTCAAGATTTGAAGGAGAAGGGAGATTTAGCTAAGTGACAAAAATCATACCCTAATAGAGGAGATGGCATAAACGAAGTCACAGAGATCAGAATAAATAAGTCAACGTGAAGTACATGGAAAAGTGTGCTCTTACTAGTTTGGAAGGACAGAGGGGACTTTGAAGAGTGTTGGAATATTGTAAAGTTGTAAATACATGACAAAGGGTTAAGAACATGGCTCAGCTTTACTCATAGAAATAGCAAGTGAAATTCGAGTCAAGTTAGGTTACCTCTCAGAGTCAGTTTCCTCAATTTTTGTTTCGTTTGTATTGTTTTTTACTTCAGTGAATCAAATGCAATAATGTCACACATTTATCACAACATACAGAAAAAATAGTATTCCTTATTTTAATCACCATCATCATTTTTTTTAAAAGTAAGGGACAGCCTTGACAAATGTGTTAGGTTTAATCTGATATTGCAGACAGTGCTGCAGTCTTTAGCAGAACAGCATGATAAATAAATTCTAAATAAAATGATACAATTTTATCATATAGCACATTAAACTAAATTGGAAATCAATAATAATATATTACTTTGATCTCTTTTTTAGGTATGTTAATATTCATAATGATATATACTCTCTAAGTAGAAGTTGGAATTAACTACCTCTTGATCTTCTACAAATACTCCATTTCTAATTTTTCAATACTGTAGGCATTTAACCGACCCCCTTTTTCTTTTTCTGAAATTTCATGACCATTTTATACATTATTCACATCTTGAAAGGCACAGAATAAAGAGCTGGAAAGGAGGTAGAACACAAATTAGATTTTTCTACTTGCCTGGAGAAGTATAATATTTTTGACCAACTCAGGACTTCTTCATGGTTTTCTTTGTTCCTTAATATTCCCTCTTCCCTGAATGTTTTTTTATGGGATTACTCCCCATGCTTTAGGAGAAGGGACACTGAGGGAAATGGCCACACAATAGAGTTATGCAATTTTAGGGCATAACTCTGAAATACATTAAGTATTTTGCAGTTAATTAGTAGCTTAGTAGTTCAAATTGCATATTATTGAAATTAGGCAAAAGCTGAATTGAAAATAAATGATGCATGCATCTCATTCACTTCATAGGAACACTGCTAATTACTAAGTAATGATTTAAAGACTTGCAACTGAGTTAACCACATACACGACATATTGTCATATACTTGTGTTCTATCTATCCCAGACAGTAAGTAATCAAACACAGTCTTCAAATGCACATATTTAGGATAGAACCATAATCTACACTAGTTGGAAGATAGGATTATCTGTTTACACTAACATGTAGTTTAAAACTTTACTGATACTTCCACAATTAACTACAGTTTGGATTAACTAAATTTTGCTTTAGCTAATTCACATTTTCTTAGTATATCCTGCTTTTGTCTTAAATGTTGATTCTGTATGTGCAACGTGTGAAAATACTTTGTATTATAAATTATTTGGTAACAGAAACTTAATGCATAGCATTCTCTAATGATACTTGAGAAGAAATTAAGCATCTAGTCTAACAGGAATGTATCTATTTATCTTTGCATTGTTATAATGATGTATCAATCAGGCAGGATAGCAGCTAATTTTCAGCTAATTTTGTCTTAGTAGTCCATTTATTTGTGCAAGGTTAATGTTCACATCATGCAGTTGGGTTCAGAGTCATTGGCAGTCTCATGGAGGATTTCCCTCAGTAGTCCTTGCAGTCTTATTGGTGTCACATTTTCAGTCCAGTCCAGTGATATTGCTCAAAGATTTGATTGCATTTTGATTTGCACAGATAGAACCAAAAATAAGTGGCAAAGGCACTTGAAAAATGAAACGTTTTTATCTATTCAAAAGATTTTAAATGATTAAAATAGACCTGTAACAATTTCTCTTACCTTTCTCCATTTGGCACTGTGACATTGGGCATTTACATTCCTAGGTGGCATCAATACAGAATGTGAGCATCTTTTTGAAATCAGAAATGTCTATGGTCAGATTTTAGGGAGAGCAAAAGGGAGAACCGGCTAGGCGGAACAAAAGTAGTGAAGAATTATGGGAAATGTAGTAGGACATAGTAATACAATGACACCAGCAAAGGAGAAACAACAGCCACCTTTACAATGCAGACATCCTAATACCTGAACTGATTTAGTGTTTCATGCCAGTGTAGTGCTCCCTACAAAGAGGAAAATATCAAACAGACTGTAGATGGCTATGCAATTATTATATATAAGCCATTGTTAACATGCTCCTGGGCTGAATGCCTTGGGAACTGATGGTAATATACTGTTCTTCAGCTTGCAATATTTATTTATTTTTAATTTTGTGAATGTAATTTTTTTCTGTAATCCAAAGAAAAACACTTGAAATGGAGAAGTGATACAGTTATATTAAATATCCCAAGCAAAAGTAATTTTAAACCATAAAATGTGGTACAAGCATTTTAAGAAAGCTAATCTCTGAATAGGTAAAACTTGACTTTTTTCAGTATAATATTTAAATAGATTCTACTTGTGATAAAACTGAACTTCCTAAACTCTGTCAATCCTGCTCTTCACAAGATTAAAACTCTAGTAGCTTCTATTCCAGATTTAAAGTGTGTTTTGTTTGGCTTATACTATATATTTAAAAAATCAATAAATAAGCTGACCTGTTAAAACTCTACCATAAAGCCAGCTGGTGGTATGGTGGTTAAAGTGACTAGATCCCACATGGGTGACTGTATATGGTTAAAGTCTTGGACTGGCAGCTTTAAAACCTCTCCAGGCACATGTGCACATATGCCTAAAATCCTGAGGACAAATCAGAAGAAATGTCAGTGTGACCATCCCGTATGCCATGTGTCTTTTCCCTTTCCCTGTCCCCTCTCTCTCTCTCTCTCTCTCTCTCTCTCTCTCTCTCTCTCTCTCTCTCTCTCTCAAGCACATGTATCTCTGTGAAATTGAAAAAGGAAACGACTGCCCTATATCATATAATCATATATATGTATTCAATTTCTGACTCCTGACTCTTCTTGGAAATGGGTACATGTAGCAATACAAACCCAAATTTCCATTCCTTGTTGCCACAATGAGAGTTTAACTGAGAGATGCACACCCTAGAATGAGAATATATTCTTCACTCTTTACATTGTTCTCTCTTGACTCTCTGACACTGTGACCAACTACTGTACTGGCTGGCATTCATAATCATCTGAAAAGCTTATTTAATGGATTTTTAATACAACAAAACCTCTCTTTTCTCTTTAATCTACTGCATTTGTGTCATGTTGGATCCATACTGGGAGTTGGAATTTGTCCTGTCTGCTTTTTGACTCCCTGTTATCCACAGCTTATGATTAAATGTAAACTATTCAGCCTGACATACATGAAATGTTCTCCAAAAGTGTCTTAGTCATTCATTCAGAGTGTTTATTGAAGGCTTCTCTTGGTGCTACGTGTTGGGGCAGTGGGTGGGGTTAGTGGAAGAGACACATGGTTGTAAAAGGCACAGTCCCTTTTTCAAGGAACTCAGAATCTACAAAGAATTTTATCAAATTTTAATTCAATCTAATGATAAATATAAAAGATATTCATAAAATATGATTGTTATAGAAAACCCAGGAGATCAACATCAATCCAAAGTCAGGCTGGGAGATCTGGGAAGCTTTAACAAAGAAGGTGAGATCTAGACTATATGCTGACAAATGTTATGAACTCTGTAGGTAACCATTTAATACTTAGGAAATAATGATAATACCATTCTTTTTTTTCGAAAGAAAAATTTAATTTTGTTTATTATTATTAATTTTTATTATTTATACATTCAATTGCTATGCATCATTTAGATTGTAAAGAGACTTTACCCAGCATTATTATTTTAAAAAATTGCTATAGGGCACATGCACTCACCAGAGAAAGACGAGAGAGAGAGAGAGAGAGAGAGAGAGAGAGAAAGTGAGAAAGCGAGCCATCTGGTCCTGTTCTAGAACCATGGTAGACCATATGGGATTCTAGTACTTTAACCATTATGCCACCTGCTGGCTCCACTTACAAGTCTTTTTTTTTTTTTTTTTGGAGAGGTTTCCGCTATAGGGCGTGCGCGCTCGCCAGACAGACAGAGAGAGACAGAAAGCGAGAAATCACCCCCCAGGGGGGGCATGGCCATGCTGCAATCCCTTCTCCATTCTCTCGGGATCTTGGGCACACACGTACACGCGCCCAGCGTGAGTTTAAGCCACCAGGTCCAGGACTGGAACCACAGACGACTACCAGGGAGTCCAGCCACATAGCCATTACGCTAACTGCTGGTCCCCCCACTTACAAGTCTTTGATATTCCTTCTATGTGAAGGTATACCTTGCGTTTGTTATAGAAGGTGCCAGTAAACCCTGAGGGCTTCCTTTTCTTTCTCTAGGCTCATCTTCCTGAAGATAAAAATCTCTGGCATTTCAGTACTGTTCCCATCTTCCTTCTCTTTCTCTTGAAACCCCCATAACTCAGAGACTTTAAGGACCTTGACTACATCTAAACTGTCGTGTGGGTAAAATGTTACTGGCCAGCCCAGAACAATTACCTAAGTATATGTTTTCTGCATTCTAAACAACTGCCTTGAATAACCTATCTTTCAGAGTATGTGGTATATGTGTGTGTGTGTGTGTGTGTGTGTGTGTGTATCTTTGTTTAGAAGGTACAGAAATTGACAGTGATGACATATTTCTTGAATGTATAGGGTCCTTTGGTAATCCAAAACATTGACATTGATAAATAATTTCCTGACACCCATGGTTATTATTACTGCGGCAAAATGTTTTATTGTAGAATCAAATACTATGCTTTTTCTTATATGCTAATTTTCTAATTAATTCAAGAATGATTATTTATCTTTAGTAATTCTAATGTCTGAGGTAAAATTAATGTATCTTGGTTCATTTTGGTTTTAAGTGATCTAATTATAAATCCTGGAAGAGATGGTATTTATAAAAATGATTGACAGAGATAATGGCCAACATTAGGGTCTGTAGCAAGACTGCCAAATTATAATGCTTAGCTGGGGAAATGGATTTGCTGTCGTTTTCATGGAAGTGAACTCTGTTTTGTCACAGTATAGACTTATATATTATACTTAACTAAATATTAAATAATCAGATTCATACTTTGAAAAAGAAAAGTAAAACATGGTGTACATATAATTTACATATAAATAAATATATATATACACACATGTATATTTGTATACATGTGGTTTTGTTTGTTTCTTTTTAAAGAGGTTTTGTTTTGTTGATTTTTTAGCCATAGGGCACATGCACTCACCAGAGAGAGAGAGAGACAGAAACATAGAGAGGGAGAGTGCAAAATCACCCCCCCCCCCAAGTGGGAAGGAACACTGCAATCACTTCACCTCCATTCTCTTCTTACGATTTTGGGCACACAAGTGCACATGCCTGGCATGACTTTCAAGCTGCTGGGTCCAGGACTTGGATCATGGCCAGCCATGTGGGAGTTCAGTGCCTTAATCACTACACAACCTGTTGATTCTTATTTTGTTTCTTGTGTGTCAAGAAAAAAATAATTCTCAAATGAACTCTATAAAAGCCCCCTTAAAGGCAAGCCATAAAGTAAATAATTGGATTCTAAAAGTATCCCAAAATTTTGATATTTTAGTGCTTTTTATGTTCCATTTACATTTTAGAAAAAGACAATTAGTTATACTATAAATTCAACAATTCTAGGTTCTTAACCCCTAAGCAGTATTGAAATATCCTGTCATTGTATAATTTTCCCCATAATGTAATTTAATTCAATGGCACTAATTAATGAAAATTGATGTATTGTTGGTGAAGCCCAAGTATGACTAATGTAGTTGGTCCTAAATCATAATTTGAAAGCTGTCAATCAAGTCATTGGAAGAAACTTTGGCTCTACTACTTTGAAATTAGACCAAAACTTAATGGAGGAAAATTGAATGGACAGCTTTTTCCTTCTCAATCCTTTTTGGGGAGCTGCTTTGCAAATTACAGTTTACAATTGCCACCAATAATTTTACAGATCACTGAAGAAAAGGAAATTCCATTTAACTGGCTGCCGACATTTTTCTATTGCTTCAGTTGAATTTCTTTGTATCGTTTTGTACTATTATCATGAGTACATCTTTTAACTGTCTACTCTCAGAATATAAAACAGCCTTTGTGGTAAGCCATCATTGGTTATTTGGATGAACAAAACAGAAGCAAGCAGGAACCTATTCTGCAAGACAGGTAGGCACTATGAGAAACAGAATTGGGAGGCCAGCCCAGAGTTAAATGATCCACATAGGGAACTGAATAACATGGCTGACTGCAGTCAGAATCCTGGCCCTGGTGACCTGAAAAAAACAATGAGTGTATGTACTTGTCGGGCTCAAGGTCTCATGTAATGAAGACATGGAAGGAAAAGGATTGTAGTATGACTGAACCCCATTAGAGGATATACTCACTCTGTCTCTTTCTCTTTCTCTCTCTCTCTCTCTCTCTCTCTCTCTCTCTCTCTCTCTCTCTCATAAGCACACATGCTCTCTGGCAATACCAAACGAAAGGAGGAAGGAAGGAAAGAAGGGAGGAAGGAAAGAAAGAAAGGAGGAAGAGAGGGAGGAAGAAATTGAATTGTTACGGGGAAGATTCTAGAAGCTTACATGTGCTTCCCTGGGCTTTATAATATAGTGCCTAGATGTTATATAAAGCTTAGGGATATCCCAATATATGGACAGGACAGTAAAGTAGAGAATTTAGTAGGGCCATAGTTATTACTTTGTAATCTGACTGTGTAAAACAAAACCAAAGCCTATGGACTAAAGAAAGGCAGAAACTTGAGCTGAGTAGCAGGACATATGTACGAGGGTACAAGGGATACAGGCATATAAACTGAGGCAGGAGGTAAGTCTACTGAAGCCAGCTGGTGGTGCAATAGTAAGACAACTAAACCCACAGGAAGAAGACCCAAAGTTCACTTTTTGAAACCTCACTGAGCATGTAAGGTGCAGATGTACTTGCCCGTGATCTGGGCTGTTTGCGACTAGGGGGTGGATCACAGAGTGAGGCCCCCGTTGTAGGTACCTATTTTTCTGTCTCTCTTGGGGGAAAAATAAATGGATAAATGAACTTTAAATAAGTTAGTTTTTTGCTTAGGTGAAGTTTACTTATTTGTCACTTGTTTATGGATGATTACTCTGTGCCAAAAATTCTGCTAAAGCTGGGACTGAGAAACGAAGAAGACATGGGCTATTACCGGGGTCTCACACAGTTAAATAAATTATTTTGGCACTTTCACAGATTGTTACATACACTTATGATCAACAAAAGTACCAAGGATTATACAAGCCTGTACAATTTCCCAAGAGGTTATGGAGTAATGAAGGAAAGGATGTTCCAGGTGAGAAACAGAATGGACAGACAGTGAGTACCAGTGGTTCAGTCTTCGCTGAGCATGAAGTGAACAGTAACGTGTAGCCAAGGGAATGTGGTTAGGAATGTTATTTGCTACTTCTGTTTCTGTCTCATTAAAAAAAAATCACCTGTAGTTTTGCAGTCATTCTCTTCATTCATCTGGATATACAGTGTTCTGAGGAGTACTCCAGCACTCGAGCAGGACAATTGACAGAAGGATCTATCATTCAGGGAAATGATTCTAAGACACAAAGTCTAATTAGGTCATAGGCTCAGTACAGGTCTGTATTGAACTTTATCATATCTAATTTCGCATTTGTCTTTTATAAAAGTAACTTCCCTTGATGAAAGAACCAATAGAATTATATTCAGATGGGAAATGATTTCACTTTTGACATGGGGAATTTGAAGTGACTATGAAGTAATTAGCAGAGAGTAGATAAGGTCATTCAGGAAAGTAGTTAACCAAGGAAAAGAGGAGTTCGAGAACAAAACTCTGGAAGCGAGCACTAAAAGAAGGGAGAAGAAAAGAAGAATGAGAAGCTGAGGCTAGAGATAGAGTTAAGATCAAGTCAAGAGGGACTTTGCATTTAAAGTGCTTGAATTTCACTCTTTGGATCATAAGAAGTCTTTGATGGATATACTCATGAGAGTGATATGGAAAGATATGAATTTTAGATTATTCTTGTAGGCAGGAGAAGTTAGAGAAAACGTGTGAGTAGAAAAACTTGGAGAAGAGTTGGGAGGCTACTACAGCAGATGACATGAAGCTGTCTTGGAAACGAAGTAAGTTTTCAAGGAGAGAAAATACATTTCATAGAAAAAAATAATCGAACATGCCAAATGCAAGAGAGAGTTTCATTTTTATAATGTTGGATGTGGCAATATGGCAGGAAACGAGGACTTAAGTCATGTTGCTATGGGGTAAAGTATGGAGAAATGTAGAAATAGAGACAGCAAAAGTAGGCCAGTTTTATGAGAATGTAAGGGAGAAAAGTAGACTGTGACCTAGACACACGTTTTGGGTTAAGTGATTTTTATTGTGGACTTTTGTTAGGGTGGAAAAGATTTTAACATACTTATATGCTCAGGGGGGAAAGACAGAAAGCTTAAAGTTCCTGCAAAAGGAAAAAATTATGAGCTTGCATAACCCTAGGAGCAGAAGTCCAAGTTGGAGGGGTTGGTTTGAACATGACATGAAAAACATCTTTTCATCACTGATAAAATAAAGTGAAGACCTACAGCATTAAAGTCTGTAGACATAGACATTAGGAAGTTGAGATAGTTCACACTGGATTTCCTTTATCTTCTCTAGAAAATATAGACAAAGATTTTGAGTAAAGTGACTGTAAAATGTATGTATAGAACAGTCATTAAGGGCACCATTAACATTGTAACCAATGACGAATTAAAGATTTTTTTTTCTTTATGTAGTGCTGAATACTAGTTCTTTTTACCTAAGAATCTGTGATACCAGGGATAATGACTGTTATGAAATTTCCATATCTTCATTTTAATGATTAATGCAAAATAATTAATTGGTTCCTAAAACTAATTATTTGGCAGTAATTTGGAGGTTTAAATGCAATGATCTCTTGTGATAAATATTGTCATCACTAAACTTCCTTTTCTATTGACCAGGTACATAAAAATATTCACCATAGATTTTAAAAAGTATCATGGAATGTATAATCATGTATACAAAGGTCTTTCCTGTCCTTATTTATTAAGCACATGTGAGAACACAGGTAGCTAGGAATCCATTCCATTGCTAATTCTACCCCTCAATTCCACTTCTCATACATCATTCTAAAGTATGAACATCAGACAAGAAATAATTCCTACTAAAATGGAAAAAAAAAAAAAAACTGATAGAAGCTCTTTGTTCAAAGAAGAATTCTGTGACATGAGATTGCCTACAAAGTAGGTCTCCGATGATGATGACAAAATTAATACCTTTATAGGAATGTAAAACATCTCTTCTTCAAGGAGACATTTCTTGAAATTTCAAGATTACATTGGAAATGTCTCCTATGCTTTCTGATAAAACCACAAGTACTTTTTTTTTATCAAACATACTACTGTGGGCTACAGAATTACTTAGGATCTCATTTGACTCTCATAATGAACACAGCCCTTTGAGAACAGGGACTGTAGTTTGTCCATCTTTATTTCTAGAACTCAAGACTGCTTGGTACATTGTAAATAATCAGTAACTGGTAATTGAGTAAAATAGCAAAAACAAATAAATTGTTAAGTAATGAATGAATATTCTATTTAGAGAAGATAATGATAATATATATATATATATATGTGTGTGTGTGTGTGTGTGTGTGTGTGTGTATATATATATATATATATATATTTAGGTTTTTGTCGTAGGGCATGTGTGCTTCCTGGAGAGCAGAGACAGAGAGATATAGAGAGAAGAAAATGAGAAATCATTTCCCAGGGAGGATGGCCATGCTACAATCCTCTAACCCCCTCTCCTCTGAGGATTTTGGGCATGCACACACATGTGCTCAACAAGATTTTCAAGCCACTGGATCTGGGACTGAAACCGCATCAGCCAGTGGGAGTCCAACACCTTAACTACCGTGCCACCTGCTGGGCCCCAGATTTCTTTGGATTAGCCCCAGACCACATAAGTAAAGTTAGTTTATTTCCTCAAAACAAAGTTGAAACAAATTAACATACCAAATAAGAAACAAAACAAAAAGCTTTTCCATCCTTAGCAGAAGGACTATGAATCATATATATCTCCTTTAGACCTATAATAGAAGCTGTGCTATCCTTTCATTTGTTTAGAAATTACTAAAGAAGATAGGAGGCATGCCAAGAAATAAAAAAAATGTGCTATGGCATAAAATGTGCTACGGCATTTGAGAGTAATGCTGCACAATACAATTGGCAGGAACTACTCTGTGGCCTGGTGTTCTATGCCTCACAAAGAGATACTTGGATTAACACATAAAATCACAGGGTTACAACAGAGATGCAAATAAGAAAATACGTAACACTGTTCCATAGGATTCTCAGGCTAATATTGCTACTAAGAAATCTGGAAAATCATTTCGCTGATGCTTAAGGTTTACCAAATATTTGAGCTCATAATTTTCAGTCTTCATTTGTAATTCAGTTCAGTCTTATTTAAAAAAAAAGATGGAAAAAGCAACTGAATACTCATTTTATAGAAAGCCATTAGTCCTAGAATAAAATGATTAATTTCATAATATATATCACCTTGTAGAATTAGTAAAGAAAATACTAATTCCGCTAATTGTTATTATTATACACACTTGAACTCTTAGTAAAATGGGTTCACATTGAGTCATTTTTTACAGGATCAAATATTCAGAGGCTATATTCATACTTGAAAATTGCAAATTTTTCCCCAAATGGGAGTTTTCACCTAATTTCAAAATGATTGATAATTTTACCACATTATTCAATGCATTAGTACTAATTTTAAATTATTTTACAATTATTTTCTCTCCTTAAGTGAATTCATAATGTTAGTACTGCTAAATTTAGCCCATCCCAAAATGATTTTATATTATAAAATGCAAAAATATTGGAAACATGGATAGTAATGGAGGCACATAATGCTGTAATCTTAGGTGCTCTTTTATTAAATCATTCAAAACTCTGAGCTTCGGTTTTTTTTTCAATCTATAAAATACCATGTATTGTCTTATCATCTTTGAAGACTTTTTGTGATGATCAGAGGATACACTTAAAATGCTACCTAAATGGAAATTATTACTAAATACCAGATGACTACACTTTCATGTATTAAGAGTCTTTTGAAACTACTGCTCTATTACTTGCATGTAGCTACTTCTCATTTTCTTCTATTTTGTTTTTGGAATTTTCTTTGTAAATAAAAAATATCAATTAATAGAAATGATACATGTACATGCTTTTTCTTCAATTTTGTTTATCTTAAGTTGTCTTTCAATACCAATGAAATTACAAATAAATTAAAGAAAGAAAAGAGGCAATATAATCTTTCCTCTAACAGTCACACCAGACTGCTCTGGAGTGAAACTAGACTATCTCTGATATTTTATTGGTCATAGTAGTAGAACTCAAAATTTGTCTTTGAGATGAACTCTATTTGATCCGAGTAGAGGCTGATTTAGTAAGTCTAGAATTATATTGCCTCCTTATTCATTTCTTTAAAATAATAAACCTGAGTAAGTATAATAATCCAAATCCAAGTGTTTCCTATTAGACAGTAGGTCATTCTACAGTGATGTTACTAGCTGACTTTACTGGAAGGATGCCTTTCTGATGGGATTACTGTAATGCAAACTTCCTGTGTTTGCTTTGGATGACTCTTGTACATTCAGTGAGATAATGAATTTTGGGTGCAGTAATAGGTATTATGGAATATATAAGAAACATTTATTCAACATTTTATATATATACATACATGTGTACATATATACATATATATATGCACTTATACATATATGTACATATATACATATGTATACATATGTATAAGTATATATATATATATATATATATATATATATATATACATGCACACACACACACACTCATATATACTCTAAAGTCTGGTAGGATAAGGTCTCTGTAACAGAGACCAACATTTAGACTATAGAGGGAAGTTGTCAATAGTAACTGTTGTCAAGTTTTAAGTTTTTTCCTTTTTTTGCACTTTCTTTGTTATAATCAACTTCTTACTGAAGTTAATTAGATAAGAAACCCTTTCTGAATTAGTTTCATGGTTGCTGTATCAAATCACCTTAGCTGAGTGGCTTAAAACAACAGAAATGTATTTGTTCACAGTTCTGGAGGCCACACATCCTGAATAAGCACAAACTGGCATTAGTAGGTATCCACTCCCTCCAAAGGTTCTAGAGGCACAATATGTTCTTTGCCTTTCCTAGTTTCTGGAGGTTGATGGCATTCATTAGGTGGTGGACACATCGCTCAAATCTTCCAGGGCAGCATCTTCAAATTTTCCTCAATGTTTTCTTCAGATCTTCCTAAGTGTTTTCTTCAAATCATCTTTTCCACCAAGTACTGTCAAATCTCCCTCTACTTTTTTTAAAGTTTACTATAGGTGTATGCCCTGACCAGAGAGAGACAGAGAGGGAGAGAACATAAGAAAGCACCTCCCAGCAGGGAGAAACTATGCCACATTTCCTTCTCCTCTTAGGATTTTGGGCATGCACACACATATGCCTGGAGTGTTTCTCAAGTCACCAAGTCCAGGTCTCAAATCACGCAGTCAGTCATGTGGGATCCAACTGCTTTAGCCACCAAACCACCTGGCGATACCTACATTTTTTCCTATAAACTCGTTTGTGATTGCATTTTGGCTCCCACCAGGTAATCCATGAGAACCTCTCCATCACAAGATTCTTAAATTGATCTTATCTGGAAAAAAAAAAAAAAAAAAAGTTTTGTCCATGTAAGGTAACATTTCCAGGTTCTGGGAATTAGGACCTGATATTTTTGAGGGGGCATTCTTATGCCTACTACTCTGCTTCTTTATGCCTTTACAATTGGTAGACAAAGTAATTTTGACCATTTAATTCAACCTTCCAACAAATCCTCTAAAAATGGTACAGAATAAATAAGTACAAATGAGGCAAATGTCACATACACAGCACAACTGAACAGAAGAGGACATCAATCTTCGAAATTATCTGTAAGCAAAAAAAATCACCCTCATTACATGGAGAGTCAGTGTATTCCAAGAAAAACAGCAGAGAAGAGAGAAAGGGAACCTTGACAATAGGGATAAGATTAGTCTAAACTAATGACTGAAATGAAAGTCTATCTTAAAATATAACAGGGGCTTATAGGAGGTTAGAGCACTTATTTTGAAGAGGGGCATAAATCCTATATGTCTACACAAAAGGTTGTATAGGAATGCTGAGAGGAGTTTTATTTATAAATCTAACAATTGAAAATAACAAGAATGTCTATCAACAGATAAATGGTATATCCATTCAATGAAATAATCAGCAATAAAAATAAATGTTTATTTAAATGTGGATCCGTTTTCTGATAAATTTAAACTCTTCTCTGTTAATCTACTTTATGCTATCACCACCCTCCCTTCCCCCCCACACACAAATATAGCAAATAGGCAAAGAAAGATCAAACTTATCCTATGATCAGAATTCCCCAAATCTGCAGGTTATTTATATTACTATTTAAGAGCACCTTAGGGTGACATAGCACAATGCAGTGCCCTGTGACCCACATAAGAAGGTGCACATAGACTCCATGTATTGAGTTCTCCCTACACCCCATTGTCCTGTCTTCCTTGAGACCTAGCTGCAGGCCACAGCTGGGACTCATAAAAGTCTTACAACCAAATTCTCCTACAGTGTTGGGTGGGAATGTAAATTAGTGCAACTACTTTGGAGAATGATATGAAGATTCCTTAGAAACCTACAAATAGAACTACCATGTGACCCAATAACTCCACTTTTAGGTATCTACCCAAAGGATACAAAAACTCTCAGTAGGAAAAGCATTTGCACATCATGGTTATTGCAGCATTATTTACAATCTCTAGGACATGGAATCAACCCAAATGTCTAAAAACAGAAGATTGGATTGAAAAAAAAATGTGGCATATGTATTCTATGGAATACTACTCAGCCATAAAAAAATGAAACCCTGACTTTTGATACCAAGTGGACCAATTTGAAGACTTAATAATAAGTGAAGTAAGTCAGACTATAGAAGACAGACTTTGGATGTCCCCACTCAATATATACTGATTCACTGCACTCTAGCAGAAACTAAAAGTGTGGAAGATATAGTAGCAGAGAGGGCAATGGTAGATACTAGAGATAATATGAATTGGGGTAATACAGGTGTGGGTAATGAAGGGAGGGAGGGAGGGGAACAGGAGAAGAAAAAGAAAAAAAAAGTGTGTTTAATTGACAAAAAAAATGAAAAGCTATTTGCTGCCGATGATGTGCATAGTGATGTGTTTGTTTTGACTGATACGCATGGTAATCTGTGAAAAAGGAATACACTGTAAAGATATATGTGATTGAATGTAATATTTTTAAAAAATGCAAAATAAATAAAAGTTTTTAAAAAGCCTTATGACCGGGACCAGCAGTTAGCATAATGGCTATGTCGCTGGACTCCCACGTAGTCGACCGCGGTTCGAGTCCTGGACCCAGTGGCTTAAACTCATGCCAGGCACGTGTGCATGCGTGCCCAAGATCCCAAGAGGAGAATGGAGGAGAAGGGATTGCAGTGTGGCCATCCCCCCTGGGGGGGTGATTTCTCGCTTTCTGTCTCTCTGTCTATCTGGCGAGCGCATGTGCCCTATAGCAAAAACCTCTAAAAAAAAAAAAAAAAAAAAAAAAAAAAAAAAGCCTTATGACCAATACCTTTACCTCATGGAATCGGCCCACAACGAGGGCCATTCCAGAATTATGTGCATTCCTTCCACATTAACCTCACAAGGTCAGAGACTCTAAATCCTAAACATACTTTGCTGATTCTGTTAATTGGTATGCTGATATTTTATTGTAACCTTTAAGCGTCTGCCTTTTCCACCTGGCTGTCAGTGGAGCATCCTATCCTACTTACATAAATAAGTAAATTCTTGTCTTCCCCTGCTGAGCCTCTGGGTGCATTCTTCGTGATGAGTAAACACGATGGGCAGGCCCTGTCAAATCTGGGAATTCACCTGTACAGAAAGATTCAAATTTACGTCTAGAGACCTTGCAGAACATGCCAGACACAGATGTGCTCATGACCTGCGGCTGGCTGAAGCAAGGGTTGGATAGTAGTGTGGAAAATCTGTTGAGGGTGCCTAGTTCTCTATCTTTCTCTCTGTCTCTCTCACTCATAGAAGAAAGGCATAAATAAAATACTACTTTTTGAGTTTTAACATTTCCCAACATTTTTCTCAATTATTAGTCTTTCAATATGTTATTTATTGTCGCTTGAACATTAATGAATGAACTACCTGGCCATTATCTACATCCTTACATTTTTCATCTAACTTCTTCTGTTTACTTGAATCTTGTCATTCCTGATACTTACTGACCAAAACCCAATCATGTCTCACTGTTTTTACTGCTACGACTTTGACCCAAGTCACCATAAACTCCCACTTGTATAATTGCAATGTTCTTTCCCTGTCATGTATTTGTTCCTTTAGAATCCAGTCTGTGTTTTTAAATTAAAGTTATATTAGGTTACTTCTTTGTTCAAAACTTTCCAGTGACTTCCTATCTCATTCAGAAAAGATCAGACTATCAAAATCAGATTAATGTGAATCAGACATTTTACTCAATATTGAACTTTACTAATAATTTCAAGGTCAAAAGGAATCATGAGTCACAGACAATGCAGAGAGAAGTTTAAGACACAACTTCACAGGTTCCTTCTCATTACATCAGGATTTGTTGTGGTAGAGACTAAAGTATGAAGTCTCTGGGTAAAATAGGAAGCTACATTATTTCCTTAAAGGCTTCTATATTGTAGTGAAATGTTTCTATTTTATTTTCAAATTCGTGATATTTTACTTAAAATGATGCCCTGTACATTATTAATTACACATTTGTTTGTCCTGTTCTGTACTGAATAACTCAGGTAATATCCTACTGAAAACATTCTGTAAGCAAGAACTCTCCACCAAGCAAATGCAGATTGTTGGCCAGAAGATTTGTTACTGGCATATTTCAAACAGATTAACTTATTTATATATTTGCTTTCAACACGTATTTCCCTTTAAAGGGAGAGAATGGGTTCCAGGCTTGCTCCTTAGCCATCTTTTTTCTTAGATTCCAGCTAGTTTTCACTTCTATTTTCTTGATCACCTCCTACCCTACTTCTCTTCCCTAGTTCTTTCTACTGCAGTCCTTCCGGTCCCCTTTTTTGTCCTCAAAGATTCTAAGCATCTGCCTTTTCACGTGCCAAGCTGTTTCTCTAATGGGTCATCCCCAGATATCTGTAGTACTAGCTTTCTTCTTTAATTCAGGTCTCTTCCATATGATAATGATAGCAACGTAGAATTGGCAGAGTTGTCAAGCACAGAATGGGAGAACATGAATGAAATACAGAGTACAAGATCTGACCAGAAATAGTTGCTTGAGGAACCTGTTTATCACCGTGAATAACCAGTCAGGCTCTGAAGTTAGACATCTTCTGTTCAAATTCACAATCTCCCACTTACTATCTGTGCGATCTTGAGAAAGTGGTTTAGGACTCTATGTCTAAGTATTTTTATGCTTAAAAAGAGGATAACAGTACTCAATTCATAGAGATGTTTAAGGATTAAATGTAGTCATTGTATTTGAATCACCAAGGAAAGTGCTTCATACATAAGAGATACCACAGGAGATTTTAAAATGTCATTGACAACTCAATATACACTTAAGAAAAACTATCAAATGTGTACAACATAATGTAATGTTCATATCAAACAAGATGAGTAGGTCTATATCCTTGATTTGACCATTATGCACACTGACGCTAATGGTTCAATCCTGCTATAGAAAGTCTTACTTATAATATGCATGTTTGGGGGACCAGCAGATGGTATAATGGTTACATCGCTGGATTCTCATGTAGTTGATTGTAGTTCAAGTCCCAGATCCGGTGGCTTAAAACTCATGCCAGGTGTGTGTGCATGGATGCCCAAAATCTTGAGAGGAGAATGAAGGAGAAGGGACTATAGAGTGGCCATCTCGCTTTCTGTCTCTCTGTCTCTCTGAGAAATGGAAGTGCTCCATAGAAAAATCTCTTTAACAACAATAGCAAAAGAATATGCATGTTTCAAAATACCATACTGTAACCCAAAAAGGTGTATATATCAACTAGAAAGCAGAATAAAAATAACATTATTCTATTATTCTTCTCTTTCTCTTCTCCACTAACTTCAAGGAGTATTATAAAGAGAATGATCAAAGACAATATCACCTAACAATACAATGTGAACAGGCTGTATCTATGTACAAATATCATTTTTGTTCTATTTTTGTCTTATAAACACCTTTACTCTGACTAATGCTTACTTTTCACACCTCATCCACATGTGTTTGCCTTTTTATTTTTATTTCACCTCCTGCCATGCAATTTAACTCAGAATTAAATCATTCATCTGTAATCTTTTCATGTTTTTCTGTCTGCTTATTGGGGCTTTGGTTAATAAATAGCAATTAGCACTTCCAAATAGATCTTTATAAATGCAAACATTGAAAGTATTTGAAAAGCTGAAAATGTCAAAAATAAAAAGCATAATGCATCAACATATTTTCATTAAAATAATACATTTTACATAAGATTTATTTACAGCACTAAATTATTATCACTTTGTCTTTGCTTTTTCTGCTATTCTCTTAACAACTGGATAAGCATGACATAAATCTGAGCTTACTTAACCCTGAATTTTTTTCATCTTTCTGAGACTGAAAAGAATCTATAAAATGTTAAGAGCATCCTGGTAAATACTTCTTAGATAAATAGAAGGTGGCCTTTTGAAACCTTTAAATAATTCTTGCTTTGATGAGGCATTGAATAAAGATAGAAGTTGTTTTATGAACCAATGCTAATGGTTCAATCACATTAGAAAAATATTCACCTTAAACTTATTTAGAATTCTTATGCAAGAAAATCCTTGTTTTTCCAGAGTTCCTTTCTGCCAAAAGAGAAAGCTATCACTGTCTTTGAATATTCTGATTTGCTCTTATTATCAAGAATCTTAAAAGCAAGCATTTAGTTTAAAGCCATGTCATCTGTTAACTCTTTCAAAATTGTAGCCCCATCTGTACATTACCTCTATTTTTTCAAAGCTTCTATTTAAATTAACATTATTGTTATTCTTTGTTATAAAGTGACTCAGCTTATTGAAAAAAAGGTAAAGATTAATGTTCTTAGTAAATTAATAACATTTCCAAACTCCTAAAACTTAGCAAGTAAAGACATTTCCATCTTTCTCCCACATGAATAAACTACTAACTTGTTGACATCAGTGAAAATTACAGGTAAGACAATGGAACAAGAGATATATCACAAATAATACAAAATTTCTTCCCACTCTCATATTAAGCTGTCATTGCTAATTGCATTTTCAAAGGAGAATTAGACTGAAACTTGATTTATAGAACAAATTATTCTGGCATTTAAGTGCTCAGGATGAAAAGTGGTATATTAATAATACTTTCCTCTTGACATATATGAAAACCTCATTGAGTTCCTCTTTTCACTTACACAGTTTTAGAAATGTCCATCATTATATTTTTAGGCATAAAACTATACCAAAAACGGATTTGCGATGGTATCATTCACTGATATCACAAAGTTTTATTTGTGCTTGATAATGTAGGCTACAACCATGGTACACCAATTAAAAAATCAACAGCTAGAAATCAGTTGATAATAAAGTCATCTAAACTACTCATATCAGATACCCTTTCTCATATATACCCTCACCTCTTCCATATATTCACAACCACACATAAAGCAAAACAATAAATAGAAAATAATATATATAACTCTTTTTTTTTTTTTTGAGAGGTTTTTGCTATAGGGCGTGTGCGCTCGCCAGACAGACAGAGAGAGACATAGAGATAGAAAGCGAGAAATCACCCCCCAGGGGGGATGACCACGCCGCAATCCCTTCTCCTCCATTCTCCTCCTGGGATCTTGGGCGCGCACGCACACGCGCCCGGTGTGAGTTTAAGCCACCGGGTCCGGGACGCGAACCGTGGTTGACTAGGTGGGAGTCCAGCGACATAGCCATTATGCTAACTGCTGGTCCCAATAATATATATAACTCTTAAGGCAATCAATGATAAAGTTAGATAGCAAACTGAAAAATACAGTTTAAAAATTCTAGGCAGGCTATTTACACAGGAAATGTGAATAGTCAACCAATTATGGTTAATAGTCCCCAAAATTTCAAAAATGATTAGCAAAATTGCAATGATCCTATTCTCACGCATTGTTTATGAGAGTGTGAACTGCTAAATTTGATGTAAGAAACATTGCACTATCTCTTTCAAAAGAGAGAAAATGCATGTTGATTCTATAGTTCCAAATTTGATGACCATGCAATATATAAGTCCCAATACATTGCATTAATTAATGATAGAGCTTATCACAGCATTTTCTAATAATAAAATTAAAAAGTGGAGTAGTTTTGTCATTTGAACCTCAGTGCCATTTTCTGTTCTCTTCTGTCTCTATGCACTGGAAAATTGATCTACAGTAATTGCATCAGGAATTCCCTTGCATTCAGGACTCTTTCAATTGGGTTTAGCTAGCGAAGAAAAGAAAGGAGGAGCATGAGACCAGGGCATTTTATTGTCCAGATTCTTTCTCTACTAGATTTCTGTGTCCCTCTTCAAAAAGCTTCTGCTCCTATTTTAGGATTAATTCTTCCTTCTGCTGTGTTGTTGGTTCTGATATCTGCTTCATTCCCCTTTCTCATTAGCCTTCCTAGTCATAATGGCTTCTTAGAGATTTTAGCCCCGCTATGATTTGAAAAATTTACTTCCTCCAAAACTTAGGTTTAAACTTAATTGTCATTGCAACAGTGTTAACATGTGGGGCCTTTATAATGATTTGATCATGAGGATGAGTCCTTATTAAGGTCATGATCACAGAAGTGAATCAGTTATTGCAAGAGCTAGTTCTTATAAAGCAAGCCTGGTTCTTCATGCTTCTCTCTTTGGAATGTGCTTCTTGCTCTTCCACTTTTCCACAATTGCAGACAAAGCACAAAAATGGCCAACAGATGCCATACTGTTAACCTTGGACTTCCCAGATGCTTCATAGTCATGAGCTAAATGAAAAAGAGTTATTTTTCATACTTTACTCTTTTAAACTCTATGCTTTATTATAAATCTGCGATATTCAATCATAGCAATAGAAAACCAACTAAGACAAGCCTCTTGTTTTTTCTAACTCTTTAGTAGATAGTTTGTTTATTAAATTACCTTCAACTTGAGGGTGCTATCTGTTCCAGCTAGGATTTTTATTGATACATCTATCAATAAAAGAATGCTCCAATTAATTCTAATATAGCAATACACATAAAGTGTGTTACATCTGTATGTGTTGGCTTGGAGGAATGTTTAAGATCTACTGTCAAGTATAAAATTCAATTTTATATCAAAATGTCATTAACAAAGTGAAAAGACACACAAAACACCCAAACGGATACATGCACTACAAATAACTTAGTACGTATTAATATCCAAATTGTAAAAATCTCACAAATCAATGAGTAAAGGACAAAAGCCTTCATTTAAAAAAATACGTGACAAATAGTGTTAGATAATTTACAGAAGAAAAATATTTTTATAAATCATTATTTTTATTTAATTAATTACTATTGTTATTATTTTTTAGTTTGCTAGAAGGCATGTGCACTCATCAGCAAAAGACAGAGAGAGAAAATGAAAAAGCAAGCCAGATCCAGGACTTGAACTATGGTCGGCCATGTGAGAGTCCAGTGCCCTAACCATCATGCAACCTGCCAGCCCCCAGAAGAAAAATCTTTAGTGACTTAAATGACTTAAAGTGACTAACACACACACACACACACACACACACACACACACATATCACACCAGGTGCGTGTGCGTGCATGCCCAAGATCCCAAATGGAGAATGGAGGAAAAGGAATTGCAGCGTGGCCTTCCCCCTGATCCCCCCGGGGGGTGATTTCTCGCTCTCTGTCTCTCTGTTCTTTCTGTCTTTCTGGCGAGTGCACGCACACTATAGCAAAAACCTCTCAAAAAAAGGAAAAGAAAATCATTCTGGGGACAGCACATGGTGTAGTGTTTATATCACTGGATTCCTACATGGTCAACCATAGTTCTAGTCCTGGATCTGGTGCCTTGAAAATCATAGAGAGTCCATGTGCATGTATGCTCAAGACCCCAGGATGAGAATGGAGGAGAAGGGAGTGTGGCATGGCTAGCCCCAGTGAGAGGTGATTTCTCACTTTCTCTCTCACTATCTCTCTCTCTGATGAGCACATATGCCTAAGGCAAAAACCTCTAAAAACATGGATAAATAAAAACAATTAAAAAATAAATTAAAACAATTCTAACAGGTATGACGTAATATTTCATTATGGTTTTAATTTGCATTTCAATGATAATTAGTAATGTTGAATATTGTTTCAGATATATTTGGGTCATTTGTCTGTCCTTTTTAAAAGAAATATCTATTGAGGTCCTTTGCCCACTTTTTATTTGGGTTATTTGATTTTTTGCTGTGGGTTTCTTTGAATTCCATATATATATATATATATATATATATATACACACACACATGTATATATACACACACACACACACACACACACACACACACGTATATAATCTTTTAATAATGACCTTTTCAGTGGGTTAAAATATAGAGGTGGAAGACAACAAAAATGATGATCCTGACCTGACCCTGTATAGTCCTAATCACCTCTCACTGGGGATAGCCATGCCACACTCCCTTCTCCTCCATTCTCATCCTGGGGTCTTGAGCATACATGCACATGGACTCTCTATGATTTTCAAGGCACCAGATCCAGGACTAGAACTATGGTTGGCCATGTAGGAATCCAGTGATATGTGTCTTAATTTTTAACAAAATATTTAAACAATAAAAATTGAAATAAAAATAGATAAAAATGGACTAGCAGATGCCGTAATGGCTACATTGCTGGACTCCTATATAGTCGATCATGGTTTGAGTCCTAGACCCTGTGACTTAAACTAACACCGGGTGCCATGTGCGTGCATGCCCAAGATCCTGAGAGGAGAATGGAGGAGAAGGGATTGCGGCGTGGACATCCCCCCAGGTTTAGCAAAAACCTCTCAAAAAAAAAAAAAGCTATAATATAAGGATATAAAGAAAGAAATTATTTTTGTATAACTGTACAATGTGTTTGTGTTTTAAGCTAAGTATTATTTAAAAAGAATGGGTCAGCCTGTGGCCTGGTGATTAAGGTGGCTGGATTCCTCATGGCCGACCGAGTGGTTTAAATCTTAGCACAGTAACTTGAGAAATATACTGAATGCATATGCGTACTTGCCCCAAATCCCAAAGAAATGAAGAAATGGAGGAGAAGTGACTAAGGCATGACTCCACCCCATGGGGGTGCTTTTTTGCTTTCTATTTTTCTTTCTCTCTCTCTCTTTCTGGCAAAAACACATACCCTCTGACAAAATAAAAATAAATAAATAAATAAAAAGCATAAAAAAGTTAAAAAAATTAAAAGGTATAAAGTAAGATTAATTTATTATTAAAAAAGAAAAAAATTAATAATTCTAATATGGCTCAAGTATATAAAATTTAGAAAGCCTACAGTAGTGTACAGTAATTTGCTAGGCTTTCATATTTATCTATAGCTCACTCAGTTACTCACCCAGAGCTACTTCCAATTCTCCAAGCACCATGATAAGTTCCATGCACAGATGTATTATTTCTTTTTATCTTTTTATACCATATTTACTACATTGTTTCTATGTTTAGTCATGTTTACATACATGAATACCATTATGTTGTGTGTGCAAGTCCAAAATCCAGAAAGGAGAATGGAGGAGAGGGGACTGTGGCATGATCATATCTCCTGAGTCATGATTTCTTACTTTCTCTTCCTCTGTTTCTTTTTAGCAAGTGCATTTGTCCTATATGGGAAAAAAAAAAAAAAAAAAAAAAAAAAAAAAAAAAAAAAAAAAAAACAGATTTTTGAAGAAATATCTGGAGTGAGATGAGGTCCTTTCTGGCAAAAGGAACACCTCATGCAATAGCTATAAGGTGGAAGAAAGAAGATCCATTTGAGAAAATGAAAGATAGACAATGTCTTGAGCCTAGTATGATGAGAAAAATAACCTCTGTCTTACAAGAAATAGGGCTCTGAGCCATCTAAAAATATAGGGGTTTTCACCTCAAAAAGCAAGAAAAGAATGAACCATTGAAACATGAGTGTAATTATAGTTTACAACTCAGGTATTGTCAGGGTATTGTCAGGTGTCTTCCTGCATAACATATTTCCTAAACATACAAGGTGAAAGTTCACAATTTCAAGTTTTTCTCAATGTATATCTTTACCAGTAGTTTAGTAGCTCCCTTTAATAAAATAACACATATTTGCAGGATTTGAAGATAATTTCAAGTCATAGATTTTTTTATGTTTACTTTTTATTTTACTTGTTTGGTGAGTAAAAGAGAGGGAGAGAAAGACAAGCACCCTTAAGGAGAACTCAGTTTACAGTCTTCCCCTCAGCCTTCCCAGGCAGCCAAGACTGCAGATAATGAAGTAGCAACTGTATGCACAGGTTCACCCAGGAATTGAACCTCAGTCTTTCATATCGCTTCTAGTATTACAGAGCATGATACTACCACTGTGCCATTGCAGCTGGGACCTAGTAACAAATGTTTAAAACTAAGGAAATCTCAGGAATAAAATAATCAATTTCTTAAGAAAAGAAGCAATTAAATATATTAAAATTATAAAATAGATTATATAATTCCTTCAAGGTCATAAATTAGAGTAAAAGAGACCTGAACTGACAATCTGACCTCCTGCTTCTAAGCCCTTTACAACATCTCATAAAACCACTTAATAATTTGCACACGGGGATATTAAAATAAAAATAAATAATATTAGAATAAAAATCTGGGGAAGTTTTCTTAGTCCTATCCATTCATTTTAGAAATGTTGGTATAATCCTAGTTTCTAGGGAAACAAAACAGTTACCAATCAGGATGAAATTAAATATAATGTATTTTTTTTAATCGCTAAATGATGTGTACACTTGGGTTAGAGAGTGAAAAAGCACTCTTCATGGGGTTGGTCATGCCATAATCCCCTCTCAGTTTCTTCTTTAGAGATTTTGGGTGTTCATGCACAGGTGCCCTGTGTTTTTCAAGCTACTAGGTCCAGGTCTCAAACTGTGCAGTTAATTGTATGGAATCTAGTTGTCTTCACCAACACACCAATGGCTGGTCTAAAAACTGAACATTAACTTTAAAACAATAATGGTGAACATTTCAAATGACAGCTAGTCATTTTTTCAACCATCTTGCCTATGTAGAGATTAAATTAAATAATGTATATGTAGGAATTGGCATAATTTTCTTTAAAAGATGTGAGAGACTGTTATAATAAAAAAAAAACTACAGTACAGAAAAAAAGAGCTACTTACACAGACCTATTGAAAGGCAAAGATGTAACAAAACAAAATTTATTACATACATAGTAGGGGGTCCATAGTAATTAGCATGTGAGAAATAATTTCCAAAATGATTAACTATAAATAAAGAATTTTTTTGTATTTTATTTAATTACTAGTCAGGCTTTTCTTCCATATAGTTTTAGAATTTTTATCCCTCTTTTGCTTACTCCCTTCACTGTTTTCTATTGAATTTATTTAACATTTTTTCCATTTTACTGTATTATATTAAATTTCTATTTTGGATTCTAATAATGGAGAATGAAAGCTTTCTGCTTCAAATTAAATCAACTTTTAATTTTGTTTAATGAGCAATTCTTACTAAAATATCTTCACTGAATGTAAAGCATTTAGCACACAACCAAAATAGAGAGTTGACAGTTGTGTTTTATTTTTGGATGTAATAAATCATTGTAGACAATCATCTTGCAAAATGCCTTCAAGAATCACAATTTATGATTTAATGATTCCTATGAAATTTAGAGGACTAAGTCAAGATATAATCCAAACAACAGATCCTATTATGGTAACCAAAGCATGTTCTTTAGGTGCAGAGACACTGAAAGGTTCTGACTTGTTTTAAATTAAGATATATATATATATATATATATATATATATATATATATATATACACACACACACACACACACATACATACATACATACATACACACACACACACATATGTATATATAATGCACAAGACATCTGGAAAACAATGTTTTCTTAAAAAATGGAAAATCTCTTTGAAGTAGGATACTTGTTTCTAAATTCAATGCTAAGGAAGAAATTTTACTTGGAGAGGATACTAAGTCAGATTTAGTTCAGAGAAAGGTTTTCCTATTGGGTTTTATCTTATTTAAATCCAACAAGACTGCCTTATTCAATGTATTTACAGATGTTTGAAAGAATATTTACAAGTTCTTTTTTATAATTACTTAATTTTACTGATCAGTTAATTTATTTTAATTTTACCAGAGAAGGACACAGAGAGAGAGAGAGAGAGAGAGAGAGAGAGAGAGAGAGAGAGAGAGAGAGAGAAAGCTGCCAGATCTAGGACTCTAGGACTCAAACCACATTTGGTGATGTGAAAGTTCAGTGCCTTAACCACCAAAACATAGACACTAAAACAACAAAGCTACTTAAAAATTTCTTTGCAACCTCTACCCAGGAGTCCTCTTTGCTTAAGCTGACCTTGTGAATCTACACAGGACATAAAATTTGTGTTTAGATTCAAAGCAGGTAGTGTTCGGAATAAAGCTGTTTATACTTTCTTCTCTCAGCAGTTTTGTTTCAATTTTGTCTTTGATAAATATGAAACACGGTCCTTTCACATTCATTATTAAGTATGTGTGGAGTTGACAGCTTACTGAAATATGGAACTGGAAGTCACATGCTGAACATGGTTGAATCCTTGCTGTTTGACCTGAAAACACAAGGCCCGGGTCCAGGATTCTGGTAGACTGGAGGGCTAGAGGAAGGGGATTATGGCTACTGAGTCCTGCAGACAGTGTTTCTCTCTTATGAGCAATTTTATCTTGAATTTATATGTATGTATATAAATTCAAAATTATCCCTGATAGATCAGTCATATACTGATTCTTCGAAGGATGAGGATGTTTCAAAAAAATTTCTTATAATTATGTTGAGTATTTAGTGCAGTTAGTTCTACATAATTGTGGCTTTAATTAATGTAATTATATAACTCGGAGCAGAGCGTATTAGAGATCCTTGGATTAACAAGCTAATTGCAATTTATTACTTTTTAAGAATTATTTCCTGGCAACCAAGACAAATGATACACTTTACAATGAACATCCAACAGATTTTTGTTTAATATAGTTCATTTGTTCATTTTTATTTTAAATGTTCTCAGTTCTATGGCAATGGCCCTTCCTCTTTTGCTTTGAATAAAAAGATTAACAATAATTTTTTGTAAGTGAAAGGTGGTTTGTTTCACTATACTTAGTTCATAATAATACAGGATATTCCTGAGTCACTGATCAAGAATGATTAGTACATTATCACTCAAAAGAAGACTAAATTTACCAGGTTGTATAAAGTGGTCATTAACTACATATGCAACATATTCTGTCTAAAGACCCAGGAGAAGGGTCATTACTGAACCAAATATAATTTGAATCCAATACTTAATTATCCCTGTCATATACTGATTTTTTTACTTACTGGCACAAGAAAGACTTTTATAAAAATAAAATACATTGTTAGAGTATTTTATGAGATAGTCAAATAGGAGATAACTAAAAATATCTAGGAAAGAATATAAAAAAATGTACATGCACCTAACAAAACTTGGTATCTGCCTTTGTAATACATGAGATGTCTATCTTACCTTTCAAAACATATATTGGTCTTTATAACCTGAGAATCATGCTTGGGTTTTTTTAAACTTTTATCCAATGTATATTTTAACAAAAGATAAATAGCAGTATTGTTTTGTAACCTAGTTGACTATTACTTCTTTTTTATTTGTTTTTGGTTTTATTCATAAGACATCCTTACTGTACTTATCAGTGTTCAAAATGGAAACATCCTGGGACGGGAGGAAAAGATGGCCAACTAGAGACATCCAGAGCTCCTCTTCATGGCAAAATCCAAAGAAACAAATGAAAGAGTAAGAGGTGAGCACCAAAATACAGAAAAAGTATAATAAGAAACCTCTGAGGCACACTCAGGTCAGAGGGGCAGGGAGCAGGTGAAGCACTGATCTGCAATCAAACCAGCCCCAAACTTTGAGCCAGCCAGGATCACAGGCACACGCTGACACGTCCGCTGAGTTCAAGTCATTTAGGGTGGGAAACCCAGGCCTCCCACGTGGCTCCAACATTGTACATTGGATTATTATACACTGTCTTCCTGTATTGAGAAACCACACTATACTCCATAAAAGTGCACACAACTATTATATGTCAATTAAAAACTTTTAATTTTAAAATAGCAGAAGTCCTATATGCAAGGTCCTATAAAAAACTGGCCTTATTACCTCTCTGTAATAACAGGAGTATTACATCACATGCCTGGATTGACCAATACGTAGTGCTCAAGAGCAGCTTTTGATTTCAGCAGAAACTACTTTTAATAAAGGAAAAAAAAATCCAGTTATCAGACAGAGAAATGCTTACTTAATTATACATCAGAAGATTCATTCCCACCTGTAACGACATTACCGTGAGGTCAGAGGGCAGCACTGTTGACAGTAAGAGTTAGCCGTGGGCACCAATGGCTGGGGACCCATGCTGTTAATATACTTCGATTGTTTTATTGTCGTTAGAAAGAATATGTCACCTCCTGTCCAGATTAAGGACCAATAAAGGTATTCCTGACTAGAGCACAACTCCTGGATGGCATTCAGAACCCAGAGACCTTCCATATTGTGGCTCTGCCATCTCTTAAACCCCCAGAGTTCTCTGCATCCAGCTAATGAGTAGAGCAGTAGTTCTCAAACTAGTGTGTATTAAAATTACCTGGAGGATGTGTTAAAACAAAACTTTCTCAGCCCACCCTGAAAGTCTCTGATGCAATGTATCTGACGTGGATCCCACAAAATTGCATTTCTTTTTTTCTTTTTTTTTTTTTCCCTTTTCAGAAGTTTCTACCTTAGGGTGCATGTACTTGCTGGAGAGAGACAGAGGCAGAGGGAAAGTGAGAAATCACTCCACAGGGGGATGGCCATGCCGCAATCCCTTCTCCTCCATTCTCCTGGGATCTTAGGCACACATGTACATGGGCCAGTGTGATTTTCAAGCCACTGTGTCCAGGACTTGAACTGCTGTCAGCCATGTGGGAGTCCAGTGATGCAAACACTGTGCCATCTACTGACCCCAAAGTTGTATTTCTAACAATGCCCCAGGTGACACTGCTGCTAATCTGAGGACCATACTTTGAGAAGCACGACAAAGTGAAGGGAATAAACTCTGAGATCACACTCGAGGGTATTTTAGGGACCATGCCTATAAGCGGCACATAAAACTTTCATCAGATATTATTTTTCATATCAAAAGGGAAAAAGAGAAACCTGAGAAATGTGGATTAATTTTATATCCAGTAAGAAAAAGTAGATTTTGATAAGTAGCTGGCTAGTTTCTCCCACAGGTGACAATCAGTTCATATTATTATTTTTACCTTCCATAGGATCTTGAGTGAAATTACCTATGAATCTATCATCTATTGTTTAAATTTTATATTTAATGTTAATTTCTAATGATTCATATCACAACAGAAATAGAAAAAACGAAGTATAGCATGGGAGAACTTTAAAACAGACTGGTTCCCTTACTGTCCTTTGAAATGTATTCTCAATTCCTAATAAAACTCATCAAATTCAGAAATTTGAAGGAAAATCATAATCACGACATCTTGGAAACCTACAACCCAGTGATGGTTCCAGGTCATTTAATACGACATCATTTGTAGATGAAAAAGTTTGAAAACAAAGCAAACGCACATTAGCGAGAAGACAGGTTGAACAAACGATCATAAATACAGAAATGTGGATAAAACTTTTTTTCCCCTGAAATCTTACGGAATAATTTGTGCTATCGTTCCCGGAACCTTGCATTTAAAGGTGCCGGATAGAAGTTGAGAAGGAGCTAGCAAGGAGTACCTGGTGTGTCACAGAGTAGCACAAAGAGACATGCTCCTTGGCTACTTGTGTTTCCTGGAGCGGGTTCAGAAAGGAAGTGTAACTGTTTTCCATGGTAGATTAGAGTTGGGAAGGCTGATTTACAGAGTCATTATCATTGAAGGGTGTAACTAGAATGTCAATTAAGTATTTTACAGAAATGTAATTTCTTAAGGAGACCAGATGTTTGGATCTGCTATTACATTCTCCTCTTGAGAGCCCTAGGATATTAGGAGATGTCTGGATTAAAATTGAGCAGAGGCATTTGTTTTTATCACTATTTGCTTTTTCCTATTTGTATGATGGACTGCTATCTTTCACGATTATTGCTTTCTGTTTAGTTCTTGTGTTACGACTAATTCGCATTACGTTAGACAAACAAATTTGCATGGGAAAAGTCTCTGGCAGTTCTTTCTCTGTTGTGCCTTTTACCCTTTATTATTCAAAAATATTACTCACAATCTATTTTATTCTTTGCCTGGAATGTTTTTTGTCAAATGTAACTACAGTAATCATTGCTTGATTCTACTGTGTTTACATTTGCCTTATACAATGTTGCCTGATTTTTTTCAGGTTTTTAATTTACATGTTCTTCCTAAATAGCATGTTGTTTAATCTTGGTTTGTAATTGAAAATAAAAAGCTTTAATTTCATTGACAAAGCTTATTACACTGAAATTTTTTTATTATAATTAATATAAACTATATAGTCTTAGGTTCACCACTGTGTTCTTCAATAGAGAGGCTGTACAGGAGTATGAGCTATCTAGATTCAAATCCTATCTACATGACTTACTAGTATGTAATTCTGGGTAAGTAAGTGAAACTCTCCATCTCGGTACCATTC
Source organism: Tupaia tana (assembly GCA_026018925.1). NCBI lineage: Eukaryota > Metazoa > Chordata > Mammalia > Scandentia > Tupaiidae > Tupaia > Tupaia tana. The sequence goes on along the minus strand of JAKSZU010000006.1, from coordinate 195,180,214 downwards.
ATAAAATAAGGGTAGTAATAACTTCTAAATTATATAGATATCATGAGATTTCAATAATTAATATATGTTAAGCATTTTGAACAGCACCTTACATATATAAAACTCAATGTGATGTAATTTTCTTTAGATTTTATTCTTATCTGAAATATTATACTTTTGGGGGCCAGCAGATGGTGTGGTGGTGAAGGTGCTATATTCCCACATGACCATGGTTTGAATCTTAGACCCAGAAGCATGAAAATCATGCCAAGTGCAGGACAAGCAGTTGATGTAATAGCTATGTCACTGGACTCCCTTGTAGTCAATTGCAGTTCGAGTTCTGGACCCAGTGGCTTAAATTCATACCAGATGCATGTGCATGTGTGCCCAAGATCCTGAGAGGAGAATGGAAGAAAAGGGATTGTGGCATGACCATCCCCCCTGGGGGGTGATTTCTTGCTGTCTGTCTCTCTGTCTTTCTCTGTCTTTCTGGTGAGTGCACACGCCTTATAACAAAAACCTCTCAAAAAAAAAAAAAAAATCATGCACAAAATTCCAAGAGGAGAATGAAGAGATTGCAGTGTGGCCATCCCCCGAGGGGTGATTTCTCACTTTTCCTCTCTCTGGTCTCTTTGGCAAGTGCATACATGCTATGGCAAAATTCTAAAATAGTATTCTTTTTATCTATATGGCTTGCTTACACTAACATATTTCATGTTGATATGCATTTATATTTTTTATTCAGTTTGTGGGCACTATTAAAATTTTCAATATTATGTCCACTTTTCAGAGTCTTACTTGTGAAATTATGAAGCAGGGTTTTTTACTGAGTTCTAGTTAACTAAGATTATTAATTTAGAGCTTTGTATGAATTGTTCCTAGCACCATGCTGGCCAGAATGAATACTCTATTAAAAAATTAGATTCATTGTTTTCTGTTATTACTCTGCCTTCATAAAAACTTTATGTTTAGCTCAGGTTTATAACCCTATTTATTCTTAGATATTTGCATTGATTAGTTATAGCATTCAATGTCACTAATAATTCTGAGAGGATTGTCACTGTCTTTATTATTTATAGGCTTTTGCCATAGTGTACATGCACTAGCAGGAGACAGAGAGAAGGAAAGTGAGAAATCACCCCTCCTCCCCCCCGAGGAAGATGGCTACCCTGCAATCTCTTCATTCTCCACTTGGGATTTTGGGCATATACACATGTACTCGGAGTGATTTTCAGACTTCACACAAACTGTGGTTGGCCATGTGGGAACCCAGAGCCTTATTAACTACCACACCACTTGCTTGCCCTCATGTCTTTATGTTTTTGTTAACACTTTTTATTTTGAGATAATGATAGATTTAGATAGAGTTAAGGAAATTATACAGAGAAATCCTGGGTACCCTTAGCCCAGTCTTTTTCAGTGGTAACATGTTAAAGAACTACAGTATAATATTACAATGAGAATATTGATACAGTCAAGATACAGAAAGTTCCCATCACCACAAATATCTCTTATATTGCCCTTTTTAGCCACATCCACTTTTCTTTCACCCCACCCCATTTAGCCCTCTAAAACCACTAGTCTATTCCTCATTTCTGTATGTCATGTCCAGAATGGTATATAATAAAACAGAATGTAACACTTGGGGATTGACGTTCCCATTCAGCATAACTCTCTAGAGAGTAATGTGTTGCATTGTATGGATGTGTAAACATTTACTACTCTACGGATATCCAGGTGATTTTGTCTGTTGCTGTTACAAATAAAGCTACTATAAACATGGTGTACGTGTTTTAGTGTAAACACAAATTTTCAGTTCTCTGAGATCAATGCCCAGGAATGCAATCAATGGGTTATATAGTAGCTGTACGTTTAGTTCTTTAAGAAAATATCAAAATGGGACCAGCATATGGTGTAGCATTACATTACTGGACTCCCACATAGCTGACCATGTTTCAAATCCCGGACCTTGTGGTTTGAAAATCATGCCCGGCATGTGTGCCTGTGTGCCCAAGATCCTAGAAGGAGAATGGAGGATAAGGGATTGCGATGTGGCCATCCCCCCAGGGAAAATGATTTCTCACTTTCTCTCTCACTGTCTCTGTCTTTCTCTCTCTGTTGATCACGTGCACCCTAAGGCCAAAACCTCTAATAAAAACATCATCAACAAAAAACTACCGAAATGTTTTCTAGTGTAGCTCTGTCATTTTCTATTTCCACCAACATTGTATGAGTGATTCAGCTTCTATATATCCTGCAAATCTTTGGTTTGGTTGCCGTTATTTTTTCCTTTAGCCACTTTAATAGAAGTATAACGATACTTCATTGTAGCCTTAATATGCAAATCTCAAATGACTGTTAATGTTGAATATATTTTATTTGTTTAACTGTATAAATTCTTATCTGTATATCAAATGTGTGTATTATCTTCCGCAAAATGTCTCTTCCTGTCTTTTGTTCAGTTTCTAATTGGATCTTTCATTTTGATTATTGACTTTTACTAACTTTTCCATGTTCTATACACTAGTTGTTGATATTTTCTCTCACTTAGTGGCTTGTCTTTCCATATGCTCAACAATATCTTTTGCAGAAAAAAAGTAGAAGTTTTTTTTTAAAGTCTGGTGAAGTTCAATTCATCAGTTTTTATCTTATTATGGATGATTTTCTGATGTCAAGCCAAAAGGCAAGAACCCATTAACTAGTTCCTGAAAAATTTGTCCTATATTTTTTCTAAAAAGAAAGAGCGTTTCAGTTTATATGTGAAAGAACCATTTTGAGGTCATTAAAAAAAATGTGTAAGACTGAAGTTGCAACTCATATTTTTTGTCTACGGTTGTCCAATAACTCCAAAACATTTCCTGAAAATATCATATTGTCTCCATTGTTTTCTCATTAGCACCATTGTCTAAAATCATTTGGCATATTAGTGTGGGTATTTTTCTGGTTCTATAGTCTGTTCTGTTGGTATACGTGTTTATTTTCAAGCTAATTTCTATGTAGTCTTAGTTCCTTTGAATAATCCTATTTGTCTTGAAATTATGTAGACTGCCAATCAGTTGGAAAAGTGCTTGCACAACCATATTTATTGAGGCATTAATCATGACTGCTAAGACATGGAACCAGTCCAAATGTTCACAAACAGATGAATGGATTGAAAAAGTGTGGCACATAGACTCAATGGAATACTATTAACCTATTAAAAAAAAAAAAAAACTTGGCATTTAGTAGAAAGTGGAAGAATATGGAAGATTTATTGCTCAGTGAAATAAGTCAGGCTATGAATCAGAGACATTGTATGTCTCCACTTAACATATACCGACTGTTCACACTGTATGGTAGAGACTGAAAGACTGGAGGACATAAAAGCATTGAAAATTTTTATGGACACTGGGGACAAGGAGGAAGGAGAGTGGGAGAGGGGAAGAGTGCAGAAAGGGAAATTTTGGAAAAAATGAAGAAGACATTTGTGGGACACAGAAATGGTTTGTTGCCTGTTGATGATGTTGTGTATAATATTCTCAACTCACCTAGCATGCAGCATATACCATGTTGGGTAAAATCTCTTTACAATCTAAATGATGTATAATAATTGAATGTATAAATAATGAATTTTAAAAATCAGGTAGACTGATTCCTGGCACTTTATACTTTTTCAAAATTGCTTTTAGTTATTCTTGTGTCTGATTTTTCATATAAAATTGTGATAATTTATGTCTAGCAAAATCTTCCTGAGATTTTAATACTAGTTATGTTACACTTCTGTATCAATTAGGGAAGAATTGACACCTAGTCTTCTAAAGAAGGTTATGACTATTTACTTAGGTCTTCTTTGAATTCTTCTATTAGTAATATAGTTTTCTTCATAGCAATTTTGTACATGTTTTATTAGATTTACACTTAAATATTTCTTTTATTTTTCAGTGTTAATAAATGATATAATTGTTTAATTTCCGTAGTCATATGTTCATGGTTAGTATATTAAAATGCAACTGATTGTTGTAGTTTTACCTGCTAACTGGTAACCTTACTTAATTAATCCATTAATCCTAAGACATTTTTTTGTAGATTCCTTGGGATTTTTTTATGTGCATAGTTATGCATTTTACAAATAGAAAATTTTGATTTCTTTTCCCTCATTTTTATGCCTTTTATTTTCCTTTTTGCCTGACTTCACTGACTAGAATTTCCACAATTTTGTTGGATAAGAGAGGGCTTCTTGTGAGAAAGGGCATCTTGCTTGTTTGCTATTTAAAGTGAAAAGTCTTAAAATTTACCTTTTCCCACTAAATATAATGTTACCTGTAGGTTATTTGTACATGCTCTTTATCAAAATGTAAGAGTTCTCTTATGTTCCTACATTTCCGAGAGACTTTATTAAGGTTTTTCAAATGTCTTTTTTCTGTATCAATTGATTTAATTATATACTTTTTCTTTAACCTTAAATTGGATGGAGTACATTGATTAATTGTGGTATGTCATGCCAGTTTTATTTGCATCCCTGGAATACATTCAACTTGATCACTATTATGGCTTGCAATTCCTTTTATAAATAGCTGAATTCCATTTGTTAACACTTTCCTAAGAATTTTTGCATCTATATTTTTGACAGATCTTAGTTTTTAGTTTTTTTGTGTGTGTGTGTTTGAATGTGTTTGTCTTATTTTCTTGTTCTGGTTTTAGCTTCAGGGAAATATGAATTTAATAAGATGAATTGGGGAATGTTTCTCCCAATATATGTTTTAGAAAAGTTTGTAAAAAGTTAGTGCTAATGATACTTTAAATTTTTGGTGAAATTTTCCACTAAAGTCCACTGGATCTAGATATTTCTTTACTTTCATTTTATAATTTTTTTTCCACTTGCCAAAGGGTGTGTGTGCTTCCCAGAGAGAGGCAGAGAGACAGAGAGAGAAAGCACCCTCAATGCAACATAGTAACACTGCAATCTCTTCCATTTCTCCATCCAGTTGGGATTTGAAGCATGTAAGCAAAAGCACCCAACATGTTTTTCAAGCTATCTGTGCTGGGGGTTGAACTATTATCAGCCAGATGGGCATGCAGCTCCTTTAGCCACTGGGCTCTGGGACAGGCCTTTGAGGGTTTTTTTTTTTTTTTTTCTATATTTTGGAGAGGTTTTTGCTATAGGGCGCGTACACTGGCCAGACAGACAGAGACAGAGAGATAGAAAGCGAGAAATCACCCCCCAGAGGGGATGGCCACGCCACAATCCCTTCTCTTCCATTCTCCTCTCGGGATCCTGGGCACGTACGCACACGCGCCCGGCGTGAGTTTAAGCCACCAGGTCCGGGACTCGAACCTCAGTCAACTACGTGGGAGTCCAGCGACATAGCCATTATGCTAACTGCTGGTCCCAGGCCTTTGAGTTTTTAAACAACAAATTTGATATCCTTAATTATTCTATGGTTACTTACATTGTTTACTTCAGACTGGGTGAGTTATAGTACTTTGGTCTATTTCATTTACATTATTAAATGTGTATGTGCAGAATTGTTTCTAACAATTCCTTATTACTGTGATATTTGCATAATAATATTTCTGTTTTATTACTACTATAGTTTCAGTATCTTCTATTTTTTTATTACCAATGTTGATAGTTTATCAATGTTTTTAAAGCAACAGCTATTTGTTTCATTTTTTAATTTTGTTTTTATTTTGTCTTTTATTGCCATATGGTATGTGCACTCACTGGAGAAGACAGAGAGATAGAGAGACAAGGACAGGGAAAATGGCCATGCCATAATCCCTCCTCCTCCATTCTCCTCTGAAAGTTTTGGGCATACACATATGCCTCCAGTGTGATTTTCAAGCAGCCAGACCCAGGCTTGGGATTTGAACCATATAGTTGACCATGGGGGATCCAACTGCCTTAACTTCCCTGCTTCCATGTAGCCCTTTCTTAGTTTTTAACAAAAAGTTTAAAAGTTATAAAACAGGGAGAAAAAAAGCTTATAGAATAAGTGTATAAATTAAAAAAATACTTGTATAGCTATAGAATATATTTTTTAAGCCAAGAGCTATAAAAGAATCAAACAGTTAAAAAAATATTGGATGGTATATAAAATAAAAGCTACAGTAAGCTAATCTGTCATTGAAGAAAGAAAATGATTTTTTTATAAATTTAATGCAGCCTGAGTATACAGCGTTTATAAAGGCTACAGTAGTCTATGGTAAAGTCCTTGGCTTTCATACATTCACAACTCACTCACTGAGCTCACCTAGAACCACTTCCGGTTCTGTAAGTTTCAGTCATGGTAAGCACACTATGCAAGTGTAACACATTTTTTATCTTCTATTTTTACTATGTCTTTTCTATTTTTAAGCATATTTACATACACAAATACCATCATGTTACAAGTGACTACAGTAGTCAGTGTAATAATGTGCTGTGCAAGCTTGTAGCCTAGGAGTAATAGCCTACCTAGCTAGGTGTGTAATAGGCCCCTCAGCCTCCAGATTTGTGTAAGTTCACTCTAGGAGGCTGCACAATGATGTCATCATTGAACACATTTCCTAGAATGCACCCCTGCCATTAGGCTTAGTATTCCTATATTGAGAACTCTATGTATCTCTCTGGTTACTTCTTTGACTATATTCTGCAGAGTTTTTTCATTGCAATTCAGTCTAAATACTTGTTAGCTTTTGTAGTAATCAGATACTTCTCTAGGTTTTTCATTAATTATCAAGGATATAAATTAGTTCCTTCTACAGTTCTGAGAATGATTTCTAATGTTACTGTCTTGTGGTCATGAACACACTATTTCTGAAAGAGCTTATTTATTTGTCAGAATTGTTTATATATTCTTGATACTCATACTGTGTTGGTTTCTTTTTAATCCTTTTTAAAATTTAATGATAATAAATATCTGTCTTTTCTTATATGTTCAGACAGCAAATGTTAAGCTATAAAGTAGTGGAATATATTAGAAAATTGAAAACTTATCAGAAAAATGATAATACTTTATTTTCTTAATGCCTTACCAGCATAGGCACAAATACAAGTGATAATGCTTGAGTAACTTAGAATAAGTTCAAACTATGCAAATATAATTCTCTCGCTCCAAGTCTGATAAAATAAGAATACCCTCATCCTTAGAATAACTTATGTGTCTACCAGAAACCGCCACATGTTGTTCAAGAACACTAGATGGATGAGCCCTACGTATAACGTGCCTAGTTCAGGAATGCAGTACGCCAGGCCAGTCTAGAGTGGTACATTCTTTATTTCCCTGATATCTCCAGAATTCCTACTAGCAAGACCTTTTACCAGATAAAGTGTCTACCCTAAACATGGTTACCCTGAATAGTATATACAGTTGTAAGAGAAGCATGGTCAAAGGCTTTTTTCATTTTATTAATGTTTTCATTTTTCACAGGAAAAAATATATTAATTCATTACTTTTTCTTTTAATTTGCCAGAGAACAAGTGCTCTTTCCAGAGAGAGAGAGACAAAGAGTGATAAAGAGAGAAAGTACCATTTCCTCCCTATGAGGGCGGTCACACCACAATCCCTTCTCCGCCTTTCCCGCCTTCTTTTGGAATTTTGGGCATGTACATACATGTACTGTGTTCTGTCCGACTCAAACTGCAGTCAGTCATGTGGAATCCAGCTGCTTTAACCACCAGGCCACCAACTGGTCCCATGTTAACTTCTTATTGTTGTAATTTCAAATGTGTCTTTACTTTTTAGTGGCTATCTTGAGATTTCATATTTTTTAATTTAATGATTATATCATTTACTATCCTAAAAAATGTCTATAAAACTTTGTATGTCTACACAAAACTGACCAACCTAATGAAGTAATTGAGAGTTTGAATTCTGGAAATCAACTACCACCATTTGAATCAATGCTTCTCCATGTGCTAACTTTATTATTTTAGACAAAATTAATGTGTAAAATAGCAATAATAATAATAGCACCTATATCACTAGGTGATTTTGTATATCAAATAAGATTTTATACATTAAGTCCTTAGCACACTCCTCAATACAAAGGAAACAATAAAAGTTGGGGATTATTAGATAATAAAGATGGGAAAAGCAAAATAATTTTTTAAAAATTTAAATATTTTAATTATTTTTGTTCAACCAGGGCAAGTTTATTTTCATGTCTCAGCCTGTTTCATCCATTAGAGAACTTTCATGTGTCAGAATTATGTTTGTTTTTAAACTGTTTTTGATGGCCAAGACTTCTTTTCGTTTGGTAGCTTAAACAAAACTAATTGTCTCTTAGCAATCGTGACTGATGATATTTCTTAAAAGAAGCATTTTATTTGTTCTGTTCACAGATCTTCTTTCTCATTACTGAAACAATATAGATACAATAAAGGCCTTTGCCTTAATTCAAAATGACATATGAAAACAGAATGGCAGCAAATTGTCCTTGAATAGGGTGACTTGGTTTTAGCACTTTTTTTTTTCCTACATTTGAGCACACACAATGATTTAATTTTTTCCCCATCACTCTGGTATGTAAAGCACTAAAATCTGCAAAATTTGTCTCTGTGTTTGATTAAATACTTAAAAAATGAAAAAAGAAAAGAAAGAGGAAAGATAGAAAAGAAAGAAGAAAAAAAGAGAAAAGCAAATGACAAAGGTTCTCTTAAAGAAGGCTTATTTAAAGCAAAACTTCCTTGCAGAATACTTGTTCCATTCAAAATAAACAACAATGTGGAAATCAAAATATACAAGTGCAATTTTCTAGGGCTACAAAAAAATCACATCTTACATCAGTAAGATTGAACTGAAGTGTTCCTTTTCAATTCAGTGTGAAACTCATTATGAGGAAGAAAAGTTAATATTCCAAAAACTATAATGATTAGGTTTTGCAATAAAGAAAAGCCCTGTTCAACCATCTCATTCTTTGAGGATTTTTTTTTAATTTTGCTTTTCAGAAGTCGTTCATGAGGCAATGAAGATTTTGATGCTTGTTATTCTTTTCATCTGAAAACTCCAAGCACGTACTCATCAAATAAACTTGTATTTACTTTACTTCCGGTATCCAATAGCACATGTGAAGAGCCTGAGATTATAATAGAACTTAAAGGAAGCCACTTCTACAGTTGGCCTTTGCCTTCAAGTCTCTGCTTTTTCTAAGTGCAGCTACTCTTTGAATTAAATTATTCGCACTGTAATTTAGCAGCATGAGCATTTAGAAAAAAATGTTCTCTAAAATGACTGTTATTATGTACATCTATAGAAATGGTGAGTCAAGATGAGACAAGTTTTTACTGAGGTTTGAAGTATTGATTAAAGTTCAGGAGGATCATAGAGGAAATAACGATTAAATTCAAAGAAGACCAAAAAAAATCATTTTTCTCCCTGATTTTCTCCAGGTCATGCCAAAAATTCTTGAACTTGTAGCATTCCATTAATTTCTAGAAACATTTTTTTTTTTTTTTTTTTTTTGGAGAGGTTTTTGCTATAGGGCGTGTGCGCTCGCCAGACAGACAGAGAGAGACAGAGAGACAGAAAGCAGGAAATCACCCCCCGGGGGGATGGCCACGCCGCAATCCCTTCTCCTCCATTCTCCTCGCGGGATCTTGGGCACACACGCACACGCGCCCGGCGTGAGTTTAAGCCGCCGGGTCCGGGACTCGAACCGCGGTCGACTACGTGGGAGTCCAGCGACATAGCCATTACGCTAACTGCTGGTCCCTAGAAACATTTTTGACAACAGCCCTCAAATGTAGGGGAAATACCAGTGGAATTCTTATTGTTTCCTTCTTTTAGCATGAATTTATAATGAAAAACAGCTGCTGTTTAAAATTTGTATCCTTATTATTAAATTTTTAATTATTTAGAGTACACATTAGTTCCCTGCTTCTTGGCAAAATGCTTTCATAGACAATATTGTCACTTAGCTATTATATATTTTAGTTTATATACTCTTCAGATCTTCTTTTAATCTTTGCAAATTTAAAAATTCGGATCTAAAAAAACTTAATACCAAGGTTTTAATGACTTTCATCAAGGAATGCTATGGAATCCATAATCAACTTTACAAAACTTGAATTACAAACAACTATCATTTAAGACATGGTAGATGAGTATTCACTGTATATCAATAAAATCAAAATTTTAAATTATTTTCAAGGATTGAAAATGATAATATGTACTACTTTATACCTATCTCCTGTTTACAGACCAATGTCAATAGAGACATTTTAAAACATCACTAAACCTGAAGAATCTTTCCAAATTGATGATAGGAGTTCCCCAAAGATCCTAAAAACTCTCATCTGCATCATCTGTCACCTTGGCTTTTGATAAACAGATCAAGCATAATGAATTGAATTGGAAAAATTTGTACAATACTACAGATTTTTCAATGAACAGATGTATGTGTGTGGATAGATTAGATAGCAATATGATTTTTAAATATTATCTTTTCTCTCCTTCAAAAGCTTTTGCATTTCTTCATTTCTTTTATTGGCCCTGCCATTGCTCATATGACGTGGCTCCCCAATTTTTAAGTTATTTTCAATAGTGCCTTTTATTTCATCCACCTCTTTCCTCTATCTGCCTACGTTACTCCTTTCTTCTGTATCAGTGGTTGTCAAACTAGTGTTCGCACAGTCCTTGGAGAGCTGGGCAGAATGGATTGCTAAACTCTGTCAAGAGAGTTTCTGATTAAGTACATACTGAGGTAGTGCCAAAGGATTTGCATTTCCAACCATTCCCAGGTTATTTTGATAATACAGCCTCAGCAGTAAGACTTTGAGAACCGTTATTTTAAAAACCATAACAATTATTGCCATCTTGGACCTTGTCAGTTTGAAACAACTAACTACCTTTTATCTGTTTCTCATTGTCAATTGTACCCCAAGTGACTCATTTGACTGATTTTAGATACATTTTTTTATTTATTAATTTATTAGCCACTGTTTCAAAATCCTGCACATACTATTTCCATCCTCATTTTAGGAAGTTTTAGTGGCTCCTTGATTTTAATTCATTCAGAAATAATTTCCCAAATGCCTAATATGTACTGGTTGCAAATCAGCAAGGAAATATAATAGTAATCAAAAGAAACTATACTCCATGTTCTTATTGAGTTTACATTTTAGCGAAGAGATAAAAGTAAACAACATTAAGTTAGTCCAATACATGTAATATCGGTGATGGGGCTAATGGATGATGAAGTAAAATGTTGAATGGTGTTTGAACTGTCAGGTAGAATCACGAGAAGGAGACAGTGAAGAAGTGATATTTGAGAAAAACTGGAAAGAGAGAAAATGACTGGTCTTAAAGGCTAAGCCAGTGGGGACCAGCAGTTAACGTAATGGCTATGTCACTGGACTCCCATGTAGTCAACCGTGGTTCAAGACCCGGACCCAGTGGCTTAAACTCACGCCAGGCACATGTGGGTGTGTGCCCAAGATCCCGAGAGAAAAATGGAGGAGAAGAGATTGCCGCGTGGCCACCACCTCCCCCCACCCCGGAGGGTGATCTCTTGCTTTTTATCTCTCTGTCTCTGTCTTTCTGGCAAGCACATGAGCCCTATAGCAAAAACCTCTCAAAATAAAAAGGGCTAAGCCAGTGAAAAAGTCCAAAGGTGGAAACATACTTCTGTTCCTGGAATAGCAAGGATGCCAGTGAAGGTAGCTAACAGGTAAAAGATATTACAAAAGAATTCTTTAGCCTAACATTTAAAGCTATCCATAATTTTATCTTGCTAAGTTAATACTTTCAGACATGCAAAGGAGTCTATTCATACCCGCAGATCTATGAGTTCTCATGTCTTCAAGATTTTATTCTCGTCATTCCCTTTGCCAATTATATACTCTTTTCTATCTGGGTTAACAATTTGTATGTTGCCAAGTAAAATACAATAGCTGATGAAACCCATAACCATTTTCCCAACACACAAGGAACTCTCTTTTCTCTTAACCTTTTCGTACCAATTCGTTCACAAACGCACACACATACTTTTGTATGACATAATACATTTATATTTTTCTATTTCCAGATCTAAAATGATAAGCTGAGAAATGAGAAACTATCTTAATAGCTTTCTGTATCCAATAGCAACCAGAGTGCCTTCCAGTAAGTCAATTTTTTAAATGGATTTAGTTGTATTTATTTGTAGAATAGAAAACTCAGTAAAGTGAGTGATTTAGTCTTTCATTTGACAGGCATGGATTGAATGCTTCCCAAATACTGCAGTGAGGATAGAGAAAAAGAAGCCCAATCCCCAGTGACAAAAATATCACAATTTAGTTAGAAAACCAACTAGTCGATGTGTAGGCATATTACAACAAAATAAGGTGCCTAGTCTGAGGTATGCACAGGGCCTTGTGTATGCCTCTCCGGGTTCTCTGAGAAGCAGATGCTAAGACAGGATTAAACATGCAAAGATCCACTTATAGTAAATGCCTGTGCAAGAGCATAGGGAGGAAAGGGAGAAGTTTGAGAAGCCATCAGAAAGTCTGATTCCAAGTGAAAAGAGAGGGAAGGTAGTGTGGGAAAACATTTCCTCACCTGCTGAGTAGATGCAGGAAAATCAAGCAAAGCAGAGGAGTCATGGAAGCAAAGTCAGAATCAAAAGATCCCAGTGTATCCCAGGATGGGCCTGCCTTGGTTGTGCTACACTGTCACTAACTAGTCATAGCCTATGAGAGGTGTGGTCTTGGCACAAATATAGCTATGCAGTTCAGAGCACGCAGCTGAGCTCTTGGTCAGGGATGTTGCCTGTGGTGGGAAGTTGGACAGACACAACCTCACAGTTTCTACCCTATGAGAGCATGAGAGATCCAGGATGTAACACAAACTGACTCAAGGGAGAACTTTCCAGAGCTACACCTGAGCTGGTCATAAACCTGTATCAGGAGACAGTTCTGTGAAGTGAGGAAAGAGGCTGCAAAGGCACAAGGCATGAGTGCACCATATGTTCAGGAATCACATAGAGTAAATAACTGGAGCATAGAGACATAGAACATGGGATGAGTCAGCAAAGTGAGAATGGGAATGTGACACACAGAGGGCAGGTCATTAAGAGTCCTTGGAAAGGCATATGGAATTTTATCTTGAAGGAGCATTGTCAGAGAAGGATTTTTTTAAATTTCAATTTCTTTTATACATTCAATCACATATGTCACTTAGCTGGCAAAGTGAATATTCCAACATATATACATCTCTCACCAATCCAGTTGAGGATACTATACACATTATCCTTAACAGACAATAGCTCATTTCTTTGTCCCATAAAAGCCTTGCCTCTCTCTGTTTCTCCTTAATGTCCTTCCTCAGACTCTCCTCCTTCACTCACCCTCTTCTCACACTGTGTCTGGTGTTTATAACAATTTTCTATGTTTTTTTTTTTTTTTTTTTTGGAGAGGTTTTCTCTATAGGGCACATGCGCTCGCCAGACAGACAGAGAGAGACAGAGAGAAAGAAAGCGAGAAATCACCCCCCCAGGGGGGATGGTCACGCCGCAATCCCTTCTCCTCCATACTCCTCTCGGGATCTTGGGCACGCACGCACACACACCCGGCGTGAGTTTTAAGCCACCGGGTCCGGGACAAGAACCGCGGTCGACTACATGGGACTCCAGCGACACAGCTATTACGCTAACTGCTGGTTCCCAACCATTTTCTATGTTTTAACCAAGGTAATTGCATGCCTGCACGCTCTTAATGTTATTAAGAACAGAAACTATTTCAACACTAGTCTACTTTTTAATTTATAATAAAAATAGATTTTCAAGAAGGTAAATCGATTTTTTATAAGCTTTTTAGGTTTTGATGAGTTCTATTGGGTCATCTGGAAAGTCACGACACATTTTTGAATCAAAGATAAATATTATTAGAAAAAAATAATGAAGGTGTAAACACTTTAAAAAAAAGACAACTTTGAAGGGTAAGCAAAAGTGTTAGAGAGATTTTCAAAAAGTTCCTATGCTTTTTACGTATTGTAAAAAATTCTGCATGGGGGCCAGCAGGTGGCATGGTGGTTAAGGGCACTGGACTCCCACATGGCATGGTCCACTGTGGTTTTAGTCATAGACCTGGAGACTTGCTTTCTCACTTCTCTCTCTCTCTCTCTCTCTCTCTCTCTCTCTCTCTCTCTCTGTCTCTCTTTCTCCTCTCTCTCTCTCTCTCTCTCTCTCTCTCTCTCACACACACACACACACACTCTCTCTCTCTCTCTCTCTCTCTCTCTCTCTCTCCCTCTCTCTGGTCAAATTAAGATAAATAAATAGAGTTAAATAAAATAATCCTTAAAAAACCTGCCTAGATTCTGACAATTTTTGAACCAAAATAAACTCACACTTTAATTCCACTTTCTATGAACTTTTGAAGTACTCTCATATTTTATTGAAGGACTCCATGATGGTTAATTTTGTATGTCAACTTTACTAGGCTATAGTACCATGATATATGATCAAACATCAATCTGGATGCCTTGTAAGTTATTGTTAGATGATATTTCCACTTTAGCCTGTAGAATTTGAATAAAGCAGATTACCTTATAAAATATCGTGGACCTCATCCAATCACTTGGAGGTCTTACAAAACAATAGATTGAAGGCATCAAAAGAAGAAGGAATTCTGCTTACAGGCTATCTTTAAATTTGAGTCCCAACATTGACTCTTCCCTGAGTACCCAGAAGTAGGCCTGCTTTGCAGATTACAGACTTTCCAAGACCACCGTAGTTTAAACCAGTTTCTTAAATCAACTCTCTCTCTTCACACACACACACCTATAACATATCCTATTTGTTCTGCTCTTTTGAGAACCCAGAGTTGACAAAGAATGACTGAAAAACCTAGGGAATATTAACTTCCAGGCCACTGAGTAGTGTTAGGTGTCCATCAAAGTCAAGTGCTATAGAAAGACTGGCATTCTGAAACAAAGACCAATGAATAATAATGTTTCATCAATGATAACTTAAATAAGAGGAGTTCCAGCATCACACTGTAATAAAATTGTAATGATTTAAAGAATGGGTGAATATAAGGATTGGGGAGATTAGACAACTCTTTCAAAATACTTGACTTTGTCAGATGTCATTATATGTAACTACACTTTCTGTGCTCACTGCTAGAATAGTTAGAGCCATCTTCCCCTTGCATACACTATCTCCCTCTAACTGTGCATCACACTTCTGCTGAGTCTCACTCTCCTCATCTATGCACTTATCACCTCCCATGTTTGTTTCTTCAAATACATCATGATTATGTCTAGGTGGTCCAAAAACCTGTAACTGTCTGTATTTACTCAAGTACCTATTACTTCTTTTTTTAATTTAATTTTATTTATTATTATCATAATCTTTTTCATATTATATCGAGTCACATATACCTTTATAGTGTATTACATTTCTTTCTCTTAGTACTTCTTGATCTGGCTTCAAGGCCCTTAGCACATATTCTAAACTCCCACACAGTTAGATGATTTTTATTTTCTAAAATTTCTAAATAGTCATTTTACTTTGTAGCACATGCTACTCCCCTCCTATGAAAATTATGCTCTCTCCAGTCCTGCAGTGTATGTAATCTCTCCTGATCTTTAAAAAGTTATCTCATATGTCACCAACCTCAAAACGCCTTTCCTCATCTTCATAACTGTATCTCATACGTTCAGTAAAGGAAATGGACCTCAAGAGTGAGATACAAGAGTAATACATTCTCAGCAACTCTTTTGCTCCCTGTATCAAGTAGGTAAATTTTGCTTTTTATGTGGTATGGACAATTAAGGAGGAGAAGAAAGACGCAGCCGAGTTACTGCAGTGTTTCTACTTTTTGGCAGTAGAGTAAAGCTCTACTGAAGCAGCAGCAGTGAGTGGGTAATAAGTACTCCTCTTAACAAAGTACATAATCCATACTCACTAAAATGATTGACCTAAAAACATCACTACATTTATGTCTCATGACATCTCACATGTTGTGCAGTAATTACAATAGGAGCTTAGTGTCATATGGATTTATCAATACTTCCAGCCCAGGTTTGACCATCCTTTTTGGAGAATTCTTTAAAAAATAAAGACAGTGAAGAATTAACTACTGTCATTTAAATACGTAACTTATCGGTGAGGCCAAGTAGTGGCAAAACAGTAATGTAATTGAACCCAAATGGGAAAGATCCTGTGTTCATGTCCCGGAGCCTCCTGAGTATGTATACATGCCCATGATCCAGACTGGCTGAGACTGGGAGAGGATTGTAGTGTGAAAGCCCTGCTGTGACTGCCTGCCTCTCTGTTTCTTTCTCTCATGATAGAAATAAATAATATTTTAAAGCAAATATTTTTTAAAAAAGAACTTATCTAGCACTTACCAAAGCAAATCAAAATATTGTTTGCACAGTAAGCACATGGTGTTTCTTCTATATTTTTGTTGTTACTGACTAATAGAGAGTCTTTGTCACAAATTACTGAGCTACAGAATGAAAATTATGGAAGGTGTTAATAGAAGTGTCAATCATTAGGTGTTAAAATTAATCAGTTATTTCTTAACACTTGCTAACTCTCTACTCTACCCTTTATCTAATTATGGCATTGTTTGCTCTTCACAGTTTTGTCTTGCCTGCTGAATTGCACATTAGTTGAGCAAAGAAACTAGATCTTAATAAATCTTGGAATTACCAGAACCTAGTACTTTTCCCAACATAAAGTATATCATTTAATATATGATTATTGAACATTCCTTTATTTATCTATTTTAAGTTTTGCTATAGGGCCCATGTGCTCACTGGAAAGAGACGGAGAAGGAGAGAGAAAGGGAAAGAAAGCACTCCCCTGGGAGATGACCATGATGCAGTCCCTTCTCTGTCATTCTCCTCTTGAAATTTTGGGCACGCACACACATGTCCCTGGAGTTTTCCAAGTCTGGAACTCAAACAGCTCAGTTGGCCCTGTGGGTCCAGCCACCTCAACCACCATGCTACCTGGCTAGCCCCATTTTTTTTTCTTTTTTTCTTTTTTTCAGTTTTCCAGAGAGCAAGTGCACCTGCTGGAGACAGAATGAGAGAGAAGGAACAACATGAGAAAGTATTTCCCATGGGAAATGGCCATGCCATAATCCCTTCCCCATTCTCTGCTTTGGTTTTGGGGCACATAAGCACACATGCCAGCTTGTTTTTCAAATCCTTTGCTTCAGAGCTCAAATTGTGTAGTCAACTATGTGGGATCCAGCCACCTTAATTACCATGCCATGGGCTAAGCAAATATTATATTTTTTGAGATGGGGAGAATAATATGTATGGAGAAGTAGGTAGTTTCTATCTATGTACTTGTGTATTTACTTATTTGTGAACAAGAATGACAAGTATAGGAATGAGAAAGCAATTGTTTCCAAATATGCTTTACGTTTTTAATTTATTTATACCTTAGTGTGTGATAGAGGTGTTGACAGAAAAATACAAATTTTGAGAAACTTGAGAAATAGTTTATAACGATAAAAAAATGTAAGTACAATGCTAAAGCAGGGAAGCTAAAATATGTAGATACCTAGACATATCCAAGAGAGTATTGACACTGTAAATTTTAACAGGGATGTTTGCATTTGACCAATGACAAAAAAAAAAAAAAAAAAAAAAAAAAAAAAAAAACAGCTCCTTTCATCAGTCCAACCACGTAATAAGGTACTGTTGACTCAGCACATCTTAATTAAGGGCTCCCTCTGAACTTGTTCTTGGTGTTGAATATATATTGCTAAAAAAGTCAGGCTTTCATGAAGATTTTGTCTAGTGATGGCAGAGCGCAAACACACAAAAAAAGTTATTGAGGTTTAAGAGATATTAAGAGACAAAATAAAGCAAAACAAAATGAAAACAAGTAATACTTGATAGCAAAACTTTCTTTACTGAATATATTCTTTTACATCAAAGTTTAAACATAAACTTTGGAAGATTAATTATCCTGCAATTCATTAAATCCTACCAAACTCCCATGCACATTGTCTATGTAATAGATTGTGCCTGTTTTATAAATCATAAATCATCATGTCTCCAAGCCTAATGAGGTAACAGAAGAATAGATGGGATATTTTCATTGATTTTACACCACAACTCTGAGTTCCTCATAATTGAAATCGGTCAAATCAACACTCATCTGATTAGTCTTTCTTAATTTTTGAGTCAATTCTGAACAGGACAAAAGGAAATCAGCAGCCTCAGTTCAACTGTGATATAGTCTAGACTTAGTCTTTCTTCAATAAAACCAACTCTCTGTAGGGCTTACCATTTAGCTTTCCACAAATCCTCATACCTCTCTTATTCTTGCTCCCTTGATTTCCTTCTCTTAGATTGAACACATGCATATAGGTGGGTTTTTGTTTGTTTGTTTTGTTTTCCTTCAAATTTTTAATTTAATATTTCATGATAAACTAAAAACAGATACAAAACCATTTAACCAGAAAAAAGTACCACCCCTAGACACTGAGTCCTGGCTGTGGTCTGTCTTGACAAAGTCTCCACTGTCTTTGAGTGTTACCTCCATTATGAAAATCAGTCAGTACAGGCTGATAAAGCCTTTCATTTTCCTAACCTGTCTAGACTAGGTCTGAACTTTCATCTCTTTGAACATTTCTCCCTTTAAACAGCCTACCTTTAAGCAAGTCAGCTATAGAGAGATGTGTTTATTTTATTTATTTATTTATATTTTAGATTTCTGTTTAATTGTCATAAATATTTATGATTTTATTCAAAGTACACATCTAGTCTGTGACAATCAAATCAGGGATATTACTTTATACATCATTTTCAATAAAAATCCTTAATACTGCAAATCCCCCATATCTTCTCCTTCCACAGATTTTATTTCTCGTTACCAAGAGCTCAGTATGTCTAAACACATTGAAATTATGTTGATATTTTTAAAATCTTTAATTTCACATTGTATACCCCCAGAAATACAGAATTAATATACACAAAAATAAAATTTTCATACATGTACTGAATATGTTTACTGACACTGACTAGCAAAGACAAAGTATCGGAGTTGTTAGTCATCTATTTCAGACACACTGCTTGAGTTAAGCAAATTTCAACTAGTTCTGCAGCATTAGTCAGACTTCCAGGCTTAAAATTCTGCATTGTTTAATATTTTCCATTGCTGGGAAGGTAAACATAGTCATTAATCCAAAATCTTGGCAACAGCAATGTTTTGTTGTGCAAAAGTCGATCACCAAGGCTATAGTAAATACACAAGTGCATAGGAAATTTTGACAAGCAATGTTTGAAAGAATGGACAAATAGTGTCCTTGAAACATATTTAACTCAGTGTTTATTCTGCAAATCACCATAACTATTGAAATAAGAAGTTTAGGATGATGCTAAAATATTTTCAAAATAGTCCAAAATAACTTCACATATAATTCAAATTTATTTTTCAGCAATCTTAAGAATCAAATAATCTTCTCCAATAAAACAGTATTTTCTTCAGCAAAGAAATATTGTAGTCTTATAGAGTCACTTTTTAAGAGGACATATTTGATAGTAATCCAAATATCTATGCCAATACTTTTTTTAAAAGTAAAAAGAAAAGAAATTTGGGTGACTTCCTGTAAACTCAGTTTAATAAGCTATGCATATTTAATAATAATTATTAATAATTCTTCAGGTGATTTTATGCAGCACAAACTTAATTGATAATACAAATATTTATCCCTGTAAGGGTCCCTACATAATATATAATTCCATTTGCTGAATTTTTTTGTTATGATATTTTTGATACATATTTGGAATATTGTTATATTGGGGGCATATATAGAAAGTTATCTTGAGTTTCAAAAATTTGCCACATGTAAGTCCATTTTCCTTCTTATTATTGTACAAAGATTTCTCCAGACTGACCATTAAAGTGAGCCAATGGATGGATGCCTGATTAATACAAAAAGAAGATTATACTTTCATGATAGCTATTTAATGTGTCAGATTGATTGAATCCTTAACAAGAAAGTTACTAGTTTCATGTCTAACTGACATGTTTGAAAATTATAGAGTCTGCCTGTTGGTATCTTATATGGATAATTTCTTTCTGATAAAACTGAATTGGCATATATTTGGCCAAGTTTCTCCACTATAAGACAAAGCACTCTCTCAAATAATGCTATTCTCTATTTTTTCTAGTCAATAAATGGCAGAGTAAGAATAAAGTCAGTTGTTTAAAACACGTTGGGGAAAGTGTGGCTTCAAACTGAATCACCTATGTTTTTTGGATTTTGAATTTCAATGATATTTTCCATTGCTGAGGATGATGAATTTTAGGAAGCTTAAAATTCATCATAGATTGTATGATGTGGAGAGAGAATAGAGTTCGATGTGATATTACTATTATATTAGGTTATAGGAGCCCTTTCATGCACTTGTCTATACAGAGTAGTCATCATGATATTTTTAGGTTCATGCTTTCCAATCTACTAAAAATATCCCAAATATTGGGACCAGCAGATGGTGTAATTGTTACTTCACTGGACTCCCACATAGTCAACTGCGATTCAAGTTCCAACCCAGTGGCTTAAAACTCACACTCGGTGCATGTGCATGTGTGCCCAAGATCCCGAGAAGAGAATGGAGAGAAGAGACTGCAGCATGGCCATCCCCCTGAGGGCTGATTTCTCACTTTATATCTCTCAGTTTCTCTCTGGCAAGCACACGTGCCGTATAGCAAGTGTCTCTTAAAAAAATAATAGCCTAAATATTGAGAATTGAAGACATGGAACAGGAGAAAGCAATCATAAGGGACCAATTCAGGGTCAATCCTGTAGCTCAGTAGTTAAAGGAACTGGATCATACATAGTCTACTGCAGTTTAAATTCCACCCCGGTGACTTGTAAAACATGCCAGGCACATATGTGTGCATACCCAGCATACTTATAGGAGGGAGAGTGGAGGAAGAAGGATTGCAGTGTGATCATCATGCATTAGAAAGTGATTATGCTCTTCTGTCTCTGTTTCTCTCTCTCTCTCTCTCTTGAAAGTGCACAAGCCCTCTGGCAATTAAAAAAAAGAAAATGAAAAGGAACTACTTTGCTCTTTCTCATTGACAGACTGGATTTGTGTCTTCATAGTCAGAACCCAAGTTTTGAGCAGGTGATGTGCTCTGGCAACAGGGAGGTGCATGGACGTATTTGCCAAATCTGGCCTGGAAGCTTTAAAGGTTATGTCATGATTTGGTTTGACATCACCCTTGCACCCACTGTTGTGAGAATGGACCTCCAAAAAAGTAGCTACTCTGCTAGTCTAGGTCTTAGGATGAAAATATGAAGCCAAGCTGCCTTAGCTGGGCAAAGCTGAGCCATGCAGTATCAAGCAAACTCATAGCAGATCCATGGCCTTCACAAAATGTGAACCAGAGATAAGTATATGCTATAGAAGGTCGCTGAGAGTTAGAGACTGTTTATTACCATAGCAAAACTGAAAATGCAGACATATAAAGGATTCCTAACCCCTGAGGAAGAATACTCAGTATTCATTTCCCCTTTGTTCTAATGATAACATAAATATATTAATTTGGGAAGTGGTCCTTCTCCAAGCTCCTGCAAAGTAGTTAGGGTGATGCTATGTATAGTTTCCAGCTCCAAGAGTAGGTATAAGTCTGTCAAGCAGCATTTAACATATCCCCCTCATTTGAATGAACCAAGTGGATCAGAAATGAGTATATTGCCCTTTTCAGCCATAAGAGCCGTAAGAGACATGCTCAATGCTCAATAGTTTTTATATACTGGGGTAATTAAAAATATGGAGAAAAGCTCTCCCTGGTCTTTAATCCAGAAAGAAATAAGTCCGGATCTGTCATGAGGGAAAAAGACTGTTTTTAACAGACTATCCATAAAAGTAAAATTGAGACATAGAGGCTGAGTTGTGATGACTTTATTAAGACCCTAATACAACTATTATATTCTTGAATTTTTTAAGCTCATAAACCTCCTTTTAGGCTTTAGTCAATTTGAGTTTGAATATCTTTTACTCATAACCAAAATAATGTATATTGCTGTCACTCCCATTCACATCCGCCTTATATAATAGGATGAAGTACTCCAATAAAGTAAGTGAATTAAGAAACAGGAAGACCTTGAATTTAAGAAACAGCAGAAAACTCAATAAAACTGTGAAGTTCAGGGACATATCTGTGCGTCTTGCAAAGTGATGGATCACATGGAAAAGGGAAAAATTGTTTTCAGTTCAATTTCAACAAGGAATTATTCAGAAATATACCCAAAATAAGAGAAAGAATTATTAAGAAACTAAAAGACATTAATTCTTGAATAAACATGCATATGCCTTAATTTTCCTTTATTTTCCCAGTAAGAGAAAATAAAAGGCAGTCAGAAATCTCCAATACTGCCCCAGATATCTGTACAAGAAAATTTATTATTTGTGGTACAAACTAGAAAAGCCATTACTACAGAAATTTGGTGCATGAGAGTAGATGAGGATGCACTCATCCATTTTACCAGAAGTTAAATGTCATCAACCTTAACAGAATTTTAAGGTAAAATTGATAGAAATCTAGAGAGATAAAGCTTTTCATTTAGTAAGGAAATATTATATGAGGTTGGTAAATCAAGAAATTAAGTATATTATATTGTAACTATGTCAATCAAAACTTATTTAATGGCCTGTATTTGTGAATGTATATTGTAAGTTAGCTAAATTCCCATCTATAATGGCAAAAGTGAATAGCTAAGAGTAGAAGGAAAGATAAGCCATGATGTGTATAGTATTCTCAACTGGGCTGGACTGATGTATATATCATGCTGGGGAAAGTCTCCTTAAAATCTAAATAATGTATAGAAATTGAATGTATAAATAATAATAATAATAATAATAATTTAAAAGGAAAGTAACCCAATACATATAAAGCTGTATTTCAATCTATCATTTATAAGTAGGCAGCGCCTCTCATTACAATCTAAATCAATAAATAGTTAAAGTGATTACCTCATACAAAAAGCTGAGAATGCAGAGTATTAAAAGGACAGCGACTGTTGTTTTTTTATTACAAGTCATTTTGTAGAAATTCTTGCACCTTAATTTCCCACTCCCTCTACATTATTTTTAATTTTATAAGTAAGTGGGCTAAACCCAGCTAGTAAGAGACAGTTTTAATTAAAAATACAATTTTGAACTACATGTTACAGGCCAGAACTCATACTGAAAACCTATCTTCCTAGCTAACACAAAAACACACGAGAACAAAAATAACACCCTGAACTCTAAAATACATTAATAATAATAATAAGCCCAAATGTTTTAAATGGATGAAAGATTTAAAGAAACAGTTTACCAAAGATATACAGATGTCCAATCAACAGATGAAAAGATGTTCAACATCATTAATCCTTAAGACATTCAAATTAAAGTCACAATGAGATACTACTACTTACTTATTAGAGGTTCTAAATGTAGAAAAACACAATACATGTATGTTAGAGGTTCTAAAGTAGCCCAAATGTTTATGCATTCCTGATGTGAATGTAGAGTATTGTAACACTGTGTATCCCAGAACACAGTCTGATAGTTTCTTTCTTCTTTTCTTTTCCTTCCTACCTTTCTTCCTTCCTTCCTTTCTGTCTTTCTGTCTGTCTGTCTTTTTTTTTTTTTTTTTGAGAGTTTTTTTTTGCTAAATGGCTCATGGCTCATGTACTCACCAGAGAGATAGAGAAAGACAGAGACAGAAAGTGAGAAATCATCCCCCATTCCTGGAGACATGGCCCCGGCGTAATCCCTTCTCCATTCTCCTCTCAGGATTTTGGACATACAAGCCCATGTGTTCAGGACTCAAACCTCAGTGGACTACACAGGAGTCCAGTGACATAACCATTATACTGTCTGTTGGTCCTCTGACAGTTTCTTAAAACATTAAACACACAACTACCACACATGAGTTTCCTCTTACATATTTACCCAAGGGTAATAAAACATATGTCTGTCTGAAGAAATGTTCACATGTTGAAATATTCACTTTGTAAGCTAAATAATGTGATTGAATGTATAAAAGAAAATGAAATGTAAAAAAGTTAAGGAATAAAAAAATGCCTTTGTTTAGGCTCAATGAATATTTGCTATTTTATTATGTAAAAAAATTTAAAATAATGACATGTACAGTAATGTTCTTACCAGCTTTATATGTGATATTAAAAAATAAAAACAAACAAAAACCTAGAAACAAAATGATAGTGTGGGCTGTTTCGTAGACCAACTTTTGAGTGAAACAGTCATTAAGGAGAAAAAAAAAAAAGGCCTATTTCTATTTTAAAAAAAGAAGCAATCATGGGAACCAGCAGTTAGCGTAATGGCTATGTCGCTGGACTCCCACGTAGTCGACCGCGGTTCGCGTCTCGGACCCGGTGGCTTACAACTCACACCGGGCGCGTGTGTGTGCGTGCCCAAGATCCCGAGAGGAGAATGGAGGAGAAGGGATTGCGGCGTGACCATCCCCCCTGGGGGGTGATTTCTCGCTTTCTGTCTCTATGTCTCTCTGTCTGTCTAGCGAGCGCACGCGCCCTATAGCGAAAAACCTCTCCAAAAAAAAAAAAAAAAAAAAAAGAAGCAATCATTTAAAAATCACTGGAAATTGTACTAAGGACATATAATAAATGAAGCATTTAGTCAATAAATCTAGTGAATATCAATAAGAACAATAAGGATTTGAATCTCTTGAGTCGTAAACCACATTTCTGTCCCTACTTCTAGTTCAGCATAAAAGAAGCTCTACCTAGGCAGATGGGACTGCATGAGGGGGCTTTAGTTCTTCTGAGATCTTCATCAAGGAGTACAGTATCTCCTCAAGAGGAGAAGGCCATAATGTTTCATATCTACCCAAGTTTTGTCTTTGGAGAGACTAAATACTGAATAAGTACAATAAAGAAGTTGAGAGCTCCTTTCCTCCACTCAGTTTTCACATGTTTGAAAGCTCTAACTACAAAAGACAGACTGAGAATAATGAGGCCCCATGTGTTAATAAAGTAGCTCTTACCCCAGCTAGCTCTTGGAGCAGAGATTCCATTTGGAGATGAAAACCCGAGGAAATCTGAAACTATTTTCCTCACCTCACCACTCAAAAGAGCAGGGTAGTTTCTCCAGAAAAAGTGGTCCATTGTCATCTCCCAAACTCTGGGGAATTGACTCAGAGATTGTTCACAGGAAGAAGCAAGTCATAAGATCAAAGTTTTCTTCAAGTGAACTGAATCTATTGAAAATAGTGTGGAAAAGTTGAAGTCTAATGACACTTTGAAAACAGTAGGAGTGGGAGTGGGGAGTAAGCAATTAAGAGGGTGGTAACTCTAATAGAACAACAAGGTGAAACACAGGCCAATTAGTTTATCAGAGAGAACCAGGGAAGCAACTGAATCTATTGAAAATAATGTAGAAGAGTTAATGATAGATTTGAAAATGTGACACATTTGAAATGACACATTTGAAAACAGTGAGAATGGGAGAGCTCCTGGTTTCAGAACCTCCAACACTGGCTTTGAAACCTCCTGCAGAAGGAACTGCATTTAATTGAATCAGACTGGAACCTCAGGACATTGCCAAAAATAATACTACAATCAGCTGAGGATTACTGGAACTTAACAGCTGGATATGCCACCAAGAGATTTTAGCAGAGAGAACAGAAGAGTCAAAGAGTGATCTGCTATGATGTAGTTATCCCTGCTCATCCCAAGAGATTGTGCACTCTCTAAAGAGTGATATCAGACCCTTTAGAATAGAAAGGAGATAGAGTTTACTAAAATAGTGCAGTTATTGAATAAACAAGCCAGCAACAGTAACAATAAGTGCTGAACAGAAGGAATCATCATCCAGAGGTAGTACAATATATTCTCTGAAATAGCCGGTTTTCAACAAAATAATGAAATCAACAATCAGGAAACCATGACCCATACAATAGGAAGAAACAGCAAATAGGGAACAGAAACAGACTGTGAGAGGACCAGATGTCTCATTCAGAAGACTTTTAAGGCAACTATTATGTTTTCAAAGAACTAAAGCAATGCATGTTACACAATATTAAAGGATGGAATTCTACTTCTAGTTACAGTGTGAGGAACTGCATGGACCTTCACTCCAGTGAAATGAGTAAAATTCATCAAAGGACAAACATTTAAAATGATTACACTGAGTGAACAGTGGCAGTCAAAAATTAAGTGCATACTGTCTATATTTATTCATGTAAAACTAGAAAATGCAACTAATCTAGGGGGCACAGGTGCTCATATGCCTGTTTCAAGCCATTGGATGAGTACCCAAGCCACAGTCAGCCATGTGAGATTCAACTGCCAGTGCATAGCATTTAACCACTGCACTATAGGCCAGCCCATAACAAGAACTCTTACTCTAATGTACTCCATGTTATAAAAGCCACATCAGCAATTGAGTATAGTTCTATTACCTTGGATTCTGTCTAAGATTGCCCTCAAGATTCTTATGAAACCTTTTTGTAAACTGGGAATATATGCAGCACCAGCTTAAGTTTTTAAGTTATCGTCTCAAGTTTTTCAGAGAGGGGCCAGTCAGAGGTGTGGTGGTTAAGGCATCTGGATCCCACATGGTCAATTGCAGGGTTTGAGTCCTGGATCCAGTGAATGGAAGAACACGGCAGGCATGTGTGCAAGTGTGTCCATAATCTAGAGAGGAACATGGAGGAAAAGGCATTGTAGGTGGCCATAGCACCATCTTATTTGGGGGGGGGGGGTGATTATCTCACTCTGGCAAGTGCAAAACCACCAACAAATAGAAAAACTTTCAGAGATTTTAACAAAGACTTTATTCCCACAATTTGATTATATCTCTTCTCTTAAGGCTCTTTTTATGAGGAAGATTTTTTATTTCCCATCTGACATGCCCTGGCCTTCTGTATGTTTTCTAAATACTGATTGTAAACCAATTTATTCTTCAACTTATCTTTTTTTTTTTTCCAATACCTTATCATATGCAGCTAGATGAAACCAATTGGTATTTTCAACCTTGTCTATCAATGTCCTCAATCAGTTCTAGTTCATGATGTGCATTTTCTACCACTAAATTCCTGCAGTCACTATTTGTGTTAATTGTTCTGCCACTACATCTCACAGACTGCCTTTTCTCTAACCTCCACAGTCCCTTTGCTGTTTTCTAGCCTTGACTAACAGATTTCTCAATGCTCTTCTAAGTGCACCTGCTACTCAGTCCCAAAGTCAACAACACATTTATTGTAAAATCTTACTATAGCAGCTTTCAATGTCTAGGTACTAGTGCCAACATGCATTAGCTATTGTTGAAAACAAACCACACCTGAACTCAATGGTTTAAAGTACAAATATTCACCATTTTTCACCACCCTGTGGGTAGCAGTCCATGCGTCTTGAGACATAATGGTTTGTATAATAGTTTATCCCCCAGAAGCTCATGTTTTGGATTTGTTCCCCAGTGTCATTTGAGAAAGTGGATGGTAACAGGATCATGGAGGCACTGGGCTTGTGAATCGATTAATGCTAAGTGAGACCATGTAAATTCAAACTCTTGTGAGAAAGGGTTAGGTCTTGTGAAATTGTATTGTTATTTGGGCTGACCGGTGGAATGGTGGTTGAGAGAACTGGACTCTCACACGGCTGACTGCGATTCAAGTCCTGGACCTGGCAGCTTGGTTTCTTGCTTTCTCTCTCTTTTTCCCCCTCGTGGTCTGTCCCTCTCTGGTCAAATTTAAATAAATAAATAAATAAATAAATAAATAAATAAAATTAAATAAAAAATGATTCTTAAAAAAAGAAAAAAAGAAAAAAAGAAAGTGAATTGTTATCTAAAGAAGATGGCTACCATTGTCTCTCTCCCTCTCTGTCTCTCTGCACATTCCTGTCATCCTCTCCACTTCTGTTGGCCATATTGTGACATAGCAAGCCTGACGCCAGTCTCATGATTCTCTGGTCCCCAGAAGTCAAATAAGCATCTATTTTTCCCCCAGAAGGCATTTTCACAAACCAGAGAGAAAGACATAGAGAAAGCGAGAAAATATCTCTTTATGGTATGTGGTTGCACCCCAATCTTTTTTCCTCCATTTTACCATCCCATCCAGATTTTGAGCAGGAATTTGAACCATAGTCAGTTATGTCAGATACTACTCGGGATCTTGGGCACGCACGCACACGCGCCCGGCGTGAGTTTTAAGCCACCGGGTCCGGGGACGCAAACTGCAGTCGACTACGTGGAAGTCCAGCGACATAGCCATTACGCTAACTACTGGTTCCTCCTTTTTTTTTTTTTTTTTTCAGTATTTCTCTAAATAGCAAAATAGTAAATGAAGACTCCTGGGTTCCTTCCCATGGCTACTGGAAGGAGGTAAGACTGGGCTGTAAGGTACAAGACGGTCTCACTCATTTGTCTGGTGGTTGATGCTGTCTCTTCTGACAACATACCTCTTCCAAGTGGTCTCTTACAGTGGACTAATACAGCTTCCTTGTATAACAGTCTTAGAGCAGATTTTTAAAGTAAGAGCAGATAAATACTGCAAAGGCTCTTGAGACCACAGTGCTTGAACTTATAAAAATAATTTCCAAGACATTCTATTGGTTAAAGGGTGTCACAAGGCCAGCAAGGTTCAAGGCATGGGGAATTAGAATTCAACTCTTGACACTAGTTACTTCAAAGAACTGTGGAGGGAACCAGCAGTTAGCGTAATGGCTATGTCGCTGGACTCCCACATAGTCGACCATGGTTCGCGTCCCGGACCCGGTGGCTTAAAACTCACGCCAGGCGCGTGTGCGTGCGTGCCCAAGATCCCGAGAGGAGAATGGAGGAGAAGGGATTGCAGCGTGACCATCCCCTCTGGGGGGTGATTTCTCGCTTTCTGTCTCTATGTCTCTCTCTGTCTGGCAAGCGCACGTACCCTATAGCGAAAACCTCTCAAAAAAATAAAAAAAAGAACTGTGGATATAGTTACTCTATCATGATTACTTTCTGAAACTTTGATCAGTTCTCAAAATGATGTTTTTTCCTAATTCTTACTAATCTTAAATTTAGATTTCTTAAACTCAGTACAACTGCTTTGAAATATCTCTAAACACCAACAGAAGAATTGATTCAAACTCAGCACAGAAAGGACTGACTGCCCTATTTTCTATCTGTTATGAGAAATATTGCATAGACCACAGAGGGAAAATAATCATCTAAGTTTTCTGGCATTGCAATGAATAATTTAAACATATAAATGATACTCTGCATATTTTATTTTATAATGGAGCATATAATCTCTTTTGGTTTTGACAGCATGCTTTCCTTTTTTATATCCCACCTTTAATTTTTGAAATTTCATATCTTGGAAGAGTACTTAGCTGATTACAAAAGAAGGAAAAAGCCCTTTTTGTCCTCCATGACTGGCAGATAGAGGAAAAAACAGGAAGAAAAGATAGGAAGGGAAGGAAGAAATGACAAGAGGGAACCCCAGTCACATTAAACATTAAGTAAAGTACTTTTCATCCTGTCTCAGAGTTTTGGGGTGAAGTAATAACCTAGAGGCCAACACATCTGAGTTACTCAGTTAAGGTGATGCCTTTCCCTCTGTGGAATCCTTTTAAAAATGTTAGTGAAGAGAAGTCTTAGAGAGCAGCTGTCCAAAGGAGTGTGAAATTAATACAGGACCAACAATTAAGTAAAGAGTTAGGGAAATTTTGTCTGCAAAACTAATTGGATTAGACTCAGAGCAACAGATATGGTTATTGCCAACCCCTTTATTATCTTCAAGATAGCTCTTACCTGAGAAAATATGAGTTTATTAGTATATGAGCAGGTGTACATGAGTATGCAAGTATATTAATATCAACCATTTCAAAAGCTGGGTCAGCTGGTAGCATGGGGGGTAAGGTAACTGGATCCCACATGGCCAATTGTGTAGTTTGAGTTCCAGATTCAGAATTTTGGAAAATATATCAGGTGTGTAAGTGCATGTCCAAAATCCTGAGAGGAGAATAGAGAAGGGACTGTGACGTGGCCATTTCCCATAGAGATGTGTTCTCACTATCCCTCTCTCTCTGTCTCTCTAGCAAATGCATGAAACCTCTAGCAAACTCAGGGGGGGGGGGTAGGAGGAAGCCAGGTAGCTAAATTAATTAAAACATTCAGTAAAATAAGTAAAGCAGGCAGTTAGTTCTACTGTGAACAGCTTAGGTAGTTCTACTAGAATTGATAATTTATGAAAGTAATCAAGTCAAAGACAATGCAGTTGACTTATTCAAGACATGTTTCCCTTAGACACTTTATTATCTTTTGGCTGTTTTATTGAAACTGACTGTTCACGTTCTTTTAAATCAGGTTTCAGAAGTAAAGAAATACTCTGATTAAAGGGAAAATGGAGAATACAGGTGTGCTAGCCTCTTTGGTTACCTATAACAAAACACCATAAACACTGTAGCTTATAAACAGCAGAAATTTATTTCTCACAGTTCTAGAAGCTGGAAAGTTCAAGATAAAGGTGTCGTCAGATTTATTCTCTAGTAAGGTGATGTTTCCTGGTTCACAGATGACACCTTCTAGATGTATTCTCACATTGTACAAAGAGCAAATCAGCTGCCTGGGGCTACTGTTGTAAGAGCACTAATTTACTTCATGAGGGCCCCACCTTCATTACCTAATGACCCTCCAATAGTCCATCTCTTAACACCAACACACCAGAGATAAGGTTTTTTTGTTTTGTTTTGTTTTTATTTATTTTTGTATATACATTAAATCACATTGTTTAGCTTACAATGTGAGCATTTCAATATGTGAACATTTCTCCCCAGTCCCGTTGATCAAAATATCTTCAACCGATAACACCACACTTTCCCATCCCATCAATGTTCTACCTCTGTATCCCTTCTCCAAATGTCCTTCATTAGGCCCCACTCCTCCACATACACCTCACACGTGCTTCTTGTGGGGATATACATTCAGATAGTTGCAGGCCTATGCTTGAAGAAGTGCTTGGTAGATACAGGAATTTATAAGTCTCAAGAAGGAGAAATGTAACCACCAAGATGTGGTATTCATGTATTTGCTCAAAACAATTTGGCTGACAGCAAAACTATCACAACCCTACATAGTAAACCTCCTCAGTTTTTGGGTTTTAGATGGAAACACAGGGTTTGAGCAGGTTTCAGCTATGTCATTTGGTCCTTGCACAAAGAGCCACCATGGATACTTTGTCATAAGTACAGCTAGCATTTTAGAGGACAAATTTCTCCTTTTATTTATTTTTTTAAACAAAGCTCTGTACACAATTGATTTTAAAATAAAGTTGTGTTTTCGGCAAAGGAGACTTCCAAACATGTATTTTGAGATCAGCTTCTGAAATGGGTACCCCAGCTCTGTCCTCTACCACATTCTGCAAGGATTTCCATGTATTTCACAATAGATTTAATTTACTTACCATAACTTAATATATTTTTTCAAAGATAAAAAGATATAGTAATCAATGATAGAAATGTAGAAAATCAATTAATTGATTTTTCCCTCAATTTATTTCAATGAAAAAATGATTAAGTATTCTTGTAGCACCTAGAGAATTTCTTTTTTAAGGGTTTTGCCATAGAGAATGTGTTCTCACCAGAGAGAGACAGGGGACCAGGTGAGAAATCAACCCTCTAGGGAGGATGGCCATGCCACAATCACCTTTCCTCCATTCTCCTTCCAGAATTTTGCTCACATGTGAACATGCAACTGGCATGATTTTGAAGCCACTGGGTCCAAATTGGAACCATGGTTGGCCATGTGGGAGTCCAGCAACTCAACTACCACACCACATATTAGTCCTACATGCAGAGAACCTTAAGCATTCTTACTGTCTAAAAATTTGGGTTAGTGTTCAGGGACAAGTTTCAAATATGATTTATAAAATACGCCCTAATCTTAAGTAATAGAAGAGGAAATAATAGACATAAAAGGTTTTGGGGTTAGGTGGTGATACAGTGATTTTACTACTGAACCCATATGGGAGAGGTCCTGATTTCATGCCCTGGGATCTCACTGAACACACCAAGCATACACATGTGTGCCTGTGATCCAGGTGGCGGGGATTAGGGGTAGAGGGTGGTGTGAGAACCCTATTAGGGGTACCTGTATCTCTGTCTCTCTCCCTAATGGAATAAGTAAATAAACTTAAAGTTTTATTTAATATTTCAAATTATTGCTTAAACATAAGCCCCTATTACTGTCTTCTTTCAAAAATGCTTACAATTTTATTATAATATTTTCTCATTTTGGCTTAAGATGGAAAAGTTAAGTCTAAGGTTATACTTTGGATCCAACAAATTTCTTAAGCTAGAATAACAAAAGTTGTCCAGGAAATTGTATCAAGATGGAATTTATTATGATAGCTGAAACAGATAGCTGACGCAAGTCTCTAGGTTTTTATCTTTAAGTATAAGAGACTTTAAGCTCCTCATATGCTTCATTACAAAAGTTCAAGAGGCCTAAGAGTCTACCTTCAATGCTAAAATGTTTAAGCCATGCCTTATAGTTCCATAATTAAATAAACATTGTATGAACTCTACTGTATTGATGTATATACTAACTGTTTTTATACAACTCATTATCAAAGTAACAACTGTGATGAACCTCTTTTCTAAAATTAACTTTTAGACAATAGCTTGCTTCTTCCCTGTGTTATACCACTGAACAGAGACTTTCTTAAAAAGTGTATTCTACAAACAATCTCTAAAAACATTTTAAAAACAATCTTTGCAATTTTTGACACTTATATTTCATAATGGATTTCAACAGTGGGTAAATCTGCTTTAAATGTTTAAACACTTTATATATATATGTGTGTGTGTGTGTGTGTGTGTGTGTGTGTGTACATATATAGAGATATCAAGTACCAATGCTTATAGTTAACTGAAGCATCATCTCTGACATCTTCAGGGCTGGCCTGAAAAATGTAGTGCATCTCTTTTAGTTAACAATAAAAAATAATTGGAAATGTCTGCAAAAATAGGGAAAAAAAAGACAAGCCATCTAATCAACCTCAAAAATGTATACTTTAATATGATTAAAATGTCACAGATGGTTAGAATTCATTAGAGAAAAAACTAGTAAGAGTTAATTTGTTCCCAACACTTCAGGAAAGCACAGATTACATAATTCCATAGGCCCAATAGATAACAAAATTGTTTTGCTTTCAGGCTTCTAGTTCTGTTGGTGAAGATTGGTTTGCCTCTCTTAATTACAGCCAACTTTCAGTTCATCATTGCTCTTTTCTAGATTTGGCAAATCTATCTTGCACAGGGAAATAGAGCTGGTTTGAATAAGATAAGAATTACTGCTGAAAATGGTCTCCTGGCCCAAAATAATGAATAAGTAATATGGAAATAAAATGTAAAGTACTTCAGAGACTGAGTAACACCACTAAGAACAGAATATTATTATATCTATCCATTTTAGTGACAGTCTCACATATAATACTTTTATTTTTTCAGTGTGACTAAAAGAGATCCATAAAAGCGACTTGACTGCCCCAAAATATCAATTTTAGTTGTGGCAGTTAGTATTAAAAATGGATGTCAGGACCAGCAGTTGGCATAATGGCTACGTCGCTGCACTCCATGTAGTAGACTGCAGTTCAAGTCCCGGACCCAGTGGCTTAAACTCACGCCAGGCACATGTGCATGTATGCCCAAGATCCCGAGAGGAGAATAAAGGAGAATGAATTGCAGCATGGCCATCCCCCCTGGGAGATGATTTCTCATTGTCTATCTCTCTCTCTCTCTCTGTCTTTCTGGTGAGTGCATGTGCCCTATAGCAAAACCTCTCAAAAAAAAAAAAAAAAAAAAAAAAAAAAAAAAAGAAAAGAAAAGAAAAAGAAAAAAAGAAAATGGGATGTCTTAGGTAACAAGAGTTCTTTCTCTACTTCTTCTCTTCTTCTTTTCTTCTTCTTCTTCTCCTCCTCCTTCTTTTCTTCTTCTTCTTCTTTCTTTTTTCTTTTAATTTACCAGAGGGTATGTGTTCTAACCAGTGAGAGAAAGAGAGAAAGAAAGAAAATGAGAAAGTATCCCCCCAGGGGATAGTCATGTTGCAATCCCATCTCCATTTCTCCCTTTATTTAGGATTTTGGATTTGCATGTATGTGCTCCAGTGTTTTTCAAGCCTCTAGAGAGAACATGAGCTATGAGATAGGTCATGTGGGATCAAGTTGCCTTAGTCACCACATCTACTGTTCCAGGAGTTATTTTCACTGGAACAGTAGGATGACCATTTACTGTGATTATCTATCAAAATTAGTCGTGATATTATTCATGGATTTATGCAGAGAGTCATTCAATTAATATTTATCAGAACTCCTTTTTCTTCAAGGCTAAGTCTTAGATGAATAAAATGTATGTACTCTATTTTTAGTTAACTTGAGGAAGGGTTTTTGAGATTATGATAATTCAAGTAGAATATGCAATTTATCTAGAAGGTAGCCAAGAAATTTGAAGATGTCCAAAAGAAAACACCATTTATTTTTTTTGGGGGGGAGAGGTTTTCGCTATAGGACACGTGCGCTCGCCAGACAGATAGAGAGAGACAGAGAGATAGGAAGCAAGAAATCACCCCCCAGGGGGGATGGTCACACCGCAGTCCCTTCTCCTCCATTCTCCTCTCGGGATCTTGGGCACGCACGCACACACGCCCGGCGTGAGTTTTAAGCCGCCGGGTCTGGGACGCGAACCGCGGTCGACTACGTGGGAGTCCAGTGACATAGCCATTACGCTAACTGCTGGTTCCCCAAGAAAACACCAATTTTGATGGCTCAAATAAAATATGTTTTTCTATTTAAAACCCCATTCTATTTAAATGGAGTCAGTTTTTGTTAGTAAAATGTATTTTATTTTCTTAAATGAAATGATACACTATTTAAGATTTGCTTCAAGGGACCAGCAAGTAGCATAATGGTTACCTCACTGTAGTCCCACGCAGTGGACAATGGGTTGAGTCCCAGACCTGGTGGCTTAAAACTCGCACCCGGCTCATGTGCATGAATGCCCAAAATCCTGAGAGTAGAATGGAAGAGAAAAGATTGCATGGCCATCCCCCAGGAGAATGATTTCTCACTGTCCCTCTGATGAGCACACATGCTCTATTTCAAACATGTCTCTATTTTAAAAAATTGCTTCAAAATAAAACAGAATGAGTTACATGGGTAGTAGTGGGTGAGGATGTAGAGAAAACAAGATTAGTGGGCAATACCTGAACATTTATTCCATCAGTCCTTCTCCTATTATATATATTCAAATGTATAATAAATTTAAAAATGTAATTTCTCCATGTATTTTAATGATATATAAGCTACTTTTAACCAAACATTAGAACTCTACAAGAAATCATTTTTAACATAGGCATATTCCCATTCATCTCAATTTCCTTCTTCTCATATTCGCCCTTCTGTTTCATTTGTATGTTAAAATGACACCCAACCTAGAGAAAACATCAATGTCTTCTTACATATGGCCTCTGTTTCTAAACATAAAGAGAAAAAATGATACAGGTTCTATCTGTCTCAAGGTGATTGTGAGGCACAGAGGGATGCAGAGAAAAAAGCATTTTGTAACCTGTGAAGAGTTAAAAATGTCAATCACCATGGATAACAATGATCATGATGAGGAAGACAATGATAATGGCTCTAATGGTTTTCTTCTGTTTCATCTTACACAGCCTTGGTGCAGTTAAGGTTTTTATTAAATTAGTGTTGATGCTGGTAAGATGCTTATAGCAAAGTGCTAAATCAGTGGAATTCAGATAATAACCTTCATTTTAGTTCTATAAACATTAGTCAGCTCAAGATTTTTATTTGAATATGCTTTTGTACATCTAGCCTAAAATGAAAAATATATTAAAATATCAAATAATTAGACTTCAAGATAGAGTATTAGTTGTATTATAATACTGAACTTTATAAAAAAAGAAATCCTAGAGTGCTTCTGGCTAATTGGGAAGATGGAGGCCTTCAGTAAAGATAAGTAAATGAGAAATGGGACATTGGTTTTCATATTTTCTGCTTAATTCTTATCCTCAGAAGATCAAGTACCAATTTGGTATGTGTTTTGTCCATACTTTTTTAAAAATTTCTTTTTATTTCTATCTTTTATACATTCAATCACATTACTTAGCTTTCAAAGTGAATATTCTACCATGTGTACTTTTTTCACCAGTCTAGTTCACAATACTAGAAAGTTATCTTCAATAAATGATTAACCCATTTCTTTGTCCTATAAATGCCTTGCCTCTATTTTTCTGCTTAATGTTCTTCCTCAGACTCTATTCCTTCACTGTATCTGGTATTCACAAACATTTACTTAGTTTCTATGAGTTACTTAACTTCTATTCTCAAAGAAAGAAAGTAAAAAAAATTTTCTCCCTTTTCATTTTATAAATTTGCCAGTTTACATTGCAAATAATCAGAATTCTTTTATAAACTCTAAATATGATGCAGTGATACAATTGTGACAATTCATTTTCATCACTGATAGTGCTATCTTAATATAAGGTAACATGAAGAAAATGTTATAATATGTATATTTTACTGTAAGAGCATTTATTTCTAAATTTAAAGACAATAAGAATTATTATTAAAGTTCATATTTAAAATGCATGAATTTTATACTAGGTAACAAATGGAACTCTATTAAGGGAGATGAAGTAGAGTCAAAATAGTAAGACAGTGTCAAAGTTAGATTACTCAACTCACAATTAACTTCAAAAAGTGAGTAGGATTTTTTAATCCTAAATTAAATAACTGAGTGATTCAGTTCACATATAATAATTACTGCCTAAAAGTTTGAAGAAAGTTAATAGAACTTTTTCTTACTTTGCAATCCTGCAACTCACTTTCTTTTAAAATATATTTTTAGACAATGCATTACAATATTTTAATATACAAAAAGTAAGAGATGTAGCACATTTATCATTAATATTTTACCATATTTTCATCTCATCTTAAAATAAAAATACAGTTCAAAACAAAAGCTTTACCCATCTCATTCTTTTGCCTCCCCAGAAGTAAGCATAGACTGATATGACCATGCATTCTTTCTGTGTATGATTTTATACTCAAAAATAAATAAATGAAAACTTAGAGTGCATCGATGTCTATGCTATTGACAATTGTTGTTTTATGTGCTTTAAATCTTATGTAAGTGATTTTATATCGGACATAGCGCATTTTCTAAGACCCCTATATCATAAATAGAATCAAATACAATTGGTCGGCACATTTTGATAGTGCTAATTATAGAGTATGTCTCAAAAATAGCTCCCTCTGCTGTCACCTGTTCATCAAAAAGATATTTGAGACTATGAAACAAAAAGGTTAAGACAAACAGTCTCTCTTTGTGGTACTTACCTGTGAACAAATCTTCCTGGTTTTCTTTGGCTCTGTCTCCTCTTAAATAATGCCAAGGTAACAGAGAATGAATTAGTCTGAAAAATTATTAGGATCCAATAGAATACAAGTAGCCAAGTCGGTGACTTGGCATCATTAAATTCATTTCATTATTCTCTGTACTGGTAAAATGAGTGTATGGGAGGATGTGGATCTGATACCTGCTACCTGCTTCATTTATTACATAACAAAAAAAAAAAAAAAAAAAGAAAGCAGGGAAATGTACTGCCATTTATAAATTTATATAATGAAAAAAGCTTTGGGGAGTCAAGTATTCAAAATATAATAGATATTTTCCCACGATATTATACATATAGTTATTATCCATTCAGCCCAAGATAATATCTGATTTACATTTTCAGTGCATTTACACCACTGCAGCGAAGGGTCCGAGATTTGTGTCCTAATCCTCTGTGTCTGTCAAGCTCCAGGAGAAGGATATTTCCAGATACTGAATGGTGGAAGTGGGTGGTAAGGGCACTTAGAATCAATGATTCAGGAGGTAACTTGAGAATCAGCAGCCATAGTGGCCGACAAGGGACCCAAGAATATTAAAGTAAACATCAGAGAGGAAGACACAGGAGAAAATGTCTAAGCAATTATGGGTCTCGGAGGCCTTGTGCCATCTGCCTCCATCTTGAAATAGTTATTGTTTATTTTTGTTTTTGCTTTAAATTTTGCCAGTAGGTGTGTGTGCTCACTTGAGAGAGACAGAAGGAGAGAGGGAAAGCACCCTGTCGTCCATGGGGAATGGTCACACTACAATCCCTCCTCCTTCATTTATCATCCTTTCATAATTTTGGGCACACTCACACACTATCCCAATGTGTCTCCCAAGCCTCTATGTATGGGACTTGAACCACACAGTTTGCTATGTGGGACTCAACTGCCTTCACCACCATACCACAAGCTTGCCAGAAATAGGTTTTTAATTACCTCCTTTCTTTCAGTTCACTTGCTTTGAGTATTGGCTTGATATTCCCATTTTCACCCTTCTAATCTTCCTACTAATAAGTATTTCTCACTCTGTCCTTTGTGAGTGAAAAGAATTAAGTCTGACTACATGACCCATTTTTTAAAAATTATTTATTTAATTACATTCATTATTATTATTTAATTTGACCAGAGAAAGAGAGAGAAAGGATAAGTGAGAAAACAAGCTCCCTGGTCAAGGACTTGAACCACTGTTGGCCACATGGCCCATTCTTAAAGTCAAATTCAGGGGGCCATTTTTGTCAAGCCTCCATGAATAAAGGACTTCAAATTTTGACTTCTACTCTTACTACTGAATAAGTTTATGAATATCGTCATTGGAATACTACATCGAAAAGAATGAATGATGTTATTCATTGACGTTTAATTGTTCAATTTAAGCATCTAAAATATAACATTATGTTTATTATGCTATTTTGTCACTTCTTTAGTTTTTAATATGCTTAGATTTCAAAAGATGTCTGAAGTCTGATTCTTAACTCTGGAAAGGCATCCCCACATTACACCATTCCTAAGACAAAATAAATTACTAATTTTTACTTTCTTTCTGTAGCAATAGATCTTCTTTACTTATTTATAAGGGGGTGCAAACATCAAATGACAAACTGTTCAGATGAATGTCATTGCATTTTCTCCTGCAACTGGGAAAGACGTCGCCATTTGATGAACATGCTCTTTCTCGTTGGGACTACACTTTGGCCTCAAGCATTTCTAAACATAGCACACTCTGAAGAGTCAATAACTATCAGTTAGCAAGTTAGGTGAACTATATCTCTGGAACCCCCAACTTAGATCCTATAAGAGAAACCAAATTATACTGAGTTGCTTAAGTGGGTCTTTGAGTAAACAAAGAACAGAAGATTTAAGTACCTCTCCAAACGGGGAAACCTCGAGACTGTCTCTCTAGGACATTTCACCAAATCAGCTGAGTATGAAAAAATATGTGGGCAATAATATGGTGGGCAATATAGGTGAACTGAAGAATAAATAGAAGGCATTGAAGATGCTACCTGAGACCTTAGAGGTTGGGAGGGAAGACATTGAAAATGATTTTTTTCTAAGTTTATTATTTTAAACTTTCCTTTTCACTTTCATTTGTACACCATTTCTGTCCTTCCCCACATAATATATTTCTAAATAAGCCATATATTAGATTGTGATATAATGTAATATTAGAATGGTAAAGTTAGTATGATAAAAGAGGCTGCTTAGAAGCAGTACAGAGGAGCAGCAAAAGAAAATTCTAAACAGCAGTGGTGAAGAGTGGAACATAATCACTGCAGTCTTAGAAGCAACTTCTTTTAAATAGTCTTTTATACATACAAGACCCATGGTTGATAATGAGGACCCGGCAGCCCATAAAGTACAGTATCTGTTATAAATTCTAAATACAATCCATTATGTGTATCTGCCATATCTGTCTTGGTGTTTCTAGAAATTGAAAGAGAGATGCCCTGTAAGTATGTGGCTAGTGGCTGGTGATCTATTAGGAAAAGCTCCTAACACACTGAGTTCTTACCTCTTGCCTTTAGAATCTGAAAAATTTTAATTTTATCTTCCAAACCTTGGAATTTCTGGCAATTTTCATCATTGATAAGTGGGACATACTGAAATGGACAGAGAAGTGAAGAGAAAGAAAATCTTTCAAATATTACTATTATCTCTAAAGGAAATGAGAAGAATTTAGTAGCAAGTATAGAGTTCTAGTTGCTGTAATGGGTAATCCACAATTCATAGGTGTTTAACACAAATGAGTTTTATTGGTGGGTGG
The DNA here is from genome assembly GCA_026018925.1 of Tupaia tana. Taxonomy (NCBI): domain Eukaryota; kingdom Metazoa; phylum Chordata; class Mammalia; order Scandentia; family Tupaiidae; genus Tupaia; species Tupaia tana. Next base: position 195,140,142 of record JAKSZU010000006.1, on the reverse strand, counting down.
CTTTCTATAAGATCATTTAAGAATCTTGAATTGTTCCACTCATGGAATTTCCATGTAAAACACTTGAATTCCAAGGTCATTTTGTAGATTATCTAATTTAACCAGCCAGAGCTGGAAACAATCATCAGATTCACTGTGGAGATCTTCATGGTCAAAACCTAGAAATAGTTCCTATCTCTTCAGGTGCCTTTCATTAGTCCTTCACATGAACACAGCTAACCACAAGGTAGGCTCCAAAATGTAATGTGTGTGTTCAGAAATAAAAAGAAATGGATTTTGGTGAACACATAGCAGGCTTTATCACAACCTACTGAATCTATTGTGTGCTATGAACTATTGAAGACAGTCCTTGGGTTTCTAACATATTCATTACAACAGCTGGAAAAAAATACATTATCTCCATTTTATAGATAACTTGTAGGGCTGGTCTCATGACACAGTGGCTAAGTGTTGTGCATTGGAAGCCACATCCCACATGGTTGACCATGATTTAAATCACAGCCCAAACAGCTTGAAAAACCTATAGATTAATGTAGGCTCATGCCCAAAATCCTGATGAGAAGGAGAAATGGAGGAAATATTATTGTGGCATGACACATTGTAGGGGGTCATTGAGATGCTTTCTTTCTTTCTCTGATGAGTGCATGTATCCTGTGGTAATTCTTTTTAAAAGTTTAAAAGAAATTTAGACTTGTTAAGGACAACCTAGCTACAAAGCATCAGAGCAGGATTTTAAAGCTGATTTCAAGTTCCAGTCTGCAAGTCAATAGATCCCAAAGGCCAGTCCATTGACAGCTGCAATAAAATTATTCAGAGACAATGTTTAAATATAACTCGATGAGACTAACCCCTGGAGATGCTTATTCAGTAGCTTTGGTTTAAAGCCCAGTAATATATATATTTTAAAGTTCCCTAAGTGATTCTTTGTATAGCCAGAATTAGGACCAGATGCTCTAAGTTTTACTGAAATTGACCACCAAATGGATACTGTAGGGACATGAAAATTAACTATAATCAATTGCTTTCAGAAATCAAACAACAGCACTAGACCATTCCCTGGTTCTTTCAATCTTTCATTAAACATGAAGAGAACATTGAAGTACTCAATAGCTTCTCGGGACAAACTGGTAATGTGATAATGATGTTTGAATAGTGGGATTTGTCCATATGGAACTGGACTGAAGCATGTAGTAATTTCAAGTGGCATTATTCAGTGAGCAGCATGAAATAAGAAGTTTGGTAACAACAACCAGATCATTACTCAGCTGGGTGGCATTTGAATTGGTATCCTAAAAAGCTCCCACTGTTTTGTTTCCAAAACTGAGTCTCCTTCTTAAAACACTGAAAATTAGCATGGCTGGAAATGATAATGGTTAGACAAAATTTTCCCAATTTCTCCCAACTAAAAGTGTACACTCTACTTTCCCATCTTCTCCAAAATTGTGGTTATTTTCCTGAAAAGATGGGAGAAATGCAAAACTTTAATGGACATTTCCTGTTTCACACTCTCTGATTTACTATACCCTCACACTGTACTACGAGATTATATTCACTTTCAGAGTACTTGAAAGTTCTTGATCTGACACTGTTCTGTGTCAATTCAGACCAATTCTATTAGCACTTATGAGATTATTTTGGAACTCTAGCAGAAAACGTACCAGATATATTCTATAGTATATTTATATATGTCTATATATGTGCAAATTCTAAATTCTTGGTCTAGCTTTTGTGATACAGTCATTAGCATTCTAGATTGTAGAGCTGGATGTCATATGCTAACTTCAGTTCAAGTCCCTGGTCATCCTGAAAACATGTTGAGTGCATGCATGTGTGTCCAGTATCCTGGTGGGCTGGAGGACTGGAAGAGGAGGATTATGGCTTGACCAAGCCTTGTGGAAGTTGCTTCTCTTTATTCCCTCACCTTTGTCTCTCCTCCTCTCTCTCTCTTTTTTCCTTTCTCTGGTGTAAACACATGCACTCTATCATGAATATTAAAATACCAAAACTTAACATATATAGATAAGTTCACAAACATATACATACTAGTGAAAAGTGCACATACTTTGTGATTACCAGCCTCTGCTAGCAGGTCAAGCTTATTGAACTATGTCACACTGGAATGAAGATAATTTACATTGTTCCACCATGTCACTTCAAAAGGGTTCAGCAAAATTTGATGCTCAGTAAAATACTTAGTCTCGTACATGTGTGTGCACATTTGGACAATACTTAATAGAAGCCATTATTTGAAAATACAGATAGCTCACTTAATAAAAATGCAAAATCTGCTGTTCTCTTTGTCTTTTAAGAATTATTTCCATGTGTTGTAATTTAGCATGGTATAATTTGTTTGGAAAATTAAAGCAATAAAACTTAGTTTGTTATGTGTCTGAATGGCAGTAATGATTGTCTCAGTGGGTGGCTGCAAATGTGGGGAGAAGTCATTGTCAAGATATGCAGACAGAATAAGTACTATTTACTAAGGGCTAATGTATAAGAACTAATAATAGACATATTGTTGTATGAAAAAATTACCTCCCTAGGAGAATGTGAACAGTTAGCATACATATGTTTTCCTTCTAAAGCACTAAAATAACCTTCTGGGGAAAAAGAAATCCAGACTCTTCTCCTTGTCATCTTTCTGGGCTGCATTTTCTGGACTTATATGGCAGACTACAAAGTTAATAGTAATGAGTGATGATTATAATTGTTGGATTATTAATATTTTAGTGACATGATATAATGATTATTGTAATTATGTGAAGTAACATAAACACATGTAATTGTGATAATGCTGCCTATTATTTTAGCAATTTAAAAAATAAGAGCTCTATGAAAGTTCAGTAAAAGAATTTCAGAATGAGTGTGAGTGTGTAAGAACATTATTAGACAGCAAAGCTAATCAACTGAGCAAGACATGTTCTAAACCTGTTAGTTCTCATAACTTCTTCTGCAAGGAATTTTGAATTTTCCTGATGCAAGATTTTCTAAAGACAATGTGACTTGGTAAAGATCATTTAGATCTATAATATTCTAATTGCCACAATATAAAAATGTTCTGTCAAGATCTATTGTGCTGAGATTTGAAAATATCAACATGAGTCATAGACAAAGATGTATTGCTTTGAGTGAATCCCATATAATTGTTTCTTCCTGTGGTAAATTCTTTCCTCAAAACTACAGATGAATTTGTCTTTGGTTTATAAACATTTGATTGAGTTTAGTAATCTCAGTCCTATTGAAGGGTGAATATATGGATTTATTTTATTTTTATAAGTTTTTAATTTTATTGATACTGGAGTGTGTGTGTGTGTGTGTGTGTGAAAAAGAGAGAGACGCACACTCAACAGCATCTCATTGCACCATAATCCTCTTCCCCATCTCTCTGGCTCATCACTCACTGGCCTGCATGTACACCTAGAGTGTTCGAGGTTGCCTGAAGATCCCAACCCACGGTAGACAATGTGACCTCCAGCACCAAAGTCTAGCAAACTATTGTCTGCATCATTAAGGCCAGATCTAAGACAGCTTTTAGATGCTTACGGTGGAGGGGTAGAGAATTAAAATGAGAACAAATACTCAAGCATCTCATCATTTGGTGGAGGGAGTGTGTCAGTCAGAATATGCTAAGTTTTGCTGCCATGAGGGATGACTTTCAGGTCCTAGTTACTTACAAGCAAAAACTATAGTATTTGGATATATCTCACAGTACATGTCCGTGGACAGCCAGGCTCTGCTTCAAGATCAGCACTTTAAAATCCAACCCATCTAAACAAGCTATGTGATTATATGACAGAGGACAAGGAAATTGCAAATCATGTACTTGCTCTAAACCTTTGTAGTATGTAATTATTTGGAGGATTTGATCAAGGGATGGGAGGGAGCAACCCAAAGAGGGATTGTTTAGTGAAATTCAATGAAGTTTACCTCAGGGAGAAAGATATGTAATAAGGTAATGAAAATGACTGTAAGAGAGGCACGTGCAGTGTCCTCTGGGAAGCCACTCACAATGGAGATGTCATATTACCTAACATCCATGACAGAAAGGACATCAAAGGTCATTTAATCTAACAAACTACTCAAAGTAATCGATGAGTGCTTATTGGTGGGGTTTTATAGAAGTATGAAAGGCTGGGCTAGCCCATGGTGCGTTGGTGAAGGCAGCTGGATCCCACATAGCTGACTGTGAGGTTTGAGCACCAAACTTGATGACTTGAAAAACACATTGGTATTCTCAACTGGATTTGTCTGAGAAGTATTTCATGATGGGCAAAGTATTTGTACAAGCAAAATGAGAAATAGCGATTGACTGTGTTAAAAAATAATTAGAATAATAATAATAATGATTGGGGAAAACATAGAAAAGATATTGAATGTTGAAGCGGGGAGATTAATGTCTCTGTACTGACTGACATGCATGGCATTCCCTTTTGAAAAAGCAGTGTAATACACTGTAAAGTTGTATGTAATTCAATGTAATATAAAGAAGAATATGATGATAATAAAAAATTTAAAAAAAAACCACATTGGGCACTTGTGCATGCATGTCCAACATCCCTAGAGGAGGAAAAGAAATGAAGGAAAAGATTGTGGCATGATAATCCCTGTGGAGGATGCTTTCTCACTTTCCTTCTCCCTTTCACTGCCTGGCAAGTACATGCTCCCTGGGGGTGGGGGGAATATATATATATTTTTTCCTCCAGGTATGCCATAAAATGATCTGTTCCATAAAATTGTTTTAAAATTCTTCATATATAACGTGTAGATTGTAGACTGTGAATGTGTTTAACCCAAAGCATTTTATTGGACCACTATTAACATTTGAAATTACCTTTATAAAACACTAATGATAATTCTGCTAACACATAAAAAGCTCATACAAATGGATTAAGGAGTGATTAGTGCCTTTCTTATGCGAAATTTCATCTGTCCACTCTTTAAAAAAGTATTCTGAAATCCAGGAATCTGTTTTTACCACTATTCTTTTTCATATGAATATTACTGTCATTCCTTTTAAATAAACAGGCAATATTTTTTGTATACTACATTAGTCATCCTTAATCTGCTTGTCTAAATTTTGAGGTTATTTCTTATTCATTTGCTAATATTTTGCCCAGTCAATATAATATTGCAAATTTGTAGGTGGAGGGAAGACATTCCTCTTTACATATATGTATTTTTTTTGTAGAAAAACTCATTCAAGTAGAGTACAAAGTGAATAAGATAATAAAAACTATAATGATGTGTATTTCAATTACATTTTCCTATAGAACAATTGCAACTAATCTAAAAATTATGACTTTCCAGTGCTGAAAACAATAGCATATGCACAGAAAGTGTGCTCTGGTAGGTGATAATCTTGTATGGATCATTCCCCCCAATTGCTTTCCAGAGAACAGTTGAGTACATGTCTCAAAGCACTGTGGTGTAAAATACCTCCCATATTGTTTATGTTTGTGTTAAAACAGGTTTTATTTTAATGTTTTTGGTTTGTCTTTGTTATCTATGAAATGATGAATTTAATCATTAAATGTATTTTTAGATTGATGTAATTTTCTCTCATTCATTATACAGAAAAAAATAATTCTTGAGGTATGCATGATATATTTTCTTAGTTTGTGTAAAAGCTGACAAATTTTAAATATGATTAATGAATGTGATGGGAAAGGAAATATGTATATTTGTTCATCACTCAAATTGTGCTACTATGCTTTTTTCATCTGTTAACATGTTATACCCTCAAAATAAATGCACTGTGTTAACACCTTGCCTTTTCACATGGAAAAATTAGGACTTAGATGACTTCAGTGAGGACCAGCCCATTACTTTATGGTTAAGGTGACTGGATTCCACATGGCTGGCTGTGTGGTTCAAGTCCTGGATTTGGCAACTTAAGAAACATGCCAAGTGGATGTGTATACATACACAAAATCCTAAAAGGAGAAAGAAATGAAGAAGGGATTGTACTGTGGCCATTCCCAATTGGGGATGGGGTGCTTTCTTGATTTTTTCTATCTCAATCTAGAGAACACATACATGCTCTGAAAAACTTTTAAGAAATAATAAAGAAAAGAAAGAAAAATGAAGACTTTAGTCAATCATTCAAAATCATTTAGTTACCAATAGCTACCAAATGGTAGAGCTGAAATTAGAATTCATAAGTCTCTGACTTCAAATTCTACCTTTTTATCATAATAACCATGTATTTTAATGAAAGTCAGACTTCCATGTTTATGGAAGAGGACAATATAAAAGGAAACATAGATTCTAATGCTTTTAAAAAAATGTTTATTTTAACTGGGACCAGCAGTTGGCATAATGGCTATGTCGCTGGGCTCCCATCTAGTCGACCACGGTTCGAGTCCTAGACCTGGCGGCTTAAACTCATGCCAGGAGCATGTGCATGTGTGCCCAAGAACCTGAGAAGAGAATGGAGGAGAAGGGATTGTGGCGTGGCCATCTCCCCTGGGGGGTAATTTCTCACTTTCTGTCTCACTGTCTCTCTCTGTCTGTCTGGTGAACGCACGTGCCCTATAGCAAAAACCTCTCCAAAAAAAAAATTATTTTAATTATTTTTTACGTTCAAGCATTATGTATCACTACAGCATTCAGCAAAATGAATTTTTCTCAGCATTAATACACGGCACATGAGTTCAGTCAAAGATACTATTATGCACATTATTGCCAACAGACAATTTTCCACTTCTGTGTCCCCCAAATGTTTTGCTTCATTCTTTTCCCGCTTGCTTTCTTCGTTCTCACCATCCTCTATTTCATACCCTTCTCCCGCACTATCTCTAGAATCCACAGTTGCTCTCCATGCTTTTATACCTTCCAATATTTCAGTTTCTGCTGTAGAGTGCAGACATTCATTATATACTGAGTGAGGACATGCAATGCCTCGCTTTCGTAGTCTGACTTGTTTCACTTTACATTAAATCCTCCATATTTGCCCACTTTTCATCAAATTCCAGGGTCCAATGCTTTTTCTAAAAGTTATATTTTTATATCTTGAGATATTTTGTATGATCTCTGAACCACAAAAGACTACATTTATAATAATAATATAAACACTATTAACAATTGAGAATAAATATATAATGTATCTTCCATTTCTTAAAATTAAAATGATTACATTGTTTAAATAAAAATTTTTTTTGATCTAAAACGTTCACAGTTTGGAGCCAACAGGTGGCTTGGTGATTAAGGCACTGGATTCCTACATGATCAAACACGGTTGAAGTCCTGGACCCGACAACTTGAAAATCACACTGGGTGCCTATGCATACGTGCCCAAAATTCTGAGAGGAAAATGGAGGAAAAAGAATGCTGGGATGGTGGCGAGGCCATCACCCCTGGGGAGGTAGGTGTCATGGTAATTTCTCACTTTATCTTTCTTTTTCTTTTCTTTTTGAGTGATTTCTGCAATAGAGCACATGTGTTCACTAGAGAGATGAAGATAGACAGAGAGACAGAAAGCAAGAAATCACCCCTCAAAGGGAATGACTATGCTGAAGTCTCTTATTCTCCACTCTCCTCTCAGAATTTTGAGTATGCACAGACACATGCCTGGTCTGGGACTAGAACCACAGTCAGCCATGTGAGAGTACAGTTCCTTTTCCACTATGCCACCTGTTGGCCCCATATTTTCTTTTCTTTGTCCCTCTCTAGGGAGCATAGACACTGCACAGCAAAAAAATAATAATAATAATAATTAATTAAAAAAATAATAAAAAATAGATAAAATTTTAAAAAATCTAATTTTAACCTATAATTGTGAATTTGTTATGTTTTTTTTTCTTTATAAAGCAAAAAAGAAGAAAATGACAACTATATCAACCTATATTTTTCTTCAAGATTTCAAAGGCAATATATTAAGATTTAAGCCCATTGCTAATTTTTTCTTCTCCCTTTTGCTTCACCCTATTCCTTGATCTCCTACATATAAGAAATATTTATGGTATATTTGAGCCACAGTTTAGCCAAGCATAGTACCATTATATTTTTTCTATTTCTTTCTTTTTTTTTTTCAGATTTTTTACTACAGGGGACCTGCATTCACCAGAGAAACAAAGAGGGAGAGACAAAGAGAAGAAAAGTAAGAAGCCACAACCCAGAGGGGATGGTTACAACACAGCATAAAATGAATGCTGTGTTGTGTTCTTCTCTTAGAATTTTAGGCGTGCATGCACACATATCCAGTATGCCAGGTTTGGGATTTGAACCACACAGTTGGCCTATGGGATCTAGCTGCCTTAACCTGCACACCACTGGCTGGTCCATCGTCATCTTCTTTTTTTCAAGCTTGATTCTTTCTTCCATGAGCAAGCTAGGGAGAGAGAGGAAGACAAACATCTGCAAAGGGTCTTCATGTCATAATGCACTCCCAGTCTTAGTGGCTCTGGTTCACTGACATGCATGAGCCCACTGTGTTCAAGGAGGCCCCCAGATGTGAACCTGGAACTCCTTCATGTAGATCAGCTTTATAGAGCATCATGTTTTTGGCCAGTCCCAACCATCTTACTTCAGAATATAAACTACTGGATAAAATATAGATGTAACAATAAAGATTTTTATTATCTTATTGTTGATAATTTAGCCAGCAAATTTGGGCCTTCTCTTATTATATTTATAGTTTAGTAATATTAAAATACTTAGATTTTTCTGAGCATTTTGTTTATATTCTAGGCTAAATGTAGAATAGATTTCTAGTGTAATTCTGGCATTGACTTTTTTCTTTTTTTAAGCTTATTTATTTCTTCCACGAGTCAGAGACAGAAATAAAAAGAAAAACACACCCATCAGGGTCCCCACACCGCTATGCACCCTGTCTCGGTCAGCTCAGTCTCTGGCATGTATGTCCCCAGCCTGAAGAGGGATTCCTTGGAATGTGAACCCAGAACCTTTCCATGGTTCACCACTGTGTCACTGTCTCACCCTGGAGTTGATTTCTTTTTCTACCAATTAGACATAATCATCCAGTGAGTCTCAGCTCAACTTCCACATTCTCTCTGAAGCTTTTTTTTTTTTTTTTTTTTTTTTTTTACTTCCTAAGCAGAATTAAACTCTCTTCTCTTTGGCTCATTTGTAAGGCATTAATGCTTCTCCTCATCATTCCTGACTCTTTCCTTTTTGGGTCATGTTACAGTTGCACTTTGATACCCCATTAAATGAGGCATAGCCAAATGTTTGTTGTCAGACAATGGGTCACAGAAACTTTTTTTAAGGAGAAGCTTTTAAGAGCTGATAATATTCCATCTTCTTTTTAGTAAGCCATCCATGCCAGCATAGTAACTGACACTGCTTTGTATTTGAGATTGACAAAGTTATTTATATATTTTTTTCTTTTTTTTCTCAACAGTTTAAAGATGTTATTTCCTTGTTTTCTGGCTTTTATTATTTCTCAAAGGCTAAATGCTCCAATTAAAAGAAGTTTCCAGTATGTATTAATAAATGAACAACCAAGTAAAAAACTGTATGTTCGATATAATAGACAGCTCTATAAAATAAAGATACAAACAAATAAGTAAAAGAATGTAAAATTATTTTGGTTTTAGCTTAACAGAAAGCAGATGTGCTTGTATTACCATCACACAAAGTATGTTTTCTGGGCAGCAACATTACAAAATAATAAAATAAAAAGATGAAAATGATGAAATTCTTAATTCATAAAAAAAAAACAACTGTAAATTTGTATGCATTTTTATAAGGTTTTTGTCATAGGGCATGTACACTCACCAGAGAGAAACAGAAAGAGAGACAGTTAGAGGGAAAATAAAAAATCAACCCCCTACAAGGGGATGGCCATGCCACAGTCCCTTCTCCATTCTCCTTCTAGGATTTTGGGCACACACACACACACACACACACTCATCTTAAATTTCAAGCCATCAGGTCCAGGACTTGCACTGTGGTTGGCCATGTGGGAGTGCAGTAACTTAACGATCACACCACCTGCTGGTCCTGAATGTACATTTTATTCACATATACACTAAAACGTGTAACTATAAGAAGAACAGATCATCACTATTAAAATTCAATATTTTAAAATAATGTTTCACAAGCAGATAAAATCATAAAAGATATAAAAGATTAGAAAAAATAAAATAATACATTGTACCTGACTTGCATATATAGAACACTGTACCCAATATTGGCAGATGACACATTGAATATAAGTATACATGTAACATTTATAAAAATTGATCCTAAGATGTGTCATAAAATAAGTCTGAACAAATATCAAAGGATTAAAATCATATAGAATATAGTTTTGCCACAAGAAAACAAAGTGTGAGTCTATAAAAAAATAAACAATAGAAAATCTTTTTATGTTTAGGAATTTTAAAATTTATTTCTAAATAATCCATGAATTGAAAATTATATAACAATTCAAAGTACTTTAATTCATAAAATAAAAGTAGTGAAACATATAATGCAATGGAACTATGAAGCAAAAATTGATTATTCTTGGGCCAGCAGGGCATGGTGGTTAAGGTGCTGGACTCTCACATGGCCAACCATGATTCGAGTTCCAGACCTGGCAGGCTTGCTTTCTCACTTTCTGTCTGTCTCTCTCTAGGGAGCATATGTGCTCTAAAGCAAATTAAATAATAATAATAAATAAAATAATTCTTAAATAATAGGTTATTTTACAAAATAAATAAAATTAATGCCTATTGGCAATACTATTCCAGAAGAGAGAGAAACAATACAGTCATTATTAGAAATGAAAAACTTAGCACCACCACAGATCATACAAAAAATGTATAATGAATAAGTTTATGTTGAAAGTGTAAATTTTCAATAAAATAGGTACATTTTCAGAAAAATAAAACTCACCAAACTGATAAAAGAAGAAATAAAAAGTCTAAATAATCACATAATTATTAGTTAAGAGAGTTCTGTGACCTGTAATTATAAAACTTCCCACAAGAGATACTTGCAGGCCCTCAAAAAAAATTATTGCAAAAATTTAAGAAATGAAGCCACTTTCCCACAAATACCTCCAGACAGTGGGAAAAAAAAAAGACATTCCCTTCCCACTTATATAATCCCCTAATCACTTGTATGAGACTGAGTTGACAGCAACATTAGACGTAGACAATATAGTATAGGAAAATAACAGGACAATAGGACAATTTTAATTAGGGATATTGACATTTAAGACAGTACTTCTCTAAGAATGATTTCCTGTAAACTGACTGCCTAAAAGACCCAAGAAAACTATTGCCGACCGATTCAGATAAAAATTCAGGTAAATTACAGACATGGTGATTCAGGAAATACGTTGCGAACATTATATAGCTATGACCAAAGGACTTAGATCCCTTATCCAAAACCTTCAAAAGATTGGCTAAGATAGAAGGGAGCTTCTTCAATTCTCCAGCCATAAAAGATGAAATACGAGTACTGGACTACAGGCTGGGGTTCTGATATATTACATAGGTGTACACTTAATCTGCACCCAGCTGTAATGTTACCCCTTGGTAAGGGCTGCTGTTCTCCAAATCAGTAAGGGCTAAGGTGAAATAGTAATGAAGTCTGATTCTCCATGGCATTGCTTCTGTGACCAGAGACTTGGGCTCCAGTCATCATTATGCAGTTTGGCAACGTCAGACCCTTGGGGACTGTCTTACTTGAGAAGAATTTTTTACCCACCTTCCTTATTACCTGTGAACTGTCATAGAATGTGACAGACATAAGGGATTGCACAACTTTTGATCCTCTTTCTGTGAGTTCTTAAAAACCACTATGCAGGTGGCATAGTGGTTACGGTGCTGGACTCCTACATGGCTGACTGCTGTTAGAGTCCCAGACCAGGCAGCTTGAAAACCACCCCGGGCATGTGTGTGTGCATGCCCAAAATCTCAGAAAGAGAATGAAAGAGAAGGGACTGTGTTGTGGCCATCCCTCATAGGGGTGGGGTGTGATTTCTCACTTTTCCCCTCATTGTTCTCTCTCATGAATGCACACACCGTATGGCAAAACCTTAAATATAAATATAAATATATAAATATATAAATATATAAATATATATATATATATATATATATATATATATATATATGGTCAGCAGGTGGTGTGGTGGTTAAGGTGACGGGATCTTACATGGTTGACTATAGTTCCAGTCCCAGATCCAGTGACTTGAAAATCACATGTGGTGCATGTGCTTGTGTACCCAAAAATCACAGGAGGAGAATGGAGGAAAAAGGATTGTAGCATGGCCATCCCCACTGAGGGGGTGATTTCTCACTTTCCTTCCCTTTCTTTCTCTCTTTCTCAGTCAAGTGCACATACCCTATGGCTAATACCTAAAAGCAAAACAAAAACAACAAAAAACTTTTTTGAAGGCTAGCTTTGTAGCACAGTGGTTAGGGGCCAGATTCCACATGGTTGACTGTGGGATTTGAACCACAGTCCTGGCAGTTTGATAAACACACTGGGTCCATGTATGTGCACACCCAAAATCCTGACAGAAGGAGAAATGGAAAAAAAAATAATGAGGCATGACTGCACTTTGTTGGGAAGTTCTCTCTCTCTCTGTTTCTCTGGCTCTCTGGCCACCACATGTGCCCTCTGGCAACTGAAAAAATAATAATAATTTATCTTTCTATTCAACATGGTTTGAGTAACAGTTCTATGACTCAAAGAAACTCCCTTATCACCTAGCTATGTATAATATTTTCAAATATATTGTTTTTATGTATGATATATAAAATTTTGCATCCTTGGTATTTCATGTAATATTTTATCACAAGTGTTTTACATGTATTTTAAATTGCAGAAAAACTTTAATGTTTAATTTTCAAAAATAGTTTTATTTAGAAGACCTAAATATGTGTGCTAAAAATAAAGATATCTGTAAGTTAAAATATTTAAGCACAGGATCAGCTTGAATATGAGAAATTATTATGACTTTTTAAATCAAATATTAAAGTCTCCTTGACTGAGATACTAATTTGTAACTTTCCAGGTCTTGATTGGAAAATTGATGCTTCTTCTCCACACCCCCTGGCATGGAGACTATAAACACTTCACATAGATTTTTCCAGTTGGATGTTACAACCATAATTTCATTTGTAAAGTAGATATCAGAAAAGCCAGGAAAGCTGAAAGTTTGTTCCAGTGGAGAAGTCTTATATATGTGGTCAAGTAGTAATTGTGAAGTGGAATTGAGAGTCTAGACACAAAGAAAAATTGTCAATAAGAATGAAACCAGAACAGACATTTTAAGTAGCATAATGTACTCCTGAGGTCTCCAGTCTGTGTTCTTGGCTGACTAAGATTTTGTTTTCTTTTTGTCTTTCCCCCTCAAGGCCATGTTCTGTTATGCAGCTATTTATTTATTTATTTAAATTTACTAGAGTGTTTGTGTGTGCTCACCTGAGAAAGACAAAGAAAGAGAGAAGAAAAGTGAGAAAGTATCCCCCCAGGGGGATGGTCTCAACATAATACTGTTTTCTCAATTCTCCTCTTGGGATTTTGTGTGTGTGCGTGCATGCGTGTGCCTGGTATGTTTTTCAAACTGCCAAGTCCAGGACTCAAAATGCACAATTCTGGGATCCAGTCACCTAAACCACCATGACCTTGGCTGGCCCCATGCATCTATTTCTGTTGGATCTGTGAGATGCCCAATTGTAAATCTTCTTTCTGCTGAAGTTAATCATTTTAGTTTCTGTTTTGCAACCAGAACATACTGGTAAAAATTGCAGTGTACTAAAGTTAGATGCTATCACTGTCAGGTGTAACCTCAGACTGACAAAATAAATGAACCATCTTTCACTTGAAATAGTTATTCTCAGACAACCAAATGTCTTATTTCCTTTTAAAAAAGCGAAGATAATTTCTAGGATCGCTTCAATCTGTGTTTTAAAATGTGTAAATGACACAATGGGGGTAGAAAAATGATTAGATTTGATACAGTAGAAAAAATAAGCTTCATTCCTCCCCCATATCTTCAGTTACTAAGAGCTAGTATTATATTTGAAGTTTTCATTTTATCCGTACTAATGATCAAACTGCATATCTATTTAAGTATTTCACTGGTGTCTTTATTAAAATAACCAGATATTTTTACAAATAATTATTTATTTAATTTTATTCACTATTATTATTATTTTTTTAAATTTTCTGCAGGTCACATGCACTAACCAGAGACAGACAGACAGAGAGAGAGAGAGTGAGAGAGAGAAAGTGAGAAAGCAAGTTGCTAGGTGCGGGACTCTAACGACTGTCTGCAATGTGGGAGTCCAGTGTCCCAACCACCATGCCCCTGCTGGCCCAACCACATACTTTTATAGAACCAACATCTTAACAAATTAAGAGTCTTATGATGTTTTACTCTTTTGAAGATTATCTTTGTTGTTTTTCACTTGTACCCTTCGGTGACCTAAGACCATTGCTAGTAGTCTACCAGTAAAATTTTGATGTTGAGAGAAGTATTTAATTTTTCTGTGCTTTTTTATCATAATAAAATGATTACAATACTTTTTGCCTAATTAATTTGGAACTTGCCTACTTAGATCTAGAGTGAAAGAAAAGATAATAATGTTTTTAAATATTTAAAGGACTGACGAGAAAATACAGTTAAAACTAAGAAGCAATGTGTACCACATGTTTTTCTAGTGCTCAGAATCATGCAAACGGCCTAAAGAAAGTGTTATTTGAGTTGAGCTTTCAGTTTATAGGCTGATTTGAATAGGCAGGGACATAATAACAAGATGTTGTCATAATTTGAATTGCATTTTTAAAAGTTAGATAAGAAAATAAAGATTTTTTTATAAGCTGTATTGTATTTATAGAATTATTTTTAAAAATCAAGTTTAGAGAACTTAAAAGAAAATGTAAAATATAGATATATGAGAACCAGAACAGCACTTTTAAATTACCATCTCCAGTTGAACCTTGAACTATACATCCCAGAGCATAATCAAAAAGACATAGCTAAGAGGGTCCAGTGGTGGTACAGCTATAAAATGCCAGGCTCTGCAACACTGACCCACATGGGAAGGTTCCAGTTCTCTGCCCAGAGACTTCCCTGCATATGTCAAACATGAAGGACCACATGATTCAGGGCTGGCTGAATCTAGAGGAGATCGGACATCAAGACCCTGTTGTGGGTGTTATCTCACTCTCTCTGTCTCTTTGTCTGTCACTTATAGAATGAATAAAAAAATAAACAAACAAGAAAATAAAAAGATGCAGCTAAACATGAAAAGTCTAAAATAAGTTTTAGGATGATGCTCTAATGACCAGTTTAGCACTTTTCCTCTAATCAATTTAATTGCCTATTAGAATATTTGTGTGTGTGTGTGTGTGTGTGTGTGTGTGTGTACACTATAAAGAGATATAGAAGAATAGAGATGACAGAAGGAAGGATCAGTGAAATTGAAGATATATCAATCAAGATCATTTCATTTGAATAACAGAAAGAAAAAAATATTAAAACTTAGAGTCTCAGAAATCTGAAAGACAATATCAAATAGTCTAATATGTATATCAAAGGAAGCACAGAAAAAGACTAGAATAGAACGTATACTAGAATTCATGTCCCTGAAATTCTCAACTCTGGTGAAATAAAACCACATATATATTTATATATATATGTTTATAAAACATATTATATATATATATATGTGTGTGTATATATACACACACACACACACACACACACACACACATAAAATAACAAGTGAGAAAACTCCAAGCAAGACAAACATAAAGAAAAGCAGACTAATTGTGTGGTTAAATCTCACTATTGAAATTCAAAATGAAAAGAATACATTATGTTGTCCATAAAGTGATCCAAAATCATTTTCTGTTAATTGTGAAAACTTTAATATGTGTACTATTATGATCTCTAAGCCAATCATGGTTTGAGTTTAGACTCAATGGCTTGAAACTCATTCCAGGTACATGTGCATGCTTGCCCAAAATCCCAAGAGGAGACTGGAAGAAAAGGTATTGTGGCGTGGCCAACCCCCCAAGGAGATGACTTCTCACTTTCTCTCTCTGCCTCTCTCTCTCTCTGGTGAATGCATATGCCCTGTGTGTGTGTGGGGGGAATACTATAAAAAAAATCCAGGTGCATGTGTGCATGCTCCAAATTCCAACAAGAGGGAGAAATAGATGAGGAGAGATTGCAGCATGACCATACCCCATCAGTGGGAGTTTTCTTCCTCTTTTCTGTCTTCCCCTTTCAATCTGTTTTTGTCTTTCTCTGGCTAGCACACATGTCTTCTGTCAATACTTTTTTTTTTTTTAAGTCATCATATTAAATCCCAGACACATGTATGCTTAAAATATTGAAAATGATGAGAAAATTGTTTTTTACTGTGTTTTATTGTAAACTTAATTTGATTGAAGAAGGGAATAAGAAGCAGAATACACAGAAAAGATTATCAATGAAAGCACTATATATAGAAATTAAGGAGCATGAATAAAGTTATATATTTGAAGTGAAGGTCAGAACTTCAAAATTTGTCATTATTTAGAAAGAATGAGAAAAAAATGAACTAAGCCAACTTTATTGTATAGGAAAATTACCTGTGGAGCTTAATCGAATAAGAAGAAAACTCCACAAAAATCCTGTGTCCTTACATTTGTGTTGTTGCATAGACTCAGTCTCTTTAAAAACACTTCTGATATATTTTTAAAATTTTGTTTATTTATTTCTTACATGAGCAAGAGATGAGAGAGAGAGAGACCTCAACAGGGTCTTGATGCTGAAATCCAGTCCCAGTTTCTCCCAGTTCCAATTCACGGGTGCTTTTGCACCCAGTGTTCTCAGTGAGGTCTCCAGGACACGCACCTGAAATTTTCCCACGTGGGTCAGTCTCAAAGAGCATCATGCTTAGCACTGCATCACTGTCTACCCCTCTCCTGAATTTTCAATGCAGGTGACCCATAAATCACATTTTGGGAAACAGAACCTATGCATTCTACTTAAAATTCTGTTTACCACATGTCAAGGGGAAATTCTGCCTTTAAAGCTTTCTAAAACCTGGAACTTGCACAAGCATTCAACATAACACAATCACACTTCAGTTGTATTACTAGAAGATAAAACAAACAATGACAACAAAAAAATGGTAGAAGGAGAGAATTGATATTCTTTTACTTGTTCCCATAAATTCTTTGATCTTCAGCTTTGCCTTGGAATTCAATTCACAGACATGAAGCCATTCAAGAAAAACTTGAAGTGGAAGAGTTCACAAATAATAATAATCATCATCTAATAAAATGGATTTCTAATAATAAAAGGAAAGATGGTCCGAGGATGTCAGAAAAGTTTTTAAGCATATCTATTTTTTTCTTATGTAGTGGTTCCAGTTCTATAAATTCTGTCTTTTAGTAGACTAAAAAAAAGGCCTTGTAAATGTCTAAAATATGTCATATGGTGACTATGCTTGGATAAATACACAAAGTTAATTTTTTATAATACCACTTAATTGATAAACTTACTTTAGAACATAACATGTATTTGAGTTCATGAGTTTCTAGAGGAGAAACAGCTCATATAAAAAGGATAACAACTGTGCCTCCTTAATATTGAGTAAATCAACAATCAAAAAATGAATAAATTGTTTTTATTTTAAGTATATTCATCTAAATATGTTAGCAAGATATGAACTGAAAAATGTGTCAAGAAATTAATTACTAAAATTCTTTTTAGGCTGAATTTTATTCTTGAGTTTGAATAAAAGTTATCACAGGAATCAGGACACAAGATAACATAATGAAACAACAGGGAAACATCTGCTAACTGAACCCCCTACAGAACTTTATAGAGAATGAACACATAAATTAATGAATTAAAAATAATTTTAAATATGTAGTGTGTGTGTGTATGTGTGAGATGTCTGTTCTACATCAGTGGCACCTATACCTGTAGCTAAATTCAAAGTTTATGTACGAATGAAAATTGAGTAGCTATTCATATTACTCTTTTAAAAGAGAAAAAAGCCATGTAAGTTTTATATATTAAAACACAGTAGAAAATTGTGGCCTTTTTTGTTTAAGAAACAAATGTTGGAGTAACACAAGAGCCTGCACAACTGACTGACATGGAAAGGTGCTTGGTTCATGTCCCAAGAACTCCTTGAATATGTCAAGTGTGTGTGTGCTCATGATCTGAGGCTGGATGAAATGGGAGGTGGATTATGAAATGAAGACCCAGTTTGAAGTGTTTCTTTCTCTATTTGAAAATAAAAGAGAGAGTGAGAGAGAGAAAGGAAATGAAAGAAGGCAAAAAGTCAGACAGGAAAGAGGGAAATTTAAAAAAAAATTCAGTGTCTATACTTAATTTTAGTATCATTTATGTTGGACCATTGCTATCCTCAAATTCAAAGAACAGATATTCATAATTCCCTGTCCTTTGTTCATTGTTTCATACCCTTAGTTACTAGAAGTTTCCATAGAGAAAATTATCTTTTGTATATTTATTTTTTCCTGTATGGTAGTTTTGGTTCTATAAATTTCTTTAATAGACTAAAAGAAGTCAAAATCATGACTAAGTACAAAGAGAAATTTATATATAACAAGTAGTATATATTTATATATGTATTTGTGCAGTATGCACGCATCATCTGCACATTGGAGTTGTCCAATAGATCTAGTCCTCTGAAATGTATTGAAGCCTATTGTTAAATCAATCTTTCCTAAGTAAGAAAAAGATAAAGCCCTTTATGAGCTAAAGAACACCACTTCACTTAAAACTACTAATATTTAAAGATCATATTAACATGATTCTAACTAGGAACACTAGTTGTTATTTTCAAAGTGAACATAACATACCTCTGATTTTTGAAAACTCTTTTATCTTAAAGCAAGTATACTTGTTTTTTTCCCCCCCATAGGATATTAATGAGATGCTGACAAATGTTTGGTATTTAACATAATTAACAGTTGGTTATTATGGATCTTTCAAGCTATTTTGCAATGTACCTTTTGTTTTTTTTTTTAATCTCTTTAGTATTAGCCATAATAAAACAGATTTTAAAATATGAACAACAATAAAAATTGTTAAATTTCAGTGGATTTGGAGGATATCCTGTTGCCCTATGCTATACTCTCCTAGTAAATTTTATGTTATAATTATACCAAAATGAAAAGAAAGTTCTTGACTACAAAATAAAACTAAGTCATCTAAGTGCAATTATTTCAAATAACTTATATTAAAGAATATAAACAAAATCTGCAAGAGGTTTAAGTTGGATTACCCTATTAAATAGATAATTTGACTATTTGGCCTTACAGGTACTCCCCCTCATAAGAGGATGCATGCACTCACTAGAGAGCGACAGAAAGAGAGAGATGAAAAATGAGAAATCACTCCCTGTGTGGACTGGTGACACTGCAATATCATGTCCATTTCTTCCTCCTTTGGGGATTTTGGGCACCCACTCACAAGTTTCCTGTGTTTCTCAAGCCACTGGCTCAAGGACTCAAACTGTACAGTAGGCCATGTGGCATTTAGCCACCTTAACCATCATGCCACAGGCTGGCCTGAGGCCTTGGGGGTATTTTATCACATAATTTCCAGTGAAGTACAGGATGGCAACGGACCTGAAAGTCAGAAACCCTAGAGTCTTGGCTTGTTCACTACCTTTGTGATGTTAGTTTCCACATTTATTAAAAAGGAAACATTCAATAATCAATGATTCTTTACTTCCAAATTTTATGATTTAGTGTCATAACCAAATTATACATTCCTTTTAGAGATTTTGCTTTCCTTTTATCACTAAAATGAGGTAGCACATGACTGCTCAAGATCTAATGAGCTGCATGAAAAGAGGAAGGAGATGGCTGTGTGACCAGACGCTGTGGGAGGTCAATCTCACTCCCTCTTCTCATATGCACACACACACACACACACTCTATCATGAGCAAAGAAATATAAGTTTAAAATAATGTGAATATACATGTATTTTTTTTTCTTTTTAACTTGCTTTATTTCTAGCCTACTGAGAGCTTTTCATTAGTCCTTGTTGAACCAGGCTTTTACAAAATAATCTAATTTACAATGTTTTTCTTTCTTAGCGCTCAATGATTTGGGTTCAATGAATCTCCCCAGAACAAATTGTGATTAGGGCCAGCTCGACAGTAGTAATATACTGTCAACCTGCTCATGAAGGGTCAAACGTCCCCAGTCCTGAAAAACTGGGAAGAGGATGACAGCATGACACCCTGTTGAGGGTCCTTGACTTTCTCTCTCTCACTTTCTTTCTCTGTGTCTCTTTTTACCTCTACGTGTGTGTCTCTCTCTCAAGTGATAAATGTATAAACTTTGAAAAAATATGATTTGTGATTCATGTATGATTAGCTCAACCCTTACAACACTTGAAATGTATATGTCCTCAAAGTGTATTTATCTCAAAGACCTTTTTCATAAATTTTCTGAAAATAAAAACTTCAAACCTAGCATTTCTCTTTAAATAAATTTTATGTTTTGTTATTAAGACAAATATACGATTGCCTTTCAAATTACAATTTGTAATTATTCTCACCTTCCCTGTTTCGAAGGGGTAGGAGTTCTTACTACTTACCAGGTCCTTATCAAATCCTCTTCTTGGATAAGAGAAAAATAGTACAAACTTGACATGTCCAAAAATCAAAAGTTTGATTTCTTTTTTAAAAGCTATTTTCCGCTGGAACTTCCTTTTATTCTTCTAGTTGTTTGAAGAAGCATTGACAGCTTTTGTTATGGACTCACTTTCAAGGATGTTTTCATAGTGAACGGCTTTTGAAAATAGAGATAGTAACTCCCTTTGAAGATTTGTTTCCTGATCAGGATAATAAAATTCATAATGTTTCGTTCTGGGGCTAATGTTGGGCCAGTTTAGTAGCATCCCAACCTATAAAAATGGGGATTTCCTAAACGTGGGATTCCCCATCTGTAACCATGTTCACTGCATTCACCTGAGCTACTTTTCATCATCCTCATGGGATGAGTATATGCAGAGCTGCTATGACCTGAAGGTTTGAGTCTATCCAAACTCTGTGTTAAAATTCTCCTCCCTGAAGTAATGATATTAGGATATGAGGCCTTTGGGAGGTAATTAGATCAGGATAATGGGACTATTACATCATGAGGGTCTAAAATTAGTGCTCCTATAAAAGAGGCCCAAGAGGAATTCCCTACCTCCTTCTTTGTGAGAATACAGTGAGAAAGCTCCACCTGTAAACCAAGATTGGGGTCCTCCCCAGTCATCAAATCTACTGTACCTTCATCTTAGATTTTCTAGCCTCCAAAATCATGAAAAATAAATTTCTGTGTTTATAAGCTACCCAATCTATAGTATTTTGTTACAAGGACCTGATCTGAGGAAGGCAGAAGTTGATGTTTCTTGCTGTGTCATGAGTGATAACATTATTTATTTCTGACCAAGAATTTCATGCTTTCTTTTTTTTTTTTTTTTTTTTTTTGAGAGGTTTTCGCTATAGGGCGCATGCGCTCACCAGACAGACAGAGACATAGAGACAGAAAGCGAGAAATCACTCCCCAGGGGGGGATGGTCACGCCGCAATCCCTTCTCCTCCTCCATTCTCCTCTCGGGATCTTGGGCATGCACGCACACGTGCCCGGCGTGAGTTTTAAGCCACTGGGTCCAGGACGCGAACCGCGGTCAACTACGTGGGAGTCCAGCAACATAACCATTACGCTAACTGCTGGTTCCCATGACCAAGAGTTTCATGCTTTCTGCAAGCATCTTTTCAACTGTGGGAGGCTAATGTGTTCACTTCAAATAGGGTAAAATCTCATATTCTTCAAACTTTGACACTCATGATCCAGCATTCGGTACTGACATTGCACAATTCATCATCCTCAACTTACACTCCATGACTACACAGTTCAGAATCCAGAAGAAAATGTCTCCATATCTTTTACCCTACATCATTGAGAAAAAGGCATAGAGGTGTGGGTTGTGTTACTCCTTTACCAGAGATAGATATTCCTTTGAAATGTAGGAAACATCTGAGAGATAGAAATCATTAGATAAATGCCAAATTAATTAAGTTATAAAATTCCTCTCAAATAACAGGAATATATTTTTGCATAAAATTAAGAATAATTTTTCAGTCCTGATGAAAATTCATGCTTCTTCTTTTTCCCAATTTACAGCTGTAAAACTACTCAGGAATTAATGTGTTATCTCAACAATTGTACATGGTGCCTGAGGGATGTTTTATAATGTTAAACAACTCATTACTCCTAAAATCATATGAAGCTCCAGATGCAACATGAATGAAACATAATCCCTATATTTTATGTTGGATTTTAGACTTAAATGTTACTTAAAAGGAAGTAAAGATTGTTACATAAATGATAGTAGGTTATGTGATGAGATTAACATTTTTGTAACCAATGTTCTAATATAAATAATTTATTTAATGCAACTCCATTTCAATGATTAAAAACGGCATGTAAATTAATGCTCATGTCCAAGTACTTTTTCAAAAATGTTATTCACAATTTCAGTCTATCTTGTTTCACCAAAGTTTTTCTAAAATTAAAAAAATGTTCAGGGCCAGCCCCATAGCTTAATGGTTAAGGAAGTCTGATTTCACAAGGCTGACCATGTTCAAATGCTAGCCCCTCTACCTTGAGAAACACACCAGACAAATGGATGAATGCCACAGTCCTGAAAGGATGGAAAAATGGAGCAGAAGGGATTGCTGCTTGGCCATACCCCATTGGAAGGGTGCTTTCTTCCCCTCTCGCTCTCTCTCTCTCTCTCTCTCTCTCTCTCAGGCTGAGGTTAGAACTGCAGTTAGCCATGTAGAATCTGGTTTCCTCGATACAGTCCTTACTTCTGCGCTCAGTATCACACACCTTTCTATACATGCACCCTCTGGTAATTTTAAAAATGATCAAAGAACTATAAATATTTAAGAAAAGTTGTTTAATTTGGCATTATCATCAATATAATACAAATTATGTGAAATCTTAATAGGAATGTAATTACTGATTTTGTTATAAAAGAGGCAAGGAAATGAATGATACAAAATTAATATATAATAATTTATTAATTATATATCCATAAATCTGACATTAGTGGCTCAACCATACCACATCAAAATATACATAATAATAAAAGCCAATCATCTTTTCTATTTTGCTGAATTTCAGTCATAAGAAACCACAATTTATTATTATTTTTATGTAGTTTTTACTTTTCTTTTTTTTTTTTTTGGAGAGGTTTTTGCTATAGGGCGCGTGCGCTCGCCAGACAGACAGAGAGAGACAGAGAGATAGAAAGCAGGAAATCACCCCCTAGGGGGGATGGCCACGCCGCAATCCCTTCTCCTCCATTCTCCTCTCGGGATCTTGGGCACGCACGCACTCGCGCCCGGCGTGAGTTTAAGCCGCCGGGTCCGGGACTCGAACCGCGGTCGACTACGTGGGAGTCCAGTGACATAGCCATTACGCTAACTGCTGGTCCCTAGTTTTTACTTTTATTATGAAAGTGTATTTATCAAATGGTTTAATTTGTAAATGTTAAACATTTAAAAATTTGGAATCTGGATTTCCATTTTACTCCTAGGCCCTTGGCCTAATTGTTAGTAGTAAAACTGATCGCTCTGTTCCAAATATTCAGCATATAGTAGTATTCAATATATTTCCATTGACTAATTAATGAACATGCACATTTGGATTTTTTTAACATTAGCAGTTTTATCACTTGGATATATGCTTGTAGCAATTATTCTTTTTATGTTTAATGCATACGTTTACTACTAGTCCGTTTCTTCCACAATTTGCTTAATCCAAACCTTTTTATTTTTAAGAAAAGATACCTTGTATAACAGAATTTTGGGTTACAATATTTTCTTCTTTAAAAACTCTACATTGTGGGACCAGCAGTTAGCGTAATGGCTATGTCGCTGGACTCCCACGTAGTCGACCGCGGTTCAAGTCCCGGACCCAGCGGCTTAAACTCACGCCGGGCGCGTGTGCGTGCGTGCCCAAGATCCCAAGAGGAGAATGGAGGAGAAGGGATTGCGGCGTGGCCATCCCCCCTGGGGGGGTGATTTCTCGCTTTCTATCTCTCTGTCTCTCTCTGTCTGTCTGGCGAGCACACGCGCCCTATAGCAAAAACCTCTCCACAAAAAGAAAAAAAAAGAACTCTACATTGTTTCTTGGCTTATAAAATTTATTATTTTACTAAAGTTTTCACAACTTCTTTTTTACCAGAGAATGTATATGTGTGTGTGTGTGTGTGTGTGTGTGTGTGTGAAAGAAAGAGAGAGAGAGAGCTATAGAAAGCACCCTCCCACACCCTATAACCCTGGTCATGCCACAATCCTTTTTTGTCCAATTCTTCATGCCATCTGGATTCTGGTTATGTATACAATCCTCTGCTTTTCAAGGTGACAGGTCAGGACTTAAACCCTGGTTGGCCATGTGAGATCCATTTTTTCTCTGTAGTGTCTAACTAGCACTGCAGGACATATTCTGATTTTAGATTTATTTTCCTTGCTTGAATCCTTTTGTATTTATTTCCTTATTTGTACAGTTAAAATTTTCAGACATGTTTCAAGGTTGATGTTCTCTTTACTTATTTGTCCTAGAAATATTTTAAGGCTTTTTATTTCTTTTTTTTTAAATATTTTTAATTTCAATTTCTTTTATACTTTCAATCACATGTTACTTAGCTTGCAAAGAAGGAAAGTAGAGAGGCAAGACATTTATGGGACAAGTCTTTTTATTTCTAAACTCAGAATCTTTTCCTTTTCCTATCATTTCCCCAATGTTAATCTAGAAAACTTTCTTCTAAAAAATAATTGACTATTACCTCTACTTATTTTGTTCTGTTTTATTGTATTATGCAGAATTATTTACTAAACATAAGTTATTTATGAAAACCAGTCAATACAAATTCCTAGAGGACAGAAATAACTTTAATTTTATCATCATGAAGTTCCACATCCAAGACATTTTCCAATAATATTATGGTTACAGGTCAAAATAATAATATTATAGCCACATTAAAAGAAAATAAAATGTAAGGGAGGATCCACTTACCTCTTTGTACTTGTGGTTATCTTAAGTCTTAATGATTTGATTGTTTCTTGTACCTGGATCCATGGCTATTTCAGATTATCCAACCGAGCATTATTATTCAACTGTGATTCTTTTTCCTTCTTCATCATACGTTTTGCTTTTTCCTGGTGCATTTGTGAGAGAGAAAAAAGAGAGAGAGAATCCCTCTAATGGAGCCTAGTAATGCCTCAATCTTTTTCCTTCATTTCTCCATCCCATCAGGATCTTGGGGCGTAAAAGCAAGCACACACCGTGTATTGTCACCAGGGCTGAGGTTAGAACTGCAGTTAGCCATGTAGAATCTGGTTTCCTCGATACAGTCCTTACTTCTGCGCTCAGTATCACACACCTTTCTAATCTTATTTCCAATAAATCCTTGGTAAATCCACACCCAAGCTGGACTGTGGTCTATGGCTACACAATATCACACTCTTTTCAATACTGATGCACTTTTTCCTAAATCTCGTGGTGTGTTAAAGTTCACTTTAAGTACCTGTTGACATTGGAAAACTTCTATCATTGCTGAAGCTGTAAAGATCATCCAGTTCTTGGCCAAGCCTGTTGGCATAGTCAGTTGCAAACTGAACTGCAGTGCTGTCAGTCACATGGCCATCTAGGTTAGCATTCTCAGGCTGGCCTGAAAACAGGCCAAGTATGTACATGCATGCACAAGATCATGACAAGCTGGAGGATTGAGAGAAGATTACAGTATTAGGAGACCTTATAGAAGATCCTTCTCTCTCTCTCTCTCTCTCTCTCTCTCTCTCTCTCTCTCTCTCGTTGCATGCATTCCCTACCATGAATTGAAATTTAAAAACTTCCCTTCTTCAGCTTTTATACAGCATAATGCTTCAGTAAGTCCTCCCAAAATAAACATAATCATTTTGTGGATCCATACCAGTTGCTTCTATACAACCAGTGTAGACATGGACAATCACATGGAAGAAATAATTTTGCAGGACATTGCCACCATAAAAAGTCCTTATCAACCTCATGGTTCCATCTTGGCACAGCATCTACTCCCTCCAAACCTATTTCTCTAGTATGGTCCACATGCTGTATCATCAACCATGAAGATATTGGAACATCGAAAAGTCACGACATATATTTCTATGCAAAAATATGCCATGAATTTTCTGAAGACTCAATAGTTCATAGGCATAGGGGAGGATGTAGCCTATGCTCTTATCTCTCTCATAATCTTCTTTGTTTATGTCCCAGCTCCTGTCTGCTATTTGGAACTATTTGGGGCAATATCATATAAGCAGAAATGTGCCAGTTACCTCATCTAGAAATGTATTTTCTCTTCTAAGAGAAGAGAAGAGGTCCTCCTTTCCAATATCTTTCAACCTTACATATAGGTATGATCCTGGATCTTTAGACAGGACAGCCATTAATTACCATAAGGAGGCAACTGAAAGAATCACAGAACTGATAGACTTAACTGTTTTGAGCCACAGGCACATTACCAGCATCCTCCTATCTCCTAGTACTATATTCTGAGAGAAATTAAAAAAAAATGTCCCATTTATGAGCAATGGATAGTAATAAATATATGTCTGTCGAATATTCTAAGAAACTGTTTTAGTTTGGGCACAAAGTTAAAAGCCATGTTGAACTTTGGTCTGGAAAAAAGAGAAAATGTCATCTCTTTCAGTCTTGTGGCCTTGAGCCTGGAGACAAAAGACCAGGTATCTTTGTAGCATTCTCAATGGTGAGGGAGCTGGACCCCAGAACACAGGAGAGATTCAGCAAAGTATTCTTCAATAGGCCATGTTGAGAATGAGCCTGTAGTTTTAAGCACAGCTTCATATAACAATGGGGTATTGTCATGAGTACATGTTTAATCTTTCCCTATTTATTCTCCCTGAAACTTTAGTATAATATTGTTGAATGCTGAGGCTGTAGTTAGGCATACCATGACTGGATGAGAAAACCATATCTGTGTTTGATTAGAAATGATCAAGGGAGGTGTAAGTGCTTCCACTTAGTCCTCATCACTCACAACAGATGACAGTGGTATCTACATGGTGGCAATCTCACTATTCTTATAAAGAATGAGGGCATGTGGGCTTAAAGGAGAGTTTGGAGGATAATAGTATATGAGACATGTTCCTGAGGCCATGTGACATAACTCTGAGGATCTCTCAGAATCAGAAACATTGATATGGGAAAGGCCATTACATTGGATATTTTTGAAAATATAATTTAACCATATGATTCCAGAAAACAATGAGGTGGCATATGTTTATACTTATGTCAAATATATTATTTAAATGTGTCATTTACTTTTCATTTTCATCCTAAGTATGATGCTGTAGTGTTCAGTGTATCTATTCTGGAGAGAAAAACACATGACTCAATTGAACAGTGTTGACATGGCCAACCAAGTCCAGCATTTTTATTTGTTTGCCAGAGTACTTACCAAGGAGGGATGTCTAGAATAATGCTAACAGTTTCATTTGACAAAGTCTTGCTTATGAAGTATGAAAAACTTAAAATATTCCTAATCCATTGGCTAGTTTGTTCTTTCTCTTAGAGATATTTCTAAGGAGAGAATGGATTGATGATTTTTACTATTGTCATAAGTGTTTTCCTTTTCATCACACATGAAGAGTGTTTTGGGCAACTCATGATATTAATGATCACATCAGTGTATCCTACTATACAACATTATTTAATTGCCACATATTTTCAAACACAAAAAAAATATTCACATACATTTTGTGATTGTTTATAATGAAACCTTCTCTGGAAGTGAGAGAAAAACACATTCAATTAATTTCTCCCATTATTGATCAATGAATTAATTCACATATCCCATTACTTATCATTAGTTGAAGAATTATTTTTTTCATTGAAGAAAATTGATAGTGTAATACTGAATTTGAAAATTGTGACCAAGAGCTTTTTCAACAAGGCAAGCTTGTATCTGTGTGTTGTGAAATACATCAAGCTTTGAAATTTCTGTTGCATCTCCTTACAAATTTACCTAAAAAGACATATATTCAATCAATGCTTTTATGAAATCTGTCATTTTACCATCTCACTGACACCTGGAGAAAATCAACAGACAAACAAACCTTTGGAGGAAAGATGTCCCCAGGAAGTGGGGTTGCAAATTACAGAGCCTATAAAGTTGGCCAGGTAAGAGGCTGAGTAGATTAACATTTCCTCTATTTGGATTGTAATAAATAAAATGAATTTATGGTTTTATATGACCATTTATTCATGACATTTTCCCTAATACCAGGTACACTAATAAACTCATAAGCTGTTAAAAAATACATGTTACTGGTAATAACGAAGGCAAAAGTTTTTAACACTTTCTCTTTGCTAAGCACTGTGCTTACCATCACACCTACTTTATCTCATTTAATCCACTAGAAAAACACACAAGCATAAAAATACAATAATAACAAAAACATCTTATGAACCAATATTAGATATCAGGATGTTTTCCAAGTTCCACCAAGTGATGAAATAACATCTTCAATTTATTTCTGCTAATAAGTGGCAAAACTGGGAGCTGTAGGCTACAAGTGTAACTTCAGGGAATTGCTTTGAGCCATCGGTTATTTTTTCATGAAGGGATTTGATAATAGGTGTATCTTCAAGGATAACACTTTCATAAATAATCTAGTCAATGATTACAACAACTATTATTAGTTACCTATCAATATTATTGTCAAAGCCCTATCCCTAGCTAAAATGAATGGCATGTGAGCTTAAAAGAGAGTACTGAGAATATTCTAAAATTTTCTTCTTCCAGAAATTACAAAGACATTGACTAAATTGTAATTCTCAATGTACTGTAAAATTGTTATTTACCTCTGAAGTAGAACTTATTACTTTGGTATATCAATCTATATAAAAGTATTTTATATTTTGCTACTTATTTTTGACTTAAAATTTAGTGGATCCTCCACCCTGTTTTCACTAATTATGAGACTCACTTTCTAAAGTAATGCTCAAAGCTAATTTGAAGAAAGTTCCCAGCACCATTTATTACTTATTTATGTTTTCTTATAATTGTTATTTTCCCAGACTGTTTTGTAGTTTTAAGGTGAAAACAGTCTGGCAGTTTTCCTCAAATATTTGCATGATTAATTTTTGATGGCGTCATTTAGTTATTAAAAAAAAAGAAACCCATATTTAGACCCATGTTTCTTCTCACAATAATGCAAACTACTTTAAGGAGACATGGAAGAACTGGTCTGTGCTTTTCATAGACGAGCAACTATGCAGTTTATACTGATTTGGCCAGTTGTAATGATGTGGTGCTATTTTCACTGTGAACACTGGCAAGTCTTTAGTAACCATGAGTAAGTTAGAGTTTACATATACATATATATGCACTCACTACCTTGAGCATTTTCATTACGTTGCAAGCTAATACTTAGGAGTTCTATATCCTAATAATTAACCCATGTTTATAATTGAAAATACAATTTTTTCATAAATGACACCTTAAAAACATAAAAGCAGAATGTCATTTTTTTAGAGGTTTTTGCTATAGCGTCTGTGTGCTCACTGGAAAGACAGAGAGAGACAGAGAGACAGAAAGCGAGAAATTACCTCCCCGGGGGGATGGACACACCACAATCACTTCTCCTCCTTTCTCCTCTCGGGATCTTGGGTACGCACGCACATGCGCCCAGCGTGAGTTTAAGTCACTGGGTCCAGAACTAGAATCACGGTCATCTACATGGGAGTCTAGCGACATAGCCATTATGCCAACTGCTGGTCCCTGAAGGCAGAATGTCATTTTAGCAGATGGTTGTTGACTATTAGCTATCTACTATTGACTCCCTGTTCTGAGAAGCCTTGTGTTTTTACAAAAACTATCCAGATGCCTGCTCTCCCATTAAGAGATCTATTATCATTAGGTATTTCTTTCCTCACTGTCCTAAGAAGGCCTAAAGGGAAAGCTTGAAATCAGGCTGCAAAGAGATGACTGTCTCAAGGATTTACCACCAACCCCCCAAGCTTTAACAGCATCTAAAAATTTATTCAGCTGTTCTCAGAGTTTCTATGTACAGTGTTTCCTTTTTACTTTTTTTTGGTAGTGGTTTTTGCCTTAGGGTGTGTGCACTCCCCAGAGAGAGAGATGGTGAGAGGGAAAGTTTGAAATCACCCCTCCGAGGGGATGACTGCAGCCACACTGCAATCTCTTCTCTTTCATTCTCCTCTCAGGACCTTGGGCACACACACACGTGCCCAGAGTGAGTTTCAAGCCATCAGGTCTGGGACTTGAACCATCATCTGCCATGTGGGAGTCCAGTGATATAATCACTGAGCCATCTGCTTGCCCCTAAAGTGCTTCCAACTAAATTTCTGATAAAATATTTCACTCCAAAAGGTTTGAGATTCTTATTTTCTTTTGAAAATACTCCCTTTATTTCTACTTCCATATTTTTTTACATCATTCACTACTGAATTTTTACTTGATAATAACCTATTTCCTCCATCTATAAGTGCTCTAACATCACTCTTACTTTAAATCTAAAATTCACCTCTGATTTCTCTATCTCATGAAAATATTTTGTTTTTATCTTTCTGTAATATTTATATTTGCAGCTGTTCCTCTTGACATTAGGTTTTGTATTATTTTTGAGTTGTAAGAATTTTTCTCAACAAATTAACAGATTCCATAAAGACAAAGACTTCTTTCAGTAAACAAGATCTTATGGCCCATATAAAATGACTGTTCAAATATTTTTGTGGAATTGAACATTTAGACATAATTTTGGTTATTTCTGGATACCTATAGAGAAGCATTTTAATTAACTGTTATAGTTTAATGCCTTTTGGAATTTAAGACAAAAACTTTCCAGTATAGAACCAAGATTGAGATGCCAATAAAAGTCTACACCTTGTTTATAAATGCATTTAAATCAAAGTCTATTTGACTTAATTTTGTAACTTGAAAATGTACACATAGAAAGCTCAACTTACACATAGGTAACACATTATTTACCTAATACGACAAGAGGCTAATGGCATTAGACTCAAAAAAATAGAACAATTCTGCTATATTTCGATTCAATCAACTAGCCTATGAATTTGTGACCAACTAATTTCATGATGATTACTATTTCTGGGATCTAACAGATGTGTATTGAGCATATACTCTGGGTAAACCTCTATGTGAAGTGCTAGAAAAAGTCACAATTACTATCCAGAGAAGTTTACAGTATGCAAGAGAAACCATCTAAACATATACCTTAAATATAAAATAAGAAGCAAAATAATAGAGACACACACATAGTGCTGTGATAGCATGGTTGAGAATATAGTATATAAATGATAAATATTATATTAAAATGAAACCTTCCTCTCAACTGTCTCTCAACTGTCTTCACAGCCATCTACAAAAATGTTGTTTTGGCTACTATCTTGCAAAGAGAAGTCACCATTGGTGTCAGAAAGCCAGTAGAGTGGTAGAGAAGCACACAGAATTTAGAATCACAATGCCCAGATTTGAGTGTCAACTGAATTATATACTGTACGACATCTGGAAAGCTGGATATCACTTGTGTCAGTTTTTTCTCTGTTTTTCTTTTTTTTTCTGAATAATAATATCATCTCAAGTTGACATTCTAAGATACTGATTATACCATTATGTGTGTGTGTGTGTGTGTGTGTGCGCGCGCGCGTATGTCTAAAATACTGTTTCTGGTTATTTATCATTAATTGGGATGAGAAATAAATGAAGGAAATATGGTTTATGCATTGGGAAAGTTTCCATTCTATAAGACATGATGTTCTTATGATCACTTTTGTCTTCTCTTCATGCCTCTATCAACGCCCTGAAAAAGAACATTATAATGATAGTAATATACTGGGTTCAGAGTGTATGCTTTGGCTTCAAGTGCAAAATGAAAAGGAAACCACTCTATGAGTTTTTATGGTTTGAAAAATATTTGTTTTTTAGTAATGACAAATTTAATCTTCTGAAATGAGACTGCAGAGACAAGCATCCTCACTCCTGCTCCTCTAAGATTAGTCTTGTCCTGATAGAAATGAGGTAGAAAGTGTGTGGCAGGGACATAGGAAGGGAAAGGTGGATGTTATTAACCATAAGGGATGCTAAGCCACCCCTATAACATTAAAATATCGTCACTGAAGCTATTATTTGATTTAACAGTAGAAAATGTGAATTTATATGCAGCCATGACCAAGCCCAGTAGTATTATCAACATTGGGTCTTCTGGTAATCTCATCAATCCTCAATGGGAAGGCCCAAAGCTTGAAATGTCTCACCTTTAGTTATTGGAGTGAGAAAATAAAAATGGGAACCCAAAAAATTGTGACATCTTTTCAGTTTGCCTACTATGTTTCAGTCCCTTGAGTTAAGTGTTCATTTCCTTGTTAATGTTTTTATCTAAGCTGAGAAACACTGATATGAGAAAGGAAAAAGGTTAGTGAGGGAATCATTCTATAAGGAATATGTATATATGTACACACACACACACACACACACACATATATAACCATAATTTTAGAAAATATATGAATTTATGTTTATAAATATTGGTATTTTACTATTATTTTTAACAATAAAATAATATTTTTAAATTATTCATTCATTTAAAAAGTAGTGAAATTTGACTTCTAGTTTTGGGTCCAAGATGCAAGAAGCTTAAAAATTACCATCTCATCCTAACAATAAGTGACAAGTTGAACAAACTGAAAAAATGAACATTTCTTAGACCCATCAGAAAAATTAGGTTACAGGTCAGAACAGTACGCCAAGAACTGACAACACAGACAGGCAAATCCTGTCTGTGAAGGATCTGAATCACAACATACTAGAGCCGAAATCCACAGGCAGGAACCTCAGTGGGACCTAATCATGATGGGAAAACCTGAAAGTAATTGACTTGCTGAGGGCTCGGTGCAGACAAGTCTGAGAGATAAAATCTCTGGAGAAAACTTAGTTGTGGAGTGGGAGGAGCAGAAACTCACACTTTTGTGACCTACATCCAGGAGCTCCACCAGATGTTCACTGTGAAGACCAGAGAAAATGTAAAGAAGAATTCCCTCATGCTTCAGGGAGAAGAAAAGTAATTACTTTGAAATATGCCACAGTAGTTAATAAGACGTGCTCTCCAGAGAAACTATATTTTACCAGAGTTTAGCCCGTTGAAGTTTTAGCAGAATCTAATTGACCTGAGAGAAGAAAAATGCTTAATTTTATATCGGTCTAGTTTTCTATGTAAAAAAAGGGAAATACTCTATTTTAGTTTCTTCTATCTCCAGCATATTGCATCGAACAGGGAAAAAAGTGAGGAGCAATGATGAGGGTCACAGTGCAGTAATAGAGGCTCACCAAATACTGAGACTTCATCAGCATAAAATAGTTCTCTCTCCTTACCTTACCCCTACATTACTAAAGGCCTATAAACCACAGTTCATTTTACTCAATGCATCACGTTCACCTATCAGGGAAAAAAAAATTACAGGGTTGGTCCATAGCCTGGTGGTTATGGTAAGTTAAATCCCACATGACTTACTGTGGTTCAAATCCTGATCCCAGTGGCTTGAAAATCACACCAAGCGTGTGTGCACGTGAGCCCATTTTCTGACAGGACAGAAAAAAATGGAGAAGAGATTGTAGAATGACCATACTGCATTGTAGGCCATGTTTCCTCCCTCTCCCTCTCCTCCCTCCCTCTCTCTCTCTGTGTCTCTCTGGTGAGCACACACATCCTCTGGAACCTAAAAAAGAAAGGAAAGAAAGGAAATGAAAAGAAGAAAAGAGTAAAAAAAAGAAAAGAAAAAAAAAGAAAAAATTAAAGATTTACAAGCCATACCAAAAGGCAAAACAAAGCAGATCAAAGACAGAGCAAGTATCAACCAGGCTTGGATAAAGTAGTTTGTCAGAATTATAATTACGAATTCAAAACAGTTAAAATTCATATTTTAAGGACGCTAATGGAAAAAGTAGACAACATGCATGTACAGATGGGTAACATCATCAGGGAGATGAAATTTTAAGAGTGTGAAAAACATGCACAGGATCAAAAACTGCAACAGAAATGGGAATGCCTCTGACAGGTTCATTAGTAGTCTAGACACAGCTAAGAAAAGAATCTCTAACAATGAGACTGTTATCAATAGAAACTACCAAACTGAAAAGCAAAAAGTAAAAACAAAATTAGAAAAATAAAAAATAAAAACAGGCCAGAATATTCAAGAGTTATAGGACAACTCCAAAAAGGTAAATGTATTTGTCTCATTGAACTATGTGCATAAATACCTTTGGTAGAAGCACATTTTTTATGAGAGATGATTTCAGAATTTAGTCTTCCCAGTATATTTCACCTATTTCTCAAGAAAAAGTGGTTCTAAATTTTATCCCACATATATTTATTTTAGGCTTGAAACTTGCCCAGGGGGTTAAAATTATAAGTGGTGCTTTTTTCTCTTTTTGTAGAATGCTTCGTTTTTTGTTTGGAGCTGGGTATTTGGAATATTTTGAAGTTATTTGGAAACAGGAATTTTCATGAAATGTTCTAACCTGCGGACACAGATGAAGCAGTAACAGTGAACATTTTTAAGAGCTCCAAAATTAAAAAGGCTTAGCTTTGACCTTCGCTATTCATATAATATTAGGAAATCTCAAACTCTCCTTCAGATTCAATTCTCTCCTCTAGATAATGGGGAGAAGGAAGTTTATCTTATATTATGACACGATAATTATTGTGATTATAAAATGTGCATTCTGGGACCAGCAGATGGAGTAAGGTTACGTCACTGGATGCCCATGTAGCTAACTGCACTTTGAGTCCTGACCTGTGGGCTTAAAACTCAACACAGGTGGGAACCAGCAGTTAGTGTAATGGCTATATCGCTGGACTCCCACGTAGTCGACCACGGTTCGCGTCCCGGACCCAGTGGCTTAAAATTCACGCTGGGCGCGTGTGCATGCGTGCCCAAGATCCCGAGAGGAGAATGGAGGAGAAGGGATTGGGTAGTGACCATTCCCCCTGGGGGGTGATTTCTCGCTTTCTGTCTCTATGTCTCTGTCTGTCTGGCGAGCGCACGCGCCCTATAGCAAAAAAACCTCTCCAAAATAAAAAATAAAAAAAAACAACTCAACACAGGTGCATGTACTTGCATACCCAAAATCCCAAGAAGAGAATAAAGGAGAAGGGATTGCAGTGTGGCCATTCTCCATCTTTCTCTACTCTTGTTTTCCTGACTAACAAGCTTTTATTAACGAGAAAGAAGAAAAAAAAAAAATTCAAAAAAAAAAAAAAACTAAACGTTTCTAGGCAGAAATCACTGAGGAAACTGGTTGCCTAGCAAAAAATATACACTTTTGACATTGTAGTGTAGATTGATAAAATATTAAAATAGTTCATTTAAAAATCTTAGGGTTCCTTTGGAACTATGAGGACCTCTGGGTTTTTTAGAAGATTTTTCTAAGAGGCTTTGTATTTGTTTTGTTGTCACGTAAGGAATTCTCACCAATGTAACAGCTTAAAACAATACACCTGATTATCTCACAGTGTGATTTGGTCACAAGTCTGGGCCCAGCTTAGCAGTGCCCGCTTCTCAAGGTCTCTCATTGTGTCAGCTGGACTGTGCTTGTATCAGGAGGCTGAACTGAGAAAGGACTCATTTCCAGCCACTTTTTGTGTTTTTGGCAGAATTTATCTCTTGATATTATAAAATTCATAGCAGCTTGCTTCTTTCAAGCCAGCAAGCAATCCTATTCCATTTGGAGTCTGCTTTCAGGAAAGATTCTCTTGTATAGGACTCAACTGAGTAGGCCAGGCTCATCCAGGATAATGTCCCCTTTGTTTACCTCAAACTCCATTGGTTCAGAATGATGGTCATATCTGAAAATTCCCTCACCTTTTCAATGTAAGTGAACATAAGTATAGAAGCAATAGCCAATCATCTTCACCATACTTTGTTGCTTAAACGTAGATCATAGGTTTTACCTGTACTCAAGAGGTGGAAATTGAAGTGTGAAAATCATAAGACCATTCTAGGGACTGTCCCAGCAGGGGTGTAAATTGACATCTGCATTCTTACCTTCCTTCCCATGACTGAGACAAAGATAAAAGAGGACCGTCCAGATTGTCTCACCTGGGCTATCATTCCTTTACCGTACGCATTGTCTTTGTAGGAATTTCTGATCAGTAGTTAGTTATGAGTTGCATAGAAATGATTTATTCATTCTTAGATTAAAGCATACCTCTTATAAATAGTGTACAAATAGGAAATAAGTAATGACTTCTAAAGAATAGTTGTAAGGGGATTGAAAAAGTGTGGCACATATTTACTACAGAATACTACTCAGCCATAATAAACAATGAGATGCTGGCATTGGACAGAAAGTGGACAGATAGAGAAGATTTACCACTAAGTGGCATTTTATGTTTTTTTCTTAAGCAGAATTAATTCACAATTACATAAAGATTTTTTACATATCAATGAATCTCAGGTAGTTAGATAAATTATATTTATATAGAATAGATATTAGAGTAAAAATATTTTTATCTTTAGGTTTAAGTGAAGTAAAAAAGCACTTAAGGAAAAAAAAAAAACTCACCAAATTGTAGTCTAATTACTTTACTTCCATTTGTTTTCTTGTTTACCATACAGCTTCTGCTACTCGTAATGTTTCTGCTTGCTAGATAGCTTGGCTTTATTTTTTTTTTAAATTAACAATAGAAAGTATAATTAGATTTTAAAGTATTCACCAAATCACTTCTACTGATTTTTTTAAAAATTATCAAACTTTGATGACATATTTATTTAAGTCATGTATATTGATTATAGAAATATATTACTATAGCAAAAACAACCCAAGTCTTTTAGCTTCTGGGGCTTTCTTTTGATAAACAAATAAAATTAATTGACTCTTATTCCATGGAAGAAGTCAATACCATCAATATTTTGAGGATATCCAAGGAGAGTGCTAATTTATTCTTCATGCTTGCTCAACACTTTGTTCTGATCTCTGGCTTCACTCAACAATTCCATTCCTCTGACTTTTGCTCTTTTAAAAAAAAGTTACAGTGTTGGGGACCAGCAGTTAGTGTAATGGCTATGTCACTGGACTCCCCCTTAGTCAACCGTGGTTCACGTCCTGGACCCAGGGGCTTAAAACTCATGCCGGGCACATGTGCGTGCATGCCCAGGATCCCGAGAGGAGAACGGAGGAGAAGGGATTGTAGCATGGCCATCCCCCCCAGGAGTGATTTCTCACTTTCTGTCTCTCTGTCTCTCTCTGTCTGTCTGGCGAGCTCACGCGCCCTATAACAAAAACCTCTCCAAAAAAAAAAAAAAGTTATAGTGTTATTAGTTGTTTATGCTTATAGTTTAATTACAAAAATACTGTTACAAGGTTTTTTTTTGTTTTGTTTTTGTTTTTGTTTTTGTTGCAATTCCTATACATTCATACCCAATTATTGCCCTCCTGTGACAACTTATTTTAAGGCCTCTAGTTGATACTTTGGGTATTTATGTCTATATAAATTGAAGACACTAGTCCTATGCTGAGAGTGTGTCTTTATTTCAACAAGCAGAACTCCTAGAGAGTACATCATATGCCCACAATTGAGTAGTAATAACTAAGGGAAAGCGCAGCTCTTCTGTTTAAAAGTCAACTTACTGGTCCAGCCTTGTAGCTCGGTAGGTAGCATGAAGCTCTACAATACAGGAGTCACACAGTTGACTGGGTTTTACACGCCCAGGGAACCTGAGTGCAGTGTGCACTTGTAATTCTGGTTGACTGGAAGACCAAAGAAGGCAAGGAGACGTGGAATAAAGAGACCCTGCTATGAGTGCCTTTCTTGTGTTCTCTCACGCTCTGTCTCACTCTCTCTCACACTGTCTCACTCTCTCTCATGAAAAAGCTAAAGTAAACCTTAGAATAAATAAGAAATAAAAAAACCTACCATTGACTTCTACGAACCCATTCCTTTTTATCTGTGCTCTTATTGCCTAGTCACCACAACTCTA
This sequence comes from Tupaia tana, assembly GCA_026018925.1. Lineage (NCBI taxonomy): Eukaryota > Metazoa > Chordata > Mammalia > Scandentia > Tupaiidae > Tupaia > Tupaia tana. Next base: position 195,102,107 of record JAKSZU010000006.1, on the reverse strand, counting down.
TTCAGAATTTTTACAATGCAATTTAATCATTGTTATCATGTGTCCATTTAGGTATCAAGTTCTTAAAATTCCCTAATGTTCACATTTAAGGTATTGTTTAAAGAATATCTGCCATACAGTAAGTTCCTAGAAATACCTTACGGGAGCAATTTTAATTATTTGGGGATGTCATCTGGCATGTGTGGTGTACTTATTTGTGATTGTACTAGGTTCTCGGGGACATGGGATTCTTACAGGTTTGAGAGGCAGGAAGCACCCTCTGGGGAATCACCATGCTCAGGTGTTCTCATCGTCTCATTGCTGGAACCCTGGGATCCTAAAAGCATCTCTTAGAATTTGCCTATTGCAAAAGGAAATATAAAAAGTAAAACTATGATCATCCTTGTCTCATAAATTCATGCAGCAACAGCATAAAACTGAGAAAAAAATCATCTAAGAGGAGAAGACTGTTGAGGAAAGCTAGGTGGGGATATTTGCTTCCCTACAAGTATTTCAATGCAAGTTTTTAGATATCATGGATCTCTAGCAACCAATGATCTTTTTTTAATCTCTGATAATTTTAGGGTAGACATCCAGATGGAATGCTAGGGTTTTTTTAAATTATTTTTTTACATAATAGCTTTATAGTAATCCAACGAACACTCTAAAATATGGACAATTATATTTATAGGAACATCTACTATGTGCAAAGTACAGCTGAAAATATTTCAAATGAGTTGTCTCTAATCCTCTAAAAACTGACACGGAGAATGTATTAATTAGGGCTGGAGAGACTAATGAGATCTGTTAGGTTGAGAAATATGCAGTCTGTTTCTCCGTTGCAGCAAGGAATTGAAGGACAAAGAAACAAGCTGCTGAGCATAAGTTTTATTGACAGAAAAGAAATAGATGCTACAGACAGGGCCCTGTCTCCTTCCTCGGATCCCCTTTCATGGTATTTCAGGTCCTTTGTTTAGTCAAAAGATGTACCCCAAGAGCTTCGCCAGCTTGCTACTTTTTCTCTTGTTTTACTCATTTTATTTTGAGAGTTTGGTTAATGCTACAAAGTAAGTGGTCCTCTGGGCCCTCTGTAACCTTTGTGTTTCTGGTATCTTAACCAATGTTGAACAGACCCAGGAAAAGTAAAATGAGACGATAGATAGTGGCACAATGCTAGTACAGCTAGACTCAAATGGGAGAGGTCCTGGGTTCACATCTCAGGACCTCCTTGAGCACAATTGCCATGCATGCCAACTGCCCATGATCCAGGCCAGCAGAGATGAGGTGAGGGAAGGGCGAATTGTGGGAAGGGGACCCTGCTGGTGGGACCTTTCTTTCTCTCAGGAGAAATAAATGAATATGTATTTTAAAATAGAGGAGTCAGGGCCTGCAGATGGCGTAGCAGTCACCTCACTGGACTCTCACATGGCTGACCACGGTTTGAGTTACAGACTGGTGTCTTCAAAATTATGCCCAGTGCGTGTGCATATGTGCCCAACATCCCAGGAGGAGAATGGAAAAGAGATTTGTGGTATGGTCATCCTCCTGGGAGGTGATTTCTCACTTTCTCTCTCGCTGTCTCTGTTTCTCTCTCTCTCTCTCACGGGCGAGTGCACATGCCTAAGGCAAAAACCTCTCCCTCCCTCCCAAGAAAAAATAGAAGAGTCATAAAGATGCAGAAGCCCTCCATGGGACCCAAGATAAGGCATATATTAGTGATAGGAAGAGATTGAAACTAGAAATGGCATTTACAAGAATTTTTTTTTTTTATTTTGTTTTGCTTTTCCTTGCGCAGTGCATGTCTTCTGTCCCTAAACCCAGCTATGCTAAAGAACGAAGGGTGCTAGGGACCATCCATTGGTGTAATAGCTATGTTGCTGGACTCCCATGTAGTCACCGCAGTTCGAGTCCTGGACCCAGTGGCTTATACTTACGCTAGGCACATGTGTGTGCGTGTCCAAGATCCCGAGAGGAGAATGGAGGAGAAAGGATTGTGGCATGGCCATCCCCCTGGGGGGGGGGGGGTGATTTCTCACTTTCTGTCTCTCTGTCACTCTCTAGCTTTCTGGAGAGTGCAGGTGTCCTATAGCACAAACCTCTCCAAAAAAAAAAAAAAAAAAAAAAAAAAGAATGAAGGGTGCTTGCTCTGGTTAGTTCAGGAATATGCCAGTATAAACTGGCAGTGGCATACAGTAGATTAATGTATTGTATAATTGGCCCTTAAATCGTATTGGTCTTGATATGCAAACAAAAATCAGAGAAAAAATAATTTACGATATAGAAATATCAACAGAGGTGAGCATCAGTGTTGCAGTTTAAAGCACTGTTTAATAATGCGCACAAGAGCACAAGTTCATTCAGAGAGAATCATTTATTATTGATGCTATTATACTCAGTATGGCTGTAGATGTTCAGCCAAATCGAATCATGTTTTTATTTTCTCTAGCACTTACAATAATAGATTATGGCCATTGTAAAATTAGTCTAGTTCTTGCATTTAATATGTCCCCAAAAGGCCTAAATGGAAAAAGTAATGGCCATTTTGAATGCCTTTTCTTGAAGTTTGTAATATTTTTGCTCTTTCTAATTTAGGGAACAATCACAATTATTGCCACTCTTGTAATTCCACTTACATTGGAGCACAGAGAATCCTCTGGGCACTATTCATTATACTTAGAAAAGCTCATTGCATTTTGTTAAGATAATTTTAAACTGCATTAATTATAAATTCAAGCAATATACTATCTTATGAAATCAAATATAATTATTGTGAAATATGCTGGGGATTTTTTTTTTCTGAAAAACAGTATATGGATTCATTTGAAAATATATTTTTCAACTGTTTTGGATAATTTTATGATTGATATTTGGAGGACAAATAATTTAATACTGAAGTCATATTTAGTGCCCTAAGTCTTTGCAACTTACAAAAAAAAAAAGTGATTGACAAAAAACATATCATCTTAATAATAAATTAATTTAGAATTTATCAATAAACTATTTTGACTAATTTCATCTTGTCCTGTGTTTTCATTCTAAATAGAACTGGCTCAGACTGGGTGATTTATAAAGAATAGAGGCTTATTTGGCTTATGATTCTGTTGTCTGGGAAGTTCAAAGGAACTGGGACAACATCTAGCCAACCTGTGGAAGTACATCACAACAGAGCCAAGAAAAGCAGAGAGAAAGACAAGCACGTGCAAAGACACAGGAAACAGAATTTCTCACTTCCTGTGTTTGCTCCTCCCACGTCCTCAGCCAACTAGATGGTGCCCTTCTTTAAGCTCTACCACTTAAATGTCTCACCACTACACGGGACCAGGTTTCCAGAACAGGAACCTTCGAGGGCTGAGCCATTACCCAAACAAAGTAGTATGCATCAATATGTGTTGACATTTGATGAACAATTTAATTTTACTCCTTTTTTAATTGAGCAAAATGTAATAAATGTCTGCTATGTGTCCCCTAATTTAAACAGGTGTCAGATACAAATTTCTTTCACAAAGTAGCCAGTGAAGTCATAAGCATCAATAACTGGTTATAAAATACATATGTAACAGAAACTTTAGGAGATATATTGAATAAGCAGCTTTAGAGAAAGGACGGAGTAATTTATTCTCATCTATTTCTCAATTTATTCTCCTCAGAGAAGAAAAGGGAAATTGACAGGCATTTGGTGTCACACTGTTTTTGCTTTTGTTTAACTTTTCATATAGGGTGAGTGCATGCATCAAAGAGAAAGACAGAGAAAGTGAGGAGAAATCATCCCTCGGGGGAATGGCCATCCCTTCTCTAGTCTCCTCTTGGGATTTTGGGCATGCATGCACTTGTACCCAGCATGATTTTCAAATCGCAGGATGGTCCAGGGCTTGAACCATGCACTCAGCTATGTGAGATCCAGCATCTTAACCTCCACGCCAACTCCTGGCCCTGTTTTTGCTTCCATTGTCCATTTTACATGTGAAGGACCCAAATTTCAGGGAATATAAAAAATATTCCAAAATGTAATCACGAAGCAGGCCAGCTTGAGGTTTAACTCACATGCATGACATTCCCTTTTGAAAAAGCAATGTAATACACTGTAAAGTTACATGCAATCCAATGTAATATAAACAAGATTATGATGATAATAAGACTGCAGCCCTTCTGAAATTAAGAAAAGCCTCTAATGAGAACAATCTGACCATGTGCTGAGTCGGAGGAAGCTCTGTTTGAGGAATGGTCCCATGAGAAAATAGGAATGAATATTTGAAGTGAAACAGGAATCAGGATTGTGACTCCAGGGAAAGGGATTGACTCTGATCAATTGTAGTTGGGAGTGATTGGTATGTGCTTGTATTTTGCATCCATAAATTCTGAGATCATGTTGAGATTTTCAAGACAGTTTGATGATGCTTATGGACTGCCTCCCTATCTAACTGGTTAAAGTAAACTCCCTCTTCTCCAGTCTCTGCTGCTTGTTTCATTGACCATGAGAAGTAGCAGCCAGACTTAATTTGCTGGCAACAATCACATAGGTACACAACCTGAAATCAAAACTCATATTATCTGATTATTATTTGTTATGGTTACTATCATTTGGTGCTCTAAAGAATTTTTCAAGACCAGCAGACGGCATAGCGGCTATGTCACTGGACTTCTACATGACCGATCATGTTTGAGTCCTGGACCCAGAGGCTTAAACTCACACCAGGTGCATGTGCATGTGTGCCCAATATCCCAGGAAGAGAATAGAGTACAAAGGATTGTGGCACGACCATTCCCCCCTGGAGGGTGATTTTTCACTTTCCCTCTCACTGCGTCTGTCTCTTTCTCCCCTGAGAGCACACACACCCTAAGGCAAAAACCTCTGAAAAAATAATATTTCAATGAAAAAATAGCATAAAGCTGAATATTAAGAAGGACTTTGTAACGTAATCAAAGTCAAGAGGGAGAATAGTTACAACAGAATGAAGAGCTTGTGGGAATAAAGAAGGGTTGAATGCTGCTAAGATATAGAACAAAAACTTAACAGGACGTAAGAAAGGTGAAAAGAAATGTTAATTTTGAAACTTTTCAGTCTTTTTAAAGAACCATTTTATTTTATTATTTTTCCAATTTCCTATGGGATATGTATGGTCACCAGACACACCACACACATACACACACACACACACACACACACACACAAGTGAAAAAGCAAGCTGCCAGGTCAGAAACTCAAACCACAGTTAGCCAGTAGAAGTCCAGTGCTCCAACCACCATGCCACCTGCGGGACCCTATGATTGTTTTTAAGCCCTTTCTAGTACAAGCTTCATGTTGAATTCCGGATAAGACAGGAGAAAGTATTGAGCAAATTCATGTATTGGGAAAGAAAATTCCAACAGCATTCAGAAAATAGAAATGGATCAAGAAGAAGCTAGAGAAAAAGCCCCGATAGTCTGCTCTTGTTTTGAGTCTGGATTGGAAATGAATCAAGCTAGAGAAAGTAGGACAGGAGATAGAGGAATTAAAGAGAAAATTATAAGACTGAATCAATAGCATGTAAGACCTATGGCTAAGTGCAGGGAGGAAAAAAATAAAAGATGTGAAGGAAGAGATAAAGAGTTCCAACAATTAAATATTGTGTATAAAATATTAAATTAATATATTTATTTTATATTACATACATCTAGCATTTGTCTGTGTTTGCAATAAGGATGCTAAAATATTAAAATGTTAAACATTAGAAAATTTTCTATTGTAGCTTTATGGAATAAAGGATGCATTAACAACCACGGATTATTTCTGTACAGAATAACATGGAAACACTGTAAATTAGAAAAACTAAAAGTATTCTCTTTTCGTTTACTCTTTTACTGCTTCATCTTAAGAAGGAGGTAGACACAGAACAAGCAGCATAATGGCCATGTTGTTGAACTCCCATGTAGTTGACCACAGTTCAAGTCCTGAACCCAGCGGATTAAACTCATGCTGGGTGCATGTGCGTGTGTGCCCAAGACCCCGAGAGGAGAATGGAGGAGAAGGGATTGCAGCGTGGCGATTCATCCTGGGGTTTCATTTCTTTCTTTCTGTCTCTCTGTCTCTTTCTGTCTTTCTGGCGAGCACACACGCCCTATAGCAAAAACCTCTCCAAAAAAACGGAGGTAGACACTTTTTTTTTCCAGTTTTTGCTACAGGGCATACGTGCTCACCAGGAGACAGAGAAAGAAAGGGAAAGTGAGAAATTCCCACTCAGGGAGATGGGCATGCCACAATCCTTTTTCCTCCATTCTCCTCTCAGGATTTTGGGCATTCACAACACATGCATCTGGTATGTTTTTCAAGCCAGTTTTTCAAACTGGATTTGATGCACAGAGTTAGCCATGTGACTGGATTCGAGCCACAAAGTTAGCCATGTGGGATCCAACCACCTTAACCTCCACGCCACCTGCTGGCCTCACATTTATTTTATGTTAAGCTGTAGGGAAGGCAATGTGTATTTAATAGTGCAGGCAAAGTGACTGTTTTCAGACTGTTTAGTTTACTTAGTAAAACATGACACTCAAATAAATAAATAAGCAAGGTAGTAAATGCTAGGAAGAAAAGGTAAATGGTTCTCTAAAGCATTTTCTTAGGAGCAATTAAGCACATCAAGTAAGAGCAAACCTTCAGGAATAGATTAATGATGAGACATCTAAAGATAGTAAGGATTTACTTGGGTGAAGCAAGAAAAGAGTACCCCGGGAAAAATGTATCTGTTCTCTTTCCTTTCAGTGCCTGTACAATACCATTGAAATGGGAAAATGAAGATCCTGTTACTACCTTCTATGTTAGCTTCCTCTGGCAAGTCCCTGAAAATAGCTTAGTCACTTTACCTTGAATTTACCATTAAGAGTGATGAATAGGGTCAGCAGGTGGCATAGTGGTCAAGGTGCTGGACTCCCACAATGCCAACTGCAGTTCAAATCCTGGACCTGATGGCTATGAAATCATACCAGGCACGTGTGTGTGTGTGTGTGTGTGTGTGTGTGTGTGTGTGTGTGTGTGTGTTTCCCAAATCTGAGGAGGAGAATAGAGAAGAGACTGCAGCATGGTCATCCCCCCTGGAGGGTGATGTCTCACTTTCCCTCTCACTGTCTCTCTCCTCTCCAGCAAGCACCTGTGTCCTGTGGCAAAAACCTTAAAAAAGAAAAGGAAACATACAAATGAAACTAAAGAATTTATAAGAGCCAGCCTATGGCCTGGAGATTACGATGGCTGGCTCTCACATGGTTGACTACACGCTTAGAGTTCCAGATTTGGTGACTGGAAAAACATGCCAGGCTAATGTGTGTATGTGTGCCTAGAATCTGGAGAGGAGGGAGGGATGAAGGAGAAGATACTGCTTGACCATGCCCCATGGGGGGTTCTTTCTCACTTTCCTTCTGTCTTTCTCCCCAGTAAGTTCACTCATCCTCTAGCAAATTTAAAAAAATAATTATAATAATTTTTAAAACACACATGTGCACATACATATGATGCATTCACACATACACATACATACACAGAAACCATACCAGAACAATCAGTCTATTAATACGGATAGTAATTTTCACTAGATATACTTTGTATTTTTTATTTAAAATTAAAACAGAAGTTAATCACATGTTAAATACATATGTTATATCATTACAAGTATTATTCAGAAGATATAACTATTATTTATACTTGGTTCTTTTGAAAATTGGAACAATATTCGATTTTTTTTCATTTTTTTATGGTGAATTTTTAATTCACTAAAACCAACTGGGCTAAATTCCACTTTTTAAAAATGTAAAGCATGAATCATCTAGTGAAAGAAATTTCTAAAATTGGATTAAAAGCTTTTCTAGATAGAATAAAACACATGATTTTTCTTCTCAATTTTAAATGTACCCATATAGATGGAATAATCAATTTTTACACTTGATAGACAGTAGATATCATTTGATCAGACCTCCACATTTTACAGATGAGTGATTATTCTGTTTTTGAAGATACAAATGTGTGTATGGGGTGGGGGTTCCCCATTCTTTTATGGATTATCAAAGAATTAATGAATGATGTAGAAAAAAATTATATTTATTTTCTATTTTAAAGAAATGTGCTATTACTGCTATAATAGTGAAGATATTTTTAGACTTATTTAATTTAATTTATTTATTTAATTATTTTATTTTATTTGACCAGAGAGGTACAGAGTGAGAGAGAGAAAGCAGAATGTGGCAAGCTGCCAGGTCCTGGGACTTGACCTGTGGTTGGTTATGTTGGGAGTCCAGCACCCTTAACCACCATACCACTGCTGGCCCCTACAGTGAAAATATTCTTTAAATATTCATAAGAAAGGAAGAACTCAGAGTTCTAGCACAACTGCAGACCACTCTCCCATTTTGTACTCTCAATTTTCCTTTGAGTCAAGCAAGTAAGAGAGATAAATAAAGAAGGCAGGAGGTCATTGTCAAAAGTTCTCACTTTCTTATTGGAAAATGAAAATCAACAATTAAAGCTGAAGAAAGACTCACATGAATGCAATAAACTAAGTGCCCCTCTATTGCATAAGAGTTGCAAGAATCATAGTACTTGGGTGTTTATTTAATAAAATTCTCTATTTTCCATTTCTTATACTGAATCTAAATCGAAGTTAATAATGATGCTTTCATAAAATCGGACCTGCTATACCCATGGTCTTTGAGTGCCTCCACTAATCCTTACCTAATTATTCTCTTTTCACACTTGTGAATGATTGCTAAAAACCCAGAAAAGCTTGTTGGAGTGTGCAGAAACACATTTGGAGATAATACTTTCCTTAACTTAGTGAAACTTGCGGTATGTAACAATCATAACAAGACTAGTCCTTGTATAATTAATAGTAATTACTTGAAACCTTCATGTCCTTCAGAATCAACCATGAGGGTTGAGAAGAAGCCACTTAATTTCTAACCAAAGTATAAACCTATTGTTCTAAAGACAATCTCATTCCCCTTGTCAGATCTTGGTTCAAAAAATAAGTGATCCAATTTTCACCAATAAGATTTGATTAAAAAATTTGCTAGGATGGAAGGGATGTTTTACAAAATTTTTTCTTACCACTAAGACTGAAAAATGATGAGGTCTTTTCTTTCTGTAGGCTTTGCCCTGTAGAAATCAACTGCAGTCATCTTGTTACCAACCTGAGAAAGAAAGATAGCAGATGTGAGAGATGGGAAGAAACTATGTATTTTGGGACTAGCAGTTGGCATAATGCCTATGTCGCTGGATGTCCATGTATTCGACCACGGTTCAAGTCCTGGAACTGGTGGCTTAAACTCATGTCAGGTGCATGTGTGTGCACCCAAGATCCCAAGAGGAGAATGGAAGAGAAGGGATTGTGGTGTGCCAATCTCCCCTGAGGGGGTGATTTCTCACTTTCTGTCCCTCTGTCTCTCTGTCTCTTTCTGGCAAGCGCAAGTGCTCTATAGTAAAAACCTCCCGAAAAAAAAGGGAAAAGAGAGAAACCGTGTATTTTATATCATTAAATTTCTTAGTCAAACAACCTACAGTCCAAAATCTGTCTAAATTTCTGTTTTTATTTTCTGAGATAATACTTTTCTCTATTGTTTCACCAATTTTCCTTTTCTTGAAGCAGACATTATCTTGAGTAATACAGATGGGATAATTACTTTTTAGCAGAGAAAAAAGAAGGTTTAGTTATCATAAATTTTCTCATGCGACTTGGCTCTCTCGAACAAATTATTCATTTAAATCAATCAATAAATTTATATTAATATCATTTATATTTCCTATAAAGTGTACAGTGATTTCAATAAACATATATTATATAACTGTGCCCGTTTTACTGAGTCATCCACTGTGCATTTGGTGTTTAACAAAAATCTTACTGCAAAAAAATGGCTTTTCAAAGTCTCATTCTATTACTGAGAATGGAAACAGCTGTCTGTAAGGTTCTTTTGGAACAATATTTTGGTGACATATGAAATATAAACATATGGATTGGATGTCCCATAAATTAATGTTTAAAGTAAAAATTAGAGAATATGATTTTTTACCAAAAAGAGAAATATATATAAAAAAATCACTTAAGGGCATTCTCAACTTGTTTCTCTAATCCCATTCAATAATATACTATTCAAACTTAAGAGAGAGTTATAAATAGCCATATCCAAGTTCATGAGTGTGTGCAACAATCTAGGCAAGTCACATCAAAATATAGAATGAGCACCTTGGCCCTGATGAAGAGCAGTTCCTCTCACGTGTGCAATTTAATTTAAGCAAACTCTGCTCTCCTCTGACTCATCAATTTGGAATGTACCTTTTTTGAAATGTTTTTGCAAAAAGAAAGACTAATTGTTTTCACTTCTAAATGTTAAAGTACATGCCTTATTTCTCTTGGGACACATTCCATGGGAACAATAGCTAGAGATAATCTATTGCTTCCAGGATATCCTTCCAGCGTAGGCTGGCATTTTGATGTTGAAACCCATGCACAACAGTGCAATCAAGATGAAATATAGCGTTTGCACAACGAGTTGCCAAAAAGACATTTTCTCTTTCTTCCATTGTTATCCCTTAAATCTGTTGAATAAAACTTACTTATCTCTCTTCTTGAAGACATTTGAAATCATCCTTATTTCTTAGAATTTAAACAAAAAGTTTCACCCATCTGATTTCGTGTTATTTATTCAAACAGGCCAGAATTTTATTCATTAACTTATTGAATCATTCATCCTTAATCATTTAAGCACTTAATGTAAAACAGGTTCTATACTCATTGCAGAAATCATGATGGTGAAAAGAGACACTATACCTCTGTATTTTCAGTCTTTGAAAAAGGCAGAAAAGTAAACACATTTTAACCTAAAATATGTTCAAGGCTACAATACAGGAAGTACAAGGGCTAGTGGAATCACAGAGCAGGAACATCAAGATAGTTTAAAAAGGGTCCAGATAGACTCCCTAGAGTAAATGGCAGTTGAGCCCTGTTTTTCTAATTGGAGGGTGTAAAGCCAATTGGATCAATCCATACGCTTGTATTGTTCCTAAAATGTATAAACATTGTTTCAAGAAGCATTTCTTTCACTCCTGTTTATGTGTATGAAAACGATACCCAGGTGTTGATGTAAATTGATTTTTTTAAGATGGATCATGACCCCAAATATGTTTGAAATCTACTAACCTAATGGATAAATAAAATGAGGCAGTCAAAGATGAGAAATAAGAATTTTCCTGGCAGAACCAACAGCTTTCTGGCAAGGAAAACCATGTATAAATGCCCAGAGATATAAAAGTGTGTGTAATTCTCAAAGTGGAAAGAAGTTCAGAATAGCTGGAACAGTCGGGTGAGGCCAGGTGCGTGGGAAGGGAATGAGGGTGGCAGCTGTATGAAATAGACTGAATTCAGGATAGAAAGTGATGATAAAGCATTTTATAAGCAATGTTAATAAGCCTGAATATTATTTCCAGAGCAATAGTTAGCTGCTAAATAGTTGTAAGCAGAAGAACATGATCATGTTTGCAAATTAGAGGAACAGCTCTGATTCAATTTTGCAAATGGAGGAGAGGAAAACCCGTATGAGTGACAGAAGGATTGCAGTGACTCAGATAATCCGGGTCAAGCAGCATGATTTGGAGGCTATAGAGGAATGGTGAGATGTGAATGCTTTCTGGGAAGAAACAGTAGTAAGACCAGTGTTTGGCTGTGGGAAAGGAGGGGACAGGAAGGGGTCAGGGATGCCTGCCAGATTGCAGCCAGGAGACGTGAAGTGTAGACTGCTGGTTCTAGCTGAGATGGGTAGAATGAAGAACAGGTTTGCTGCATAAGGAAGACTAACATTTTCAGTTTGGGACACATTGAAATAAGCTCATTCTCAAAACTTTGACAGTGAAGAAACTTCAAAGAGTTTGCTGCAGGTCAATTCATGCTGAAGACAAATACAGCTCTCTGGAATGTTTTCTCAGTGAACAGTTATATTTTCCAACTTCTTTACATTTCAACACAGGTCCTGGTTTTCTTAGAACAGTCTTACTACTAATAATAATTGATGTTTCAATATACTAGTCTTTTAATCTTTATATTTAATTTTATTTCCAACTGAAAATTCTCTTTTTTCTATAGAGATATTGAAGGTTAATAATCACTATATTAAAAATAGTTTACTGGGGCCAGAGTGGGCATGATGGTTGACTGAGGCACTGGACTCCCATGTAGCCAACTGCAGTTCTAGTCCCGGACCTGGCAGCTTGCTTTCTCTCTTTCTCTCTCTCTTTCTTTCTCAGTTGACTGCACATGCCCTATAGCAAATTAAATAATAATAATAAGAAAAATAAGGATAAGAATAAATAAATAAATAAAATTAAACAAATATTTTAAAAAGTAGTTTACCAGTACCAATTAATTTTTAGTATGACATATATCCAATTCCCTAGTATGGTTGTATTGGGGATTCTTTTTTTTTTTTTTTTTTCAATTTGTCAGAGGGTATCTGTGCTCACCAGAAAGCAAGAAAGAAAGCAAGAGAAAGAAAGAGAGAACGTGACGAAGCACCTCCCATGGGTTTGGTCAGGCTACAGTCCGTTCTCCATTTGTCCCTCCTTTCAGTACTTGGGGAGTGCAAACATGCTTGGCATGTTTTTCAAGCTGCCATGTCCACGACCCAAACCACACAGTGGGCCATGTGGGATCCAGTTGCCTTAACCATCATACTACCAGCTGACCCGAGGCTTAATTTTTTTCAAATATTTGAATAGGTAAAATAAATATGATTTATTATTTAAGCTCATTTGTATTGTTTAAAAGAGAGAAACTAGAATGTATAGAAATACATAAAAATTTATTTTGGAAAAATAGAGTTGTATTTATTGTAGACCTATGAGAAGTTCTGTGGATATGAAATATTTGCTTAAGCCCCCAAAGTTTACATTTACATCACACCATTTTAATAAAAAATAATTCTATCCTATTATAATTTTCTTCTGATTGAGCAATTATAGTGTAACAGAATTGTAGAACACAAACAGAAATGCCATCCCTGCAGCCAGCAATCAGGGAGAAATGTTCACAAACATTTTTATTAAATGAATTCATAGTTCTTTACCTTTGGGGTACATATACATATACATATACATACTCTCTTCACACTGGATACTTATGTCAAAAATGCTATTAAACTTGGAACCAGCAGATGGCATAATGATTACATTCCTGGACTCCCACATAGTGAACCATAGTTTGAGACCCAGAACTGGCAACTTAAAACTCATCCGGGGCATGTGTGCTTGTGTGCCCAATACCCCAAGAAAAGAATGGAGGAAAAGGGATTGTGGTATAACCATCTCTCCTGGGGAGTGATTTCTTGCTTTCTGTCTCTCTGGCAAGCCCAGGCACCCTATAGCAAAAATATCTCTTAAAAAATACTATTTAACTCAATAATACACATTAATTAATTGCCAAGTAATTATCATGAGGAAATATTTTATATACATATGTTCTATTCTGAATGTGTTTACATTACTGTTGTCAAGATAGAGCTCTTTCTAAGAGGATGATGGGCCCAAGCAAAATGTTCCTGTGAGTTTCCACCATTATTCTTTGAATTAAATCTAAAATTAAAATCTATAAAACATGAAGGAAAATAACTAGAAAAATACATAGTATATAAGAGCATACGTTTGTGCGTGTGAAAGAGAGAAGGCCCTGCTTACCTACATGCCTGTGCAATTTGTGCATTTCACGTGGAAATATCATGTCATAGTCTAGTCTTTAAATTTTTATTTTGTTTCAGATTCTTCACTAGAAAATTTAAAGCTTTGCTTCTACTACTGTGGTAACTGCTACCTTCTTTTCCAGTTGTCTTGGAAGGTCAAAGCATTAACTCTTCTTTCTCCAGCAATGGAAGCTTCCGAGTATGTGTGGAAAAGGATCTGAGGGCAAATCCAGAAACCTGTGCACCACTTTCTCCTGTCACAAGAGTGGACAGTGGACATCAGCAGTGGTTGTGGCAAATATAATGGAAATCTGTTGTCACTGTTTATCAAGGACCTTAACAAAGCCAAAGACATCTTGCCCAATAATACTATTTCTCAAAATTTGTTAGCCAAGTTTCCAGAAACTTAAGTTTTTGTAGCAGTATTTCTAATTTAAAAATTAGGTAGATTAAAAAAAACCTAAATGTCAAAAAAGTAGGATAAATATAGCAGACTCTCTTAATAAAAAGTAAAATGTCTTTAATAGGTTTTGTATATTTACAAAAATAAATTTTGATGTTGACAGAAAGTTATACTGATATACCAATATTTTTATCAGAAAAAGGTAAAATAAGCAGAAATATATCATTATACATAATTTTAGTTGACAATATAACACCAAAAAACCAAAAATGCTATTAACTTAAAGGAGTTTAGCCACAATATAGCACTTATTTCTGAAAAGCAGTATCAAAATTTATTTTTTCTCCTTTAATTTAAAAATATTTGAGTAATGCTAATTACTTATTAATAAAAATAACTATTTTAAATGGTTCATATTATTATCCACAGTTCACGTATGACATACATTTACACAAATAATCTGTCTAGACTCTGACAAACATGAGACTAACCACTAGTTAGTTTTAGTAACTAAAAAAATTCAAGTTTGGTCCATTTATTTGCCAGAATTCTGCTTTTAAGAATATCAATATGGTTATGACATTTTCTTTCTCTATATCTTCAGCTCTATGGTACTTGGTAATTAATAGGCAGACTAAAAATATGGACTCAAATATTCAAAACAACCGATATTTCCATATCTGTATCCAACAGAGGTAATCAACTCAGCACATTAGAATAGTTACTGAAATAGAAAAGCATGGAGCAATGTTGAAAGTATTTTATCCACACATTTTACATCTTGGGTTTTACCTTTCTTCCAAAGTGGTGAAGTATATAATTTCTCTCACATCATGGCTCTTTTTTTGTTAGCATGAAACCTATACCAAATTCTCCCAATGCTATAATCCAATCAGACACGTAAGAGTAATTCCCTGTTTCAATGCTTCTTCCCTTAGTCTAATTCAGAATATAAATGCAGACAATATTGCTTTCCCAGAGGCAAGCTCAGAAAATCCTTTTCTTCCTATAATGGAGGCAGAGAATAAACATTTCAAGATTGAAATCCACTCATCTGTAAACAGAAATGACATAGCTGACATTTACTGGAAAAAAAAATAGCAATGATTATCATTTTGTAGCCTGCAGTTGATTGAAACTAGTTGAAAAGCAAATACTTTTTTAGCACACCATTTCCTCCAAGTGATAATGGGTGTTGATCTTTGTGTCTCTGTCCTTATAATTGCTTCTCTTTTATTTTTAATGGACCCCCATTTCACTTATTCATCAGCCACAGACTGGTGAAAGTGGTGGTGATGCACAATCGCAGGTGCACTTTCATTAAAGATAAAAACCTTCTGGGACTGTGTTCTTCAGAGGCAGTTAAATGGTTTCATTCTTCTTTCCAACTTCATTCAGTTGCATGGTTCAAGCTCTATCAACCCTCAGAGAAAAGACATTCACAATGTACATGAAATAACCCCCTGAGCTATAATTATTTAATTTGTATATACACTCCTGGGAATTGAGCAAATTCATTTGTACCTGTGTCCCTGTATCCTAAAATTGGGGAGTGGATCTAAAGAAAAATGGAATTTTGACACATTCCCAAGTTCTTCAGTTAAATCAGAAGGTATTTGAGATTACAGTAGCCTTTCCTTATCTGATAAGGTAGCTTTGTAAGATTGTAAAATCCATCCCCCCACCACCACACACACACACACACACACACACACACATGCTGGGAATGATAAGCACCAAAGCCTATATAGACTATTTTTTTTATACATATGTACCTATGATAAAGTGTAATTTATGAATTAGGTACAATAGAGATTAACAAATTAATGATAATCAAATAGAACAATTGTAAAAAAAAATAATAATTATGTGGATGTACCCCTTCTGTCTCAAAATATCTTTTAGTACAGTATAATGTATACTGTACCAAAACTGAACAAAGTGAAACCATGAATAAGGAAGAAATACTGCAGTTACTTTCAGCAGAAGAAATAGAACCACTCTGTCTATATCTTGAGCTGTTTAAAAGTCACACTTAGTCAATAGATCAGAGAAGCAAGCTGAGTGTGACTCTGGAGTGAGGACAAAAATACAAGATTTGAAGTCCAAAGTCTAGGATTTAAATGCCTGCTTAATTTTTGAGAATATCCTAATGTTCAGTGAAAATTCCAAACCTTACTTTCTTCACCCAGAAAAGAAACTAATACTGTCTATTAAGTATATTTTATAATATCACAGCTAGGATAAACTGAGAGAACATAAATTTTAAAAACTTCAAAATCTGTGGTTATATCTATAAGGATATTACATAAACAGAGAGGACATTTTTAATCGGTGAACAAAAATTAACTTTTTCAATTAATCTCACTGAAGCAATTGCTTATACATACATTTGAAGGAAAATTATCTAGAACCCTAGCTCATACCTTTTACAAAGTAAATTATAGTATGTTCAAAAGCTAAGCAATATAAATCTAGAAAGAGATATATAAATCTAGGGTTGAGTACTGGAAAGGAGCAAACTTAAAAGCAACAGAATTCTGGAAATCTCCAGACAGCCACCTAAAGTAATGAACAGCATGCATCAGTACATCAGTCCTCAAGCAGGGGACATTACCACCAAAAAGTTGCAGGGCACAGTACCAAGAACCAGGACTAGGAACTGTAGATGTGCCAAAAAGTCATGATGGAAAACATTGTAATTCATGGTCACTGGTAGGGATACTTGAAGGTGACCTCAAGAGAGGGGAATAATTAAACCTAAATTAAAAGTTCCCCTGGTCAGTGCCAGCAAGTGGCGTGGTGGTTAAGGACGCTGAACACCCACATGGCTGATCACAGTTTGAATTCCAGACTGATGGCTTGCTTTCTCACTTTCCCTCGCTTTCTCTCTGTCCCTCTCTGGCCAAATTTAAAAAAAGTAAATAAATAAATAATAAAATTTAAAAAAAAGTTGCCCTGGTCTCATCAAATATTACAAGACCCAAAGAATAAAACCATTAATATATAACTCAACTCTATTCCAAGACAAAGTTTAAGGGGTCCAGCGGATGGCATGGTGGTTGGGTACAGTGGACTCCCACATGGCCAAACACGGTTCAAATCCCATACTGGGTGGCTTGTTTCTTGCTCTCTCTCTCTCTCTTTTCCTCTCCTCCCCATATCTGGTCAAATTAAAAAAGTTAATAAATAAATAAATAAAGTTAAATAAAATAATTATATAAAACAAGAATATCTATAGGAATATAGAATCATATATCATCCAATAAGGTAAAGTCATAATGTCTAATGGCATCTAATCAAAGTTTATACATGCTGCAAAAATGCAGGAAAATTAGATCCATACTGAGAAGAGAATGAACTCAATCAAAAATTGGCCCAGAAATGACATAAGTGAAATAATTAACAAATACAAATATTTAAACTGTTCTTGCAATGATATTCATGTACTAAAAAATGTGTCTGTAAAATTCTTCAAGGTAGTTTATAAGAAACAGAATTTTAAAAATTAATTGAAAAATAAAAATGTTATTTTATTTTAATAAATTTATTTTCAGAGGGCTGTGGCTTAGCTCAAGAAATAATATCAACAAGGTAGTATGGAATGTATAACATAATAGAAGTAAAACCTGTGGGGGAAGGAAAAATGTGAAAGTATACAATTTTAGGATTTTATATTCTCTGTGATATGCTATAATATCATTTGAAGGTAGACTAACCACTCTGGTAATGAAATAAGTAGATAAAACTAATACATCAATAAAAATGATAAAATGGTTCATAAAATAATATTTACTCTGAAAGAGGGCAAAAAATAAGGAAAAAATGAATAATAAAAATCAAAAGTGAGGGGACCAGCAGTTGGCGTAATGACTATGTTGCTAGACTCCCACGTAGTCGACCGCGGTTCGCGTCCCGGACCCGGCGGCTTAAAACTCACGCTGGGTGCATGTGCGTCTGTGCCCAAGATCCCGAGAGGAGAATGGAGGAGAAGGGATTGCGGCGTGGCCATCCCCCCTCGGGGGTTATTTCTCACTTTCTGTCTCTCTTTCTCTCTCTGTCTGTCTGGCAAGTGCACGTGCCCTATAGCAAAAACCTCTCCAAAAAAAAAAAAAAAAAAAAAAAATCAGAAGTGGAGACCAGCATGGTGGTTAAGGGGTTAAGGCACTGGATTCCCACACAGCCAACCACAGTTTGAGTCTCACACCTGGAGGCTTGAAAATCATGCCGGAAAATGTGATGTGTGTGTATGCATGCCCAAAAATTCAGGAGGAGAAGAGATTGCATCATGGCAAGCTTCTCGGGGTGGTGGTGGGGCTTTTTGACTTTCCTTCTCACTGTCTCTCTCTGGAGAGCATTTGTGCCCTATGGAAAAAAATCTAAAAAGCAAAAACAGAAAAAAAAAAACAGAAACAAAAAGCAAGAAAATCAACTTATACAAAATCATATCAAATACAAATAGTTTAAACACTCCCACTAAAAAGGAGAAACAGGCATGTGTGATAAACCAATTAAAACTCAATTTATAATTGAGTGTGCTATAGGAGACTCAGTTTAAACATAAAGACATGAATAAAATAAAAGTATAGAAATTATTTGAATGTAACACTCATCTAAAGAAAGCCGAAGGGGCTAAGTTCATAATATCAAAGTATATTTCAGAGCAAAGAATATTACTAGGAATAAAGAATATCGTTTAATAATAATAATAAAGAGATCAATTTATCAAGCTGAACCAATGATTCTAAATAGTTATGTTCTAGAGCAGAGCTTCAAAATACCCCCAGCAAATACTATGAAAACTTCAAGGAAAAATACATAAATCCACAAATATAATAAAAAATTTTAATACTTCCCTTTTAATAATTCATAGAACAAGTAGGCTGAATCAAAAACAATATAACATACTGAAAAATATTATAAATCAAACTTGCTATTCTTGTAGAGAACATTTCACTTAATAATAACAGAATATACTTTTTCTATTTAAGCACCACAGAACATTTTCCAAGATAAACCATAGTTTAGGTAAGGTTGTCATATTTTACAGCAACAAAATCAGATATTAGTTACATTTCAATTTCATATTATATAATAAATATGGAGCAGACCCCGTGATGTAGTGGTTAATGAAGCCAGATCTCACATGACTAACTTCACAATTCAAGTCAAGGTCTCAGAGACTTGGAAAATATGCTTAGCACATGCACCCATGTGTCCAAAGTCCCAATAAGATAGAAAAATGGAAGAGAAGGAATTATGGTTGACAACACTCCAATAAGGGTTGCTTTTTCTCACTCCCTCTTTGTCTCTCTCTGGCAAGTGCATGTGCCCATCAGCAATAAAAAATAATATATGTAATACTAAATATGTGATATTGGAAACATACTAAAAATTATTCAATGTTTAATTAAGTTCATAAAAAAGTGGGTATCTTAAATTTTACCTGTCAAGCTTAATTCTGGGTTATAAACTCTAATAATCAAATTAGAGAGCACTGGGAGATTTAAATATTTTTCTATATATTTATAATCTGAATAACACATAATCAGAGGTCAAAAAGCAAAAAAGATAGAGGGAAATTGAAAAGTATTTTGAATTGAGTAAAAATGAAAGAAACAATGTACTAATGATTAATACTCTTCATGAACACAGATGCAATACTTCCAAATGAATTTTTTGCTAATCATATTCAACAATGTACAAAGTTGATAATCCACCATGATCAAATGGATTTTATTAAAGAAATGCAAGTTTGACTTAACACCTGAAAATGAATAAACAATATTTATCACATTGCCAAAGAGAAAAAGAAAAATATATATTAGCATATTGTTAAGTAGCAGACACAAGCGAGGCTGCTCTCTACTCTGAGTTTGCCCTGATCAGTAGGGCCAGTGGTCAACAATTCCTCTTGGAAGTGGGTATCAGCCACCCTCTGGCCTCAAGGCTGAACACCTGCTTGCCTTGCCCATCTCAATGCCAAACTCCTGCTTGCCTTAAGGCCAAACATGCACACTAGACCAGAGGCATGTCCTTAAATTACCTGTACTCATCTAGCACGTACTAGCATTGCGGTTTTGACATCTCTCCTCCTGTGGACTTTCATGATGCATTCTGGAAAAATGCATGGACAGAAGTGCATAGATTATGTAAATCCTTGACTGTCAATCAAAGATGGCCCTGTGGGAAAAAGAGAGGGGTCTCCCAGGGAAGAGACCAAGAGGATAAGAACAGAGCTTTCATTAAAGAAACCTATCCAGTTAACCCCAGAGCTGGCTGGTCTGACTGTAGCCAGCCCACCCTCCCTTCTTAAGGGTGTACTTTGCTGTGCTTAGCCACATGAAGTTTGTACACTATCTGTTTATATACTGGTGTCTGTCCTTAACACTTTGTTGGGGGATATCAAGAACTGAAGACCACAATCACCCTGTAACACTAGGACTCGATGCAAAAAAAAAAAAAAAAAAAAAAAGAAACAGCTATTCCTGATTTGAAAACTCCCAGCAAACTAGGAGTAGAAAGAAAACTGGTGGTAGACATTTAAGAATAATCTACAGCTATTATCATTCATGATAATAAAAGGCAGAATGTTTTCTCCTAAGATCAGAAACAATACAAGATATTCTCTCTCACCACTTTTATTCAGCATGGTAAGCAAACTTACAGCCTTTGCAATAATACAAAGAGAAAGAAATGACATCCACATTAGAAAAAAAGTAAAACTGCCTCTCTTCACGTGCTATGATTAACTACATTAAAACAAAACAAAATAAAACAAAAACCTGAGAATGGGCCAGGAGATGGCATGGTGGTTAAGGCAGCTGGATCCCACATGGCTGTGGAGTTTGATTCCCAGACCTGGTGACTTGAGAAAAACACCATCATGTGTGTGCATGCCCAGAATCCAAAAGGGAAGGAGAAATGGAGAACGGATTGCATAGTGACCATTCCACATGTGTAGGGTGGTGCTTTCTCATTCTTTCTCTCTCTCTCTCTTTCTGGCAAATGCAAATAATAAAAAAAGATAAATAGAGGCATATTTTATTAATAATATATCAGTTCATGTCAAGATGATCTAAAGATTCAACCCAATTTTGATCAAGTAGGTTCTTTGTAGAAACTGACATGTTGATTCTAAAACTCATGGGGAAAAATAAAGGACCTCAAAGAGTAAAAACAATTTTGAAAAGACTGAACTTTCGATATTTTCTCTGCATTGTAATTTGAATAATATTTTAAACATTTAAATGCTTAACAAAATAAATGATTAAAATAAATTTTATTTTGTTTTTTGTTTGTTTGTTTGTTTAGGTATAGCAAAGTGGGAAGTTTATTGAAGGAGACAGAAGGAGAAACAGAGCTCCCAAGAAATAGAGGGGGTCCTAGAAAATAGGTTGCCAAGGAAGAACTAGGCAAGGAGGTTTTATCTGAGTCTGAGAGGCCTTGTTCGGGCATGTCGAAGGTGGGTCTTCAGCATGCATTCCCCTCATGGTGGGGAGGGGTGCATGCTGGATGGGTCCAATTTGATTTCTCATTTTGGAGTGGTTAGCAAGGTCAAGAGATTCTTTGTCTAGAAGACTGCGCTAGAAAAATCATTTTGTTTTCTTTTTAAACAGGTAACATGTCTCTCAAGAAACAAGAAACCAATAGAAAGAGAGTAGAGGTAGTTGGTTTATATATACTTACGTAAAAAAAACACATACATTTTAAAATTTGCCTTTATTTTTCAACTTCTTGTAAAGTATACTTAATATACGAATACTACGCACATTTAATGTGTACAGTTTGATGAATTTGAATGTATGCCAATATTTCTGATGCCATCAGAACAAAGTAACAGACAAATTCAACATCTTGCAAAGTTTCCTTTTGTCTCTTTTATCATTTTTTGTTTGGTTGGTTGCTTCTATTTCATTTTGTTTGTGGTAAGAACATTCAATGTGCAATTTTGTTGGTTACATTTTATCAGATCTAACCTGTCTATACAGAAGAGTAAAGTGAATCAAGGTCAAATAAGAACTAGTAGTCAAAAAAAGTGAATCCTATCTTAGGTAGATCACCATATTAAAAATGTTGGTGTTGAGATAAGCAGGTGGCATGGTAGTTGAGGCACTATACACTCCCACATGGCCAACTGGTTTGAGTCCTGGACCCAGTGGCTTATTTTCTCTCTCTCTCTCTCTCTCTCTCTCTCTCTCTCTCTCTCTGTGTGTGTGTGTGTGTGTGTGTGTGTGTGTGTGTGTGTTTCTCTCTGGTCAAATTCAAAATAAATTAATGAATGAATAAAATAATTCTTTTAAAAAAATGTTAGTCTTCATTTGCCATTCAATAGGGGAAAAGGCCCATGGACCCGTCTTCATCTTGTATACAATTTTTTTATCCTCTATGTTGTACTCACTTCTGAACACAGAATGAGGAGAAACAGGTGAGGCAGATTTGTATAGTCTTACTGCTTCATTTTCCACAATTGTTCTATTGTTCTTATTACAATAACTATTTTTGTCAACTTAAAGTGTATAATCTATGATGTCGCTAAAGTCCTAATTGGGTTACAATAACTCAGTTTCTCTCCCTCTCTTTTTTTTTTTTTAAGAGAGAGAGAGAGAGATTTTTACTATAGGACATGTGCACTCACTGGAGAGACAGAGAGAAACAGACAGAAACTGAAAAATCAGTCCCCAGAGGGTGTGGCCATGCCACAATACCTTCTCCATTCTCTTCTCAAAATTTTGGGCATGGATGCACACGTGCCTGGCATGAGTTTTTAGCCACCAGATCTAGGACTTGAACCGTGGGAGTCCAGTGATATAACCATCACACCTTCTGCTGGTCCCAAATAACTCAGCTTCTCTTTGGGCAATAAATTGCATCTTCTATCTCTGTTACCATCTCTATCTCTCTTTCGGTACATCTCTGATTTATCTTCCTGTTTCTCTTCCTCATTTCAGTTTTCAGCAGCTCAGCAGTTATAATTTCCTAGAAGAGTTCCTTGGTTTCCAATATGTTTATGCTATACTAAGCTACTTTCCTGTCTTTCTCCCAGAATGCCTAAATTCACTGAGAAACAAGGCTATCTAAGTCTCCAACTCTCCTAACAGTCCACAGTCTCCTCCTTGACCCTGCCCTTTGCTTATTTGCATCACTTGAACCTAGCAGAATGCTTGGCTCTTTGAAGGTGTTTAATGCATATTTATTGAACAGATGTACTTTCTTTAATAATTTCTGTCAATACTGTGTTTGATTCTTGGCACAGAATAAGGCACTATGGAATTTACATTTGTAGGACGTGTTGTGGAAGTAGACAGATGAAAGGAGTTCGTGAAATTGAAAGGAAAAAAAAAAAAACCTCCCTCAAGAAGCAATTATTTTCAATGGAAACATACTCCTAGCCAAGGCATTTTAGCAAAGATAATTTAGTACTGGAAACAAAGTGCTGATAGTTCTAGAAAGTCAAGGTAGGTCATAGAAGAAGGATTTTAGTTAAACCTGATGGAATGAAGCATTATAAAAATCCTCTCCAATATTCCATTTAGATATTGTTTCTCTCGCTTTAGTAAAGACTACCCCATAATTTAAAGGAGATTTAATGACCTGTTAAGAAGTACTATTAATTTTTAATTAAAACTTATTCTACACAAATTAAAATTTTAAAGAAGATATATATTTGCTCATTCTACTTCTACAGAAATAAAACTCTAGAAGCTACTAACTATGACCACTGAATGCTAAGTATTAATTTTGGCCTTGGTCTCCTTATGAATGAAAAGCACATGTAGAAATGGGTCCTATTTATTCGTTCTATTGTGAGCAGAGGGGCAGGAGAAGAGGACAATACATATAGGAGAGAGTAAAAGTTAAATTTCCTGGGGATTGATAATGAAAACCTACATGGTTTTAAGAAGAACCATAAAATCAACATAAAGGGGGCAATATTAGGTGAGGTGGAGGTTAAGGGTCCCACATGGCCAACTGCATGGTTCAAGTTCCAGACCAGTGGCTTGAAAATCATTCTGTGTGTTGGGGTGTACATTTCTAAAATCCCAAAAAGTGCATGGAGGAGAAGGGATTGCAGCATGGGGGTGATTTCTACCTCACCTCACCTCTTCGGTGAGTGTATGCCCCCCAGAGCAAAAAATATAAAATAAATGAACAAATAATAAATAAATATAAAAATAAAAATTTAACTGGAAGGACTACTTTGGATATATAAACAATTCTTTTATTTCCCAAATGAGATAAACTGAGGCTTAGAGAGAGAGATAGAGTACATTTTCTATGCTTCTTCATAAATGAGAACCTAAATTCTAGAGTACACTTCTTTTCTTTACTCCACGCTGTCAAAGAATCTGGCAATCAATTGTTTGATTTGTAAAGAGATTCAAAAAACAAACAAACAAACAACAAACAAAAAAAGACCTGTAATCCTCCATTTTGGACATTCTAGAGGCTGAAATTAGTTGGAGAGAAAAGTTCACTGACTGAAACTAGAATGAGAAAATTGAGTGCAGGCCACTGAAAGACAATTGATGCTATATTTCATTGTGACTCCAGGACAAAGAAGAGCTCCAGATTGCAAGAAAGCAAGCAATACAGCTTCCCAAACATCTGTACACTATAATCTGTATGACCTTAGGAAAGTCTTGTATTCTATTATGGGAAATTAGGGTAGCCTATTAAATAACTTTGTTGTAAAAATTAAATTTAACAAATTAAAACATGTAAAAGTTCTAATGCCTGGAACTAGAAAATATTAAGATCTCTAACTATGGACTGGTACTCAGTAAGCACTTGATAAAATGTAGCTATTACAATAATAAAACAAAATAAATGCTGCTGTTGATGATTTTGATCATCAGTCATCTTGGAGAGAAAGACCAGCCAGGAAGAATTCTTTGAAGGTGTGGGCTCATCATAAAATAATATTAATACAGATTGCGACCCCTTTATTTGAAATGCTTGGGACCAGAGGTATTTCAGATTTGGGAACTTTTTGTGTTTTGGAGTATTTGGATATCATAATGAGATACCTTGTGTATGAAACACAGGTTTAAAACAAAATTAATTTATGTTTCAAATATACTTTGTATACATAGCTTAAAGGTGATTTGGTGGAATATTTTTAATAATTTTAAGCATAAAAAGGTATATACATTAAGAAAGCAAAAGTGTGTAATCATTATTACCCATAGGGTGTCTGCAGACCTTTTTGACATTTTTAATATCTTTACACCACAGAGCAGAGAATAAGCAAAATAACCCACAATGAGTGATGTATGTAGGTCTTGGTCCCATGGGGGGTGTCAGGGGATCTGCCCTTGGTGCCTCAAGCCTATACCCAGGCCATTCTCTTAACTTTGTGTGGTAGAAGTGGGTACGGAATGTCATTAGCCCATTGGGGACACTGAATAAATTGTGTGTTATGTGTGACTGAGTTTTTTTACTACATCTGTCACATAAACTCAGGGACTATGCTTCCAACTTGTGATATTATGTCACTACTCAAAATGTTTTGGATGTTGAAGCATTTCAGATTTTACAGTTTTAAATTAGGCATATTTAACTTGTAGTACTTCATATGAGCCAGTCACTGTTTTAGACTCATCCTTATAAAAAGGTTTTTATACCTGTTTTGTGTTGAAGAAATGGAAGGTCAGAACAATTAGGTAGTCTACCTGCTATTTAATCTTGCCACTCTCACATGGCACACCCAGAATTTAAATTCTTTTTCTTTAATGCTAATGTACAGGCATTTTCCAGTGGTAAACTTTTTTTGAATAATTATTTGTTTAATTTTATTCATTATTATTATTTTTAATTTGATGAGAGAGAGAGACAAAGTGAAGCAAGCAGCAACCTCTTGGTCCAGGACTCAAACCACAGTCAGCCATGTGGGAGTCCAATGCCTCAACCACCACACCACCTACCGGCCCCTCCAGTGTAAACTTTTATATTTAGCCTTAGCATGCTATAAAACAAATACTATCTCAAATGTGGTAGTGTGTGATAGAAGATGTTTAACAAGGGAAGAATGTAGGACTATGAGCATATAAACCAAATCTTACATCAAATAAATAATAAATGTATGCACATAAATATAGCCACAGTATGTAATCCAATCACTGCTGACAAAACCTGCTGTTCAGAGATGACTGAACTTGGTCTGAACCCATGTTTGCAGCCTGGACTACCTAATGTGCTGTCTACAATTTCTACAATAATAGACATAATACTTAAATAGCACTTATTTAAATATGAGACAAACTTCTAAGCACTTTACATATATGAACTAATTTAATCATCATAGTAACTTCATGAGGGAGATACTATTATTGTTCTCATCTGCTACACAAGAAAGCCAAGACAGAGGGAACTGTGAAGTAGCTTGTCCAGCTTTATACAACTAGTCATTGGTAAAGCCAGGCTGGCTTCAGAGGAAGGTGCTATTAAGAATATGTTTCCACTTTTAAAGATTTTTGCCATAGAATGTGTTGTCACAGGAGAGAGACAGGGAGAGACATTGAGAGGGATAGTGAGCGATCACTCCCCAAAGAGGGTGGCCATGCTGCAATCCCTTCTCCTCCATTCTCCTTCTGGGATTTTGGGCATGCACGCACACACACCACCAGTGTGATTTTTTTTATTTTTCTTTTCCTTTTTTAGAGGTTTTTACCTTAGGGTGCATGCACTCACTAGAGAGAGAGAGAGAGTCAGAGACAGAGACAGTGAGAGGGAAAACGAGAAATCACTTTTGGGGTGTGAGGTGGGCATGGCCACACTGCAATACTGTCTCCATTCTCCTGAGATTTTGAGGCATGCATGCACACACACACACCTGGCATATTTTCTTTTTCTTTATTTTAGAGGTTTTGTCTTAGGGTTTAATGTTTTCTCCAGAGAGAGTAAAAGATACAGTGTGACAGAAAGTGAGAAATTACCCCCAGGGAGCATGGCCACATTGAAAAACCATCTCCATTCTTCTCCTGGGCTCTTGAGCATGCAGCACATGTGCCTGGAGTGAGTTTGAAGCCACTGGATCCAAAACTCAAACCATGGTCAGCCATGTGGGAGTCTAGCAACGTAACCTATACACCTGCAGTGATTTTTAAGCCACCAGGTCTGGGACTCAAACTGTGGTCGACTATGTGAGAATCCAGTGCTGTAACCACTATGCTAACTGCTGGCCCCTATTTTCATGTCTTAATTCCTGCTTTTCTCCTTTATCCTTCTGTTTCATCAGTTCTAAGTATCAATGAACCCAATGATCACAAAGAAGGCAGCGCTCTATCCTATTACCGATTTACAAATGAAATAATACATTGAGTCAGCCTTAGGTTGGCTCTCTGGGAAATGTGTGGGAGGTTTAATGGACAGGGTTCCCAAGACAACTGATGTAAAGGGGTGAGCAAAGCAGGAGAGAACAGGAGGAAAGTGAACTTCCACAAGCACCTCAAATCCCCAGCAGATCATTTATGGGAAAGCCGTGTAGCAGGAAGAGCCCTCTGGGGTGTTACTGATGAAGCTCGGTCTTCCCCACTCGTACTTTGCTTGGTTACCTTGGAAAGGATGTGGCATGCTCCCAGGTGGAACAACTTTGGATGCAGAGGTTCCCTCTGACTCTGCTGAGATCCAACAGT
This sequence comes from Tupaia tana, assembly GCA_026018925.1. NCBI lineage: Eukaryota > Metazoa > Chordata > Mammalia > Scandentia > Tupaiidae > Tupaia > Tupaia tana. The sequence goes on along the minus strand of JAKSZU010000006.1, from coordinate 195,074,408 downwards.
AGGAAACAATCCTGAACACTGGGGACAAAGAGTGAGATCCTGCTGGAGACCAATGCTTCATGCCTCCGTATTTACCATGACCTTCTCCAGGTTTCTGCAAACCTTCTGAAGATTTGGGAGCTGACAAGAGAACAGATCCCAAGGTCATGCTGCTTTCTTGCACCTCTATATCCTTCTTCTTTCTTTTTCTTCCTTCTTCTTTTATCCTCTTCTTTTCGCAATCACTCTGTTCTTTCTCCTATCCTTTCTGTGCAACCAAGGCAAAACCTATGGTTCCTATCAGAGTCCTTCCCACACTCAGAAAAAAATAGCAACGTCCCCAAAGAGGCAAGTACATTCAAATGAATGAGTCCTCCAATTTCATGGTATATATTTAGATGTATTATTAGAAAGTGGCATTTTACAATATAGTTAGCAGACAAGTCACAGTTTAGACAGACCATTCCTATTTTCATCAAGAAATGTCTCCTGGGTCTCACCAAAGAAAAGTTGTTGCTGGGAGTGTCCTTTTTATCATGCTTACTCTCTTCCTACTAATCATATTTTTATGATTCCAGAACCACCACCATCCATATATGTGAAGAAAGGGCTGACGTGCATCACAAAGATGAGGTGGCTCTAACTCTCTGGGCAGGTGTTTGACCCACAGATCATTTTTCTGGACCTTTTCTGCCAAGTTAGAGTACCTGACTATCCTCATAGAATTAAAACAAATAAACAAACAAACAAGCAGGGATCATTGCCTCTGTTTCAGAACCTTGTGTTACATTCTATTTGTTGATTTATCTTCTAAATGATGTTATGCTGTTATTCCAACAAGATGGAATTCTAAAATATGCCAGAAGATTCATAATCTATGTATTTCAATTTTTTTAATATTTGATTCTTTGTCTACTTATTTTTTGCCTAACTTTCCTCTTGTTTTTTTTTTTTTCTGAATAGTTACACAGTTTCTGAGGCAGCGTAGAAATGAGAAAAAATTAGATTTTGTATTTTTGATCAAAATCACTTTGTAATTGACAGATTGGGCACTTAATCACAGTTTGATACATGAAAACTTGGGATTAAACTGTGACAGAAACCAGTATTTGTCATTTTTAATGAATATATAGGTTCTTTCATTACGTCTTTTCTCCTTCTTTTCACATTTCTTTTCTTGTTACTCTGAATATATTGAAAGTAAATTCAAAATCTCCTACTAACACACAGTAAATATTGTTCCCAAACTACTAAACTCTAACTGTTAAGCAACCCTGAATTCTGTATATCGTCTACTTCTTTTTATGACTGCTCCTTAGTTTGATAAAGAAACTATAGAATGCTGACTTGGAAGTAGGAGGTGACTCGCTACCAGATTAAGTTCTTCAGCTTCAACTGGGCCACAAATTCTGCTTGGCCGTATTTTCCATCAATGATGAACTTACTGCTTTCTCCACTGGAGATGTTTTCAGCATTTCCTGCTCAAATTTTTCCCTCGAGAAACTCTCACACACTCAAATCCACTTCTACTCTTTTCACCATTGGAAAATAACATCAACTTCCATGGTTCAGAGCAAATGGAAACTGTTTGACCCAGAATTATTGTCTCTTTCTCTTACTTCAGAATTGCTCTTTCTGTTCTCCTATACCTCAAAAACTTTCAGACATTTCCCAGACACTGGTTGTATCCAGCTAGTCAGCTTTTTCTTTCTTTCTCTTACTTTCTAGAATTATATTTGACAACATTTATGCATTATTTAATTTACATATACTATATATACATACATGTATATATAAACAATGAACATGTCATATATATTATGTATTTAACATTAAAGAAACATAACAAACACATATGGTAAAAGAAAGCATAAAGAATAGAACGTCATAAAATGAAGGGTAAAAATTTCCCTTTTACTCCTGCCCAGTTTAATCCTTCTACTGAAAAGTATTACCTACTTTTGATAATACTCTCTGTGTGGCCTTCAAAATATGTTTATCCTTTGTAGATAGGAAGATAGGAAGATAACTGACAGAAAGATATTTTTTAGCTATAGAGCTGACATTCAGACAAATACTTATTTTAGAGAGATCTAGTTGTTAACATATGGACTTGTTTCCAGAGGTTGCTCATAATTGCTGCCTTGAGCACCAGGCCCTTATTCTTGTTCTGATCATGCTACACAGTCCTGCAAACAGCCAGAACCTTTATATACTCTAGCAAATCAAGAGTACATGCCTGGCCCAGCAGGGAATACTCAGGACCCTATTACTGCCCTATTGCTGGCTTTCATTCTGATTAGTTAGTGCCCATCCCACACCAGTTGTTAAATACTTTGAAAATCACCAAAGAATGGGAAAATGGCAAGATAGGTAGGAAACAATTCTGTGTACTAGGATCAATAACATAAATATCTTTATTTTTCTATATTTGCTATAATTAACTGTATCTTGTTTCAAATCTCCATTTCAGCTAATGGTGGGAAAGTAATTATGCTCATCAAATCTAGTGTTACCTCCTTTCTTCTTCTTTTTTTTTTTCTTTTCGTTTTCCTACCTGTGATCTGACTTTTTAGGAGTATTATACATCAATTTTGTTTAAAAAAAGGTGGGGGGGGGGGCTTATATGATTTCTGCCATCCTTCAGTAGAGGGAATTTATCTTACTTATTGCTATTGTCCTTCTGCATTTATGGCTAGAATAGCTCCAAGTCCTTCCTTTCTACCATGGTTGGTGTTCTTGGGGAGCCTGGCTCCTCACCCTCTCAAATCCTCTGACACTGCTGAACCTCTGAAATATAAAGCTCCTTCCACCTAGTTTCTAGTCTTGGATGATTTAACCTGAGGGTATTTTTTATGAGGACCCATTTCCCTGCACTGCTAGACGTCCTAGCAGGCATGTTGACTATTATCAAGCTTTTTCTGGTTTTTCTGAATGGACCACAGACTGTTTCTCCATCTTTTCTATGACTTACAAAACTAAAGAGACTCAGGAACTTGAAGAATCCTGTCTCCAGCCTCCTTTTTGGAAAACAAGTCCCCTGCATGCATTCTGTCCATTTCTACTCAATAACATGAGAACAGGCCTTGGGACTTGCTGAGAAACCTAGAGTCCTCATAGTCTTTGCTGGGTTATTGCCTTGAGTGGGAATATCTTTTTTTGCTTCAGACTCAGGGATTAGTTCTTTATTCTGCTTAAGCATGTACTTCATATGGCACCTGGCCAACTCCACTATTAAATCCTTTCCCAGCAGTGGAAGAGAATGGGATCCATCACTTGCAAATTGAGCAAGGCCCATGTCAATGATCTCCATATGTTGACTACAGGACAAGACTCACTGGCCTCGGGTGAACGTTGCCACCATTAAAGCTGATCTTGCTCTGACTCTTCTGTATGTGTGTAAATCAATGCTCCTTCCAGTGTTTCTGTGAGTTGTGTCTCTCTGTTGACCTACATCCGTAGAGTGGATTGGCATCCTGTGACTACTGCTGCTGGTGGAGTGGGATCCCTCTCTGGAGATAATAACGAATGTCACTTGCTCAGCACTTCTCTAATCAAATTCCAAACATGGCCAATTCTACTGTACTTCAGTCATCCATTCAAAAGACCTGGGGTTACTTTCTCACATCAGCCTTGACAAGAAACCTAGAAATGGAAATACTACCTATGTTTTCAGAGACCCAAACAGCACCTTTAACCTCTGAATCCTCCTTAAGAGATGGAAGCTATTCCCTGTGGACCTAATTTTCCAGCCACACAAAAAGAGAATGCTTCAACCAGGTAGGTGTGGTCAACCCTGTTAAATGTTGCTACAATATCAAGTATAAATGAGAAGAAAACTTCAAACTTGACCAAAAACTAACCATCATTAGAAACATTGAAATGAGTAGTCATGGAAGATAAAGGTCTGAGTAATTCAGAATATTACATATTTTGGGTTTTGTTTTGTTTTCATCTATCTGTGGCCTCTCCTCCTCAGACTTTTTTACTGACTTTTTTTCTGTTCAAACTTTCTATCTGGAATTGATCCAACCTGGGCTGTCTTCTCTGTCTACACACTCTTCCTGAGTGAACTTAACTAATCTTGTTACATTATTTTTATTTTCTTATTTTCTGTAGGTTTTTGCCATAGGGTGTGTGTGCTTGCCAGAGAGAAACAGAGACAGAGAGAAAGAAAGTGAGTAATAACCCCTCAGGGGTAATGGCCATGCCACAATCTCCTCTTCTTCGTTTTCCTCTTGGGACTCTGGCCATCTACCAGTGCCCACCATGATCCCCAAGCTGCCAGGTTCGGAACTTGAACTGAAATTGGCCATATGGGATTTCAGTGCCCTAACCACTTCTCCACCTCTTTGTTACTTTAAATAGCACATCAGTGGACTGAATGTTTGTTTCATGTTCCCTAATTTATATATTGAAATCATAATCCACATTGTGATTAAGAGGGGGAGCTTTTAGGATGCAATGACATCATGAAGATGAAATCCTTATAAAGGGGATTGATGCTCTTGTGAAACACAGCACTCTAGCCCATTTTCTTCATGTGAGACATGATTAAAAGTTAATTTCCTACAACATGAAACAGGGTCCATACCAGAGTCTGACCATGCTGGAAGATTTACATTCCTGACCACATACTTCCAACCTCCAGAACTGTATGAAATAGATTTCTGTGGTTTATAATACCAGTCTGTGGTATTTTGTTAAAATAACCCAAACTGACTAAGACATAATATATTTATCAATGATTCCCAAACTTAGAGTTCTCTCTCAGACTTATCCCCCCCCCCCCAGAAATGCAGACTCACATTTTCCAGTTAATATTTGAATCTCTACTTGGATATCTAGTATATATCCAAAGTCAATGTGGATAAAGTTCTCTGAATTCTTCCCCACTCCCTAACCTTGCTTTTCTTAACATCTTCCCTTTGAAATATATAATGCCACAATCCTCCCAGTTACTAAAACTATGTTATATCTTCAATTTCTGTATTTTCCTTACTTCCCTATCCATTTTCAAGTTATGCTCTTCTTTTTACTTTTTATCTTTCTGCAGTTTTTATTTTTAGATACCTTTATGGTGAGACAGACTATCCTTAGATTTTAGTTTTAATTCAACCTGAATCTTTTTCATAGGAAGTGAGTTTACTCGATTATATATCATCTTATAGAAGCTGTTTCCTGACTTTTAATTTTAAAATTTTAATTATATTCCCTGGTTTTAAAACTTCATTTGATTTCTAAATTTACTTACTGAATTGGCCCTGTTTTATCTTCTTTATTCATTCATTAAATATTCATTAAGTGGCTACTGTATTGGGGTTGCATGGTTCTAGGAGCAGGGATGATAAGAGTGAATTCACCAGACAAAAGTATCTTATTTTCTGGAGCTAAGTGATTTTTCAAATGGAAATTTGGATTGTTATATAATCTGCTTTATCCATTTTATAGCATTAGGTCGTCGGGAAAGTCATGACAAATTTTTCTATGCAAAAATGCATTATGACTTTCCTGAAAACCCAATAGTTACTCTGACAACTTTATGTTATAGACATAAAACTCTATGTTTTTATTTTTAGATAATATGACTAATTATCCCCATAAGGGGTAGATTTTTCATTCACTTCATTTTGTAAATGATTTTGAATAGCATTTCCTGAATTTTCCACTTTGGTAAAATATATTTTCTAAGGAACTGGGTAAGAAACTTATTGTGAGATCAGCAGAAGCCATAGCAAATACGTTGCTGGACTCCTGGTCAATCACAGTTCAAGTCCCAGACCTGGTAGCTTGAAAATCATGCCAGGTGCGTGTGCACGTGTGCCCAAGATCCCAGGAGAAAAAATGAAGGAGAAGGAATCACGGTGTGGCCATACTGCCCCCACCCCCGGGAGCAGGGGGGAGATTTTTCTCTTTTCCTCTTCCTGTGTCTGTCTCTCTGTCTCTCTGTCTCTCTGTCTCTCTCTCTCTGGTGAGTGCACATACTCTAAGCCAAAAACCTCTAAAAAAATTATATTTATCTTCCTCTCTCTTTCATTTCTTTATATACTGAGTTTAGGTTTATTTTAGTATTTGAAAATTGTCTGAGTTTATGTCTCTTTTTCTATAACCATGCTTATTCATATATTTTAGTTATTGCTCTGTTTAAGTCCAGTGATCATCACTCCTTCATTAGACCGTGGTTATGCTCAATTTGACATTCGTTTTAGTTTTTTTTGTGTATTATTTTTGTCATGTATAATACGAGGATTTATTAGGCTATAGGTTGTTACAAACTTGAAAATGTATGCCCATTATGCTTATATCTTAATAATAACTTGCACCCAAATTCATGTATCTCTGGGAAGAGAATCTCTAACTATGACTGATTCTCTTCTCTTGCCCTCCCTTCCTCAGAGAACCTGCTTTGGCTACTAGAAATTACTTCCATATGTTCTAGAATTTTTCTCTCTTCCTTTTATTAACTATAAGACTGGAAAGCCCATATCACTGAGTCCAACTTATTTTACTTTAGGGGAGATAATGGCAGGTTTTCTACATCTTTTCTCAGAATTTTTCTATCTCCTTCAGTTCGTTTCTTTCTAAATTTGGAACATGCCTTACCTCAATCTACTTATTGTTGATGTTTTGAATGAATACACAGGACAGAGGTGATTGGCTGCCTCCTGAAAATCTTCACAGGATAGCATTCAACAAATTTCAACAGGTATCCTCAGTATCATGTGTTTATCAGTCTCAATGAACCATAAAACTTACTAATAAAATAAAATTTTAGTTTTTAAAATTATTAATCTATGAAATACATAACTTTAGCTAGAAACAAAATGATCTTATTGATATGACAATTATGGTTTTTCACTGGATGCATATTTATATTGGATGGCATTTATTATCAAAATAGAATGATGAGTCTCTTGTCTAAGCAAAGAAGTAAGTTGGATGATCTGAGGAAATGATCTTCATCTAAAATAGTTTGAGAAAACCTTCCCCACCTGAGGGATAGGCATGCCAATTACACCATTAATGCTCAATAGGTTTAACTTGTCATGTTCTCAATTTAGATGTTAAAACTTTAAATAGAGTCTAGCTTTTGTTCAGCAGAAATTCTATCCCTTTTGGGTAAGTACATATTTGAACTCTTCAGTAATGCTTTATTAATTGGAGAATTGAGATTAATTATCCCAATTTTAGAGACGAGAATCACAACAAAGAAGGTAAGTCACCTGGTATAGGTCATATAGCTATAATGACAGTGAAACATGTCTTTCTTGTGCCAGATTTTACGCTTTTGTAAAGCTCTGTCCCTTATGGCAGAAAAACTGGTATGATTCCAAAATCTTCATATCACCCTCTGTGCTTATTGACCTTGTCCTTTCCATTCTATAAACAGAGAGAGAAAGAAGAGAAAGAAGCCCCCATGGAGAATGGTCCCACCACAATCTCTTCTCCATTACTCCCTCCTTTTGGGATGCTGGGCATGCATGCATGTGTACCTAGTGTGTTTCTAAGTTGCTGGCCTGGGACTCAAACTGCACAGGTGACCATGTGAGATCCAGCCACTTAATCATAGGGTCACAGGTCCTGCCCAAAATGTGTAATTTTATATAGAGTGGTTGAGATGGCATGTGAGTGGAGACCAAAAGGAATATGTGTAAGTATTCCAGGGAAATAAAATAATACACAAACTAGCAAGTGTAAAATCCTTAAATAAGACTACAGTTGAAAATGCAAGTAATAGCAAGAAGGACAATTGAGTAGAAATTGAGTGCATTATGGTATGTTCAGGAGGAGATGAATAGAAAAATATGAAGACAATAAATCATATGGGGCAGATCACATATGACTTTCTAGTCTCTACAAGATGTTTACTTATAACTCTAAATAAGCTATAAAGACACCATCAGTGGAGTCTGAGCAACAGTAATATGATCCACTTTGTCCAAAGGATAACATGGGCCACTGTATTGAGGTTAGATTATAATGGGGTTACAGCAAATGCAGAGAGATGTTAGAATTTTTTTTTTTCAATTTTGGCAAGAGGTGTTAGTGGCTTAAATCATGGTGATAGTGGTAATGAGAGAGGATCAGATTCTAAATAAAAAAATTTTTTGAGAGGTTTTTGCTATAGGGCGCATGCGCTGGCCAGAAAGACAGAGACAGAGAGACAGAGAGCAAGAAATCATCCCCGGGGGGATGGCCGCGCCACAATCCCTTCTCCTCCCTTCTCCTCTCAGGATCTTGGGCATGCTGCACACATGCCCAGCGTGAGTTTAAGCCACCGGGTCCAGGACTTGAACCGCGTTCAACTACCTGGGAGTCCAGCAACATAGCCATTATGCTAACTGCTGGTCCCATCTAAATAAATTTTTATATATCCTCAATATAATTCTCCCTAATAATTGTATGTAATTTATGAGGCTGTGCATCAGTCTTTCAATTACTCATTCTTCAGGTTTTTCAAATACTTAGTGCAAAATGTACACTAAGAAATTATTTAAAAAGCTCCTGAGATTCACATACATTTTTGTTGCAGGTCTAACAGATTTGAGATTTACATGGTAATGTCACTTCAGAGGCATCTTAATACTAAAACTATCATTTGCACAAATGGTGACAAATGCATCAGCAGAAAATCTCTTGATGTTAACTTAAAAATAGATGATTCTGACATTGTCAATATTAGCCTTTAATTCTCAGGGAAGATATTCATATGAAACAAAGTCAAGTTATTTTCCATCAATAAAACAAAAATACACAAAAATGAAGCTTAGATTATAGGTCTATTATATTAGCATGGATTTTAAAACTATGAAACTAGATGGTCAAATTTTAGCAGCATCTTAAAAAGATGATAGTGGAGGGACCAGCAGTTAGCGTAATGGCTATGTCGCTGGACTCCCATGTAGTTGACCGCGGTTCGAGTCCCGGACCCGGCGGCTTAAACTCACGCCAGGCACGTGTGCGTGGGTGCCCAAGATCCCGAGAGGAGAATGGAGGAGAAGGGATTGCGGCGTGGCCATCCCCCCTGGGGGGTGATTTCTCGCTTTCTATCTCTCTGTCTCTCTCTGTCTGTCTGGCGAGCGCACGCGCCCTATAGCAAAAACCTCTCAAAAAAAAAAAAAAAAAAAAAAAGATGATAGTGGTTTCATAAAATGACACCCATCACTCAAAATAGCTTGAAACAATTATTTCTGTAGTAATTTTATTTGGCATTGATTATGATAACATTGTTGTGATTATTATAACATTGTTGCTAGTAAAATAAATATCATACATTTCATTCTGAGAAGAGAACTAGAACTTTCTGCCCACTAATACTTTTCTCTTTAAATAAAGAGATGTTTGTTATACATCAATTGTTAACATTTTTATTTTTTAAACTTTTTACATTCAATCACTGTGTCATTATAGCATACCAAATGAATTTTCCCATCAAGAATACACTGTATATATGTTCAATCAATGCTATTACCCAACATATTAGCATCAACAAATAATTTTATATTTTCGTATCCCTTAGATTACTTTTTAACAAATTGACTGATAAAGCAAGTTATGTAAACTACCGGTCATGCTAAAGATGTCCAAATGAATACAGAAAATATTAAATCATAAGCTATTATTTATTTTTATCTTTTCTTTTTCAAAGTAAATTTTGAATATCTGTAGTACAGTAGTACATGAATACAATTCTTAAGTAGACATACATGAGAGTACATGTATAAATTTTTTATATAGAGGCAGAGGTGAAAAGTTTGGAGATGTATCATGCACTTATTTATTACACTTATTTGTCCATGTCCCTCTACTAGGATGTAATCTCCATGAAGGGAATGATTTCTTTCTGTTGTTGCTGCTGCTCTTACTGCTCTTGTTTATTGAATTATCCCAAGCATGGAAAAACTGTGCTTTATACATAACAAGCACACAAAAGTTTGCATTTTTTAAATAGATAGACTAATATTTATAATCATGTTTTACTGTATTTCTTGGAATTAAGAAGTCTGAAGAAGAAAATTCCTTGTCCTGGAAATTGGGTGCATCTGTATGTTGCAGAGGACATAAAGCACAACAGAAGAGAAAGGTAAATACTGATTCTTCAAGGTTTCAAACTGATATTGCTAAGAAAACTTAATAGAAGGCAATGCTTAAATAAATGGATTAGACAGTTTAGTGAAGTAAAAGTAACTCGAGGGAGTTAAATATAATCTGTCATTTAACATTGATTTTAGTTTACCTGGTGAAAAGAAGTTAACATAACTACCTTATGAAGAGGAAAGTATTTATATAGTGTATTTGGATCATAACATCTAAGGTTAGTGAAATAAGGATAGTTGCCCTGTATCAAACAGAGCAAATGGTAGAGTCCAGAGTTATATCAAAATCAGAGGTGAGAAATTAATCTCTTAACCACTGTCTCCATTTTTATTGGAAAATAAGTATGATACTATGCAGAGATAATATGCTTGAAGCATTCTTCAGAAATAAAAATATTTTGGGTGTGCACACTTCAGGAATCAGTTCTAAATCTTGACCTTATATATGATCCTTTTATAAAAAAGAATTATTTAACTTTTTAAAATTATTTTTTATTTATTTATTTTTATTTGACCAGAGAGGGACAGAGTGTGTATGTGTGTGTGTGAGAGAGAGAGAGAAAGTGAGAAAGCAAGCCACCAGGCCTGGGACTTAAACTGTGATTGGTCATTTGGGGATCCAGTGCCCTTAACCACCAGGCCACTTGCCAGTCCCTATGATTCTTACCTTACAAGTCTGAAAGATGTGGTATACAGTATTGGCCTTGGTAGAGCGTATGTAGATGGGTAGAAAAAGTAGGTTCATGATACATGCTCAACAAATGATGGTTTAGAAGCTCGACTATGGAGTGACTGATTAGAGGCAATTCCTAGACTCTGGTTTAAGTCACAGTGGGAGCAGTGGGAGAGGACCCACAATAGAGCTACTAGGGTATTGACTGTGCCTGCCATGAGAAAACTGTTACACTTTCTCGACCCCACAAAGGGGGATGCTACACCAAGAAAATTATTGCTAGACCCATTATTTAGATGATGAGAGAAGGGATAACAGAAGTAGATTAAACAGAAGAAAGGTCATATGAAGGTCAAAGGTAGAAAAGAGCAGTGCCCTTGCAGTTGATATAGACAGAATCTGAGCACTGAATATTGGGTTGGTCCTTAGGTGGAAAGTACGAACCCCAATGTTAACCTTATTTTCAATAAAATAAAATCCTACTCTAAAAAGCCATCAAGAATTCCTTATCTGTGTTTCTATACCTTTAGAAAGCAGAAATAAAGATTAAGCTAATCAATGTATATTGGAAATGTAATAAGTCAGGGAGGTGAAAGAGAGAAGAGGAGGAGTCAGAGTAAAACAAGGGACTATGCAAAGCATCGCAGTTTATTCTGTTACTATGCCAGCCACAGCTTCATGACAGTTTGGGAAAAAATAGAAAAGATTTCTCAACAGTCATGTTTGCCAGTATATGGGTCTTCTCCAGAAGGGTAGCGAGGAACAATCTCTAAGTCTAGTTTACCCAGTAAAGAAGAAAATTTCATCTGCCCAAATTCTCTTTTCTTTCATTTCTCAATGGTTAAGATGCAAACCCCTTAGAATAATCAGAAAGAGAGCCTTGGATCTCAATCTGCAGAGTTGAGGAGTCTGGGATTTGGAAAGATGTCTTTCCAGTTCATTTTACATAAATTTAATACAGATTCCCAAGCTGACCGACTTAAGGAAACAGGAATTCAATTTAATTTAAGGACCATGAGTTCTCATGGGAATTTTCACATGGAGGTACATCACGTATTAGTTGAAATCACTGAGCAACAAAATGTCCAGCACCATTAATAATCACTAATGCTGAGATATTTTTGACTTAGATATTTTTTTTTTATTTGGGGAAGGTGAGGTGATCAACAACTGAAGAAAATTGTGGAAAGTACAGCTACACTAAGTTGCTTAACAACCTACCTGTTTAATAGTCACTCTGATGTAGGACTGGTTCTCCAGCACTGGAAATCCCATTTTTCAGTTTGTGTGACTCTTGGAAATACCCTTTCTTAATCATTGTCTCATTCCCACAGCTGGTTGGTATTCACTACACAAAGTGTTCATGATCATGGAAGACTACATATTTTATCTATAAGTTTGTACTTTATTGAGCCCCCATAGTAAGTATTCAGAATAAATAAAAACAATTATGCCAGATTTATAGTATCTTATTGTATTGTGGTGTGTCTTGTCGCTTTCTAGTACTTAGCTCACACATGCTTTCTGTATGGATAAAATTACATTATTCTTGCATGGTGTCACATGATACCTATTGAACACACAGTTGCCATGGTACCACTACTCACCACAAGACTTCCACCCTTTAAGCTCCTCACTGATTGACCAATTTGCTTAACAACTTTGGTCTAGGAATAGAAGTAAGGAGTGCTTATATTACAACATCACAGGGATATGACTACCATTTTTAAAAAATTGTATTTTATTATTAGTATTACTTTATACATTCAATTGCTATGCATCATTTAGCTTGTAAAGAAAATTTACCCAACATGATATACACTTCAGACCAATCCAGTTGAGAATACTATACATGTTATCTTCAACAGGTAATAAACCATTTCTGTGTCCCACAAATGTCTGTCTTCTCTCTTTTTTCTCCCTAATTGCTCTCCCTACACTCTTCCCTTCTCCCACACTGTCTTCAGTGTCCATAACTACTTTCAATGCTTTTATGCCCTCCAATCTTTCACTCTCTACCATAAAATGGGGACAGTTGGTGATGGTAAGTGGAGACATACAATGTTGTTCTTTCATAGCCTGACTTGCTTTACTCAGCAGTAAATCTTCCATATTCATCCACTATCTATCCAATAGGGCTACCATTTCCATCTCTTTGTTTTCAAAGGTTTCACTATTTCTAGTTATTTGCCATGAGCAGGTACCTTCTCTTCTGCAATGTGACTGTTGATATAAATTCTACTACATTTTATAAGGAGAATTCACAGAGTTTGTGAAAAAATGGGAGTACAAATTTATTTTGGTACAAAAAAATGGAAACTCATGCATAGTGTTTGCATAATATTCATTTCCATGAACTTTATGGAAACCCAGCATATAATGTAAATCATTGTAACTTTGTATAATGTCTATATCCAAAAAGCCCAAGCATCTCGATAGAGTCAGCAAATGTGCCATGTAAAAAGAGATGCATTTGTGATATAATTAGGATTTTTCTCTCTTCAAAATCCTATCCTGAGATCTACTATTTTTAATATATCTTGAATAAATTTACAATAAGATAGGAGTATGCTTTACAGAGACCTTGATTTTGATGGCAATTAAATATAAATTAGCTTTCTCACTTTCCCAGTGTTATTAGGAGGCTGCCTGCAATTTAAACTTCATCAAGAGTTGATGTGAATATTTTAACTTCAAAGCACTGATAATCACTTGTAAAATCTCTATATGACTTTTTTTATACACTTTGAACAGAAAGAATATCTTCTCTTTTGAAGAAAATGCTTCAAAAGAAAGTTTGCTTGTCTATTTTGTGTTAAAAAAACAATAACGTAATCTATAGCTCACTATAAAACTAAAGGCTGACTTGCAGGAAAAAAAAAAGATGAATGAGAACAATTCAATATATAGCCATGTATGCTTCTGACCTTTTTTCTTCAATTTGACAGAACGACATCTAACTAAGTGACCTCTTTGAAGAAAGATCACTTTTAGCCCAAATCTTTGCAATACCCACAGAGCTTTCACGATTTATTAATCTTTTATTAAATACCTTTTAGAATGATTTGCCCATCTGGAGTTCCACATGAGCAAAGCATTTGAAATATGGCACCTTCTTTCTAAAGCAAATGCACTATTACATGACTAGCAGATAATGAAGGGAAAGTTCCAATTACATTTTGCTGAGAAATATCTATGGCCCTTTCTACACCTGGCATAAAGTCTACCAAATAGCTATGTCTTTCTCTGCTGATACCTCTGGAATTTTTCTTTTGGTTCCTTATTTTTAAAGACTATTTATTTTTTTATTCATGATTGGGAGAACATTTGCATGCACAAGAGAGGGAAAAAGAGAGAAACACTCTCCACACGGTCGTATCATGCCACCATCCCCTATCTGCAGTCTTTTCACCTCATCAGGATCTTGGGCATGTGTGTATGTGCTCTATGTGTTTTCAAGACAACCCAATAATGTGATATGTGGTTGGCCATGTGCATACCAACTACACCAACAAGCTGGGCCTCTTTTACTCCTTTAACACATCTTCCTTTTCTGTTATTTTTTCACCTTTTGAGTTCCCCATTCTTTCTTGTATTTCTCTTTATTCTTTAGCCAATAACATTTATAGCACCTAATCTCTCTGCTGACTTTTACAACTAAACTATAAGACAGATATTAGCTATTTTCCCTCTACTATATCCCAGAAATTGGGGAAAAAAAGAATAAGTAGTTCCATGAGTGACTTAAGCTGCACATTTAAGGACAAGGGGAGTTTATAATCCTCTACTCCATTCCCCAGGTACTATTTTTAAAAAACAAAGACCTCATGAACTGAATTTTTCATCCTCTAAGAAAGTAAAATGACAATCCTGAAGGAAATAGTCAATTGAAACATCTATAGGGCTAGTAAGTGGTGTGGTGGTTAAGGTGCAGGGTTCCCCTATGCCCAACCAAGGTTCGAGTCCCAGACCTGGTGGCTTGAAATTATGCTGGGCACGTGCATGTGCATGCTCAAAATCCCAGAGAGAAATAGGAGGAGGAGACTGAGGCATGGCCATCCCCCGGGGGATGATTTCTTACTGTATCTCTCTGTTTCTCTGATGAGCACAGGTGCCCTATGGCTCAAACCTTTTTTTTAAAAAAAAAGAAAAGAAAAAAAAAGAAAAGAAAAACTATTTTATTCAACTTAATGGTCACTGAATGCTTACTATGAACCAAAAAATATCCTTAGTGTTTATGGATGTAAACATGTTAATCTCATAACAATCTTCTGAGGGAAGTATGGTTATAATCCCTCTTTTATAGGCAAGAAAAATAAAGTGCAGTAAGTTAGGTGAGTCAAAGTCTTAGGAGCTGGTAAGTAGTTGAGAAGGATTTGAACTGAAATTGTCTGGCTCAAAAAACTCAGCTGTCAACCTCCTTACCTGTCTTACCTCTTACCCATGTTCTTAGTCAGAAACCATACAGAAGAATTACTATTGAAAATAAATATGTCAAACATAGCTGCCAGACAGTTCTGCAGATCTTGTAGAAAGTGTCTCCTCTTGTGTTGTTTGCAGACATGAAGGAAGCTCTTTACATTAAGATTGATGTTTAAATAAACATTTATGTCATTTTATATTCTCATATGAATATGGAGTAGTATCATCTCTGCTTGTGTTTAAAATAAATTTCCAGTTTCCTCTCTATACATCTCTGTATAAAAAAAGTGATTTGTGTCTGAGAAAGCAGTATATTATCCAGGTGTTTTTTATAGTTGAATTTTGCATTAAGAAAACATTTGCCATGGAAACATCTGGAGAGCAGATCAAGCAGACAGCATTTTACACAAGGGAATCTACTTAATTCAGTTGCTCTTTTTAAAAAATTGGCCACCCTGTTCATGCCAACTGTATGGATTTAAAAACACATGAGCTATAAAAATGTTTCATGCTTAAGTAATCAGCTTTTCATTATTCTTGATTATTTTATGTGCTGGCTGGATTATACTCCATAACCAGGACCTTTCCTTTGTCTTCCATCAGCTCTGCCCTGAGGTAAAGCATGGTAAGAGTCCTCTTCTCCTTTATCCTGGCAAGGAAAACTTGATACATGGTGAGAAATGGCTCAAAAAAGAAAACTTCCATGAGGAAGTACCTTAGTGTGTAACTGAGTAAGAACATATGAGAACAAAAAATAGTTCTGATATGACCCTTTTTTTTTTTTTTTCTTTTTAAAGTTTATCTATTTCTTCTAAGAAAAGGGAATTTCCAATAGGGTTTTCATCCTACAATCCACCTCAGGCTCAGCTAGCCAGGATCATGGGTATGTACACATGCAGGTACAAGGAGATTCTGCAATGTGACCCCGGGACCTTTCCAAAGTTGCCTCAGCATCATAGAGCATTGTGTTAACACTGTACCACCACCTGAACTGGCCCACAGTGGTTCTTAATTGCAATTAATGTAAGAAATTACTACAGTGGGACCGGTCCTTACTCAGATTCATAACTGCAGGAGGTAACTGCTAAATGCACATTAAAAAAAAAAAAAAAAAAAAAAGGCTCTTAGGTGACTCTGTTGTAGACCTCTATTGTAAAATCATTTCTATAAATCAATGTCTTCAAACATTTCTCCATGAAAAGAGGGGCCCGGTCTGCTTGTTAAAAATAAATGTTGCCAGAAACTTCTCCTGGAGGATCTGAATTAAGTAAATTGGGGAAGGAGGAGTATCTTTTCTATAGAGAAGTTGCAGAAACAGAATGCTAAATGAATATTTTCCTTCAGTGTTCTGAAAAATATATTGCAAGGACATGGTTGCCTCATCAACTATTGCAAACAAGAATCCTGTCCTTGGAGATTCACATACACAGATCAGTACAATAAAGGTTCTGAAATGTTCTGTTAATAGTAAAGAAATCTGTTAAGACTGCTGGACCTAATGTTTATTATGAAACACATTTTTTCATCTTGTACTGTCTCTTAATATGGCTGAGGAATTAATATTCTCAAATCCACATTTTGGGAAAGCATGCTAGCTTATAATATGTATGTGTGTAATCCCACCTAATTACAACTGCAATTAGAATTCTTAGTCCAATTGGACAAAATGGAGAAAGACATTCTTTTTAGGTATAAAGTTGAAATAACAGTTGTAGTGAGATTGTTTTTTTTCTGAACATCTGAATTACAAAATGGCACTTCTTCTTACTGGGATTTGAACTCCTCGCTATACACAGTTTGTGTGTACAATCTGCATGGCTGGCCACGGTGACTCTCTTACAAAAGCAGAATAAAGTTGGCTTTTACTGAAATGGAAATGCTCCTAAAGGAACATTTTTCTTTTGTCCCAACTAATGCAGGAAGATAATATACTATCAGTGACTCAAGGAATCAAATTCATCATGGATATTAGCAAGAATGATAACCACAGGTATACTAAGTGTGAGTCCTTTATAAGAATAGGCAGAAGTCAAAATTCTCCTTCTGGATATAATGGATGTGCAGCGATAGCTAACTGCCTCAAAATACTTTGTCCTCTCCTTTTCATGTGGTGATAAAGTCCTTGAGTTTTAACTGGGCATGTGAACAACTGGGAACAAATTCATTATTTCTCAGATTCTTTTGCTTCAAGCGTTGGCCATACCCCTTCAGTGTTCACCAATGGCTTATAAAGGAAAACTGTGCAAGTTCCAGGCTATGTTCTTTTGCTTAATTTCTTAAGTTTATGTATTTATTCATTCTGAGAGAGAGAGACAGGCCCCCCAATAGGGTCTTCGCTGCGCAGTTTATCCCCAGCTCAGCCAGCCTGAATCATGGGCATGCACACATGCATGCCTAGTGTACACAGCAAGACCCCAGAATCCAAAACTAGGACCTTTTCATGGGGTTCCAGCATCGTAGTGTATTGCATTAACCCCACACTCCCACCTGCCCCCCTTGGGCAGTGTTCTTTAAGAGAGACCAAGTGTCTTTATCCTTCTATTTTTTTCTTCCCACAAGGTAAAATGCAGATGAATTTTGTGACCAAGAGTGATCACCATGGCAGATGAAATAAACTTAGAAATGGAAGTTATGCATATGGACTAAAAAGAGAAAGATCCTGGGTTCTGACTCCATGCAGGGCCATGCCATATGTCTCCGGACCACCTACCTTCAGAATGTGTTGCGAGAGAGTAACACACTTTTATCTCACTAAAAACACAATTATTTGTTACTTTCCTGTCACTCAACCAAATTTAATCTTAAAAAGTTCAATATGTGTGGTTGATGTGAAATTCCCAAGCCAATTGTAATTTTTTAAAGAATCTGCTGCTTCCTGGTTTCAATTAGTGCTGCTAATTGCAACTTAATTTTGCTCCCATAATTTTGTAAATGGAAAAGAGCTTTTATATATTTTGTATGTATTAACAGCTAAGTTTTGAGAAAAGACAAAATGTTAAGATGAGCAGCTATCAAAGGTTCATTGGGAATCCTAAATTCAGAAAATATCTGTATGCAGTGTGAGTGTAATTTCAAATTTGAATTTGGATATTTCCTGAATGACAAGAAATTTGTAAGTTTTTTTCCCCTTCATTCTTAATGTATGCATTGAAATATAGTAAAAAAGACGTAACAGTTGCATTTTGTAACTACACAGCCTCAAGGAAAACAACAAGTAGAAGCAATCACTTACAATGAAGTGTGATAAGAACTGGCATGGACAGAAATAAATATATGTTAGTAAATATTTAATAAACTTCAGCAACAATTGAGTTAAACATGTATTAGTAAAAATGCTAGCAAGAAACACTAATAGCAAATTATCTTGCTTCATATATCTTATAAATTGTATATACATTTTCAATTGAGAAACTATAATAACAAATTATCTTGTTTCATATATCTTATAAATTGTATAAACATTTTCAATCTTGCTTACTACTAACTCAGACCTCTAATATACTTCAATTAATTTTAATTTGTGTTGTTCATTCTTTATCCAATATAGCATATTTTATGTAAAAGAATATAACAGTTTGGGACCAGCAGTTAGCGTAATGGCTATGTCGCTAGACTCCCATGTAGTAGACCGCGGTTCGAGTCCCAGACCCAGTGGCTTAAACTCATGCCGGGCTCGTGTGCGTGCATGCCCAAGATCCCGAGAGGAGAATGGAGGAGAAGGGATTGTGGCATGGCCATCCCCTCTGGGGGGTGATTTCTCACTTTCTATCTCTCTTTCTCTCTCTGTCTGGCGAGCGCATGTGCCCTATAGCAAAAACCTCTCCAAAAAAAAAGAAAAAAACAAATAGAATGTAACAGTTTTAGGCTAGTTCTGTGACCTGGTAATTAGGGCAACCAAATCTCACCTGTTCAAGCCCACGGTTTGAGTCTCGGAATTGGTGTTTAAGAAACACTCTGGGCCAGTAGATAACATGGAGATTAAGGAGCTGAATCACCACATGGCTGACTGGGAGTTTTGAATCCCAAATCTGTAGGCTTGAAAATCATGCTGGACACATTTGTGTGCATGTCCAAAATCCCGAGAAGAGACTAGAATAGAAGGGATTGCAGTGTGATCAGTCCTGAAGAGTAATTTCTCAATTTTCCTTACTCTCTACCTCTCTCTCTTTTTTGAGAGTGTATGTGCCCTATTGCAAAAACTAAAAAATAAAAACATGCTGGGCACATGTGCATGCATGTCCAAAATCCCAACAGGATGGGGAAACGGAGAAGAAGGAATTGCCTAATATTGCCAAAGCAATCCTGCACAAGAAGAGTGAAGTGGGCAACATCTCACTCCCTAACCAAAAAAAAAATATACTACAAAGCTGTGGTAATCAAAACAGCATGGTATTGGCACAGAAACAGACAGATGGACCCATGGAACAAAATAACGTCCCCAGACATAAACTCCCAAACATACAGGCAACTGAGTTTTGACAAAGGGTACCAGTAAATCCAGTGGGAAAAGAATAACCTCTTCAGCAAATGATGCTAGAAAAACTTGATATCCACCTGCAGAAAGATGAATCTGAATCCCTACCTCTCACCATTGACAAAAATCAACTCAAAGTGGATCAAAGATCTAAACCTAAGACCTCAGACTATAAACCTGCTGCTGGAAAACACTGTATAAACTCTGGGAGACATCGGAGTAGGCAGACTTCTTAAATAAGATCCTCAAAGTTCAGTCAATAATCCCAAAAATAGAAGAGTGGGATTACATCAGATTAAGAAGTTTCCGCCTGGCAAAAGACACAGTAATTAGTGTCAATCAACAGCCCTTTGAATGAAAAAAAAAAAAAAAAAAAACAAAAAAACGTGATCAACCCTATTAAAAGATGGGAGAATAATTTGGGGGGAAAAAAACACTCTCTAAGGATGCCATATGAATATCCAAAAGGCACATGAAAAAATGCTCAACAACCCTCATTGTAAGGGAGATGCAGATCAAAACCACAATGAGATATCACCTAACTCCAGTCTGAATGACTAAGATTAAAAACAAAAAAACAACAACAACAACAAAAAAGATAAGTGCTGGCAGGAGTGTGGTGAAAGGGGAACTCTCTTACACTGCTAGTGGGAATGTATATTGGTCCAGCCACTGTGGAAAACAGTTTGGAGATTCCTCAAAAATCTACAAATAGAAATACCATATGATCCAGCAATCCCACTCCTTGATATCTACCCCCAAAACAGAAGAATTCTTAATCCAAAAAGTGCTTGCACATAGATGTTTATTGCAGCATTATTCATGATTGCTAAGGCATGGAACCAACCCAAATGTCCAGGAACAGATGAATGGATAGAAAAACTGTGGCACATATACTCCATGGAATACTACTCTGACACACACACACACACACACACACACACACACACAAACACACACAAATCTAAGTTCCTGGCTTTTGAAAGAAAGTGGATGAATATGGAAGATGTACTGCTGAGTGACGTAAGCCAGACTATGAATGAGAGAGACAGTGTATGTCTCCACTTAATATATACGGAGTGTCTACACTCTATGACAGAAACTGAAGGACTAAAGAATATAGAAACATAGTAAACAGTTGTGAATACCATCTACAGTGTGGGAAGAGGGTGGGTGAAGGAGTAGAGTTTTGAGGAAGAACATTAAAAAGAAATAAAGAGAGGCAAAGCATTTATGGGACAAGAAATGTGTTACTAGCTTTTGAAGATAACTTTATAATATTGTCAACTGGGCTGGTGAGAAATGTACACATGTTGGAATATTCACTTTGCAAGCTAAATAACATGATTAAATGTATAAAAGAAATTAAAATAAAAAATAAAATAATAAAAAAGAGAGATTGCAACATGACTATTCTCCACAGGCAGTGCTTTTTCTTGCTTTTCTTTCTGTCTTTCTGTCTCTCTCTGGTGAGTGCACATACCCTCTAGCAACATAAAAAAAAATCTAACAATTGTACATTGTTCAATTGAAGTATACTACAAATTCTAGGAATGATAATGTCTATAGTTTTTTAATTACTTCTAAGTTTCTTTATTTTCTTCCACAAGAGATTACAATGGAGATTGTGAGAGACAGAGACATGCATCCTTAGCAGGGGTTCATCACACCACGATACTGTCCTTCAGCCCTCCAGCTACTCAGTATCTTGGGCACAGATGCTTTGGTGGATTTCTGGTTGACTCAGGGTGCAAACCCAGTCAGCCATGTGCCTTTTAGCACTGTATATCAGTACACCACTGCCTATACCAGGACAGCGTGGACAATGATTTCTGATTTAATGCTCAATTTTATTTAAAACGTGTGTGTGTGTGTGTGTGTGTGTGTGTGTGTGTGTAGTACATGATACCTAAATTCTCCACTTTAACATCTAAGAAGTATTCTTCTGACAACCCTCTCTTCCTGACAATGCTTCCTGGTCTGGTCCAACCACCCAATCCTGTGGCATTTTCTTTCACCTGGCTTACCTGAACATATGTAGTCAAAGGTTACTCAAAATGGGTCAATCAGATACATTTCTTGAGATTTTTAATTTGGAACCAGAGAAGATATTATTCATTTTTCTTTGTTCAGTGATACCACGAGTTATAAAACTTGAGACTCCCAAAGATGATTTATCTCTCTCTGTGAAGAGGTTCAGTTTATAATGAGAGGAAATAATAGATGAAGAAAAGTATAGCCAAGAGGGAAAAAGAATGAAAATCTCTGCAGAATTTAACTCCTGCTTACAACTCTTCCTGAGGCCTTGGATTCATTGCCCTTCCTGTGGCTTGATCGCTCAAAGTCTCCTTGGAATTTATGTACTAATCAATATCTCCTTATGCTAAGGTTCCTTGAGTAAAGCTTGAATCATTTCAATTAGGTTACATCATGGTGTAGTAACAAACACCTCAGAATTACAATGCTTAAAAAAAAAAGAAGTTTTGGGGAACCAGCAGATGGCATGGTGGTTAAGGTGCTGGACACTCCCACATGGCTGACCATGGTTCAAGTCCTGGACCTGGTGGCTTGCTTTCTCACTTTCCCTCTTTCTCTCTCTCTGTGTATCTTTCTGGTCAAATTAAAATAAAATGAATGAATGAATAAAAATAAATAAATAATTCTTTTTTTAAAAAAAGTTTTTTCTTTCTTGTACAACATGACAATCAAGTATTGTCACAGCCATTTAGGAGCACAAGTGTGGTATGGCCTGTTGTCATGCCAGAAGATAGAGAATGAACTTCAGAGGATCTTACAATAGCAATTACAAACTTTAGACCAAAACCATCAAGTCACCTATATCATTTCCAACTATTTATCCAGAACTATTAAAGTTATCTCAACCAGTCACAAGAGGAGCAGGGTTTTAGTCTAGCCCTATATGCAGAATGGGGAAGATTGGGAAATAAAACATTAGCAAATAGATTTTAATGAATAAAGCAGTAACCATTTTTCTTTGAAAATCAAGCCAAAAAAAAAAAAAAAAAAAAAAGACAAAGTGTTTAGCATAGAATCTGTTACAGTGGCCTTATGTGGTTGTGAGCTTAGTTATAATCCTATTTTATTAGTGTGTAACTGGAAGTTGAATTTCTTATGTTCTTGATTGTCACTGAGAACTACAGAAGAATGTGACAGGGCTGGGATTGTCATGTTCTTGTAGGTATTGGAGCAGAAACACATGATGTAGTAAAACGATTCTTCAGATGGGACACTCTGAAAAAGCCCAGATTCTCTGTGTTCATGGTATTTTCCCTGACTCAGTCTAATGGAAGCATAGCAGGTGACATGCAGAATGAAATCTTGAGATATCAGTGCATGACTGGTACAATGGCTTTTCAACGTCATTGGAAATAAGACCCCTCTGCCTCCTGTTCCATCACTTTTTAGTATATGGCTCACATTCCTCATGATAGCCTTAGGCATTGTACCATATTTTTTTAAATTTTTATTTATCCATTCATTTATTTTAACTTGACTAGAGAGAGACAGAAAGAGAGGGAGAGAAAGTGGGAAAGCAAGCCACCAGGTCCAGGACTTGAACTGTGATCGGCCATGTGGGTGTGTCCAGCACCTTAACCACCATACCATCCACTGGTCCCGGCATTGTACCATATTAAGATTAGCCAAAGAAGCTGTCAGCTGAGTTTTCTTTATAAAGAAATCTATGTTAAAAAATTTATGTTACTTAAATTTTATTGGCCAAAATTTCACCACAAAGAAATATGGGGAAGAGAATATTTTAGCTTTCCAACTTCTTTATATCTGAACCATCTTCCATAAATTTCTGTATGTAAATGTAGGAAATTTACATTCTTGTTGAGAACAAGGAAAAGGAAAGGAATTTTGTTTAAAAATAAAATTTATCTGTGGGGGAAGAAAGGCATAAATGTTTTCCAAGAAAATAGATTTGTAATATTGACTTTTTACGTACTCTTGTGAGGTATTTTCTATATCTGGTAATTTATGGTTCTCACTAAACTGGTTCCATTATTAGGGCACAGGAGCATTAAAAATAAGCAAAACTTGAGACAGAAAATTAAATGTAAAGGCTGAGTTTTGGCTGAGCAAACTGTATGGTTTTAGAGAAAATTAAGTTGATACATTTTTATCAGCTTCTGGATAAAATCAAAGAAATATTAATAAAAAAACTTTAGTGGTTTAAGGCCTACAGAAGATTGCATTATTTCCTCATAGTTTTTGCTTCCTTACTGGCCTTTCAAAAGCTCCCTGTAGGTGACCTATACCACACTGCCATTTAAACTTGATCATCAGAGAAGTGACCGTGTGTTGGTTCCATTCAGAGCCAGTTATAGGTGCCACATGTTTCTGCTGATCACTCTTGTGCTTCCACCTCCAAAATAAAAAATATACTCAAATACAAGTTGTCTCTTTACTTTAGGTCTCAGAGTATAAGACATTTGCGCCAGAACTATACCAAGCCCAGTTATGTCAAGCCAAGCCCAGCACAGCTACATTTGATGTGCTTATTGTAAAATACTAAGATATGGGGGTTATTTAATGTCACATGTATGGCTAATAGATTTCTCATTTTATATGTCCAGGTGTATTTACAGAAGCAGTTGATAAGATTAGGAAAGCAACCTCAGAACATGCATGTAGTGCTTCTCTGGTAGGCAAATGTTCTCTAGAAAGGGGAAACATCATGCATGAAGAAGCATGAAAAATTAAGCATACTGGATTAACAGGAGACAAGAGCAGCTTCATCAATTGTGGGCCTCATATTATGAAATTGAGAGAGTTCATGATTCTCTACCCACTTTACCCTAAAAGAAAGAAGAACTGTGAGATAAATAAGATGCAAGCAAAATGGAGACTCCCTAATGAATTGACCAGACAAATATTTGGTCTAGTCTCAGGTAGTGAGTATACATTTGCCTTTACTAAACTAGAGTATTTTCTTTAATGTTCATTTAGTTCTTTTTTCTATGAAAATGAGAGAGACAGAAACAGAAACACAGTTACCCCCAACACGATTCTTACTCTACAGTCTTCCTCTGGTTCAAGCAGGCCACAGGTACAAGCATGTGTGCCTAGTACATTCAGGGAGGTGCCAAGACATGAACCCAGGGTTTTTCACGTGGGTCCAGTTGCAGTAACACTGCAGCATAACCTCGCTGCTTGAACTAAAATATTTCTTTGCATATGTTGATTAAGGCACATTAGAAGTGGCAGTATTTTAAAATATTGGAAACTTTTTAAAAATATATAATTGCTAAAAGATGCATGTAGTTGCCACAGAGAGGAGGAGGAAGGAAGAGAGTTAGCTAGAAACCACCACTCAAGGAAGTGTGGACACACCACAATCCTTTTTCCTCCATTTAGCCAGGATTTGGGGCACCCACGAACCTGCACCTGGCATGGTTTTCAAGCCCACAGGACTGGGATTTGAAGCACAATCACCCTTGCGGAATCTATCTTCCTTGTATACAGGGCTTAATCAACACACTGCGAGTCGGACCCATATTTTTCTTTAAGAACAACTAAAGCACCTTTTTTAAAATTGACGTTAGTGCTATAACGACTACCAAGTAAATTATGAGTCATCTCAGTACTCAGATTTTAAACACAGATAATTCCATGAGATTTACCTGGCTAGATTCCTACCTATAAGACATCTGTAATGTGTATGCTCCATGAAGAGAAGACTTAAACTTCATCATTACGCACTGCTCATTGCAGTGCCTGGCTCCTCGGAAGTGCTCAATGAATCATTGTTGAGTGGATTAGAGTTGAAGGAATTTTTGCAACTAATAGTTTCTAAGTTTTGGATTCTGCTTTGTAAAATAGAGACAACTTGAGAGGATTAAGTAACGTGTAAAATTTAGTATAGTTCCACACACATGGTAAGTACTCAATACAGGCACAGCCAGCTGCTACATGCTGCTAAGACATTGTACTCCACAGGCTGCGACCACGAAGGAGGCCTGGGTTATATTCCTGGCCCAAACTAAAGACTTAGCTTCCTAGCTACACAGAAGACTAAGGCAGGAGGATAATAACTCAAGAATGGAGTGAGCAATATAGTGAAATCTTCTCTAAAAAAGATGCTAGGAGGTTGAAGCAAGAGGATCACTACAGCAAGATGCTATCTACGGGCCAATAGGTGGCATAGTGGATAAGGTGCTAGACTCCCATGTGGCTGATGAGTTTCAAGTCCCTGGACTTTAAACTCATGTGAGGAACATGTGCATACATGCCCAAAATCTCCATTTCAAGGTCAGTTGATTAGCAAGTTCAAATCCATCTACAACCTTCATTTCCCCTTTGCACTGTCACCTAATGTATTCAAAGGTTCTGGACATTAGATTGTGAGTATCTTGGTGGCCCATTATTTGTCTACCACAGAACTGCTGCAATATTTTTTCTCTCTTTAAACCCACCTACATATTTGGTAACTGTCTTGAAAAAAAAAAAAAGGAAAAGAGGAAATAATATAAAAAACAGACTTTCTCAGGAAGAGAATGCGTCATGACAGACTATTTGAAGCTTATGAGTGAGAAATACTATTGATTATCTTGTTTAGAATTTATCTTTCCCTAGATGCTTACTGCAGCCACCTACACTTTCCAATCATTTTCCAACAGGATGGAGGCTCTTAAAACTTAGATCAATTACTAAAATAAAAAGATGCATTGTCCTTGCACATCTAAGGGATATGGGAGTTCAAATTTTGGATCGAACACATTATTGCACATCATAATAATGGCCCTTAATAATGAACTTTAAAAATATAACAGATTTCCTTGACACCACACAAATCTTTAAGAAGAAATGCAAGCATTGTTATTTGACAGATGAGATTCACACATGTTAATAGATTGTTCATAAAACTGAATAGGAGAGAACTCTGGAGGAGTCTGGGATTATGAAAAACACCCTGAGTTCCTGGCTTCTAGCTTAGTATTACTGTTCTGAAGAAAGGACTGACATAAATTAATTTTCTAAGAATATTTTACATTTCAGAATAGGTGTTTTGCTTGAATTTTCAGAAAACTTGTCAGTTTGTTTACCAGAACTGCAAAGTACAGATTGAAAATCGAGCATTACCTAGTACATAACACACTGCCTAGGCCTTCCATAGATATTTGCTAAAACATGTGCATGAAACTATGAATCAGAGAAGAGCAATTTAAAGATAAGTACATCATGAAGCGATGCCAGTAGAAAAGGGGTGCATTTAAGAAAAACAGATAGATTTTAGGGGGTTGGCAGTTTTATGAAGGCATTGTGGGAGGAAAGTAAAAAATATTTCAGAAAATAAACTGGAGAGAATTTTTAAAGTCTTAAATCCAAAGAGTGGCACTGGACTGTGAAATTAAGGAGAAAAAATTTCAGCAGCACATAAAAGAGTCAAAGTGGTGGTAATGGGAGTTATTATTACCCAGGTGAGTACTGAGTACATTAAGTTGCTGAAGAAGTAGGGGCAAAATATCAGCGATGCTGGTACAGGTGAAAAGATCACCTTTTTCTTTAATTGAGAAATCAACAAAAAAGGAAAGCAGTGTCTTCCATTTTTAATCACTTTCTTTCACTAAGTAAGAACTTTTATTTTATTTTATTTTTAGAATTATTTTATTTTACTTTATTTATTATCATTATTGTTTTTTATTTGACCAGAGAGAGACAGACAGAGACAGAGAAAATGAGAAAGGAAGCCATCGGGTCTGGGACTCAAACCATGGTCAATGACGTAGGAGTCTAGCCCCCTGCATAAGAACTTTTACTGAATAGTGACCAATGAAGTGGGGAATATAAAGCAGGATCAAGGTTTCTGTAAGACAAACAAGGCAATAACAGCCAGGGGTGAAAATATTGAAAATCATAATGTTAGAATGAGTGACTCCTAAACAAAATAGAAGCATTCTGAGTATATTATGAAAGAAGAAAAATATATTCTAGGACCTACAGTGTGTGTGTGTGGAGGGAGGAGTCAATGAGTATTTTTTTCTAAGTGAGTAATGTCAGTAGTAATACTCTCCACTGACTTAGAAGATATTCTGTTTTTAAAGTTTTCCTTTCCCTGATATTAATAAACTTGGGCACATTGTGGAAGTCAATTGATTTGCCCAAGACTTTATGTGGAAGTCACTGGCAGAAAAGTACCATTTGGTCTTAACTTAATTGCTTTCTGAGTATATATGGTTGACGAGTGCTCCAGAATCTTCTACAGAATGGGTCTTTATACAGGACCACTTTATTTTCTTCTTAAAAAAAATTTTTCCAGAGTGCACATGTTCTGGCCAGAGAGAGACAAAGAGAGAGAGAAAGTGAGAAAGCACCCTCCACCCCAGGGAAAATGGTCAAGTTGTAATCCCTATTCTGACACCTCTCTTCCTCTCTCTCCTTTTGGGATTTTGTGCACTTATGCACACATGCTTGGCATGTTTCTCAAGCTGTTGGAACTTGAACTATGCAGTCACCCATGTGGGATCCAGCCACCTTAACCACCACCTCAAGGGCTGGCCCAGAACCCCTTTTGAATTATACACAGTTTAGGCTTAGTGGTTTTATTTATATATTACTGCATTAATTTTGTTCTAATATTTGCTTTTTCTATTTTACCATCAATTCTGGTAAAAAAAAAAAAAATCACATCTGTATTTTTTTTTTTTTTTTGAGAGGTTTTTGCTAAGGGGTGTGTGTGCTCGCCAGAAAGAGAGAGAGATAGAAAGCGAGAAATCAACCCCCTCCCAAGGGGAATGGCCACATTGCAATCCCTTCTCCTCCATTCTCCTCTCGGGATCTTGGGCACGCACACACACACGCCCGATGTGAGTTTAAGCCACCAGGTCCGGGACTCAAATCGCAGTTGACTACATGGGAGTCCAGCAACATAGCTGGTCTCATCACATCTGTATTTAAAGTTATGCTTTGATCGTTTTGTTAATATATTTTGGCCTTATGAAAAAAGTAAAATGTTCCAGAGAATTATTAATGAGAAAGACATTTCAAAATGAAGCTAATGTATAATAAACATAAAGAAAATTATTTAATATATTGTTTATTTTAAAAACTTATCTTTTGTTCTGATAAAATTTTCAAATATACATTGATAAGTAATATTTTACATAAGAACCTTGAGATCAAGCGTACAAATAAGAGGCAGAAATGCTATTGATTGCCTTAAAACACACATTCACATGACATGCATAAACACACACACATATACAGGTTGTTCTCAATTAACTAGCATGAGACAAGAACACACACTGAAAAAGTGAATTATTGAGCCAGGTAGATCTGGAGGGTGGGCAAGTGCTCTTCTAGACAAAGGAAAAGATATAGTTCATAGTTCACAGTTGGTGCTTAAGAGATTAATCGGGTCTTAAGTTCCACCGGTGATATCTTTTGGAAAGTCTCTCAACTTTTAAGCTTCCAAATTATATATAACAGAAACTGTCTCTTCTCTATTTTATGAGAGTGCTGAGAGTCAGCTATGATATAGAGAGAGCATAAGGGATAGGTGCTGTCAGCACAACTGTCACTCATTCCCCACACCTTTGCTATTATTATATACATTCTTTAAGTCAAAAACTTTCAGTCAGTATGAATATCTTTTATTTCAAGCAGAGACTAGCCATTAATTTACCTAGTATAGATTCCAATTCCAGAAACAGTTGTATGAACTTCATAATTTGAAATTCTCCTACTACATTGACCTAGAAAGGTTGCATTAAATATAACAATAATAATAGTAAGACTGCCTGGGACTAGCAGTTGGCATAATGGCTATGTCGCTGGACTCCCATGTAGTCAACCACAGTTTGAATCCCAGACCCAGTGGCTTAAACTCATGCCAGGCGTGTGTGTGTGTGCCCAAGATCTTAAGAGAATGGAAGAGAAGGGATTGCAACATGGCCATCTGCTCCCAAGGGGGTGATTTCTCGTTTTCTGTCTCTCTGTCTCTCTTTCCAGCAAGCACACACGCCCTATAGCAAAAACCTCTCCAAAAAGAAAAAGAAAAAAGTAAGACTGCCTTTTATACCATTTTGGTAAAAGTAATGATAACATGTAAGAATACCAAATTTTGTCAAGGATGTGAGGAAATACACACAAACATATTGCTGATATAAGTATGAATTGATGCAGCTATTTGGTTTAATCCGAATATACAATCTGCGTTTGTGTGTGTGTGTGTGTGTGTGTGTAAAAGAAAGTGCTTTTGTATATTTACATATACTACTTATATATGGCTGAAGAAAAAGGCATAAAATATGTTCACTGAAACATTTTTGTCATAATTTGGAAATTTGAAATTTCATAAACTAAAGGAGAATAAATAAATTTTGTAATTTTCATGAGGTGTAAAAATTAATAAATTATTTATAATTTATATTTTCTTATTCATAATTTAAAAGTGTAGCTAATGGCATGGATATATATTAAAAAAATGGTACTTTGTGAGTAACAAGATGAGGATATAACATTTAGTTATAATACCATCCATATAAAGGTATAAATACAGGTAAAATGATACAATATCATGTTTATGTATATATGCATGGTATGGAATAAAGTATACATAATGATAAACTCTAGGAGACTAACTGCTCTGGGCAAATATGCCAAGTACTAAGATTTGACAAAGCTGCATGGACTTTCATTCATGAGTCTTTTCCACATTTCTCTCTGTAATACTCTGTAGGCTTGAAATTTTTCCAAAGTAAAACCGGTATCGTACTTTCATAAAAATGGATGTTCTCATAGTAGCTAGGTAAACATCCATGGAAATGGAAGCACTCTGATACCAAAATGCAGGACAAGTATTCTGCTACTTGAGGTCTTCCACTACTTGAGAATAGAAGCTAGTTCAATATTGGTGACTCAATATTCTGGCAGTCATTGCTCTAAGTTCTTCACACCAATGATCTCATTAAAATCTTGCAACAATTCTCTGTGGAAGATACTATTATTTCACCCTTTGCAAGATGAGGAACTAAAACCCATAAAGGTAACTTGGCCTGTAACACACAACAAAAATATTGGGACACTAGGATTTAAACCAGACTCTGGGTTCTGAACCAATACATAGATGCCCTTGGCCATGAGTTTAAATTAAATTCTGAGTGAAGTTCACAGTGCAACAGTGTTGACATCATCTGAGAACTTGGAGCCTTGTCTTAGGTCTACTGAATCATAAACTCTGTGGCTAGACTTAGTGAAATGTTTTTAACTAGTCCTCCAGGTGACTTTGATCTATGCTAAAGTTTAAGAACTGTTAGGTTAAAGCAATGTACAGACCTATAGATATCTAAAAATGAAACCACAGAGACGCTGATGGCAATAAAGGGCCTTCCTGCTCCCCCCAACACACAATGAATAACTGCTTCCTCACCTTCAGAACTGGTGTTCCCAATGTCCCTGCCCAGGAAGGCCTCTCTCAATGTTCCTGGCACCCCAGTCCTTGAAGACCTTCCTCAGAATAAGGATGAAAAGGAATGAATACAGCAGCGGTGCTCCAGAACCCCAGGACCTGAAGTTCTGCACACATTCGCCTCATTGGTTTGGCCCCTGTTCAATAGGAGGTTTGACATTTCTGCTATGATCCCTAAGTTTATGAACACACAGATTACAGAGCATTACTCCATCTGTAGCAAGCTGTCCACTGAAAATAGCATCACTACCAAGAATGCTCTTGGCTCGCATATGATTGATTTTATGTCGGAGATCCTTAAACAGAAAGACACCAAGCTAACTGACTTTCGAGAGGCTGCCAGCACTCTGGAGGCCAGCAGCAAGACGTGTGCTGTGTTTGTGTGGATGCCATCCATGCCGGTGTGTACAGAGTCCATGGGGGGCTGGGCAAAGGTGTGCCATCTCTGGAAGAAGTGGAGGGCAATGGTACAGATGGAAGTGCTACTGAAACAGGAACCGCCAAAAAGGCTCCAAAGCCAAAGAAGAAGCGTTTGTGCAAAACCACGGAGCAGAATATAAATGACCTCAATGCTTCTGAAGCAGATCGAAAAATGGGAGGTTGAGCCCATGATCCAGAAGAACACATTTGATGAGTATAGCACAGCAGGAGTGTTTTTCTTTACCCTCCGCTGCCATGACTATAGCAATGAGCTGCTTTTTCCTTTGGAAGTCTAGATTCTCTCCAGTGGAGACCCTCTTGAGGTGCCTGATTAGAGTTGGGTCGAAATGACAGAGTTTAAAAAGTGCCCTTACAGCAGTGTGTGGAACACTGTCAAGTCTGCCCTTCTCTGGCCAGGTTGCAGCTCACTAAGTGGAACACTGAAATTCATAATGAGTCTTTGTCAGCCCTGGTAGACAAGCTCAAGAAGAATGATCAGGTGTGTGAGATCAACAATGAGGTGGAGGACAGGGACTGTGAGGACTTCCCTGATGATCCCCTGAAGGGTGGTTTTGATGTCAATGATGAGCCCAACCACACTGCAATTTCCCTTGTGGAAGGCAACATTAGGATCATGTGCCAACCTCTATCCATGAAACCTGGAGAGTATTCCTATTTCAGTCTTTGGACTATGTCAGTGTTGGCTGGCCCAGATCACTGGCCCTTTACGTCTTGGCACAAACAAGATACTATGTCCAATCAGAGCATAAAAAGAAGAGTACAAGGAAAGATTTTGAAATTGACTTTGAGGATGACATGGACTTTCACGTATGGTTTCAAAAAACAAAGGCTGCTACTGGCCTGACCAAATTCACTTTGGAGAACCAGAATTAGAGAGCCACCACTCTTCCTATAGATTTCCACAATGCGGTTCCTAGTCTCATCCAGCTTCATCCCAAAACAGGCATCAGGTTACTTAAGACAGCACAAGGCAAGAAGAGGGCAGAGACCAAGCATTATGAAGAGATTGGAGACTATGATTACAACAACCCTAATGACACCTTCAACTTTTGTCCTGGTTTACAAGATGCTGACAGTGATTACGGAGTCAGATACTGTGGGACCAGTTGGGTCCTTCGACCTCACACCTTATCCTTGCCATTTGTCGTAGACAACACAAAAGAGTGGTAACACTCCTGAAGTCCAAGGATTACACATCACAATATATGAGGAGTCAAATCTGATAGCCGAGACTCAGAGGTAAATAAAATTGAAACTCACTATGCCAGCACTGCTAAAAAGATGGACATGGAGAAGCTGAAGCAGAGCATGTGGAGTTTACTGGAATTTTCCAGAAAGGGAGCAGGCACAGAGGCAGAACATGGTGAAAATGAAAATGGGGCCCAAGAGGAGGGAGCTGATGAGACGCTCAGCAGGCTCACAAAGGATCTGCAGAAGAGCCTGGCCCCACCCATGGCTCAGAATCTGTCCATACCTCTGGCTTTTGCTATCTCCTACATTCAGGCAATGACAAAAATCTAAAGCTAGAACAAACAGAGGATCTTTCTGATGTTCTAGTGAGGCAAGGAGATTGAGTTCACTGTGGAGAAGTCGGCAGCAGGAGGTCCACCACTTTCCATCCACCTTGGGTTAAAGGAAGATGCTGTGGGCTCGCAGCAGAGCTGTGGCCAGCTGTCACAGTGTCTGTCTGTTCTTTCCTCCTCTCTGTCACAGTCTGGGTACCAGCACCCACAAGCTCTGTCCTGGGCTGTTGAACTTGTTCTGCCCTGTGTGACCACCCATGAGGGAGGAGGGCAGAGAGGTGAGGTGGCTGTTTTGTTCTGTGAGACCTATCTCCATTTCTCCATTCTTTCTACCCATGTATAGTTTTAGTTTCCTAAATCAGTATGTGTTGTTCTCCACACTTCAATCTTGTAGAAAATGATTTTCCAGTAGGCACTGACTGTTGGCCCAAAAGAACTGCCTAATCAGTGTACATAAAATACACTGTGCCTGTACTTATAAATCTAAATATAATGCTTGAAAACAAAATCATTTGGATTAATGTGGGGGAAAAAATGAAACCGTGTATCTTCCCCCATTGTTTTCATTCCATTTGAAACCTCATGCTACATGATTCACTCTGTTCAATTATGTGTGAGCTACAGAAAGGTGGCAAGAAGCAATATATCTTCTTGGAAGTGTGGTAACATTTTTGTGGTGGGAAAACAAAATGTTCAGAGAGAGACCTGAAGAAGAGGCGACAGGAGAATCTGTGTTGTGTTAACGGCAACATTATGCTAACATAAAGGGAAGATTCCCTTTCTAGTTTCATATGTGTGTGTGTGTGTGTATATATATGTGTGTGTGTATATATATATATATATATATATATATATATATTTACCCCTATGTCTGACCCTCTGCCCTTTCCTGAAACTAGAAATGGAAAATTATTGATGATAACATGCATGATTATCCACTATGCAGTATATTCTGGATGGGAAACCACATTTTGTATTCTTAGGGGATGGATGTAAATTAAGTAATTAAAAAAAAGTTTCAGGAGAAAAAAATCTTTACTGAAGCATAATTTATATATACAATAAAATGCATCTGTTTTGAGTCTACAAAAAAAAAAAAGGAAGATTCCCTTGGAGTCTTCTCCCATCCATGAATTTCAGTGTGTAGATTGAAACCTCCTTCTTCAGGAGACGTAAGACAGACCAAGTTAGTTCAAACTTCTATAATGTTGTCATTTGAACCACACAGAGTCTGCAAATAAATTAATTTTTTCAATAAAGACATTTTCACTTATTAGTTGAATCTAATCTGGTAAGACTGTAGATTTTGTAGAAACAATGTGGCAAAGAGGGATTTTACAATCCATCCCCCAAAGCTCTGTTGCAAGTTCCCAAAAAACTAGCCCACTGAGTGCACTAAAGCATGAAGTCCTACATGGGAGAAGGTGGTGATGAAAGTGAAGTAAGGCATAAAGAAGAGTCCCACGAACCCAGTAAAGCATTCTGGAGAGGATACACACCAGGGAATAAAACCCAACTATTGTATTGTCCCCCATGGGTTAGAGAATGCTGGGATGGATTTCACAAATGTGCTTTATTTTATGGAGCTAGGATACTGTCAGAGTCTGGTTCAGATTATTCACCAGAAGCTTTGTATGTAACATATATACATGAAAACAAAAGAAAACAGAAACAAAAAACAAAAGGGATCTTCTTCATAGAAGACTCTATTATTTAACAAAAACCCTAAAACCCTTTTCTGAGCTCATAACTTCAATTATTTCTCTGCCTCCTGCCCTATGACTCTTGCTTGCACATTTGTTTTCATTGTCTTTTTTTAATGGCTACAATATAAAAGAGAGGGAGAAAGACTTTCCATTCCCTTGACCCTACTTTGTCCCCACTTAGAGAAATTCATTTTAAATAGACTCCCAATGAAAATAGTCAGCAGATATTTCTCTCCAATATGTGCATCCTTAACTCCCTCCAACCTTTGCAAACACTTAAGCATATTAACAAGGAATAAATAAGACTATCCAAACAGTTAGTGGCTCAGCAAAAAGACTGTCTTTCTCCTGGTTTTAATCCCACTTTGCTTTGGACACCCAGTTGCTCTAATTTATGCCCCCTAAAAATCCCTTGCCTAACACACCTGGTTTATGTGATTATTTAAATGTGAGCAAATGTCGTTACATCTTTCATTTTAAAAAAATGCCATGATTTTAGGCATAATTTGTACAAAACCGTTGGGTTAGGGATAATTTGGCAACCCTATCTGGTTTTTTTCTTATTATTATTATTTTATTATTTCTTATTCCTTATTCACTATTTTACATTACCCCCTGTCTATCTATCTATTTAAATATTTTAATCTCTGAAGAGTGTTAGTAGGCATTATGATTTCTAAATTATGTATGTCTAGATGGTGTGCTGAAGACCATGCAGCAAGTAAATGTAAAAGATGAATTTTGGAGCCAATATCAGAGTGACACTTTCTGCAACCTTTTATAGAATATCACACTGCCTGTTAGATGAAAAAACCTAATATTAATATTTAAGCAAATTTTCATGTCCTCCAAGACCAAGTATATAGGCCTTTTGGGTAGGGATGACGAGCTTTAACTTTCCCAGATCAGTCACATTTTTGATGAACTAGTTATCCGCATTGCTCTAAGCAAAGCTACATATTTTTCTCACACTGAAGAAACCTGTGCCTACCGACTATGGAATATCAAAAGAAGTCCATTTATGAAATTCCATTTTTCTCTGAATGTGTGTTTCCCTAACAGATGCATTCTAGAATTGATTAATTTAGCAATATAGCAGTATCTATGACCATCTATGACCAGTTAGAAGTAGCTACTTTAAGGAATAAAATGTGGAGTGACAGAGTAGAGCTGAAGTTTAGCCGACTTAGCTTAAAATCCTGGTTCTACGCATTAGCTTTGTGCATTTGAACAGGGTCTTTGGATTTATCCTTGTGAAACAAAGATCGGGCCAGCATGTGACATGGTAATTAAGGAACTGGATCTTGGGACCAGCAGATGGTGGAATGGTTACGTGGTTGGGCTCCCACATAGTCTCCACCGCAGTTCAAGTTTCAGACCCAGCAGTTTAAAACTCAAGACGAGCTTCCTTTTGGCTGGAACCACCATCTTCCAGTAATTAACCAAAATGATGAACACAAGCGAAAGAGGAGAGGCATCCCATCTGTGTTCTCTAGGCCTTTTAGAAAACATGGAGTTGTTCCTTTGGCAACATATATGGGAATCTACAAGAAAGGTGATATTGTAGACATTAAGGGAATGGGTACTCTTCAAAAAGGAATGCCCCACAAATGTTACCATGGCAAAACTGGAAGAGTCTACAGTGTTACCCAGCATGCTGTTGGCATTGTTGTGAACAAACAAGTAAAGGGCAATATTCTTGCCAAGAGAATCAGTGTGCATATTGAGCATATTAAGCATTCTAAGAGCAGAGATAGCTTCCTAAAACGTGTGAAGGAAAATGACCAGGAAAGAAAAAAAAAAAGAAGCCAAAGAGAAAGTTACCTG
Source organism: Tupaia tana (assembly GCA_026018925.1). NCBI lineage: Eukaryota > Metazoa > Chordata > Mammalia > Scandentia > Tupaiidae > Tupaia > Tupaia tana. Next base: position 195,037,832 of record JAKSZU010000006.1, on the reverse strand, counting down.
GGATCAACTAAAGCGCCAGCCTGCTCCACCCAGAGAAGCACACTTTGTGAGAACCAAAGGAAAGGAGCCTGAGCTACTGGAACCTATTCCCTATGAATTCATGGTGTGATGGGTGCTAAAAATAAATTAATCTGTGGTCCATTAAAAAAACAAACAAAAAAACCTCAAGCGGAGCATGTGTGTGTGCCTGCTGAAGATCCCAAGAGGAGAATGGAGGACAAAGGATTGAGGCGTGGCCATCACCCCAGGGGGTGATTCCTCACTTTCTGTCTCTCCATCTGTCCAGGGGACACACATACCCTGTAGCAAAAATCTCTCCCCCACTGCCAAAAAAAAAAAAAAGGAGCTAGATCCCACACGTGGCTGAACACTGTTCAAATCCAGACTCTGCAGATTGAAAATCACACCAGGCACATGTGCATATGTGCCCAAAATCCCAGAAAGAGAATGGAGGAGAAGAGAGTGTAACATGGCCAGCCCCCAGGCCCAGGGGGTAATTTCTCACTTTCTCTCTCTCTCTCTCTCTCTCTCTCTCTCTCTCTCTCTTCTCTCTCTGTATCTCTCTGGCGTATGCTTACACTCTATGGCAAAAACCTCAAAGAAAAAAAAAATGATCTCATCTGCCTACATTACATAGTTAAAATGGGGATTATGTGAATTAGGTATTCTAAAAACTGGAAAATGAACTATAAATGTAAAGAATTAACATTACTGAATATAATACCACTCTGCCATTGTTTTGAATAGGTTAATTTCTTTCAAGTTTTAAATACACTGTAGAATATCTTAAGGCATACAAAAAAGGGGAAGAAAAAAACATATAACAAAATCTCATTTTTGTACCACCCAACTAATTATACACATATACACACAATTTTTTTTTCAAGAGAGATTTTTGCTATAGAGTGCGTGCACTTGCTAGAGAGATGGAGAGAGCCAGAGAGATAGAAAGTGAGACATCACCCCCTGGGGGGAGGGAGGTCATGCCGCAATCCCTTCTCCAGTCTCTCCTCTTAGTATCTTGCGAACACACACATACCTGGCGTGAGTTTCAACCTCCAGGGTACAGGACTTGAACCACGGTCGACTACAGGGAATCCAGCAATATAACCATTATGTCATCTGCTTGTCCCATGCACACAATTTTATACAAAGAGAGAGAAAGCTTTACAATTATAATCCCCTAAATTCACTCTCTGGACATACCCAACACATGTTTTCAACTCCTTGTTAAATTATGTCCATGTGTGGGGACAGCAGGTGGCATGGTGGTTAAAGGCATTGGACTCCACATGACTGACCATGGTTCAAGTCCTGGACTTGGTGGCTCTCTTTCTCACTTTTCCTCTCTTTCTCTGTCTGATCAAACTGGAAAATATAATAATAATAATAATAATAATAATAATAATAATAAATTAAGTTAAATAAAATAATTCTTTAAAAAAATATGTCCATGGGACCCGCAGTTAGTGTAATGGCTATGTCTCTGGACTCCCATGTAGTCGACCGTGGTTTGCGTCTCAGACCCGGTGGCTTAAAACTCACGCCGGGCACATGTGCGTGTGTGCCCAAGATCCCGAGAGGAGAATGGAGGAGAAGGGATTGCGGCGTGACCATCCCCTCTGGGGGGTGATTTCTCGCTTTCTGTCTCTATGTCTCTCTCTGTCTGTCTGGCGAGCGCACATGCCCTATAACAAAAACCTCTCTAAAAAAAAATATATATATATATGTCCATGTGTAATTAAAGATAAAAAGAATTTTATTCCTAATATTGCAATGAACTTCCATGTACAACTCCCAGGGTGCACTCAGGAAAAGTTACTCTCCATCTTCTAGTCCGAGCATATCTGTGAACTCGCAGCACTGGCATCGAACAGGAGCATACTAGCCCATGGAAGGGCAGGCCCCACTCAGACCTTACAGACAGAACCTGCCTTTGAAAGATCCCCAGGGTGGTGCAGAAGGTGATGCAGAAGAACATTAGCATTTGAGAAGTCCTGTTTTAGAACATTAAAAAAAAAAACATAGATTTGCTGAGAATGATATGTATTTCTTTAACTTTATTAGGTATTGCCAAACTACTCTCCAAAGTACTTATGTCAATATGCAATCCCATGAGAAATCAGATTTTTCATTTTGCCAGTCAGCTGGATGTGAAATGCCATGTCATTACTGTTTTGATGTGCATTTCTCTCTTTCCTAATGAGAGTAAACATTTTGTCTGTTGGTATCTTCTGTGAATTCCCTGGCTGGATCTTTGCCAAATTTTTTGTTGGTTTCTCTGCTTTATATCCTATTCCTTTACGTCAACTCAAAGTGTGCTATGGCCATCCTTTTATCTCCTCTACCCTCCCTTTCCTATTTTTCATTTTCCCTTTTCTTTTCTTTCATCTTTCCTTCTCTATTTTCTAGGAGAGGTTGAAGAGTGTGGGGTTATCCACATATTCCAGTTGCCAGGATATTAGATGTGTACAGTCATTATCCAAGCACTTTATTTTGCTTTACTTTTTCCTGTTTAGAAAAAACAAAATGCTAACTATAATGGCTAGTCCATAAATTAAATAAACAGAATTCAAATGCAAGCCTGCCTTATTTCAAGGTTTATACACAGAGCACAGAAGTAACTTCAATTTCTTTTTTTTCTTTCTTCTTCTTCTTTTTTTTTTTTTTTTTTTTTTTTTTTTTTGAGAGGTTTTTGCTATACGGTGCTTGTACTTGCCAGAAAGAGACAGAGAGACAGAAAGTGAGAAATCACCCCCTAGGGGGCTGGCCACACCACAATCCCTTCTCCTCCATTCTTCTCTTGGGATCTTGGGCACGCACGCACACACTCCCAGCATGAGTTTACGCCACTGGGTCCGGGACTCGAAGCGCAGGTGACTACATGGGATTCCAGAGACATAGCCATTACGGCAAGTGCTGGTCCCCATAACTTCAATTTCTAATTATTGTTAACTTGTTATGAAAATATTAAGTTGGGCTGACTAGTTACTAGTCCTGTAATCTAGTAGTTAAGGGATTGGATCTTACATAGACAACAGAGCTTGAATCCCAGACACCCAGCAGCTCTTGAGAAACACATCAGACACCTGTGTATATATGCCCCAAACCCCAACAGTATGGGAAAACGGAGAAGGAATTGTAGGATGGCCATCCTCTGTTGGGGGTGGAGGCTTTCTCCCTTTGCATATGCACACATCTTCTGGCAATTAAAAAATAGATAACAGTTTTACATTAAAGTTGACTCATGTCACTTGATTATCTTTAATACAGAATATAGTAATATCTAATGTGATACACTATCTATACAATATACATAGAAAATAGATACTATCATATAATATACAGCGTGTACTACATTTATATATAACATAGATAAACATAATTTTTTTACAGAGAGAATTTTTTGCTATAGGGTGTGTGTGCTCACCAGAGAGAGATAGAAAGTAAGAAATCACCCCCTAGGGGAATCGCCATGCTGCAATCCCCTCTCCTCCATTCTTCTCTAGGGATTTTGGGCACACGTGCACATGCACCCAGTGTGAGTTTAAACTGCTGGGTCCAGGACAATTGACTACATGCAAGTCCACTGACATAACCATTAGGCCACTGCATAAAATCTTTCTATAGCATTAGTGTATTAGAATTCAAGCTTACCTCTGAAATAGTTTTTAGTCATGACTATGTTAGAGAAAAGATGGAATAGTTCTAAAATTGTTCATGATATTTAGTACATAGTTCTAGGTTCATTTATAGATGTATAATTGTAAAATTTTATTTAAAAAATTATTTAAGTTTGTTTATTATTATTTTTTTTATTTTCTAAAGGGCACTAATGCTCATCAGAGAGAGAAAGAGAGAGAAGGAAAGTGAAAAATCAGGCTGCCAGGTCTGGAACGCCAACCATGGTCAGCCATGTAAGAGTCCGGCATCTAAATCAGCACACCACCTGCTGGCCCCACATTAACATATTTTTTAAATTGTTATAATAATCATCTGTGATACTTGCTAGTTAAATAAATAAGATTGTTCTACAAAGTCTCTCCCCTGGAAATTCTGATTCTGTGGGCCTAGGTTGGACTCAAGATATTTGTAGATATAAGTATCTTTTTTTTTTGGTGGGGGGAGGTTTTTGCTATAGGGCGCTTGCGCTTGCCAGACAGACAGAGAGAGACAGAGAGACAGAAAGCGAGAAATCACCCCCCAGGGGGGATGGCCACACTGCAATCCCCTCTGTTCCATTCTCCTTTTGGGATCTTGGGCATGCACGCACACACACACACACACACACACACACACACACACACACACGGTGTGAGTTTAAGCCACTGGGACCAGGACTCAAACTGTGGTCGACTACATGGGAGTCCAGCAACATAGCCATTATGCCAACTGCTAATTCTAGTAGATATAAGTATCTTAACAGGTATATGTGTATCTTTTTTTTTTTTCCTTTTTTCTCTCTCTCTTTTTTCCCCCCTAGAGCACATATGTGCTTGCCAGAAAGGAAAGAAAGCACTTCTTACAGAAAATGGTCATGCCACTACCCTTTCTCCTCCATCTCTCTCTCCTTTTGGGATTTTGTTAATATACATACACACACACACACACACACACACACACTCATCAAGCATGTTTCTCAAGCCTTCGTTTGGGACTCAGACCGGGCCATTGGCCATGTGGGACCCAGTTGCTCTAACCACCAGGCCATGGAGCCAGTGCCACGAGCCACACATATACCTTAATTTTTTTTTTTTTTGTAGTCTTTTTTTCTACAGGATATGCATGCTTGCCAGATAGAGACAGAGAGAAAGGAAAAGTGAAAAAATCACCCCTAGGGAGAATTACCACACTGCAATGTCTTCTCCTCTTTTCTCCTCTCTTTTCTCTCTTTTTGGGCATGCACACACATGTAGCCAGCTCTGTTCTTCAAGCCACTGGGTCTGGGAATTGAGCCATGAAGTTGGCCATGAGGGATCTAGCACCTTTACCACTATACCACTGGCTTCCCCTCCACCCCAACAAGTATCTTTTTATAAACATTTTTTTTGGGCAGAGCTCTAGCTTCATAAGAAATAATTTGATGTATCTGTTTTCCCTTACCTGAATAATGATCCAGTATAATTCAAAACATCATTTAGGATCAGCAACTGATGTGTACATTTTATAAAGAACATTCTGATCAGTCTCGCTGAGGGAGGAAATATTCTTCCACATCCCGAGGGGGTATCTACTAAACAAATGTCAAGGCAATTACAATTAGGGCCCATTTAAACACTGCATAGCATCTTGCCCTGTCTCAAAACACAGATAAAGAGGCAGGTCAAAGTGTTGACATGGTTTATGAGCCGCCCACTCTCCTAGCACAGCTGTTCCTCTGTGTGACCTCTAAGCAGACCGCAGATAAGGGAGGGTGTCAAGGCAGCAGTGGCTTTGGACTCTCCAAGGTCTCTCAGCAACCAGTCAGAGCTGGGTCCATATTTTAACCTTAGTCTTTGCAGTTCTTTTAGTTCTAACATCTTGGCTGCATTCTCTGCACATCTGTAAATGTGTGCCTTATTCTTCATTTCAAAGTTATGAGATGCCTATTTTGGAAAATACAAATAATTTAAGAAGCAGTAAATCTGATTTGATGTGACAGAAGAAAGCCATTGGAGAGGATATAATAACTACTCAAGTTTGCAGGAACTTTTTTATTGCCAATAAAGAACTTTCTCATTTGGATAAAAACGCAAGCATGAGGTGTTCTTGATAAGTGCTTTTCTTTCCAGAAACTTAGAATAGTTTATAAATAGCCCATCACACAGTTGTAAGGGTAATATTGAATGCTACCATTTCTAGGGAAAGGGTAATGGGATTTGTTTTTTGTTTCTTTGTTTTTAAATAAATACACATAGGCTACCCCTGGTGTGGTGGTTAAGGTGGTTGGATCCCACATGGGTGACAGTGTGTCTCAAGTCCTGGGCTCAGTGGCTTGAAAAACACATGAGGCACATGTGTGTAAGTGCCCAAAATCCCAACAGAATGGAAAGATTGGGGAGAAGGGCTTGTGGTATGACCATTCCCTGTGAGGGGTGCTTTCTCACTTTTCCTCACTCTCTTTCCAGCAAGAGCTAATGTCCTCTGATGAAAACATACACAAGTCAAATAGATTTCTTTTTCCATCAATCAATATTTCTTGAGTAAGAAACAAAACACTGTATCAGCTGCTGACAAAATGAAAAGAACCAACTGTGGTAGTTCAGTTGTAGTGCAAAACTCTGCAATGTTGGAAGCCACATGGAAGATAAGGGTTCGATTCCCTGGTCTACCCATACAAGCCAGGCATGTATGCCTGGGATCCTGGTTGGCCGGGGGAAGTTGGAGGAATTGTGATGTGAGATCTTAAAGTAATTGTCTTTCTATCTCTTTTTGTCTATCTTTCTCGAAATACATAAATTAACAAATAACAACAAAAGGAATGTATAATAGTAAATATTACTAATAGTTTGACCTCATAGGTTGTTATTGCAATTAAATAAATTAATGCAAGCAAACGCACTTGGAGCAGAGCTGGAGTCATAGAAAATGATCAGTAAATGTCTGTTGACTTTATGAATTATTTTCCTTTAAAAAAGCTTAAGATATATACATATAATGGGAGCAAATTTTGCATATTTATAATTCTTTTGTATCCCCAGCAACTAACTCAGAAAATGATCCATAAATATCCAGACAAAACAATTGAAGTGAGTATTTCTTAAATTATGCATCAATGCTGAAAGCAGTAAATTCTCTGGAATGGTTCTCAAACAGGGTGATTTTGCCCCCAATCCTCAGGGAACATTATGCAATGTCTAGAGACCTATTGGATTGCCACAACTTAGCCAAAATATTTTTTTCTTTATTTTTAAATGTATTCATTTGTTTTTGCCAGAGAGAATGTGTGCTTGTAAGAGAAAGAGAGAAAAAGGAAGAAAGAGACAGTACCACTAGTGAGGTATAGTGATGTCACAATCCCTTTTCCTCTGGATCTCCATTCTGCTGTGATTTGGGTAACATGCATAAGGGCCCAGCATGTTTCTCAAGCTACCGCATCCAGGATTCAAATCACTTAGTCACCCATGTGACCCAACTCCCTCAACCACCAGATCACAAGGTAGCCCAGACATAGAACAGCTCCCCACAACAAAAATGACCAAGACCACAATTATAGGAATGATGAGAAAGTGAGAAGGCATGGCATTTCAAGGATGCTAGACATATATTCCAGACCCAAGAAAAACTATAAGAAAGGTAGGGAGTTTGGGGAAAACAATCTCAAAAACAATAATAATAGTATAAAAACCTTGGAGCGGTGAGCAGATCACTTTGAGTTATTTTAGTTTGTTTTCCATCTCTGCAATTGTTAGACCTTTCTTTCACCCATTGTTCTTGTGCCCTAGATCATTTACTGGAGCATCTTGTCAGGTGACTCTGCCTGGGACTATACCTCCACCTCCACCTCATTTCAACTCCAGGGAAACCGCAGTTTCTCCCTGTTGTTTGTCTGTACTAATATTACAGTTCCAGAATTCTTAAAAACTGTCTAGTCTCCCATTCTGATGTTTTTCTTAATGTTGATAAGTGAAGAATTCCCTTACTCTTTAAATTCTTGTTTCACTAGACAAGGGGAAAGTGACTTTACATTCCTCTGAAATATCTCAAACTGCCCATTAAGCCTATTTCAATTAGTTATCTGCAGCTCAATGTGGTTAATGCTGATGATTACCCAGTCTTAAGGAACCTTCATATCTACCTATACATACTAACACAAAACAGGAATGTTAGGCACCTCTTCTCTCAAGCCATTAACAACCTCACATTTCATCTTCAACCAACCTTTTCGTCCAGTATATTCCAGTATATATGTTTTCTCTATGCAAGTGGTAAAAATTGTGAGACCTTATTGCTGTAGTTTGGGTTTCTAACATATGAAGGTTTCATCCAAAGGAAACGAAGTGTTTTTCTTTGTTACTAGGATCTTATCATGTTTTTCCACTCATATCACCATATTTAGAAACATTTACCTTAAAGATACTTAACAAAGATAGAGCTTGGGGAAAAAAATTATTTGGGAATTCATAAAACAAGGAATGAGGGCTGGAAGATAATTTCATGATTCATATACCTTAACATTTGGTTTGTTTTGCTTTTTTGATTTTATTTCCACTGAGAGATCAACAATGGTATTTTCTGTGTCTTGTTATTTTAAATATCCCAGTAATTCTGCACATATCCAATAGAGAAGCCAGAGCTAAGGGACTAAAAGAATATGAAAAAAATATCTACCAGCTGTCCAATTATAATAACCTAAAGGCAAAGAAGTTGGTCAGGAGTGCAATTCTTTTGTTTACTTTTAATTTCCTTCTGGCTTTTAAAAATATAACTTGTGTTCATATAAATGCTACATCAAAGCAGTCATAATAAATAATTAGAGTGTTATCAAAGACTGTTTTGTTCTTCCAGCTGCTAGAACTGTTTTATTTACATAGTATTGTGAAGTGACTCAAAAACAGCTGTGATTTTATGTGAGTTGTTCCATGATGTGATTTGAAATGCTTTCTGCTAGCATATCCAATGGCATTTTAAGACCAATGACAGACTCATGACAAAACAGTTTTTGGACTTTCTTGCATCTCAGAAGATAAATAACGTTGATTCGTGGATGAGTGTTGTGAATGGAAATGTATTCTTCTACAAGGGAAATGTTAGCTTGAAATTGCATGCTTTCAGATTGAGTGTGTAAATAGCACAGTTACAAAATACATGCGGGGTCAAATACTTAGAAGACTTTCACAGACATACTCTTACTCCCTGCAAGAGGAGCAGACAATTCACTTACTAGTTAATTTGCCTCTCCTCTGGAATACTAGCCATTCTTTGACACTGTATTATAACCGAAATAGTGAGATGCAGACAGGGTATGAGTTCTCCAGGATTAAAGTAAGCATCAGCAGAGCACAGCAGACACAGGAGAATAAAAGAGAGCTATAGCCTGGGAAGAGAATGAGAAGAACAAGGAAATAAAAAAGAATAAATAGCATTTCATGTTTGTAACAATTTTGACTAGTAAGCCTACCATCTGCAAAGAAAATGCAAAGCAGTTTACTATCCTATCTTCTTTTCTACTGTGCATACATGCTCAAGATGTCCGGAGGAAAATAGAGAAGGGATTATAGCATTGCCAGCCCCCCTGGGGGGGGGGTTCTCATTTTCCCTCTCACTGTCTCTGTTTTTTCTTTCTCTCTTTCTGAAGAGCACACATGCCCTAAATTTAATTCCATTACATGTGAGTAAACTGAGACTTGAAGGGGTAAATTAACTTGTCAGAGCTAGTAAGTGGCATAACTGAGATTGAACCTGAAGTTTATCTGATCCTACAACCATGCTCCTGGCCAATAAGCATCATGGCCTCAGTTATTTGCTTTTGTACGTATAAATTTGCATAGATGTGGGTCGGCATGTACACAACACTCAGAAACTATGGAGAGACATGTTCAAAACAATAAAGCAATAATACCATGTTAAAATAGTTTATTTTGCTGGTCCATATGCCCCTACCCACAGATGTCTAGATGAATAAAGCATGTTGCATATGACAAAGAATATGAAAGTGCCAGTAGTAGATGCCTGAAGCATAAATCTGTCAGCTATAAATGTGTATTAACGTCATGCACTGTCCTACCATCCAAAACAGCTTAAAACATTGTTACATTAGGTCTGCCTGAGTTTTAAAGTTATAATGTGTAGCCTTTGAATTGTTAAGGACTTTTCCCCCATTCTATATGCTTTTCTCCTTGATTTTCTGTAGTTCCAAAAGACATGAGCTGATGCAAATACCTAGTTTTCATTTCATTACATTTTTAAACACTTCTCTAATTTCCAACAGAAATTTTGATGTTTTAACCAAGGGCTTTGCTTTCTTTTAGCTAATTGTTTGATTTAATTTTTTCCATTTAGATGTATGTTTTAAAAAATACTATTTTAGGACCTGCTCCATGACCTAGTGTTTGAGAGAGCTGGATCTGACCCAGCTAACTACAGGATGCAAATCCTGGCCCCAGGGGCAAGAAAAACACACAGGGTGCTCATGCATTTGTCTCCAAAATTCCGATAGAATGGACAAATGGATGAGAAGAGATTTCATCATAACCATTTCCCACGAAGGGATGCTTCCTCTTTCTCCCACTTTTTTCTCTCTCTCTCCCTCTCTCTCTCTCTCCTGCTAGCACAGTAACTTTCTGGTAAATTCAATAAATAAAATAAAATAAAAATACATTATATTAAAGTATCAATAATTCTCCACTTGACATTCTCCATATATATATATATTTTTTTTTAATGTGTAAGTTAAGACAAAGACCATTTTCTGGCTTTAAAAATGTTTTTAAAGGTAAAATCCTCAAATTACATTCTCATTAATGAAAAGTTTTAAAATCTTTCAGAGAGGAAAGTGATATGTTGAGTTGTATAATTTAGTTAGGCTAGTTTAACAATTGTGAAATATATATACATATACATATACATACACACACACACACATACATATATATATATATATATACCTCTCTCTCTCTCTCTCTCTCTCTATATATATATATATATATATATATATATATATATATTTTATTTTGAGGAGGATAACATGAACAGAAGGGGAGATGCCAGAATTCTGTCAGGGAAGTCCAAATAAGAAGTTATTAAAGTCTGAGCTAGAGCAGAGGAAAGATATATAGAGGAAAAGATATGAAAATGATATGAAAAGATATGAAATCAAAGAATAATAAATATAAAATAAGAGGGATTCAATGTGTGATATATTTAAAAAAGGAAAAATAAGTGGTAATTATAAACTCCTAGCATAGCTAATACAGTAGACAGTATGCTATTAAGTAAGATTGAAAATACCAAAAAATATGCAGAATTAAGAAAAAAAGATAATGAATTATGTTTGTATAAGGTGAATGTGATAGGAAAATAAATTCGTTGCAAATGGATGTACTGTGCTAGCGAGAGAGAGTGGGGAGAGAAAAGCATTCCCTGATGGGGCATGGCCTCACTGCAATGTTTTCTCTTCCACTGATCCATTCCCTCAGAATTTGGGGCACACATGCACATGGACCTGGCATGTTTTTAAAGACAATACAGTTGAGATTCAAATCATGGTCAGCCAGGCAGGGTCCAGCTCCCTAGACACATTGATTACCCACTCTGCTATAGGACTGGCCCTATGGTAAATAAATTCTCTTTATTTTGTAAAAAATAAAAGAAGAAAAAAGAGGATGCTTAGAGAACTTATACAATTTGACTAACAAAGAAGAACAGGAATATTTTTTCTAATCTAGGACCCGAGTTCTTAATCACTGGACTATGAATAACAAAGCCTAAAACCCATGGAAAAAGTCAAGCCAAGCAACAGAACTTTGAGAATTATATCCATATTGATTTTATATATGGTTTTATAATTAAAGCCATAATAGTTGTTTTGAAAACTAAGAAAAAGTATGAAAAATGAAATGTGGTGTGCTATAGTTAGAATCCAAACAAACAATATTTAAAATATGCAAAGTATGAACAAAGAATGGAGGAAAAAGACATAAGTGATACAAAAAAAGAATCCACAGAAAGAGGAGCAAAATTTATCCAAAGAATGAAAGGTCTTGAAGGTCAAGAGAGAAAGGCACTTGTAGCAGAAAGAGAATGATTGTAATACAGTGTATGGTAAAGGCAGTACCGTATGTGTTCTTTGGTTTGACAGTTAGGAGATTATCAGCAAGAATAGATTCTAGAATGGTGCAAAAGTAGAAACCAGAATCAGTGATCAAAAAAACAAATAGGAGCTTAGAGTCTATGTATATACACTGTGGAAAAGTTAGATGAGAAAGAAATTTTGAGAGAGCTCAAGGATGATTCAGGAACAGAGAATTTAAAAGAAAAATGTAATTGCTTTGAGGAAAAAAGACAAAAATACAAGTGAAGGGAAAGTGCAGGCATAATGGGAGATGTTAAGAGACACAAGACAAGCAGTGTATGACATAGAAAGATTATGGGATATGTGCAGAGGGCTATGAGCAAGGTATAGAGTATACATTTCGCCTTGATTGAATCCATTCTTCTATGAGCTTGGGCAATAAATTGCAAATATGTATATGATTGTAAATTACTTGAGGGATATGGAGAGAGAGATGAAATTTAAAGGGATTTGCTGATGAAACAGGAAGTATATATTCTGTTGCAAGTGGGTAAACTGGGCATTGAGCAAACAACTTGAAGAGATGCAGCCTCATAATAAGAGGTTCAGATACCTCAGTCAGATAAAAGAATTGAAGTGTCAGGTGAGTTTCATTATTATAAGCACAGTGTTATTATTGAAAAATGATATAGGAAAACCTGTATAAAACTAAGGAACCAAAACTATACATTAAACCAATGTGGGGAAGAAAGTAAACACTATAGCTTAATATTTTCTTTTTATCTAAATTTTCACTTATTGAAGCTGACAGTTTAGACACAATCCATCTTTGCAACCAATGTAATATTTGAATATGTTGAGTAGAACACATCTATTTCTTTCTTTAAAATTTTTTCTTAGCTAAAATCATCTCTTTGAATACCAGTATGAAAAAGTTACTCCATACTTTTTACCATCATCCAAATCTTTATCATCAAGAACAACAATACTTCATTAAGTGTACAATATATGTGACACCCTACAAGAAGACACATTAGAGTAAAATGCTGGTCTACTATAAAAATATGTTTGTCAAGGTCTGTTGTAACATCTTTAGCCAGTATCTAATCAAACAATGATTGCTTTTCTCTGAAACTCTTTCATTTGGACTTTAGTTTTGCTGAAGATATCATTTTGTATTTTCTCCCATTAACTGTCTATGAATATCCTCTAGTAAATTAGCAAAACCAAAAAAAAAAAGAAAGAAAGAAAGAAAGAAAGAAAGAAAGAAAGAAAGAAAGAAAGAAAAGAAGGAAAGAAAGGAGGGAGGGAAGGAGGGAGGCAGGAAGGAAGGAAGGAAGGAAGGAAGGAAGGAAGGAAGGAAGGAAGGGAGAAAGAAGAAAAGAAAGAAAAAAAGAAAGAAAGAAAGAAAGAAAGAAAGAAAGAAAGAAAGAAAGAAAGAAAGAAAGAAAGAAAGAAAGAGAAAAAAGAAAGAAAGAAAATACACTATCTTATTTGTTTTTCTAGTTTAAGATTTTTTTTTTAATATCTTCTGTGAAAAAAGACTTTTTTCCAGGTGCCAAATAAACTCAATTCTCTGAGATGCTAATGACTTTGTCATTCTGAAGATATTACAGGAAAATGCCTGCGGTCTCTTCTACTTTTTCTCTCATCCTCTGAGGTAAATATCCTCTATGTCATCAGTCTGGGGTTTATCCTTTGAATAATGATACTCAGTTGTCTTTGCATTTCCAACTTTTGTTCTGACTTTTAACCCATATGATTCAGAATTTGGCAATCACTAAGTGAATAATATGCCAGGAAAATTATCTGTTTAGATCAATATCATTTTTATAAATCGTTTCTATATAAATTGCAAATCCCACCCCAATTAAAATCTTGGACAATAAACATTCTAGTTAAGATTTTCAAATTAATGGGCAACAATCAATGGTTAATGAAATAATACATGATGCTTGCATTGATAGTTATCTATTATGAAATGGTTACTTTATTATATATAGCTATTATCTTTCCATGTCTTTGGAGCAGCAACATGTAACTAAAAATAATACTTCAGGATAAAATTCTAATAAGCAAAATCATAGACATCACTTAAATAAACAAAGTTTCAAAAGAAACATGGTGATATTAGAACAGCTTACTTATTTGCCAGTTGCCATATACATATGGAAAGTTAAAAAAAGAATGCCTACAGGCTCATAAGGATATTGAAAGCTATAAATTCATCATTATACTTAGTCTGATATTAGCCATGAAGTTCTAATTCTAGCATTATCCACTAAATAAATAATACAGCTAGCATGTATTATTAAAGATATTCAACTACTATATGCTTATATCTTCTGAAGTCTCAAATTCCGTAGTATAGCATTATTAGTACTTTAGGTTGCAACTACTAGAGGCCTAGATTTTTCAAAAATCTACTATGACAAAGATACAAGATAGATTTTTTAAAATCATTGTAAAAAGAATGTCTCCAAGCTTTAATGACTATTGAGCTATCTCTAGTTGGAACTATCTAGGGCATAACCAGGCCTTAATTGTGATAATACTTTATACTCTATAAAACCACTTTCGTATGGCACTTTTATATAAACATCATTTCATTGTATATCCATGACAGCTTCAAAATAGGATGGCAGTGTTAGTTCTATTTTTGTATATTAAAAAATGGAGTTGGGAGAAGTAAAATATCTTGCCCAAAGTAGCGTAATGAATGAATACCTAAAACCCAAATTACCTGAAAAGATCTTGCATCAAATAATAAGAGATATCAAGTGAGAACACGAGTCTCAGGACTCCAGGCAAGATCTGTGATGGAAGACAAGTTTGCAGTCCTACATTTACTGAACCTGTCCCTACAGTTTACAAGTGTGATCAAGTCTGAGGACACAATCATGAGGAAAATAGATAATATCCTTATTTTCACACACACACACAAAAAAACAGTATTAAAAGGGAGGAGATATTTATTAAATAATTTTATTAACAAATGCCAATTACAACTTGCCCCAAGAGTTAAGAAGGAAAGGAGGTTTTCCTAAGGAATTGTAAAGAAAGCTACTTTGACTGACTGACTTAGGGACACTATTGAGGACATCTTGTCCTTAGATCTGTACAACAAATCATCCATGTAAAGATGATGAATGGTGGACGGAGTACATTTTTTCAAGAGAAGAAATAGCCTGTGTAAATGACCTAGGGCAGAAGAGAACATAGATGATTTGATGTACTAAAAGTTCCAGTTTGATGGAGCAAAAAGATGTAGAGAAAAAGAGGTTTGAGCTGAATCTGAAGTAGAGAACACTCATGTAGAACTTCTTAGATAGACTAAAAAAATTGTATCTGGAGAAGTCACATAACCAAGATATTGCAGGAGATACAAGTCCTCATTCAAACAAGTACAAAGGGCTCTCTGCAACCCAAAATAGCCTAAACAGAGCTCAAGGGCCCATTAAAGAACCTAAAATAATGGAGAATGTCCACTGCTGTTGAAGTCAGCATACCTGAGATTCCAGGCAATGACTAGGAGCAAAGAAGCAGGGTAGAGGCTATTAGCCACACAGAAGAAACACAATTCCCCCCCCCCCCCCCCGTCGTCTTCCCCCTCCCGAGATCTTTGCTGTAGAAAACAGTGACTTTCTTTTTTTCCACTGAAGCAACCAATAACAATTCCAGCTAGAGAGCTCCAGAAGGGTAGATGTTACTGCATACCCTTCTATCACCCAAGAAGTGGCTACTATTGAGGCACTTCAGTAAAGAAGCCACTGCTTCTCTGAACCCCATATGTGTCCTGACCCTGGAGCTGCAGCCTCTCTGCAAGTGCTCACTCTCCAGATTCAGGCTCTGCAGTTAACTGGGACTGCTCATGTCTCTGACACTGGACTCATTACCATAGCAAGCTAGTTCATATCCTGAGACCCAGAACCAGCCTCTTTCTGTCTGTGCCTCCACTGCAGGTACCAGCTGAGCTTCCGTAGAGAAGTAAGCCCTAGCCTTACCTAGGGCTTTTCTAACACATATGCATTCCTGTACTTACATTATTGGTTCCCCACTTACTTCATAAACATCCACATATTGTATACAATTATCGGACCAAGAATAGGGGTGCTAGTGCCCTGGGTACAAATGCTACTATTGCTTGAGATTCCAAAGTTGAAGTTACTCCATATATGCTCATGTTTCGAACTTCAGCTCTATACTTATAACAGGTGTCACTCACTGGACAGTCCCGCTATCACCATAAGTCAGTCAAGCCAGACTCACTGCCAAAGGATACTTCAAACCATAATTTACCCAGTGGAAGAAAAAGATAGGAAGAACTTAGCAGTCATCGTAAATAAAGGCCCCCAGCAATGCTTGCTGACACTGCGGACATCCACAGTGCTGATCATCACAATCTTCATTCATCCTGACCTCAGTGGATGGAGCTTCACAGAGATTACAGATCTGAGCCCTTACTGTTGCCAGCACCATTGTATCCCACCCAGAAAATGTCCTTGCACTCCAATATGCTGTAGAGAAAGTTCTTGTACAATAAAGCTAGCCCATAAAGCCTGCAAAAAGAGACTATTTCATCAAATGTGGAAATATCAGCATAAAGAAAAAAAAAAGAAAAACCAAGACACATGAAACACATGCACACACACAGAGTAATTTTATAGTAGCTGGCCTCCAAAAAATGGGGATACATGGACTAAGAGACAAAGAATTCAAAATAATTATTTTACTTTTATATTTTTGAAGAGATTTTTTCTATAGGGTGCATGTACTTGACGGAGAGACAGAGAGAAAGAAAATGAGAAATTACCCCCCATCAGGGATGGCCACACTGCAATCCCTTCTCCTCCAGTCTTCACTCAGGATTTTGGGCACGCTCACACATGCTTGGCATGAGTTTTAAGCCACTGGGTCCAGGACTCGAACTGTGGTTGACTACATGGGAATCCAGCAACGTAACTACTATGCCATCTATTGGTTCCCCAACATAATTATTTTAAAAAGTGCAGAAAACTTTTTTTAAAAATTACAAAGAAGCAATTGAACAACAACAAGCAAATGATCATAACAAATTTAACAGAGAAGTAGAAATTATAATAAATAAGCAAAGACATGTAAAAACAAGAAAAAAATTCTGAAACTGAAAAATACAATGAATACAATAAATAAAATGAAAAATGTGTGCCAGCCTGTACCCTGATGGTTATATGAGCTAGATCCCACATGGCTCAACATGCAGTTTGAGTCTCAGGCCTGACAACTTAAGAAACACGCTGGGTGTGTATATATGTGTGTGCGCAAAATTCTGAAAGGAGAGAGAAATGGAGAAGTGATTGCACCATGATGATTTCTCATGGAGGTGAGGTGCTTTCTCACTTTCCCTTTCTCGGTCTGTCCCTGTCGGGTCACCTTCTGCCCAATTAAAAAGAAAGTGCAGTGGAGCGTGTTAACGACAGACCTGATCAACCAAAAGAAAGAATCTTTGAACTTGAAGATAGATTATTTGAAAATACACAGTAGAAAGAGGAATAGAAAGAAATGAAAAAAGCTTACAGGACTCTTGGAACAGTCTCATAAAAAGAAAGTTTCAAATTATAAAAACAAAGTTTAAAAAGGAGATGAGAGACAAATGGGGACAACATTTATTTAATGAAAAAGAGCAGGAAACTTTCCAAATCAGAAGAAAGTTATAAATATCCAGGTATAGGAAAGATAAAATCTCCAATCAGATCTAATTAAAACAAGATTATACAAAGACATATTGTAGCCAGAGAATAACAAAACGGCACGATACGATAATGGCACAACACAATAAAGGCCCCATATGACAGACCCATTGCTAACTTTGTACTGAATGGGGAAAAGCTGAAAGACTTCCCACTAAAAACTGAAACAAGGCAAAGTTGCTCACTTTCTCTATTCCTTTTCAACATAGAGCTGTAAGTATTAGTCAATGCAGACAAGAGAGCAAAATCAAAAGCATGCAGATAGGAAAAGAAGAAGCTAACTTGTACTTACTTGCAAACGATATTATTATATATGTAGAAAATGCCAAGGAATTCATGAAAAAACGCCTAGAAGTAATTGGATTTTGAAAAAGTAATTCTCAAGCCAGCAAGTGACATGGTGGTTAAGGTGTTGGATTCCCACATGGCAGACTAAGGTTTGAGTCCTGGACCCAGTGACTTGAGAATCACACCCAGTACATGCATCTGCAAGCCCAAAATCCTGAGAGGAAAATAGAGAAGAGATTGTGGCATGGCAATTTTTTTCTGGTGTGTGGGTTCTCACCTTCCCTTTCTTTTCTCCCTCTCCCAGCTGTGAGTGCACACAGTCTATGGCAAAACCCTTTAGACAACAGAGGAAAAAAAAGTAATTTTGACTGCAGCATAGAGAATAAATATGACAAGGCCACCATTTACCAGAAAGCCCAGTATCAAGATGACATATTACAGAGGCTGGGATGGAGATGATTTTAATGAAGATAAAAGGAAAAGGATGTATTTATTATAAGAGTTTGCTATTTTTTCTTAGATTACTATTGACAGGACTTGATGATGCTTTAGATATGTAGATGAAAAATGAGAAAGTACCAAAAGCAATGCCAAGAATGTTGGTCTGCAGAAAATAGTTTTAAAGAAATGATTCAATGCCTCATTGTTTTTTATGGGTGAGTAGTATTCTGTAGTGTGTATGTATTGCACTTTTTCAATCCATTCATCTATTCGTGAACATTTGGGTTGATAGAAAGTGGGTAAGTATGGAAGATTTGCTGCTAAGCAAAGCAAGCCAGGCTATGAAAGAGGCATGGCATGTCCCCACTCAGTATGTACCAAATGTCTGCACTCTATGACAGAAATTGAAAGATCTAAGGGTATAAAGACATGGAGAACAACTGTGGATCCTAGAGACAGTGTGGGAGGAGGGTGGGAAATGGGGGAGGGTAAGAGGGAGGGAATCAAGGGGAAAAAGAAACAAAACATTTAAGGGACATAAAAATGGAAAATAATCTGTTGATGATAACGTGTATACGTATCTGTGATTGGACCAATATATTTCTCATCAATATTCATGGTGAGAAAATTCATTTAGTATGCTGTAGTGATATACAGTGAGTGAATGTAAAATTAATTAATTGAGATTCAATGAACACAACTCTTCAGCTACATGTGTATTTGTGAAAGGAAGCAAACTATAATAGATGCTTACATTCTATTTTTTCTTTTAAGAGAGAAAAATTTTTGCTATAGGTGCATGTGTCCACCAGAGAGACAAAGAAAGATAGTGAGAAATCACCCACTATGGGCAGTGGCTATGTCGCAATTCCTTCTCCTCCATTCTCCTCTTGGCATTTGGGGCATGCACACACACGCACTCAGTGAGATTCTCAAGTCACTGGGTCCAGGACTCAAACTGTGGTCAGCCATGTGGGAATCCAGAACCTTCACCACCATGGCACCCACTGGCCCCAATGCTCACATGTTTATAGTGCTTATTATATACAAACACTGATCCAAAGAACTTACATTCATTTAATCTTCCCAACAATTATGCGACTTGGTACTCATATTATGTCTTTATGAATTAAGAAACTAAGGCACAGAAAGTTAAATACCTTGTTCAAGACATATGACTAAGAAGAAATAGAGTTGGAATTTGAAATTAATTAGGCAGCTCCTGATTCTGTTTTTGCTACTACATTGCTTTTGTACACTAACCTCATTTTTGGAATAATTTATTTCTCTTGTCAATTTCTGTTATTAATATATTGCTGAGGCAGATGAACAATTTTTCCAATAAAATAGTGTTATACAATATAAGACTGTACTGATGTCTAAGTAAAAAATACATTTACCTTTACTCTATTTTAGGCCTAAGGAACCTGCCAGAATAAATAGCCAAACATTTAGTAGTATTAGATACGTCTTTTACATGTTGAATTTATTGTTGTCATTCAATCTACATTTAGGTATTCAACAAGTCACTTTAGTTCTCCTGGTACCTTTGACATATTAAAAATAATACTCTTGGGACCAGCAATTAGTTCAATGGCTATGTCGCTGGACTCCCATGTAGTCGACCGCGGTTCGAGTCCCAGACCTGGTGGCTTAAACTCACTCCGGGCCCGTGTGCATGCTTGCCCAAGATCTTGAGAGGATAATTGGAGGAGAAAGGATTGCAGTGTGACCATCCCACCCTGGTGGTGATTTCTCCCTTTCTGTCTCTCTGTCTCTCTCTGTCTTTCTGGAGAGCGCACACACCCTATAGCAAAAATCTCTCAAAAAAAAAAAAAATACTCTAGATGCCAGTAGATGGCATAATGATTACATTGCTGGACTCCAATGTAGTCAACTGTGGTTTGAGACTCAGACCCAGCTGCTTAAAACTCATGCCAGGCACATATGTGCATGCACAAAATTCTAAGAAGAGAATGGAAGAGAAGGGATTGTAGCATGGCCATCGCCCCTGGGGGATGATTTCTCGCTTTCTATCTCTGTCTCTCCAGCAAGCACATGTGCCCTGTAGCAAAAAAAAAAAAAAAAAAAAAAAAAAAAAAAAAAAAAAAAAAAAATTCTAAATTACAATGAGCACAAATCTTTAATTACAGCCTCACATTATAGTTACACTCTCAAATTATCTTTGCCACAGTTCAGACGATACTTTAAATTCTATTCTGAGTATCTTAAGGCTGGTTTATACACATGAATCATTGACCTATCTAAACTTTCAGTGAGTGATACTGTACCCCAAATCAACAGTCAAGAGGCTCCTTGTCTACTTCCTCTGATAAATTCACTACAAAGACCTATAAATAAAGCATGGAAAAACTAAAATAGAAAATAAATCAACTGGCATTTTAATTCAGAATTTGAATTATGAAGTATTTTGGTCTTTGCTTCCTCTTCTCCTATTCTCTCTCCTTTAATATTAAGTTTATGTTTGCTTGTTTGTTTTTGTAAGAAACTTTCAGCATGACCACACAGTTATCCTCCAGGAAGCAGCAGTGTCCTGCTTTTGTTATGACCTATAATAAATGTTCTAATTCTAGTAGAAGAAATTGCAATGTATAATAGCAGTATGTGATTAGGAATCATGACTGCAAGGAGCTATGGGAATAAAAAATTCGCCATTAATTTTATTTATTTTTTCTAATAAAAATGGTACGTTTTCAAGAGAAAATTCTTACTTTTTAATAATCCAATACCTTTTCAGAGGCTTTTATTCAAATTTGCAGAGGACAAGAGCATAGGAAAGGAAATTTGGGGGAGAAATAAATAGAGAGGTAAGATATTTGTGGGACACAGATAAGGTTTTTTAATCTGTTGACGAGGATGTGTATAATAGTCTCAACTGGGCTGGACTGAGGTGTATATCACGCTGGGTAAAGTCTTTTCACAATCAAAAAATAATCTAAGAATAATAATAATAACTCTATTCTGTTCATACCCTGTTAGATGCTAGGAGCTCTTAAATACAAAAACATTTAAACAGAAAAGTGATTAAGAGCTACCCTGCTAGTTAAGGTGGCAGGATTCCTACAGGGTTGACTCTGTAGTTTGAGTTCTAGACTCAGTGACTTGAAAAACATGCCATGCGCATGTCCACGCATGACCAAGATTCAGAAAGGAGGGAGAGATGGAGAAGAAGGGACTGCAGTGTGACCACTCCCCACGTAGGGTGCTTTCTTGCTTTCTTTCTGTCTTATGAGTGCATGAACCCTCTGGAAAAATTAACCAAAAAAAACCAAAAAATGATTTAAATGTATTGCTTAGGTTAATCTTTGGAACATATTATCAGTCTTTTATTTTCAAAGTAAAATGATTAAGCCTCTAGAAAAGCTAAGTCTCAGGTAGAGTGAGATGGGCAGAAATAGAAATCAGAGTCTCAGCTGTAACCAAAACCATTACCCGTAACAAATATTCGATAAGTTAAGACAGTCAAAACTGTCCCGTATAAACTCAGTTTTCTTTTGGTTTTGTTTCATTTGTTTTGTTTTTTGTTTGTTTGTTTTTAGAGAGGTTTTTGCTATAGGGCACGTGCACTTGCCAGAAAGACAGAGAGACAGAAAGCAAGAAATTACCTCCCGGGAGGACGGCCATGCCGCAATCCCTTCTCCTCCATTCTCCTTTCGGGATCTTGGGCACACACGCACACGAGCCCGGTGTGAGTTTAAGCCACCAGGTACAGGACTCGAACCACGGTCAACTCCATGGGAGTCAGGCGACATAGCCATTATACCAACTGCTGGTCCCCCGTATGAACTCAGTTTTAATATGGATATTTTCTACACTTCATTTGAAACTATTGAACAATTTTAAAATTATGACACTTACATCAGTATGTGCAACTGTTACATGTAAATTAGAAATTACAATAAAAATTAATATTAAAAATTATGACACATTTTATAATTGATTTGAAAAGAAATTTACTAGTCGCCAAGCTTACCAAGGGTAAGCTATGACTTTTGAGTCATTGCCTGAGCAGGAATTTGGCCAAGTGTCACCTGTCTATAAATTCAATTGAATTATTTGCACCATGGGATCATATAACATTGTAATTGAACTTAAAACTGTAATTTAACTGCCAATTAAAATGTCTCCTAAAAGATTACAGTATACGATACAACTCTGTAATGAGATATTCCGGAGTTCACTAAGAGGGCTTGCCACACTCTAGGCATAGCAATTAAAGGCAATAGACATTTTCAAAACTCTGAACAGATTATAGAAGTTTAAATCTAAGAAGTGACTGACTCATGCCTCATGGAAAGTTACTACTTATGCATTGAATAGCTACCTGCCAAAAGCTGACTTCAAAGAGAATCTATTGCCTCCCAGCGTGCCTAATCCAATTAAAAAACTAAAAGTGTAAGTTTACCAAATAAGACAAAGAGAGGGATCTTGGGATTTTCTTAACATGACTTGAAAGTGTATCTCCTCCTGTGTGTTAGGCAGACAAGGATATAAACACATAATTAAGAACTCAAATGTATGATAGACCTTTTGGTATGAAAACTTTAATGAGCAGAACAGGTGTACAAAGGAACTTGGAAGCCAAAAAATTCTACTCAAACTTTTCCTCTATTGAGCTCCAGGTTTTTCCCTGGTCCTATGTCAGATAACTTGACTTTGAGAAGAAACTGCAAATAGAAACTTGACTTCTGAGTACTTTAGATACGGGCTGTGAGTTTGGAGGAGGTAAGGAAGATATGATACATTTTCTAAAAAAAAAAAAAAAAAAAAAAAAAAAAAAATATTATTATTATTGTTTTTAAATTTGCTCTAAGTCATGTGAACTGATTAGAGAGAGAGAGAGAGAGAAAGTGAGAAAGCAAGCTGCCAGGTCCAGGACTCAAACCTCAAGTCAGTCATATGGGAATCCAGCACCTTAACTACCATGCTACCTGCTGGTCTCAAGGGGTGACAATTTTAAGATGCAGAATTGAGAAACTGAATACTTAAGAGAAATTCTGCTCATTTCACACTTCGGCTTGGAGTTGGGAGTGTCCTGGGCTTGGAGGAAAATCATGTTAAGATTAGATTGTCAGAAGAGTAGAGTATGAAGAAGTAAGAGTACAGCCCACTTTGAGCCTATCATAAGAAGGGTCAGGTTTTGGGTGGAAAACCTGTATGGTCTATAAGTATGCAAAAGGATGAGTAAAATGTGTTGTCATGGTAACTAGGACAAAAGAAAGTGAAGAAAGTTAATAATTTTCATAGCTTTCTACAAATCCTAAGCTAATGAAAATCTCCTGGACTGCAAGAAAAATTATATGAGGCATGGTTCAGCTGTAGTAGCACAGGTGGTAGAGTGCACTGTATGAATATTGGAGCCATGTCAGAAGGCCCTGGGGTTGGACCCCAGGATGAGCTAAATACTCTGGTATGCCTGCAGAAGGGCCTGTGATTTTGGATCCTGGTTGACTGTACGGCTGGCAGCTATGGCTTATTGAGGCCCTAAAGGAATGTGTGTGCACATCTCTGGCTTCCCCCTTTAAAATAAGTAAATAGATTTTTAAAAAATTATCTAAGAGCTGGCCCTGTAGCCTGGTGGTTAAAGGAGCTGGATCCTACATGGCTGATCACACAGTTTGAATCTCGACTCTATGGGTTTGGAAAGGACACAGAACAAATCCTAACAGGATGGAGAAATTGAGGATGAGCGGTTGCAGCATGACTACACCACGCGAGTGGGTGGTTGTATTCTCCCTCTCCCTCTCTCTCTTGTTCTATCTCTCTCTGGCAAGTGCATGCTCTCTGGCAAATAAAAACATTTATTTGAGTATAACAGGTAAGTTAATAAAAGCATCAATCACCTGCTTTGATTGGGATTTCCCCATTCTAACTTTGAACACATTTATGAAAATGTATCACTGTGCTGGGCAGTTTGCCCAGCCAAAATAAGTAGACCGCCCTTAAAGACAGTAAATTCTTTTTATTTATTTATTTAGATTTTAAAAAATACTTATTGTTTTTTATGATTTACCTCTATTCATAATGCATCTTGTAGGGAACAGAATAGTCTTTAAAAGCATGTATATAGTCTGTAATAAACAAATTGAGGATATAAACATATTGCCAACATTTTACACCATGTTATGAACATTCGAAGCCCACTCTACTGGTCATTCAGAAAGTATGCACTGAGTTGTCTATGATTTTTTTACTATTAAGTACAGTTCTAAAGAAAAACAGATTAAAAATCAGACAACAAAAAGTCTCAGAAATCAGTGAGAATGGATGTTTAAAAACAAAGATAATCTTAGCATGGCCAGTGAAAGAAGATAAAGGTTTATAATCTGAAAAGATCTGTGGTATCAATCATTGGTCTCGTTAGAGATATGTAACATTGTAACTAACAATTTCACTCATTAGGAAAAGATAGAAAAAGAAAACATTGACTCGCTCACTGTGAGTTTTTGCGAGACCATAGTATTCCACTATGCATAAAGAAACAAGTCTTCAAAAAAGCAAACACAAAGCAAAAATGGAAAAAATATTTGATAATAAAGACATGGTGGGCAAGCAGATGCTGTGGAGGTTCAAGTGCTATATTCCATATGGCTGACTGCAGGATTTGAGTCCCAGAACCCAGGGGCTTGAAAATCACATGGGGCAGGAGAGGTGATTGCAGCATGGCCTTCCCCCCCAGGGGGTGATTTCTTATCCCCCCTCCACCTCCCCCATCTCCAGTCTCTGGCAAACACTTGTGCCTTATAGAGAGAAAATAAATAAATAAATAAAAATTAAAAAACCTTAAAAAATAAAGACATGGCAAAGTCAGTGATTTGGTGATTTGTAGGCTTTACAGAGTTCTTGATTTTAGACTTCTTTAAATTCATTCCAAACAAAGATGCAGCTACTTGTAACATTTTAAACTTGTCTTCTGTTATATGTTATACAAGACTAAGTAAACATAATGAGTAATGGTTACATTAAATATATAAATTGAAACCTGTGGAGACAAATAAGGGTGAATTTGTACTTAAACCTGCTTGTGTGCAGAATAGTCAAATCTGCGTTATTAGTCTTTCAATTGGGAAATTAAATTATTTCATTCGATGTTATTATTGATATGTGTGAGCTTATCCTTTTTTTTTTTTTTTTTTTTTTTAATCCTAGTTGTTTTGTGTTCTCTTACTTCTATCTCCCTTTAGATTTCCTGGCGTAGTATTCCCTTACATATTTCCTGAAGAGTTGATTTAGTTTTGGTTAATTTTTTCAGCATTTATTTATCTGAGAATGGTTTGATTTCTCCTCCCACCTCAAGAATAATCTTGCCAAGTACAATACTCTCATCAGAAATTATTTTTCTTTCAGAGTTTTAAATATGTTTTCCCATTTGTTTCTTGCCTACATTGTTTCAGTTAAGAGGTATATTAGTATAATAAGGTAACTTTTGAAAGTAACTAGGTGTTTCTCTCTTGCCATTTTAGAATATTATTTTTGTCTTTGAATTTTGCCAATTTGGCTATGAGAGGATAATGTAATGTTATATCTATTTGATATCTTTTGTATTTTCTGGATGTGGATATCCACGTGCTTTTATTTATTTTTTTAAGAGATTTTTGCTATAGAGTATGTATACTCACTGGAGAAACAGAGAGAGAGAAAGTAAAAAATCACCCCCTGGGGACATGGCCATACCACAATCCCTTCTCCTCAATTCTCCTCTCAGGATTTTGAGCACACACACACACGCTCAGCATGAGTTTCAAGCCTCCAGGTCCAGGACTTAAACCACAGTCAGCCATGTGGTTAACCATTATACTACCTACTGACCCTCACATGCCTTTCTAAGTTCAGAAAGTTTTCAGCTAATACAGGATGAAAGAAATTTTCTATGTCCTTACCTGTCTCTTTGACTTCTGGGATATGTATTATGAGGCTATTTGGCTGTTTAATGGTGTCTAGGATTTCTTACATTATCTTGATTTTTAGTGGTTATTCACTTTTTTTTTTTTGAGAGGTTTTTGCTATAGGGTGCGTGAGCCCGCCAGAAAGACAGAGACAGACAGAGAGACAGAAAGTGAGAAATCACCCCCCAGGGTGGATGGCCACGCCGCAATCCCTTCTCCTCTGTTCTCCTCTAGGGATCTTGGGCACAGGCTCACATGAGCCCCGCATGAGTTTAAGTCACCAGGCCCAGGACTCAAACCACAGTCAACTACATAGGAGTCCAATGACATAGCCATTATACCAACTGCTGGTCCCTGTTGTTCACTTTTTAAATTTGATTGACTGGACTTAATTGGAGGCCTGATATTCAAGATCAGAGAATCTTTTTCTGCATGATCTAACCTACTGTTGATACTTTCGAGGGAGATTCTGATTTCCCGCATCATATTCTTATCTCCAGAAGTTCTGTTTGATTTTTTTCAACATGTCTATGTCTTCCTTCAAGTCGTGGAAGGATTTGCTCATCTCCTGGAATTGGTTGTCCATTTTCTTTTGCATCTCATTGAGTTTTGTTACAGTGAACATTCTAAATTCTTTTACTGATATTTCTGTGACCTCTTGGATTTTACCCATTATTGGTGAGGAATTAGTACGTTCGTTGGGGGGAGGATTTCCTAATTTTCTTCTATTTGAGGGCTCTACTTTGATTTTTAATCATCTGGTGCCATATTCACTTCCTCCTGCTTCCTTGGAGTATTCCTCCATAGCTGTGTGTTCATGCACTTCTCTGTGGTGTCCCTTAGCTCTGTGCCAGTTTCCTTCCTCTGCTGTGGGTGGGAATATGGAGTTCACAGTAGGAGTTTAGGGTTCAGGTTTGCAAAGCTGAGTTTCTCTTCTTTTACTGTGAGGAAAGAATTCTTCCAGTCTCCTGTCTTCAGATGCTTGATTCCTACATACTCAAATCTTTCCTGCTTCCCAGGTGGCTGGAGGCTGAGCAGGACAGGTAGTGCTCAGGGTTAAACCACTTCCTGCAAGCATGCCACATAGGCTAGAGCAGCCCCTCTCCCTCGCAGGCCTCTGGGTGGGGCCTCCTGCTGAGGAACTCAGGCTGAGTGGCGGAGGCCTCCTTGTTGCTCCTTGTGTCAAAGAGACTAAATTCTACAGTTTACTTAATCTTATCTATTTTCAGAGTTCCCTCAGGAAAAACAATACTTGATTCTAGTCTGTGGTGAGAAATTTACCCCTTTTCTTAAAGAATTCCATGGTTTTCCAAGGTAGAAGGGCTCTCCTGAAACACCTTTAAAAACAGGCAATAAATATCAATTCCATGTGGCTCTAATTCCTTTGACTACCTCATATTGCATCCAGAATAACTTATAGTTTAATATTTAAAGCAATAAAAGAGCATCCTGATGGCTTCCAGATGTTAGTAATCTTTAAAAAAATGAGTCGATTCAGACCCAGGACTACAGACACTAGAAACAAAACTAAAGCCATAACAAATACCTTCTATTCCATTTTCTTTTCTAAAAGAAAAATTTCTGATTAGAAAGTAAGATATGCTAATTATGAAGCATTTGAATAGATGTTTTCTTCAACAAATACATAGAAATGGCCAACAGATATAAATAAAAAGATATTCACATTCATTTATTATTGGGTAAACAAATCAAAATTATAATGAGAGATCACCTGACACCTGTTAGGTTGGCTATTATTTATAAACAAAACAAAAACAAAAGATAGTAAGTGCTGGCAAGGATGTGGAGAAATGGGAAGACTTATCCACTGTTGGTGAGATTGTAAAATGGTGCGGCCACTATGGAAAGCAGTACAAATGTTTCTCAAGAAATTAAAAATGGAACTGTCATATGATCTAGCAATCTCACTTTTGATTATATACCCCCAAGAACTGAAATCAGGATCTCAAAGAGCTATCTGCTCACCCATGTTCATTACATTATTCACAAGAGCTAAGGCAGAGAAACAACCCAAACAAAAGTCCATACACAGATTAATGGATAAGAAGAAACTTGTTATGTACATTGTACACAGAATGTACATAACAAGTTTTGTACAGTCTTTTTAAAACAAGAAATCTTACCATTTGTAATAATATGGATAAACCCAGAGAACCTTATGCTAAGTGAAATAAGCCACAGCAGGGCAAATGCTATACAATTCTACTTATGTAAGATGTTTAGAATAGTCAAAATCATAGAAGCAGTGAGTAGGTTGGTGGTTCTAGGGGCCGAGGAAGTGAGTAGAGTTCCATGGGTATACAGTTTCAAGGAAAAAGGATTAAAAAGTTCTAGAGATTTACTATTCAACATAGTAAGCAGTAGTTAGCAATATTGCATTGTGCACTGTAAAGTATATTAAAATAAGAGATATCGTATTAGACCTTACCATACATACAAAACACACACACACACACACAATCATACACATGCACAAAACACAAGGAAAGTTTGGAATTTAATGAGTGTGTTGAATATCTTGATTATAGTGATGATATCATGAGTGTATGCAGAGGTTCAACACATCAGAATGTACACTAAAAATGTATTTTTTAGTATATCAGTTCATCTCAATAAAGCTTGAAAGTGTTTCAACATACTTAACTATGTGAAATAGAAAATGCAAGTCCCCTTAAGCTTCTTTCTCTGTACAAACTACTCCAATGGCAACCTCATCTCTAGATAACCACCTTTATTATTACTATTATTATTTTTTGGAGAGTTTTTTTTTACAGGGCACGTGTGCTCTCCAGAGAGACAGAGAGAGACAGAGAGACAGAAAGGGAGAAATCATCCTCCCCCCAGGGGGGATGGCCATGCCGCAATCCCTTCTCCTCCATTCTCCTCTTGGGATCTTGAGCATGCATGTACACACACCTGGCGTGACTTTAAGCCACCGGGACTGGGACTTGAACCGCGGTTGACTACATGGGAGTTCAGTGACATAGCCATTATGCTAACTGCTGGTCCCTAGATAACCACCTTTAACACCTGATACCTCCTTTCCGGATATGTGTCTGTGCATTTTTCCTTTACTAATATTACATATTAATAGTCAAGGGATCGGCAGGTGACGTAATGGTTAATGCTTTGTCAACTATAGTTCAAGTTTAGGGACCAGCAGTTAGCGACTATGTCGCTGACTCCCACGTAGTTGGTTCGAACTACTCACGCCGGGCGCGTGTGCGTGCGTGCCCAAGATCGAGAGGAGAATGGAGGAGAAATTGCGGCGTCCATCCCCCCTGGGGGGTGATTTCCTGCTTTCTATCTCTCTGTCTCTCTCTGTCTGTCTGGCGAGCGCACGCGCCCTATAGGAAAAACCTCTCCAAAAAAAAAAAAAGAAAAAAAAAAAAAAAAGTCCAAGACCTGGTGACTTTAAACTTATACTGGGCACATATGCATGTATGCCCAAGAGGAAAATGGAGGAGAAGGGACTGTGTTGTGAATATCTCCCCTGGGGGGTGAATTTTTGATCTCTGTCTCTCTGGCGACTGCAGGTGACCTATATTGATGGAAAGATACGTAGATATTTGTATACTAAAATTGTATCTCTCATATAAGTTGCTTGATATTCACCTCAATAATGTCAACATAAACAACCTCATTCTAATGATTAAAGTCTGCATAATATCTATTTTACAGAGATTCCATAATTAATTTAAGAAATTCGCTATTGATAAATTTTTTTTTCCAACAAGATGGGAGATGAAAAGAATAAATGCTAATCTCCAATTGAAGTTGAAACCTCAACTTAAAAAACCTACATTGCAATTTTTGAAAAGTGATTTTTTTAAAGCACTTGACTTTTTTAAAGACTATTTCTGTACTCTCAGTTGATAGTTTCTATATGATGTCTTGAAATACCTAATTATTCAGCAGTGTTGATTTGTCACTAGAGGCTTATTTCCTTGGTAAAGATTACTAAGCACCTTTTCATGTATACAAATTTTCTCAGATATTTATTATGAAATCCAGCCAGAGTCCATATAAAATATAAACACACAGATGAGTGAAATGATTACATATAAACAGAAATTTATATTAACACTGAGACTCCTGGCTGAAAAGTAGTGAATAAAAAAAAAAAAAAAATGGCTGGTCTCCAATTATTGTGGTGGGAAACCAGAAGAGGAAGTGTATAATTGCAATTCAAGGTTAATCCTATTTTGTTAATTTTCTACTGAAATTTTATATTTTGGGGGAGAAATACACATGTCCTTTTTTTTTCCAAAAAAAGATAATTATTTTCAGAGCTTAAAATTTTCTTATTAAAATTGGAAAACTTTAAGAAGTTCAGGCCTTCCTTTTAAGTAATTATTGTTGTGTTTAGATGACTTACCTTTGTGTTTTGCATTTGAATGTGTCCCATTAATCCTTTCTAGTTGTACCATCTGTAATTGACCACTATATGGGGGAAACATTGTGCTTTTTTTCCTCTTTATACAGGGAGAGTACAGTAATCAGTGTCTATTAATTTTTTGTTTGTTTGTTTGTTTTGTTACTAGTGGGCATGTATGCTTGCCAGAAAGAGACAGAGAAATGGAGATAGGAAGAAAAGATCCCCTAAAGGGGTATGGTCACACCACAATTCCTCTTCTTTAATTTCTCCATCCTGTTGGGATTATGGACATGCATGCAATGTCTGGCCTGGTTTTTAAGTTTCCTGAGCAAGGATTTGAACTGCAATATCGATCATGAGGGATCTTGATCTCTTAACCTCTAGCCTTCGGGCCAGCCCTATGTATTTCTTTCAAAAACCCTTAAATATGGAAGTTCTGTTATCCAATCGCATATTGAAGACACAGTGAATCTATTGTATTATAAAAATTCTTTGATCCCTTTATGCAAGTAATGCTCTCAAATATTAAAAATTTATCTGCATAGTAATTATATTTATATAAGAATTTTCAATTATGTGTTTAATAATTTATGGCCACATATATTTTTTATTACTACTATCCTTACCTTAACATTGAAGCATCTCAGGAACCAAAAACAAATAAAGAGAATAGAGAGAATGTCCAGAGAATAGAGCACCTTCAGAATGTGAGACTATGGGTAGCATGATGAAGAGAAGCTACACTTACACTTGCTAATTTTGTAGGATTTCTGAAAAGTTCCTAAAGTCCTTCTCTAATACAAAGACAGAAATGGCCCAATAGAATGAGTTCTGAACTTAAGAGTCAGAAGTCTACTTACCAAAGAAAAATTACTTTACTGAAAAGTTGGTGAATTTATGTATTATCTCTGAGCTTTCCTTTCATTTTGATAAATTAAGATGAATGCAAAAAGAGTATCTAACTCTACCATGCAATGACAGAAAAAATTTTGAAAATGTATTTGTTTTCGATTTTTGTATTTTCAAAAACTATCTTTCTTCGGGACCAGCAGATGGCATAATAGTTACGCCACTGGACTCCCACATAGTCAACCACAGTTTGAGTCTCAGACCCAGTGACTTACAACTCACACTGGGTGAGTGTGTGTATGTCCATAAGATCCTGAGAGGAAAATGAAGTCGAGGGGATTGCCACATGGCCAACCCACTTTGGGGCGGCGGGGGGGGGGGGGGGGGGGGGGGTCATTACTCACTTTCTGTCTCTCTGTCGCTCTGATGAGTGCACGTGCACTATAGCAAAAATCTCTCTTAAAAAAATGTCTTTCTTCCATGAGCGAAAGAGAGACAGAGACAGAGAAAGGATCACCAATGGTCTCTCAATGCCATGGTCTCTTTATACCTTTCACTCAGCCCTGGATCATTTGCAAGTGCACACCCAGGCTATTCAGGAAGGTCCTCAGACTTGAACTGGAGCCTTCCCAGGTGGAATCAACTTATAGAAGAAATGTCGTTTCTTTTTTATTTTTTCATAGTTAATATATTTATTTATTTCTTTACTTTATACATTCAATCACTGTATATCATTACAGCTCGTAAAATGAATTTTCCCAGCAGCATATTAATTAACAATATTATCATACACATTATCATCAATAAATAATTTTCCATTTTTGTCCCCTAAATGTTTCACTCAGGTTTTGCTGCTATGCTACCATCTGGTCCCATGAAAATATTTTTCAAATTATAAAATGCTGTATAATTTGTAGAAAATACAATATATAAACATTAAAATGATTTTATGATCTTGGTACTCTCTTTTCTCCCCTCAATATCTTTCTAATCATAATTATATATCAAGTTTGTCACTATTCTAAAATAATTCTTTTTTTTTTCTTTTTTTGGAGAGATTTTTGCTATAGGGCACATGTGCTCGCCAGACAGACAGAGACAGAGAGACAGAAAGTGAGAAATCACCACCCAGGGGGTATGGCCATGCCACAATCCCTTCTCCTCCATTCTCCTCTTGGGATCTTGGGCACGCACGCACACGCGCCCAGCGTGAGTTTAAGCTACCAGGTTCGGGACTTGAACCGCGGTCGACTACGTGGGAGCCATTACACTAACTGCTGGTCCTGCTATTCTAAAATAATTCTGTATCATCATTAGTTTTTATCTTTATCTTCTTTTTATTTTATTTTACATTTAATCATATATATATTTACAGTGTACAACATTGCTTTTTCCAGCATGAATATCATGCCTATCAGTCAAGATAAATACATTACTATACACATTATCATCAACAAATAGATTTTCATTTATCTACTTCTATAATCTATTTACCACCCATCAAGTTTAATTCATCATTCATAACAGAAAGGGGACTTATGGGAATATAAAAATGTTTGATTATCTACTTCTAGTCCTCTGTCAGAACTTAGTATTTGATGCTCATTCTCAGCAGCCTTAAAAGATGTCATATTGGAGACCATGTATGAGAGCTCATGTTGGTTGGTGCTCTTACGCAGCAAGCTGAGGCCATGAAAGGCATGGATTCAATTCCTGGTCCACTGTAAAAAACAGACCTGGGGATGTGAGCCTTTAAGCCCAGCTATGTGGGACATTGAGGCAGGAGGATGTCAAAATAGCAAGACCTTATCTTTAAAAATGAATATATATATATATATATATATATATATAAAATTTTATTTCATTTATTTATTTTAATTTGACCAGAGAAGGACAGAGCAAGAGAGATGGAAAGTTAGAAAGCAAGCCACCAGGTCCACCAGGTCCACGATTCAAACCATGGTCATCTGCCATGAAGGAGTCCAGCATCCTTAACTATCATGCCACCTGCCAGCCCCAGCAAGACTTTATCTTAAAACAAACAAACAAACAAACAAACACTAAACTCATATTGACTTGGTATTAGTTTCCCAAGTGTGAATTTATTTAATACTAATTTATGTAAAAACTTACATATATTAGGCCAGCCACTTTCGGGGGCCAGCAGGTGGCATGGCATTTAAGGCACTGGACACCCACATAACCAACTGCAGTTTGAGTCTTGGACCTGGTAACCTGAGACCAACCCTGGGCATTTGTACACATGTGCCTATAATCCCAGGAGGAACACAGAAGAAAAAGGATTGGGTTGTGGCCATACCCCAGTGGGTGATTTCTCACTTTCCCAGTCTCTGTCCCTCTGGCAAGTGTACATACCTTATTGCAAAAACAAAAAAACAAAAACAAGAAAAAAGATAGAATTCACTTACTCTTCTTTTCTGGATCATGAAATGTCTTCTTTAGTTCATACATTTTAAATTCTTAAGTTGTTACATCAAATCCCTATAGGTGCTCATAGTAATTTGGCCTTCATGTATTTTGTTTCAGACTACACCTATCAGCATGTGTCAAAGCTAGTGATGTTTTAACATAAAGATGGGATTGTATGTATTGTTTTTCATGGGCAGAAAAATTTCATAGACAGTTAATTCTCTCGTTGCAAAAAAGTACTCTTTTTACATGTGTGATTTGAATCTAAAAATTAAAATATCAGAAAGTACTGAAGAGTTACATAATGTTTGCTTTTACACAACACACACACACCTCATTTTTTTTAAGAGAGATTTTTGCTATAGGGCACATGCACTTTCCAGAGAAACAGAGAGACAGTTAGTGAGAAATCACTCCCCAGGAGGGTGTCTATGCTACAATCCCCCTTTTCCTCCATTCCCTTCTCAGGATCTTGGGCACACACACACATGCACCTGGCATGAGTTTTAATCAACTGATCCAGGGACTGGAATAGTGGTCTACTATGTGGAAGTCCAGTAACATAACTAGTACGCCATCTGCTGGTCCCTATAACTCAATTTTAAGATTGAGTTGACGCCGTCTATAGAATGAATACAGTCCTATTCCTCTTGGGTTTGTCTTCTAGGGAAATCCTACGAATCCTTAACATCTGCTCACTTGTAACTTTTTTCTTGTATGATGTTCTCTGAAGTAGACACAATTGTCCTAACTCAAAGAGATTTCTCATCAGTCATGGCCCAGTTTCCTTTGCCACTGGAAAATCATTCCCTCAGTCCATGTTTCCACAATATAGTTTGTCCACAATGAGAATATGAGCCAATTGGAATACTACAAAGAAAAGTTTTAAATTTTATTTGTTTCCAAAGACGGAGAGAATGGTACCCTCAACAGGATCTTCATGCCTTGACTCTCCTTTCATCCCTGCAATCTGCCACAGTGAAGTAGCCCTGGATCATGACCCCAAAGTCTTTCCGCATTATCTCCAGCATCACAGAGCAGGTCTCCTAGGGTCTGTGCCACCACAGCTAGGCCTATCTTCTTGCTTATTAAGGTTCAATTTCTGGGACCAGCAGTTAGCATAATGGCTATGTCGCTGGACTCCCACGTAGCCGACCACAGTTTGAGTCCTGGACCCGGTGGCCTAAATTCCTGCCGGGTGTGTGTGCTTGCATGCCCAAGATCCTGAGAGGAGAATGGAGGAGAAGGGATTGTGGAGTGGCCATCCCTCCTGGGGGTGATTTCTCACTTTCTGTCTCTCTGTCTTTCTGGAGAGCGCACTTGCCCTATAGCAATTCAAATTCTGATGTCATCATGACTTGTGACGTGACATTGAGCAAGCCATCTCACCTCTCAAACTTTTCTCATCTGCAAAAGAAACTCATAACTCTGTAAAATTACTTTGAATATCAAATGAAATAATGAGTATAAAACATTTTCATGTTCCTGATGTCTTTGACAACGACACATAACGAAGTCCCATTAGCTAGCAAGTGCCTTCCCAGGCTAATTTGCAAGAAAATAAAGAGTGGGTTTCTTGAACTATAAATTATTAATGATATGGCTAGCTGAGGAAGTCATATAGGCTGTGATGGGTAGATACTGGTCTCAAAAAAAACAGTAGCAAGGTGTCTTTAAGGAGTGCAATGACCCCCTCAAAAGATAGTAAGCATTTACATGACATGACTCATTTTCTTCTCTTCTTTTCTGGTAGTTTTTCTTCCCTGCCAGGTACTTTTACCAAATTTAAAAATTAAACATACTGACCCAGCCATGGTAACATGGCAGTAGCACAATGCTCTGCAGCGGGAAGCCATATAGAAAATCAGAGTTCGGTTCCTAGATTGACCTATACACTCAGGCATACATGTGCCCACGAACCTAGTTGCTTGGGGAAATCTGGGGGTTGACTGCAGTGTGGGACTGTTGAAGATGCTGGTCTTTCTTTCTCTTGATCTCTCAATCTCTCTCTTGCTCTCTGTCTTTCTCTCATGAAAAGTAATGAAGTTAATATGTTTAAACAAAAACACTAAATATACCAACCTTTCAGGGGACCTACTGTTCTGAGAGTATTATCTGTTTCCCACACTAATCTTTTGTACTATTTTTTTCTCTCTCTTTGACACTGCATTTGGTAAAAGCAAATCCAGTCTATCATAAAAGTCACAGAAAAAAAAGGAGCTATTTCTGACCACCTGTTGCCTTGAAATAAAGGTAATCCATTATTGAATGTTACTGTATTTATTGCTAATTCCAGCACTTTTTTCTCTTTCTCTCTCTCTCTCTCTACACACACACACCCTGCCCACACACACACACACATATACACATATCCACTTTCAGTTGCTACAAGGCAACATGATAAATGCAAAGGATGCAATTGGAGAAGGTACAACTAGTGTTGAACAACCACAAACTCCAATATCCAGTCTGCA
The DNA here is from genome assembly GCA_026018925.1 of Tupaia tana. Taxonomy (NCBI): domain Eukaryota; kingdom Metazoa; phylum Chordata; class Mammalia; order Scandentia; family Tupaiidae; genus Tupaia; species Tupaia tana. Next base: position 195,001,602 of record JAKSZU010000006.1, on the reverse strand, counting down.
GAGTTTTCAGGAAACCTTCAGTAACTCTGAGTCTCCACCTGTCAAAGTAATGTTTTCGAAATCATATTTCACACCCCAGTGCTCCAAATTGTGCTGTTATGCCTTTTTAATATAATGTGCTTGATTCTTCTAACATAAAAAAGGGATAAGAATAATGATTATATTTCTCTAAGAAAGGCAAAATAGAGTATGTTATTAATTGCAAAATTAATATTTAGGAGTCTATAATATAGAAAGTAAAATTTACTGGCTAGTCTATTTTATGTATCATATGTTCTTTTTAAGAATTTCTAGGTAAATTACAAATTTTTCATTTAATTTTATAAAGCCAACATTAACATAGTTCAGGTATATATGAAATAAAGGTACATCTTCAACAAATTAATATTGCACATAAAGAATGAGATCCCTAAATAAATATGCAGATAACTTATAAAAATATGTGAATAGTATTGCCCGTTTTTCCCATATTATTTGGTATAGGCTTTGTATATAAGCTATAGAATTAATATTTTAAATATCTACATACGTATATTTTTCACTCTCTGATGACCATAAGATGGTGAATTATAGTAGATAATGACTGTGAATTCTGTTTACTTTGAATTGGTCCATTCATCAGTTTGCATGTTTAAGAGTCTATATCACCACACATTTTCCATATAATTTAGGTTCCTTTGTTACTGTTATTATAATCATCAATGGAAAACAAAGGGTAGCTTTGCAAGGCTCTACCTCTATCTAAAAATATATTGAAAATTCCTGTTAGTTTCTCATGTATGTTTCTCATAAATGTTTCAAATACTTTAAAAGTGTTTACATTGATGAGAAAAGTAATGTTGAACTGCTGCTTTCTATCTCTCTGTCTCTCAGGTGAGTGCACATACCCTATAGCAAAAATAATTCTCAAAAAAAAAAGATGTAAGGACATAATGAATTGAAAATCATTATTGTAGTGCTATGTTTATAAGGGTAATTGATTGGTATTTCACAAAGATAGAAACATAGATAGTTGGAACAAAACAGAAAGCGCAGGGACAAACTCACATAAGTTTGAAAACTTGACTTTGAACAGTGGTCATTTGTAGATCAATAGGAAATGAATAGACTTTTCTATAGTGATTTTCCATATGGTGAAACCAAAAGAGATGACAATTAATTTTCTACTTCACAACATAAACGAAACAAAACTAAATTCTGGTTGGTTACCATCCCACATGTGAGAAGCAATACTTTAAAACTTTTGGAGAAAATGTTTTCCTCAGATTAGAACAATTTTAAAACAAGATGTTTCTATCAAATTAGGACACAACATTTTATTTTACTGACCTATATCAAAAGAAAAAGGTGAATGATGATGCAAAAATTTGTTTTAAAACTTCTGATTATCCAGAGACCCCATTCAAAAAGTGAGAAGTCTAGTCACAGTGAAGAGTAGACATTTGAAATAAATATAACCAAGAAATATTAGTATTAAGTACATATATATATATATATATATACACACACACACATACACACACACATATAATATATACATATATATACACATATAATACCTACAGATCAGTAAGAAAAATGACACAAAAGAAAATAGCAGGTACTATAACCAAACAAGTCACAGGGAAATTTTGGCTACCAAAAATCCTTGAAAAATATTTATCTCCTTTGTAACCAAGAAAATGCAAAGCAAAACCAGGATGATGAAAAACTGAGCACATCTTCATTTTGTAGGCAGTTAAGAAGCCAGCTATATATAACATCACAAAGGACATAGAACAGAAGGTATGTATGGATTTCTAGTAGAGATATAAAATGTTACAGACCCTTGAGGAAGAATGCACGCATTACAGCCATATCTATTGGGTAAAGATATAAGATCACCTTATCTACCAGGTTAACACCTCTGTTCATGATCTAAAGAATTCATGTGCATTACTCAAGAAGGCAGGTAAAACAATAGCAGCCTTATTTACAATAAGAAAAACTAGAAGTAACCTAATTTCTGTCAACAAAAAAATGGATAAACTATGATATAATTACACAATGGAATGCAAATAACTGTGAAAATAAACAAATTAAAACTTCACAAATCAACATGGATAACCCCCCCAAAAAATATAAGTAATAAACTCAAGTAATGGAAGGAAACAGCAAAATAGCAAGTAAGTATGTATGTGTAAGCAATATATTAGTATACACATAAACTTGTAAATATTTTTTTTTCCTTTCTATCCTCTGCTTCAGAATCACTGATCTATCTCTCTCTCCCTGCCTTTGTCTCTGTCTTCTCTATGAAGGATATGAAATAAAAAATAATAGACTTCAAATTCAAGAGAGAAACTACCTTGGGGCAGTGGGTGAATATCATCAGAATATAGTAGTTCATGGGATACTTCAACTGTGAGGGCATTGTTTTCTTTTTTAAGTTAGATAGTATATATCGATGTGCATTACATTATTCCTGATCATTTTTGCCATACATTAAAGTTGTCTTATTTCTTTAAGAGTCAACTGCATTAGTAAAGATGAAACACTCCTAAGAGCCTGAACTGTGGTATAGACCTAAGTGTGACAAGAAAGAGAATATTTGGGGAATCAAATGATTCCAACTTAGTTATTTAGGCAGCAAAGAAGAGGTTTATGACTCCAATCTTGAGTTGACAGTCTTTTAACCAACATCGAAAGTGTCTGGGAAAGAGTGCCAGTGAGGCATCTCAGCACTCTGTTGTCTCAATTTGCATGTAGATTGGCTGGCGATTGCTATCAATATTGAGGTTCAGGCATGCTACTTGCAAATATGGCTCCTTGACATTTGAGAAAACAGCAGAAGCAGGGAGATCTCTCTGACCTCTGCCCAGCCCTAATCACCTGAAGCAGATCAGTATCTAAGAAGAATTTCTGAACCTTCCCTGAAGCAGGTCATAAGCTCCTCATGGGATAAGTGTCCTCCCTAGACCAAGAGGAAAGGAGTCAAAGTTCAGAAGACACACAGAAGAATCTCAACAGGCCAGTTCTTACCGTTAGATCATATCCGCTTTGTCCTTTCTTTCCCATGACTACCCACTCATTATCAAACTTAAGCATAAAAACACACACTTTTCCTTACTTTTAAATTTCTGAAGGCGTCCATGTTACAAAAATATTTACATTAAATGTACTTGTATACCTTTCTCTTATTAAGCTGTCTTTTGTTATAACTTCCTGTTTCTTGGGGGGTTGGGGGAGAACAAGCTTCGCATAGTCCAAAAATAATCTAATAATGCTTGGGGGTACTTTATTTTCCCATCATAAGATATTTTGGTGAGTTCAAAAAATCAGTATTAAAGAAATATGTATCAAATATTGTGTTAACAACATGAACCATATGAGAGCTTTACAGAATTTATCCAACATTTACACCATCTCAAAAACTGATAGGGACCTCAGCCGTTAACCTAGCATAGGAAAGGAAGACATTTCTTTTCCACTACACTGAGTCATGTTTTATTTTCACGTTCTTGAGAAAAGGTAACTTTGGTCTCTGGAAAGTTTATCCTCTAGTTCTAGTTTCCACATGTGTTTACATTACTGAATAGTAAAATTCCTTCCATGATTTTTAATGGAGTGCAAAAGATCAAATGCATAAAATGTGGGGCTGGGTTATTGCAAGGTTAAAGAACATGACCGTGGCGAGCCTGCTGTGGGGATGTGTGCCAATTTCAAATCAAGTTATAATAGGATTCTGGTTATTGCACAGTGTTACTCAATCTCATGTTCCAATATGGGTTTATAGAATCATTGTCCATCTGAGCTGCAAGAGACCTCATGAAACACTTTGGCTCAGACCTGCTCTGTTGGCATGTGGCTAACTAAGCCATTCCACGCAGATGCTTTTTTAATGGCTAGCCACTGAATCTTGCCCAAGCCCTCCATGTTCCACTTAGCATTTCATTACTTCCCAGTTGGAGAGGATTTTTTTTTTTTTTTTTACCGTAGAGTATCAATTAAATTTGTTAACACAAAATTTTATATATATATATATTTAATACTGATTTCTTTAACTCACCAAAATATCTTATGATAGTAAAATAAAGTACCCCTAAGCGTTATTAGATTATTTTTGGACTATGCAAAGCTTGTCACTACCCGCCCCCCCGAAGAAACAGGAAGTTATAATAAAAGACAGCTTAATAAGAGAAAGATATACAAGTACATTTAATGTAAGTACTTTTGTAAAATAAGAGCCTTCAGAAATGATAACTCAGAAAAGCAAGAAAAAGTGTATGCTTTTATGCTTTTTTTAGGAGGGGAAACACACTTTTCATAGTCCAAAAATAATCTTATAATACTTGGAGGGACTTTATTTTCCTATCATAAAATATTTTAGTGAGTTAAAGAAATCAGTATTAAAAAAATGTAAAATTTTGTGTAAATAACAATGAACAATATGAGATCTTTACAGAATTTATATAACATCTACATCATCTCAAAAACTGATAGGATTCTCAAATGACTGTCTAACATGCACATACTGCATTGCTAATATATTTGCTGTCTCTCAAATATTTTTTTAACTATTCAATAATAACAGACAACACTCTTTTCCTAAATCAGGACCATAAGCTTCAAGAAAATAGCGACATCTTTATTTTATCAATTCATCCCAAGGAGCATCACATTTGTTCCATTTTTAAGGACAAATTATATTTTTCAGTATTGTAAAAATAACAAGTTATTGGTTTTGTTAAAAGATAGCATTTATTCTCACTATTCATAATATTCTTTTTAGTAAATGGTTTTCAGAAAACTGCATATCCATATACAAAAGAATAAAGTTGGTTTCTAACCACATACCAAACACAAACAAATTAACTTCAAATGGATCAAAGACCCAAAAGTAAGAGCTAAAACAAAAAGTTCTTTCAAGAAAACATACATATACCTCTTCATGATCCTGAACTAAGTAATAGCTTTTTGGATGACATTTAAAACATTTGTGCTTCAAAGTATACTATCAAGAGAGTGAAAAGTCAACCCATAGAACTGTACACTTTTAAGTGGGAAAATTATATGGTACACAAATTATAACCTAATAAAGCTGTTAAAAATATAAAATAGGAAGCAATTCAGAAAAAGTTGTGGTGGCCTGTATAGTGAATAGAATAAAAAATTATTGAGAGAGTAATAGAAGTTCTTCACAAATGGAAAGATACATTATGTCCATAGATTGAAAGACTAAATATTATAAAGATGTCAACTATCTGTGAATTGACCTATAGATTAAATAAAATCCCAAGAGTAGCTTAATCAAGGCTTCTGTGTTTAGTAGAAATTGGTAAACTGACTCTAAAATTCATGAGTCAATGAATGGGATCTGGAAGAACAAAGATATTTTTGAAAAAGAGCAAAGTTGGAGGGCTAAAATGCGCTGATTTCAAAACTTATTAAAAAGCTATAATAACCAAGATGGTGTAATATTCCCATAAAGATAGAAAACTGTTTCTTGACAGAATAGAACGCAGCAACAGAGTCACACATACATATATTTAGCAAGCTGTAAAGGTGACCTAGTAAAGAAAGCATAGTCGTGTTTTCTTATGCTAAAACAATTAGATATTGATATAGAAAAAAAAAAGAAAATTGACCCTTATCTTTGCCTGTTAAATGAAAATTAAAATGAATAAGTGATCTAAAGTTAGAGTTTAAAATTGCATAACAGTATATGAAAATATAGAATATGACACCAAAAAGCATGGTTCACAAATGTAAAACTTGATAAATTGGCTTTCTTCAAAATTAAGAACTATGCTTTGAAAGATTTAGAAGTCACATGATTAATAAAAGACTTGTATGTTCAAAGTATACAAAGAAAACTCAAAACACAAAAATAAAGAAATTTTAAATTGACAAAACACTCCTCACCAAAAAAATGATACAAGATGGCAACTAAGTACATTAAAAAGTTAAACATCATTAGTCATAAAAGAAATGCGATTGAAAGCCATGGTTAGATACTACTAGGCCCTTTGTTATGCTAGAAACTCCAGAATTAAAAGGACTATCAACTATTGATGAGGATATTGAGCATCTGGGATCTTCATGCATGCTTGTAGGAGTATAAAAATACTACACTCAGCTTGCCTAAATGTTACACAGTTTCTAATACAGGTAAACATATGCCTCCCCTTGACATGGCAATTCTATTTCTGGACACATATGGAAGAAAATGATTACATATGTTTTGGAATGAGCTTCAAGAATGTTAATAGAATCCTCATTCAGTATAATAGAATCTTCATTCAGTATTGTTCTCTAAACTAGAAAACAATTCTAATAATTACTCATGTGAGAATGTACAAACAGTGGTACATTTTCCCCATGGAGTTATACAGTAAAATAAATATATAAATATTTTACTGATACTTATTTATAAATATATAAATACCCTACTCATCTCACAGATACATAAGTGCAAAAAAATGCACCTAAAAGGATAAACAAATAAACAAAAGTTTAAATACAGAGAAAACTCCTTGAGATTATATAAAATAAAATGTTTTTGTATGTTGTGGTCACTATTGAGAGAGAAAGAGGTGCAAAGAAACTTTCTCAGGTCTTGGGAAGATTTTTATATGTTGAATTTGGTTTCTGGTTATGAAGATGTATATATGTAAAATATATCTAATAGTATATTTGAAATGAGAAATAATTACTATATTTGTGTTGTGCTTAAATTTAAACAAGTTTTAATGGGAAAAAATGAACTAGTCAATATAAAAGTATTAACAGTGAATATTGAAATATCTTAAATTGATAAGAGATAAATATAATAGCTATCATGGATCCCATTAAAATGTCTTATACCTCAAAGCCTCAAAACCTTTCTAAACTCTTTTTTAAAGATTCAAAAATATACAGATGAAACAATGAACATTAATAGTGCCAACATTTTAGATTATTAGGTAATGATTAAGAAGAGCTGAAAGAAATGTTTATGACACTGAACTGATAAAAATGAGCCTATGGTTTAGCAAGGCTTCATGTTCTGATACAGTATAATCAATGCTACCTTTAAAAAAAATCACTCCCCCCCCCCCAATACTTATACATTTGGTTCAAAAATTTAAGGATAATTGCTAATAAGAATACTGAATACTGGGCCAGCAGGTGGCGCAATGGTTGGGTCACTGGACTCCTATATGGCAACTACAGTTTGAATCCCAAATCTGGTGGCTTGCTTTCTCACTTTCTCTCTCTCTCTCTTTCTCTGTCTCTCTCTCTCTGATGAGCAAATATGCCATAAAGCAAATCCAACGATAATAATAAATAAATAAGTACATAAAAGTATTTTTAAAAGAAATACTAAATGCTTCTAAAGAAAAAAATAACCATTGATATCAGACTCCATCCACTATTAACAGAAAAAAAAAGCTTTGTTTTTTTGGAGAGGTTTTTGCTATAGGGTGCGTGCACTCGCCAGAAAGACAGAGAGACACAGAGACCAAAAGTGAGAAATCACACCCTAGGGGGATGGCCACGTAATCCCTTCTCTTCCATTCTCCTCTTGAAGATCTTGACCAGGCACGCACATGCGCCCTGGCTTTTATCATTTAAAAATATAAAAATATGGGGTACTGTATATTAATGACAACTTTTGGAAATGTTTTTATAGTACACAAAGTCATGAAATATGCACAATTCAAGATAGCCATGCCACAATCCCTTTTCCTCCATTCTCTTCTCAGAATCTTCGGCACGAACACACATGTGCCCAGCATGAGTTTAAACGTGGGTCTAGGCCTCGAACCACAGTCGACTATGTGGAAGTCCAGCGACATAACTTTATACCATCTGCTGGTCCCTGAGCATTAATATGTATGATACCTTTGTTTATAATGGCCTAAAACTGGAAACTGCCCAAATATGTATTAATAGAATGGGTAACAAATTTTTAGTATCCTCATAAAATGGGAGGTTATCCATCAATTAAAAGCATTTAACTACTATAACAACATAGATTAAGCTGAAAAAATTCTAAGCGTGGGAAGTCAGATAGTAAAAATTATATTTTTGTATCATGGCCTTCAGATAACATTCTGAAACAGCTGAAATTAACACATAGTGACAGCAAGTAGCTCAATGATGGCCTAGTGACAAGGATGAGAGGGAGATTGTTAAGGTGGCCAGTGGGAATTCTCTTGTGTGACAGAAATGTTTATCTTGATTCAGGCAGATTACATGGAGTAATACATTTGTCAAAACTAATTCAGCTCTACTCTAAAACATATGCCTTACATTAAAAGTAAATTGTACCTCAATAAAGTTAGCTAATATAAAGGAATGTAAAACTTGGGCCTCTGCAATTTTCTGTACTCAAAAGTACAATTATCATCCTAAGAAACAGAAGCAGTAACACTTCATTACCCAATAGTTCAGGGAAAGATCGAGTCAGAAGCAGACTCTGTTCAATTCGACAACTAATTATTGAGTGTCGGTAATCTGTCTGGAACCATGCTGAGAATATAGGTTATAAGGATGCAGAGGACCCTCTGTCCTCAGAAGCACACAGTCTAAGGAAGCGCTAGGACATGAGGGCATTCAATAAATAATTTAGCCTCATTAAGTTGCAGTTTCCACAAACTCAAAGCAGGGATACTAGTAACTATTTCATTATTATTGTCTAAAGATAAATGAAGGTAAAGTGCATAAATGAAGAGACTTGAAAAAATACATGCTCAACAAATTTTATTGAAATAAAAATAAAGTTCATTTGAAAGAAAATTAAAGAGTTGTTTTCTTAAGTGATAAAATAGTATGAAAAAAAATGGTATAAGATGCATGCCCAAAACTCTGACTCACATACATGTGCTTGGAAACATCCAAAGTACAGATTACCGTCATACTGTGTAAACTTGTAGAAAGTAAAACATGGTAGAAATTACCTAATTTATTTTACTACACTGGTGTGACCCCATGACTAAAACCTGATAAAGTGAACTTATAAAGACTATACCGCAGTACTCATCCATCTGTAACTATAGATTTATTTATTCTAAATAAATTATTAACAAGTCAATTTAACCGTATATTAAACTAATACATTATGAAGGGCAAAAGTTTATTCTAGGAATGCAAGGACAGTTCAACATTTGAAAATCCATTAATGTTCTTCTTGACATTAATAATTTAAAGATGAAGGAGAATTATCATCTCTAAGGATTCTAAAAGAACAAATGATAAAATTCAACATCCATTTGATTTTTAAAAGCTTTTAGTGAATTATAAATTGAAGATTACATTATAAACATAACTTTCAACATTACAAATTTATGCCTCGAAACCTTACTTAGATAATCAACTTAAAAATTTTCAAAATAAAGAGTACCTCCTTGCAAAGTCCGGGTGCATGACAAATATATATTTTTAGTTATCCTTGTGACCCAACAGCAGTGGCACGGGTGGCAGGACACCACTGTGTGATCCTGGAGTCATATTGGGAGACCTGGGATTTGGATCTAGGTCAACCTGAACATGCCGTGTGGGTGCCCCCATGATTTTAGCCAGGTAGAAGGCTTGGGGGATCATAGAATGGATAGACCCTATAATGAATCTTTCTCCTCTCTCTCAAGAAATAAATAAACTTAAAAATAATTTAGTTATTGGACCAGTCAGTGTTGTGGTGGATCCGACATTGCTGGCTGTCAAGTTCAGATCCTGGACCAGCAGCTTGAGAAACATGCCGGGCACATGTGCATATGTGCCTAAAATCTTGAGAGGAAAATTAAGAATAAGTGATAGTGGTGTGGCCATCCCCCTTAGGGGGTAGCTATTTTCTCACTTTCTCTCTCACTCTCTTTTACTCTCTCTCTCTTTCAGTGTCTCTCTCTGGTTGGTGCACACACCCTGTAGCAAAATTTTAAAATAGCGTTAATTATTCTTTGTACTGGCTATTACCTATCAAAAAAGAAAAAAAAAAAAGCCACAATTTTAAAAGGCCCAAAATATGAGTGTTGTAAGAATGAATTTAATAGGAACCAGTGGATAGTGTAATGATTATGTCTCTGAACTCCCACATAGCAAACTGTTGTATGAATCTCGGACCTAGAGGCATGAAACTCATGCTGGACACGTGTGCGTGCATGCCCAAAATCCCAAGAGGAGAATTTAGGAGAAGGGATTGCAGTGTGGTCACCTCCCCTGGGAAGCGATTTCTCGCTTTTTTTCTCCCTGTCTCTCTGGCAAGTGCACATGCCCTATAGCAAAAATCTCTTTCAAAATAAATAAATAAATAAATAAATAAATAAATAAAAATGAACTTAACAAACATTTTCTGGGACCTATATGAAGAATGAAAAAAAAAAAAAAAACCTTTATTTTAAACATTAAAAAAAGTTAAAGAAAAGAGAAAAATAGTACAATGCTGACTTTCAAAGTAATTATTCTTCCCAGAATTTTCAGGTTATCATAAACTACATTCTAATTTCTAACAGTGTCCTTGCTTTAAACACTGTTTTCTAGCTCTCTCCTAGGAAACATTGAAGTAGCTGTCAAAACCAAGCACAAATCTCTCCCCATCCTAGGTTTTGCATTAAAATATTCTGTCCTCTGGTTTATGGCTCTTTCTCAGTTTGTTGTTTGTTCATTGACAACGTGTCTATGTAACAGAGATTGTTAACAGCCTAGCACATAGTAGGAATAAGTATTTAGTATTTGTCTACTGATTGTTTAGCACCTGAATCTACAGAAATAGTTTTCCATTTATATTTTTCCTGGATCTACCTAAAGTACAAAACAAATTAGATAGTTAAAAGAGAATGTGTTTAGCTACTTATGAGGCTTAAATAAGTTCACGGAAAATATGTATCATGTAAACAAAATCATGTATAGATTTCAAAATGTTTTGCACCAAAATAAGCTCATACTTTAATTTCATTTGATCATGAACTTTATGAAGTCTTCATATATTCAGTATTAAATGTGTATATTTCTCACAAAGAAAATTGTTGAGTGATCACCAGTTTCAAAATGCATCTACCTCACTTACATATAAAGCCTGAACTGAACATATGCCAATCTGGCTCAGTTTCTCTCCATAATGGAATTTTTCTACACATTCTTTGATTTTCTTTCTTTTCACAAAACTTCTAATTTTCTTTATATGATTATATTTTATTATTCTACAGCTGCGGACTTCTGAGAATGGTATCGCCATCAATATGCCAAAACTGAAGACACCCACCAATTCTTAGAATTCAATTTGCCCCTATGCTTATCCTTGGCTCACATCTGAGTTCACTCGAAGATATGGTAGACAATTTGCAAGTTGAAATACGCCCCCTCAGTGACTCTTTGCTTCTCTATAGGAAAGATTTCTGATACTTGGGGAGCTTGTTGTAAGTTCACCTGAAGGACTATAACTGCTGAAGCTAAGGGTATCCCTAAACCAATGCTTCAGCTTCCCAACTTGCAAGGAATATCTAGTACTCACCTTCACATCACTGAACTTTGGAATAGATTTTCTCCCCTCCCTTCCATTACTCTCAACTCCCTCCCATATGATCCTGGGATTCTCTTACCACCTGATTCCATGTCATTGACTTGGTCTGTTTTTTACATGACTCAAAACTGAGGCTGTGTTTCTTTGGTTTCTGTTCCTTTGTTTGGTACTAAGGGAGAATATAATTTCATTTCTCAGGAGGTAAGACTTTTTTGCTTTTGTCTCTTTCAGAGTCCAATGAGCCCTATTGATTCCTTATGCCTGTTTAGTCTTCTAGCAGCTTTTTGCCTCTTTAGACTTTATTCTCTTTTCCTCTATATGTTACGATTTTGTTCAGTATGTATATAAAAATATTTAGAGTCCATATCATATATAAAAAGAATATAAAATGTAATAAAAGTAGAAGAAACAGTGGAAAGGCAAGATATAAGCCAGACAGCTCAGTCTCCCTCTTCTAACTAACATTTTCATTAATCTTGCAGCATTATCATATCAAATAGATCCTTGAGCACCGTATTTAGCTTCTATAAAGCTAACTGTAATACATTACATTACATCCACTGAAAACATAAAGCTAGAACAGTACACTCTGTTTCCACCCACATACAGACTGCAGCACTTTAATAACCATATTTGGTTTACATCAGTGAAGAGAAAAAAATTACATCTTAAGTTTGTACATTCCCACATACATATGTATGTATTTGTTTACATTTATGCAAAAACTACTCAAAGTTCAAAAGTTATTCTATTGTTGGGATAGTTTGCTTGGAGCCATTTGGCTATATTTAAGGATGACTTTTTATAGTCTATAATCTTAGAGAAGAATTTCATCCTAAACATTTCAAATCTTACACAAAATTTTACATTAAAAAAATGCACATTTCTGAATGAAGTCAAAACGTATCTATAGACTCACTGTTCAGAAGCACTCATTACAAACACTCCTAACTCTACGATATTCTTGAAAGTACTTTGACAGTTCTTAAATTTTTGATATCATTGAATTTTTTCCTTTTGCCCAGGCAATAATTAATATTGACAATATTCCAATTAGAGACTTCTTACATGTTTCTACCACTTAGCAAAACTCAGTACACTCACAGAATCTTAAAATTAAATTCATCTCATACTTAGGAATTGTAAAGTTTTATTCTTCCTAAAGTTTACAATATCCTTTAAACACAGGTGTTGGAATTTTTCTTTGGTATTCAAATGTATCAAAGAATAGACCTAAAGGTTTTATATTTTCTCTTGAATTGACACCCTATTTTAAAAATGTTCTTAAACTTTTCATAGCTAAAGAAAATAAAATTTTTCAATATAGATATGCCATTTGAATTATATTCCTTATCCATTTTCTCTGAGTCAACTAAGAATACAACTTGCAAAGTTAGATATCTTATAAATTCTTAGTGATGAAAGTATTTTAAAAATATTTAAAATGAAAGAGAATACCTTTGGAAGGAAATGAGAATTATTACCATAGCAAGCACAGGTTTACCTCTGAGTCAGGTAACAAGTGATCATTGGAGGAAAAGCATCTTAATTCAGAAATTTCTATGTAAAATAGAAAGAATGTCTTTTAAACTTTCTAAATTTCACACTTCAAATATGCAAAATTTTCAAACATTCATCTTTTACATCATGCCTGCAGTTGGGCACTGGTTTAGTTGAGGCTATCTTTTTATCTTCAAAAAATTCCATGTAATGAAAAAATTTTACTTAATAAGGCATTTTTCATCCTTTATGGAAAGGAATACAAAATCTTTTCATCAAAAAAGGGGGCCAGCGGGACCAGCAGGGGGCGTAATGATTACGTTGCTGGAATCCCACCTAGCTGATAGCAATTTGAGGTCCAGACCTGGTAGCCTAAAACTTAGGCCAGATACATGTGTATGAGTGCCCAAAATCCCAAGAGAAGAAGGGAGGAGAAGAGATTGTGGCATGGTCATCCCCCGGAGGGGAGCGGGAGTGATGTCTTGCTTTCTGTCTCACTGGTGAGCACATACTTCTTATAGCAAAAATCTCTCTCTTTAAAAAAAAAAAAAAAGAAATGAGGGGAGCTGATAAGTGGTGTAGTAGTTAAGGAGCTAGATTCCCACATGGTTGACCACAGATCAAGTCCTGGACTCAGCAGTTTGGAACTCACATTGGGCATGTGTGTGTGAGTATGTGTGTGTGCGCCCAAAATCACAAGAAGAGAATGGAATGTAGTGTGGCTATGCCCCCTGAGGGGATGATTTCTCACTTGCTCTTTCTCCATCTCTCTCTGTAACTCCAGGTAGAAATGTGCCCTATAGCAAAAGTATCTTAAGAGAGAGAGAGAGAGAGAGAGAGAGAGAGAGCTAAACATCTAAGAGTAGGAGGATACAAGAGAGGATGAGAAAGGAAGGGGCTGGTCCTACTCACCATGCTTTCCTTACTGCACACTTTAATCCAGCCCTTGCTTGAGGCTCTATGTTCTTAACCTTGTTTTCTGGCAGTAACCTTGTATAGTGCTGGGAGTTTTGATCCAAGGCCAGGAATAAACTTGTCATTGGTTGCTGGTTAGAAAGGTTAAAAAGACAGCATTTCAGAGGAAAAGAGGAAACTGAACACTTTTTTTAATATTTAAACTCGAGATTTTGAAGATTAGTGCCCTCATTGTGTTAGGACAAAAGCTGCTCTTACTGCAGCAAGAGTTAAGACAGTTCAAATTGTCCATACGTTTGCTTCTTCTATGCTGCAAACAAGCTATTTTCATGTTAGAACTTATTAATGACTTCTGAAAGGTGTTTGAACTCATGTACATAATTTTAAAGCCACATAATTTGTATTGCTGAGGTTTAAAAGAATCAAAGAAAGAAAATTATCTCAAGTTGAAAGCTTAACTACCATATTTCAACCTGGAGGTACTTTTTAATCAGAAACTCTAATGGATCATTGACACTAATGCTAGGAACAAAGTTGCTTTAACCCAGGAGGGTACCTTCTAAATGAAAGAGAACACAGCTAATTGCACAGTAATTGCTTTGTATACAATACCTCAAACATGGTGTTAGTTGTTAGGGATAATGAAGGATAGGTCATGATGCTTTTGTCCACTTTAGCTCTGCAATCAGCAAGCAAGATTAACTTTTATATTTCCATATGAATGGTTTCATCTATAGCACTTGGTAAGCTCTTTCTTTTTATACTGTTTTATAAGTTGTTTACCTGTTGCTAGTGATAGATTAGTTAGGGATAACCACTTGAAAATAAATGCCAAAAAGTACTCTGAAAAATACTGTTCTCTACTTAAATAAACAGATAAGATTAGCCTTGATCTACTTCAAGTATCTCCTAATGATAAAGTCTATTAAAGTGGATGGTTCATGTTGTTCCATGATTATTTTCACTATTTTTGTAAACTCCACAAGTGTAATTGCTCAATAGTAACTTTCTAATTAGTTATTTCTAAAAATGGACTGATTAGTGTTTTATGATGGACTTTAAATACTTCATTGTCAGTGTAAGTCTCTTTCAAAGATAAGATACAATGAGAGATATAATTGTTCTCTCCATATATAATATATATAATATATATACTATATATATATATATATATATATATGTATATATATATTATATATATATATATATATATATATATATATATATATATGTATATATCACAAAAAATGTGATATATATCATTGGGATGATTTCCCACTCATCTTGAGTCAGGATGTTTTAGTGCTGCTTCCTCCTGAAGGAACATCCTTCTGTAAGTCTCGCTTTTCCTTCTGTAGGCTGGGAGAAGACAGTGGAGCAGCCAATGCACAAAACTACCATTTGTTCATGGCTAAAGACTGTGGTGACTTTACAGCATCCTGGGCACTTCACATCCATGAAATAGGAACTTGGACTCTGCATCAGATGCTTCTTCTTGTGTTTCCACTTCTTTTCTGGAGAGGGATGAAGGAGGTCCTTTGTGAGAGGATGTTCTCATGGGGAGGTCATCACCACCTTTATTTTTAATTTGCCCAAGGGCACATGCACTAGCCCGAGATAGACAGAGACACAGACAGAGCGAGGTAAAGAGAGAAAACATCACTGATAGGGCATAGCCATGCAGTGATCCCTTCCCCTCCATTTTTCCATCCTATTGAAATTTTGGACATGCATGCACATGCAGCTGGGGTGTTTTTCAAGCCTCTAAGTCCAGAACTTGAACTACATGGTCGGCCATGGAGATCCAACTCCCTTGACCATAAGCCACAGGCTGGTCCTCTAAATAAACATTTTAATAAAAGAAAAAAAAAAGCCACATTCATTTCTATTTGAAAGGCATCTGTTAATCCCATAAGATGTCGTCACATTATTCTTCATATCATTAGGTCTCTGAAACTCGAAAAGGTACTGACTTCACTTGCTCAAAGTCACACATCCTGAAAGTGAGTGGCAATAGTATCACAACAATAGGCTAGCTCTTGCCTAGCGATTCAGGAATATTTTCCCTATACAATACTGAATATCAATTCATTTCTTAATTGTGTTTTCTGGCACTAAAAATAATTTGAGGGAAAGGGGAAAAGTAAAAGGGAAAAATAACAATTGTAACACTAGACTCCGTGCAAAACTAGTTACAGGAGTCCCTCAATTTTTTTTTTTTTTTTACATCTCTTTGAGGTATTCATTTAGGAAGCACATTCAATATTAGATGACACAACTCATTATTCCTCCTTTAGTACTATAATTTTATAGGCTGATATCATTACAGAAATTGCAGAAATCTTTTCTTTTGCTTACCAATTTTCAAATTAATACATTGATTCCTTTGCATTTTCCAAAGATGATCAATATATATATATTTTCATGTTTGGCTTTATTTTAAATTTTTTTAAATAATCACTCAGTTTAGAGATTTAAATTTAACTTAGATGCCTAATGGCACCATCATTATCCTTCCTTCCCCGTCATCTCTCACTCCCTCCCTCCATCCCTTCTCTCTTTTTCTCTCCCTTGCTTTCTTTTTCTCTCTCTCATAATTTATTTTCTTTTCCAGTTACTTCTCCAGAAGCTTTTTAAAATTCAAAGTGTGTGATCATAACTCTGGAGTATATTTGCCTGGTTTATCACATTAGCTCTGTGAGACTGACTAATTTACCTTAACTCTTGAGACCTATTGTGTGTGTGTAAAATGGCAGTGATGGGGACCAGCAATTAGCATGATGGCTATGTCGCTGGACTCCCATGTAGTTGACCACGGTTCAAGTCCCAGACCTGGTGACTTAAAACTCACACTGGGCGTGTGTGCATGTGTGCCCAAGATCCCAAGAGAAGAATGGAGGAGAAGGAATTGCACTATGGCCATCCCCTCTGGGGGGCGATTTCTCACTTTCTGTCTCTTTGTCTGGTGAGCACACACAGCCTATAGCAAAAAAAAAAAAAAAAAAAAAAAAAAAAAAAACCTTTCCAAAAAAATAGCAGTGATGGAAGAAATGACCTGATAGAGTTGTCTTGAGAATTAAGTTACATAAAACTTATAAAGTTCATTTCATGATGCGTAATGCAAGGAAACAGTAATTACTTACTAGCTAATCTGTTAACAGCTAACAGTACGTTGTCATCCTTAGGTCTTCAATTCCTATGGCTATGCTATTTTGAGACTTTCCAGATTCTTTGGAGTTCACAGTAATTATGAGAAGTTGCAAATAATCAGTATGCAAACACATTATATCTAGGCTAGCATAGGAAAAAAATGGTGAAATATAAAAACAAAACCCCTCAAAAAATCTGAGTCCCATTTACAACCAAAGGCATATGATGATAAATTCTGGATCTGCAAAAAGATTGTCTGCAACAAACTAAGCTTAGTAATTTAATATAGACTGTTCAGCACCCTGAATTTTCCTGTGTGTTTATTCCTTTTTTTCCAACCCTAAGTTAACTTAAATCTCTCACTACTAGTCATGTGCTTTAAATTCTTACTTTTAATATCACATTGTGTCAAATGGCCCACTTAGGCAAATTGTCAATCCAGAGCTCCAGAGGGAAGAAGCAGAAAATCTGAGAATACTAGAAAGTCAAGCACGGGAAAGGATATAAAGTTTCAAAATAAAATAAATAGAGACAGAGTAGCAAAAGTCAGGGTAGCAGAAATGGGGAACTCTAAAAGAAAAATGAAAATGGACCTATTTGGGAAAGATCCTGGGTTCATGACCTGGAATCTACTTGTGTATGTTGAGTATTCACATGATTGTGATCCTGGCTGGCTAAAACGAGGAGTAGATCTCAGGATGAAGACCCAGTTGGGTCTCTCTCTTTCATGAAAGAAAATAAATGATAAATAAATAAACTTTTTAAAAAATCAAAACAACACAGATTCAAAAACACAGTGACTGAAATAAGAGAAAGCAAGGATAGCGCAGTGATTTTCCTTTGAGTAGTAAAGGTGAGGTTGCTAAATTCTCCTTTGTACACACTCCACTGAGAATTTGCCAGACCTAGCTGCAAGGGAATCTGGGAAGTATAGTCTCTAGCTGGGCAACCATATGTCCAACTTCGAAGCTGTGGAAGAAACAAGCACACATTTTATGAACTTGTCATTGTTTTCACAGTAAATTCTAAAGTGTGAAAAGTAGAAGATAAGGATGAGGGAGCTGAAGGATTAAGAAATTAAAAAATAGTAGGGCCAGCAGTGGCATGGTGGTTAAAGGCGCTAGATTCCCACACGGCCAACCGTGGTTCAAGTCCTGGACCTGGCAGCTTGCTTTCTTACTCTCCCTTTTTTTTTCTCTCTCTCTCTGTCTCTCTCTGGTCAAATTAAAAAATAATAATAACAAATGGAATTAAATAAATAGATAATTCTTTAAACACACACACACACACACACACACATATACATACACAAGAAATCAAAGATACTGTCATGAAAAGTTTCCTTGGGATATTCTACTATGTGATAACATCTCTCCATGACTCATCATTATCTCCATGAGAATTATTATCTTAGTCTAACATTTGAACTAACACACTTAAGAAAATAAGTTTTTTAAACTTATTCTTTTGGGGGGAAGATATGCAAAACTTTCCTGAACTTCTAGCAACACTAGGTTTTTGTTTTTTAAACGTTTTTCAGGAACTCATGTCTTGCAATGGAATATAGATGTAAAGGCAATGAGGAAGGACATACTTTGTCAAAGGTTAGATGCCAGGAGCATCAGAGGAATTTCAAAGGCTTGGGTGTAAGTGGTTTAAAGAGAATTCAAATAACAGAGAAAAGATTAAACTAAATAACTTTAAGACATCTTTTAACTTTGAAATTCTGTTATCTTTAAATATCCACATTTAACTAAAAAAGTAATGTTCTTACAGGATGAGAAGTACAATAAGGTTATTCACTTCTAATGTGGATATTTTCAGACATGATATTTTTCCTGAGAATTATTTATTTTTTCCATGAACAAGAGACAGAGAGCAAAAGAGAGAGAGCGAGAGAACACCTTCAATAGAAACTTGATGCCAGAGTCAACCCCAGCCTTAGTCAGCCCAAGATCATGGGTATGCCCGTGCCTGGTGTACTCAAAAAAGTCTCTAGCCTTGAACCATGAACCTTCCCATGTGGGTCTACCTGACAGAACATAGTGTCTTATTACTCTATAACAACAGTAGTTTGAGGAGACTATAAACAATTTTCTTTAACAATGTAAGAGTCAATAATAAGTTTTCAACAATATAATCATCTGTATTGTGTCATCTTTTAGATTGTTTCCACATTTTTGCTTTTATTATGTATTCCTGGAAGTTATTCAAACTTAGTCTCAAGATCACTGATTCAGTTTTTGGAAATACAAATTCTTAATTTTCCCTCTGACTTTAATTGATCATCTTTCTTCTTAACATTCTCCATCCTTATTCATCTTGGATCATGCCCTTCAGATTTTCTGACTGAGTCCTTTGGGGCCAGTTATTTAACCATTCTCAGTGTCAGCATCTGTACTAGAAGTAAAAGGATTAGAACTATGTGCTAGTGTTGCTCTATATGCAGAAATACATATACAGACAGTGCCAACATAGTTGGCTTTCAACAGATATTGTCTTAGTTTTCAATCACTAACTCAATTACAAGAGAGAAATGAGTAAATACATTTTTTATTTGAGAAAATTAAATTCTATGATAATCATAAATTCAGTGAATCAAGACACTCTATTAAGGGACCAGCAGTTAGCGTAATGGCTATGTTGCTGAACTCCCATGTAGTTGACTGCCATTCAGGTCCCGGACCCAGCAGCTTAAACTCATGCTGGGTGCCTCTGCATGCATGCCCAAGATCCCGAGAGGAGAATGGAGGAGAAGAGATTGCGGCATGACCATCCCCCCTAGGGAGTGATTTCTCACTTTATATCTCTGTGTCTCTCTCTGTCTTTCTGGCAAAAGCACATGCCCTATAGCAAAAAACCTCTCCAAAAGAAAAAAGAAAAGATACTCTATTAAAATGTTTTGTTTTTGTGTTTTACTTTTTGAATAAGAAATGGAAAGGGGGCTAGTTTTGTCAGTAATGTTATTATTAATAATAATAAAAGTTAGGATTAATTTGGTATCTAAAAAGATATATTGCCAAGTACTTTGATGTCACATAGCTAAATGACTGTGATTAATAATTAAAAAAAAATTGAAGGCACTTTACAAATTACTTTTGTTTAAATTATCTTGTTTTACTATTAAAATAGCCTATGAGCTCATAAAATCTACTTGGCATAAAATCTTTATTTAGCCAAAATGACAAAAGCCTGTCTCAGAGCCATAATTTATCTGTCTTTCATGAATATGGCTAGTAAGAGGCAGGTCTGGGATTGTAGTCTAAGTATTGTGACAATCCTATTCTCTTTGCCCTATATCTTGTCATTTTAATTGTGCTAGGTTGTTCCCAAATCTTTGGCATCTCAGTAATCATTTATTTGTTTTCCCCATGTTATCTCTGTTTTGACACAACAAGGACTCCACTCACGGTGTGGGGACATCACTGGACCCTGTTCGCAAAACTAGTTCAGTTTTGCCACCTTCCTAGACACATTCGCTCATTATCCCAATATGTGAGCCCTCTAAGCCTCTTCCTTAAGGTCATGTTAGAGCATTTTCTTAGTGTTTTTATCAGAGCTTAACAAGTTGTCCCCTTACTTTCACTTGGCCCTGGCATGTCTGCTTGATCTCAGAAGACTTGCTCTGACACTTTTGACTTGTTCTGATATCCCTGTGGCTTCTCCTCAGACTTCAACAATGATATAATGTATTCTTGTTGATGCAAATTATCACAACTGACATCCACGATCACAAGAAGTTGGGTGCTTGTGAATTAAACAATTTACAGGGCATGGGAGGAAAGCAAAGCAGGAAAAAAAAAAAAAGAAAAGAAAAGAAAAAAGAAAAGAAAAAAGAAAAAGAAAAGAAAAAAGAAAGCAAAATGAGGCTGATATTCATAGTAAGTCAAGTCTCAGGTGTCCACCTGTTTCACGTGGCTCCATGCTTATTCCTCCTTGTCTTGCAAATGGCCATCTTCTCTGTGTCTTGACACCACTAAGAAAGTAACAAAATATATAGAAGTTGAGTTTTCTAACACATCAGGGTGGCAGGTTTAGGATTTACAAAAGAAGTTTACAAAGGAAAATTACCTGCCCATGATAATAACAATGAAGCTTGAAAATTCCTGAAATCTGGAATGTTCCTTCACCTGTACTTCCTGTTCATTATAGTTAAGTCTACCTACAGTCAAATAGGGCTAGACTTTTGGCCTTCATTCTGAATTCTAATGTTTTCTTGATTACAGTTTCTGTCTTCAACAGAGTTCTCCAATATTTCTCAATATATAGCATAATCAATAGCCAATGCAAAGCAAAATATGGTATTTTCCTAAACATTCTCTGGAGTCTGTCCTCTCCCCACACATATCCCTACTCTAATGCTTAAGGAATATTCATGATGATGATTCTCAAATTTTTATCTGAAAGATTGGATAGGCTGGTTCATAACCTGGGAATTAAGGCAGTTTAGCTCACTATTCTGGATGAATATTCTGTTCAAGTCCCAGACCCAGTAGCTTGAGAAACTCAGCGATGTTCAAGGATGCCCAAAATCCCAATAAAAGGGAGAGATGGAGGAGAATAATTTCAGCATGACCATTCTGCCATGTTTTCTCTTCCCCCTCCTTCTTTGCCTTTCTCTAGTGAGCTCACACATCCTTTAGCAAAATAACAAAACAAAACAGAAGAATGGGCAAATTGGCATCAAAAACTGAAGATAACAAATTGAAAACTAAGAACAGTTTTAAAAATTTATTAGCCTAGCGGGGCCAGCAGGTGGCATGGTGGTTAAGAGTGTTGGGTTCCCACATAGCTGACCATGGTTTGAGTCCCCAACCTCGTTGCTTGTTTTCTCACTTACTCTCTCTTTCTCTCTTTCTCTCTGTCCCTCTCTTGTCAAATTAAAATAAATGAATAAAAATAAATAAAACAAATTTTTTAAAAGTTAAATAAGTTTTTTTAAAAAAGTTAATTAGCCTAGGGATCAGTAGACGGTATAATGTTTATGTCTCTAGACTCCGACATGGCTAACCACAGTTTGAGTCCCGGACTTGGAGACTTGAAACTCACTTGAAACTCGCATGCACAAGAATGCTCAAAATCCCGAGAGGAGAATCGAGAAGAATGAATTGTGGCATGGCCATCCCCCCGGGGGGGACAAGTGATTTCTCACTTTCTGTCTCTCTGTCTCTCTCTGTCTCTCTGTCAAGTGCACATGCCCTATTGCAAAAATCTCTAAAAAAAAAAGTTTATTAGCCTAAAATGTGAAATTACCATCATTAGTATAAGAAATAAAATTCTGGGACTATACAAACGATACTTGTGATAAACTCAAATGTTTCTAATTAGACTAATACAATAAAAAGTTAGATTAGTAACGTAGAACTTGTATATGTTTAAACAAATATGGTCTATCTTATTTCTACTGATCTCAGCATTAAGTCAAATGGTAGAACTTAATGTTTACATTAGCATTATAACTTGGCTTTACCACTTATTAGGTTTTTTTTTTTTCTTTGAAAAACCTATTTAGCTTTTCTGTACTCTAAGCTCCTTTTCAAAAATCTGGATAAATTCTTCTACCTCTCAGGGTAGAAAGATGACTAAGTATAACAATATAAGCTTTGTTCTAGAGACAAGTTTAAAAGAATAAGCTTATTTTGATGCAGAAATTTTGAAAACCATACATAGTTTTCTCATAATACACATTGAAGACAACTTATTGAAGACCTCTCATACATGCAAATTTGAAGTGGTTTCATTTTTTTTACTTTTTTTTTTTTTAGACAAACAATGCTTATTTCATTTTAATCCAACAATTCCACTCCAAGGTTTATACCCAAAGAACAGGAAAACATACAGTTGGAAAAACACTTGCACATTCATGTTTATTGCAGCATTATTCACAATTGCTAAAAAATTGAATCAACCTAAATATCCAAGAGCAGATGAATGGATTGAAAAAGTGTGGCACATATATCATATGGAATATTCCTCACCCATTAAAAAAAGAGACCTTGAAATTTGATAGCAAGTGGATGAATATGGAAGATTTAATGTTGAGTGAAGCAATCCAGACTATGAAAGTGAGGCATTGTATCTCCCCATTTAATGTCTGTACTCTAGGCAGAAACTGAAAGACTGAATGGTACAAAAGCAAGGAGAACAACTACAAATCCTAGAGACAATGTGTAGGTGGGATTGCGGGAAGAGACAGAATTGGGAGGAGAAAAAAAGCAAAACATTTAACAGACACAAAAATGTAAAGTTATGTGTTGATAACAATGTATATGGTAATATATTTCACTGGACTAATATACCATGTATTCATGCAGGGAAAAATAATTTTGTATACACTAAAGATGTACAGTGATTAAATGTTAAAAAATAAAGAGAAAAATTCCAATTTTGCCCCAGAAAGTAAGCAAAGGGGAGACCAGCAGGTGGAGTAATGGCTATATTGCTGGACTCCCACATAGTCAACAGCGGTTCGAGTCTTAGACCCAGTGGCTTAAATTCACGAGGGCACATGTGCGTGCGTGCCCAGGATCCCGAGAGGAGAATGGAGGAGAAGAGATTGCATTGTGGCAACCCCCTTTGGGGGTGATTTCTTGCTTGTCTCTCTCTGTCTTTCTAGCAAGTGCACGCACCCTATAGCATAAATTTCTCCAAAACAAACAAAAAAACAAACAAACAAACAAACAAACAAAACAGCTAAGGGAAGAATGTCATTAGAAACCATTCTGGGGAACCAGCAGTTAGTGTAATGGCTATGTCTCTGGACTCCCACGTAGTTGACCGTGGTTCGCGTCCCAGACCCAGTGGCTTAAAACTCACGCCAGGCGCGTGTGCGTGCGTGCCCAAGATCCCGAGAGGAGAATGGAGGAGAAGGGATTGCGGCGTGACCATCCCCCTGGGGGGTGATTTCTCGCTTTCTGTCTCTATGTCTCTCTCTGTCTGTCTGGTGAGCGCATGCGCCCTATAGTGAAAACCTCTCCAAAAAAAAAAAGAAAGAAAGAAAAAAAAAGAAATCATTCTGTAGGTAGACCTCCAGACTTAAATACATGACTGATTTCACATCTAATATGAAGGACAAAACAGGGAGAACTGCTTAATCCAGGTATAATTCATGGTGCACTGATAATAGTAGTGCATGACTCTAGACCAAACACTCAAAGTAAAAATAAATCAAAATCAAATAAGCAACACAACCAATAACCAAGTCTGAAAACAAGATTTCAAAACTAAAGAAGTTTTACTGAAAACAAAAGGAAGTCCAAGTGAGAAATTAACACAAAATAAGGTTGTCATAGGAGCCATCACTGAAAGAATGTCGAGTAAAGAGAGAATAAGGCCTAATTTAGGGAACAACAAATAAACTGGTTCTGGTTTATATTAAGGGCATATGACTACAGGTGGGGATTCTTGTGATAATTGTAGCAGTGGAGAGCGGTCCAGTTAAAAACTTCCAGATCCAGTCTCACATTCTAACTTAAATATGAAGTCTATTTTTGCTAAACTGATATATTTTCAGTAACTGTGATCCATCTTATTAAAATGACCCATCTACTCCCCTTCTTCCTGCCCAATATGGCCATGCAAAAGGACTTCCAAAAATCGGCAGAAAAATGGAATTAAAGTATGAGTTTATTTTGATGCAAACAATTTTTTAAGTCCATGAATAGTTTTCTCACAATATGAGTATTTTGTGAGCTTTTTGAGTATCGTCATATTTGCATACTGTTTTCTAATGCTGAGATTTAATTCTGATAATCTCTCTATTGCCTGGTGTTCACCTAGAATGGGTCCAGACACTGCTCCTTAATATTCACTTGGTATGTTCATCATCACAGAAAAAATTTCTGATGCTGCTATTTAAAGATTTACACATTTTTCCTTCCTTGGAGTGAGCTAGAAAGACAATCCCTTTCCCTTCTCTAAGAGGGTCTTTGTGCACAATCTATCCCGCAGCCTTAGCCAGCCAGGATCATGGTATGTGCATACACACTGTATATACAGGGAGACCTCAGGACGTGAATCTGGGACGTTCCCATGTTGGTTCAGTATCGTTGATCGTTGCATTTACCTCTGTGCCATTGCGGCTGGTTTGATTTTGCTATTATTTTTTTCATTTACTGGAGGGCACATGGTCTCACTGGAGACAGAAGGAGACACACACACAGAGAGAGAGAGAGAGAGAGAGAGAGAGAGAGAGAGAGAGAAAGTAAAAAAGTACCTCACCATAAGTAAAGGTGATGGCACAATCTCTTCCTTATTTCCCCCTCTTTCCAGAATTTTGGGTACATGTGTGCATGGATCTGTGACTTGAGCTAGGTGGTTGACCATGTGGGATGTAGCCACCAGGTCATGAGCTGACCCAGATGCTGCTATTTTTTTAAGACTTCTAAGTATGACTTGTATTTACTGTCACTTCGCTGCACCTCCCTGGTGCCACATGACTGCCTGCAATGTGTCCAACTAATGTGGCATCCATAGGAATACTGCCTATCATGTTACTCTATCAGAGGCTTAGCAAAAGTAGATTCCCTGGCTAAGAATCTGACTCAATGGGTGGATATATTCCTAAGCAGCTATTTTCTTTATTGTTTTGCCCTGTAACTACATTGTCTCTTCAAACAGGTCACTCCTAAAGGAACTGAAGCTCAAATTCTGGATCTAGAATAGATTCTGGAAGCTGAACAAGGCATCCAAACTAGTTTAGATTCCCCCAACCGCAAAGCCTAAAGACCAGAAAAATTTCTATAACACAGTACACAACACAGTACACCACCCACATGGAAGACAAATACATGTAATTTAACCAAACTACTCAATGTAGTGACTGGGAAGAGTTGAAGAATTCAAGGGAGCAACTAAGTTTACAGTGTAGGTTTGGAGGACTGAACTTCGCAATTCTTCTGAATCCCAAAGTACAAAGCTTGAGGCCTCATTCATGATTCCAAAGGGAGTTACGAAAGGCATAAAGGGAGTGTGAGAAGTATAGTTAATTGGCCACCTAGATCATTAAGACCACCAAGAGACAAACTTCATAAATTGTAGCTTGGTAAAGGCGAACCCTAGCTACTTCTCTAAGAATAATTCTCTACTCTACTTTTAATAAGTGCTTTTTTATGTTCTCTACAATGACTAAACCACAAGTAAAGCAAATATGACAAAAGGCCAATTTCCTATGGTGTCTCCCAAAGAAATCAATATCTTATAACCCCACACTAATGCATGGCAGTGGGAAGAGAGAGAGAAAGTTCCTCTGATTTCTTCTAGAAGGTCTAGCCAAGATTCTGTCATCTAGTAGCTCTTAACAGATGCAATTATACTACACAGAAAGATTGAAGTAGCCTTTCTGTTTTTTATAGATGATTTCTAAATATCTTTAAACAAATAATGCTCATATTCTTAAGTGAGGTTTCAGGTTACTCAAAACATTAACGATAGTGATAAATGAGAGTTTAGAATCTAACTTTTCAAAATTGTCCTTGACTATCACTGCATTTGTTATTCTACCTATTAAAAAGCAATATACAGAAATTAGCCCTGTACATACATGCATGTGCACATGCATGCACACATGTAAACATACACGCATATATAGTTGGGAGAATACTAAATTTTGGGAGTGAGATGGGTCCACAACCCTTCCTCTGAGGTGTTGAAAACAGTGACATCTTCATTTATTAGGTTAAATTTCAAAAGGAAACAAATTTCATACTCTTAGAGGACTATATAATTCTAGACCTGGAAGATCTAAGAAGCTGTCACTTCAGACAGCCTTGTTGATAGCATCCAGTCTAGTGGCAGCTCTGCAGTGTGGTGGGTGCAGTTTTCAGCTTTTAAGAATCCCTTATTTGTTCCCTTCCTAACAGTTCTGTGAATGTCCCAGTCCTGCTGGACAGATAATCACTGTAATTGTTTCCACTACCTTTGGAAACAAATCAGGTATATGAACCCAAAAAATTCTCTCAAGTGTTTAATTAACTTCTGGGGTTATCTACCTGACTCATGCAATCCCTGTTTAAACATAGTGACAAAGATGTAGCTCCCTAATAAAAGAGGTCATTCAGGTTGTTTTTCTTTTTCTTTTTTTTTTTTTAACTTAATTTCAAAGACTAAACTTCTGTTGAGATCTAACTCAAGTTTTTAACTTCCACAGATTGATACTAAATTGTTTCTTTGCCATCTGTAGAATGCAGTAAAAATAATAATAGTAAAAAAAAAAAACAACAAAACAAAACAAACAAAGTAAAAAACCTTTCCTTGTTTTTCTGTGTAATTTGCCAGACGCTACATGCATTCACCAGAAAGAGACAGAGAGAGAGGGGAACTGAGAAAACACCCCCCTGTGGGGTGTGGTCACACTGCATCCCTTCTCCTCAATTCCTCTCTCTTTTCACAGTTTTAGGCATGCATGTTCACACACCCAGCATGTTTCTCAAGCTGCTGGATACCAGCTCAGTGGGCCATGCGGATTCCAGCTATCTTAACCACCATGCCACCAGCTAGTCAAACTTCCTCTTTATACATCATGGATAAAAATGATTAGAAAGGATGGAAGCAAGCTCCACTAATGCAGACAATTTCATCTATTCATAAAATCACTAGTGTTTATCTTCTCTTTTTAAAATAACTGTGGTTTAAAATTCTGGCTCAAATTGTTCTATAATTTGGGGCAGATTATGATTCCCAATTTGTATGTATCTTACTTCATTTATAAACAGGTTTGGTGCTGCCTAGAAAGCAATGTGTGACATGGAATGCTTTCTCAATTAATTTTCCTGAAATGTTTATACACAGTAATCTAGAACAATAACTTATATGCAACTAGAAGCCATAGGAAAAAAGAATACTCCTATTTCTTAAAAGTAAACAAATAGAGGCCAGGAGGTGGTACAAAGCTAGCAGAACTGGACTATATAGGAGAGGTCCTAGGTTTGTGTCTTAGGGCATCCCTGAACATACCAGGCATGCACAAGTGCATCCATGATTTGGACTGGCTGAGAATGGGGTTAATCACAGTGTGAGGATCCTACTGGGAGTGCCAGTCCATCTGTCTCTTTATCCCATATAAAAAAATAAAGAAACTTTTTTTTAAAAAGAGCAAATAAGTAAGACATATTGCAGGTATTAAAATAGGACACATGTGCAAAATCCTCAGTCATGAAATCCAACCCCCCAAAAATCCCTTTACTATGTACCAACAGATGTTTACACATTTATTAAGAAAGTGGAGAAGGTTCTTGCAGATCTATGCTCTGCAGTTGCTGTAACAAACAACAGAAATGTCAAATGTATGCCCCTTCATTTCATGCTCTTTGACAATGATTGCTGGTGTGACATGGACAACAGTTAGTCAAGAGAAATCCTGGCCTAGACCCAGTTGCAGTGGTACACAGGTAGCATTTGGCGGGCTGGAAGCTACATGGGAGACACAGGTTTTGTTCCCAGGCCACCCTAAATGTTTTCTGGTCACAGACATGTGCACCTGTGCATGCCTGTAATTCTAGCTAATTAGAAGGCTAAGGCAAGGAAAACTGTGACATAGTGAGACCCTGTCAAAATATTTCTTTCTCTCGTTCTCTCTCCCTTCTCTCTCCCTGCTTCGATGAAGGAAAAAAATCTTGGCCAAGGAAATGCTGCTTATCTGGCTTGGCCATCTGGAAACAAATATTTTACCAGTAGTTTTCATTTGGGATCCACCTTATTCAGATATTAATTTTTAATATTCCTTGATGAGTTCTGAGTTTTTGTTTTTTTATTATTTTCTGAAGCAGCGTTATTCATATACCATATAATTTACTCATTTTGAGTGTGTCATTCAATGACCTATAGTAAATTGACAAGGTTGTGCCACCATCAGCCCCATTTAATTTTAGAACATTTCCATGACTCCAAACTAAAACCTTATGTCCAAGTACAATCATTGCCTATTCCCACCCTCCGCCCAGAGAACCACTGATCTCCCTTTTTCTCTATAGATTAGCTTTTCTGCACAATGTATATAAATAGAATCATGGAATATGTGACATTTCACATCTGGCTCTTCATGAGCTCTTTAGTGGGTGATTTTAAGATGACAGCAAATATATTAATTGAGAATGACTCACTGGTTTTCCCAGTTCTGGGTTCCACCCATCCGAGGAATACACAAAAATAGCCAAGTGGAAATAAAAGTACGTTATTAGCTGAAGGATTTTAGTTTGGACCCTGGAATAGAATCACTGCTCCTTTTACCTGTGTTCTAGCATAGGCTGTTTCCCCACCTCCACCTGCAGGACTGGAGGTAGATCTTCTGGAACTTCAAAGTTGCACTAATGAAGCCCTTATTCCCACATTACACTTTTCCAGAAAATTCCCAAGTGTCAAATAGGATGCATGACCACACAAGCATCAATCACACAAAATGTAAAATGTAAAAGCAATCATCCAGACTCTGGGGGCCAACCCATCGCAAAATCATGTTTGCACAACCCAGAGTATAATCTAATCAAGACACACATTTTTAAGGCAAGAGAAAGCTAGGATGTAAACCAAGACACATATCTCCAGTACAAGAGAAAGTCAGGATGTAGACAAAGAAATAAAGTTTAAAAAGCATTAAAGAAGACTGGCCCTGTAGCACAATGGTCTGCTCTGCGTAGTATGCCAGATCTCTTCATGGCCAACTGCAGTTCAAATCCTGGTCCCAACAACTTGAAAAGCACACTAGACATGTGTGCCCTAAATCCTGATGGAATGGAGAAAAGAAAGGTGATTTCTCTGTCTACCTCCCTCTCTCTTTCTCCCTCTCTCGTGAGCACACATACCCTCTGACAATTTAAAAATGATAATAAAAAAGACATTAAAGAAAAAGAAAACCTTTGTTTTGGCCTCTTTTGTAATTTTTGATGTGGAAATTAAACCATATTAGGAGACATTTTTGTGACTTTCTGCCACCCACATTCAGGACAGAAAGCTATCTATACACAGCCTATGCTTCCGCTATGAGCATTTGATCTCTCCTATTTCTTTAACTAATATAGACATTTGTAATGATAGCACTCCAGGTATGGAAGATTTCCTGGGGGGTCCTTTTTTTGCTTTGCTGTCCCTGATTCACAAATGCAGAACTTTATCATTTCCATATTCACCTTTGAATCTTGCATTTCCAGTCCTCCAAGTTGAACTGATCCTGAACTCCATATAAAAGGGAGACACTCCATGATGATAACAAGAAAATTACAAAAAAAAAAAAAAAAAAAAAAAAAAAGAAATGCAGGAAAAAAGAAAAAGATTCTTTAAAAGCTGAATGCTTTAAATTCTATGGTTGCTCTATTTTTTACCTCCATCCCCATTAAGATCAAAATTATCTTTACTGCCATACATTAACTATTACCACAAAGTTTTCCTAAGGTTACTAGGGAGTATCTATAAAGTAAGTACCCAAACCTATGTGTCTACCCATTTTGGGGGGTCCTAATTTGATATCGGTTTTCAGTAAGCTTATGCCCTTACAGACTTTTACTATGTGCTTTCTTATCCAGAACTTTTCCCTCTCTCACCAGTTACTTCTCTTAAACTTGTGCAACATTTAAATTCTTTTTTTTTATTTTTTTAATTTGCCAGAGGGCATGTGTGCTCTCCAGAGAGAGAGAGAGAGAGAGAGAGAGAGAGAGAGGAGAAGTAAAGTAAGAAAGCACCCCCCATGTGGCATGGTCAGACTGCAATCCTTTCTCCATTTTTCTCTCAGGATTTTGGTTATGCACTCATGTGTGTCCAATATGTTTCTCTCAAGTCACCAGGTTCAGCTCTGAAATCATGTAGTTGGCCATGTGGGATCCAGACCCCTTATTCACCAGGCCACTGGCTGCCTCCACTCTCAGCATTACTATGGGAAAAGCTGAACTGGGAATATGGTGAGAACTGGAAGACTATATTGAGCTTTCTATGACACATATTGCATGTGTATACATATAGGCATGCATGTTTATACACACATTCATGTACACAGTCACATGCACACTCCACTTTTTTTTACCTTGGCCCAGGTGGAAAATGCGGATCAAAGAAATCTGAAATCGGTTTGAATCTGCCAGATCAAAGCCCAGCTTTCTCACTTTCTTCTTGGAGAGGAAACAAAGTAAGACCCCACGTGACCAGGGAGAGAATAAACAGTACCCAGAGAGCAGAGATAACTTTGGGAGGATGCTAGATATAAATCACTTAACACGAAACACAATTGGTATAGGTTCTTTCACCTCTAAGGAGAGGAGAAGTAAGACAATTGAGATAAAGATATATATCAACTACCCAGATTTTCTCAATTGCCTGGAAAGATTGATAGAAATTTTCTTCTTTATGGGACAAAGTAAAAACAGAAAAAAGAATATTTTCTAGAATCTAGGTCCACCACATGGAATCATAACTGTTTTTATTTTTATTTATTTTTACTTTTTTTTTTAGACTGTGATTTTTGCTATAGGGAATGTGAGACCACCAGGGAGACAGAGAGACAGAGAGACAGAAAGCAAGAAATCACCCCTTCCCTTCAGGCGGATGTCCACGCCACAACGCCTTCTCCTCCTTTGTCTTCTCGGGAACTTGGGCATGCATGCACATGTACCTGGCATGAGTTTCTGCCGCCAGGTCCAGTACTCAAACTGCAGTCCACTATGTGGAAGGCCAGCAACATACCCACTCTGCCATCTGCTGGTCCCTGGAATCATAACTTTATGTCATTCAGTTTACTTTCCAGATGATTAACTGTGAAGTATAACAAATGTAGAATGAGGATTAAACATATAGGTTTTTGACCTGGCAAAACACTTAACAAAATGCTTAAAATGTTAGCCCTTATTATCATTGTTATGCATGACAGCTATACAAGTCTACATAATGCTAATAATGATTCCCTTTTTAGGGGTCATTTCTTCCATGAAAAAAGAGAAAGAGACAGTACCTTCATCAGACTCTTGATGCCACCCCAGTATTAGCTAGCCATGATCATGGGCACAGACATGACTATTCAAGAATGTCTCTGGACATGAACACAGAACCTACTGGTGTAGTGCAGACTCACAGAGCATCATGTTTTATTGCTGTGCCACCACCCAGCTCCAATTATTCCATTATCATTAAAGAATTGGCATAGCTTTTAGCCATGTCTTTCATCCAGGATAGATGTGCCCCCTCTCTTGTCAGTTATTGCCGATCAGTCCTTATTATCATTTATGGATAATCCTAAACCTTTGGACCTCTGTTTGGTCCATACCATTGTAGAACATAATTAAATCTTCCAAATGCTCTGCAAAATATTTCTTCTGAAGTAACCTAGAAATAGATTTTTCAGCTTTCTCTATTTCTTGGAAAGTTTCTATATTTCTACCATCCTATAATGCCAAGAGGTTATTACAACCATGATCCTTTTGTTAGGAAAAATAACTTCCAGATTAACACTCTTGAGGAAAGGATTCCCAGTTGGACAAGTCATGATTTCCAAGATTCTTCTTGCATGCCATATCAAAAATATCTTCTGTAATAACACAGGTTTTTGAGGTTAACTCTTTCATGACTGACATATATAAACCAATATTTCTCTATATCTGTTCATGGGTCACCTACATTAGAATTAACTGGGGAAGTTTTCCAAAATTTTAGATTTCTAGTTCTTAGTTCCAAAGATTGAAAAGGTTACAACTAGAGAAAAGGGGTGAAGTGTTCATGTTCAGTAGGTTTAAAATACTCTCCCAAGGTGATTACTGAGGGCAATATTTGCAAAGCATGTAAAAATAGATGCAGTTTCTTTGTCATTCTAGAGCTATTGAAAAAAATATAGGAAAGACTGACAATATAAAAGAAAAATGAACAAAGAATATGAACAGATGGTACACACATGTGCACATACACAAATGGCCAATAAATATATGAAGAGATGCTCATATTCATTTCATAATTAAAGAAACTCAAGTATAACTTACACAAGATGCCAATTTTCACAATAAACATGGGCCAACATTAAACTGGTTATTACCTCTGTAGGAGAGCATGTGATGAATCAGTAACTCTCAATTACCCTTGGTGTATTTAAAATTGATATAAGAATTTTGGAAATCAGTTGTAACATTTATCAAATTTTAAACACACATATCTTTGGAATCAGCAATTCACATATGGTAACGTTACCCCTAAATATACTCAGAAATGTATGTGAAGATATATTTTTGAAATACATAAAATATTTATAATACATGGCCAGCCCACAGCATAGCAGTTAAATCCTATTTGTTGAGAGGTGAATTTGAATCAAAACCTTGGAGGTTTGAAATACAAGCCAGGCACATATGCCTGTGTGCCTTCAATCCCTAAGAGAGGGATTAAAAAGAGAAAAAGCTTGCAGCATGACCATCCTCAATTGGAGGCTCTCTCTCTCCCTCTTTCTGGCAAACACACACTCATAAGAAAAAGAAGAAAACATGTTTAATACACACATACACACACACACACACACACACACACACACAAGAATGGCCATTGCTGCTTTCTTTGTAAGAGTAACACAAACAAACAAATACCACAACACCCCCTTTCAACAAACAACAAAACCAGAGAGACCTGCCTAAATAAATCATGCATTTGTATTTTGCCATTTTTGAGTCACTAAAAAAAAAAAAATCAGATCTGTGTGGTAATATTAAAAACCACCTCCAAACTATTATTAGGTGGAAACAAGGAAATGACAAAATAAAATGTGAAACCTGCTCTTATTTGTGGTGATGTGTATCTAACATACCCCTTTTCACCTCTTGTATTTTATTTTTTCTATTTTATTTTGTAACTTCTTTTTTATGTTTAATTTTTGTACATCTTTGAAGGACACAACATGGATTTTCAAAGTATGCATGCACTATGTGACAATCAAACTGAGGATAGTACCATATTCATGGTTTTCTACAAAGAACACTATATACATCTATAGATGATAGATAGATAGATAGATAGATAGATAGATAGATAGATAGATAGATGATAGATAGATAGATAGATATAGATATAGATAGATAGATATATCTAGATAGATAGATAGATCTGTGTGTATAATTAGTAATGTCTTTTTTTTTACTCACTTGTGGTATGTCATTTCACAACCCTTTTGCTCTGTCCACCTACATTTCTGTGTCTGTTAAACACTTTTTTTTCTTGATCCCCTCCTATTCCCTCTACTTCCAACTCCCATGCAGTTTCTGATATCTAGAATTGTCCTCTCTACTTCCGTATTTCAAATTTTTCCATTTCTGCCACAGAGTGCAGATATTCGGTGTGTACTGAGTAAAGACATGTAGTATTTGTCTTTGTAGTCTGATTTATACCACTTAGCATGACATCCTCTAGATGTGAACACTTTGTATACATTGACAGGATCTCATTATTCTTGATGTCTTAGTAGTAGACCATTGTGTATATGAGCCACATTTTTAAATCTCCCACAAATTGTTAGACACTTGGGTTGATTTCATGCCTTGGCTATTATAAATAATACTGCAATAAGCAAGGATGTACAAGTGTTTTCCAACTGAATGATTTCCTAATAATTCAATTAAAAATGGTCAATTGACCAGAACAGACGGCTCGGCTCTCAAAGAAGACACAAAAATAGTCAAAAAGCATATGAAAAAATATTCAACATTTCTTATCATAAGGGAATTGCAAATAGTATCACAATAGATTATCACCTAACCCCAGCAAGAATGTCTACGATCAAAAACAAAACAAAACAAACAAAATAAAAAACAAAGAACAAGTGCAGACAAGGCTGTGGTGAAAAAGGAACCCTCCTCCTGCACTATTGGTGAGAATGTAAATTAGTATAGCCACTGTGGGAAAATAATATGGAGGTTCTTCAAAAATTTACAAGCAGAACTATCAGATGACTCAATAATCCCAATCCTGGGTATTTAACCAAGAAACAGGAAGTCACCTCTTATATTTTATTAATATACCATGGAGATAGTTTCATTTGGTTTAGCGTTTGCTTGGTGAGAAATCTCTCCTGGTGAGTTTGATAAGTTGCCAGGTTTAGAATTTATTGTTATGCTATCCAACTTGATTAAATACTACATTGTTTTTTTAATCACATATCTGATAAACATAAAGCTACCTCACTAGGTTGTCAAAAAGATTAAATGAGATAATATAGGGGAAATCACTTTTTGAAACTCTAAGCACTGTGTAAATTATTGTTATTACATTCAAGAGTTGATTAATATTCTGATCACTATGATGAATAAGAGATATGAAAGCAAATAAGGCAGAATACATGACTTTGAGATGGTTACACACTAATAAGAAAGATAAATTTATTAAGAAGAATGAATAGAGTATAACTAATACTAGAAAGGAAGCCTGCAGAAATTATCATTAAGAACATAGTTCACAGCATATCTCGAATAAACATAATTGTTAGGAGTTCTTTAAGTATGTAAAGGGGAAGACAGAATTTATAATAAAAGAACATTATAAATAGACAGTATTCAATACCATTTAGTAGATATGTGAATGTATACCTACTAAATGGCTTACTCAGGGAAATAAATAGTTATATATAATTAACACATGGAGGGTACTAAAATTTTTAAAAATTTGTATTCAGTAGGATACACAACACTATTGGTCATATTCTAATCTTTTTTAGATAATACTGGAAATACTTTACATCATGTAATGTCTTGCTGTCATCTTTTTTGTTTGTTTGTTTTTAAGCTTTTTGCCATAGGATGTGTGACCTCACCAAAGAAAGACAGAGACAGTAACAGGGAAAGTGAGAAATCACCCCCAAGGGGGGGGATAGCCACACTACAATCACTTCTCCTCCATTCTTCTCCTAGGATTTTGGAAACACACACACATGCATCTGGTGCGATTTTCAAGTCACCAGGTCTGACACTCAAACTATGGTCAGCCATGTGGCAGTCCAGTGTCTTAACCACCAGGCCACCTGCTGGCCCCCTATGGTATCATCTTAAACCTGTTAATGTAATTGTAACAAAGAAGCAGAAAAGGCTGATGAAGCTAGTGTTTAAGACAGTGGACAAATCGATACTTTATGAAATCATTGAAACATAACTTCTGACAGGTTTTGGTTTTTCAGACAAATCTCTTTGTCTGAAAATTGTTTTGAATTTGTATTATCTACCAATGTCTATATTTGTTACATGCTGATGATTTTCCAGACACAATTAGCCATAGAAAATAATTAGTGGTACCAGCAGATGGTATAATTATGTCACTGGACTCCCATGTAGTCAACTAGTTTGAGTCTTAGACTTGGCAGCTTAAAACTCACGCTGGGTGCATGTAGTACACGCTTTCTGTCTCTCTGTCTCTGTCTGTCTGGCGAGCGCACGCGCCCTATAGCAAAAACCTCTCCAAAAAAAAAAAAAATCTACTTATGATTGTAATTAAAAAGTATTGTCCATCTGTTTTTTTTTTTGCCTTTTAAAAAATAATTAACATTGAAAAATACTTTAAACTATTAAACATTTTTAACTAGAACATCTTTATTTCCAATCCATATACATTTTTATTCCATTCCTCCCCCTGTTCCCTTCCAACCTTATTTTGACATTATTGGGATACTAGTTAAAAGTTTGGTCATGGATATATGCTTTGTGGCTGACGTCAACAAGAAAGTTAACTTTTCATCTCATAGTGTTAAATATTTTCCACTCAGATTTCTACAAATTTCCCATGTAATTTTTAGTTTTAGTTTACGTTTTCAAAACACTGTTTTAGGGACTTCAGGTTTTGCATTTCAGTGCGTATGATCCAAATGTGTAGTTCAATTCTCATACTATTTCACTTTTCTTCAGTAGGGTAGCTATTAGATGGTTCTTAGCTAAACTAAAATACATCCCAAAAATATATTTATATACATGTAATAAGTGTATTACTGAAAATCCTAGTAAAACCTATTATCCCTTTGCTAGATTTCCCAGTATTGCTCACCCTTTTCTACATGAAAGAGAACGTAAACTATGATAGCAATTCTACAATGTTTAACTAGCTGCTATTGTCTTGAAAGTGAAGTTACTGCCAGAAAGACTAAAGCTATTTGGTGTTGTCCTTTGATTCCAGATGAAAGAACTTGAAAAAAACCTGTGTTAAAAATGAAGTTAAAGTATGAGTCTATGTTGGTGCAAAAAATGTGAAATTTATGCATAGTTTTTTCATTTGCATTTCTCATAAGCTTGTTGATCCTGTGTGTGTGTGTGTGTGTGTGTGTGTGTTTGTGTTCCCTCCTATTCTTTTTCTTTTTTTTTTTAATTTGCTAAAAGGTGCATGTGCTTGCCAGAGAGACACAGTGAGGGAAAAAAAGAAAAAGTGTGAGAAAGCACCCCCCCCCCCAGGGGAGTGGCCATACTACAATCTCTTATTCACTCTTCTCCATGGATTTTGGGCACACACAGACACATACTCAGCAGTTTTGAAGACACCAGGTCCAAGACTCAAACAGCACAGTTGGCTATATAGGATCTAGCCATCTTAAGTACCATGCCACCTAGCTGGCCTTCATATTCTAAAATTGATTTTAAGTTGTTCTCTCTCAATTAACTGTCCTCTGTGATTTTTAAGAAAAAAGAAAATGGACTATAGTAGTCTTTCCAGAAAGTGTTAAAGAAAAGAGTTCTATTTAAACTTACATACACACCTCTTATTTCATATCATTCTTTGTAATAAAACATATAATTTTATATTAGAATTTTCATATTTTATGGGACCAGCAGTTGGAGTAATGGCTATTTCACTAGACTCCCATGTAGTCAACCGTGGTTCAAGTCCTGGACCTGGTGGCTTAAACTTATGCCGGGCGTGTTTGCGTGCATACCTAAGATCCTGTGAGGAGAATGGGGGAGAAGGGATTGCCCCATGACCATCCTCCCTGGGGGGTGATTTGTCGCTTTGTCTCCTACCTCTCTCTTTCTGGTGAGTGCTCGCACCCTATATCAAAAGCCTCTCCAAAAAAAAAAAAAAGAAAAGAAAAGAAAAGAAAAAAAGAATTGTCATATTCATATTTTATATTGGCATACATTAAAACCAGTCCTTATTTAGGAAATCAAAGATCTGCATTATAGACGAAGCTATAATTGGCAGTTATTCTGGGGATTATCTTATCTTTTCTTGAAACTTCATGCTTTTTTTGAGGTAGAGAAATCTGTTCTAAAAAAAAAAAAAAGAAAAAAGAGGATATGTTTCCCTTATTTAAAAATATCAGCTAAAGGGGTTAAAACACAAGCGATATAAAAATAGTGCTAACATTGAGATCTTGACATTCATTCTGTAACGTATTCTATATCATAAAGGTTGGAATACTAGCTAGTTTGGAACTAAATTTTGCTTTTCTACAAATATATAAATTCTATACCATTGTCCTGATACCTATTTTTAAAAGAATTATTTATTTATTTAATTCCATTTCTTATTATTACATTTTAATTTGACCAGAGAGAGAAAAAAGGGAAAGGGAGAGAGCAAGCCACCATGTCTGAGACTCAAAAAGTGGTTGGCCATGTGTCAATTCAGCACCTTTAACTACCACTCCACCTGCTGGCCTTCAGATACCTATTTTAATTCTGTTTTTTAAATTTTTTTAAGTATACCTTTTGAATTACCTATTAGATTTTTTTATTTCTGGAAAAATTATTCAGAGAATATCAACAAATGGGGTTTGTAATCAGCACACATAGATCAAGTTTGAGTTAGGAACTTCCTAGAATTATAATTTCTAGGGACACTATAAGATCATAGAGACAGAACTCACATAAAATAAGTCAAATATAAAAAGCAAAAAAATCACAAATAGTCATTAATTCAAATGGTCCCAACCCAGATACCTGGGAAGTTGAGGCAAATCCTGGGATAAAAATAGCAAAGCTGTGACCCCTCAACAAAGTGTAATGCACAAGATGACTGGATTCTAACTCATATTTTCTTTCAAAATGATTAAGAATTAATATGAAGAGAAAAGGAAACATCAGTTCTTTAGATATTCTTAGAACAGAACAAGGGAAAATCAATGCCCCAGAACAGATGTCAAGCAACGATGCTTATAAATGGTCCTGATCAACTTACTAGCACAGTGAGAAAATGTATGGGGACTTTAAGAAATGCTTGAGAGGAGGAAAGATGGATGTTGAAAATGTACCAGATTCTGAAATTATATAAACACAGGCTAAAAGTTTGTTCATATAATGTAAACAGGCTTGTGAGAACAAAAATCACTCTGGTTAACGCAGACACCTAGGCAATATGTACAGGAAAATGTGTTCGACTACTGGTTAGAATGATGTATTAATGCAGATTGAGTTTTGACTTCTATATTAAATGATGGTATAAATGTAAACTAATACAGACACTGTGGAAAACAGTATGGAGGTTCCTCAAAACTGAAAATAGGGACCAGCAGATGGTATAATAGTTATGTAGCTGGACTCCCATGTAGTTGACCACGGTTTGAGTCTCAGACTGGAAGCTTAAATTCAGGCTGGGCACATGTGCATGCTTGCCCAAAATCCCAAGATGAGAATGTAGGAGAAGTGATTGTTGTATGGCCATCCCTCCTGGAGGATGATTTCTCACTTTCTGTCTCTTTGTCTCTCTCTGTCTCTTCAGTGAGTGCACGTGCCCTATACCAAAAATATCTCTTACCAAAAAAAAAAAAGAAAAAAACTGAAAATAGAACTGCCATATGACCCAGTAATCGCACCTTTGGTTATACATCCAAAAAATAAGAAGTTAATCTGTTGAAAAGATATCTGTATATTCATATTTATTGCAGCATTGCTCATAATAGCTAAAATATACAATCTACTTAAGTGTTCAACAGCCAATGAATAGTTAAAGAAACTGACATATATACCTGGTTGAATACTACTCAGCCATCAAAATTTTTAAAGTTAACTCTTGCCATTTGAGACAAAAAGAATGAACCCAGAAGACATAATGTTGAGTGAAATGTCAGGCTATCAAAGACAAATACTATATGTCCTCACTTAACCAATATAGTGTGTTTCACTGATTAGTGGAAGCCAATACACTTCATAACATAAAGTAGAGGGTATAGTGGAAAGTACTAAAAGTAGAGGGCAGAAAGAATTGGGAAAAATTAGCTAAAAGACAGAAAATTACATGTAAACAAGAGGAAGAGGTTATGGAACATTGAACTACAGTATAGAACATAAATGACTATTTGATATATATTTTAAAAATGTAGAGTAAAATTTTAAGTGTGCACAATATAATGTAATGATACATTTTGGAGATAGCAAATATGTTTATATCTTTGATTTGATTTTTACATACAGTGTGCATACTTTGAAAGTGCACACTGTACCCTATGGGATGTACAATGATTATATGTAAGCCAGAAATTATAAATATTTAAAATAGATATTTATCAGTACAGTTTATTTATTTTCCTCATCAAGAGTAATTCATTCTTTCTCCCCATAACAGTGGGAGTAGTTAAGCAATTCTGGTATGGCAGATTGATGGTATCAAAAATTCAAACTCCTTTCCACTTTTATTTCTCTGCCATTCAAGGGCTTGCTCTAAGTTGAATTTGGCTTATTATCAAATCCACCCTTCAGCCTATGAGAGGAAGAGAAAGAGAAGGGCAGGGAGACAAAGCTCTTGTCCTTTTAATAGCTAATTCAGAAATTGTATAAATAACTTTTATTTATATTTTTTTGTCTAGAACCTAGCCTTAAGCTCCAAACTAATTGTAAGGGAGGTTGATAAATACATTCTTTAGCTGATTAGCCATGTCAATAGTTAAAACTTTAATTATTATAGAGGGAGGTATAAAAACATTATGCAAACTCTTGTCACATCCCAAAATATTATCTATAGATCTAATAGTATGCCAGGTGCTTAGAATATCTCATTTAATTTTCTCAATAACTCTGCAAAATACACATTTAATAGATAAGGAACAGGATACCCCGGGGAGCTAAATGACTTTCCTAGTCCCAGAAGTTATATGACCACAGAGCAAATGACAGTCTATCTAAATCAAAATAAAGTGTATGATTTTAACAACATGCCGCCCTCAAATAAATGTGGGAGTGATAAAATCTGCTTGGTAAATTTCACTGTGCATGAACCACTTCTAGTGTACTATGATATTTAAGAATTAAAAGGGGAATAGAAGACATGTGCATTTCTTACTACTGTGGAAAGAACACAACTTCTCTCACTCTAGAGTTCTTTGATAAAGTGCTTAGGTGCAGGGATAATGTATTCTACTTGTTTTTAAACTCTTGAGAACCTAGCATTACACTAAACACCAATTAGGGACATCAACATACACTCTTCATAATCACATAAACCAAACATCTATGATGATATGATGAATGACATTTTTCTCACTGCTAATGATGCCACATGGAGGTAGGTATGAACTTCACTGTGAGCTCTTTAAGAAAAAGAAATTTTTACCTAACTTCTGTGACTGTAGTGACTAACACATTTGGCTTTTAGTAAGGACTTTTTCTTTTTTAGTTTAACTAAATTGGTGATTAAGACAGCAGAGAAGAAATGTATTTGCTTATCCAAATTATCGTGGAAATAATCTTTGGTAGGTATTTTGCTGACAACCAAGCAAAAATGTGTTACATTTTTAAAAATTAAGCTATGTTTTTATTCATAAAGTTTGTTGAATCATCAGTGGAGTTCAGTTTGGTTTGTTCAACTTATTATTTTATAACGTAATTTAATTTTCAGTGTTTCAAAGGTTTGCTTTTTTACTTTGACTTTGAAACAAAATTAATTTTCTTGTTAATGTTTTTTGACTGTAGGAATATATGTTTTTGTTTTCTTTGACAATCATACAGTGTTGATAGAATTTTTTCTGCCAATGCATTTTACTGATGATTTTTCAAAAATGTAATATCTTCTTATCAAATAATAACTAACACTTGAATCAAAGCAAAAACATTATCTTTATTTTACTTTTCATAACACATTGAAACAAAACAAAGCTTTCTTAAAAACAGACAACTGGTTGGGAAAATCTACAGCACTTTTCTGTATGGTTATTTGTTATTTAGTTTGTGTCTTTTTAAATTCTATGTAACTGCTCTTCCATTTTTAGTCATACATTTATGACTTAGAGTATCAAGAAGAAAAACAATCCAGACTGGGAGTTATGAATTCTGACTTCTATGTTCATCTCTGCAGCTAATTTACAGGATATTGTTCCTTTGTCATAGAAGCTCCAGGCCTCTGTTCTTTTATTAATAAAATTAGTATTGTATTAGTTTAATATGTATACTATATATATGCATAACAGATTCCTACACATAATGCAATACTTAATATCTCATCATTTCCATGGGGCAAAAATCTTGTCACTGCTTAGTAGGATTATCTACCCAGGATCTCACCAAATTGATTTCAAGGTACCAATCAGGTTGCATTCTCATCTGCAGACATCCCTAGGAAGGAATCTGCTTCCAGTATCATTCTGGTTGTTAGTGAAATTCATTTCCATATGACTGAAAGAGTGATTTCTTATTGGTTATTAACTGGAGGCTGCCTCAGAAGCTACCCTCAGTGCCTGACCTTGTGGTGCTCTCAGTAGGGAGGTGTCAACATCTTCAAGGAAAGCAGGAGGATCTCTCTGATCTGCTAAGATCGAATGCTAGCTAACTACATGTAATTAGTTAGCTAACACTCATGGAGCGACAGCGCCTCACCTTTGCTATATTTTGTTACTTAGCCTTGAGTCATAGGTTGCACCACATCCAAGAGGAGGGAGCTGCACGAGGGTGCTACTCATTGGGATTCATTCACCTGTGGGTATATTGACACAAGGAATTACACCATATAATCTTTAGGTTTTCTTTCAACTATGTCATTTCATAATTATTGACAAACAATGGAAATCATCTGATTTTTTAATTTATACATTATAGCCTCTGAGCTCTCGAAGTTTCTAAAGGTCTCTGACCCTTACAGACGTAGAATTGATAAAGCTATGCTATCTACCATTTTTCATGGGGTCACAATGTAAATAAAAGATTCTTACCAGAGATAGCTAAGGACCCTAACTGGTAAAGAGTAATCTAAACCAATGTGTCCTGTAAAAGCATAGGCTTGTCTACAAGAGAAGAAAATGGGTGCCCATGAGCAGAAATTAAGATCAAGAACATAAAGACAAGGGTAAAGCTGAGGAAAGAGATACAGCAAATGAGATTTTGATTAGTCTGAGAAGGAGAGGGAAGAATTTTGGGGTGATCCTCATAAAGTCACTTCATCTTTATTGGTAGACTGGATGAAGCACCTCATGCAGTCTGTCAACTTAAAGCAGATTTTCAGTTTGGGCTGCACCACACAGATACCAGAGGAGTTCGTAAATATCTGAAGCTCAGCCTACATCCCAATCCTACTGAGCCAGAAACTTGAGGAAGAACCTAGGTCTCAATATTTGGTATTGGTTTTAAGGTAATTTCAATGTACACTTGAGACTGAGAACCAGTTATATAACAACTCAACATGATCTGAAGACCAACAAACCAGGTTGACAACACTGTATTAGAAATGCAGATGTTCAGTTCATCTCCTTCAGACCTACTGAATCTGAATCTACTTTTTATTTTATTATTCTAATTTATACATTTAATTATTGTATATTACTAGAGTTTGTAAAATGAATTACCTAACATGAATACACTTCACAACAGTCCAGTTAAAGATTTTATACCTGTTACCAATAAACAATCCTCCATTTCTGTATCCTCTAAATGTCTTCTCTCTCTCTTAC
Source organism: Tupaia tana (assembly GCA_026018925.1). Lineage (NCBI taxonomy): Eukaryota > Metazoa > Chordata > Mammalia > Scandentia > Tupaiidae > Tupaia > Tupaia tana. The sequence goes on along the minus strand of JAKSZU010000006.1, from coordinate 194,957,770 downwards.
ATGTCTCTACTTAATATATACTGATTGTCTGTATCCCATGGTGGAAACTGAAATATTAGAGGATATAGGAGCATTGAAAATGGTTATGGATACTGGAGAAGTGTGGGAAAAGGATAGGAGATGGTAGAGAGCAAGAGGAAAGGAATCAGGAGAAAAAGAGAAAATCTACTTTTTAACAAGAGCTCCATGATTCTCATGTGATTAAGCCAGTTAAAAATCTGGGGCAAAAACAATAGAACCCACCATGACACTTGTTAAACAAACATAAAAACTTTCCAGCTCACCTTTTGACAATTTGATTAAACAATGAGGAAATAAATGAGCACTACAAAAGAAGTGAAAGAAGATGAAAGGCCTTTTTTGTTCCCTAATGTTAGAGTTGTACTCACTCTTTTAGACTTTAAAAGACAAACAGTTGGCTTTCCCATGCCACCTCTGATTGAGTATGGCCACTCAAGAACTGTACTGATAAACATTTTAAGATGGCTTTGGTTGGGAAGAGTCCTCTGACAGATTAAGCATGTCTGAGGGATTGACATTTGTGTGCTGCCTTGCTGAATCTGCTCTAGATTTTCTTATCCAATAGTAACTCTTATGAGAAATGGCCCCCATTCTGAACACTGCTGGCTAGAATTAAGGATGAGTGACCCTGCAATACACCCATACTTACTAAATCATTCGTTATTTCACAGATTCATTCATTTATTGCTCCAATAAAAATTTACTAAGGACCAATTTTATGTCCGAGACCTTCAGTGTGCTGAGTGTCATATGAAGTTAGATTGACCTGACCTTTCAACATGGACATGCCACAGCTTCTTGTGAAACCAAGACTGAAGAAGTTTTATATCATTATCAATCATATTCAAGGCTGATGAGGCAACTGATCTCACCAGAAGGTCTTGATTATTCCACATGTTGGAGAGATGCTTAGCAAGAATCAAAGGCATAATAATTCAATTCAAACAGCTCCTTGCTGAATTTTATAAAACTGCAGTTAGAATTCTTTCATCGTGACCTTCAGAAAAACCTTTTCATTAACACATTTAATGTAAGCACAGGGTAGAGGTAGTTAATCCATAAAGAAAATATCATAATTTATGAAGCTATTCTATCACAAATCTGAACAATTTTTTAAGAGCTGTGATTTCATCTTTTTCATACTAATAAAGTAAAATACCTGTAGGTGGCTATCTTTGAAGCCCCAAGTGAAGGAGATTTTTCCACTTATATTCCTTTCAGTAATAAAGAGCTGCTGGAAACACTATAGAAATGTTGTTTTTAAGGAAATGTGCCAATATACCTGGGCTTTCTTTCAAGCAGTGAGTGATTCCTTTGAATTATGTTGCAGCCAAAAATAGAGTTACTCATAAATTGCATGAATATCTTCCAGCTTATAATTGCCTGGTTCCGGTCTTGGATTGTAGTCATCAAGTCTAAGCTCTTTTTATTTTCTCTAAATCTCAAATTGATATAACCTTCTTTTTCCCATTCTTCCTCGGCAGCAATAGCCACCTCTTCTTCTCTATCACCCTTGGATAGCAGGCAAACATACAGATACACAAACACACACACACACACACACACACACACACACATAGAATAAAGAATTATGCTGTCTATCACAGTGAGTTATATACAAAGATTGTCTCATAATGATGAGCTGTGCATAAGGTTTCAATTTGAATAAAATGCTTTCTTCCTACATTAAAAAATTAATAACAGTCACAGATGAGCTCAGTATTATTTTTACAGAAAACTCCACTCAGGATAAAGGTAAATACACGGAAACTGTCGAGAAATTAAGCAGAAAATGTTTTGGGGGTACGATGTGAAGAAGATCTCTTAGAAAAACTCCTTTTGATAAACAAAAAAATTACATTGGCATTTCCTTTTGCCATTCTACTTTCGAGCTCCTGTAATTTTTCTGAAACACACAGACAATGCAGTCATTAAACACTGGAGATTAAAAGAAATAAAAGGGAATTACATGTACTCAATGTATAATTAATACAATGATGAATAAAATAACTTATAATTTATAAAATAGAAAAAATTATCTCACCCAAATTGTTAAAATTACATCCGGGATAGCCGATTTCCATAGTAAAAGTGCTGCATTCTTTTCAGGGAAAACAAAGAGCTCACTCAACATTCAGCACATTTCTGTTTTCATAAACAAGATTAATGGTATTTACACATGGACAAAATGGCCACTTTCCTTGGTTTATTTACAGATTGTCCAGCTTCTACCACCAAAAATTTCTGTGCCTTGCAGCATTAAATTTCTTATGGATTGCCATACTGGAAAAACCTCTGGGAGAGATGTTGGACCTAACAGAATACTGTGAGGATACCAGATAATTAGCAAGGGTAAAAACTAATGTGAATGTTATCAACCTTGAAATTTTCTTTAGGACTGATTCGGGGTTGCATATACCATTTATTTTAAATAGAGTAAGAAACAAAATAACGCAAAAGGAATATTTAGGTAGTACAGATTAATTTTCTAGTTATATCATCAATCTATGTTTGACTTTCTTTGAAAACTCTAGTCCTAAACCAACTGAAATTGAAAAACACCAAGGAATTACATTTTGCCCTTCTATTTATTCAGTTGTATTTAAATGTTAAGGTGTTTGTTACATTTATAACTTTTGAGATGAAAATTTTACTTTCCTCTTCTTGGTTATGCTGATGTGGTACAAGGTCTACATATCTATGTTCTATTGCTCAAATTCAGCAGAGAGCTATTGAAAAGCAAATGCACATTATTTATTACTATAATGTGAAACCCCTAGCTGCAGGGTATCCATAAATACTGTATTTTGTTGTCTCCTGCCTAAAATGTAGACTTAAGGGAATCTCTTTTTCCCCCCTGAAACCTGTCCTCTTATTGTGACTCTCCAGGTTTTCAAAGACATTAAGAGAGGCATAAAGTGAGGCAACCCCAATGGGAAGAGGAAAAACAGAGCAAGGAAAAGAGAAAAGCATTCCCTAAAGCTTAAATTACCACATTTTGGTCTTCCTAAAACAGGGAAAATAATACAATAAACTACATTCATCTCTACTTGTATAAGATTAAGAAACAGAGAGGAAAAAAAGCGACTCTCTCTTTAAAAAAATTAAATGCAAAAAGAGAATGCAAAAGCAGAAGATTTGAAGGAAGACTAAGAACCATATCCTAAACTATTTTAATCTATTGCTTCATGGATTAAATCTATTGCTTGATCTTGACCTTCATTGGAACTCCTTTCCTAGATGGTTTTTTTGTAATCACAGTATGTGACTATCACCCCTTAAAAAATGGCACATTTGCTCAAATATAGGACATAGAGTCTAAGAAGGAGACTTTAAGAGAAAAAAAAAAAAAAAACTATCGAGGAATTTGTTCATGAGGTCAGTGTACCTAATAACATACTGGAATGGGTATGGCTGCTCTTTCAGGGAGTCCAAAGTCATGCCACTTGCCTCAAAGAGACAAAACTTAGTGAATAAAGAAAGAAATTTATTCAGTGAGGCCACCACAGGGAAGAGGGCAGACCTCAGTCCATAACTGTCTCCCCTTAACTGGACAAGATACAATAATAATACAAGGGAAGAAACAAAGGGCAAGTTATTGAGGAGATTTGTCTTCTGCAGAGTCACAAGGAAACTAGCAGCCTGGAGAGGGGTAGGGTGGCTATCACTGCTTAGGGGACAATTTACCTCTATTCGAGTAGCAGGGCAGGACTGAAAGACAGGTTTCTATTCTCTACCAGGAGCTTAAAGATAAGCAATGGTTATCAAGGCAGCAGAAGCAAATAGAATTAGTTAAGATAACTCTTATAGACTGGTGTAGTCTATGTGTGCCTTTGTAATTGCTTGAGCTGATAACATTGTCTCATATGGGAAAGAGCATCTCTCCCTTCCCTGTTTCTAGAGCTAGGCACCTATAAAGACTCAGCAAGATTAGCATGGTGTTCCATTAGCTAAGCATTAGGTTCCATCTAGTGTGAGGAAGGGTTTTGTAAAACTCACTGTCATGGGACCAGTAAATGGCTTAATGGTTATGTCACTGGATTCCCAGGTAGTTGACCGTGGTTCAAGTCCTTGACCCGGTGGATTAAATTCACTCTGGGCCTGTATGTACGAACTTGCCCAAGATTGTGAGAGAAGACTGGAGGTGAAGGGAATATGGGGTGGACCTCTTCCCATGGGGGGGTGATTTCTCACTTTCTGTCTCTGTCTCTTCAGTGAGCACACAGGCCCTATAGCAAAAATCTCTCTCTCTTAAAAATAAAAAAGACTCATTGTGAAATAAAAGACTAATTTTCTTAAGGTTTAATCTAATAAGATGGACTCTAAGACTAAGTCTAACTAGTCGCTTTGGTTCCCTATGGCCCAGTTATAAAATGGTTAATATGGTATCACCAAATATGTGTACTAAAGTACACTAAGTAACCTAAAAAGAAGGCTAAGACATAGTAAGTGAAATGAGAAAGGTTTATGAGGGCCACAGTGACATCAATGGATACACAACATCCAAGTTGCCCTGAATAATGTGTGCCAAGGTCTTACAAATGTTAGTGTGATTGTAATGGCAAAAGTCATGAAAGGGAAGAATGAAAGAATGGGTTCAATACTTAGACAATGGTGAGTGAATAATTGTCCTTGGAAACTGAACAACAGCACATGACGAATTTGCCCAGGTGTGTTGACATTCTTCAGTCTTCTTTCCTGTGATATGAGCTTCTTTAACGAAACCTCGGAGTGGAGGTGAGTGAAGGTAATGGTCCTCTTCTTTAGCAGGTTCGGTATACAGGCTGATAATGGAATATTGAAGCAAAGTCCTTCCCAGTGCTTTGGTAGACAAAGGGGTCAAAGACATTCAAGAGACAGGGGCCATGGGCGAGGTCTGAGAGTGCCTTGGTTCTGAGACTGTTTTCCCAAAAAGTCAGCAAAAAAGGGGGAACAACATTCCAAGGTCAGCCAATCTCAGAGTGCCAGAGTTTAGTGTTTTCAATAGCTTCTCTCTTGGCCCTCACTCTGGAGCAAATGGGATTTTTAATTGATTATTTTTATGTTACAAAACTAGGGTCACTCCAAGTCCTGAAGATCCTGGAGAATTCAGAGAGGCTGAGAGGCCTATAAAAATCAGAATTGATTAAACATGCTAAGCCATATCCCACCTGTATCAACTAGTTCCCAGAATTGAAAGACCTTTCCAAAGGAATTTGGCAGAAATGCTGATTGAAGTAGAACATCTAATATAATAGCATTCTAGAACAATTATTTCAAATGAGGTTTTTATTAAACATTAGAAGAGACAGTGAATAATTTTTACTTTACTACAGCGCTTAACACCAATTCTTTTCAGTGACTTTTGTTTCATTTTATCTGGCTTCTGTATAATGAAATGGCCAACTGCTAATTTAAGTATCATCATTTATTTTTTCCTTATAAGTGCTAAGGTAAGATGTGCCAAAATAATGACTACACTAACTGGTTTTTATATTCTTATTTTGAAATAATGAATTTGGCAGGACATACTATCTTAGCTAACTATAGCTTTCAATAACTCCACTTACTAATCTTGACAGAGTTATTAACCCTTTCCAGCTATTAAAGCTGAGCAGCAAAAGTGAGCAAGATGCTAATATCAAATAAATAACTAGAACCATTAACCTACTATAGCACATCAATTATGCTTATCAAAGAGATTAAATAGAAAAAGCAGGGTCTCAAGAGAGATAGATAATGTATAAAAACAGATACAGATTCAGATTATGGAACAATAAAGTTTTGAAGATATTTTAATAATTATAAGATCTGACCTGGCAGGTAATTTAGAAGATATAAGGTAGACAAATTCTAGATGCATTTTTGGCATCACTGAATTGAAATAGAATGCTTTTGGTCCAGCCACAGTGGTACAGACAGTAGGGCATGATGCTGAAAGCAGCATAGGGAGGCTTCAGGCTTGTTTTCTGAGTACCTGAATATGCTAGCATGCCCAGCTGCAGGGCTGGGAACAAAATCAAGGTACAAGGACCCTGTCTGGGATGTCCTTCTCTCTTTATGTTTCTCAATATACTTTAATAAAATTTTAAATATAAAGCTTTTATTCAACAGAATATTGTATATTGACTGTTCTGTGCAAGATATAGCTCTAAAAAATAATGATAGTCAAATATTATGGAATACACTATTTTCATACAGATTTTTACTTTGATGAGCGCTTATTAGACACCTATTTAATTAAACACCAAGTCTAACATGGGTCTCAGTGGGCTAAAATCAAGGTTTCACAGACCTGCAATTCTCTCTAAAGAATTGGTTTCTAGAGGAAACAACCATTAGCTTACAGTTTTAAAACTGAGGTCCTGTTTTCACACTAATTGTCAGCTGAGAGGAATTTCCAGCTTTGAGAGACCAGTCACATTCCTTGACTCATGGACACCCTCCTTTACCTGCAAAACCAGCAAAAGGTGTATCAAATCCTTCTCACATCGCATTTCTCTAATCTCTTCTGCTTATCTCTTCTTTTTGAAGGGCTTGTGTTATTAAATTTAGATCACCTGTACGATCTAGAATAACCTGTCTGTCTCACGCTCCTTAATGTAATTATATCTGCAAAATCTATTTTGCCATGTAAGAAAACGCATTCTTCATATTCCAATGATTAGGTGCCAGATTCTGTTTTACACAAAAACACTTCAAAAATATACACCTTACCTAAACATTCAGAGTCATTGCTACTAGAGAACATGCATTGGTACACAAAAATGTTCTAATTATTTTTTAAATACAATTTAATTAAGCAGAATTTTTGTTTGTTAGTCTTTTTAACATGTGTTAATGGGCCAGCCAGGTGGCATGGTAGTTATGGTGACTGGATTCCATACAGCTAACTGTACAATTCCTCAGCAGTTTGAAAAATATCCGGGTGCGTGTGTGTGTGTGTGTGTGTGTGTGTGTGTACTCAAAATCCCAAGAAAAGAATGGAAAAGGGATTAAGGTGTGGTCATTCCCTTTGGGTAATATTTTCTCATTTTCCACTCCCTCTTTCTCTGTCTCTGTCTAGTGAGCACATGAAAATGAAAAAAGAACAGAAAATGGGACCAGCAGATGATGTAATGGTTACATTGCTGGATTCCCACCATGTCAACCATGGTCAAGCCCTGGACCTGGATTTTTGAAACTCATGCCGGGCACATGTGTGTGCATGCCCAAAATCCTGAGAGAAGACTAGAGGAAAAGGGATTGCAGTGTGGCCATCCCCTATGGGGGGGTAATTTCTTGCATTCTGTCTCTCTGTCTCTCTCTGACTCCTCAGCAAGCACATGTACCCTATAGCAAAATATCTATCAAAAAAAAAGAAAGAAAAAAATCTGTTGACTTCCTTCCTACCTCTGCATCATTATGCATGCTTCAAGAAGCTTAGATTAAATATAGTTTTTTTTTTTAAGAGGTTTTTTGTTGTTGTTATAGGGAGAGTGAGCTCACCAGACAGACAGAGAGAGACAGAAAGTGAGAAATCACCCCCCAGGTGGGATGGCCACGCCACAGTCCCTTCTCCTCCATTCTCCTCTCAGGATCTTGGGCAAGCACGCACACGCACCCAGCGTGAGTTTTAAGTCACCGGGTCCGGGACGCGAACCATGGTCGACTACATGGGAATCCAGTGACATAGCCATTACGCTAACTGCTGGTCCCAATATAGTTTTAGTATAGTCTTTTTTCCCCCAAATATTGGTGAGTGAAACATAATTAACATAGCATGCACTCAGCACAAAAACAATCATAAACCATATATGTATTGATTGGTAAACTTCATACCTAAATAGGTAGTGAGAAAAAATTTACTTTAGCTATTAATACATAAAAGTACAACAGTTTAAGAAAAGCATAAACTTTAAACTATAAACAATTTATGGAGAATAACTTGTAATTTTTTTTTCCACTTTAAAGTTTATTTTAGTAGGGTAGTTTCTAAGAATTAGAGGAGAAAGTGCAAGCTATCATTGTATGAATTTGAAGACTGGTTATCTAGATCAATAGATGATAAGGATTTAGATATTACTTTTATATTATCAAGGAGTCAGAAGAAGATCGACAGTGATAGAAGAACTCCTAAATATTTGAGAGAATACCAGTATAGGACATATGGTACATAAAATTAAAAAGGATGGTTTAGAAAATATTTATTCATTCAGTGATTCAGGAACAAGATTTATTGTGCATGTTACTTTGGAAATACAGTTAAATAGTTATTTTCTCAAAAATGTTATATACTATATTTTCATTAGAATTACTAGTATAGGTTATGGAACTATTATATTTACCATGAATTACTACTAAAAAGTTATTTTCTGTTTTTAATGCAGTTTATAGCATGAATTCCAAAATTGTCCACAGTGAATAGAAAAAACATATGTCCCATATTTTTTGAAACAGTAGAGATTCTAATATCCCATTTAATTGTTCTTAATATAGATTGTGGGTCCTGATTTGAGGTTTACAAACAGGGTTCATACACTTGTAAGAAATGATTAAGGTAAATTGCACTTTCCCACTTTCACTGGACACAGATTACATAACATTTATTATTATTAGAACATATAGGTTGTTTGTTATATCCTATAATTTCAACTGTTAACCTTAAAAACTGTGACCAATAAAATTTTACAAAAGCACCAGATTATGTACAAACATTAGAGAAATTATCTTAATGGTCAATTAGTACTATTCTATGTAGACTTTTGTTTGTTAGACTTTTTATTTTTTTAATTGCTACAAGGCATGTGTGCACACTAAAGATAGAGAGAGAGGAAGAAAGCACTCCCCAGTACGGCATGGTCATGCTACAATTCCCTCTCCTCCATTTCTCAATCAGGATAGGATTTTAGGTACATGTGCACACACGCCCAACATTTTTCAAGCTGCTGAAGCCAGGATTGGAATCACGGTCATGTAGGATTTTATTTTTTCAATATTTAAAACTTTATTTTAAAATTGTGACTAAAATAGATAATTTCCTAAAAAGTAGCAATTAATCTAAATATAAAATTAAGATTACTAACAAAACCTCTTTTCAAAAAATGACATGTACTTAGATTATTTAAAGATTGTAGGTTTTATTGCTTAAACTTAAGAAAAATAGAAAGTTATTCTATTAATTTAATGATATTTGCATATTCATTGATTCCAAATCTGGCAAATATAGCCCCTCCTCTCCAAATGATGAAAGATACTCTCATATATAAATATAGATGCTGAAAAACTTGAATTGATCACTGTATTACAAGAATATCATACTGTGAACAAGTATGGTAAATAAAAACAATGAAAGGATGCTTCTACATTGAAATAATAATTTATTAACTTAATAAGTCAAAAACTAGAAAGTATGTGGTCCTTTCCATAAACTTTTCAACATTACTTAATTAAATGAACTATTCATTCTTCTAATAAACGAATTATATTTTGTGTGTTTTTATATACTTAAGTTCTATTTTTCAAATGTGAAAGTTACTATGTAGAGTTTTCACATAATCATATTTTTCTAGTGCATTTTCCCACAAATTTTTGTTTAATATTTTGGAACTACTTAGTGTTAAATAAGTTTCTTATAAAAGACAGTATTTAATCATATTTTTTTTTTTTGGAGAGGTTTTTGCTATAGGGCGCGTGCGCTCGCCAGACAGACAGAGAGAGACAGAGAGACAGAAAGCGAGAAATCACCCCCCAGGGGGGATGGTCACGCCGCAATCCCTTCTCCTCCATTCTCCTCTCGGGATCTTGGGCACGCACGCACACGCGCCCAGCGTGAGTTCTAAGCCACCGGGTCCGGGACGAGAATCACAGTCAACTACGTGGGAGTCCAGCAACATAGCCATTACACTAACTGCTGGTTCCCTTTAATCATATTTTAATCCAATATATAAATAAGTAAATACATATAACTAAGTTGTATTTATTTATAATAATTCTAACTCATTTATATTTATTATGATTAAGGTTATATGAGTATGTTTTTGCAAGTCTTTATTTCATATCATTTTTAATTTACTACATTTTATTTGTATTTATTTTATTTATTGTCACCTATAACCCACCACAAAGATAACAAAGATATATTTTCTTCTGCTGGTTAAATAGTTACAGATTATATATATATTCATTTTCAACAAACATCTACTGAGTACTTATAATACACCAAATACTATTCCAAGCAATAGAGATAAATTCACAAATAAATTAAAAAGTTGACTAATGGGCCACCAAGTGGCATGGTGGTTTGAGTGGCTATAGATAACACATAGCAGACAAGGTGGTTCTGGTCTCAGACTTGACAGCTTGAAAAACATGCTAGGAAAATGTGCTAGAAGAAATGGAAAAGGATTGTGGCATGACAATTCTTCATAGAGGGGTCTTTTTCACTTTTCCTCTCTTTCTGACTCTCTCTCTCTCTCTCTCTCTCTCTATCGCCGTCTCTCTCCAAGAGCACATGCACCCTCTGGAAAATTCAAAAAATAAATAAATATAAAGCTGACTGACAAGAATGAGAAGACAGACGATGATAAATAAACAAATAAACAAACAGAAATACATAGAATTACTCTCTCAAGGCTGATCATTGCAAAGGAGAGAAATAAAGCTAGGGAAAGAGTTCATGGTATAATGGAGGCTGCTGGTGGAGTATTGCTGTTTTATTATAGGATGATCCGTCTTTCCACAAATGTGACATTTGAGCAGACATCTAAAGAAAAGAGTGAGTGACTCAAATGTTGCAGTAAGAGGAAAATAGGATAGCTAACAAGGGAGCCAGTGTAGCTTGAGTGATGTGCTAGGAAGGATTGTAATAGACAAACTGGGAGAGGGAAGAAGAAGCTAAATCATAAATTCCCCTAAACTTACTCCCTTTCTTGCTAGAGTACTATCTAACCAAGAGTTCTGTCTAACCATACCAATAAATTTTACAACTGGATAGTCCACATCCTCTTGATCCACCTTTTATTTCAAGCACTATAACAGAGACAAGTTATTTGCTGAAGAAATTAAAGAGCAGCTCACCTCAACTACATCACTTGTCTCTCCTATCTCACTTTTTGCCTTAGATTTCTCTGACAGTATAGAGCCCAACATGTTCAGATACTTAACTGGTGCTCTTGCATATGCAGTCTGGGTTGTAAAGTGACAGGGATTTCACAACCCATTAGGAAACAATTTTGAATAAGAAAATCCAAACAGTTCTTGGGTAAGCAATTCCAAAGTGCATACTACACAGCTTCTCTGAGAGCTGAGATCTAGTTCAATTGCCACAGATTTGGCAAACTCCACACTGTATCCTTTTATTAACTTTCTCTTCAACCCCATTTCCTTCTTACCAGTCTCCTTCTCCTTTTCCCTGGAGTAATTCCCAGAATAAATTACCTGCACACAAGCTTTGTTTCCTGAGGGAGTCCATACAAAGATACTTTTGGATATCATATATGCCTGAAAATACATGCCTGAAAACTTTATTTTTCTTCATATTCAAATACTTTCGTTAGCTCTGTAGAACAATGCAATTGTTTTTCCTTTAAGTCCCCCAAAAACATTCTCCATTGTTTTCTTTTACTGGCTATTTCTAATGAGAAGTATGAAGTCAAACTGTTTCTTGATTCATTTAAGTCACCTTCCTTTTATCTCTGGATAATTTTAAAATTTTTTCTTTGCCTTTGATGTTCTTAAACTTAACTTTAAGGGATTTAGGAGTAAGGTTTATTTTCACTTATCCTATCTGAAACTTTGATCACTTTCAATCTGAAGTATCAGTCTCTCTGTATTTATAGGAAATACTCAGTCATTATTTATCCAAATTTTTCACACACACAATTTTTTTTCTCTTTCCTCTGAGGCCCTTACTAAATAGATGCTAACTCTTCCACATCCATTCTTTCTATTTCAATTTCTGTCTTAATCTTTTTCTCTCTTTATGTTATGATCCTAACTCCTTCTTGAAAAATTTCTCTGAATGATTTTCAAGCTCATTTAATTCATTCTTTATTTCTATCCACCCTGATTTATATATCTACTGGATATTTTATTTACAAATTATACTTTGCAAATTTCTTCCTCTTTCCAAATTCACACACTTGTAATTTATTCTTTGTTTTTAGTGTTACTTCTTTCACATTTATAGCCATTCTCATTCTCTCTCTCTTTCTCTCTCTCTCTCTCTCTCTCTCTCTCTCTATATATATATATATATATATATACACACACACATATATGTGTGTGTGTGTGTGTATGTATAGATAGACAGATTTTTAAAAATTTTTTGAATTATTTTATTTAACTTTATTTATTTATTCATTTTAATTTGACCAGAGAGAGACAGATTGTGAAAGAGAGAGAGAAAGCAGCCACCACGTCCAGGACTCGAATTGCAGTTGACCATGTGGGAGTCCAGCGCCCTTAACCACCACACCAACTGCTGGCCCTGAGAGTTTGGTTTTCATGTTCTCTTTATCCCATTAATTCTTCTTCTATTAATTTGGGTTGCTAACTTTATTATCTCAGTGGTAATTTTTTAATACAATGGGTAACCTGTAATGTTTTTCTGGGAGCTCATCTAACTACCTACCATTTGTCTTATCTGAGTCTCTTTCATGAGGTAAAGATGAGTCAAAAGGTTTATATATACATAAATAATTATTTTATTTGAATTTATTTATTTATTTATTCATTTGTTTATTTCAATTTGACCAGAGGGAGGGAGGGAGAGAGAGAGAGAAAGAGAAAATGAGAAAGCAAGCTGCCAGGTCCAGGACTCGAACTGCAGGGTCACCCATGTGGGAATCCAGTGCCTTTAGCCACCATGCCACCTGCCAGCCCCTTTTTTTATTTTATTTTTTTCTAAAGAATTATTTTATTTAACTTTATTTACTTATTTATTCATTTGTTTATTTCAATTTGACCAGAGACGGACAGAGTAAGAGAGAAAGAGAAAGTGAGAAAGTAGAGTCAAAAGTTTTACATTTGTGTTACAAGGTATGATTTAGTAGTTTATGTGTGAGAACCTGGGTATGTATGTAGCTCAAACATCTATTTTGTAAATCTTTGAGTACCCAAGTTGTGGCTCAGCTGACTCTGATTATACTTCTGGACTTGAACTCACCCAAAGACAAGCAGTATAGGAGCAAAGAGGGTTGGTTCAGTAGAATCCTCAATTCCAGATTTGTGTTACACTGTATATCCCCTAAACACGTTTTTCTTCCTGTGTCTATACTGTCTCCCAAAGCTCTCTCACAAATTTTGTCCTACCAATCCCTTTTTCTCTTCTCCAGCATCTCCAAGATTGGGAAAGAGAAACACAGAAGTCTTCAGGATGAATTGGAATATCAAAGTCTCAGCTGAAGGGACAGAGTTAACCAATCTGGGAATAATTGAGTAAAATCCAAGAATTAAATATGAGTGTCAGTAAGGCTCTAAAGCAAGATCTACACATTCTAGTCTGATAGACTCGGACACATGGGACCAAAATAGCTTAGATAGGATATAAAAGAGAACTTTCATATCTCTTTACCTCAAAGATAGAATCCCGTCTTCTGTAGTAAGATAAACCTTAAAAAAAAAAATTAACAAATGTTTTTTCCTTCCTTCCTACAGTTGTATTAACAAACTGTCCAAGTAGACTAAGGCATGTACCTAGAATAGAAAATGACAAGATGAGAATTAACATTCAAGAAGATTCTGATGCTCAGATTTAGCAATATCACATGAACAAATTGGGCCTGTATTTGATGAATTATTTTCAAAAATTTCTTTTGGCTATAGGAGACTGAAGATTGACATAAAGTGACTTAAGGAAATGATCATTTTATTCATCTTGCGGCAACTTCTATGTACCACATCATCAAATTTCTTTAACATCTTTGAATCTTCCTGAACACTGACTATTTACTAATGGATCCCTTACAATGTGTCAGGTATTCTATCAATGACCAGATCAGAGCAATGCAAAGATGAGTTTCTGCTCTCTTTAATTTATTTCTTGATGGTGTCTTGTCTTTTTTTATTTGTCTTGCTTTTACCTCATAGTCAGTTAGGTGATTAGCTGATATCTCTATATTTTTATTTTAAATTCCCAGTGGAAGAAATGTGACTCACAGTCTCATTCTGGGTCATAGTTAGTATATAAATTAGTGATAGTTGGATCAGACACAAAGTCATATCAAATAAATCATGGACACAAGCAGAGTCAGCCTGGCTCTACTTTTCCCATTGAAGAGGTTGCAAGTTAAACAGGTTTCCATGACAGAAACATGAGTCGTGCATTATCTTATAACATATTCTACCTTTAAAAAGAATCCCCAAAGAGTAAAGGCATGACCTACCTAAGTTTGTTATTTCCCTGTACAACTGATTAGAGATTTACAACCTATGAATTTATTAATATTTCTGAATTCACCTATTTCATTTTAAAGAAAATACCACCCTACAAAAAAACAAAAGCATCATTTTAATCATTTCAGTCCAGAGTAAAATCTGGCCTTGGGAATATAGAAAATTAAAATAGTGTGCAGAGATATTTTTCTACAAATCACAGCTACAGAATACTTTATTCCAGATAAAATATCGGAAGCAGATTTGCTTTGGATTTTAGATCATTGATATCAGCAATCAAGACAGCGTAGGTCTATTTGACCAAGGAAGCCACAAGAAAAAAAAAAAAAAAAAAAAAAAAAAAAAAAAAAACACTGCTTGATAAACACCAAAAGATAAGTGTCCATATGAAAAATTACTTTTCTTACTGAATGGCACCACAAACCTCCTCCCACACCACTATCAATAGTATCCAAATCCAACACCAATCTTAAATTCAGCATCATAGAGGGTAATATAAATAAAAACACAGGGACAACCTAGCACCATGTTTTAGTTTTATTAGTTATATTTTATTAGATCTTTTGAAAAAATATTTTTATGTTTATTTTAGAATAGTATTTTTCACTTAATTCATTTTATACTAGGTCAAAATAAGAGAAAAAGAGGATCAATTTAAAGGTGCAAGAAGTGTCTAGGTATGTTTAAATTCAATTGAATAAATTTTTTCAAGCACAAAATTTTCAGGAGGCTTAGAACTTAGAATAGTAGGTCTAGAAAGGCAAATAAGCTACTGTTTTCCTTCAGATTCTTCCACAAATTTCTTCATTTATAGCCCATGTAGTAGTTTCCCCGCTGTAAAAAAAAAAAAAAAAAAAAAAAAAAAAGCCATCATTTATGGGACACAGAAATGGATGATTATCTGTTGATAAAGTATCCTCAACTGGACGAGTGTAAAGCGTATTCATGTTGAGTAAATTCACTTTACAAGCTAAGCGATGTATAGTGATTGTATAAAATAAATTAAAATAAAATAAATTTTAAATAGCCATAAGAGATTCATTTTCAAGACTAGCTTAAGAAAAATTGCATAACCAGGTTATGACTGTGACAACCCCAAAAAGGACACATTCCTGCAAAGTTCCTGAACAAACAAAATCCAAAAACAAGTTGTCGTCCTTGAGAAATGACTTCTCAAGATGGTGACTGGTCACGAGCCCTTTGCTCCTGTTTATTTCCTGGTTCTTCTTCCTCCTCAGGACATT
Source organism: Tupaia tana (assembly GCA_026018925.1). Classification (NCBI taxonomy): domain Eukaryota; kingdom Metazoa; phylum Chordata; class Mammalia; order Scandentia; family Tupaiidae; genus Tupaia; species Tupaia tana. Next base: position 194,942,150 of record JAKSZU010000006.1, on the reverse strand, counting down.
TGGTGGGCCTTTTTCATGGACTTGTTCTGAGCCTGCACTTTTATACCTAATAAGAGATTAATGAAATCTAGGCAAAGTCTGGGAAGACTGTACACCTATAGTACTCAGCCAATGAAGAACTGGGGGAGGGACTGGCACACTAGGGAATAAATTACTTTCTGTAACCAATTTATACGTGTCTCCCCATCAGGCACCAGATCTTGCAAGATCACCACTGAAGTCTCGCTTCTCTGTATCTGGTGTCTCTTGCGTCTGTTCTTTGATATTGGACAGGTGAGTTCGTTTCTCATACCCACCTAAAATATCTAATCAATTCAAAGTCCTTAAGCAAGTATTAAGTTAAACACTTACAGAAACATTAGTCAGTTTTAAGAATTTTTCTCTACCTATTGTTCAAGATTTTCACAGCAGATAGAAGAACAAACTAGATCATCCCATTTTTTTATATGTTACTTATATGGGTGAGTTTTGCCTTTAGGATATGAAAAACCACCATAATAGCTGCAGTTCCCTGTGACTCTCTTGTTATTTTTATTTATTTATTTTATTTTATTTTGCAAAAGGACACGTGCTCTTCCCAAGAGAAAGAGAGAAGAAAGAAAAGACCCTCCATGGGATATGGTCAAGATGCAATCTCTGTCCCCCCTCTCTCCATCCTTCTGAGGGTTAGCACATGCATATATATATACACCCAGCATGTTTCTCAAGCAACCGGGTCCAGAACTTGAACCACACAGTTGGCCTTGTGGGATCTAGCTGCCTTCACCACCACTTCATGGACTGGGCCCACTGTGGCTCTTTTAAGGCATCACAACACACCAAGCCCTGCACCCACCAACTAATTATCACCACTATAATTATAAATATAAGTCCAGTGCAGTGAAGCTAGAGTCAGGAGCAAGTATCCAGTTTAGGAACAATAGGAAGGGCAAAGGTAATACAGATAGAAAAAGAAAACAAAGGAAAAAATAACAAGGATGAGAAACCCAGTTAGGGATGTGTCAGGCAAAGTATCTAATGAAAGCAAAGTGACCAACGGAGAAATGAGGCAATCAGGATCAGCCCCTGCAGCTGTGGGATGGGGCTTAATAATGAACACTGGAACTGCAAAGAGTTGAAAGAGTAGCACTGGAGATTTCTTGCTGAGCCAATAGCTGTTGATGTAAAATATGCTTGAGTGCCATTTGCTTGAGGCTAGCATTGTTTTCAGGAAACGAGGAACAATTTTAAGAATTTCCGGCTCTGAGGAGCAGAGAGGTAAGCACTTGGAAATTGATATGCCCCTACTTTTGTGAATTTAAAGACACAAATCCTTAAGACTTGTGTGTATTGAGTACTTAGGTTTTTCATATCAATGTGCCTTAAAATCTTTTAAAGGAAAGCTAAGAAAACAAATTAAAATTAATTGCACAGTTTTGTAAGGGTAATTCACCAACACAGAGATCTGTCATGGAGTATAACATACCTATACCCTGCATTTTCAATGGGTACAAAATATACCCTCCAGGCAGTAAAACCTACATCATTAAGAGTAAAAATATCCTACTCCACTCTTTTATGTATAAGATACAGATATGCATATAGTACATAATATATAATGAGTAATAAAATCTTATTGTCTGGGAATGATTAAAAAATAATGTCTTGGTCAACCAGGTGGCATGGTGGTTAAGGTGACTATATCCTACGTGATATGGCCAAGAGGGCAGTTCAAGTCCCAGACCCAGTGACATGAGAAACACACTGGGTACGTTTGCATGTATACCCAAAATCCCAAGAGGAAAACGAAAGAGAAGAGATTGCTGCATGGTCATCCCCCCTGGAGATGCTTTCTCACTCTTTCCCCATCTCTTCCTTTCTCCAGGCAACACATGTGCCCTGCAGCAAGTTAAAATAAACAAACTATAACTGTATATATATATATGTGTGTGTGTGTGTGTGTGTGTGTGTGTTTCTTAAATATTTTGTTCTTTATTTCTCCCCTTGATTCTAGGCCTCTCACCATCTGCCAACTCCCCCCCTTCCTCCACACTGTCTCTGGTATGTACAGTTGTTTTCCATGCCTTTTATTTCACATTTTATTGATTCACTAAAGATTTTAACTAATTTAAAGACTTTCAATAGCAAGCACAGCTGATACATACATATTTATGAATGCACATCTGACTTTAGGCATAAACTACAGTGAGTAAAGTGAATATACCATAAAGTAGCACCTCACTGGGGCTATATAGCTTACTGCAGTTATTAAAGAGGTATTAATAGGTATTTTTAATGCATTTTTCAATTTCAAAAAAAGATTTAGTTTTAATAGATCAAAGTCAAATGTTAAGAGAAATTTGCTTAAAACTTAAAGCCAGGAAAAAGCTTAGGATTCAGTTCAAATAGTAGGTAGATGAAAATATCAACAGTTCAAGATAAAACAAAAATCCTTAAATATGGAGATCAAAGTGTCGAAAAAAATCAGCAATGTTTAGTCTAAAGTAAAAAAAAAAAAAACTGTATTTCACTAGATCAGACGCATGTGATTAGTCTCTCATCTACTGAATTTACAGTGTCACTGTGATCTGATCTTTCCATTTAAACTCTTGAAGTTAACATTCAACTCCAAACTTGTCCCTACCATAAGGCTGGCCATTCTCTTGGTGTTGTACTCTTATTTCTACGTGTCCAACTTTAGTTTTCCTGGTCTAGCATTCCCTTCAGCACTTCTTGGAGAGCTAGTCTGGTGTTGGCAAATTCTTCCAGGTTTTGTGTATCTGAGAATGTTTTTGTCTTTTTTTCACTTATGAAAGATAATCTTGCTGGTTATAGTAATTCTTGGTTGAAATTGTTTTTCACTTAACACTTTGAATATATTTTTCCCATTCTTCCCCTGCTCACATTGTTTCCAATGAGAGGACTGACTTTGCCTGATGAGATATCCTTTGAAAGTAAGCTATGTTTTTCTCTTGCCAATTTTATTATATTGTCTCTGTCTATGGTTTTGGACAGTCTGGCTATGATGTGCCTTAGGGAAGATCTTCTTGGGCTGATTCTATGTGGGGTCCTTTGTATTTCTTGGTTCTGAATATTAGACTGCCTCTCTAGGTTTGGAAAATTTTCCTCCAGGATTTAATGAAATAGATTATCAATGCCTTTAGTTTCTTTACCTTCTGGGATACCAATGATCTGGTTGTTTGGGCATTTAATGATATCTAGTATTACTTGTATGTTATTGTCATTTTTTGGGTTATTTTCTCAGACTTTTTGGTGAATTACTCTAGAACAGAGGTTCTATCTTCTACATCTGAGATTTTATCTTTTACATGATCTAAACTGCTTTTGATATTTTCAAGGAAAGTTTTGATTTCCTGTATTACAGCCTTTATCTCTAATAATTCTGTTTGATTATTTTTTTTATGATGTATATTTCTTCTTTCTGATCATGCAAGAACTTCCTCACCTTCTGGAACTCAGTGTCTCTTTTCTCCTGCATCTTCTTGAGTTCTTGTCTCTCTTCTTTTGCATCTCTGTTAGCTTTGTCACTATGAATATTTTAAACTCTTTACCTGACATTTCCATGAGTTCCCTTGTACTGTCTGTGGAGGCAGAAGAGTTATTCTTTTCCCTTAGGGGAGAGATAATTTCTTGTTTTCTCATATTTCCTGTGCCTCTGCAGTGGTTTCTGGTCATCTAATGGATTATGCTTTTTTTTTTCCTATTTTTTTTTTTTAGTTAGTTCTTAGCAATCAGAAGAATGCAGAAGGAGGTGACCTACAGTCTGTAAACAATACCAATTTTTCTCCCATTGCACAGCTGATTCAATGAAAATTGAGGATTAATCTGACCCTCAAAGTATTCAGATATTTGGCTACTGAGCCCCTAGACCTGTCTAGAAAATCAGTGTTTGGAAGCTGGGTCCTGGCTAGACTGGAGAGTAGAAAGGTGAAGTCTGGGTAGAAGGTTTCTACTGGTCAAAATCCCTGAATGGGGCAGCTCAGAACTCAGATATAGATGGCTGCTGATTGACTTATCTTGGCTCCTGGCTAGACTGGAGAACAGGAAGGTGAAGTCTGGGCAGAGGGTCTTTGGTGGTCCAAATCCTTAAAGTATAAATATGCTTCTGAAAAGTACTTAATATTTACTCTCTTAAGAAGGCAGGCACTGTATTATATTTTAATTACCTCTTCTGTTCAACAATAATGATGTCAGTCTCTCTTAAAATAATAGCAGCTTCTATGTTTGAATTATTTCACTTGGCTTTATTTTATTTGAAATTCTTTTGTATGGCTATTTCATGTTCCGACTGCATGTTCCTCAAATCCCTCAACTTCCTAACCAGTGTCTGCTGTTCCTTTTACTTAAGTCACCTTAATTTAAACTTTCAAAGGGAAACTATTACCTGAAAAAATAAATAAACACAGCAGACCAAAGAAGAGCAATATATTGAAACAATTTATATTTTTTTCTCTTGCTGCCCTACCTGTACTAGTTGGACTCTTTTTAAGAATCATTCTTGGAAAATAAATTTCAGACTTGCATGCTCCTTGAGTGGACATCTAATACAGCACTTGTTAAGCTTATCTTCATTCAACAAGTTATCTATGCTGAATATCCTATACAAGCCGGAATTTATTTCATTGAAGGGAGGTTCACAAAAAAGATTAAAGATTGATTTGTCTCGGTAATTAAAGGAGTAAGAAAATCAATAAAACAATGACATTTAAATCATCTTTATTTACTTAGAGTGTCTATTCCAGATGAAACCACTGCACTATGATTAAAATAAACTGTTTTGGTGGAGTGTCTCTTTCTTTTGCATAGAAGGGGACAAAGGAAAGGGATGAAGGAAGAGAGTAAGGGAGAAAAAGAATGAAGAAAGAGGGGAGGGAGAGAGCGAGGGTAAAGGAGTATATTTTCTAGAAAATGGCTTTTATCTGTAGATGGTGAAGAACTGAAACTATCAGGAACCAGCAGTGAGCGTAATGGTTATGTCACTGGACTCCCACGTAGTCGACCGCAGTTCACGTCCTGGATCTGGTGGCTTAAAACTCACGCCAGGCGCATGTGCGTGCGTGCCCAAGATCCCGAGAGGAGAATGGAGAAGAAGGGATTGCGGCGTGACCATCCCCCCTGGGGGGTGATTTCTCACTTTCTGTCTCTCTGTCTCTCTCTGTCTGTCTGGTGAGCGCACGTGCCCTATAGGAAAAAACCTCTCCAACTAAAAAGAACTGAGACTGCCCATTAAGAGTCCTTTAAGTAAGGTCCAGTCATAGTGGCACAGGCAATAAGAGACTGCTGCCTGATGCTGGAGGCCATAGGGGAAGGCTCTGGTTCATGTTGTAGATCTACCTGAAAACCAGCATGCCCGTGATCCTAGACAGCTTTGGGGGTTGGGGGGGGGAGGGAATCACAGCATGAAGACTGTCAGAAGTGTCTCTCTCTCTGAAAATAAATAAACTTTTATAAAAATAGCAGTTCCTTAATTAAAGGACAATTTAGCAATTTCATATTTGGAAACAATTTTATTCAAATCACAAAGTTAAAGAAAGAAAATTCAACTCTTTCCTAATTACAATGTATATCCAGCTTGGAAAATTTGATCGCTATTATTATAAAATTTTAAAACAAACATGGGAGGAAATAAGAATATAGTTAAGAGGGAGCATCCATGAATAATTTATTATAAGTGGGAGCAGTCTGGAATTAAATGCTAAGACCTTTTTACTTCAGTTTTTCTCTTGACTACCTAAAATGGACTTCCTTAAATGAAAGCTGACAGTTCTTTAAGAGTCATTACCACAGATGACTTAGTTTTTGTGTTTTTTTTTTTTTTTTTTTGAGAGAGAGAGATTTTTGCTATAGGACTTGTTCACTCATCAGAGAGACAGAGAGAGAAAAGAGACAGAAAGTGAGAAATCAGCCCCCAGGGTGGATGATCATGCCACAATCCTTTCTTCTCCACTCTCCTCTTGTGATTTTGGGCACTGATGCACACTTATCCAGAGTGAGTCTTTTCTTCTTTTCTTTCTTTCTTCTTTCTTTCTTTCTTTCTTTCTTTCTTTCTTTCTTTCTTTCTTTCTTTCTTTCTTTCTTTCTTTCTTTCTTTTTTTTTTTTTTTTTTTTTTTTTTTAAGAGGTTTTTGCTATAGGGCAGGTACGCTCACCAGAAAGACAGAGGAACAGAAAGTGAGAAATCATTATTCCCTGGGGGGATGGCCATGCAGCAATCTCTTCTCCTCCATTCTCCTTTGGGATCTTGGACACACACACACTTGTGCCCGGCGTGAGTTTCAGCCACTAGGTCCAGGACTCGAACTACAGTGGTCGACTACATGGGAGTCCAGAGACATAGCCATTATACCATCTGCTGGTCCCCCAGCATGAGTCTTAAGCCAGCAGGTCCCGAACTCGAATCATGATCAACTATGTGGCAGTCCAGCAATGTAATCATTACACCATCTGCTGGTCCTGACTTGTTATTTTTAAACAACAAGAAAAATGACCAGTTTGGGTGTTGTAGAAGGAGTTGTTTTAACTCAAGTCTAAATTCTGTTGAAGCTTTCCTTTCCAGTATATTAAATTTGTTGACCACAAATTAACACAGTGGCCACATCACTATTATCTGAGCCAGAATTAAGGGTCAAATCTAGCTATTTTCCAGAATTTTCTCTTTTTTGCATTTATTTTAGAAGTGTTTTTCTGAGTACTTTACCATCCCAAGTTTATTATGCACAAAAGATTGATTCTTTAAGGGATAGAAACAAAAGCCAACTAATTTTTTTTTTTAAAAAAATTTGTTTTTAAGTTTCCTGACCCTCATTGAGCAAAGGAAAAAGGATACATAAGAAAGCAAAATAATGGTATAATATACTTTTATCCCTGCAGGAATGTTTGAGCCATGAAGAGGAAATAAATTCCTATATTCATAGGATCTGTACACGATTTATCGTGCATGTTTTTAAAGCTTTCTGGTCTAATATAGTTCATCTTATAGCCCTTATGGTCTTTAACTATGACTACCATCTTGAAATACTTTCAGCACTTCTCAAACTTGCATTTTTGTTCTCGGTTTTCCCCTCTTGTCCACCTTGTTTTTACTTGCCTTATTGCCCTTATACTCTTGCTCTGTCTCACCATGCAATGCCTATGTTCAAAGTGTGGAATGCCTACTTTTGTATTTTCCAAAAACACTTTTACTTTTACAAATATCCCCGGAGCTAAGTTAAGGTCAACAGCAGATCAAAGGTCCTTCTTGACTTGCAAACTCCGGCTATTCTTAGAATGAGCAATACACCCAGGTTCTCGAACTTGTAGATAAAATTGACCTATTCATACAAATAAACCAAAAAACATGTCGAAAAATACTCAGTGCCATCGATAAGAAAAAAATTGGAAGGTAAATTGGCAATACCTTTTTAATGATAAGACTGGAGGAGGAGAAAATTCATCACAAAATCTTTTCATAGTAGTTTTCATCTTTACCATTTTTCCTTTTTCCAAGAAGTGTAAGAAAAAAAAGCTACTTCAATACTACAAAAATAGTCGATGTTATCAAATAAATATATTTACCTCACACTACAATTTGAATATTTTTCTTCAAAATTCACCTTGTTGAGATTATGTTCCATCTGTAATGGTATTAAGAGAGTAAAAATTTAATTTTATTATGATGTTGAAATGTCAAGTTTTGGGAAGTGATTACAATTAAGGTCGTTAGAATACAATTAAGGTGATTGAATCCTAGTGGGTTTATTTGGAGTAGGGATGATGTACACACTTGATATGCCCATAGATACATGTTTGCTCTTGTTGTTTCACCAAGTCATGTCTTGTACCATGTTGAGACTCTACAGAGAGGTTTCATCAGCAAAAAGACCTTCATTAAAAGAGGTCTCTTGACCTTGGGCCTCCAAAACCATGAACTAAATAAATTTCTATTCCTTATAAATTATTACCCAGACTCACATATTTTATTAGTAACAGAACAAACTATATAAAATACAGACCTACTGTATAAAATAAGAATAAATAAAATAATATATCCCATATTTCTATTTAGCCTTTCAAAGGCTTGAACTGATCAATTTTTATACTTACTTCATATCATTTTTCTATCCATAATCAATCTTAAAATCATTTTGGCTCTGCAATATAGTTTCAGTGTTTTAATTTTTTCCTAATTAGAAAGTATATTTCTATCTTGTTAATATATTTTCTTCCAAGAGGATGTCATGCATGTATTTAGATTGAACCATATCCAATTATCATTTTTGTAGATCCAAAATGGTCAAATATCAGCAAGTTCAAACAGTTCAAAATAATACTTGTAACCTATATGATCGTGTAATGAGAGTGATGAGTAGAAGTCTTTTCTTTTTTGTTTTTTGGAGAGGTTTTTGCAGTAGGGTGTGTGTGCTCACCAGACAGACAGAGAGAGACAGAGAGACAGAAAGTGAGAAATCACCTCCCAGGGAGGATGGTCACACCGCAATCCCTTCTCCTCCATTCTCCTCTTGGGATCTTGGGCATGCATGCACACGCGCCCGGCATGAGTTTTAAGCCACCGGGTCCGAGATGCAAACCGCAGGTCGACTATGTGGGAGTCCAGCGACATAGCCATTATGCTAACTGCTGGTCCCGAGTGAAAGCCTTTTCTATGCCAACATATATTTTCTTTTGTATGTTTACCTCCAGGAACATCATATAACACTTTTAAACCATGAAAACATATTTAAAATAAAAGACAAGTTACATGAGTCAAAGAAATTTGGTATTATCTGTTGAAGATATTTTAGTTTTATCAATTGGACTAAGGAGAAATGTTCACCTGTTGAAATATTCACTTTGTAAGCTCAATAATGTGATTGAATGTATAAAGGAAAATGAAATTAAAAAGTTTTTAAGTCCCTTTATTTCCAGAGGCTTACTGCTCTAAAGGGAGTTATGAGAGATAACACATACTGTAGTTGATGGGTCTTGATCTACATCTATTGTAGCCTAATTCCATGCCAAAACTAAAGTTCAAAGATAGGTCAGAGACATAGAAAAAACTTGAGCTACTTTGATGATGTAACTTTCAGTCATGGCTGTGCCTCAAAAGTGGGGTTGAACCACAAACCATCTGTATTTTGTAAATAAAGTGAATTCAGCTAACAGGCAGTGGTACACAGAAATTTAGAGTACTCTGTAGTTTGTCTTTTTAGTATAATTTGAAGGGTGCACAAAAAGCTAGTAACCAAAATAACTTCCTCAAGGTGGTCTGAATTTGCTATTATCGTTGACTCATTCTTTTTTGTTAAATTTTGCATTGCCTAATCTGTAATAGTTTTAAATGTAAATATCACTGAGAGTAATACATTATGACACAAGGCAAGTGCTACTCCTTTTACTTAAAAGGAGAAAACAAAAACAGTCATCAGGAAAAAGTAATCACAAAGATGCTCAGAAATGGAGATATCCCACTAGTGATAAATCCATTTTCTTCACCACTTTCCCTAAGGACTACTTGGCCTACATTTTATCCAATGACAAATCATCTAATATTAGCTTTCAGAAGTCCAGCCAATATCCAAATAATAATTGGATTCTATCCCAGAAAATTCTTTGAACAGAGCTTACAGAGTATTTTATGGAAAACTGGAATTACTCCTAACTGCAGGAGTATTGAAAACTCTTGTCTGATATCTTTGATGTACCTTCTCAGCATACTTCTTTCCCTCTTTTAGAACTGCTCCCATACATTTGGTTGGGTCCTAGCAGTTTGTTTACACTTCAGATCCTGTACATCAGTCCACAGTCAATGCACTAAGGGTAAATAATCAACAGGCTTAAGCTGAATCAATCAGAGTCTTCCTTCAATATATAAAAATTAGACCAAAAGGGGCTAGTTTATTATAGGTGAAAGAACTAATGTAAACTCAGGAGCGGCGAACTGACGATGATCCATCATGCTTTGGGGATTTTTGACAAGGGGCACAAGACAATGCAGTGGAGAAAAAGAAACTTTTCTGCAGATGATGCTGGGAGAACTTGATATATACCTGCAGAAAAATAAAACTAGATTCCTCTCTGTCACTATTAACAAAAATCAATTCAAAATGTGTCAAATATTTAAATGTAAAGCCTCAAAATATAAAACTACTTATGAAAAACAGAGGAGAAACTCCTGAAGACATTGGAGAGGGCAAGAGTTCTTAAATAAGATCCCTAAAGTACAGGAAATAATCCCAAAAATAGGACAAGTGGGACTATATAAAACTAAAATGCTCTGCACCACAAAAGAAATAATAAATAGAGTGAAGAGAAAACCCACAGAATGGGAGAAAATATTTGCAAACTATGCTTCTGATAAGGAATTGATAGTGAAAATATATAGGGAACTCAAGTGGCTGACTCTCACACACAAAATAATAATAATAATAATAATTCGATTAAAAAATAGTCAAATGAGCTGAAGAGAGACCTCTCTAAGAAAACATACAACGGTAGGTAATTCTTGGGCATTTTTTGAGAATCATTGCCCGATGATTAAGCAGGGGACCTGGGTGAGGTCCATTGCTGGGATTTTAGAGACAGTATCTGTGTGTGTGTGTGTGTGTGTGTGTGTGTGTGTAAAGTACAATAGTGCAAAGTGAATGAAGGATTTTGCTTGCATTTCAATCTCCAAAATCCACTACCACCATTTATGTTACCAATACAGAGCACAGTTTTTTGGAATTCAAAGACTGGGCAAGAAATAGTGGGTTCATCAGTAGGAGGATATTAAACTTCCCTAGGAATAGAATTTGACTATGTAGATTTTCAAACCCATTTAGAAGCATAAATTTCAGTTTTGAGAAACCCCAGTTTAGAAAAATAAGGGCTTTTGCAAAAACAATTCCTTTAATTGTAGCACTCCGTTCTGTACATGGGTGTTATGTACATTTTCTTCCTTGAGGAGAAATATGTAATTGCACTTTTATTCTTTTTAAAGCTACAGGGATTTTCCAACATGATATCATTCATGTGGATGGAACCACACATTTCTTAGAGTGGGGAATCTTTTCTGTCATATTTTATTGGTTCTTCTGGTCATTACATTTGACAGAGTATAAATCCCCTGTTTACCATTAAGCAGATTGTGAGTGACAAGATAATAGTAAACATTTTTGGCATCCATATTGCAGTTCAGTAATCAATAGCACCATCATTCTAGGAAAATTATTGCTCTAATCGAAGGGGGGATGATTATCAAGGAGAATTGTATGTTCTCTTTATGTGTGGACTTAGCAAAAAGAGCTAAAAATAAAAACTAGGACAGTTCACAGTTGCAAACATTCTGATTAATAACAATGATGATGGAAGGCAGGAAATAAATGGTTGGGATTGAGACAGAAGATGTGACCTTTTTGAATGGTATCGTTTCAACAGTATCAGGCCTGGGAACTGTGAGAGGCTATCACCCGAGTGTACTGGCACTATCTGATCTCACCGCCAAGTGTCTCAACCATCATTAATTAAAATTTCAAAAATGTACCTATAATTTTTCTCTATTAATGAGTGATTATATTTTCAGGAATCATGGAAAATGTGTAAATGCTAATGTCACTGTATTTCAGCTTTGCGTAGGATGTCTATTGTGAAAAAAAATTGTTTCCTACCTTGGCCATGAGCCACTAGAAGGCTAGCTGCTCTCTTCCCCCCCCCCCCCCAAGCCTTTTCTGCATTCCCTCTCACATATGCAAATTATAGGGAAAATATGTTTCTTTTCTTTTTTTTTTTTATGTAATCTTAGCTTGACCAGAGAGGGAAAGAGTGAGGGAAACAGAGAAGGTAAGAAAGCAAGCCGCCATGTCTGGGACTCGAACTGCAGTCAGCCATGTGGGAGTCCAGCATACTTAATCCCCATGCCACCTGCCAGTCTGGGAAAATATGTTTCTAAAAGTCCAAATCTGCTGTTTCCAGTGCTGATTAAATTAAGTTTGCTGCTATGTGACTTTAAAGTCTTTTGTATTTTTCCTTCATGGTTCCTCTTATGAATATAATGAAAAATTATGCTTAATATTAACTTCATATGCATGTCTTCTGTTTGATAAGCTCTGTGAGAGCAAGAACCTTTCTTTCCCCACCACCCATCCCCAGGTATCTATAAAACCTAGCACCTTAAATAATGCCAAGTATATGAGAAATGTTAAAAACGTGTGTGTGTGTGTGTGTGTGTGTATGTGTGTGTGTTGTGTGCATGTGTGCATTTATCTTTTGAATGATTAATGCTTATCAACAAATTAACCTTCTGCCCATTATCACTTAATTATTTTGACTAAAAGAATGTGTGACAATCTTTTATTATTAACTCACTTAATTCAGCTTAGGTAAGAAGAATGAGCCAAAAGACTACTACTCTCTTTTTTTTAAAATTTTATTTATTTATTCATTTATTTTAATTTGACCGAGAGAGGCAGAGAAAGAGAGAGAAAGAGGAAGTGAGAAAGCAAGCCACCAGATTCAGGACTTGAACTGTGGTCGGCCATGTGGAGTGTCCAGTACCTTAACCACCACGCCACCTGCTGGTCCCTACTATTCTCTTTAATACATAAAAATACACAAATTGAACCACACCTGGAAAGAGTCCATGGTAAGCATATAATACAAAGTGGTCTACCTCCTTTGGTCTTTGTCACCCATATCTTAGTAATTTTAAGCAAACCCAAGAACTTGTATTTTTTTTTTCTGTTTTAAATGACTGTTTTTTTTTACTAATTTATAATTTTCTCATTAATATTCTAGTTGAGCTCCTGGGCCTGTGTCCTTCTATAGAATCACAATATCGTAAGAATGAATCCTTTACCAGGTCTCCAGAGATCACTTACACAGACCCTTAGGGCCATTGCTGACTGCTCAAAGCACAGCATTCTGAATGAAAACTGTGCCTCCTTTTCTAATCAGCATTTCCTATACTGATATTTTCTCATGCTGCTGTTCTAGTCTGTTTTACAATACTTTTCAGTGGCCACATGATATTGAACAGGGAGTAGGGAGCTTCCTAAAAGTTTCACAGAGCTGTCCTTTCTATCTTTTCACCTGAGGGAAGATGATTTTGTTCAGCTATTTATAGTTTCCTGTAAAAGTCATGTCCAGTATCCAGATAGTATGTCTTCGAATGTTCCTTTGTTGAGGACAAAATTTTGAACCACAGGAAACCAGAACTAAAGGGCATCTCCAAACATTCAAGTGAGGTTACTATGAAAGAGGAAAGCAGCCAGAAATGATCACTCTTCCCTTGGTAACTATATAAAATTTCTTAGCATTCAAGCATAAGTAAAAAATTATTTCTAATAACATAATGAAGTTAATAAGTCCATAGATAAATTTAACTTGTGGTTTAGATTTTGCCTGGTGAAAAAATTTTTAAAAATAATTTTATTATTCCCTGACCAAAATAAATGAATAAATAAAATTATTATTTTTTTGAGAGGTTTTTGCTATAGGTCACATGCACTTGCCAGAAAGACAGAGAGACAGAAAGACAGAAGCGAGAAATCACTCCCCAGGGGGGATGGCCATGCTGCAATCCCTTCTCCTTCATTCTCCTCTTGGAATCTTGGGCATGTACGCACATGTGCCCGGCGTGAGTTTAAGCCACTGGATCCAGGACTCGAACTGCGGTCGACTACTTGGGAGTCCAGCAAAGTAGGCATTACGCCATCTGCTGGTAAATAAAATTATTATCTTCAAGTAACTTTAAAAAAAATAAGAGAGAAAACAAATGAGAAGTGTTTTGAAAAAGGTATGACATGAGAGAGAGAGAGAGGTGGTATACAATCAGGAAGACATAGAAAAACATGAAACATACTATATTGTATGGTAGGCAGAAAACACGGAGAAATAGAAAATGTAATCCCAGTTTTATGAGAAAATCAAATCTTTCAACACTTTGGCATGAGATTGAATTTATGGGGCATTTTAATTAAAAACTCTATAAATATAGGTTAGAGCATATTTTACCTTGAAGATTCAAGGACAATTAGCAACTTATTTCTCTGTTGCTTGGGTTTTCAAGGCAGAAAATAATGATTTCAAGATGTCTATGTCACAAAATAGTTATAAAAAGAAAGAAGAGATGAAAATCTTACCTTATTCTCTGAAGAAGCTTACAGGTTCTCACTATGCAAAGATGGTAATGTAAACTCTCTTCTTGGCACCACCACAGAATATACCACACAGACACATGCATAAAGTACTTGGTAATAAAGTGTTGTTTTCTAATCAACTCCGGTTATAGAAAGATTTTTAATTTTTTGAGAGGAAGAAAAATTCCCTTCTTTTACTATGTTCTTAGCACATTTGACATATAGAGAATAATTATTGGATACTTATTTGATAGAATTATATTGAGTTGTCGTACAAGTCATGATGCATTTTTGCATAGGAAAACAAAAAATTAAGTCATGACTTTTCCAACAATCCCATATAATCAAATGAAATAAAATTAACTCCTTTCACTATGGTTTCACCTAATTCATTCCCTCAGAATTTCAGAAATCTGAGGTTAATTGTTTTCCAACAACCAACCACCAACTTAGCTGCACTAGAGGAATATCTCTGTCTATACTTTTCCCTTCAGAACACAAAGGTCAAGTTACTCTCTAAAGTAAAATATCCAGAGTTTATTTTGTTACTTAATAGTGGACAATCTACGTCAGTGTGCTTGAGTTCTACACAAACCCATAAATATCTGTGAGCTGGTATAATTTTTCTTGAAAATTAACTTATGTTTCACATTGAATAGTGAGATGACTAGCATCTGACACATGCAGGAAACCCAATAATACAGCGTTAATATACTTTGTCTTGGTTAATATTTATTTATACCTTGAGAGTCAATATCCTTATTATTTATTTTCAGATAAAAAAAAAACTGAAACAGCATTTTCAAGTTAGGCGGGATGGCCAGTAGCATCTCCTATAACTAGGCTTTTCTCCTTTCTTATTTAGCAGAATGCTAATTTTGTTGATGTTGGCAAAATTCCCACCTAAAAAGCATTTCTCAGACTCTTGCTGATAAAGATAGTCCATAATGATATTTCTGGGCAGTAAGATATAAACGACTTTATTGGGAAGGGTTTCTGGGAAAGTACCTTACACAAGAAATAAACTCATATAGTACCACGTCTACCCTTTTTCCTCTTGGAATGTTTCCTTTCTTCCTTCCAGAAATGCAGATCTAGGACCAGAGCTCTCCGAAAGGCGGTTTGAACAGACCAGCGGAAAAAACAAGAAAATCACTGCTGACGTGCTTGAGACACTGGGCTCCTACTTCCAAATTTCTTACTTTGAGCTAGTGCACAACACCTAAACACCTATCTTACTTAAGCCACTGTTTTTTTTTTTCTTTTTTAAGCCGCCGGGTCCGGGACTCGAACCGCGGTCGACTACGTGGGAGTCCAGCGACATAGCCATTACGCTAACTGCTGGTCCCTTTTTTTTTCTTTTTATTCTTTTTTTTTTTTTTTTTTTTTTTGAGAGGTTTTTAGTATAGGGCATGTGCGCTCGCCAGACAGACAGAGACAGAAAGCGAGAAATCACCCCCCAGGGGGGATGGCCATGCGGCAATCCCTTCTCCTCCGCTCTCCTTTCGGGATCTTGAGCACGCACGCACGCACGCACACGTACCTGGTGTGAGTTTAAGCCACCAGGTCCGGGACTCGACCCACGGTTGACTACGTGGGAGTCCAGCGACATAGCCATTACGCTAACTGCTGGTCCCCTTAAGCCACTGTTCTTCAGATATCTGTCACAAGCAGCTGAATCCTGTCCTTAAATTTTACATCCACTGACAAGACCAAAGTCCTGTCAGTATAAAATAATGTAACTTCTTCTAAATCTATATTCCATAAAGGATAAGAGAAGAATTCTCCAACATTCAATCAACTAGACAAAGTAGTATGTAAGGGCTAACACCCAGGGCTGGAATCATTTCATAGGCTCATCTGTATTCTGAGATGCAAAATAAATCACTTTTTACTGAATCCTTTATTATTTGTGGATTATTATAATTATTATTGAGAATTTACTATTAATAGGCAATGTTTTCTCTAGAGACCAAGGATTGAATATGTGATTGCTACCAAGAAATTTATAGCCTAGTCTTAGATAGTCTAAGTAAATAAGAAAAGAATTATTATAATTGAGATAAATGTTGCGAAAGTGTTACTATGACATAATGGGAAAGTCTATTCCAGTCTATAGGGTCAAAGAAGGCTTTAGAAAAAATGTGATATATATGTGTTGATTGTGGGTAAACTAGGTAAAGAGGATTGGGGTGGAGGATGTGGGAAATAAGTTTCATGCAAAAGAAACGACATGCATGCCGTTTCTTTTGCATGGGGTTTAATAAAGGTTGGGACAATTAGTTCACCATTAGGCTAGAATTTAGGCCTAAAATGTGAACCCTTTGAGGCTTTGCTGAGATTTTTGGACTACACCATACACACACACACACACACACACACATACACACACACACACACACATTAGAAACTGGAGATTTATTAATGGAAATGTGATATAACCAAATGGCTCTTGGGATTATAAAGAAGAAAACCCTGAGTGAGATATTTACACAATGATAAGACAACAGAAAGAAGTACTATTAGTTATTGTATTATCGCTGCAGTAATTCAGGTAAAAGATGTTGCTGAATTAGAATACAAAGGAGTTGGAAAGAAATGGAAAGATTTGAGGGTTAACTCTATAGCCTCATGGTTAAGAGAGCTTGATCACACATGGTTGAATATGGTTCAAATTCTGACACCGGTGGCTTGAAAAACAGACGAAGCATGAGTGCCCGAAATCCTGCAGCATGGAGAATGGAGAAGGATTGCGTTGTGGTGATTCCCCATTGGGTGGTACTTTCTCACTCTCCTTCTCTGTCTCTCCCTCACTCTGACTCTCTCTTTCTAGTGAGCATTTATGCCCACTGTTAATAAAAAGGACGAGAAAATGAGAATGATGGAGATGGAGATTTTGAATAAGAAGAAGACAGATTTGACAAGTATTTAGGAAGTAGTTGCTCTGGAAGTAATGGCTGACAGGATATCAGAGGAGTAAAAATGAAAATGTTAATGCTTTCTGTGTTTCTGTTTCTGACATGAACAAATGATTATACACTGTTATAAAATACCAACATGAATGTAATAGAATAAAAGTGGTTTTTGAAGGAAAAGGCATTAATCAATCAACATTTGCTGTGTTTAAGGTATATGCAATATATACGAGTGAAGATAATGAATAAGCTGTTAAGTACAAAGAACTAAGTTCAAGAGAAGTCTGAGATGGTGTTCTAATGGTGGTTGTGGGGCCAATATATAAACATCAACTTTATATATGTTTATTGGCGTACCTTTACTTCTTCTGTTTCTACTTTAGAAGCTTTTTGTACTACTAAAAAATATTTTTATGCTAATGAAAATCAGGTAGATTATTGTATTTTTACTTCTTCACACACTTGCCTTACTTAATCCCCTCTTTCTAATTCCAAGTTAGTCAAAAGCTAACTTTCTCAGAAATCTCCTTCATCATTGAGCATGTATCCACCACACAATCTATAACAATAATAGCAAAAACAACACTAATGATTTATCAAGCACATAAGTCTCCCAGATACTATTACATTCTTTGCACATTAGATATCTAACTTACCTTTTCTTTTTTTAGAGGTTTCTGCTATAGGGCACATGCACTCACCAGAGAGACAGTGAGAGACAGAGAGACAGAAAGCAAGAAGTCAGCCCCCGGGGGGATGGCCACGCCACAATCCCTTCTCCTCCGTTCTCCTCTTGGGATCTTGGGCACGCACACACATGTGCTCGGCATGAGTTTAAGTCACCAGGTCCAGGACTCGAACCACAGTCGACTACATCGGAGTCCAGAGACATAACCATTACGCTAACTGCTGGTCCCAGATATCTACTTATCTTAATAATTATATGAGAAAGTACTTTTAACATAATTTTGTAAGTAAAGGAACTGGGATTCAGAGAGGTAGAATTGATCAAAGGGGTGTTCATGTCCAGTTGTAGGCTAATCTTCAATCATAAGTATCTCACTTTTAGATTTTCCTTCTGTGTCCTCATTAAGAACATGAGGAAAAAAAAATGCTTTGTAAGAGAGAAGAAAAGTTTTTGCTCCTATATCCTATGTTCTCTGGCTAGAGACTGCAAATTAGACTGACAAAAACACAGAAAAACATGAGAAAATCAGATGACTGACACAGGTAACCTACTTTTATGCAGGTATGTAGTCTACAGAGAGGTGGTTAGAAGTTACACTTAGAATAGAAGGGGTCCAGCCAGTGGCATGGTGGTTAAGGCACTGGACTCCTACATGACTGACTGCAGTTTGAGTCCCAGCCCTGGTGGCTTGCCTTCCCTCTTTCCCTCTTTCTCTCTGTCTCTCTTTACTGAGTGCACTTGTAACAAATTAAAAAGTAACAGTAACAAAATTAAACAAATAATAATTTTTTTAAAATGAAATTACGCTTACACAGACTCTAAAAGATCAGTAAATATCTTAAATATCAGTAAATATATAAAGAAGTGCCAAGACAAAGAGAAAAACGGTTGTAACCTCATTGTGAGAAGGTAAATATGAGATGTCTTTGAAAAATGTGTAGGAAATATGCATTATGGAAAAACTAAATATGGATTTCAATTTTTAGACCAGAATAAACTTGTGATTTAGTTCTATTTTTTCCTATAAACTTTTAAAGTCCAGTCATATATAGGGGGAACTAATATAAAGATTATTATAGCAAGGATTCTTCATGCAAATCCACCTCACTGCTGAATTTCTATCTTCTTCAAGTCCATAAAATTTTCCTGAGAGAGAGGAATTTTGGCATTCCTCATTTCTCAGTATCTTCTGCTTTTAGTCTTCAAAAAGTTTATGGTGGGAGAGGGCAGAAAGTGGTTGGTGGTTAAGGCATTGGACTCCCATCATGGCTGACTGCAGTTTGAGTACTGGACCTGTTGGCTTGCTTTCTCGCCCTCTCTCCCTATTGCTCTCTCATGAGCAAATGTGCCCTATAGTAAAATTAATTAATTAATTAATTAATTAAAGAAATCTATTTTAAAAGTTTATGGAAATGTGTGTTATTAAAAAATGCACAAATTTTTGTGTTTTTTTTTTTCACCAAAGTCAACTCATACTTTAATTCCATTTTTCACAAATCTTGAAGCCTTTTGATATATGGGAAGCTTCAAGAAGATGTCTATCTGCATCTGTTTATTCTCATTTAATCTGCATGCCAAAAGAACACTAATGCCAAAGTAGCCTATTTTGGGATGGCCCCTACAGCTTCATGGCAATGATGAAAAAACAAACACTAGCTTTTTCTAAGTTAGCACCAAACCCTACAAATCGTCCTGAAGTGTTTCAAAGGAAAGTCATATTTAGAGAAGATATGGATGATGTTCTGAATGCAACCACAGGATTAGATTTTATATCTATTCCTTTCATTTATTTTTATAAAAGAAATGAACAATACAGGCTACGTTTCATTACTTTCATTATTTCTAGTCCTAAGAAGTTCATTTGTTTTAATAAAGACCTCAGTAGGATGTTAATTTAGAATAACTATGACGAATGGTCATTAAGCTTCTACAGGAATATGTTCTTTCCGTAGTTGGATTGCCAGGTCCTGATTCAGTGCTTATTGCTTCCAAGAATTTGGCTCATTAATGAAATGAATGGGTGAGGTGGAGAGAAATATTGTTCAGACCACATTTTAACTTTCCTTTTGCTATACCCAAATCATCTCACCTGTGTTGTTGTTCTTTGCTATTGCTTGGCAAAGTCATACTTTTTTCAGATTTGGCTCACTTTGTGCAAATGATGAGGCTTAAGGTGTACTTAATCTTTTCTTAGTGGACCCTTTTTTCAAGCACAGAATACAAATTAATGACGTAAACTGAATATTTTAAAGGCATTCTAAAGAGTATAGAGTAGAAATGGCAATAACCTCTTAACCTTAAATATATTTACATCTATTTTCAAATATGTTTATTGCTAATTATCTTATCTAGTTAAATAGATCTTTAGAATGATTTTTTAAATATTTTTCTTTGGAATGTTTATATTAACAGAAAATATCTTTTTAAACAAACTGAACTAGTTTCTCTAATATAAAATTTAAAAATTTGGCTAATATATGAAGATATTTAAAAAAATGTTTTCTTCCAAGTTTTTTTATCTCATGACTGTAATTACAAAATATATAAAATTTGTGTTTTGATAACCTAGTTTTAGTGATATTTTACTTGTAAAATGTACCAAAAAAATATTATGAATTAGCTTTGGAGAATTTTGTCAGTTCCACACACTTCACAGCAGATTCACAATATATAAACTTGAAATTAGATGAACGAAAATTTCTCAGTGTTACAGAACTAAAGTGGTAATTCTTGGAGGTCATCTGGAAAAGCTGCAAACCTCAAGTCCATTGTCTGTCCAAGAATCTTCCTCAAACACCTCCAGAGAATGATGACTTCTCTTTCCCTCTCACTTCAAGTGAGTATATCTTATTGGTAGACTTCAATGGAATCATTCAGCCAAAAAGATTCTAGGAAATGTAATTTTATGAGACCATAGAAGGATATGAGGTGATGCAAAGCTAACAGCAGATAATCTAGGACATATCTTATAGAAAAATTAAAAGGATGAAGACTTTTAAGGTTTCTGCTTTAATAATGCTCACTGAAACTCATTATTACTTCTTCTTGCTTATAAGTATCTCAGGTCCTCTAAAGTTCAAAAAGAAAGAATTTTACCCTAAGGATTCTCCCTAAAGCACTGAATAAGGTGAAGAATATATACAAGTGTTACAGTTCTAGATCTCTTAATTTTTTGCTTTTGCTATCTACATTTCCCTCCTAGGTATTCCAATGCAGTCTTGTAGCTTGAATTGTCATGTATGCACTGATAGCTCCCAGATCTATAAAACTCCGAAATCTATATTTCAAACTTGTACTTCCTTCTGTCATGAAAATATTTCTAGTATCCAACTAACTCTCACTTCTATGACTACCACCTTAATCCAAACAAAACATAGTTGATCATCTACTTTAACTAGATTCTGAACTTTGGTCCTTAGCCTCTAACTCTCAACTAAGCGGAGTATATGGATGATCCTTTTAAAATGATGTATTTTATCACTCTTCTGTTCAAAATGCTTGAGTGGCTTCCCTTTTCACTCAAAGTAAAAACCAAATTCTGTGCAATGTCTGTCTGACACTCTACCTTCCTGACCTCTCTTTCTATCACTCTTCTCCAGCCTTACTTCCCTCTATCACTGATCTCCTTTCTGATTCTCTGCTTCTACAAGCATCCTCCTTCATCAGGGTCTTTAAACTTCTTTTCTACTTTGAGTACATCCTATACTCAAAGTTCTGATCAAATAACACCTCCTCAATGTGGTCTGCCTGGCCTCTTTCTATTTATAAAATATTCCCAAGCACTCTATCCCATCCTGTTATTTGCTTAAATTACTCCATAAGACATTTCAATATATATGATTTATTTATTTTTTAATTTGTTCTTCCAACTATAATTCAAGTTCCTTGAGAAAAAATAAAAAACAGCTTTGCTTTATTCATTGCTATATTCACACAACTCACTATTGACTAGGTCTTATTCATAAAGTAGCACAGTAACTCCAACTAAGAAAACTTAGAGCAGGACCAGTAGTTGGCATAATGGCTATGTTGCTGAACTCCCACGTAGTCCACCCCGGTTCAAGTCCCGGACCCGGTGGCTTAAACTCACACCAGATGCATGTGTGTGCATGCCGAAGATCCTGAGAGGGGAATGGAGGAGAAGGAATTGCAAAGTGGCCATTCCTTCTGGGGGATCTTTTCTCGCTTTCTGTCTCTCTGTCTCTCTCTGTCTTTCTGGAGAGTGCATGAGCCCTATAGCAAAAACTTCTCAAAAAATTATAAAAAAAAGAAGAAAACTTAGAGCATTATGCTTATTATTATTATTATTTTACTTTCAAAATAAACATTATAAAGACAAAGAGACAAAATACTTCTTTTGTGGAATTAGTTTGGCCTGGCATTTAACTGACATTCTGGTCACATCTTTCAACATTCTACTTGGATTTCCTTCTCTTTCTTTACTTCCTCAACTTCACACATCGTCTTCCTTCTGCCTTGATGTTCTTCCATCATTGATTTTCTTATAAAATGTTTTCTGCGCATATGACACTCATTTCAAGTGCTGGTTCCTTGGCCAACCCTTCTCTGATTCTCATAAGTGAATGAAATCACTCCTTCTGTCCTCTTATGGCATCAGGAACACAGTTTTGAAAGGAAGAAAACATTACAAATCATATAAATATTCCCAGTGCCCTTCACATTGCCTTATCTAAAGTGGATACTTATTAAATATTTTCTGAATGTATAAATAAATGAATATAGGGAAACGAACTGGCATGTAAAGCAGAATAGAAATTGCAGAATTTTCATAATTAAGTATTGAAGTCAGATTGTTTTATATTTCAGAGACATAAAGTTCTGCACTGAAGGAAAATAATGCATTAATATTTGTACTGTCACATACCTTGAACTCTGAGGGTCAAACAATATTTAATTTCCTGATGTGAAAACATGGTTTAGAGAAATTAAAGTAGCAATTTTCTCACTCAGAAATACGCTTCACTTTTTTTGCAATGAATATGTGTATAAGGTACCTGAGTGTCTATAAATTCCTCCTTTGTAATAACTGATGGATCAATTAAAGTTCACTCACTAATTTATGTACAAGCAGAGTGTTCTGATTTTTTAAATAGTAAGGTTTTGATTCTTATAGCTAGAAACATTAGTCATGAAATGACTCCCCTAATTCCATCTAACCCTGATAACCTACCCTTCCTCCCCATTCTCACTGGCAGGTAAACTTGTCTTTCCTGCCAAGTGAGTCACTTTAGATTGGAAAAGTACTTTATTAGAGTTTATTTGGGTCAAATTAATGTGAAGATAATGTAAGAAGAAAGAATAAAATTGCCATGCCATGTGAACACACAGAAATATGTAATTTTTAAAGGAAGTTTAGGAAACAAAGTCTCTAAATAATGAAAAGTATTTGCTGCATCTCAGTCTTAACAATTTTAGAAATTAAACTATGTTGCTAAAATGGCTACTTTTCTAAGACATATGTGAAATCCAAGAAACCAAAGAGCTAAATATGAGTTTGATGGCGGTTTTGATTTGGTTTGGTTTTAGAGAGATTTTGCTATAGGGTGCATGCATTCACCAGAGACACAAAGAGAGATAGAAAATGAGAAATCACCCACATGGTGGGATGACCACACACCACAATCCCTTCTCCTCCATTCTCCTCTTGGGATTTTGGGCACACATGCACACGTGCCTGGAGTGAGTTTCAAGCCACCAGGTCCAAGACTCAAACCACGGCCAGTCAGTGGGAGTCCAGCAACATAACCATTATGCCATTTGCTGGTCCTGAGTTTGGTGCTTTGAAATACTATCCACACATTCTTTGATAATCTTTCCCTTAAAAAATAATAACTTAATTCCTTCTTCCTTAGAGTAGGATAGACATAGTAATTCACTTCTAGCAAACATAATTGTAGAAGGAGGAGCCATCATTTCCAAGATTAGTGTATAAAAAGATTATGGTGTGGTAGTTAAGGGCACTGGACTCCTACATGGCTGACTGTGGTTCAAGTCCTGGACCAGGAGAATTGCTTTCTTGCTTTCTTTGCGTAATGGTTGAATCACTGGACTCCCATAGAGACTACCATTGTTCAAGTCCAGAACCTGGTGGCTTGAAACTTACGCCAGGCATATTTGCATATGTACCCAAAATCATGAGATGAGAATGGAGGAGAAGGGATTTCAGCATGGCCTTCTTCCCAGGGAGAGGAAGGGTGGTTTCTCACTTTCTGTCTCTCTGTCTCTTTCTGTTTTTCTGGCGAGAGCATACATCCTATAGCAAAAATCTCTTTCTAAAAAAAAAAAGTATGGCTTCTATCTTGTGTATATTCATTTCACTTCCTCCCTCCCTCTCTTCATTTCTCTCTCATACTCATCATTCACTTTGGGGAAACCAGTTACTGTGATACGAGTTAGCTGAAACAATTCTAGAAAGATAGAAGCTAGCTCCCAGGTCATGAGGACACTCCAGCAGGCCAGTGGAGAAGTTAACATGGGAAAGGAACTGAGGCTTTAAGCCAACAGCCATGTCAGAGGACCATTTTAGAAGAAAATCCATCATCCTAGTCAAACTTCAGTCCTAACTAAAATCATTTCCTAGAACTTCAGGAAAGACACTGCATTGGTTTTGACTGCTGTATAACAAATTATCACACACTTCCATGGCTTAAAACAATGGACAAGGAAGATGTGTAAGATGGATTAAAGTACAAATATATTTTGATGCAGAAAATATTTTAAATCTTTGCATAGTATTTTTTTTTTTTTTTTTTTTTTTGAAGAGGTTTTAGCTATAGGGCGAGTGCACTCGCCAGCCAGACAGACAGAAAGCGAGAAATCACCCCCCAGGGGGGATGGCCACGCCGCAATCCCTTCTCCTCCATTCTCCTCTCAGGATCTTGGGCACGCATGCACATGCACCCGGCGTGAGTTTAAGCCAACAGGTCCAGGACTCGAACCACGGTCAACTACGTGGGAGTCCAGCGACATAGCCTTTAAGCTAACTGCTGGTCCCGGCATAGTATTTTCATAATAAGCATTTCCATGATCTTTTGGAAGATCCCTCTTTCGTTTACTCATGGTTTCCATGAATTGGGAGTCCAGACACAACTTTGGAAAGCCTTCTGCTGAGAGTTTCATAAAGTTGAATCAAGTCTAGCTACATGTGTTTCTGAATGTAAGGTACTCTTCCAAGCTGTTTGTTGGCAGAATTCATTCCCTTGCTACTATAGAATTCATGGTGACCTACTTTTTCAAGGCCACTCATTCAAATATATCAGGCCCATAGAAGATAATCTCTATTTGATTAAAGTCCACAGATTAAAACCTGAATTTGCATCTATAAAATCTCTTTGTTTTTGCCATTTTATATTCATTGGGAGAAGATTTATAAAGGTGTGGATACCAGGATCATGAATCATGAGGATCATTTCAAAATTATGCCTAACACAGATTTTTAATCAAAATAATCTACTGAAACATTTCTTAATTTCCTGACCCATGTGAAATAATAAATACTTGTATTAAATTCCTAAATTTGGAGACATTTTGTTTTATAGCAAGATAATTGATATAATAAGGTTATATTTACATGCACTGTGAGCACAGAAAGAGTATACAATATCATCCTTTTTTTCTTTTTCTTTTTTTTTTTTTTTGGAGAGGTTTTTGTTATAGGGCACATGCACTCACCGGACAGACAGAGAGACAAAGAGACAGAAAGCGAGAAATCACCCCCAGGGGGATGACCATGCCACAATCCCTTCTGCTCCGTTCTCCTCTTGGGATCTTGGGCACGCATGCACATGTGCCCGGCGTGAGTTTTAAGCCACTGGGTCTGGGATGCGAACTGTGGTTGACTACATGGGAGTCCAGCGACATAGCCATTACACTAACTACTGAACCCCATCCTTTTTTTCTTGATTAAGCAAGCTCAATTCTGCTGAAAGTGGATGTTGGAAGAGTGGGTACTATAACAAGGGCATGATCTTTGAGTTTGACACAAAGACCTTAAATGAAAAATAGCACAAAAGGCCTAGAAATTACAAAATATAATCCCAATACTCAAAATTAATGTAAGGGGGCCAGCAGGTGTCTTGGTAGTTAAGGCACTGTACTCCCACATGACCAACCATGGTTAGAATCCTCGAACCTGGTGGCTTGCTTTCTCACTTTCTCTCTCTGTCCCTCTCTCTCAGTCTGGTGAGTGCATATGCCCAATAGCAAATCTAAAAAATTAATACGTTAAATTAAAAAATTCATTTAAGAAGCTAACACAGAACTGGCACTGATTTTTACCTCATAGAAATATACATTAAAAGAACCAGAACTTTACTGTAATACCATGCTCAAGGTCAAAATAGAAATTTATAGCCACAGGGCCACAAGTGGTGTGGTGGTTAGAGGTGCTAGATTCTCACATGGCCAACTGCAGTTTGAGTCCTGGACCTGGACCTTTCTTTCTTGCTTTCCCCTTCTCTCTCTCTCTCTCTCTCTCTCTGGTCAAATTAAAAAAAATGATAATAATGACAAATGGAATTAAATAAATAAATATTTTTAAAAGAAAAAAATTATAGGAAGAATTATCTTACAACCAATTTAAATAAACAGATATTTCTTGCTAACATCAAGTAATTAAATCAGTAATTAAATGTTTTTATGTTAGAAATTATGAAATATTTTTCTTATTAATTCAAAATAAAAATGCACACTAAATCAAATTCTGCACTGTCACAAATAGGACTAAAACAGTTTCCACTCAGGTTCATAATATAATTTCCTTTATTAGTAGTAGTGATATAATTACAGGTTGTGGCACTGATATCTGTTATGTAAAAAGATTATTACACATAAATCTGAACATTAATGAAAATAACTCTACTCTTCATTATTTTCTCTTTTATACGTCAACTGTTGTCTATCATTACAGCTTGCAAAACGAATTTTCCCAGTACAATCACTCTATATATTTGTCCAGTGAAAGTTATTAACATGAATGACACATGTTATCATCAATAGAAAATTGTCCAATTTTGTGTCCCTTGAATGTTTTGCTTTTTCTTTTTCCTATCCCCTTCCTCTCCTCTTTAAACTCTCAGAGATCCTTCTGGCCTGGTGTAGGGGCACAGCAGTAGGAGTACAACCGTGAGGCACTGGAGGCCATATGGAAAGCCTCTGGGTTTATGTCCTGGGCCTATCTGAATGTGCCAGGTGCACAGGCATGCCAGTGAACCTGGCTGGCTGCAGGGTTAGGGGCAGAGTCATGGCATCCTCCTGCCGAGGGTGCCTGTCTCTTTCTCTCTCTCTCTCTCTCTGAAAATAAATCAACTTAAAAAAAATTTTATAAATATATAGCTGCTCCTTTTAGGGATACACTTTTTTATTGCATGTAAATTAATTGTGTACATCAAAGATTATGAATTATTTGTAGATAATCTTGCTATCAGATACTTGTCAGTTATGTAATCTGTGACTTACATATTTTGTTTAGCACAATGGAATATTTATTTTAATAAAAGGATCAACTCAAAAAGATAATATTTTAACCAAAATAATTATTAGTTCTCTATTGGGGGTGGGTGGGGAATCGAAAAGCTAGGGAAGACAGATGTACTGTGTTGAGAGTGTTTGTCAATCAAATAGGTGATAGATTTTATTTGTTATTTCAAAAATGAGGACACAGTACTAAGTATAGCTAGAGGAATATTCAGAGGGATTTCATTCTGATTTGTCTTTATTGTTTTGGAGATTGGGATGGAGGTGATATCTTTATTCAGATGTAAGCATAAATATAATTTTAAAGCCGAAGAGAAAGTGATTTTTAGACTGTGGGCCTTCTTTGCTTATTATATATTACCATTTTTGCAGCATTGTGAATAATGAAGAGTTAGTCCTATGTGCAAACCTAAATCTTATCTTTATGGCCAGCAGTACAACTTTCAAGTAAAAATGAGATTAAAAATAAAAAAAAAGAAAGAAAGCAGGAGGAAATAGTAAGCAATAAAAATTTTTTTCCTGAAGAGAAAGAGGCCTCTGATCACTAACTGGTGATAAGGCAATTTATGAATACAAGGATTCCAGAAAGCAATTTTATAATATTGCCTTAAAAATGATACAATTCTAAAGCAGTGGATCCAGGGCAATGCTGCACGGTAGACTAAGCACTGGAAAAACACTCTGATAGCAGTACTTTATTTAACCTTCACAAAGTTACCTTGCAGGGACCAACAGCAGAACAGCATTTCTGCTTTTTAGAAATGTAAAATAGAGTCTTGGCAACACCAAGTTATTGGTCCTAGAAATGAAACAGAAGTCTTTTTTTTTCTCTTTTTTATTTTTATTTTTAAAATATTTTACTGCATGTATTTAAGGGGTACAACATGATGTTATAAGATGTGTGTGTGTGTGTGTGTGTGTGTGTATAAATGGGTTCTATACTGGAACACATCAGCATATCCACTGAAATTCAAATCATGTGACTAATC
Source organism: Tupaia tana (assembly GCA_026018925.1). Taxonomy (NCBI): domain Eukaryota; kingdom Metazoa; phylum Chordata; class Mammalia; order Scandentia; family Tupaiidae; genus Tupaia; species Tupaia tana. The sequence goes on along the minus strand of JAKSZU010000006.1, from coordinate 194,913,971 downwards.
TTCAGAAGCCTCATTTACTAGGAAGTGTTATTACTCATTCATAAAAGGTAAAAGATATTTTTAAAGTTGGATTTCTATGGAACCAGCCATAGCAATACAGGCAGTTGGGGTGCTGATGCTAAAGACAATGGGAAAGAAGTCATCTCCAAAAGGCGGGTATGCCCACAGGTGCACCCAGAATCTTGGATGGCTAAAGGCAAAGGGGGAAAATCACGATGTGAAGAACCTATCAGGGATATCTCTCTCTCTCTCTCTCTCTCTCTCTCTCTCTCTCATAAAAGAAATAAATCAACTTTTAAAAAAATGACTTTCCATTACTTGTTAAGTGCCAAAGTATCTTAATTTTAAAATAAAAAATTTAGAATCTCAAAATGCCAGACACATAGCAATCAGCTGACAGTTAAAGTGACGTAGCCCATGCCTGACAGTCAACACTGTGAAACAGCAGTGCATGGTAGGTTTCCTCACTTTACTGATGAGAAATAGTTTAACTATGTAAGAGTAAAGAGCTAATGAGCACTGGAACCATGACTCAGTCTGATGCAACTTCTGCAGTCTTTTGTAACTCAAGGATTCCTAGGTGCATTATTTTCAAATTGGGGTGCTCAGATCTCAAAACCATGTGGAAGCAAGTCTGTGAAACTGTAGCATAAACTGGACACATCTTTCTGGAGTGCTTACTTTGCTCAGTACTGAGCACTGCCCCACAGTTTTCTTATAGTTACACACTTGCAAATATTTCATAAAGAAATAAAAATAAAAAGTCAAATGAATTATTAAAATAAATGACTTCAAAGATATTTCTCACATTGGTTTCTTGGATTCTGTACACCCCCAAGCTCCATGGATGTTTATTGACTTTCCTCTGAAGTTAGGGGTACTCATAGGAAAAAATTAGGCAATCGTTGCTTCCGGTCACAATGCCTTTTCTGTTCTCTTCCCCTCTCTCCATGATATCTAGAATAAACCCATATTTCAAGTAGTATTTTTTTTTCTTAAAATTCAAGCTCATAAGAGTTTGATAATTAATTTAAAACATAGGAATTCCTTACATCTTAAAGCAAATACTCTTAGCTCCTCTGATTGGATTCCAAGGCTTCTCATTCAAAAGCATGATAATGGAACTCTGTGTTCTCTCCAAAGTCGCCACTTACATTCTATATAATTACAATATTGCTGCATTCCCATCGACCTGTCATTGATGGCTTGACCTACGCTTTCTGCTCTATTTGGTATGCCTCTGTGGTTTGAGTGTTGAATTACATTGGAACTTCCTTTTTTGTATACTACCTTCTTGGTAATCATTTCTTTTGCTGACCAACTGATTCTGATCACTATTATTCCTTTTTTTCCTATAACATATCTATAATCCTCCTCAACAAAGATAAGACTGGTATTTTCCTATAAAGTTGAGGTGGGTAGAATGGCTCCATGGCGCAGTGGTAATGTGCTATTCAAGAGAAGTTGGATCCCATATGGTGACTGTGGTTCAAATCCCAGGTCTAGCATTCCTGAAACACACCAGGCACAAGCATGAGTCTCCAAGATCCAAAGCGCCAGAGGACTGAGGGACAAAGATAATGGCATGACCATATAGTGTGGAGGGCCCTTCTCTTTCAATGTCTCTCCTTCTCCTTCTCCTTCTCCTTCTCCTTCTCCTTCTCCTTCTCCTTCTCCTTCTCCTTCTCCTTCTCCTTCTCTTCCTCTCCCTCTCTCTCTCTCTCTCTCACACACACACATGCAGACACACACACACACACTTGCAGATGTGCTTTATCATGAATAACAAAAAATAATCAATTAAAAAAATTGAGACTGATCATATAGTACAGTGGTTAGATTTCCACATGTCAGACAGCGATTGGAATCTTGCCCTGGTAGATTGAAAACTAGTCATGGTATGCACATATGTGCATGCCCCAAATCCTGACAGGAAGGAGGAACAGAGAGGAAAGGGTTATGTCATGACTGTACCCTACTGGGGATGCATTTTCTCTCTGGCAATTATATGGATTGTTTTATTAATTTTTTTAAAAAAAAGAAAGAATATTTTAAAATGACATGGGAATTGAATGAAAGAATAAGTTGCATTAATAGAATTACTAAAACTATTCAAGTCTAAAATACTTTGGTCAGCTGTTATTGAATTTCTAACTGTTTGTCCTTGCACACACCACCTGGTTCCTTTTTTTTTTTTTTTTTTTTTTGGAGAGGTTTTCGCTATAGGGCACGTGCGCTCGTCAGACAGACAGAGAGAGACAGAAAGACAGAAAGCGAGAAATCACCTCCTAGGGGGAATGGTCACGCCACAATCCCTTCTCCTCCATTCTCCTCTCAGGATCCTGGGCACGCACGCACACGTACCCGGCGTGAGTTGTAAGCCACCGAGTCCGAGACGCGAACCGTGGTCGACTACGTGGGAGTCCAGCGACATAGCCATTACGCTAACTGCTGGTTCCCCCTGGTTTCTAAGATAATACAAAAAAGTGTGTATTTTAGCTGGCTGTCCTTTCTTCATCCTTTTGGATTTGCAGCATGCACACATAGTTCCCAGCTTGTCTTTTGGGCTGCTGGGGCCAGGATTCAAACCACATGTATGGCCACATGTTATCTGGTTCTTTTAACCACTAGGCCATGAGTTCTGCCCGATATAGTTTTTAATTACAAAAAAAGGTTGAGTAATGTGTACAATGTGATGTTATTTTTCTACAAAATGCAAGTAAATATAAATGCTTTCTTAAGTTTTCAAATGTAGAAATATGTGGAAAAATAAACTCTGAGTGAAATTAGATAAAGAAAGGGAGATTACTTACCTTCCTACTTTATTCGTATAGTATTCAAAGATAAAAAAATGAATGTGCTGTCAAGCTACATATAGAAACCTTAAATATGCATTGCTTAGTGAGAAAGTCTAGTTTCTGTATGACTTGCTATAAGAAGCTTACATTGCTATTGCAATAGAAAAATAAAATAAATTTTAAAAAACACTAGACAGCTTGTACTAACAATTGTGAAATGTTTTTTAAAGTGGTAAGAAAATGTATGTTTTCTTTCTATTTCTTTAATGGAGTTTTTATTTGTTTGTTTGAGAGATGTTTGCTCTAGGGCACGTGTGCTCACCAGAGAGACAGAGAGAGACAAAGGGACAGAAAGCAAGAAATCACCCCCCGCCCCAGGGAGGATGGCCGTGACACAATCCCTCCCCCTCCATTCTCTTCTTGGGATCTTGGGCACATACAGATGCACCTGGCTTGAATTTAAGTCACCAGGTCTGGGACTCAAACTGCAGTCGACTACATGGGAGTCCAGCGACGTAGCCATTATGACAACTGCTGGTCCTGAGTATTATTTTTTAAAAGCAGTTTCAGAGTTACAAAAACTTAAAGACTTGTACAGAGAATTCCTATATACCCCTATTTATTTATTTATTTATTTATTTATTTATTTATTTATTTATTTATTTATTGTTTAGAGAAGGTTTTGCTATGAGGCTTGTGCACTCATTGGAGAGACAGAGAAACAGAAACAGGAGCCCCTCCCCACCCCGGGAGAATGGCTATCCTGCAGTCCCTTCTCCATTCTCCTCTTTGGATTTTGGGCACCCACTCACATGCATCCGGCGTGAGTTTTAAGCCACCAGGTCCGGAACTTGAACTATGGTGGACTGTATGGGAGTCCAGTAATGTAATTATTACGCTATCTGCTGGTTCCCCATATACTCCTTTGTATCTCTCCTCAGTTTTCCCCTATTCTTAGCATTTTGTAGTAATGTGATACATTTGTTATAATTGATGAATCAATATTGATACATTATTATCGCTCTAAGTTCCTAGCTTACATTTGGCTTTACTCTTTGTGTTACAATTGTATGGGTTTTAACAAACACATAATATTATTACACTACTATAATATATACATTTTCACTATCCTAAAATTCCCCCATGCACCACGTACTCAAACCTCCTCCCTCTCTCTGAACTCCTGACAACCATCAGTCTTTTTTACTATCTCTGTAATTGTACTTTTCAGAATTTCATACACTTAGAATAACAGTCCATTGTGTGAGTTCATATCACACTTTTCATCCTGACTTTTTCATTAAACAATACACATTAAAAGTTCTATATTTTTGTAGCTTGACAGCACATATATTTTTATCTTTGAATAATATTTTATCACACAGTCATACTACAATTCTATTTTTTCATTCACATTTTAAAGTACACCTTGATTGTCTCCAGTTTGGGACAATTATGAATAAAATTGCTGTAAACATTTCTCTATAGAGTTTGAGATAGACCCAAATTTCCAATGTACATAGGTAAACATCTAAAAATGTGAATGTTGACCCAAATGGTAAGACTGTTTGACTTTGTAAGAATATGACAAACTGTTTTCCAAAGTAGCTGTACCATTTTTCATTTCTGTTAGCAGCGAATCAGAGTTCCAATTACTCTACATTCCCATAATTTGATAGTCATATTTTTGCATTTTTTGCCATACTGATAGGTGGCAGATACTTTTCAATTACTTTATTTCATATTATTCATTTCTCTTTAAGGTCTATATTCTGTTTAAACATTAAACTTTATTCTTGCTACATTAAAAGTGAAATTTAAGCTCTTATAACTTATTTTTTAAGTAACATATTTAAGATCTAGAAGTCACCTCAACAAATTTGATGAGAAATATGAATGATACAGAAATTAAATGCAACAAAACTCCTCCTAACCTGTAATAGTATGTACGGTGAGCTTGAAAGAGATACTTAATGAATAGTATCATCTTTAATAACATCTTTATGTTATTTCTACTATGAACAGTGAATCAGTTCCAGCCCGAGCATAAGAAATTGAAGGAATAAGTGCATATAATTTTAACTTTTTAGAATTAGTTTCAAAACAAACAAATTTATTTTGACTTAAGATGCAAGCAAGGCTTTAAATACTTAGAAATCACTTGATTTATCTTCAATTAAAAAAATGTGATAGGTAATTTATAATGCACATAGATTTCTCCACAAGGTAAGACTTAGAGATGAGAGATTCGCCCTTTAATAATATAAGCATGTTATAAGTCGCAGTCTATTGTGTGAGTTCATATCACACTATGGGGAAGGAAATAGTCAAGAGTTTGATGGAGCCTATAGAAGGCAAAGACAGATCATAACTACTGCAATTTATTCTCCTTAGACAATCAGGATGGCACCTTGAAAAGAGAACGGGCATTATAAACTGGCCAACTTGGATTGGAAAAAAATTTGCTGGTTGCATCATTGTGGATTCTCATGAGTTCTGTGGATACTTAAAGGTACTTACCATGTAGGAGTTTACAGGAAGCCAGTTTTTAGAACTCCCATAGACTTACATTGGGAATGCTTGTAAGAAGTGTCTTTGGAATCAACCGTCATGGGAGAATAGAAGAAAATACGGATTTGGACAGAAGGATATTTAGGGCTGGCCAGCCAACCCAAGGACTCCAGCCAACACTATGGAAGTTCTAGATCTGAAATGTCCAACAGAATCACCCCACTTTGGGATAAAGGGTCAGGTCTTTCTATTCTTGTCTCCCTTACTCAATGAATGTGGATCACACGTAGAAAGTCATGATCTTGGAAAAAGTGGATCTCTACAGTTAAAGTAACCCCTGATGAGATGCCTAACTAGATGCCTACTGTCTGCTGACAGTACTCCCAGCAGTTAGGGAGATCTGTGTGGGCCACGTCTGTGTTTGACAGTCTATCCTCTGTGACTCTATGATTCCCTTCTTTATATGTACTCACAGAGCATGTCTTCCAGCATTCCAGTGGGTCTCTTCTCTTAAAAGAGGGAGTTTAGTGGGATCAACTATAGTCCTGGCCACAGCACCTAGTATTTGAACTATAGCTGAGAATACTCCTCTCACTATTTCATTATCTATTTTAAGTTTCTTTTATCCTCAGGTACTAATCTTATCTGGTGACAAGACTTAGAGATTCTCATCCCTTAAGAGTCTGAGATCTTGGTCAGTATGTTCTTCTCAAATCAGAATTATGGCACTTGTCTATTTGTCACCCCAATTAAACAAGGCAAATAGTTTTTAAAACCTTGAATGCTAGCTGAGACTGTGAAGATAGAAGAGTAAATCCTTACACAGACTATGTATCCACTAATATTATAAAGAATCTATTTTGGGCCAGCAAGTGGGTGGTGGTTAAAGGCTCTGGACTCCCACATGGCTGACTGCGATTTGAGTCCCAGACCCAGAACTGGTGGCTTGCTTTCTCACTTCCTTTCTCACTCTCTCACTCTGTCCTTTTCTGGTAAAATTAAAATAAATTAATTTAATTTAATTTAAAAATTAAAAAAAAAGAATCTATCTTTCCTCCAGATTGGAAGGCATCAATATGATCAACTTCCAATCAAGCACCCAATTGAGTCTCTCTAGAAGTTGCATGATACTGGGAGCTAAGCATTAGTCTTTGTTGCTGGCTGTTTGAATGCTGGCATTGGGAGCTACATCAGCCTGAGTGAAAGAGAACTCACCCATTCTTGTGAATTTGTGAATAGTCTCCATTTCCGCCACTGGGGGGCACTGTTTTCATGCACCCATTATGCCAGCTTTGGGCTATTCTCTATTAAAGTCGGCCTGACATCAATTCCAAGGTCCTCTTGTCTTCTCCATTGTTCAATGCTTCTCCTATGATGAATGCTCTCTAAGCTAACACTTCATTCTAAGATTATTTACACTTTGTGTCTGTTGCATTATGTACATCTAGATTACTCTATCAGATCTCCTTGTGGCCAATCTTCTAGTCTTTCTCCTGATAGGTCCCTGAACGTGGATTTATATACATCCTAACTTGAGATCACTTCACAAATGCCAGGTGGATATTCAGGTGTATTGCCCCAAACTCTATACATTGGGCTAATTTTTCCCTTCCCCCTATCTTTCAGAACCACCTCTAAGACTTCAAAGTAGTTGTTCATTTTTATTATTTGTCCTCACATACCAATCTGACTCGGCTGTAAACAAAAACTCTCTGTTTCCTTCCTCTCTCAGCCAGGTTAAGAGATCATCACAACACAATCAGGGCAAGCATAGAGAAGGGTTCTGAAGAGATGGTGGTGGATGATAGGAGTGTGGGTCACCTGCTCACGCACTTATTTATTTATTTATTTATTTATTTATTTATTTATTTATTTTGGAGAGATCTTTGCTATAGGGTACATGCACTTGCCAAAAAGACAGAGAGAGACAGAAAAGGAGAAATCACCCCTCAAAGGGGATGGCCACTCCTCAATCCCTTCTCCTCCGTTCTCTTCTCAGGATCTTGCATGCACCCACTCATGAGTTTCAAGATGCCTGGTCCAGTACTCAAACCACGGTCGACTATGTGGGAGTCCATCTATGTAACCAATTCTCCATCTTCTGGTCCCACACATGTTCCTTTATACTTATGATTTTGCTCACAAGTAATCATGAATGTACCACTTCCGGCTATGATGGTTTATTGCTGGATCCACTGATAGGTCAGACCGAATCTGTCTGCTGATAAGGAACAGTTCTGAGTGTGTGGCCACTTAATGTCCATGGTCAAATGTAAAAGCTAAACCATAAATGGAGTAGCAACAGATAACTCAATAACTCCGTCAGGAAGTCTGGAGTTGAAAATGTTTGTCAAAGTTGTCATGTGTTAGTTTGATACGGCTGGTCCATTATTGCTCTGCCCCAATAGAACATCAGAAGCGAGCTACTAGAGCAGCATGGTTTTGGAAAGACGTGCTCTGCCACCGTGGCAAACATTGAAAAGGGTGACAGTTGAAACTGGCTGAGAGCACCTTCAGCAGCTAGGAAAATCTTTTCAGAGCATTTCTATATTCATCTCACCATAGAGCTGCGACACCTTTGGGGGGAAGGAAGTAAACTCAAATTGTCACTAAACCCATAAATACCAAAACTGAACTCCCAATTACTGATATATCCTGTTCTCAGGGAGTTATAAAAAAAGATGAAATCATATTATCAAGTAGAAATGGAAATCAGTGACATATCATCAAGCAGAGACACCTCACGCATATATAGACTGATTTGTGACAAAGGTGGCATTGTAGGGCAGTGGAGAAAATAAGACTTTTTTTATATTAGTTGTTTATCTTTTTTAGAATTTTTAAATTTACAAATAATAATATTTACACCTTGTACAGCTGACAAATGTAGAGTTGTATAAACACCACAGCAACGACCAGTTTCCTTCGGCCCAAGTATTCCCTCATGCTGTTTCTTGTAGGCAATCCCTTGACCCATCCTTTCTCTGGAAACCACTGACCTGTTCTCTATCCATAGTTTTGCCTTTGTGATATAAATAGCAATGTACATACCAGAAAATTATATAAATAGATCCACATAGCACATTGCCTTTTATGTCTGGCTCTTTTCCCTTAGCAAAAGGCATTTGAGACTCATTTATGTTGCTGCATCTATCAATGATTCATTCCTTTTCATCAATAAGTAGTTTTACATTACATGAGTGTACCATAATCTGTTTTACACATTATCTTTTGAAGGACAATTGGATTGTTTCCAATTTGGGGAAATTATGAATAAAGCTTGAATAAACATCTACACACATGCTTTTGTGCAAATACAGTTTTCATTTCTCTTGAGGGGAGAAACTGTCTTTTTAATAGATGGTGTTGGATTAAGTAGATCTCCATTAGGAAATACATATATAAAACTAACTTTTTGGGAACCAGCAGTTAGCATAATGGCTATGTCACTGGACTCCCACGTAGTCGACCGTGGTTCGCATCCCGGACTCGGTGGCTTAAAACTCACGCCGGGCGCGTGTGCGTGCGTGCCCAAGATCCCGAGAGGAGAATGGAGGAGAAGGGATTGCAGCATGACCATCCCCCCTGAGGGGTGATTTCTCGCTTTCTGTCTCTATGTCTCTCTCTGTCTGTCTGGCGAGCACACGCACCCTCTAGCGAAAACCTCTCCAAAAAAAAAAAAAATCTAACTTTTCTTTTACTTACACAAAAGTTAATTGACACACTATTGTAGATATGTAGTAAAATATTTTTAATAGAGATTTTTTACTATAGGGTTCATGTGCTCACCAGAGAGATAGAGCAACAGAGAGGCAGAAAGCAACAAATCATCCCCTAGGAGGGATAGCCATGTTGCAATCCCTTCTCCATTTTCCTCTTGAGATTTTGGGTATGCATGCAAATGCGCCTGGTGTGAGTTCAAGCCACTAGGTCCCAGACTTGAACCCTAGTAGACTACATAGGAGTATAGCAATGTAACCTTTACAACATCTACTGATCCCTGTAGTAAAAAATGCTTAATTAGAATACAAAATAGCCACAAAGGGAAACTTTGTTAGGATTTTAAAATATTTTAATAAATAAAATTGCAAAGTATATCAAAATAAAAAGTTTGTTCATCAAATACACCAATATAAGAATGAAAATAACAGGTTCCAGCTGGTGGCATAACAGTAGCATAATACTCTGTGATGCTGGACCCACATGGGAAGGTTCTAGGTTCATATCCCTCGGTCTCCCTGTACATGCTACATACATGCAGTGGATCACTGCATCCCCACAGGGAATGCCTGTCTCTTTCTCTCTGTCTCTCTCTCTCTCTCATGGAAGAATTGAAAAATAACTTTAAAGGAAGAATGAAAAATAAAACCAAAAGCTAGAGTGTCTTGTAACATGTATGTGACATATATGACTAACAGATTTCATATCCAGACTTCCCTTATTTTTTTATAATTAATTAGAAAAATACTAATAGCCTAGGTTGGGGGCAAATGGGTAAGAAACCAGAACAGGCAACCCAGAAAAGATGACACATAAAGTTGAACAAACCTATGAAAATGTGCTCAACCTCTAGTCATAATGCAAAACAAAACCTAAATTAAATGTTATGGCATCACTCCACATATGCCAGAATGGTTAAATTTAAAGACTGAAAACACAGAATGTAAGTGAGGATTTGAAGCAACATTGTACAATCAATATCACTACTTATTTGCAATCTATAAAAATGGGTACAGATATACCACAAAAGACGCATACAAAAATGTGTCAGAATTCTTTATAATAGTTCCAAGCTGGAAACTTACTCAAAGTACAACTATGGAATGAAACACTGCAACTGTGAGCCATTCAGTCAGTAGAATACTATCCAACGTGCCCAGCCGCAGTGGTACAAGCGGTAGGAAACTGCTGCACAAGCCTAGGACCACTTAGGAAGCCCAGGTCTGGATGATTCCAGACCAGCCTGAACAGGCAAAACATGGTTGCCTGCTCCTGTGATCCTAGGTAACTGGGAGACTGGAACAGAGAATTGCAATGGCAAGTCCCTGAGAAATATACCTCTTTCTTCCTTACTGCACCTTTCTACACATGAGTTCTCTCTTTCTCTCTCCAGCCCTCTTAAAAAAAAAAAAAAAAGAAAGAAAGAAAGAAAAGAAAACAAGAGCAGGGACAGCAGGTGAGCAGGTGGTGTGGTGCTGGAGTTCCACATGGCCAACAGCAGTTCGAATCCCAGACCTGACAGTTTTCTTTCTCACCTTCCCTCTCTCTCTCCTTCTATCTGTCTCTCTCTGGCGAGTACATATTCCTTATAGCAAATTTTTTTAAAGTATAATAATAACAAATAAAATTTTAAAAAGGTAAATACAAAAATAATTGTAAAGTTTTAAAATAGGCCTAAAGGCAAAACTTAAATATGATTAGACATTAGGGTTGTGGTTACTTGAGGAAGGGATGGGGTAAACAAAAGACTCTAGATATATTCTTTCTTGACCCTATTAATAATTTCAAAGTTAGGGACCAGGAGATGGCATAATGGTTACATTGCTGGACTCCCATGTAGTTGTCTGTGGTTCAAGTCCTGGACCTGGTGGCTTAAAACTCACATCGGTCATGTGTGCCTGCATGCCCAAGGTCCCAGGAAAAGAATAGAAGAGAAGGGGTTATGGCACGGCCATCGTCCCTGGGTGATGATTTCTCCCTTTTGTCTCTCTGTCTCTGTCTCTCTGGTGAGTGCATGTGGCCTATAGCAAAAATCTCTTTAAAAAAATAATTTCAAAGTTATTTCCTTTGTGAAAATGTATTAAACTAGGGGCGTGGTGGCGCCCGCCCTATGGCAAAATGTATTAAACTAAATATTAGTGTTCATGCACTTTTCTCTATTATACATTATACATTAATTTTTAAGTTAATGTATTATTAATTTATTTATTATGTTATAAGTTTATTTATTCCATGAGTGAGAAAGGGAGGGAAAGAGACAGAGATAGAGCACCCCTGACTTTGTCTTGACTCCGTGTTCTACCCCCAGCTTTAGCCAATCCTGGATCCCGGAAACACAGGGCCCAGAGTACTCAGGGAGGTCTATGACATGTACCAGTAGCCTTCTCATATAGATCTGCCTTGCAGAGCATCACATTTTACCTCTGCACCACCATCTCTCCTCCTTTTTTTTTTTTTTTTTTTTTTCTTTTTCAGATTTTTGCCATAGGGTGCATGTACTCCAGGAAGAGACAGCGAGAGGGAAAGTGAGAAATCATACCCCAGAGGAATGGCCACACTTTAATCTCTCCTTCTCAATTTTCTACTCAGGATTTTCGGAACTTAAGCACATGTATGTAGTGTGCTTTTCAAGAAACTGGGTGTGGACTCAGACCACAGAATCAGCCATGTGGTACCCAATGCCTTAACCACCATGCCACCTGCTAGCCCCATGACTTCCATGTTTTAATATTTTTAAAAAGATTTATGTGTCTAGCAGGCTGATATAGATCAAAAAGGGGACAGAGGGGGAGCTTTCACAAGGGTGACTCAGCACCTGAAAGTCCTCTGTTTGGGCTTGTGCAACTTCTCTTTGTCCAGAAGAAGGAGGCGTGAGCAGCCCAGCCCTTCCTTCTGTTCTCCTCCTCTCAGGGTTTCCTACCCCACACAAAACATGGCTCTTGCTTCTCAACTGCTCTGTCCTGTGACCATGACTAGGTACAGAAAGTCCCTTATTTGAGGGTTTAGAAATTACGTGGAACTAAGTCTTTCAAGCAGATTTTTCTCAGTAACAACAGCAATGGCAAAGGCTACTGTGTATTCATCTGTCTTGCTATTTTTGTTTTTCTCACTTGGTTGAGAGCTAGAGTAGAAGTTGGAAAGGGGGTTTTAATTATTGAACATTCACAACTTAAATAACACATAAACACTAATAGGGAATATGTTTACAGAATTTTAAATAAAATAAATGGAGTCTTAGTAGTGTTTTCTTATAGTCTAAATTTGATGTTAGATATATATATACACTTGCTATATCTCCTATGTCAAAAACTCCTTCACGATTGTCTACTTCTCTTTATCTTCCTTAAAGACTCACTGAGGTTTTTCATATCATTTAGCCTGAAACCTTAAGAAAGTAGAGGAAGATGAATAAAGGGAAAAGAGAAGGTGAAGAAGAGTAGAAAACAGTAAGAACAGTATCTATCCACTAAATGATGTTGTGTAGGGTACTTGATTCTTTATACATATTGCGTGATCTAATCCTCACAAAAACCACTTTAAAGATGAGGAAACTGAGCTGTAAAAAATTAAGGACATTGCTTGTGACTGCAAAGCTTAATAAACGTTTCTTTACTCTCAATATCTGTATCACCTTCTGCATCTATTTTACCCAGTGCTTACTACTTCTTACGCAAATATCATTTTATTCTGTTTTCTAATTCATGAAATCAATTGCATCTCTATAGCACACATTTTTATTTCAAATCATGTCTATAGTCCCTAACACAATGCCCTAGACACAATAGCTGCCCAGGAAATGTTTCTCGGTAATGACCGAAGGGCTCATAACAAATGAGAACATTAGACAAATATAAAAAATGCGACTAAACATAATATGCCAAATTTCAAATGGTTGTGTAAGTTTGGTGGATATAATAAGGAACTAGGTCTCTGCTATGTACATTATAAGAGGATATATTATCTGTAAACAAAGTGTACTAAAATTTTTAAAACCTTTGAAATCAGGAACCTAGCTTTATGGCTTTCTAGCCATGAAACCTTGAACAAGTCCTCAATCTCTTGGAGATTTCACTTACTCCTCTCAAAAAGGCATCCCACCTTTCTGAAGAGCTGTTTAGAGGTAATAGCTTGAGTGAATGTAAAATTTTAATATTATATACTATCCATTTGCATTAGCTATTTATTAAAAAGAATGCTGCAGTCATCATAGAGGTGATATTAATAGAATATGACATATATATCATACAATGTACAAAATACATAGTATAATATGCTATATAGATATATAATATGTAATATTACATCACCATTATATAATAGTTATTAATTTTTTGGTTAAAGACTGGGGTGAACTAAATAAATATTAAACCTTATTCTTTAGACAGAAAATGTTGTCACTGTCACTCATGTGAAGTGGTTGCTTCTTTCCTCTGTCTTCTTTATTCTCTGGTGTTCCTCCTCCACCTGTCACTTCTGTCCCTAGGCATATGTCCTGTCAGAACCATGAAATATTAATCAATTCCCTGAAGGGAGGTATTTCCTGGGACTTTTCTTCTTTCTGATTTTCCAAGTTCCTGTAAATATCTCTTTCTTTAACCTTACCCTGCAGATCTGGTCTAAGGAATCTTGAACTCATATTGGCACATCATTGGGTCAGCAGAATTCATGTTAGTTCCCTTTTCAGTCCTTACAGTGGCACTGAGTACTGGCACATGATTAAAAATGCTCACAGTTTAGAATTTAAGTTTGTAAAGGACAAATCCCTCTGTAATCCTTTCCATGCACTTTCCACTAGCAATGTGTGTCTAATGTAATTGTATCTTCCTAATGGAATACTCCTAAAAGAAGATAATCTATATATTGATTTCTTTTAGTAGTAACATAAAAATCATCTTTAAAAATTTATTAATAAAATAATGCATGTTCATGATTTTTTAAAAATATTCCAACAAGTTAGACAAAAGCAAAGCAAAATAAAAGCCCCATTAGTCTACTTTGGCACTGATAGAAATATAACTATTAATTGGGTCTTGTGTGTTCTTCCAGAAAATACATATACAAGTATTATAGCCTTACATACTCATACACTTCTCATGCACGCTTATTCATGTACTAAAACTTATATGCATACATTTATTGTTTTTAATGCATATTTACTGTTGATAATTCACTTCACCAGCTGAAATATAATAATGATAATCATAAGTATAATAGTTGTATATTGGACAATTTTCCATACAAGCACTCATAGACTTGACACATTGATTTTTTTATTGCATTCATGTCTATTGAATGGACACTTCATAACTTATTATGAAATTCTACTACTCAGGAGCATTTTGAATATTCTCTATTTTTACTGATTGCAAACAGTGCCTTAGTGAAGTGGTTATGCTTCTCTTATTGCAAACTTGGGTCAGCATTAATACATCCAATAGATTACATGGAGGATCAGAATATGCTTCCTTGGAAAAAATTGTCGAGCTGAAGACAATTAAGGAGAAAGAAATGCAGAAAATCTTTCTCCCCTCTCCTTACTTGCTCAGAAAAATGGCATAAATTTCTACAGTTGTCTCCCCTCCCCTCACCATCAGGAAGGACAAAAGTTAATCACTGGGGACAACCATAGACACTGATCGGTGGGAGACAGATCCAGAAGAATCAGCTTCAAGATGAGAGAAGTCTGAAAACCAACTTTACAAACCATTTGTTTCTTCTCATATGATTTTCCTTCCCACAGTTTCCCACCTCTGGAAACCTTACACTGCTTTCCTTTGTCTTGTCATTTCATGAGAATTTATTGTTCTTCATTGAAGACATTAGATAAGCTGAAATTTGAAGCTATTGCTTTTAATTGCCTTTCACTGAAGTTTCTCCCACATGATGTGTTCATAAACCTACTTATTAATCTTCCTATGGTCAAGTTATTTCATAGACTCAAATTATCAAAACGTCAAAGAGAAACTCTCCCTGACAGTTGCATACAAAAAAATGTAACATGCTTCAGTTAAAGTACAAAAGCTTCTACATTTTGATAGGCAGTGCTTTCCCAAAGTTTGACTGTTTTACAATCCCAATAATAGTGTATGAGTACCTATCTTATACCTTACAAAAACTACTATGATATTGTGAAATATATACCTGGTCTTCCTTATGTCCTTATGTCCTGACATACAATTTCCAAAAATCCTTGGAATCTCAGTGATTCCCTGGATAGATTCAGGATGTGGGCTGGTCACCAGATAAATAAATAAATACCAGGCATGACTAGAGGCTGGAGACATTAGCCTTGTCTTCTGATTTCTGGGCAGGGGAGAAAGGGATGAAAGTTAAGTTGCTCACCCATTGCTAATGATTTAATCACTCATTCCTGCATAATAAAGCCTTCATAAAAGGACTGGATTTGGGGAGCTTCTGGGTTGCTAAACAATTAGAGGTAACTGAAGGTAACTGAAGGATGGTGCGCTTGGAAAAGTACATGGCAACTCTGTGTCCCTTCCCACATGTCCTGGTCTGTGTACTCTTCTATCTGGCTGTTTATCTGTATTCTTGGCAATATTCTTTATTATAAACTCACAGCCTAAATAAAACATTTCCCTTAGTCTTATGAACTTCTGTCACACTAATCAAACTCAACAGGAGGGGGTGTCATAGAACCCCAATTTAGAGCTGATCTGTCAGAAGCTTAAGCTACAACCTGGGGCTTGCATTGACATCTAAAATGAGAAGAAATCTGGTAGGACTGAACACTCAACCTGTGGGATCTGACACTATTTTCAGATTGATAGTGAATTGAATTGAATTACAGGACACGCAGCTGGTTTCCACTGCACAATTGCTTTGTTTCTGTGTGAAGAAAAGTCCCCTTACAGCTGGTGTCAGAAGTACTGTGTTGAGTGGTATGTAAGAGAGAGAGGGAAAAAATACTTTAGCTTTTAGATTTTTCTTCTTTCAGGTACCATATTACGTGGCAATCTTACTGTGAATGTTTTTTCTTATGAGCAAGGCTCACGGTTTTGTATTGCTTTTATATACCGTTAATGGCATATAGATACAAACATAGTTTGCATTTTCAGCTTTCCTTGCCATGAAATGTGCCCTCCAAAATTATGAAAATCTTCTGCAAATGGAGAGAGCACACTTACACTAATATTTACTAGAGTTAGAATATTTTCCTTTATGATCCCTTTTAGACTCTTAAAAATTATTGAGGACTTCCATCTCCAGCCCCCTGGCCGAAGGGACACTGAGGCAGGGTTCCCCAGCCCCAGCTTCAGCTCCAGCACCCCCAACCCCAGAGACCCTCTCTCTGTTAGCTGTGGGAGGCTGCGCACCAGCAAGTCTGTCGAGGTTTCTCAGAGAGCAAACAATTGCCATGATTGGTTCCCTCAAAAAACCTGACCTTCGAAACCTTGCTCTGATTGGCCACTAGAATCCCTCAGATTTGCATATCCAGCACCTCATGATTGGTCCAAAAGCAGCCAATCATAAACCGTTTACAACCAATCACGGCCCATAACCAATCACCATTTACAACCAATCATAACCCACCTTTTATGATCCGTCATTCAACCAATCACGGCCCACCAGCGTGTATATAACCACGATGCCTGGCCCACAATAGCCGGACGACTAGGAAGACAACAAAGATGACACAGAAGACCAGGAAGACAACGACCCTGGAGAGCCTGAAGAGCTGAAACACCGCACAGTCTCCAGACGACCCTGAAGACCCTGAAGAGTTGTGACACCGCGTCATCTCCGTGCTGCTCACAATAGACAACGCGACCCTGAAGAGTTGTGCGTCGCGTCACCGTGTTGCTCAAAAAACAGACGACACTGAAGACACTGTGTCATCTCCGTGCTGTGACACTGCGCCGCTTGTTCTGGCTCTCACTCCTTCCCTCAGGAAACCTGTTCGACTGTCCCCCCGGGTCGAGACATGTGGCGCCCAAACAGGGACGGGACACATGGCGCCCGAACCGAGACGGGACAGTTAGCAAGGACTGCCCCAGCTCTCCAGCAGAGCCCACTTTCATCTCCAGGCCCCTAACCTAAGAGATACTGAGGCAGGGCTCCCCAGCCCCAACTCCAGCACCCCCAACCCCAGAGACACTCTCTCCATTAGCAAGGTAGGGTATTTTTTTCTTCTCTTCTCCTTTCTTTTGTTAATTTCCCACTTCTCCTTACCCCATAGGACTGCCCCCAGCTCTCCAGCAGAACCCGCTTCCATCTCCAACCTTCTGATGAAATTGTACTCTGTGCTAGCATGGGGCGCACAAATTTTTCTTTATTCTCTTTCATACTCTTATCGCTTCCTTCTTATATTGTCATCTCCTGCTTATCCTCCATGTACCAAGAGGGGCTAAACAGGTCTAGAATCAAAGTTCTTAAATACCCTTTTTGTGAGGCCCCCTGGGATCCTCCCTTTTACTTAACCACCTACAAAAGAGGAAAGACTGCTCTTCAGACTCCTGAATAGAAGATTCCTGTTCAGACCACATTGCAAAACACAGCAGAAAAGGGACTTTGGCACATATCAGTCCACAGCAAAAGGGAAGCACATTTTTTCCCAGTCAAAGAAACATTCTCCAAAAGGTATCCAAAAGTGAATACATCTCCCAATGGCTAGAAGTAGAAAAAGAGCCTCAGGTCTGAATAAACCAGGAAATATGTCTCCATCAAAAGAACACAATAACTCCCCTCCATCTCTTGAAAATACCAAAGATGTTACCAAAATGTCAGAGAAAGAATTTAGAACATTCATGGTGACAAAACTCTATGAGTTGGAACAGAAAAGAGACAATGAGTTACAGGAGATTAAGAAGTCTTTCCATGATATGAAAGAAGAAATAGACACTCTAAGAAAGAATCAGATGGAACTATTAGAGATGAGGTTTGTAATACAGGAAATCAAAAACTCTCTCAAATGTATTAAAAGTCGATAAGACCATGCTGAAGATTGAATCTCTGACATAGAAGATAAAATCTCTGACCTAGAAAAGAAACACCAAAAAGATAGAGAAAAATAACAAAAAAATGAGGATAATATAAGAGAAATACTAGACTCAATTAAACGTCCAAACATCCAAATAATTGGTATCCCAAAAGGTGAAGAAACTAATAAGGGCATGGAAAATCTATTCCATGAAATCCTGGAAGGAAACTTCCCAAGTCTTCTAGAGAAGCACTCACACATCCAGACCTAAGAAATACAAAAGACTCCGAATAGAATCAACCCAAGAAGATCTTCCCCAATAGAATCAACCCAAGAAAATCTTCCCCAAGGCACATCTTAGCCAGACTGGCCAAGCTCACAGATAAAGACAAGATACTAAAATTTGCAAGAGAGAAATGGCAAGTGATTTACAAAGATGATTCCATCAGGCTAACTCCAAACCTTTCAACAGAAACAATGCAAGAAAAGAAAGAATGAAAAGACATATTGAAAGTGTTAAGAGAGAAACAATTTCAACCAAGATTATTATGTCCAGCAAGGTTATCCTTCATATGGGGAAAAAAAAAAAAAAAAAAAAAAAAAAAAGATTAAAATCTTCTCAGACAAAGAAAACTTGAAAGAATTTGCCAACACCAGACCAGCTCTTCAAGAAACTCTGAAGATGGGGTCAGCAGTTGGCATAATGGCTATGTCACTGGATTCCCATGAAATCGACCGTGGTTTGAATCCTGGACCCAGTCGGTGGCTTAAACTCACGCTAGGTACATGTGTGTGCATGCCCAAGATCCCTGAGAAAAAAGGAGAAGGGATTGCAGACTGGTCATCCCCCCCTGGGGGGTGATTTCTTGCTTTCTGTTTCTCTGTCTCTCTGTGTCTTTCTGGCGAGCACACATGCCCTATAGCAAAAACATCTAAAAAAAGAAAAAGAAAAAGCAACTCTGAAGAGAGTCCTGTTCCAGGAAAACTAAGAATGAACAGCCAGAAATAAAAAAATACAAGACAATGGCCAACTTAAAGACAGAGACAAGTCTGGAAATACTGATAATAACATTGAATGTTAATGAATTAAATTCTCCCATCAAGAGACACAGACTGGCTGAATGGATAAAAAAAAAATAAAAAAAAAAAAAACCAGAAACTTTGTATCTGTTGCATACAAGAAATGCATCTCATGGATAAAGACACATAATCTAAAAGTGAAGGGCTGGATAAAGGTATTCCATGCAAATGGGAACCAAATCAAACAAACAAAAAGCTGGAGTAGCTAATTTCTGACAAGATAGGCTTTAAAACAAAAACTGTTTGAAGAGACAAAGAAGAGCACTATAGGGAACCAGTAGTTAGCGTAATGGCTATGTCACTGGACTCCCACGTAGTTGACCTCAGTTCGTGTCCCGGACCCAGTGGCTTAAAACTCACACCGGGCACGTGTGCGTGCGTGCCCAAGATCCTGAGAGGAGAATGGAGGAGAAGGGATTGCAGCATGACCATCCCCCTTGGGGGGTGATTTCTTGCTTTCTGTCTCTCTGTCTCTGTCTGTCTGGCGAACGCATGCGCCCTATAGCAAAAACTTCTCAAAAAAAAAAAAAAAAAAAAAAAAAAAAGAAGGGCACTATAGTGTAGTAAAAGGTAGTAAAAGGGTTAATCCATCAAGAAGATATAACGCTAATAAATATATATGCACCTAACACAGGAGCACCTAAATATGTGAAGGAAAGATTGTTAGACCTAAAAAAGACAGACTGCAACACATTAATTGTTGGAGACCTCAACATCCCACTATCTCCTCTGGACAGATCATCTAAACAAAAAATAGTAAAGAGGTAAAGGATCTAAATGATACCACAAGTCAAATGGACTTAACAGACATCTATAGCACTTTCCATCTGAAAACCACGGGATACACTTTTTTCTCACCCCCACATGGAACTTTATCAAAGATTGGCCACATGATAGGGCACAAAGCAAGCCTCTACAGATTCAAAGGCATAGAAACTATATCTAGCATCTTCTTCAACCATGATGGGATCAAACCTGATTTTAATTTCAAAGAAATCCTCAAAAATACACAAATACATGGAAACTAAATAGCCTACTTCTGAATGACTTCAAAACTACTGAAGAAATTAAGACTGAAATAAAAAGATTCATAGAAACAAAGATAATGAAGACATGAGTTTTCATAATCTTTGGGACACTGTAAACACAGTCATAAGAGGGAAGTTCATAGCAATTAGTACACATAAGAAGATGATGGAAAGAAGGCAAATGGATCATCTAACATCATGCCTCAGAGAATTGGAAAAGCAACAGCAAAAAAATCCAAAAATCTCCAGGAGAAAAGAAATAATAAAGATCCAAGCAGAAATAAATAAAATAGAAAAGAAACAAACTATACAGAAAATAAATGAAAGTAAAAGCTGGTTCTTTGAAAAGATCCATAAAATCGATACACCATTAGCGAGACTTATTTAAAAAAAAGAGAAAAAGGAATCAGGTAAATCAAATTTGCAATGAAGTTGGCAATATAACAACAGACATACTAGAAATACAAAACATTATTAGATGATACTATGAACGGGCCAGCAAGTGTTGTGGTGAATAAGGGCGCTGGATTCCCACATGGCCAACCATGGTTCAAGTCCTGGACCTGGTGGCTTGCTTTCTCATTTTTCCTTTCTCTCTCTCTCTCTCTCTCTCTCTCTCTCTCTCTCTCTCTCTCTCTCTCTCTCTCCCTCCCTCCCTCTGATGGTCAAATTAAAAAAAAACTAATAATAACAAATGGAATAAATATGTTTTTAAAAAAAGATACTATGAACAATTATATTCTCACAAACAAGAAAATCTGGATGAAATGGACAATTCCTGGACAAATAATATCTACCAAGATTGAGCCAGGAGGATGTAAAAAGTCTGAATAGGCCCATAACAAACTTGGAGATTGAATCAGTAATAAATAACCTCTCAACAAAGAAAAGCTTTGGTCCTGATGGTCTCACCACTGAATTCTACAAACCTTTTAAAGAAGAGTTAACCCCCATTCTGCTCAAGTTATTGCTAAAGATCCAAAAGGGTGAAACACTTGCAAATTAACTCTATGAAGCCTCCATCATCCTTATCCACAGAACAGTTAAGGATAGGACAAGGAAAGAAAACTATAGACTAATATCTCTGATTAATAAAAATGCAAAAATTCTCAACAAGATACTAGCAAACCATATCTAACCACATGTAAAAAAGATTATACTAGGCTTTATTCCAGGGATGCAAGGTTGGGTCAACATACGTAAAACCATAAATGTAATACACTATATTAACAGAAAGAAATATAAAAAAACAAATAATCATATCAATTGATGCAGAACAAGCATTGGGTAGAATACAACATCCCTTCATGATCCAGACTCAGAAAAATCGGCATAGAAAGGTCGTTTCTCAATACCATAAAAGCTATCTATGAAAAACCCATAGCTATCATCATCTTGAATGGAGAAAAGCTGAAAGCTTTTCCACTAAAAACTGCTACAAGACAAGAATGTCCACTTGCTACACTCCTTATCAACATAATACTGGAAGTCCTCACCAATGCAATAAGAAACAAGAATAAAATAAAGGCATTGAAATAGGAAAAGAAAAGATGAAACTATATTTATTTGTAGATGATATGATGGTATACATAGAAGACCTAATGGTGTCCATGAAAAAATTTCTGGAAGTAATACATGAATACAGTAAAGTTGCAGGACACAAAACCAACATACAGAAATCTATAGCATTTCTATAT
Source organism: Tupaia tana (assembly GCA_026018925.1). NCBI lineage: Eukaryota > Metazoa > Chordata > Mammalia > Scandentia > Tupaiidae > Tupaia > Tupaia tana. The sequence continues at coordinate 194,892,199 of JAKSZU010000006.1, read as the reverse complement.
ACGAACAGCAGGCAGGCTGAAAAAAGTAATTCCATTTACCATAGTCACAAAAAGTAGAAGATACCTAGGAATAAACCTAACCAAAGAAGTTAAAAACCTCCACAAGAAAAACTACGAGAAGCTAAAATAGAAATTGAAAGTGACACAAAAAAGTAGAAGGACATCCCATGTTCCTGCATTAGAAGAAGTAATATAATCAAAATGGCAATTCTACCCAAATTACTCTACATATTTAATGCCATCCCAATCAAAATGCCAGGGACATTCTTCACAGATCTAAAAAAGACAATCATACAATTTGTCTGGAATCATAAAAGACCTCGTATTGCTAAAGTAATCCTGCACAAGAAGAGTGGAGTGGGTGGCATCTCACTCCCTGACCCAACCCAAATGCCCATGTACAGATGAATGGATTTAAAAATTGTGGCACATATACTCTCTGGAATACTACTCAGCCATAAAAAAACAAGACCCCGGCTTTTGACAGAAAGTGGATGAATATGAAAAATTTACTGCTGAATGAAGCAAGCCAGGCGATAAAGGAGAGACATTGTGTGTGTCCACTTAATATACACCAAGTGTCCACACTCTGTGGCAGAAACTGAATGACTAAAGGTTATAGAAACTAAGTAAATGGTTGTGAATACAAGATACGGTGTAGGAAGAGGGCGGGTGAAGGAGTAGAGTCTGAGGAAGGACTTTAAGGAGAAAAATAGAGAGGCAAGGCATTTATGGGACAAAGAAATGGATTTTTATCTATTGAAGATAACTTTCTAGTCTGGTAAACTGGACTAGTGAGAAATGTACACATGTTGGAATATTCACTTTCTAAGCTAAGTAACATGATTGAATGTATAAAAGAAATAGAAATTAAAAGAAATACAAATTTTAAAAAATTATTGAGACATCGAAGTATTTATATTTATGTGGGTTACAGAGATTGATATTTATCACAAAAACATTAAGGTTTAAAATACATTAAAGACTATAAATATAATAAATATTCTATAGGTTAATATAAATACAATTTTATGAACAATAACTGCATTTTAAAAATAGAAACAGCTAAATTATGGTATATGCCTCTTGAATTCAATTTATTGAACGCCAAATATTGTGTAACCTTTGGAAAACTTTATGATATTCTCATGAGATAATGAGAGTGAAAAGGGAAAATTATGTCTTAGTATTATTACAAAAGCGATTTTGATCTTGTGTACCTGAGAAGGTCTTAGCAATCCCCAGAGGTACTGAACCACATTGCAAACTACTCTGTTCAAGCAAGAATTTGAGTCTATAGAAATAAGCAAGAATCTCATTTGTCTTTAATGACTTTTGAGCCTGGGTGTTGAGTCTTCAGAAGTTAACTATTCTCTAGCAATGTTATAACAGGGAGATGCCTGTTTAATGAGGAAGAAAATGCCACTAAAGTGATTAAGAACTGATTAAATAAAGCATTCTTTTTCTCTTTGACTTGATAGTTATGGCCAAACTAATCCTTTGCTTTGGGGAATATATTCTAGAAAATGTTGAGCCCTAAGATGATTCAAAATTGAAGCTATGTCTACATATGTTTCAATATTTGACTTTTGTATCTTCAATTATAATTATGTCTAGTAATTAAATATCATATTGACTGTGCCTAGGCTAAATTTGTTATATTACTAATTCCTTTTCACTTAATAAGAATAATGGAATTTTAACTTATGCATGAGACTATCAGCTAAAGAGCTTTTTTCAAAACTTCCCCTGCAATTTTGGTTTCATGTGTTTTCCTACTGAAATTCAGAGCTCTGTGTTTTACTTTTTATTACCTTAGTTTATTATTATTATTATTTGGAGAGGGTTTTCCTATAGGGAGCGAGTGCTTGCCAGAAAGACAGAGAGAGAGACAGAGAGATAGAAAGCGAGAAATCACCCCCTCCCCCCGGATGGGACGACCACGCCGCAATCCCTTCGCTTCCATTCTCCTCTTGCAATCTTGGGCACACATGTGCACATGCCCAGCGTGAGTTTAAGCCACCAGGTCTAGGATTCGAACCGCAGACAACTACATGGGAGTCCAGCAACATAGTCATTAGGCCAACTGCTGATTCCTATTATTATTTTTTTATTTAATATTTTTATTTCATTTTATTTTATACATTCATTCATGTTATTTAGCTTACACAGTGAATATTCCAACATGTGAACATTTCTCCCTAGTCCAGTTGATAAAACTATAAAATTATCTTCAACAGATAATGCCATATTTCTTTGTCCCATTAATGCTTTGCCTCTATTTTTCTTCTAAATGTCCTTCCTCAGACTCTACTCTTTCACACACACTGTATCTGGGATTCACATCCATTTACCATGTATTTTACTTAAATTCATAAATGCGATTTTAAACGTGTATTTCTTGTGTTTACCTCCTTCAATTTTTTTCTTCTCTTAGTCTATTTCCATTATTCTCCTTCACAACAAGTAAACCATGTTAACAAGCTTGATTATAATAACTTCATACTTATTCTTTGCTTTCACAATTACACACCTCCTTTGCATACACACATATATGTGAGGGCATAAGTACTTTCTTCACAAAAATGTAATAATGTCACATACATTTTTCTGCATCTAGCTTTTTCCATTAAATCCATGAGGAATATCAACAAGGGAATTAGAGTAGGGATTTTAAGGTTTTGTCTGTGTGTTTTAAGACAGGACTCATCATGTCACTATCCTTCTGCCACAGTATCCTGGCTGGAACTGTAAGGACACACTATCATACTCAGCTCTGTTTTTAGACTCTTCCACTTTTTTAAAATTTATTTTTAATTTTTTAAGGTTTTGACATAGGGTGCATGCACTCACAGAGAGAGAGAAAGTGAGAAATCACCCCCTGGGTAGATGCCCATACCACAACCTCTTCTCCTCCATTTTCATAGATTTGGGGCACACACATGTCTACAGTAATTTTCAAGCTGCAGGGGCCAGAGCTCAAACCACCTTAACTACTACACTACCTGCCAGCTCCTTTAGAATATCTCTTTATGCTGCCCAGGCCTACCTTGTCCTCATGCTTAAGCCTCCCTGAATTGCTGATTACAGATGCACACCGCTGTACCCACTGTTCAGGCTGTAATGGGACTCAGATTTGGGCCTCCCATGTGGACTTGACCCATAGAGCACAGTGTCCTAGCAATACACAACCACAAATGGACCTAGGGTAGTTTTAATTTATTAAATTTTAAGCATTGTATACCAGTTCAAAATGTATTCAATGATGAATTTTTCTAGTAAGGACATTCACATCATTGCTAACTGGTTGTCTAGTAATTTATCATTACTATAATTTTATATCTTCACTACTCTGAACAATGCTGACTTAAATGTATATCTCTGATGATACATGATGATAAAATATGAAATACATATTTCTGATGGTTACCTACCAGCACTTTTATTATTATAGGTTAGAGGAGAGAATCCCAAAGTGGTACTGTGGGTCAATGGGTTTACAAGTCTCTAAAATTCTATAAACTAGAAGCTGGTGATTGCTTTTCAGAAGGGCTGTAGTAATTCACATTTGCATCAGCAATGCATGAGGATATTCTTATAAGTTTTTATCACACTTGTTAAATTTTAAAGTCTAACTAGCATAAAATAATATCTCATTATATTACTCATGAGTTTGAACATCTTTTCATACATTATTGATATTGTGGGTATGTTCTGCAAATTGCCTGCTCAAACTCTTTGTACACTTTTATATTAGTTTAAAGGATATCCACATGGGGCTCTTCCTGTTTATAATTTTGGCTGAGACTGGAACACTGAAACTGGTAGGTATACTCCCACATTCTAAACCAAAATACTCATTCTTTTCAGAACTTAAAAAGGGGGTATCAAAAACTAGTTAAATAAATAGTTGCCCATAATCCATGTTCAGAACCTATATGAAGGCTAAGAATATATTAAAAGTAAGAGACTGAAAATGAAAGACATTGTAAGTATTCTCCTGGAGAGAAAGAATGTATTTTTCCTTCCCTGAAAAACAAGTGACAAAACTTCCATGATGACATGGAGAGATGAACATATATTCCCCAGAGATTTGGGGGTAGGGGGAATACAAGAACTGGGATGTAAGTCACACCAAAACAGAGAAGTTGGCAAGTAACATCATGCCATTGCTAGGAGGAGCAAAGACACAAAAATGGGAATGGCTGCTTTTCTAGAACAGGGTACACAAGCGTTTTCTATAAGCTAGATGAGGACCTTTTGTCAGAAAGCTAGACCTAAGGTATTTTAAAAGGAGTAGTGGTGAAGGGACCTGAACATATTTTTTTATTTTGGTTTGGTTTTTTAGAGAGAGATTTTTGCTATAGGGCGTGTGTGCTCTTTGGAGAGACAGAGAGACACAGAAAGTGAGAAATCAGTCCACAGGAGGGGGGGGCATGGCCATGCCACAATTCCTTCTTCTCCATTTTCCTCTCAGGATCTTGGGCCTGCAGGCATATGAACCTGAAATGAGTTTTAAGCCTCCAGATCCAGGACTTGAACTAGGAACAAGTCTGTGGGAGTCCAGTCATGTAACCATTGCATCATCTGCTGGTCCCAGAACCTGAACTTTGGATGGGCTATGAGAAGCCACAATCTAAGTCTCTGGAGGAGTAGTGACTACCTAAAGTATGAAACATCCAGTGATAGGTCTTGATGTAACCTGCAAAGAACTCCTCAAGAAAACAAGCCACCATTGGAACATTTGCCTCTTCAAGCAAAGCCAACATATTATGTAACTGTATAACATTTCTTATCCCTTAACCCTACCAATAACCCTGCTATTGCAACCCTGGATGATTTTTTTTTTTTTTTTTTTTTTTTTGGAAAGGTTTTTGCTGTAGGGTGCGTGCACTCGCCAGAAAGACAGAGAGAAACAGAGAGACAGAAAGTGAGAAATTACCCCCCCTCCCCAGTGGTAATGGCCACACTGCAATTCCTTCTCCTCCATTCTCCTCTCATAATCTTGGGCACACATGCACACGCACTTGGCATGAGTTTAAGCCACTGGGTCCGGGACTTGAACCGTGGTCGACTACATGGGGGTCCAGGGACATAGTCATTACACCAACTGCTGGTCCCGACCCAAAATGATCTTAAAGCATCTCAGTGACAAAGAAAGGGAGAAGGAGCCAAGGGGAGTACCAGATTAGACAGGGGGATAGGGAAGATGATCACATTCCTTTCTTGATTTCCTTGGGAGTACTTTATCTTTTCTTACTACTTAGAAAGATTACTGATTTACTTTACTTTTCATTTTTCTTCTCTGATAGTTAATGTCATAAATGTTTCTGAATATAGCTTTCACAATTTTCCATTGATTTTCAAACACTCCTTCTTATAGAGAGCTTGTCATTTCTTTTAGACCTAAGGATTATCTAAGAATGTGTTTATTAACTAGTGTTTATTTTTAAAGTATATTTAGGACTATATTTCTAATTGTATTGAACTGTTAAGAGAGTCCATTGTCAGAGTTAAAGGACGTTTATAAACAATATTCTCTCCCCCTCTTCCTATTTTTCAGTGAGAAGCCAATTGAGAGTTATTATCGGGGACCAAATTTAAGGCTCAGTTCTAGACATGAGCTCACTAATCTTCACCTCTGAGTTAACAAGGCTTACCTACACAGTCCCAAGAAACATTAACTGTATCACAGTTGACCCTTCAAAGTTCATCACCTGAAGCGGAGAAAATCTGTGGTTCCTTTTAGACACAGTGGACAAGCCTGGGTGCTGCTGTACCCTAAAAGCACACATTGGTATCAGAGTAGCCATTCTCTACACGCAAAGTCCAGCAGTGTGTCGAAGTCAGGCTGCTGTCACCCAAGCACACAACACAAGGACTCCCTACTTCCTGGTTCCTCGTGTTTGCTCAAATGCAGAAGTAGGAAAGCATCAGTCTACCTTCCTGTCTCTTTCTAAGTGAAGATCTTGACGATCAGGGACGTGAGGCAACAAGATAGATGTGGAACGTGCTCCAAGGACCCATGAGAGTCAATGGGGTTCTGGGCTCTATGGACACCGCTGTCTAAGCTTTTCCATCAGCTCAGATCTTTTGCCCAAATTCTAAGTACTTTTGTTGTTGTTACATTGACATCTAACAGCTGGCAAGTAGATATTATTGATGACACATTTGGGCCATATTATACTAGTCTCCCACCTCATCTATTTTGCCCTTTCTCTTTAGTTTTCTTTAGGACATTTCAAAACCATTCAGAAGTTTTCACGTCTTGGAGGACACATATATCAATATTTTATTTTCTTTCTTTGTGCACATGTTTCTGGTCAACTAGACCAGGGATCTGAACCTATGGTCATTTGTGTGGCCTCCAACATTGCAGTTCAGATCCAAAAAGTAAGGAAAAAAATTCTAGGTTTATTGTAAACTAAATTTAAAAGTTACCAAGATGTCCTTCTATTATTCTTTCTCTGTTCGAGCTATCTTTTCTTAGGGAAGAATTATTGTATTTCATTTTAATTCTTTATTGTGTGTTTCAGTATGCAACGCACAAGTCCATTTTCATTGTTGTTATTCAATACAGGCAGTCACTTTAAACAGTCTGTGTTAACTACAAAAACATTCCGATCAGAAGTGTATTCTCAATATGCAGTTCTTCAGTGACCACAAAATTGTATAAAGTGAAGACGTGATATAGATGAATTTCAGCTCATGCCATACCACGCAATGAGGAGACTGCCTGTATTTCACTAGATATACTTAGGAAGTTGCCAAGGAAAGAAAACTACTGTATTGGTTAGAATTACATACAATTCATAGGTTAATTAGCAGGTGATGGTCATATTTGTATTATTGCATAAAACTATTGCAACAAATAAAAACATTTAGTAAATTTGCAGCTACAAAATAAAAAAAAAAAAAATACATCCCAGATGTTGGCGGCTCCATCAGATATAAAATTCTGTTAGATGTAATTGGGAGTTTTACCTCATTAGTCTTCGAAGGCTCTTTCTGTGCTCTTGGGCAGAGCTGTCTTCTAACCATCATAATTTGATCAAAAAGTACCTCAACTGCCTTGGGATGTTCTAGGGCACAGTAACAGTTTTGCAGTAATAAATCTTGACTTGTATGGGAAAACAGACTTAATTAGAAAATATCCATGTAAAGAAATAAGTCTGATAGTAGCTGGCTCCATGGCCTGGTAGTTAAGGCAGCCAAATCCCACATGAAAAACCACACAGTTTGAGTTCTGGACCCGGGAGCTTGAGAAAGGTGCCAGGCGCATGCCTGCATGTGGATGCCCCCAGTTTCTTTTTTTTTTTCTTTTTTTTTTTTTTTTTTTTTGCTATAAGATGTTTGTGCACCAGAGAGAGACAGAAAGGAAGATACCCACGATACCCCCAGCTGGGGTGATGGCCATACTACAATTCCTTCTCTTCCATTCTCCTTTTGGGATTTGGGGTAAGCACTCACTTGTGTCCAGCATGAGTTTTAAGCCACTAGGTCTGGCACTAGAACAACAGTTGACTACGTGGGAGTCTAGCAACATAACTGCTATGCCATCTGCTGGTCCTGTGGGTGCCCAAAATTCTGAAAGGAGGGAAAAATGGAGAATAGATTGCCATGTGATCATTACACACATCAGGTGGGTTTAAGGGGTGTGTGTGCTTTCTCCTCTCCCTCTCTTTCTCTGTTAATCTGTCTTGCTCTTATGAGCACACATGCGCTCTAGCAAAACAAAGAAAAATATTAAAAGGGTACCCTTCCCTGACACATTTTATTTTAGGTCAATTTTATCCTCTTGGTATCTTGGGCACTAAATCAAGTTTTGAAAAAATTAAAACTGACTAATAATAGCTACTACTTGGGACCAGCAGGTGGCGTGGTGGTTAAGGCGCTGGACACTCCCACATGACCATCTACGGTTCGAATTCTGGACCGGGTGGATTGCTTTCTTACTTTCCCTCTCCTCTCTCTCTCTCTCTGTGTCTCTCTCTCTGGTCAAATTAAAATAAATGAACAAATAAAATTAAATAAATAATTCTTTAAAAAGTAATAATAATAAACACTACAAAAATACTAAGATGCCATAGCTAGTTGAATTATTACTCAGAAATTCATAATTTTAAAGGTACACCATAAAAGAGGGAGAGACTAAAAATCAATGCACTAAGAATAGCTGAAGAAGTTAGAATGAACAATGTAAACTCAATGAGAAAAGAACAAAAAGTAGAATATAAATTCAAAGAAAGGAAAAGGAAAGAGTATATGAATAGGATCTGATGTATTATCAGATTGTCAGCAAAGCAGTGGGAAGCAGGAAATCTTATACATTGCTATAGGAAGTGTTAATTCCTTATACATTGCTGCTGGAAGTGTTAAATCCTGATGTAACCATTCAGGAAAGAAATAGTCGAAGTGAAGTTGGAGATATGTGCATCCTCATTATTTGCTCTTCTGTGTGGTTGCCTTGCAGGACTTTTGCACTGTATATGACGATAAAATACACAGACATACTCGTATAAGTATAAACAATACAACATTATAATAGTAAAAGAATGAGGAAATGTAATTGTATTTATACATGAATGGAAAAAATGTGAGGTCAAACCGAGACTAGTGGCCCTAGTAGCATACGGGAGGGACTGCAATGCTAGAAGTCACACATTTGACCACAGGTAAGACCCTTGGCCTGGTCTACCTAAAATGTCCTGGGCACATTAAAGACAATGGGTACACAAGGGAAAGTAGGGAGGGGAGATATTAGCTGAACTTGTTACATTTTATTTATGTTTAATTTTTTAAACTTTGCTATATGGCTCACGTGCTTTCCAGAGAGAAAGTTAGGGAACCCCACCCTCATCCCCTGAGGGGATGGTCACACCACAATTCTTTCTCCTCCATTTCTCCTTTCAGAATTTTGGACATGCATGTATACAAACTGGCATGTTTTTGAAGCCATCTGGTCTGGGACTCGAACTGCACAGGCAATCATGTGAGATTCAGCCACCTTAATCACTATATCACCAGCTGACCCATGTTTAATGTTTAATGTATAATGTGATTCAAATATGACAAAAGAAATACGTATAGCTGTAAAAATGTTTGTGTATTTTTTAATGCTTCAGAATTAGAATGCAAAAATATTGAAAAGATGTACATAAACATATAGCTATTATTCATTGAAACCAATTTTTATTTAAAAGAAACTAGAAAGAACAAAAATGTCTAACCACACAGAAAACATTCAGTAAACTATTGTATGTTAATTAATGGAGTTATATGCTTGCAACAAAATAATATACTGTGCGATGTTTTTTTATTACCAGAGAACACATGTACTTACCAGAAAGAAAGAGAAAGCAGCCTCCAATGGGTGTGTTCACTCATGATCTTCTTCATTCCTCTTCCCATCAGGATTTTGGGCACACTCATGCACTTGCAAGGCACATTTTATGAGCTGCTGGGGCTGAGAACTCCGTAACCCATGAGGGATCCAGCTCCTTTAATTGCTGAGCTGCAGAACTGATCCTGAGATATTTAATAACATGTTAAGTATAAAATTATAAAAGTAGACTAAGAGAAATCAGTGCCATATTACTCTCTCTTCATAAACACATATACTTGATCACAGAGAAACAGGTCTGGAAGAAAAGCGACTTGGTTTGCCCAGAATGTAGGGTTTTTCAGGACATAGAACTATCCCTGGTAACTGAAATGGTTGATCACCCTATCTAGAAAATATTACACAAATTAAAAATAGAAATGAGCAAAGTGAATGCTTGACTAAAAAATATGGTAGAAATTGACATTGAAGTTCCCCCTACTGTTAGTGGGGAAAGTAGCTATAATTTCTGAAAGTTGAGAATACCAAAAAAAATAAGTTCTAGTATTATCTGGTAAGAACAGGTAGTTTCTCATTAATTTAGTGAGCATGACTAACAGGTCAGAGAATATTAGAGCTAAAAGGACCACACACACCTAATCTTGATTCTTCTTTAGAAATTTTAAAAACTAGAAGTGTTTGGAACAGAGAATCTCAGCCAGTTTAAATTTAACCCTCAGAAAATATCAGTCAACATCGGGAGTCATTTTTAATTATCACTCTCAAGGGAGGGTGCTACTGGCATCTGGTGGGTGGAGGCCCGTGGTGCTCTTCGACATCCTAGAGTCCAGAAGACAGCTTCTCCTATCAAAAGATCATTCAGCTCTGGGACCAGCAGTTAGCGTAATGGCTATGTCCCATGTAGTTGACCGCGGTTCTCATCCCAGACCGGGTGGCTTAAAATTCACGCTGGATGCATGTGCGTATGTGCCCAAGATCCCGAAAGGAGAATAGAGAAAAAGGGATTGTGCTGTGGCCATCCCCCCGAGGGGTGATTTCTCTCTTTCTGTCTCTCTCTCTCTCTGTCTGGCGAGTGCACTTGCCCTATAGCAAAAATCTCTCCAAAAAAAATAGATAAATAAATAAATTATTCAGCTCCAGATGCCAACAGTACCAAGGTCAAGAGAATCAGGTTTAAGACGTCTCCCGCTGATAACACAACTAGATATTGACAAAGCTGTTTCCATTGTCCCGACCCCTCCTGACTCTAAATTCAATGCTGTCATAGGGCTGTTCTGTAAGTGTCAAGTAGGAAATGGACTTTGCAATCATTTGATTTCTCCCTATATACATGTATATGTATCACTCCCTTCCTATACGTTTTCATGATTTTGAGCATATTTGCATTACTCTCCTGGGTTAATCCACTCGAGACATATATTACCTTTAAAAACACAACCATCTATCAAGTCTAGAAAAAATAAAACCTCATCTTAAAAACAAGTTGGTTGTAATTATAGCTTCATCTGGTCCCTGGGTATATATCTGTAATGCTGATTTAGTGCTTCTGCTAAGTGTTTCCCCAAATGCATCTCTTTAGCGGCATTAGAAATAATAGCCAAAAGAAATGAGCCTTTCTAGTTGCAGTAACTATAGTTGCAGAGCATTTTAAATCAAATTGATTGCTAAGATATTTGTAAAGCCCAGACATTTGATTAGTATATTTTTCTGCTGTGACATACTGAAAGTGGTAACACATGCCATTAACACAGTTGTTTTCTTCTTTTTTTTTTCTCTCTCTCGCGCTCTCTCTCTCTCTCTCTCTCTCTCTCTCTCTCTTTTTTTTTTTTTTTTTTTTTTTTTTTTTTTTTTCCTGGTTTGGTTTGGTTTCCTGAAGCCACAATTAATACAGAAAAGAATTAAGCAGCTGTTAGGAGAAGTTGCCTGGGATAGTTGATGTGTACAGCCAGTGCTACAGAACTAATTCCCCGTTGTAGATCTTTATATATGCACATAGTTGTTTTTATTTAGGTTTTGTGAAAATAACATGCTTTAATATCTCAATTATCTTTCCGGTAAGAGAAGAAGTATTATAGTTTCCTCTTAAGAGAAAAGAATACCCTGGAGGGATATCTAGAAGATGACCTTGAAGTGTTTCTGTTCATGCATCAAGAATCAGTTCATGCATAAGTATGCTGAGAGAGTAATCAAGGTGGCTGTTTCTGTCTTCCCTGACTGCCGGGTGTTATTACCCAAATCAAGCACATTAAAGACATTGTGGAGGACATCCAAAGGGAAATGAGCCTTTAAGCAGGTTTTTAAAGATATTTTTAACTTAGCAGCCTGTCTAACAGGAGAATCATTTTTCTTCTGAAGAGCAATGGATGGTCAGTATTATTTATTTACCAGAATGTAAATTGAAAAGAACATGTTCAATGATAGGCACTTGATTCTAAAATTAATAATTATTTCTGAAGCTTGTTTATTTCTTACATGAGAGAGAGAGACAAAGAGAGAATAATTCCTACAGGGTTTCTATGCTACTCCTCTCTGCAGACTTTAGCCAGCCCCAGATTACAGGCGAGTGCATGCCCTGTGTACAGGGAGGTATCTAGACTTGAACTGCGAACCCACCTCCATGGGATGAGCTCATGCAGCATCACATTTTACCACTATATCACCATCTGGCCTGTGTTTTTAAAGAACAAAAAGCATTTTACAAGGAAAACTTTTTCATATTATAGATATGATTGCTCTATTCAGATACTTCATTCTGTCAAAGCAGTCCAAGGATTGCTAGAATTTAGGACAGAAATGCAAGTTTATGAGTGGGTAATAAAAAAATCTTGGCTTAAGTAATAGAAAAAGTAATGAGAAAATAGCAAGTCATGAGTTTAGCAAAATAAAGGCCTTTAATATTATCTAGATTCTCAGAGATTATTTGGCACAATGTCAAGTTAATCATGCTGTTTACAAGGAAGATGATGTTTTAAGTAGAAAAGAATTTTTTCCACTTAATAAAATGTAAGATAAGGGAACAAGCTTTCTTTTGTGCTACAGTGGAATGAAGGAATAAGGAAATGCGTATACCCACTGAAAAAGAATCTGGCTTTTATTTTCTGAGAATAAACAGAAACGATGTCACTGGTTGTCCCAAAGTTTATTTCTCTTGATGACTTGAGATTTCAGTGTTCCAGAGTAATATGACTGTGGCCTAAAATTCTGGCTAGCATGTAGATTCTTTCCAACTGCTGTGGAATCACATAAGAGAGTGTAAACTACAAGTACTAAATTTGTTCTTTCTTTGTGATTATAGGACCATTAGTTCATAGAAATTTTGGAGCCATTTATCGCCTCTAGAGGGCAAGTATTTTCTTCTAATAAGGACAGCTTGAAAACAGACATAGGGTCAGGTGGTGGAGCAGGGGTAACACAACTAGACTAATGAGGTAGGAAAACTATGATGCAGAAAGTTGGGGGACGTGGCCCAACACCCAATACAGGAGCAGCAGCAAACTCAACTTTTTGTCTCACACTCATGAAAAATTAGAGACACAGACACAGAGAAGAAATAGTGGAGAGTTTATTAGGAGAGGGAAGGAAGATTAGAGCTTCCAGGCAGGGAGGAGGACCTGGAAAATGGGTTGTCAGTGAAAAACTGAGGTTAATTTTTAATTTTTTTTAATCTGTGTCAGACGAGCGTTATTCAGGCTTCTTGCTTTATTTAGGCTTGTTCAGTCTCTGAGAAGCTGACTTTATGTGAGAAGAGAGAAGCAGCTTACAGAAAGACTGGCTCTTATATTGAGGAGAAACGTCAGTTTATTGACAAGCTCAGTGCCGTGTGTGCGTTTCTCTCTCTCTCTCTTTTTCATGAAGAAATAAATAAACTAAACTAAAAAAAAAGTCACAGTATATTTATAAATGCAAAATAACTTGTTTGTAATAGTATAAACAATTTCTACCCAACACAATCCTGTTTTTTTTTTTTTTTTTTTTTTGGAGAGGTTTTTGCTATAGGGCACGTGCGCTCGCCAGACAGACAGAGAGAGACAGAGAGACAGAAAGCGAGAAATCACCCCCCAGGGGGGATGGCCACGCCGCAATCCCTTCTCCTCCATTCTCCTCTCGGGATCTTGGGCACGCACGCACACGCGCCCAGCGTGAGTTTAAGCCACAGGGTCCGGGACTCGAACCGTGGTCGACTACGTGGGAGTCCAGCGACACAGCCATTACGCCAACTGCTGGTTCCCCACAATCCTGTTATTTTTAGGCAACCTACAAAAGCATTGATGTATATGCTGAATGAAAGAATTATTATTATGAATTTTAATATCTTACATTATCTTGCAGATAAATTTTCAGAAATTGAGACCAGCAAATGGTCTAATGGTTACGTTACTGGACTCCCACATAGTCGACTACAGTTGGAGTCCCCAACCTGACGGCTTAAAATTCACTCCATGCGCGCGTATGTGCATGCCCAAAATCCTGAGAGGAGAATAGAGGAGAAGGGATTGCTGCATGGCCAACCCCCCCTAGGGGGCAATTTCTCACTTTCTGTCTCTCTATCGTTCTCTGACTCTCTGATGAGCTCATGCACACTACAGCAAAAATGTCTCCAAAAGTAATTTGTTTTCATAAATTGGTTATTTACCATCTCAATCTTTGTATTAGGTAAGATGAATGTTAAGCCTATTTATGAATAAAAATGACTAATACTAGAAACTGTTGAATACTTTGCATAAGACCACAGATTTAGCAAGTGAATGGATGAATAATAAAACTAATATCTTTTGTTCCAAAGAAAAGAATCTGCCTGAAAAATTGAAATTCCACTAGCTTTAGGTGAAAATAATATCATCCAAAGATTCTGTAATATTTTTACCTACAATTCAAAAATTGAATAAAAAATTATACATCATAACCAAAAAAGAGGACCAACATATAAGAAATTAAGAAAATAACAGGCAAAAGAAAAAGACTAACAAATGGTTTACAAAGTTTTTAAGATAACTAGAAAAATTTAATAAAGTGAGAAACAGATTAAGAAAGTAGCAAATATTAAAACCTACTTTTTTAAAAAGGCAATTCTATCACCATATTGTCTAGTACAATAGCTACTAGCCATTTTTGGCTGTTTAAATTTAAATTAATTCAAGTTAACTTAAATTAAAAAGTTAGTTTCCGGGGAACCAGCAGTTAGCGTAATGGCTATGTCGCTGGACTCCCACGTAGTCGACCGCGGTTCGCGTCTCGGGCCCGGTGGCTTACAACTCACGCCGGGCGCGTGTGCGTGCGTGCCCAAGATCCCGAGAGGAGAATGGAGGAGAAGGGATTGCGGCGTGACCATCCCCCCTGGGGGGTGATTTCTCGCTTTCTGTCTCTATGTCTCTCTCTGTCTGTCTGGCGAGCGCACGCGCCCTATAGTGAAAAACCTCTAAAAAAAAAAAAAAAAAAAAAAAAAAAAAAAAAAGTTAGTTTCCTAGTCATACCAGCTACACTTCAAGTATTCAACAGCCAGATATTGTTGGTGATATCATATTAAACAATACAGATACAGCACATTTCTACCATCCCATAAAATTCTATTGGCCAGTAGTGTTCTAGAAATAGAAATTATACTATAATTGAAATTAAGAAATCAATACATGGACTTAACGTCAGACTAAATAGAGCAGAACTGCAGATTATATTGTATTATATGTACATATTATATGTATATATAATTATATTATATGTGGTGGGTGTGTGTGTGTATATATATATAATATATATATATATATATATATATATATATATATATATATATATATATAGAATCCCAGTCTTTTTTCCTGGATCACTTCCACTTTTATTGAAATATCATATTAATATTTATTTATTACAGAGCTATTGATGGTAATGTTTCTCTCTATTCATTAAATCTAGGTATTTCTTTCTCATTCTTGTAGGAGAGTTTGAATAAATACAAAAAAGAAGTTTAGCTAGTTTCCTTGATCATAGTTTCCAAGCCAGACATTTTGTTTGTTTTGTTTTGTTTTTATCACAGCATAGTAACAGGACCTTAGATACATAGCCTTATCGGCTGAATTATGTCCCTCCCAAATTTATATGATTCGATTCTCACTCTCAGTTCCTTGTCTCCAAAGAAGCTTCCCCTATCTTTTTATTTTTCTTTTTACTTAATATTATTGTATAGAACTGATTTCTTTATTATTGTTGCTTATTATTATTATTATTACTATATCTTTCATCTTTGAATGAAGACTTAGAGAGACACCAAGCCATGTTCCAAGTTAGAAAGAACTTTTCCTGGTTCATGTAAAGTTCCTGTAGCACCAGGTTCTCTGAGTCAGTGCCTTGATTTCTTCCTGGACCAAAGTAGTTCACAGCTGCGGTACAGCTCACCTGTCTGTGTCACTTGCCTCCATTTTTTTCCCTGAACACAGGTTGTGACATGCATTTGGCAGTTCTTTTCTTCCTTCTGGAACTGCAACAAAGTCCAGGAGACCATCTGCCAATAGACACACTCTATTTCCATTATTCAAAATAAGAGGCAGTTGATTTTACCTTCTAGAAGTTATTATCTACTTTGCCCTACAGTGTTTAGTGCATCTTTCCCAAAATTTGTACCTTCATTTTACTTTTAGAGTATTAGAACATAATCATCTCATACTTTGTATTAATATGTTTATAATTTCATTAAAAAAATGAAGATTGCATTTCTCTTTTTTTCTCTTTATTTTTTTAGACTAATTTCCAAGAAAGAAAATGGTAGAACTATTCTAACATTTCCAAACTAGACATTTTTCTATTTTTATTTTACACATAATGCACTAGGGATAAGAGTTTTGAAAATATTAAACCATGTACTTTTCATTCTTTTCCTTAATTATACATTTCTGATTCTCCCTACACATTGCATCAATGGCATTTATCATCTGAGGGAGAAAAACAGTACTATTTGGAATATTTTTAAAGTAATTCTTAGCTTTATACCCAAAATCAGATTTCACAAGGGTCTTATGAAACAAGAGACTTTTAATTATGCTTTGCTGTAAAAGAAAATAAACTTTTTTTTTAGAGGTTTTTCTTGAGGGCGCACTGGAGAGAGACAGACACAGTGAGAGGGAATGTGCAAAATCACTCCCCAGAGGGGATGGCTACAATGCAATTCCTTCTCCTCCTTTCTCTTCCTGAAATCTTGGGCATGCACACACAGACACCAGTGTGATTTTTAAGGCACCAGGTCCAGGACTCAAACCACAGTCAGCAGTCTGCCGTGTGGAAGTCTAACAACATAACCACTACACCATCTGCTGGTCCAGAAAATGAACTGTTAAATAATAAATAACTTCCCTAGGATATGGCAAACAAAATTTGACGTTCTGACTCTAGATTTTTCCTGTTAACTGCAGTTTATCAAAGAGGGAAGATATAATATCACGGAGAATCCTTCTTGGTAGGAACAGAGGCCTAATATAGGAGGAAGTAAGAGAGAGAGAGAGAAAATGATAAGAATCAAGGCTCTCCCTGTTGTGGTCAAAATATGGGAGAGACGCCCAGTCACAGTGATACAAGTAGGAGGGTATTGTTGTGTGAAACTGAGACCACATGAGAGGACAAGGTTCGGTTCCCAGACCAAGCTAAACAGGCCAAGCCTGGGGGTACACACCTGTGGTCCTTTCTGCAGGGTTGTTGAGCAAGGAGGATTGCAGTAGGGTAAGACTGTCAAAAATACCTCCCTCTCTGCCTCTTTCTGTCATAAAATAAATAAAGGGAAAGCTGCAAAAGGTGATAGAAACATCAACATGAATATTGGTTGTGTCTGTCTAGTTATTTCTTGATTTCTAGGACATATTTCAGAAAAAACTGCAAGACTTTTGGAAAGCTCCAGGATTAACACGACGTTGTAGCAATGAAGAGAAACTCTGACTATAAATAAAATGGCTAAGAAGACGTCCAGCATATGGGTCTGAGACAGAACGTCCCAGTTCTCCCTGATCCGTATGGAGGACAAGAACATCTAAACATTTCTATATCTTTAGTACAGAAGAGCTGCGCAACTGGTGCACTGGGAGAGGCCTGTGCTTCAGACAAAGAAGTCACTGCATATGATAACCTTGAGCTCAAAGACTCATGCACGTCAAAAAAAAAAAAAAAAATTTCAAGAATATTTGTCATTACAACAACCCTAGATTAGCTGAATCCTCAGAGGCCAAAAGCACAGGCATGCAGACTAATGGATTTATACAAATCTGCCAGACTGAAGCTAAGATCAGTAGAGAAATATGGAATAGAAGGGAGATCAAAGTTACATTTCTCTGAGGGCAGAGTATATTTAACCCTTAAACCTGGGCACCATTTCAGGAAAGACCCATGAAGAAAGGGATACTGGTAACTGAAGGAAGAGAAAGAGGCCTAATGAGGAGTGAGAACTCTGAAGTGATTTTTAAAAAGTCTTTTAAACCTTAAGACACTAAATTAGACTCAATTGGTGAGTTTGTAGTTTTTCTCCCAAAAAGCAGAAAAGTAGAATCCCAGGAAAATGATAATGGTGGTGGTATAAAAATGAATAATTTTGTTTGTTTTGTATATAGTGCTAAACGAAATTAAAATAACATTTGTATGAAGTAAACTTTTACTCTATTTTCTTAATTGAATGTTATAAAAATCATTTTCCATTTTATTAAAACTATTTATAAACACCAATTTTAATCGTTGCACAATAGTAAGCTTCATGTAGACTAGTTTAAAAAACAATTTCACTAATGCTAGATATTTTCATTTTCTCTTTTTTTATTATAAAAATCACAACATAGTGAATGGGCCACCACCTGTGTGCTGTAATTGTGGCTAATGTTAAAAGCTAAGGATGAGAGTTACTAATTCATATTCAAAAGAGAATCACTGGTAAGCAGTCAATACATGGAAGCAGATAACATTTTCAAACTTCTGAGAAGTGTGTGATGGTTAATTCTATGCATCAACTTGACTGGAATGCCCATATGTCTGTTCAAACATTATTCTAGGTATTTCTGTGAGTATGTTTTGGTTGATAGTAACAAATTTATAGGTTGAATGAGACAGATTGTCCTCCTTAACATGGGCAGGCCTTATACAATAAGTCAAAAGGTGGAGAAAAAAAGACTTACCCTTTCACAAATAAGGGAAAATAGCTCCTGGCTGACTGCTTTTGGGCTGGGACATTGCTTCCTTCCAGCCTTTGGATTTAAACTGAAGGATTATTCCTACCATCCCTTAGACTAGAACTATTGGGTCATTGGGAAAGTTATGATGTAAATGTGTCATTGGTTCTCTTGGGTGTCTAACTTCCTGATGGATTATAGGACTTACTATCCTCTGTAATTACGAAAGCTAAGCCAATTTCTTATTTTATATGTACACACACACATACTATGCATCCTGTTTCTTTGGAGAGTCCTGACTAATACAAGGTGACAGAGTTCTTGTACTTTTGCACACTCACATAGGCAATCCTTCAAATATAAAGACAGGTCAGGGAATGAATACAGTACCAGTAAAGAAACAAAAGTCTTCCCATAGTTCAGTATTTGAGAAAAAGGGGTTAATTAGTCTATTCCCCACTGAGGTGTGTTTTCTTCACACTCAAAGCCAAGCAAGTTGGTCAGCTCCAAGACAATTACAGAAATAGTGGGGCCTGAAAGAAGAGAAGAGTGGTATCTTATTCTTCATCAAGCCATTTGCTACACTGAAACCCATGTAGGCCTCCTCTGTTCTTCCAGTAAAGTAAACTCAGTTATGGTGAGGCATCTATGAACAGAGGTGACAGGTGTTCCTTGTAGCTGAGGGGAAAATTGGTCTACAGAGTTCTGAAGGAAGAAGACTATTGGAGAAGCCTGTGCCGACAAGACTCGTAGGGACCTTCGTGAAGCATGTCTCAAACTAGTTTTTTTAGTCATCAAAGAGTATAAAAGATGAACTGGTGCTGTTAACCCAATGAGGGAACAGAGAAATTACAAGAGTAGAAAGAGAGCATTACCAATATAAATAATACACCTTCTCACTGGGAGGGCTAGTGGAAATTAAGCTGCCATTCTCTGAGAGAGTCCTCATCCATAGTTCAGGGTAGGAATAAATTGAACATTGTCCCCAGATAGGTTTTGCTCACCATCAATTGAAGGACCAACATAACAACAGAGGTCTCAGGATCAAAAAGAATCAGATCAGATCAGAATAAGACCAAGGACACCCTCTCACAATCAGGATACACATCATTTATATAGCACAGTCTTCTCTCCCAGTCTCCTCCCTGTCTTGTCTCCAACAGAGGCTCGATTTGGAAGAGAGAGTATGTCCAGAGCACATCTGTCTTTCTATTTATCTTACCTCCAAACTCCTTGATTGATAATCTAGTTGGGCTCAGTTTGATTTATGCCAAGTTTGTGTGTGTGAATCTAATAATAACTGAATTTCAAAACTGTGCAATATTTACTGTATTGCAATAAGGTAAAGTGTTAAAAGGTCATGAATTCTTCTTAAAATCCTGTTAAGGGATAGTGAAAGAGGAATTGAATACTAGACAGTTTAAATCAGTGAATAAAAGAAATAAAGTTATTTCAAGGTAGTACATCCATCCTAAAAGTTGAAATTCCTCAGTGAACCAATTATATAAATGGATGGAAATTAAGAGTTTGGTGCATTATAGCTTTTAATTTTTCCCCCTGAATTTTTAATTGATTTTTTTAGGCTAGATTCCCAGAAATAGAATTACTGTATTAAGACATTTTTGGTTGTGAGAATCAGAAACACATTTGAACTAGCTTAAACTAAAGGAAAAGAGGTCATTATGTGTAATCACAAAGTGTGTCATGAAATCCAAGAACAGAGATACAGAAGGGCGTTAGACATAGAGGGCATCAGGAACTAGGACGCTCTGAACTCTTCCCTTTATCATTCTCCCTTTCTACATTCCTGTCTATAATTTTATAGACAATTTTTTAGCAAAACAGTCTCTTCTACCTCTTTCTAGGCTCAATTTTTATGTTGGAATCTTTAAATAATTGATATTTTGCTGTGTTATTTGAGAAGACACCTTAATTCAGAACATTTTTTTCTAAATACTAAGCAATTACAGAGTTCTTACTACTGAATAATTTATCCTTGCCTCACTGATTAATGTTTCCACTTTATTATATACTAAACTCTATGTAATATAGTCAGACTGATTGTGCTCAGTTCTGTACTGATTTAATAATTATAGTTTCAGAATATATTTTAGTAGCTGGGAGAGTTCAACTCTCTCAACATTATTCTTTTTCATTGTTCTTAGCTATTTTCCACTTTTTTTATACAGATGAATTTTTAAATTATCTTGTCAAGATTTAAGTGGAAAATTCTAATGGTATTTAGACTGGGATTAGGTTAGTCTTGTGTCTACCTAATACAAAATACTTATGTATTTTGTTTTATATGTGAATGAATAATATTTTTCTTGGTTGGTTGTTTTCTGTTTAGTATGTACAGGTCATACATTCTTTTTATTAAAGAAACAGTTTTAAGAGTTTAGGTTAATTTCATTTAATTTTAGTTTTTTTTCCATAGGGTCATTCTCTTACCAGAGGGAGAGAGAGAGAGAGACAGTAAAAGAGAAAATAAGAAATCACCCCCCCCCCAGGGGGGGATGACCATGCTGCAATCCTTTCTCCTCCATTCTCCTCTCAGGATTTTGGGCATGTATGCACATGCATCCAGAGTAATTTTTCAAGCCACCAGGTCTAGGATTCAAACCAAGGTCAGTCATGTGGGAGTCTACCTTAGCCACCATGCCACCTGTTGGTTTCAATAGTTTTAAGATTGTATGTCTCGGGACCAGCAGTTAGCGTAATGGCTGTGTCGCTGGACTCCCACATAGTCGACCGCGGTTCGAGTCCCGGACACGGTGGCTTAAACTCACGCCGGGCACGTGTGCGTGCGTGCCCAAGATCCCGAGAGGAGAAGGGATTGCGGTGTGGCCATCCCCCCTGGGGGGTGATTTCCTGCTTTCTGTCTCTCTGTCTCTCTCTGTCTGTCTGGCGAGCGCACGCGCCCTATAGCAAAAAACCTCTCAGAAAAAAAAAAATAAAAAAAAAAAAAAACAAAGATTGTATGTCTCACTTATGTTTTGGTGTACTTTTTGCTAGTCTACGGGAACTATATTAATTTATTACATATTTTTCATACACATGGCCAGTTACAGAACTCACTATTATAGTTCTAACAATTTTATGAGTGGATTGATTCACTCTTTATTTGGCACTTATTCTTTATGGAGGATCGCTTTTTGGTTTACATTATTCTTGCCCTGTTTCCTTTTTGTCCCTGAGCATAGGGATTGATGTTTCTGCTCATGACTGCTTTAATGACATGGTGCATTTTTTTTTTTTTTTTTTTTGGAGAGGTTTTAGCTATAGGGTGTGTGTGCTTGCCAGAAAGACAGAGAGAGACAGAGAGACAGAAAGTGAGAAATCACCCCCCCCCCCCCCGAGGGAATGGCCATGCCACAGTCCCTTCTCCTCCATTCTCCTCTCAGGATCTTGGGCACGCACACACCTATGCCTGGCATGAGTTTAAGCCACCAGGTCCGGGACTCAAACTGTGGTTGACTGCATGGGAGTCCATGTAGCCATTATCCCATCTGCTGGGCCCGAAATGGTGCATTTTTAATTGTAGTGCTTTCTTCTACATGAGCTCCAAGGATACACAGCATACATGGGAACAAAACAAATAATCCCATAAATATGCATTACTTATAGGATATCGATTAAAAATACCTGTGCTAACAAAAATCAGTTAAATAAGATCATACATTGTAGTAGTTCCCAAACATTATTTTAAAACTACAATCTGTAGTTCAGTGCACAAGAGGCAAAATGCAGACAAGACTAGCTGGCAGCATGGTGGTTAAGTCAGCTGGATCCCACAAGGCCAACCACCCCTTTCAAGTCCTAGACCCTTGGATTCTGGGTGTGCATACACACAAATTATTCAAACAGCCTATAGCCTTGGGGAAAGAGTCTATTGCATCCAACAGATCAGCCATTGCTTACAGTTTAAAGATTGAATATACAATGTCTCCCTTCAAGTGTAAACCCAGGCTCAGGTGCACTGAGAAACCTCCACCATCTGGAAGGATCCAGCCAATATCTTTGTAATTGGATCTACATGAGTGGAGGTACATGTACTCATGTACATGTATTTAATTCTTTTAAGGGACACATCCTTCTTTTAAATTTATAATCACCAAACAGAAATTTCTAGCTAGATAAATGTTCTTTCTGTTGGAACTCTAGGATGTAGAGTAAAGACTACTCATAGAAAACAGACTGAGGATTTTGCTATCATTTTTCCTATGCAAGTTCCCTGAAATCAGAAACAAGAGTTCTGTCCCACTTAAGTTATTCCCCATAGAGGAATCAGGAGCCAGGGCTTTCAGCTGTTGCCATCCCCAGGACTCTCATTGTTTGCTGAGTCCCTCCCCCCCACAGGTATGTTGTCAGTGGCACTTCTTTTGTTCCTGCCTTTTATCTCAGAGCTACTGACCTGATACTGCATAAGCCAAGATAAAATAATGATATCTGTAGATATTCACAGTAGTTGGAGTGGGAGGGTTGACATCACAGTAACTTCGGAAAAAGATAAAAAGGTGGAGCTAGCAAACAGCAGAGCACACAAGCTGCAACTTTAATTGGAGTTGCTATGTTGAACAACAAAGGAAACAGGTTGACTCACTTGGTTTCTATTGTACTGAAGTGATGGTGTTATTTTAGTATGTGTCCTAGCTATTCCTTCTACATCATCAAATAGAAATAGATCGGTCCAAGCCCTAGTGACTGCATTGGGCTCATAATATAGTTTGCATTTAAATCAAATTTATAGTTGCCCAAAATAGACTCTCCAACTGTGCAGAAGTCATATAAGTAGGAGACAGAATGATAAGAGTGTCTTTGCCATCCATTCAAAAGCACATAAGTTGCTAAAGATACACTTTTCCATTGTTATCTGTCCTACTGAGACTATTGCCAGAGTTCAGTTTCTCTTCAATTACACTGAAATGATGTACTTTTGTCTGATGTTGTTTTAAAACCCTATTATCTCTAAATGTGTTTTCCTGAAATACAAAAAGGTGTCCAAAAAAAAAAAAAAAAAAAGCACACCAAAAGTCTTTTCTTTCCTGTATTTCTTTTTCCATATTTTTCTTTCTTTATATGAGGGTTTATCACTATAGTTTAGCTTTATTCTTCTATACCAATGATTCTCAACTGGGGCATTTGTGCTCCCCTGGGGACATTTGATAATGTTTGAAGGTATTTTGGTTGTCATAATTGTGCATGGGCAGGAGTGTGATTTGCTACAAGCTAATGCATCGAGGCCAGAGATGCTGCTAACCATCCTTCAGCATACAGGGCAGCTTCTGTAACAAAGATTTATCAGCTCAAATGTCAATAAGGTTGCGACTGAGAAGCCATGCTCTGGAAGAGATAATAAAATTAATCATGCTTTTCATATGATTTTCAGAAAAGGCGAATTGACATACTCTCATTCTATGATTTTGAATTTAGATAGAATTACTCTCTTATAGGGCTTCTATGGATAGAACTTTTCATGAAGTTGCCAATGAATCAAAAAAGGTTTATTTTTTTCAAAATCAGTCATTTTATTTGAGCCATTGATTCTAAAGTCTGATGTCACCATCTGTTTTACAGTCCTCTCTTACAAACTGCTGATGCACCCTATAGGAGGAATTTTCTTGTGATAAAAGAAAAAGTACTAAAATTCTTTGCAAGTACATTTACCTGGCAAGAGTAATTCTTTAAACAATCTTAAGTTGCTCTTTTAAATGTTTCCAATAATGCAGTTCAGACCACAGTACCCCAAAATATTATGCCTTGGCATTTGAGAAAATAGCTGATCTCACCTTCCCCTGTCCCTCATCTCCTGCAGCAGGCTATAAAACCTAGAAAGGTTACTCTCTGTCCTTTTCACACCCTTCTTCCTTAAAGCAGCTCAAAACACCCTCATTGAAGAGTTGCTCTCACTATGTCTAGAAGAAATAAACATCTTTATCATAAAACACACAGGAATGCCAGGAAGACTCTGAAGAATAGGCCTCACTAAATTCCCCCTAGTTTATTACTGTATTTGATCAGAACCAACCTGGACAGCAGAGTCAAATGGTGCTGACTACTGGCTGATTCTTGGAGGACCCATAAACCAGGAAGGGTTAGTGACCAAGGTTGACCCTCACTGTAAGGAAGGCGTATGGACTCTAGCTGCAACCAAGTGACCAATCATAACAGTGCCAAATACAATAACAGACTAAGGAGACTGCTCCTTGCATTGACCAATCAGAGCTATTCATGTTGTAATCCTTCATTTGCATAAGTGGACTTAATTGAAGACTTGGGTAGAAATTATTTTTCTGTAAAAGCACATTCCTGGTTATATTCAGAGAACTTGTGTCTTCCTCCTCTACAAATCTTATGGGTCAGAGTTTGGCTCTTCTGGTAGCAAGACCGACCATTGTTCCTCGTTCATTCCTACTTTGATTTGGTAACATTATGACTAGATTAGATGGTATACTTTTGTCTTCCAATCATATTTCTCCATGGCTGCTTGATCTTCTTTAAACCTATACATAAAAATATACAAGCTGAAATGTTCCTTTGAGTCTTCATTTTCAAAAGTTCCATGTCATATAAAACCTACATTAAAGAAATCCTTATGCTGGGACCAGCAGTTAGCATAATGGCTATGTCGCTGGACTCCCACGTAGTCACCCACGGTTCGAGTCCTTGACCCAGTGGCTTAGACTCACGCCTGGCGCGTGTGCGTGCGTGCCCAAGATCCCGAGAGGAGAATGGAGGAGAAGGGATTGCGGCGTGGCCATCCCCACTGGGGGGGTGATTGCTCGCTTTCTGTCTCTCTGTCTCTTTCTGTCTGTCTGGCGAGAGCACACGCCCTATTGCAAAAACCCCTCCCAAAAAAAAAAAGAAATCCTTATGCTTTTATCTTGCTAATATGTCTTTTGCTCTTGTGCTTTCAGCCATGAACCCAATGAAAGTTGAGGAAAAGATATTTCTTTTTCTCCTCTACATTGATGTAGCTAAATTTTTATATACACTTTGAATCTATTAAGTTAAAACAAGGAGACTTTCTGGGAACCTAATTATGTAGTTAATATATTTCTACCTTCTTGTTACACTTGAATTGCAGTCTTACTTTTAACATTTTTATATTTCATTCCTACTTTTATCAAGGGCTTTGACAATATCAGTTTTTGAAATTTTTTATGTAATAATATACCTCTATAAAACATGAAAAAGTAGTATACATGTTGAGAGTTCAGCAAAACACTTGTTGCAAGACACAATTTGATCAAACAATAAAATATACATGTGTGGAATGACTGGGACAAAGAATTACAAAAATAAAAAGAAATTAAAGAGATATGTCTTGTGATACCTATGTGCAATCTGGTATGAAATCTTGGTTAAATAAACATTTTACCTAGATGAAGACTTAGACCTTTTTCTTAGGCCTCTGGAATTAGATTTACACAGTTACACTAAAATTATTTTGTAAAATTCTTTCTAAAATAGCTCAAATATAGAAAACAAATTGGGGTTCTTTTAGCGACTCCTTTTAGATATCAAATATTTTATTCCTAACATATCAAAAGAAAATCAAAATATTCACATTGAAAGTAGTATGTCTCAACTTGAAATTCTTCTATTCTCCCCGCCAGGATGTAAGACAATATCTGGAAATATTTTTGAACTTTTACTGGTCACAGTTGGTGGGGTTGAAATGGGAGTGGTGCTATTGGTACTGACTTCCCTAAGATGTACAGACGGCCTCCCAAACCAAATAATTCTTCAGCCTGTAATGTCAATATTAACAAGGTTAAAAAAGCTCTATTTCAAGAACTAGGTTCAGTCTGGTAGTACAGTCAGTGAAATCAACTATAGTGCTAGAAGCCACATGGCTGACCAGAGGTTCAGATCCCTGGGTTGGCCTGAAAACATGCTGAGCATGTGCATGCATGCCAGAGATCTTGATGAGCTGGAGGGCTGAGAGAGGAGCATCTGACACGTTGAGATCCTGTCAAGGATGCATTCTCTCTCTCTCTCTTTATCTATTTTATGTTAGCACACACTGTCCTTCATAAATAAAATAAACTTTAAAAAAATAATGGAGGAAATAAAGATGAGTTCAAATTTGAAAACCACTTCCTTTAATGTTATCATCCTCAGAGTAAGAACCAGATTAGAAAACATTTTTCCTATTTTTTTGTTTGTTTGTTTGCTTTTTGTCACACTTTGCATGTACTCGCTAGAGAGAGACAAAGAGAGACGCGGGGAAAATGAGAAAGCATCCTTCCCGGGAGAGAGTCACACTGTAAGGTTTTCCCCTCCATTCCTCTCCATATAACCATGCATGCACATGTACCTGGTGTGATTTTAAAAACACTGGGTCCAGGACTTGATCCCTCATGTGAGATATAACTGCCCTAACCACAACACCACTCTCTGGTCCACAAATCAGTTTGGTTAATAAACAAACAAACAAGCAAGCAAGCAAAAAAAAAAAAAAAACTATTTAGTGCAGGACATTTCAAATCATTTAGTATGCCATTGCACATTGTAATGATCCAATGAGAAAAATGGATTGCTGTATTCCCCAAAATTAATTGATGGAGAAATACTTTTTTTCTTCAACTGTGGGTGAACCATTTACTATAAACAAGTGAAGCAATATAAAGTAATATTTTCCAAATTTTTCAATTGTATACTCCATTAAGGTGAACTATTTGAGCACACACTAACCATATATATATGTGTGTGTATGTGTGTGTGTGTATATATATATATATATATATATATATATATAAAATTATTTTATTTATAGATTACATGCATACTTTACTGTACCACTGAATTGTGTACATTAAATAATAAATAGGAAAAAGTTCCACTTTTAATTTTTTGAGGAATCTCAGAAGTCTTTCCAAAGCAGCTGCATCATTGTACATTACCACTACAATTGAAGTGTGCCAATTTCTTTTTGTCAACATTTATTTTCTTATAACTTTTTGATAATTGCCATCCTAACAGATGTGAGGTGATATTTCATTGTGGTTTTATCTTGCATATCCCTGGTTACTAATGATGTTGAGGACCTTTCCATGTATCTGTTGGCCATTCATAAGTCTTCTTCAGAAAAATTTCTATTCAAGTCCTCAATTTTCACTTGGATTATTTGTGTTTTTACCTTATATATTTTTGACATATGCACTCCTTATCAAATATATGACTTGAGAATATTTTCTCGCATTCTATCGGTTGCTATGGGTCTATTTTCCCTTTACTATAACAGAAGCATTTTATTTTAACTTTTGTTGATCATGTTTTGGGGGTCATATTTAAGGAATCTTTGCTAACATCAGGTCAAAATGTTTTTTCTGTGTTTTCTTTTAGAATGTTTAGTTTTAGATCTTACATTTAATTTTTAATCCCCTTTAAACTGATATTTGTGTATGGTTTTAGATTAAGATCCAGTCATTTTTTAGGCCAGCAGATGGTGTGGTGGTTAAGGCGCTGGACTCCCATATGGCTGGACATGGCAACTTGTTTTCTCACTTTCCCTTTCTCTCTCTCTGGTGAGCACATATGCTCTATAGTAAATTAAATAAAAATAAAAATAATAAATTAATGAAATTAAATATGTAATTCTTTAAAAAAATTTGGTCTTTTTTTGCATGTAAATAACCAGTTTTTACACCAGTTCTTCTCCTATCATGTGTTCAAAGCACACTTGTTAAAGTTCAGTGGAATATATATGTTTATTTTTGTTTCATTGTTCTATATGTACGTCTCTATGCCAGTATCATGCTACCTCAATTACTGTAGCCTTTTAATATATTTTGAAATTATGAATTGTGATGACTCTCGCTTCATTCTTTGTCAAGATTACTTTGACCATTTGAGGTCTTTCATGGTTTCATATGAACTTTAGGATTATCTTTTCTTTTTTTAATTTTGGAGAGATTTTTGCTATCAGGTGCATGTTCTTGCCAGAAAGAGAGAGAGACAGACAGACAGACAGAAAGTGAGAAATCATCTTCCAGAGGTTATGGCATGCCACAATCTCTTCTCCTCCATTCTCCTCTGGGGATTTTGGGCATGCACACACATAACTGGCATGAGTTTGAAGCTGCCGAGTCCTGGACTTGAACTAGATAGCTCTCTGAACACACCAGACTCCCATATGCCCATGAACTGGAACTGGCTGGGGCTGGCAATATATTATAGTGTGGGGACCCTGTTGGGGATATCTCTCTATATTATTTTGTTCTGTTTCTCCCAGTCATGGGAGGAAAATTAAACTTACACAATTTTTAATTAATAAATTAAAATGTAAGCAAGTAGATTTCATGTTGTGTTTTACCATGAAAGAAAGAGAAGAAAGAAAGAGGAGAATGAAAGAGAAAAAAAGAAAGAAAGAAGAAAGAGAAAGAAGAAAGAGTCACAAGGAAACCTTTGATGTGATGGATGTATATTATTACCTTAATTATGGTGGTGATTTTATGGGTAAATATGTAGTTTAAACATCAAATTCTATACATCTAGACTGGCTCCCAGATTAGTGGTTAGGGAAACCAAAGCCTACATGGCCCGCTGCAGTTGGAATCCTGGCCACTAGTGACTTGAAAAACATGGTGGGCAGGTGTATGCCCCAAATCCTGATAGGATAGAGAAACAGAGGAGAAAGAATTGCAATGTGATCATGCCACGTTAAGGAGTTCTTTCTCCTTCTACCCGTCTGTCTCTGGTAAATGTGTGTACCTCTGACAACTGAAAAAAATTGTATACATCTAATGTGTGCAGTTTTGTTGCATATAAATTGCATCTCAGTAAAGCTGTTAAAAAGCAACAGAAAATGAAAAGGATAAAAATAAGCAAAATATAAATAGGTATATATTTTAAAGTCCTGATAAAATTAATAGCTACTCTGAATGCTTTGTTAATATTATTAACTACTATTTCAAAATATATACACTTTAAGGTAAAGATTATTTTGATGGTAGTTGATTTATGTACATATTATAAACAGATCTTAGTAAGTGTAATTCTTTTTCAGGCTACTTCTTTTTAGATGTTACACTATTATCGTTTTACTTCTCATAATATGCCGAAGAGCTTATCCAAGGAATATATATAACTGAAAATTGCAATATACAATGATAAGCTGAACAGCAATATTATTATATTGTGAATCTCACTCTTCCTGCATGAACCATCATTTGACTTAACATGCAAACTTGGACCAAGTGAAGTCCCATTAAGTCCCATTGTCTGGAAGAAAATGAATATCAGTAAAATGTCATTAGTAATCGTAGCATATTCTTTGCACATCACAGTTGATTATCTAGAAAACTATGGCCTCGGGAAAGATACTTCTGTGGAGCGTTACAGGCAGAAAAGAAATTAAAGAGAAAGTGGGAGGAAGGGAAATAGAACATTCCAGGTAGTTGTGTGTATCAAGTGACCTGGCCAAGAAAGGGAGGAAGGAGATCTACCTAAAAAGGTTAAAATGCCAAGGAAGTTATATTTTTGCTTGTTCTTAAAATAAGTATGTCTTAAGTGTATCTAAATATCAAATTATGTGCTTGTGAAAAAACAATCAGTGGAGAGGGAGGGGTAAGAATATATAAGAAAGGGCCAACGCTATGGTTCAATGCAAGGCAAAACGCATGTGGCTGACTAGGGTTCAAGCCCCAGGACTTCTGGCTTGAAAAGCATGCCAAGCACATGTGCCCATACTTAAGATCCCAAGGAGATAGAGAATTAGAGGTAAGGAGATTGTGATATTATCAGGCCTTATGGGAGAGTGCTTCTCTCTCTCTCTCTCTCTCTCTCTCTCTCTCTCTCTCTCTCTTCCTTTTTCTCTCTCATGCATGCACATGCACCCTCTGGAATTAAAAAAAAAATTACACAAGAGAAAAATGGTTGATTGGAAAAAAATGAATGAATTGCATGAGCTATTGCAACACACAAATGAAGAGCTTTCTTTCTACAATGAGTAGGAGTGACACATGAAAACCACCTCCTCTAGAAAGATGCAGCCTGACTCATGCTGTTCCATGGGCCAGAAATAAATACAGAAATAGGTGAGCACATAACAAGAAAAAAAAACAGGATGACAATGCAGTATCAGTACAACGAAGAGACGGTGATCCAGAGGTTAATCACAGCTATTTCCTTAATCATTCTACGACCAGTTTGAATGAAGAAACCCTGAGAAGGGGTTGCTAGTTAAACCAGAACTATCTTATATATTAATCATCCCTTTATCAATGAACTTATAAATTCACAAATATTTATTCAGTGTTTAACATATTCTAAACAATGTGCTGTATATTAATAATATACAAAGGGACAGAGAGACATGATTTTGCTACTACAGTCTATATTTCTCTTTTCATTGTAGTATCTGTGCACATGAATTATTTAACAAACTAAATATAGTTTGTCTCTTAGAATGAGATAGTGTTCTTAATTAAAATATGTGTATATCTCTTTCTTAGGCTTCTTTCTTTCTTCTATATAACAGAGAGAAAGAGAAAGAGACAAAGATAGCATCTCCAATAGGATCTTCATGTCACAATTCACACCCAGCCTCAGCCAACCAGGATCACAGAAATCATACAACCACCCAACATGTACAGAGAGACCTTAGAATGTGAGCCTAGGATCTTTCCATGTGGTCCCAGCACTGGAGCATTGCATTACCACTATACCACTGTTGGCTATGTATGTACATCATAAACAGAAAAAAACAAACACTGAACAAACATCTTTAATATTGGGTAAAAAGTGAACAAAGTAGATGCCCTAAGTGGGAAAAACTGCTCAGAGTACTACCATCTCATTGGGACATGCCAACAGCTCCAATGACACTAGCAGAGCTTCTTGTTTTTTGAAAGTCTGTTTTGCTCGTAAAGTACCTCAATCATTAAAAGAAGACATCTGAGTCACTGAAGTGGCACAATATCTATAGACATGCTTTGTGACACCAGTGTGAATGTGAAAGAATAAGAATACGTAAAGATAGCTGAGTATTGACAACACTATTGACAGATGGCTTTTAATTTTTCCCTTCTATTCAAACTTCAGTTTTAAGGTTTAATCTGTTGTGTCCTGGTAACAAATAATTTTGTGCATGCTGTAGTTCTAATTGTATGTGATATATTGATATGCTATGTATATTCTGGTTTCAAACTAATACCAAAGACATAGGAGCTAAAACTGCCTTCCCAGAGTCAGTATATTATTCCCAATCAAGTAACACAGAATGAGAAAAAAAAAAAATGAGCTGGGAAAGATACTGAAGAATAAAAGTCTAGAAAGAGCTCAAGAAGAAAAGGCTTCCTCTTTTAACCCTAACATTCTTCCTTTCTATATCTAGATATGGTGTGTTGTGTTTTAACTCAATCACATTAAACCTTTTGTACTTTGCATAAGTATTATCTAATTGAAGTTCTTTAGTGTAAAAGAATTATGAATTAAACTATAAAACTGTATAACATTTTGAAATTATCAGAAGCTTTTGCTAGAACTTGTTAATTTTATATGACTGAGAGGATAGTCAAACAATAAGGTCCAAGACTTGATTCGTGGTCGGCAGGATACACATGAAAACCACCTCATCTGGGGGAACCAGCAGTTAGCGTAATGGCAATGTCGCTGGTCCCATGTAGTCGACCGCGGTTCGCGTCCCAGACCCGGTGACGCCGGGCGCGTGTGCGTGCGTGCCCAAGATCCCGAGAGGAGAATGGAGGAGAAGGGATTGCGGCGTGACCATCCCCCCTGGGGGGTGATTTCTCGCTTTCTGTCTCTATGTCTCTCTCTCTCTGTCTACGCGCCCTATAGCGAAAAACCTCTCCAAAAAAAAAAAAAAGAAAAAAAAGAAACCACCTCATCTAGAAATCGTGGTCGGCCATGTGGAGGTCCAGAGCAATAACCACCATGCCACTTGGTGGCCCCAATTGTAAAAGATTTTAATAATAATAATAAATAATAATAAACAATAATAAATATTAACAAATATTAATTTTTCTTTCAAAAAGAGATTTGAAATATTTGAGGCAGGGAGAAGAGAGAATGAGTCATTTAATTCAGAAAAATTACTTATTATTTATTATTTAAATTTATTATTTTTTCTGTCATAATATTGGCAGTCATAATCGTTTGAACTCTGAGAATGAGAGAAATCATTCTGTTCAGCAGAATTATACTGATTGAAATAGACATGTGAGAAATACTCAACTACATCTTGTAGGAAATGTCCTTTTAGTTTGCAACAATTGTGGAGAGATTTTAATTAACTGGACAATGGTATAAGGCATCTGTAAGACATTCATGGCTTCACTATCAAACTGCTACCTGGCATGGACACTCAGGCCCAGGACAATATTGAGAATTATTGTCTCAATAATTCACAATCTTCCCAACACAGCGATCAAGACAAATGAAGGCACAGGATTTGTGTAAAAACTGAGATTCTCATGCTAGCCATGCCTCTCTAACCTATCTAGATAATAAGAAAATGCTTTCTTTAGAAAGCACTTTGCAGTCTGACCCTTTTATGTCTTTTCAAATCCTACCATTGGGATATCAATATGATTACATATTGATATATTATAATGATCTCAAAAAGTAAACTACTAACCAGTAAGCACAGAAATTATGAAGATCGTGGGAAAGTATGAAGCAGAGGTTGATTTTCAAAAATCACAAAGAAAAATAATTTCCATTACTACTCATCTGAGCATAATTTCTTGTATGACTCCCACTCTGGACCTCTTTTCCTAAGAAGTTGCTGGGAATATAGTTCCCAGAGCTAAGAATAATGTATAGGATGGAGACAGAGAAATAAGCTGTTAGATGGAAAACAAAGGGGGATTGGTGTCCAAGTTCCAGATGAGGGTGTGGGAAGCAAGTAGTCAAAGCATTATGTCTTGAGACCAGCAGGTGGTATAGTGGTTAAGGCGTTGGACTTCCAAATGGTCAACTGTAGTTTGAGTCCTGGACCTGAAGACTTGAAACTCACACCAGGCATGTGTGTGTCCATGCCCAAAATCCCAAGAAGAGAAATGGGAAAGAAAGGGTTGTTGTATGCCATTCCCCAGGGGGTGATTTCTTGTTTTCTCTCTCCTCTGTCTCTCTGGTGAGAGCAAATGCTATATAGGAAAAAAAAAAAAAAAACTCTCAAAAAATTATGTCTAAATTACAGGTGGAGATCAGGCATCAAGACAAGTCTCAGGAAGGGGCAGCAAGGTAAACAAGGCAAGTTAGTAGGCAAAGTGGACAGATTTCCAGGCAAAATGGGATCTACCGCATGGACTCCCTATGTGCTGTGTCACAGCTGATCCCCTGAGTGAGTTGGGAACCATGAAGTAGACCTGTTCTTTTTGATTGTCTCCTTACATTGGAAGATTTAGAAAACTATGTAGGCATAAAGCACTAGTTTTACAGAAAATAGTACTCCGAAAAAGAAATCTAATTTGCAAACAGAAAAGTAATTTGCATCTTTGGACGCTAAAAATAATTCAGGTCTCTGAATTAGTCTAAGCTTAATAAATCAAAATGTTATCTTGCCTGAAAAAAAAAAATCATCCCTTCCACAGTTTATGAGCATCAAGATGAATTTATCATTTTGTTAGATTCTGAGGAATCCATGCCACTTCTGCCAGTGGAATAATGCCAATTATTGTTAAAGCGTGCTCAAAACGTGGTGATTGCATTCATCAGGATAGACTAGGTTTTACCTCGGTAGCAAAGTAACCCTAAAATCCCAGGTACTTAAACAACAAAGGTTTATTTCTGTTCCTACTACATGTCTAATGTGAGTCAACAGAACAGCAGGTCTGTTTCATATAATCCGGTAAGGAGAGGCTAAGAGGATCCTCCATCTGGAGCGTGGCTGGCAGTGATAAGAGACGAGACAGATTAGAGAAACACAGAGGCTTTTCATTGCTTCAGCTTGACACTCACACAGCACGTGCACCATGGTTCGTTGGCCAGAGACCATTTAATGATCTGCCTAAATGTGCTGGGGGTTGGAAAGTATAATCTCCCTTAATAGGGATGGAAAAGAGAATCAGGTATTTGTAAATACCGGTGATGCTTACCAAGTTTGTAATTTTTAAATAATTGAGATAAATTCTGTAAAGTCTTCTTCTGGAGGAGAGGGGCATAAGAAAAAGAAACAAACAAACCAGGGACATGGACATAATCAAGAAGAAGCACCAAAGGACTCTTAAAGGTAATTTGAAATTAAGGTTTTTTCAGTTCCTTCATAACATGCAGTTCCTCTTTAAAGTTTTTTTTTAGGCCCAGGTGCAGTGGTATGTACTGCTAAAACACTGTGATCCTTAGGATGAGATCATATGCAAGATTTGATTTGATTCGTAGTCCAACCTAAAGACCAGGCATGACAGTGTACACCTGTACTTTCAGCAACTGGAGAGGCTGAGACAGGAATTATTACATGGTAGGACTGCATCTTAAAAAAAAAAAAAAAAAAAAAAAAAGTTTTTCTAGGTTTTAAAAGTATCATCTGACCAGTTGTGGTGGTGCAGAAGTAATGCAATGCTCTGCCACACTAAAGCCACATGGGAAGGTCGTGAGTTCTGGACCTGAGGTTTCCCTGTCCACGCTGAGTATACACACGCATAGTGTGCCCACAACCCAGGCTCCTCTCTCTCTTAAGAAATAAATGATAAACTTGAATTATTTTTCATATTTCCTTATACATATGTTTGTAGTTAAATCCTTAATGACCCCAAATGGGGATTTTTGTTCCAGAAAATATAGCTCTGGGGGTGATAAAACCCAGACTGTGTGGTAGGCAGAAGCAAGCAGGAATGAGAGTAAACAAGTTGCTTTAGTCCCACAGAAACAAAGATAAAGGGGTTAGTCTGAGATGTGGGTAGGACCTAGTAGGAGGCTTTTGCTGGATTTAAAACAATTCATCCAAAATACTTTGCAAAGGCAATTGTTACTGGGATTCTTTTTTTTTCTTTTTCTATATAAAATCATCCATAGTTTCTCCAAGCCCTACTGAGATTATCAAGTAGAGAAAGCAGGCCAAGGAGTGGTTTTA
The DNA here is from genome assembly GCA_026018925.1 of Tupaia tana. NCBI lineage: Eukaryota > Metazoa > Chordata > Mammalia > Scandentia > Tupaiidae > Tupaia > Tupaia tana. The sequence goes on along the minus strand of JAKSZU010000006.1, from coordinate 194,856,687 downwards.
CTCCCTATCGTGAACTTTAGTGTCAAACACAGACATTCTACACATATTTTCTATTTCAGTATCCAAGTTACTGATTAAAATGTTAACCGCCCAAAAAGTAACCTCTATGGAATGCCATTTGTTGTGTCTCCCCAGGTTGACACTGAACCTTTGATAATATTTGTCAGAATGCGACACTTCGACCAGCTGTCTTTTTTCATAGCACATGCACACACAGTTGTCGGTGAAGAATTAAGACTGTAACAGCAGGGAAACGAAGGATTAGCCTTGACAGTTTATGAAGCAGGAATGCACAGCTAAGCTGGTCCAAGTCAGCATGCCTTCTATTTTTAGAAAAAGAGATGATTTCAGTTAATGAAATTAAATTCGAAAAAGAGCAAAGGATAAAAAAAATGTAGAAGACATCTTAAATCACAACAAAGCAGGAAAACATTCGGAATGGTTGGTAACCACTTTTCAATCAAAATGCACGTAATTACAATAAAGATCTCAATGATTAGCATAGGATTAGATAGTAGAAAGAAGTGATACGTGGTAAAATTGTAAGTCGGATCAGCTTTTGCCCAGGTTCAAAAGAATATCTGATAGATACAATAGCTTCACAATATAATTCTATGCCTGAAGAAAGGAATGTCAAGAAAGATCGAGGCAGATCCTTCTTTTTTCAATCACAGTGAAATTATGCCCAAAATGACTATTGGGAATTTCTACAATAGAATGTTTTGTTTTTTCAGCTTCCTCGAAGTACGCTTCTATAATCAGAACAGATGTGCTTTTTAGTTCCTTCTCCTTGACCTTTTCACGAGTCCCGTTATTTCAATCAGGTATGAACAGCTGTTAAAATAAACCTGCCCTTGAGGTTTGGGGAGGAAGATGAGGCCTCAGATACTGCAGCTTCTGACCTCATTCCTGGCATCATGGCTTAGGGCAGAGATTAGCAACTCAGACATTCGGAGAATATGATAAACACAGCCTGATAATGTTAAAAGAAGTCAATCAAACTCTTCTTTCCACAAGGGATAGAAAAGCCAGGAGGAAGGTACTGTGGTTAGATAGTTCAATGAGCCCATGAAAACTGCAGATTCTCAGTAATAAGTAAAGCTGATGTTTTGGGATTGATAACCAACTTCTCTAACATAAGTGAGGCTTTCACAGAGCTCCCATCAGTTTGTTAAATACTTTTGATGATCTACACAATCCTGACACAATAAAAAAAGGAATCTAGAGTGTAAGAGACATAAGCCCCTATATTTTGTTCTTAATTTTGTGTTGGTTATCACCAGAAGACACCTGTGCTAACCAGAAAGAAAAAGAAAGAGAGAGAGAGAGAAAGCACTCCCCAGTGAGATCAAGTTTGCCAGGGAGATGAAGATGAGCGAAGAGGGCAGTTTGGGTCTTTTATAAAAAGCTTATTTTTTTTTATTGTGAAAAAAAATAAAAATAGAAGCATCTTCAATAGAGTTTTGCCAAGCCATGATCTCTTTCCTTCAGCCTTCCAGATAGTCAAGATCTTGAGTGAACATCCGCCATGTTTCAGATTAACTTGAGTAGGACATGTGGCTTCCAGAATTGTAGATCACTATGTTACTGCATGCAGCGGAGCCTTCTCTCCCTCAAAATTGTTTGGTTTACTTTTTTCATGAGGGAGGGAGACTGAGTAAGAGAGAAGGAGATACACCCCCCCCCCAACAGGATCCTCATACCAGGATTCTGCTCACAGGCTCAGCCAGCCAGAATCATGGACACACACATGCTTTCTCTCTTTATAGAGAAAAGCCGTGGCTCTTTTCTCCATTTGTTCACCCTGTCAGGACTTTGAGCACACATGCACATAAACCCAGCATGTTTTTAAGCCATGGGGACCAGGATTCAAACTGCGGTCAACCATGTGAGATCCAGCTCCTTTTGTACACAGCTGAATCACTGTGCGAGCCAGCTGGTGGTGGTGGTTAAGGTGGCTCTATCTCACGGCACAGTTTTGAGTCCCAGATCCGATGGCCTGAAAAATACTCTAGGCATGTGTACATACATGCCCAAAATCCAGGGAGGAGAATAAAGAAGTGATTGTAGCATGGTCATTTTCAAAGGAGTGTACTTTCTCACTTTTCCTCTCTCTCTGTCTCTCTGTCTCTATCTCTCTCTGGTGAGTGCATGCACTCTATGGCCAAATTAAAATAAATTTTTTTTTTTGTTAAATTGAGAGCTTAAGGGACTAGCAGTTGGTGTAATGGCTATGTCTCTGGACTCCCATATAGTCGACCACAGTGTGAGTCCCGGACCCTGTGGCTTAAACTCAGGCTGGGCACATGTGCATGCATACCCAAGATCCTGAGAGGAGAATGGAGGAGAAGGGATTGTGGCATGGCCACCCTCCCGGGGGGGGGGGGGGGGGTGATTTCTCTCTTTCTGTCTGTCTGTCTCTCTGTGTCTTTCTGGAGAGTGCACATGCCCTATAGTAAAAACCTCTCAGAAAAAAAACAAAAAAAAAAATTGAGAGCTTAATCATTGTGCTATAAGGCTAGTCCTGAGCTCCTAGTTTGGCAGGCAGCAGGGGAGGGGGTAAGGGCTCAATAAGCAGCTGTTCAACCCCAAAAGGCCTGCTGAGATTCCCAGCAATTGCTCTACAGGATGGTATCCCAGGCTCATGTTCACGCTGGGCACTCCCACCCTCGACTGCACTCTAATGCAAAACTGACCAGAAGAGTGAGCAGACCAGGGCAGCCACCCACTCACTCTGTCTGTGTAAAGGCTGAGGGGAATCCAGACTTGGAGTATGTCCACCCCATGAGGTGATAATCTCCAATGACTAGAAAAGAAAAAAGGAGTTTATATTTCATCTCATTTTAAATTGTTACTTTATGTGTTTTAAAATCTGTATGCCTTAGAACACTAGATTTCATATAAAACAATGAATAAAGATGTATCTATGAAGGAATGTTTAATGTATTTTATTTACAGACACACATATAATAAAAAAGTAGAGAAGTTTCTATATTGTATCTTTCCCACACTCTATATTCATAAGAAGGCAAGGTGAATTGGGAATACATTGCTATCATAATAGCCCTCCAGAAGTCACTCAGAACAAACCTCTTGACACAGGATAGTGATTGGACTAAGGTTACTATAGGGCAAATGGAAGAAAAAAGGAAGGAAAGGGAAAACGAGAAATAGATATAGATGTTTCCTCAGATAGCATCTATATTCAGTAATGAATCTTTAAACAAAAGCTCCCTGCCCAGCCATGAGGACGCAGCAGTGATACACTTTGTGATGCTGAGGCCGTACGGGAATGCCACAGGTTAGTACTCCAAGGTGTCCCCTGGGCACAGTGGACATGTGTGTGTGTCCATGATTCTGTCTGGCTGAGCCTGTGAGCAGAATCCTGGTATAAAGATCCGGTTGGGGGGTATATATCCCTCTCTCTTACTCAGTCTCCCTCCCTCATGCAAAAAATAAACCAGTACATTTTGAGGGAAGGAAGGCTCAGCTGCATGCATTAACATAGTGATCTACAATTCTTTTTCCTTTTTAGAGAAGTTTTTTGCTATAGGGCATGCGTGCTCTTCAGAAAGACAGAGAGAGACAGAGAGACAGAAAGTGAGAAATCACCCCCCAGGGGGGATGGCCATGCCACAATCCCGTCTCCTCCATTCTCCTCTCGAGATCTTGGGCACACATGCACACGCACCCGGTGTGAGTTTAAGCCACCGGGTCTGGGACTCAAACCGTGTTTGGCTACATGGGAGTCCAGCGACATAGGCATTATGCCAACTGCTTGATCATGATCTACAATTCTGGAAACCACATGTCCCACTCTGATACATGGTGGATGTTCACTCAAGATCTTGACTATCTGGGAGGCTGAAAGAAGGAGATCATGACTTGACAAAACTCTGCTGAAGCTGCTTCTATCTTTTTTTTTCCTCTCAATAAAAAAATAAATAACATTTTTAAAAAGACCAAAACTGCCCACTTTCCTTATCCTCTTCTCCCTGGCAAACTTGATCTACTTTGATGTGAACCAAAGTAAATCTTGGCTAATAATCTGCTAGATCCAAAAAACTAGATCCAGAGAAAAGGGGACCACTTGGGAGAGGACATGTGAAATGAATTGAATATACCGAGTGTACTCAGGAAAATGTAACTCTGAGATTCAGGAATGCAGCTGCAGAGTGTGGTCATCAGGTGACTTGCCTGAAAGATGTCAGACACTAATCATCATTAAAAACCACGAGATCAAGATCAAGATCACAGGCATGGGCCATTTCCATTGCACAGTGAGTAGATAAGCATTGTGCATCTGGATCCAGATCCCACATGACCAATTGTGATTCTAATCCTGGTCCCAACAGCTTAAAAAACACACTAGGCAGGTATGTGGGTGTGCCATAATCCTGACAGGATGGAGAAGTGGATGAGAAGGGATTGAGGTATGACCACACCCCATTGGTGGGGGGGTGCTTTCTTCCTCTTTCTCTTTTTCACATGTGAATACACATACCATCTAACAATAAAGAAAAAAGAAACAAATCAAGATCACAGGTTGTACACAGGTAGCTCATGGGTAAGTCCAACCTATAGAAATGGCTGCTTCAGGGAACCAGCAGTTAGCGTAATGGCTATGTTGCTGGACTCCCACGTAGTTGACCGCGGTTCGCGTCCCGGACCCGGTGGTTTAAAACTCACACCGGGCGCGTGTGCGTCCATGCCCAAGATCCCGAGAGGAGAATGGAGGAGAAGGGATTGCGGCGTGGCCATCCCCCCTGGGGAGTGATTTCTCACTTTCTGTCTCTATGTCTCTCTCTGTCTGTCTGGCGAGCGCACGTGCCCTATAGCGAAAAAAAACTCTCCAAAAAAAAAAAGAAATGGCTGCTTCAGCCAAAGGTATTTTAGATCATTTTGATTCTGTTGTGAACATGTAAAACTTGGGACTTTAAAAGACATAAGTCCACACTTACAGCTTCTCTTTATACATGGAAGATCTGACATGTTGAGTCACGTTCTTGAATGGTCGCCGTGGGCTGGAGACAAGTTATAGTCCTTATGGAGAATGAGCAAAGCTGGAATCAGTGACAGAAAGAATCTAGAGAAAAAAAGGAAAAAAGATGAGGTGCTGCTTCTGTTGAGTTTACATTCTAGTTGAGAAAACTGGGCAATAAATCAATAAATAAGTTATCAGACAAAAATAATGTATTTTAAATGCTACTACAGTCCACTCACTGTTCTTCCTTATATGAGGTGTCCTTTTACATGTATGAACTCCCACAAAAACGTCATGGAAAACAAACAATTATATCCTGTTTTACAGATAGGAAACTGAGTCATGCGGTAAGCAACTTGGGTAGAGTCACACAGCTGGGAAGTGATGAAGTAATAATAGGCCCAGCAGTCCAGCTTCAGAAGCAGGGAATTTAACCTCTGTGCCATACCACGAAGTACGAAGCAGAGTGCTGAAATAGGCTGATGGGAAGGAGTGGACTGGGCGGTTTCTTCAGATTTGAAGGTCAGACCTTTCTCAAGAGGTGACATATAAACTGAAAACTGAAGGATGGAACTACGCAAAATTCAGGGGAAGAGGTAAAGAATACAGGAAACAGTCAATGAGAAGGACAAAAGTTGGAAAGAGCTAGGCTTGTTAAAAATCTAAAATTAACTGATGAGTATAACTGTATTTTGATGCAGAGTAAGAGAGAAAAAAAATGACCAAAGATGTGGTTGAAAAGGAAAGAACAAGTCATATTCTCTCTGGGCTTTTAGATTAGGGTATGGTATTTATGTTTTATTTCATCTGGGAACCTCTTGAGGGTTATAGATTGAGGAAAGCCATAATCTGATTTCCTTTTCAAACTCACGGTAATCTCCCACTTACCTGATCTCTTTACAAACTAATCTGAATGTACACCTTTTAGTTTTCTTTCCCACTATTTCTTCTTCATATAGTTGGCACTCAAACTATAATATTCTAATACCCAGTGTTGTGCCAGATAGTGGAAACAAAGCCTTAATGTGTAACAGCTGCCACTGTCTGTAGTGTAAATACTTCCACTGTAGCTAAGTTTAAGCTATCAGCAGTATAAAAACTAGTACCAAAATTTCTGAATATTTAACGATCAGCCCTTGAGAGCTAGCTTTATTCAGCAGGCTTCAACACAAATATCTTGACCTTTTGAAATCACTAGGCCCTTATGTGATACAGCTTTAAAATTTAGTCATTGTAGATCCGTGGCTCAGAATATAACATTTGGCCTAAAATGGACTTGGATTTAAATCTCAGCTTTGTAAATTAGCTTCACGAACCTTGGAAAAAGTTCTTAACTTCTGTAAACCTCTGGGTTATAAGAGTGTTATATTATTATGGGAATGGTAACAGTCTCTATCTCCTCAGGGTGTTGTTACAAGAATTAAACGACATAATATCTCAAAAGAGGGACCAGCAGTTGGTGTAATGGCTATGTCGCTGGACTCCCCTGTAGTTGACCACAGTTCAAGTCCTGGACCCGGCGGCTTAAACTCACACTGGGCGCATGTGCATGTGTGCCCAAGATCCCGAGAGGAGAATGGGAGAAAAGGAATTGCAGCGTGGCCATCCCCCCAGGAGGTGATGTCTCGCTTTCTGTCTCTCTGTCTCTCTGTCTCTCTTTGTCTTTCTGGCGAGTGCATGCACCCTAGAGCAAAAACCTCTCAAAAAAAAAAAAAAAAAAAATCACAAAAGACTCTTAGCAGAGAATTTGGAATATTATATTACAAACTTCATGCCAACTTTTTAAAATTCGTCTACTCACCCCCCATAGTCCCTAGCTAGGAGTTTAGGGATTCCCTGAAAATTGTAAAATTTACCTTTTGACTGACTATCTTTTGAGAATGAGGTCTCTTGCCTGGTTTTCCTTATCTTTAAGATACCTTCCAGAGTCCACACAAGAATCTTTTTCCCTCATGGGATAAAGCAGTTACTAAATGATATAAGCTATATCTTGTATTTGATAAGAGAACAAATAGTGGTTGAACAAATTAGCATTTACTTTGTAGTAATTTCTTCATAAAAAGAAATACTTCAAGATTTAGTGGTGTTTCTTACCATTGTATTTCATTTGATATTGGAGACTTTGTAAAGGTTTCTTTACAGGCAGTCATTTGAGGTAGGTAGTTCTTAGCCTCCTCCTGTTGGTTTTTATTCATTAGAGTCCTTTTGATTTCTCATCTTTTTTGTTAGTTTTGTTGTTGTTGCTATTGTTGTGTTTTTGTTGTTTTACCAGAGACAGAGAGAGAGAAAATGAGAGAAAGCGAGAAATCACTCCAGGGGAAATTACCATACTACAATCATTTTTCCTCTAGTCTCCTCTCTAGATTTTGGGCATGCACCCACAAGTGCTCAGAGATACTTTCAAGCCTCTGGGTCTGGGACTTAAACTGCAAGCCAGCCGTGTGGGATCCAGCACCTTAACCACCAAGACATCTCATCCTTATGTTTGGTTATATCAACATCAAAGATAGCATAGTCCATTCACTATTAAAGATGTAGGTTCTAGTGACGGCTCTACTCTACAGTTATGACCTTGTTTAAGTCCAGAACTATCTAAGACTAACCTCTTTAGAACAAATACAGTCTATCCATGTTCTAAAATTCGATGATCCTATATATTTTTAAATATTTATAAACTCCAAGAACAACTCCAAAGCCAACAGAAAGAAAAAATACATTTGGCACCATTCTTGTGAGATTAACATAAATAAACATAGGCCTCCATAGCAAATCAAAGCAGAGTGTTGAGGCAATTTTATGAATAATTCACAAATAACAAAAAAAAGATAAAGCCAAACAAGAATTTGTTGTTCTAAAGGTATCAGAATTCACTTAATTTACAGCCCTATTCAGAAGTCACTAGAATTGCAATATGTTCTGTATTTATGTTTGAGATATCATCGAAGTTGCATTTTCCTTTAAATTCATATTTATTTTAGAAATCTCATTTAAAATTCTTGCTTAAAGGAGTATGTTAAGAAACAGTAATGGTAGATACCAGATATATTTACAGCTTTAAAAAAGTGTTAAAGAACTAGTAAACTACTAACAAATGTACACAACATAATATTCAATGTTGCTTATTACACACTGTTGCATGTCTTAAAAAACTATACTGTGGCGGGACTAGCAGTTGACATAATGGCTTTGTCGCTGGACTCCCACGTAGTTGACCGTGGTTCGAGTCCCGGACCCAGTGGCTTAAACTTACACTGGGTGTGTGTGCGTGTGTGCCCAAATCCTGAGAGAAGAATGGAGGAGAAAGGATTGTGGCATGGCCATCCTCCCTGGGGAGTGATTTCTCGCTTTCTGTCTCTCTCTGCCCTATAGCAAAAACCTCTTCAAAAAAAAAAAAAAACTATACTGTGGCTTGCAAAAATATTTGTTGATTATATGTAAGCCAGAAATCATAATGCAAAAAAATAGATGATGAAAGAAATAAATTAAAGTGTATTTTAGGCCAATATCAAGTCAAATGTAGTCATAAAAGTATCTCCCATGTATGTGTTGGTTTCCTACTCAAATTTTTAAAGATATTTAAGAAAACTAGGTATCATCACATTAATTACTTTATTCTTTCATTCTTTTAAATATATTATTCTCTAATATTTAATGTGCCCGAAACTTAGATGAATATCTGCCTAAAGTATGTATCCAACATACTCAATCTTTTCCTTTTTCTTTTTATTTTTTTCTTTTTCTGTTTTCTTTAGATTTTGCTATGATTGTATGTATTCATCAGAGAGAGAGAGAGAGAAAGTGAGAAATGACTCATCAGTGAGGGAGAATGGCCATATTACAATCCTTTCTCCTTCATTTTTTCTCAGGACTTTGGGCATATACAGGCACGCACACATACCCACCATGTTTTTCAAGCCTCTAGTCCCAGATGTGGAACACTCAGTTGGCCATGTATTATCCAGCAGCCTCAACCTCCATAACACCTGCTGGCTTGTACCCCAGTTTTTTGTTTTGCTTTTAACTCAGAGACTAACATTACTGTCTTCTAAATCAGCTTAATATATTGCCAACACATGTAAGACATCTATTTGTTAGTTCCCGAAAGCCAGTGTGCCTACTGCAATGTGCCCCGAGCAGTGTAATGAATGAGGCAGGTGCTATTTGAACTGTTAACGTAGTTGCATAGCACTCTTTAGCAGCACGGGGTCCGAGTCCAGAGAACCATTACGGCTTATTAGTAAGCATTTTATATCAGGTAGTAAATAGTCACTATGACCAGGATCAAGGGATTTTTATCTTTATACATATTTCAGGTGCCAATAAGTAATAAACTGCCCACATTGCTTTTTATCTCCAGTACCTAACTCAGAGATAAATTATACTATCTTTCCAGACCAGCCACATGGACTAGTCGTTAAAAGAGTGTATCCAACTTGGATAATTTTGGTTCACATTCTGGCCTTGCAGCTTGAACATGTCAGGCATGTGTGTGTATATATGTCCAGAATCCTGGCAGAATGAAGAAATGGAGGAGAAGGGATTCCAGCATAAACACGTCCCTTGAGGGGATGTTTTCTCCCTCTCTGTCTCCATCTCTGTCTTTTTGTAATCACAAGCACCCTTTAGCAATATTTTTTAAAAAGCAACAGAAGAAAATGTATTCTCTTTCCTACGATGTTTCCCAGCTCTGCTGATAGCAAATTTGCATTATGGAATATGTGGAATTTAAATCATCGATCAGATTTTTTTATTGGATCTTGCAGAGCTATGATCAGTTCAGGAGTAAGAGCTATCAAATTGAAAGGGGATGCTTTCAAAGTTAAGAATTTAAAATCTGTCATGCTGAAAAATATGTGACCCCCCCCAAAAAAATAGGGACAGATGATTTAACAAATCCCTCCCTCATTCTTTCACTTGCATTATTTCCTTTAGCGTGTAAGTACCTGTGTCGTGAAGATTATCTTTTAGATTCTCTGAGATTTTCAAGATCCTGAGCGTATTTTCACAGCCCCACCTGACTGCTGTGATGATTTGAGAACTGGTTACTACATTAAGCAGCAGTTAGGATGGTGCTGGCTCCTATGTAGAAACCCAAGTGCGTGACTTCATCTGTAACATCTTCCCACCTGGATTCCTGAAAAGTGAGACCTTCCAAAAAAAAAAAAAAAAAAAAGGAAAGAAAGCAAAACTGTTTTTTCACGGTGTTGCCATGCTGCTCTGTTGATCAGCTTAAATGACTCATGTTGCTGGGAGGACAAAAAAAAAAATGGGGGGGGGGGGAGAAATGCTGCTAAATGTAATGTAGCTTGTTGCTTTTCTACCCCAAATCTACAGAGGCCGAGAAAGGCTGCCCTTCTATATCCAGGCACTTTCACAGACGAGGGTGAGAAAACTCCTCCCATCTCATAGAAACGCTCAGCTTGGCCCTGGGGTGGCACTGGGCTCCAGACAGATTTAGCGCTGAGACCGTAATATCCACCACAAGCCTTTGAAGAGGCCCCAGCTGTACCTGTTGCCACGGGTGAACCGGAAAGCCCACATGACTGAGGTCTTCCGGTGGTTTGACATTCTCTCCTCAGGCTTGGCTAGGGAGGGGGCCGCAGTGTGACTCAGCTGTGAGCCAGGGCTGGGCCTCGCTCAGTCCTGAGGGAAGGATCTAGGAGAGAGAACCGAATGTTTGCTAACGAAACTGCCATCTGCCACCGTTAAGTCTTATGGTGACAGAGTGCGCGTTAATGCCAGATAGACTGAGAACACTCACCATCTGTTCATTGCCCTGAAATAAAATTAACTAGGTCATCTGGATTTGGAAGCCTATTTGGAATTGTTGACATCTATTTCCAACCTTGAGGATGGAACTTTTTCCCCCATCTTACATCATTCAGATGACCCCAAGAATATTTTAACTCTAATCCTTCTAATGGAGAAAATACAGTTAATAGACAATGCATTGATTAAAATGTAGGTGTTAACAATAAATAAAGGATTGTCTAGCTTCTACTTATTGTACTTATAAGTGATAATATTGCAGCTTGCTATCCAACTGGTGGTGTTCTATAGGGAAAAAATGTATTATAAATTTAATTTCAAAAATAATGTGCAAAATCTATGGGACTGCTGTCTGGCTGACCAGTTAATGAGATGTGAATTTCTTGACTTTCAGAGACTCAGACTTTGAGACCAATCCCATAGCTTAGTGGGTAAGGGGGCCAGATCTTACATGGTTATTTTCAAATCCTGGACCCAGTGGCTTCCAAGACATGTTGGGTATGTCTACATGTGTCCTCCTTATTCTGAAAGGATGGAGAAATGAAGAGGGTATTGTGATATAACCATACCCCAGTGGAGGGTGTTTTCTACCTTTCTCTCTTTCCCTTTTCTCTCTCTCTCTCTCTCTCTCTCTCTCTCTCTCTCTCTTTCTCTCTCTCTCTGTCTCTCTCTCTGAATACCATACAGGCCCTCTGGCAATTTTTTTAAAAAGGCAGCAATAAAGAGCTGAAGTTATTTTACTCCTGCTTAACTATTCAGAAGGTATTAACACTGCGGCAACTGAATCTAGGATATAACTGAGGAATAATAAACATTTTTCTGCAGGAGGGAGTCTTCATTCAATTTCAGCATGGGAAAACCTACCCTTGATCTCTCTACTCGGTATCTCTCACCTTTCAATCAATTCCTCTTATCACTCTGTTCTCATATTTCAATTGTCTCAGTATTTGTCTCAGTTGTATTAGTCTAGTAGTGAATTTCAGCCAAATGGATGACATAAGAGAGAAGGAAAAGAAATAGAATAAATGATTCTTTTTGTTTTTTTATATTACTTCTAACCTTAAGTTCTCTTTAAGAATATTCTTTAAAAGATTCTATTTCCAAAAGTCAATTTAAATTAACCTATGGGAGAAGTGACAGCTTTTAAAAGCTTATGGACTTCAATAACAGGAAATAATATAGCTAATTTAGACAACCTGTAATGTACTCCCTTGTGCTAAATCTCATGGAACTATCCTTGGGTCCTAAGACATTCAATTTTTTTTTTTTTTTTTGTCATTGTTGTTTATTTTTTTCCTTCTTTTCTTTTTTTTTTTTTTGGAGAGGTTTTTGCTAAGCGCGTGTGCGCTAACCAGAAAGATAGAGAGAGACAGAGAGACAATAAGTGAGAAATCACCCCCCGGGGAGATGACCACGCCACAATCCCTTCTCCTCCATTCTCCTCTCGGGATCTTGAGAACGCACGCACACGCGCCCGGCGTGAGTTTAAGCCATCGGGTCCAGGACTCAAACCTCAGTCAACTATATGGGAGTCCAATGACATAGCCATTATGCCAACTACTGGTCCTGAGACATTCAAGTTTTAAATAACCTTTCGTGAGCCAAATTATTGACCAACATCTGTTATTACCACTAGCTGGGGGCAGAAATTTCTCTAGCCTCTTAACTATGCCTTCAGTTTTTAAGGATTTGAACAGAATATCTTTTCTTTTTTTTTTTTTGGAGAGGCTTTTGTTATAGGGAGCGTGCGCTTGCCAGAAAGACAGAGACAGAGAGATAGAAAGCGAGAAATCACCACCCAGGGGGGATGGCCGTGCCACAACCCCTTCTCCTCCATTCTCTTCTCGGGATCTTGGGCACGCATACACATGTGCCTGGTGTGAGTTTAAGCCACCGGGTACGGGATTCGAACAGCGGTTGACTACATGGGAGTTCAGCGACATAGCTATTACGCTGACCGCTGGTCCCAAACAGAATATCTTTTCAACCAATTACTATAATTACATCATGAGTGACCTCTGTATGTTCAGCACTGAATTTATCATTGTTAAAAGACAAAGAGGTGGACAGTGTGACCTCTTGTGTTCATAACTAGTTAGATAAGCAAGGTATAAAACCTGTGCATCAAAAATATGGCAAAATACCAAATTATATAAAATATTCCAATGAAAAGGCACCTGACTCTACAATCTAAAGTAGATTTCTCTCTTCTCTTATATAGTACCTTACGCTTCTTCATAGCTTCCATCATTGTCTATATATTGTAGTATTTATCTCTAGATTCCTTTAATATGTGTGTCTCTACCCTTCCCCCATCCCTATGAGCCCCAGGAGGATGAATGTTATAAAGGACAAATACCCATATGAATTCATTGCTTTGTCATTAGTGCCTGAAGTAGTGTCTAAAGGTAGTACAAATTCACTAAATATCCATTGAATTAATTTTTAAAACACATCATATTCATGGCTTAGTGGAATATAGTGAAAAATTAACAGAACATACTTGTATTCTTTAACTTATTGATTCAGCAAGTGCTCATTTCCTTATTCATGATAAGGTATGTGTGTACGCACAAGAAAAAGAAAGATTAGCACCTCCACAGGGCCTGGCCAAGTCACATTTCCCTTCCTCCAGGCATCCAGCCCACGGATCCTGGGTACTCATACTTGTGGCCGGTGTGTTTCCGGCTAACAGCTGCCCTGTAGGATCTGCTGCGTGTGCTCCCAAGCTGCACATTACTACTTCCTCACAGAACAAGCCCAAGTAGAGCTCACTGGGCACATAACTACATCAACATTATCCTCAGAGATACGGATATACTGAACAAAATGCACATAATGCTGACCACATGGATCTTGCAGTAGAGAACGCTATTATTAGATAATAAGACCACTAAAAAATGTCATTTTAGATAAACATGTTATTGCAAAATGTAATAAAAGTACCAGGGAGCGAATGCAACAACAGAAATTTCACTTGCTCTCAGGGGTCAAGAAAAAAAAAAAGGAATGCATGCATATAAATAAGCAGAAAGAGACCAGTAGATGGGCTAATGGTTATGTCACTGGACTCCCACATAGTTGACTGCTATTCAAGACCCAAACTCAGCGACTGACTTAAAATTTACGCAGGGCTTATATGCGTGCATGTCCGAAATCCTAATAGGCGAATGGTAGAGATGGTGTGGCCATCCCCTGGGGGGTGATTTCTTGCTTTCTGTCTCTCTGTCTCTCTCTTTCTCTTTGGTGAGAGCACATGCCCAATAGCAAAAAAAATAAATAAATAAAAATAAAAACTTCTCTAAAAGATAAAGAAAGAAAGAAATAAGCAGGAAAATTATATTTTGGAAATAAGACAGATCACTGAGGAAAACTGGGAAAAAATAAACATGACATGTGGAAGTTTAATGGAAAAGTAGATTAGTACTGGGTAAAAATTCCTCCTTAACTTAGAGGCTTCAAATACTGCTTGCAGTTAATAAGTAAAGTATATCTAAAAGTTGCGCTTCTCAGGATATTTTGTTTTCAAATAACTTGAACATTAGGTCTTTCTATTTTAATTTTTTTTATCTGTTGCTCTTTGAATTAAGTATCATTACATTGTGCCAACTTCAAAATTTGCAATTATTTAATATATCACAGTACATTATACTTCGGTTAAGAAGCACCAAAATCATAATGTCTCCTTCAAGAAATTAATTTCACATCTCTTAAGAAAATGTCAAAAGTAACAACAACAATGAAAATAGACCAAGGAAAAATCAATACTGTTAATTGAATCAAATTGTTTCCAAATGAACTACTTTTCAAAGTTTTTAAAAGAGATACTACTCTTTAAAGAAATTATCATATAGATATGACTGATGGCATAACTATTAACCCATGAATAATGTTTCTCTAATAACAGATTCATTCAAAACTTGAGAGAGTTAAATTGAAAATATTTTCCTCTAAGAGCTACAAATTTATAGAGTTCTTATTATAATTTTAAGAGGCAGCATGTCATAAATTACTGCAAAAAATAAAAAAAATTAAAAAAATCTGGTATGTTTATTTGAAAGCCAGGCCCGCATGCTATCAAAGCCAATAAAATTGGGCAATGACCGTGAACTCAATTTCAAAGCTGAGATTCTGAGTGCCTGAGTTGTGGCACTTAGTTATTATTTCCTGAATAGGACTTGATGCTAGATCCAGAATTTACTCTCTCTGACCTTCATCCAAGAAAGGAAGTGGCGTGGGTGACCAACTTAACACTTGCTCTGGGGATTTCTCTCTAGCCAAAGCTGAAAGGAAACTATCTATAGCTGGGTAGCCAGGCCTGTCCTTAGCACAGGCTGGATTTAGATGGCTTACCTAAGCCCTTTCGACAGCAACAGGACTCTGTGCTATGCCATGACAGATTTCCTGTGTGGCCATAGAAGGATGAGGAGGAGAAGAGAGGGAAGAAGGTGAAGAGGCCCTTTGTCTGTGTGTTTGGCGGTCAAACAGGACCAAGTTAAAGCTTGAGCTCTCCTGTCTATCGGCTGTTTACTATGAGTTAAATCACATCCCTAATCTGAATCTGAGGCTCCAATTCCAGAACACATGTAAATTAGTAACTACTTCAGAGAATGCTTTTCAGTGCTTCGTGCATGTATTCACTAGCAGGCAGGAAACAAGAAATGTTCATTTTTGCTACTTCTATTTCTACTTTTGCTATACCATCTATGGAAGAGGCAAAAGGGATAAAATCCAGAGTTTCGTGGGAGGCTTCAAAGATGGCCTATCCCTTTCTGCCATCTCTACACCACCTCTCTTCACCTCAATTAACCTTTCTAATTTGGATTCTTCAGGTAAGAAGCAAAAAAGCTATTCAGCACAGAAAAGGTTGAGCAACCTGCCCTAGGACTAATCTTCGCAGCAGACACTCCCATAAAAGGACTGGTTCCAATCAAGTGATTGCCAGGCATGCTCAGAACTTTTTTTTTTTTTAAGCAATTTGAGTAGGTCACTTAGGGAAGGCAAATTAAAAAACCTTTTAAACTAAGTCAAAACTTGCTCCCCAGTTAGTTTTAATACATCTTTGTAAAGTGCTCTTGAAAGCTCCAACCAGGTAATCAAGGCAAAGACAAATGCAGCTAAAATATCTTATACCAAAAAATTTAAAAATAAATAAAAGTGAAATAAGAGGAGAGGAAAAAAAAAGGTTCTTAACAGCACAGCTTGAAAACTGATTGTAGCACTTCATACTTCATAGGAAATAAAAATAACCTGGATATATAATTTCCTCTAAAATAAAATTTTGGATATTGGACACTGAGTCTCATGCTTCTGAGTTTTATGATTTCCCATGAAAGTGATGAGACACATGAAGATATGTGGGGTTTTTTTGTTTTGTTTTGTTTTTATCTCAGGGTAATGTACTTCCAAGGAAATTTTCTAAAAAGATATTTTAAAGCTAAAAGAATTACCTACTTTCTGGAGAAAATGCATTTTCTCTGGTAAATGAATAAAAAATAATATTCCTCTAAGACACCCTAAGAAGAAATGAAAATAACTTTCACCCTAACAGAAAGAATGAAATTCCCAATGAGGAGGGATGAGGCAAGAGTTTAAATATCATTTTGAATTTGTCAAAGAAGGCAAAAAAAACACACTTCATGTGCTAGTACCAACTTCTGTGGTTTCCCTGTACTTTTTTGGAAAAGAAAACAAACAATTTCATAGCAGACTGTCTCTTTATTACTATTCCAAATTGAGGGTTTGTATCAAGAGATATTCCTTTTGGGATTCAGACAGCTGCCCAAACCCAGTATGTCTTACCTTGTCTCAGATACTGACCAGAGGACCAGATGTCTTTCCTAAGGCTGCTTTACCTAGAATTTGCAACCTATAGAACCCTCTCTTCCATAATCTCATGTCCACCTACTTATGGTGGAAAGAATCACTATCCTGTCTTTCTGCTACTTCATGCATGTGTTCATTTATTTACTCGACCAATCTTAGAAAGTATATACTATGTTTCAGGAGATACGCAGTAAGTTGACAATGGCTATAGGTGTGGAATTAGTAAGAAAACAGAGTGCTGATGACGATTTATTTTGATTGAAATGGCAGCAGGATTTGCTAATGAGTTTTACAAGGTAACCTAAAGAGAGTTATCAAGAAAGACTTCTAGGCATTTTGCCTGAGACATAGATAGCAGTCTCACTAAGATTTAAAATACGAGAAGAAAGCAGGTTTGGGTGCTTGGGGATATCGAAAGTTCTGTTTTGGACCTGTTAATCCTGGCCTGTTAGGTGGATAGGGCTGTGTGTTTAGTAGGCAGCTGGATAAGTGACAAAGGAACCTAAGGGATTTTTAGGGTTAAAAAGATTTATTTTGGAGTTATTTGCCTATAGGTAGCTTTAAAAGCTGTGGAGCAGACTAATACCATCCAAGCAGAGAGCCTGGACACTCCATTAGGAAAGAAAGGAAAAAAAAAAAAAAAAAAAAAAAAGGCAGCAAAGGTGAATAAGAAAATGGAGGTTCTGAACCCAAAATATAACAAAAAATGCATTGTCCAAAATCAATTCAATAGTGTATGAAATTAATGTTATCAAATACTGATTACTGAAAAGTAGAAAACACAGATTTGGGCCAATCCATAGCTCAGTGAATAAGGGAGCAGAATCCTACTTGACTGATCTTAGTTTGAATCCCAGATCCTGCAGCTTGAGAAAAATACTGAGCACATGTGCATGTGTGACCAAAATCCTAGCATGATGGAGAACTGGAAAAAGGATTTCAGTGTGACCATACCCCATTTGAGGGTTCTCTCTCTCTCTCTCTCTCTCTCTCTCTCTCTCTCTCTTTCTCTCTGTCTCATTCCGATGAGTGCATATACCCCCTGTCAATTACAAATTTTAAAATGGGACAAAAATTTTACCACTAGGTACCATAGAATTTGATAAGAGGTAGTTGCTGGAGAGTTTCAAGAAAGTATTTTCAGTGGAGTAGTGCACACCTCCTAATTGGACTGCTTCATGTCACCATTCGGTTTAGGGAATGCAGAACACGAGACTGATTCTGCACTGCATTCCTAGAGCTTAGCACTGAGGCTGACACGTAACAGATCCCTAATAAATGCTTGCTGAATATTGGCCTTGATCAGCACCTTAATTTGTATTGTCCACCACAGATGGTGTTTCTCTAGAGAGAAACCACATGGAGAGCATCTAAAAAGAGAGAGAGAGAGTGATGCCCAAGGAACCCCAGCTGTTCCCAGCCCAGGTGCCAAACATATGAGAGAGGAAACCTTCAGTATGAGCGCAGCTCCATTTGCCATCTAACTACATCTGCATGGGAGATTGAAGGAGAACCACCTGGCTGAGCCCAGTCAAATCCTAGAACTATTACTTAATGCCATTAAAGTTAAGTTGGTTTGTTACACAGCAATGGCTAATGGATAATGGAACAGACAGTGGTGCATTTATTCTGCCAGAAAAGAAATACATTCAAACAGCAAAAGTTACCTTCCTCTTGCCAAAGAAAATTTTTTAGAAATGTTTATAAAAGAGATAGGATTAGAAGAACTGTTTAAATAGTCCATTTACTTTTTATTGAGAAAACAGATTTGTATCCGAACCAGAAGGTCTTCTAATATGTTGAGATAAGTCAGACCTCAGTGACCAATTCCAGATTTGAGGACTGGCAAGAATCGACTCTGAGAGCAGAGCAGAGGAATAGTTCCTTCATCTCATTCAGTTACTGTGATTAGTAAACAAGGGACATAAAAGTATTTGGCTGTGGATGAAACGATGGTGTGGAAGTGACCGTTCCTTCTTGCCCTCTTCCTCCTCCTGATGCTACACTTCAAGCTTGCAAGTCGAAGGAGCTTTCAGAAAGTAAGGAATGTACTAAGTCACAGGAGCCCAGAACTGTGGGCTTGTTGCTTTCCATTTTCCTTTAATCTGGGGAATTGTAAACTAGGGTAATGTTAATATTTGAGCATTTTCATTATTATTCTAATAAAGTTTCACTTAAGCTGTGTCACCTGGAACCAAAACTGGATTCCACATTTATGGTTTCTTGTTTTGCTATAGTTACATAACCCAATTTTATAATACTTATAAATCACCTTACATAAAGGGGCTACTTGTAAGTTTCCCTCCTCGTTGCATGAGACACATGTCTTGGTGCAGCCACAGCCTATCCCATCTTCGTCAGATAGTCTCCATGCTCAGCCTGGACAAGGCACAAGCATTTCATCAACTGGAATGAAACTTCACTTCTCTTTACAAGCCTTTTATTACCTGTGTCCTTCTGAGCCTGAACAACCTCTTCTTTCTCTCCCATAGGCCCTTCCATCTCCAAGGAATTCAAAAGGTTGAATTTGAACTCAGATGACTTGCACCCCAGCACCTAAATTTTATTCCATGTGTTCTAAATGTCTCGAATACACTTGAACAATAGCTTAGTGTATCCTTCTGCTTTGCCTATTGTCTGTTATTTGAAATCTTTTAGATTATAAACTTGATGGCAACATCAAGGTTTGTTGAATTCATTTTGAAATGGAGTAATAACGTGTATGATAATATCTTTTACCAGACTCGTGTGTGGTGTATTTATGCTGGGAAAATTCATTTCACAACCTGTGGTGATTACAGTGATTAAATATATAAAATAAAATTTAAAAAAGAAAGAAAAAAGAAATGTAGTGACACAATATCATATGTAAATGAGAACATAGAAGTCAGCCAGTGGCGTAGTAGTTAAGGAGCTGGACTCCCACAGGGTCAATCGTAGATCAAATTCTAGACCCTGTGTCTTGAAACTCATGCTGGGTGTGTATGCATGTGTGTCCAGAATTGCAAGAGGAGAATGGAGGAGAAGGGATTGTGTGTGGCCATCTCTCCCTGGTGGTGGGGATAGGGGGAGGGAAGATTTCTCACTCTCTTTTTCTCTCTGACCAGTGCATATGCCCTATAGCAAAAATCTCTCTCAAAAAAAAAATAATAATTTAATAATAATCATTTAGGAAAAATAATATTTGTCTGTCCTTTCTAATTAAAAACTTAATCCCTATACTGAGTCCTCCATAATCCTTCTGCTCTTCAGTGTTTACATTTCACCCATTAACTGAATCCTAGAACTTTCCGTTTGTTTATAAAGAGAAACATAAGAACAAATATAGCTCTGTTCAAAGGACCTTCCTTTGTGGTTTTCCTATAAAATGAATGCAACAATATTGGAAAAAAACAAATATCCATAGAAAGAAACTATAATAATCAACCGTATTAACAACGTAAAGGAAGGGACAAAAAATAAATCAGCAATAAAACAAGCCACAGCTTCCCTACAGACATGTAACACCCTACGTCATGTTGGCTATTGGGAAATGACATTCATGGGGTCACAAAAATAGTCATGTGGGAAATCCATTTTATATTTGTATTGTTTTTAAATGCAATGCTGCTTCTCATCCCTGGAACACAGCTCCTGAGCCCCTTGGCCTTCACCAGGGGTACACAGTGGCTCTGGACAGAACTCTGGGCGTGCTTGTTTGCATCTTAAGGACTAGCCCATTAGATTGCTTGGTGAACTGTGGCAAGCAAACAGAGCTGTTTTCCACCAATTCCGTTTTCAGCAAAGAATTCTTTTTAATTCCCCTGTCTTCTGTATTGCCAAAATTCTTAAAATACTGTTCATGGAGATTTTTATTTTTTGTTATCCGTCTCAGAGCCCAGATGTAGGAACCAAGCCAGTGCAGCTGGTGTAACTTGGCTGAGTCTCACAGATAATTCACTGTTTGAACAGTCTTCCTTTTGTCTAATGTTATTATTTTGGAAAATTTTGGAGTGAATACTTGTAGATATGCAGATTGAGGGACTAGCAGCAATAGAGGCTGAAAGTCGCCTATCGCCTCTCACCTAGGGGCTTCATCAAACTGGACAAATTCCAGGAAAAGCAGAGCCCCTCTTTCCTCAAGCCCTCAACCCTCAACTGAAGAGATAAACTTGCCGTGAACATAGAAGGGGAAAGATATTACCTTTTTTGTTTTTTTCTTTTTACTCAAGAGACTTCATGTCATGAATATGAACTTATGATAGTCAACAGCAACATGTAAAAAGCTGAAGACGTATAGGAATAAAAAATACTCATTCAGAAATTCTAACATGAAATTCAATGATGCTTAGGGCAGTGAAAGTGTTTTTACATCAAACGTCACTTCTGCTAAATTCTGGCACCACATTTACTACTTACAAAGCAATTGCGTTTTATTGCTGACACCGTATTATGCCGATATGGCATAAACACTGTATTAATCTCTCTGACCTACTTTCCAATTTGCATTCTTCCATGGAATATGATAACAATTATAGCAACTATTGGTGGGGGGCTTGCTGAATAGGTGCTATATGTGCTACAAGGATTAACTCATTTAATTCTCTCAATAAATGTGTGAGGCATGTGCAATTGCTATGCTTATTCTACCAATAAGGAATCTGCAACCTACAGCATTTAAGTGATTTACACAAGGACTCGAAGCCAATAAATGGCACAGCTGGAATTTGAGTCTAAGCCATCTAATTCCAGAGCATGGGTCAGAAATACATTATCCCACCTTTCCAAGGAAAGGGTGAAATTGCTTCTGAAACACAGAGAATTGCACTACCCATGGCTGTGCACACAGGAATGCGTTTTGCTTTTGAATGTTCTCCATCAAGGCAATACAATGGAAAGAGTTTAAGAACTCACTACTCACCTATACTATGGATTCCTTCCCTTCTTCAGAAAAATGGTCTATTTGTTTTGCTCTTTCTCCACAGACCTACTAGCTAATCCAATAAATAAAACAAGAAAGCAGTGTAAATGAATAGTAATTAGGTGATATGACATCCCTGACTCATGTATGTTTTATCAGAAACCATCAATGCCTTCATCTCAAGGACTCAGTAATGTGAGAAATGCCAGTAAAGTAATGAATGCAAAGCAATTTTCAGCCAGGGAATGTTTTGCCATCCCTGGAACATAGACCTCTGTTTTAGGACAGACTCCACCCATGCAAATCATTGGCCAGCCGTTACTACAAAAGTCAACACTTCCTTACAATTATTGATTTTAGAATTCCACAACATTTTTCTGGGACCAGCAGTTAGAGTAATGACTATGTCGCTGGACTCCCATGTAGTTGACGACAGTCCGAGCTCCGGACCCGGTGGCTTAAAACTCACGCGGGGCACATGTGCGTGGATGCTCAGGATCCCGAGAGGAGAATGGAGGAGAAGGGATTGTAGCGTGGCCATCCCCCCTGGGGGGTGATTTTTCTCTTTCTGTCTCTCTCTGTCTCTCTGGTGAGCACATGCACCCTGTAGAAAAAAAAAAAAAAAAAAAAAAAAAAAAAAAACCTCTCAAAAAAAATTCTCCAACATTTTTCTTCTCTCTATGTGTTTAATAATTTAATCACAACATTAAATACAAAATATATTGGGGAAAGACTGGTCAATGGCAAAAACACAACATTCTGCCAGCTGACACACATGGGAAGGTTCTGGGTTCATGTCCAGAGACCATCTTAAGTACACTGAGCATGTATGTGCCCGTGATCTGGAGCTGGCTGAGGCTGGTCATGGATTGTACCCTCAAGTCAGCTACAGTCTGTCTGTGTGTGTATGCATGGCTCTCTTGTTCATGAAAGAAAGAAAAAAAAAAGCTTTAAATCTGACTTTTAAATAATAAAATTAAATATAATAGATTTCTCTTTTGTTTCTAGCATGATTTAATATATCCTCCTAATACTCCAAGAATTCTACTAATATGCAGTTTATACAAATGAATTTGTTTTCAAAACTTAAAAGACTATAAACTTCATATAGGAAAAAAAAAAAGCAGCATTTTAATAGCAATGCATGTTTGGGACCAGCAGTTAGCATAATGGCTATTTCTCTGGACTCCCATGTATTCAACCACGGTTCAAGTCCTGGACCCAGCGGCTTAAACTCATGCCGGGCACATGTGTGTGTGTGCCCAAGATCCCGAGAGGAGAATGGAGGAGAAGGGATTGCGGCATGGCCAGCCCCCTGGGGTTGGGGGGTGATTTCTCGCTTTCTGTCTCTCTGTCTCTCTCTCTCTCTCTCTCTCTTTCTGGTGAATGCATGCGCCCTATAGCAAAAACCTCTCCAAAAAAAGAAAAAAAAAAGCAATGCATGTTCATACTAGCTAAAAGGTCTCACACTGCACCAAATTTCCAAGATCACATAGAATTTTTAAAAAGCATATGAAAATAATATTGCCAATGTGAAATAGCTTTCATGATTGGAAAAAATAATAATAATGGTTGCTCTCCTGAGGATCTTAAAAGTATTATAAATAGCATTAGTGGAGCCGGCAAGTGACATGGTGGTTAGAGGTGCTGGACTTCCACATGGCCAACCATGGTTCAAGTCTCAGACCTGGTGGCTTGCTTTCTCACTCTCCTCTCTCTCTCTCTCTCTCTGTATCTCTCTGATCAAGCTGGAAAATAATAATAAATAAAGTAAAATAAAATAATTATTTTTTTAAAAAATAGCATTAGTAGCTTCTTTAAATGAATTAGATGTGGTCCCATGAGGAGGCAAGCCACCCTCGAACTTTATGACTATAACTTGTACAAACAAGTACAACATAAAAACAAAGTAAGGAAAAGGAGAAAAATCAGAACTATAAAAAAGGAGAAAAAAGTAAAGTTATTTTCCAGATATGTAACTTTTTTATTTTTATTTCACTTATTCTGTTATTTATTTTAATTTGCCAGAGAGACAGAAGGACATAGAGAGAGGAAGCGGGAGAAGACCCACCAGTATGTATGCGCCAATTTCTTCTCTCCATTTCTCCATTCTGTTAGGATGTGGGGGTATGCAGGTATACACCACCTGCATGTTTCAAGTGACCAGGGTCAGGATTTGAACCACCCATCAGCCATATGACATTTACCTCCTTTAGCAACTAGAGCACAGGGTCAGCCCATGATATTGCCGGTCTTACATACTACATTGCTATGGCAAAAGGCATGAATGTATGGCATGTCTCAGAACTTATATGCTAGATAATAAACACTCAAGCTGGAACCAGAACTAAGGACACACCATCATGAAATCATCATCATGTGACACTACAAATTTAATGAACACGTCATGAAATTATTTTAATTTGCAACGGAAGCTTTCTCTCACTTTGCAAAACTTGGTTCTGAGTGCAGTAATATTTTTCAGGAGAAACTTAGGAAAGCAACTGGAGTAAGTGATATAGAAAGGGTCAGTGCATGCATTTAAGTGCGTGTGGAGTGTCTTGGGACCATAATCAGAATCTTATACCTTTTTGGCTCCTAGTCAGTTACTTTGTACTCACCTGATATAAAACATAAGTGCGAAAATTTCACTCCTGTTCAGATAAAGCAAATAGCTTGAAGTACTTGAACAATTCAAGCACTGTACATTCGTGCCGGCATGTTTCAAAAATAGCCACCACACTAATCCCATTACTGGGAGGACTGCTGCACTCTGTAATTATGTTGGACAGGTTTTTCAGATCTCTCCTCCTCCAAATTACCCGAATTGGAGTGAAAGCCAAAGGCCATCTTAAAACTAATGAAAAAAAAAAAAAAAAAAAGAAAGGATGTGCTTTTCTAAGGTCTCAAATCTGATGTGTCAGAAGCATAGAAGCCTGATAAACTTTAAAAAATAGTATTAACAGAAAAAGACATGTTGGACCATGTCTTCAAATTTATATGCTATTATATATGAGTAATATCTGATAGATAAATAACCAATAGAAAATCAGAAAACGCCTCTCTGTTAACACTGATGTTCACAATGTGAGGTTTTTTTATTCAACCAGTGTCTACTATCTCCAGCAAATATTCATTCAACAAACATCTATGACATTGCCATGTGGCAGATACTAAGATACTGGAAAAGTAAGAGAATGAATGATAGAGTCTCTTGGCCTTGAAATGGTTCTCTCTATTGGAGAAACTAATATGCATAATTTACTAGGATAAAGTATTATAAATATTGTGCATCCATTTTTAATTGATAAGATAATAAATCATAATTGCTTACATATGCTTTTCAAAATTAATCGTTCATATATGCTCTTCTTAAATTCCAGGAATCTAAAATGAATTAAATTGTAGGAACTTTTAGTTTAAGAAGAACATTATCTATTTGTCAGCTGATATTTAATACATTTCTCTGCTTCACATGGACCTTTGGCTCTTAGAGACGGCTATCTCTGTTATAGAAACAAAATTTAAGACACTTTTAACTATTATTCTTATCACCGCATATTCCTTATCTGTAGGTAGAGGCGGTAAGAAATAGAGATCTATTAACATGAAATATGGGAAGTAGAGAGGAATTAGAAGGGAATATCCATAAATGTCACAAACTAATAAACACACAGTTCATCTCCTAGGCTGTATGTGGAGAATAAAACAGTGGTATTTACAACATCAAGCAATATCCCATTTTTAAATGAAATTTACATGTTTCAAGTAAAAATATAGTACATTTCAGAGTCTACATTTCTAGTTAGATTGTAATTTCTGACTAGATATATCTCTAGAGATTAAACTGTATTATTTTCAACTGTACTGTTCTTTCTTCACACGGCTACAATTTATTATTCTAACCATGATATTGCAAAGATGTCTTAGTCATGTATTACATGTACTTTGGGTATGTTGGAGTAGATTTTTTTTAACAGTTTCATTTTCCTCAGAGGTTTTATTTCTTATACATATATATTTTTTTCTTAAATGTAGTTTTAACTTCTATTTAAAAAATTATTACACTCACAGAAAAACAAAATGAGAGAGCAAATAATGCCCACTTATTTTTCCTGTTTTAGGCTACATAGAGAGATACCTCAGTCAGTTCATAATGATAACAGTTATTTATTGAGTGCTTCCTCCAACATCGAATGTTTACTTCCCATCAAGGTAACTGGATGAATATAATGTTGTGTCTGTCTCTGACCCTTTCTTACTCTGTGTCTGGGAAGAGAGAATCACTTTCGAGATGGTAAACTTGGGAGTGAGAACTGACATACCCAATCCACTGTCTTTTGCTAAGGCTGACCTCTAAGGTAGAGAAGAGGCAACCACCCAACTGAGACCATGTCACTATAGGGGTGCAACCTAAAACGAGATAGAGGAAAAGTGTAGTGGGCTATCTATATTCCAGAGTTTGGTTACAAAGTGTATTTGACTTTCACATATAGCTTCCAACCTGACCTCTGTAATTAACATAGGTGCTATTTTATCCTCTAGTTTTATTCATTTTTTACACACTTGATTGTCTCAGCCCTAGACACCAAATATGAGGCCGCTGAGTCCACCACTAAAGTATACCCCTCTTCCCTTACTGACTTCAAAGCATATTGAAAATTCCAAACTAGAAATGAGCAAGGTGTGCTCTACACATGATGCCCGTTATTCCTTGCAATGACGCCATAATGTCATTGATACAATAATCATTTTATTTTATAATTTCTTATTTATATTTAATTGTAATATATTTTTAGGGGCTACAATGTGAATTTTTAAAACATGCATGCAGTGCGTGATAATCAAATCAAGGATATTATCATTTTGTTTTGAGCAAAGAACAATATTTTATGCCGTGCACCTTCAGTTGTCATTCTACTAGTTTTGGATTGATTGGGTGTTTTTTGTTTTGTTTTTCTTTTTTTGAGAAACAATATACATGTGTATATGTATATATACACATGCATATTTTCAGCAATGCCCTTTTTGTTTTCTTTAATGCTATTGTGGCATACTATTCCATAGCCTATTTGTCTCATTTACAGGCTTCTTCTGTCTGTTAAACATTTTCTCCTGAGTCTTTCCCTAACTTCTGTTGCTACATAATTGTTTCAATATATGCAAAACCTGTCATATCAAAGCTTTGATCTTGGCTCTATATCTCAATCTCTCTAGACTGTACTATTTTACATATCTCCTCATTTTAATCTGTCTTTACTAAAATTCACCCCATAAGTGGCCTTGAGAAATATGTTAACTAACTTGAGTTAATTTCCCGAAACACTAATCGTCATACCACTCTTCTCAGAAACTTTAGATAGCTTTCTATTTTCTATTGCAGAGGTCTCTAAAGACAGTATATAGGTCAATTTATGGACATTCAGAAAGAAGTTATTTGAATAATCTATTTGTTTATGTGAACCTAAAAGCATTTAGAAGCATTCAACATTTATAATATTAAATTCAATTATTTAAATACCCCAACACTACTCCTGGTCAGAGACACCCTTAGCATCCTGAGAGATGATGGTGCAGGAACCAGGCACGTGGCACATTACTCACTTATTTATTTTAGTATTATGGCGTATAGGAGCTTATGGAGTGTCTACTTATTCTTTCATAAATGACCTAGTATATTTATTTATTTTTTCTTTTTTCGGAGAGGTTTTTGCTGTAGGGCGTGTGCGCTCGCCAGACAGACAGAGACAGACAGAGAGACAGAAACCGAGAAATCACCCCCCAGGGGGGATGGCCAAGCCGCAATCCCTTCTCCTCCATTCTCCTCTTGGGATCTTGAGCATGCATGCACACGCGCCTGGCGTGAGTTTAAGCCACCGGGTCCGGGACTTGAACCGCGGTCGACTACGTGGGAGTCCAGCGACATAGCCATTACGCTAACTGCTGGTTCCCGATGACCTAGTATATTTTTAAAACACTTTGTAATGAGATTAAAAGGACTGCAAATTACATATATATATGTGTGTGTGTGTGTGTGTGTGTATATACATATGCACATTATATATAAATGTGTATATACATATATAATATATATACATATATATATATATATATATATATATATGCACACACACACAATACCAAGGTTTGTTGGTTATTCCATGGAAGAGCACTTTAAAGAGTATAACATTTAACAATAAAATATAAAGATTTTATTTTTCTTTTATAAAGAAGATTAGTTTCTAAGTATACTAATTTTTTTTTAGTAAAGGTGAGTGATTTTCAAAATTATCTTGCCCAGTATATGTTAAAAGAATAGATACACTTAATTTATATTGTCAAGGTAAAGATAATAAATTAGCAATAAGTGAGAAAGTAGCTCCTGTTTAAAACAAACAAAAAACCTCCTCATGTTATGTTTAAAGCACTTAAAAGTGGATATTTGGAAATATAAGGGGACTTCATAAAACTTGAGGAAACATGAAATTAAATTATAAGTTTATTTTGATACAAAGTAGCATTGAAATCCATGCATAGTTTTATTCTCAGTACACGTTTTCCATGAATATTTGAAGTCATCCTCATAAGTCTGTCCAAATTTTCTATTTGCATACTTAAAAAAGGGAAGAAAGATTTTCTAGTGTTTTAAAATATCTTCTAAATTAAATTTTTATAAGGTTTAGAAACTACTTGTTAATAAAATAAAAATACAAAATCTTCTGATAAACTGAGAAAAATAAGTAATTGCTTCTAATAAAGACAAACGTTTAGTATTAAAATTTCAATGTAAGATTAATAGGCAGCATTAAAAATTATCATGATTCAATAAGCAGAGAAAATGGTGTATTTGTTTCATTTATAGCTACATTACTTTGTGATGCATTTTTTTTTCCCCCTTTGGAGAGATTTTTGCTATAGGGCGCGTGCGCTCGCCAGACAGACAGAGAGAGACAGAGAGACAGAAAGCGAGAAATCACTCCCCAGGGGGGATGGCCACGCTGCAATCCCTTCTCCTCCATTCTCCTCTCGGGATCTTGGGCACGCACGCATACGCGCCCAGCGTGAGTTTAAGCCACCGGGTCCGGGACTCGAACCACGGTCAACTACATGGGAGTCCAGTGACATAGCCATTACGCTAACTGCTAGTCCCTGTGATGCATTTTTTTTAAAAAAACTTTAGCAGTGGTTAAAGCCAAATGAAAGCAAATTCAACTGAGAAACAGAATTTTCAGTTGCTATATCCATAAACTCAGATTTCATAAACTAGTAAATTTACTCATATTGTTCTCACTAATAATATAGTTAATATTTAAAGATGTAATAAAACAGTAATAATATTGGGGGAAATAAAAGTGAGTCACATATGACTAATAAAATATTTATAATAATGCATAGAAATATTTATATATTTTATATTAATATATAGGTACATATATTGATATAAATGCATGCTTAATATTTATTTTTATTTACTAATGAGATACAAAATTTAACCAGTTTTGGCTTCATTTGCTTTTCACAACCTTAGTGGAATAAACATC
The DNA here is from genome assembly GCA_026018925.1 of Tupaia tana. Taxonomy (NCBI): domain Eukaryota; kingdom Metazoa; phylum Chordata; class Mammalia; order Scandentia; family Tupaiidae; genus Tupaia; species Tupaia tana. The sequence goes on along the minus strand of JAKSZU010000006.1, from coordinate 194,827,667 downwards.
TTGAGGCCAATAAGTCTTTGTTGGGAGAATGAAGATTTCCTGTTGCTAGTAAGATGGTTAGCAGCTTTCCTGGTCTCTATCTTCCAGGCCCAAGTAGCACCAATTATACTTACAAAGCACAATACTTTCACATATTGCCTCATATTCTCTGGGGGAGGTAGGAAGGCAAGGTTTCTGTTCATTGAAAACCACTAGTCTGTAACTTAAAATTGAAATTTCTAGGAGCCAGCAGGTGATGTGGTGGTTAAGATGTTGGATTTCCATATTGTGGTCCACTGTTTCCATGCTGGACCCAGTGTCTCGAAAGTCATGCATGACACATGTGCATGCATGCCCAAAATTCCAAGAGGAGAATGGATTGTGGCCTGGCTATTCTGCTGTGGGCGGGGGGTGGATTTCTCACTTTACTTCTTTCTGTCTCTCTCTGTTTCTCTCTAACAAGCACACGTGCCCTGTAGCAAAAACCTAAATAAATAAATATATATATATATATATATATATAAAATAAAGTTGAAACTTCTAACCCCCAAACTAGAGTCTTGCAGTATCTGAACCCAGCCTGTATTCTAATTTTATCCTCTAAAATCTGTATTTCTAAATTTATCTTTCACAACTTCACTCACTAATCATCCCCTATTTCCACCTCATCTGCAATCACCACTATTCAAATAGTTTCATCCAATCTGCCCTTTATTTATTTATCTATTTATTTATTTATTTTTGAAGAGGTTTTTTCGCTATAGGGCGCGTGAGCTCGCCAGACAGACAGAGAGAGACATAGAGACAGAAAGCGAGAAATCACCCCCAGAGGGGATGGTCACGCTGCAATCCCTTCTCCTCCATTCTCCTCTCGGGATCTTGGGCACGCACGCACACGCGCCCAGCGTGAGTTTTAAGCCACCGGGTCCAGGACGCGAACCGCGGTCGACTACGTGGGAGTCCAGCGACCTAGCCATTACGCTAATTGATGGTTCTCCAATCTGCCCTTTATTATTTATGTCTAAATTTTTACTCATAGCTGGGATGAGTTTCCCCCTATTGCTTAATGGAGGCATTTTGCTGAGTCTTTAAAGTCTGTCTCATTATATCTCCTTTTTAAGGCTTTGTTCAAATTCCCTCACTAGAATACACCTGCCACACAATCAAGACCTCAATTTTAATTTTTATGACAGAGTATCTTGTGTTTCTTTCCCTTGGGCAATTTTGTCTACTCAAACCCTCGCTAGGTCAATTGTAAAATTTTTTCACAAAGTAAGATTACTTCTGCAATCAGCCAATGGAGTAATGGATGTGGCTGGACTCCCACATAGTCAACTGCAGTTCAAGTCCTGGATCCAGTGACTTGAAATTCCCATTGGGCATGTGTTCATGTGTGCCCAAATTCCCAAGAGGAGAATAGCAGAGAAGGGATTAAGGCAAGGCCATTTTCCAGGGTGTGATTTCTCACTTTCTGTCTGCCTCTCCAGCGAGTGCACATGCCCTATAGTAAAAAATCTCTCCAAAAAAAAGTAAGATTATTGCTAATGCTACTGTTAATGCAATTATTTATTAATGAGGGACAATGGACTACAAGGCAGCCTTTGAGAAGAAAATGGAAGAGTTGTGTGTACTTACAAGGATAGATGTTCAAAATATCTTGCAAACTAAAAAGTATAACTATGGAATAATACCTTGTATGTGATACCTTTTAGAAAAAAAATTGTGTAAGCATTTATGCTTATGTATGTAGAAAATATTTATGAAAAAATATACTAGTAATGGTTAACAGTGGTTACTTCTGGAAAGTGAGGAAGGAGTGAGGGAATGGAGGATTTTTTCCTTCTAACTCTACGCCTTTATGTGCAGCGTGGTTTTCATTTGATCACAAACATGAATTATTTTTATAATTTAAAAGTTGCCAAATGTAATGTATTTTTCATGGTTTATCTGCATTTTCTTATTAAAAATCTGCTTCCTTTTAGACTACAAATCCCCAAAGAATTGAGTCAGACCTCAGCTTATGTATGAAAATAGTAACCACTTTTATGATTGCGATATTTGTAATACTGCTCTTTCTTGTGACCATTATTCTCAGTTTTGTTACTTTAAAAGAAGCTGTTTCTAGATCATTATCAGTTAGTAGTCGGCAGTCAGTAATAGAGTTTTCTGTGCACTTCTTTGAAGATATCCAGGAAGTTAAACTAAAATTCTTATGACCAAAAAGCAAGGGCATTTATTACAAGCAAGGTCTAAAGGTCAATACTTGAATTAAGAAAGTTTGTCTTCTGTATCAGCCTAACTGCCTAATAGTTAAGGGAGCTAGATCCCACATGGCCAACTGCAGTTGAATCCCAGCCTTGAAAAATGCACTGGGCATGTGAACCAAAAATCCCCACAGGATGGAGAAATGGAGAAGAGATTGTGGAGTTACTATGCCCTACTGAGAGGTAATTTCTTCTGCTTTCACTCTCTCTGTCTCTCTCAGGTGAGCATGAGTACATGCACCCTCTGGCAATTAGGAGGAAAAAAAGAAAAGAAATAGAAAGAAAGAAGAAAGGAAGAAAGAAAGAGAGAGAGAGAGGGAGAGAGAGAGAGAGAGAGAGAGAGAGAGAGAGAGAGAGAGAAAAGAAAGAAAGAAAGAAAGAAAGAAAGAAAGAAAGAAAGAAAGAAAGAAAGAAGAAAAAAGGAGAAAGAAAGAAAAAAGAGAGAAAGAGAAAGGAAGAAAAAGAAAAAGAAAGAAAGAGAAAGAAAAAGGAAAACAAGAAAAAGAAAAAAAGAAAGAGAAAAAGAAAAAGATTATCTTCTGGTTTTACTTGTAAGAAAAGAAAAATTATGGGGCCGGCACATGGCATGGTTGTTGGGGTGGCTGGATCCCACATGGCCAGTTTTGTGGTTGGACTCCTAGACCTGAGGGACATAGCGGGTGCATGTATGTGTGTACCCCAAATCCCAAGGAGAGAACTGGACAGAGAAGCAGCAGTTGTGGCATGGTAGTCCCTGGGGCGGGGGGGGGGGGGGGCATTTTCTCACTTTCTCTCTCTCTCTGTCTCTCTCTGTCTTTCTCTCTCTCCCTCTCGCACATGCATCCTTTGGCAAAAATTAAAATTAAAAAATTGGTCTTCATAATTCATCATTTCTAAGGTCAACCTTGTTACCTAAAATAAATACCTCACTAGAGTTACTAGGTTAATAATTTAACCCAATGAACACATCGATTCTACTACTTTAACTTCTCTAAAATAAAAGGTAATAATTCATTAATATCTACTCTGAGAATGAAACTGACCCCCAACTCTTCTTTTTCCATGGCATGGTTAATTAACTTGGCCAATGTTTTATAGTTTCGGTCCAAAACTATGCTCAACCCATGCCTGCTTCCTGTACTGGATGGGGAAAGATTACAAAGCTTCCTTTAAGGATGAGTAATGGAAATACTGAGTCCCATGACCCAGACTTCAAAGGTTGTGGAAAAACTTTTAGAAGAACTTTCTTTGTATGACAGACAGTATGAAAAGCCACTCAATGATACCATTTTTGGGAGGAAGAACAGTTTTGCTGATTTTTACTGTGAATTGCCACAGATAACATAGTAATTATGTATGTTGAAAATAGTCTAATTCTGAGTCACTCAGTAAGGATTAAAAGAAAAATGATGGTGAAAAAAATCAATTTGAAAATCTCACATAGAAATCCTTTCGAAATAGAGTCTGTCTTTAAGGGAATCTTCCTTTGTTCAAGAGTCATTTGATCGAAAATCTGATTTCTCCAAGTATTTGTTTTATTTCTTAGATGAATGAAATTTTTTTGGAGAGGTTTTTGCTGTAGGTGCTTGTGCTCGCCAGAAAGCCAGAGAGAGACAGAGAGATAAAAAGTGAAAAATCACCCCCCAGTGGGGATGGCCACGCCATAATCCCTTCTCCTCCATTCTCCTCTCGAGATCCTGGGCACACACGCACACTCGCCTGGCATGAGTTTAAGCCACTGGTCCAAGACTCGTACAGTGGTCGACTGACATGGGAGTCCAGCAACATAGCCATTATGTAACTACTGGTCCCTAGATGAATGTAATTTTTAACTCATTAAAGGATCACAAGCCTAATATAAGAAAAGTAGATTATAAGATAAAATTAAAGGAACTGAGCCATTCACAGAACATTGTAATACTTTTATGTTTAAAATTTTTTAAAATGTAAGTGTGAATAAGAACATAGAAACATAGGAATAAGTGGGAAAATGAACAGAATACAGAAGGCAGGAGCAAGAAAATGACTACTGTGACCCATCAGGAAGCACGCAAATGTAAAATTTAGACTGACTTCTTAGGGATAGAAGTCTCTGACTCAGCAATCTTTCTTTTTAATCAGTACCAAGACAAAAAAGAAAATATGAGGCCCAAGTCCTACAGCCCACGTTCCCACCAAGATTTATGAGTATTACTTGGCATTTAGTACTTGTGTTGTAATCAGTGCCTATTGCATTTCAGCTAGGACCTGCTGTTATTGGAAACAGCCTGGTATTCCAGGAATTTCCTAATCTAGTGTGCAGAGGTCTTCCATTTTCTTTTGACCTTGTCTCTCTTTTTTTTTTTTTCCTGAGCTAAAACAGCACTTCTTCAATAGCGGAGGTGAAAACATGAAAAGTAGCCTTTCTTATCAGCTTCTCATGTAGATTTTTGATTAAAGAAATAAGTTTAAGATATTTAAATCATATCCAAAAGTCTAATCTTTTTGGAATGGTAAGTTGTTATATAGCCATTCAGAGTTATGTGGGTTTATTCCATTTATTATTTCCCCTTTTTTATTTATTTTTTACATTTTTTTAATACATTTAATCACATTTTTTAGCTTACAAGGTGATTGTTTCAATATGTGAACATTTCTCCCCGGTCCAGTTGATCAAAATATAACAATACTACCTCCCTGTCTCAACAATGCTGTCTCTGTATCCCTCTTCCAAATGTTTTTCCCCAGATCCCACTCCTCCACACACACCACATCTGGCATTCACACCCATCTCTTGTGTTTGTACATCCTTTAGCCCATCAGCTTCAGTTATAGAGTGCGGACACTCGGTATATATTAAGTGGGGACATACAGTGTCTCTCCTTCATAGCCTGGCTTGCTTCACTCAGCAGTAAATCTTCCATATTCTTCCACTTTCTGTCAAAAGCCAGGGTTTTGTTGTTTTTTTATGGCTGAAGAGTATTCCATAGAATATATGTGCCACAGTTTTACAATCCATTCATCCATACGGAGGTATTTGGGTTGGTTCCATGTCTTAGCAATCGTGAAAAGTGCCGCAATAAACATCGATTTGCAAGCACTTTTCCAATGAAGAATTATTCTATCCTTTGGGTAGATGCCAAGGAATGGGATTGCTGGATCATATGGTAGTTCTATTTGTAGACTTTTGAGGAATCTCCAAATTGTTCTCCACAGTGGTTGGACCAATTTACATTCCCACCAGCAGTGTAAGAGCGTTCTTCTTTCACCACACCCACGCCAACACTTATCAACTTTTTATTTTTGGAGAGGTTTTTGCTATAGGGCGCGTTCGCTCGCCAGACAGAGAGAGACAGAGAGACAGAAAGTGAGAAATCACCCCCCAGGGGGGATGGCCATGCCGCAATCCCTTCTCCTCCATTCTCCTCTCGGGATCTTGGGCACACACGCACACACGCCCAGCGTGAGTTTTAAGCCACCGGGTCCGGGACGTGAACCGCGGTCGACTACATGGGAGTCCAGTGACATAGCCATTACGCTAACTGCTGGTCCCTGTTTTTTTAATATTAGACATTCTGATTGGGGTTAGGTGGTATCTCATTGTTGTTTTGATCTGCATTTCCCTTACGATGAGGGATGTTGAGCATTTTTTCATATGCCTTTTGGCTATTCATATGCCATCTTTAGAGAGTGTTTTTTTCAAATCCTTCTCCCATCTTTTAATAGGGTTGATCATCTTTTTTTCAATCAGCTTCTTTAGTTCCTTGTGAATATTCTATTTAATTCCAGTAAAGTAGTACCAAAATCCTCAGATTTATTTTGGACCAACAAATGTTAATTGTGGGACCTATAATATTCAGGTAACTTGTGTGTATTTATCTAGGTTCAAATAGAGAAACAGACCTAGTAGGAGATATATATTAAGAGATTTATTACAAAACTTTATTTTTTAAAAATTTTGCGAGAGGGCAAGTATACTTGCTTGAGAGAGACATAGAGAAAAAAGACAGAGAACATGAAAAAGCATACCCAAGGGAATGATCATGCTACAATTCCTTCTCCTCTGTTTCTTCTTTCAGGATCCTGGACACGCAAGCACACCAGCCCAGCATGTTTCTGAGCCACCAGGTCCAGGACTGGAACCACACAGTGGGCCATGTGAGATCCAGCCACATCTTACTCACCATGCCAGTGGCTGGCCTGAAAATGACTTACTTGATTGTGTGGGCTGGCAGGGTAAATATGAAATCCTAATTCAGGCAAGATCTCCTCAGCACAAGCAGATGATATGATCCACAGCCAAAATTTCCTCTTCAGAGAAAACCCCAGTTATATATGTGAGCCCTTTGAATTGACTAAACGAGGACCACTTCTATTATCTAGAATAATTTCCCTTAATTAAAGGCAACCGATTAAGAACTTTCATCACATCTACAAAATACCTTCATAGAAACATAGAAATCAGTGTTTGATGAAAAACCTGTGGATCACATTCTAGCTAGGCTAACACATGAAAGTGTCTATCACACTGGTATTTTTTTTAGAGGAAAGCAAAGAAGGGAAGATACTCATTTTTTGTAAGAAGTTGTGGGGAAAAATAACATAGCCCCAAGTCTAAATGTGATTGCTTTCTTTAGAAAATTTTAACTGAACAGCTAGGTGGAAATTTAAGATAGAACAATGACAGGCCTGGTGGCACAGAAGATCAGACAACTGGAATCCATATGGTGTACTATACAGTTTGAGTCCTAGGCCAGAGACCTAAAAAAATGTGGGGCACATGTGCATGTCCAAAATCCCAAGAGGAGAATGGAAGAGACGTAATTGTGGAATAGCGTGGCCACCCCCACCCAGGGGATGTTTTCTCACATTTGCTTTCTTTTTCTCTGACTCTCTGTGTCTCTGGTGAACACAGATGTCCTGTAGCAAAACTTAAAAAAAAACAAACAACAACAACAAAAAAAAAAAAAAACAACACAAAAACAGAGAAACAATGGCTTCCAGCACAAAGGATGTGAAAATTCAAGATTAAAATGGCTTTTTGGCAGCAAGCTCTATTACTCTATTAAAAGGGAACTGGGGCCAGCAGGTGACATGGTAGTTACAGTGCTGGAATCTGACATGACTTATTGTAGTTAAGAGTTCCGGCCTTGGTGGCTTGAAAATCATGCTTGGATGCACGTTCGAGCATGCCTGGAATCCTGAGAGAAGAATGTCGGAAAAGGTATTGCAGTGTGGCCATCCCTCCTGGGGGGATGATTTCTCACCTTCCCTCCCTGTCTCTCTCTGTCTATACCTGGTGAGCACATACACCCTAAAGCAAAACCCTAGAAAACATACCTTAAATAAGATAAATATAAGAGCCCTGCATACAATATCACAGAATTAAATATAGAAAATATAAAACAAAAATGGAACAACTATTTATTTAAGATCAGGAATGCAAAAATTTTTAACAAAATATAATTTAAAATAATTCATCACATTAATGGATTTAAAACAACAAGAAATATCTCACTAATTGACAAAATGTAACATCTTGATAATTAAAAAATAAGACTCCTGGAAAATTAGAACTAGAAGGGAAATTGTTAAATCTGATGAACAACATTCTAATCCTATTCTCCCAAAAAAGCTAATTGAAGCATTTCTTATGTCATTTCTAGAGAAAGTTGTTTCTCATTACAGCTTTTATCAAACATTATACCAAGATCTCGATCAGCACAATAAAGCAACAATAGCAAATTAAAAGTAAAATAATTACAAAGAAGGGAATAAAACTATCATTTAAGTATAAAAAAGTAAATGAACATACAACTAAATTATAATAATAGTTACAAGTGTCCTAAATACAAAATGAACTGACAAAAATTAAATAAATTTTGTACACTATCAACGAATATTTATAAAATGTACTTTTTAATAGCCAAAGGGCATGTGTACTTGCCAGACAAAGACAGAGAGACAAAGAGAAAGTGGGATAAAGCACTCTTTAGTGAGGTGTGGTCATGCCAGACTCTCCTTCTCCATTTTTCCATGCTGTTGAGATTTTAAACATGGACAGACGTGGGCCTAGAGTAATTTTCAAACCACCAGGGCAAGGATTTGAACTAAGCAGTCAGCCATGTGAGGTCTGGCTCCTTTAATCACTAGCCTATGAGGCCAGCCCTATAAAATACTATTTTTAAAAGCTATATTCAATATTATAAAAAGGAAATGCCGGGGCTACCAGGTAGCATGGTAGTTAAAAGTGCTGGACTCCCACATGACCAGCCAGACTTCAAGTTCTGGACCTGGTGGCTTGAAAATCATGGCAATTGCATCTGTATGCATGTCTGAAAACCTGAGAGGAGAATGGAGGAGAAGGGGTTGCAGTGTAACCATCTCCCCTAAAGAGTGATTTCTCACTTTCCTTCTGTTGCTGTCTCCAGTGAGCACATGTGCCCTATGACAAAAAACTAACAAGAAAGAAAAAAAAAAAAAAAGTCCCTGGTAATATATTTTATTAAAAGCATATATAAAACATGTCACAAAACAAAATACATGCTGGGCATAGTTGCATGTGTCTGTAATCTTAGCTAATTGGAAGGCTGCAGCGGGAGGATCACTACACAGACAGACTCTGGCAAAAATATCTATTTCTGTTTCTGTCCCTTTCCTTCTTTCTCCTTTCTTTTTTTTTCTCTCTCTTTCTCTCTTACTCATAAGGGAAGACAAAACAAAAATCAAAATAGTCTAAATAAATGTTGAATTAAATCATTTTTTATGAACTGAGAGATAAAATGTCATAAATGATAGAGAATGATAGAAAATGTAATAGCTGATGAGAAAAGTGATTATTTATGTATCATCTTCAAAACCAAACTCCTAGTAAATTTCACTGTGAAACCAGAAAAGAATCAGTAGCAAGAATGTTTAAGACAAAGGCACAATACTCAAAGAATTAGTTTCTATTGAGATTTTTTTCCTGTCAGTTTACATTTTGGAAAAAGGAGAGATTCAATAATTTGATTGGTTAGAAAAATCTACCTTCCTGGATTAAATCACAGACTCAAAGATCTCAGCTACTGGGACCAGCAATTAGTGTAATTAATGGCTATGTTGCTGGACTCCCATGTAGTAAACTGCAGTTTAAGTCCCGGACCCGGTGGCTTAAACTCACACCAGGTGTGTGTGCATGCGTGCCCAAGATCCCAAGAGGAGAATGGAGGAGAAGGGATTGCGGCGTGGCCATCCCCCCCCTGGGGGGTGTCTCAATTTCTATCTCTCTGTCTCTCTCTGTTTTTCTGGCAAGCACATGCGCCCTATTGCAAAATCCTCTCAAAAGAAAAAAAAAAGAAAAGAAAAGAAAGAAAAAGAAAAAGAAAGAAAGATGTCAGTTACTGTCTAAAAATGGAGAGGGAGTTCTGTTCATCCCATTGTCATTGTCAAAACTACTGGAGGATAACTTTTCCTCAATCAATTTAGGTTTAAATAGTTGAGGGCCTGAAAACTAGCTAATAAATAAAGAAAAAAAGTTGATTTAGATGTGCATAAAGAAATCACTCAGTGGTTTCCACTCACTCACCACTCAGGTAAAGGGTTGTATATCAACAAAATAGCAAGGTAAGAAAATAGTGGAGGGGGTGCTTCAGGGTTTTGATAGAAATGTATGAAAAGATCCATTGTTTATGCTACTAGAATGAGTAGTCTGTTTTCTTCCTGAAATTCACAGGAAATTCTCTCAGAGGTTTATTTTAAGGAGGTTCTACTTTAGTCAGATAAAGGAAGTTCAGAAAAGATTTTAAATGTGTTCACTTTTTAAAAATCTTTTTGTCAAAATTATGATCTCTTCATAAGAACCAAGTTGGGATACAGGAAACAAGTCCTATTTCATTATGATAATAAATGAGATATCCATATTTGTACCTTTGCAGTCTCTGAAATATTCATGCATTTGGATGACAAGACTCATTTTGTAAGCAAAGTAAGATTCCTTCAGTTGTTTAAAATTGTGTAGATACGGACATTACATACTCATTTTTGACATAAGGTGATCTCATTATTAAAGGAAAAGACAAGAGAAAATTCTCTGGAGCAACCCACTACTTTATTACTCTGGCTAGCTATTTACCTCTGAGCAAGTGGTTAGACGTCTGTATTTCACATCATTATAAGCATCAAATATATCATTAACTTATATTGCTCCTGCAGTTGTAATTCAATGGGTAATCTTTTCACAAATTTGCATAATAACTGCCAGCTTCAATATGCTAGCAAATTATTTTCAATTGTATAAAATGTGAGAGCTCAGTGATGTGGGAAGTTTGTCTTCCAACCTACTGTATTGAGTGACCTCTCTTCAGTGCGGAGCATCTTCACATAGTCATCAGGCCAGCAGGGCCTCCCAAGACTTTTCCAGAATCTGAGCTGCCTAAGACACATTTCATGCATTAGAAATTACTTCTCCATTCTTAAGACACAAGAGATAGGACAGACAAAAGAGAAGAGAGAGAGAGAGAAGATAGATATAAAGATGATAAAATGTGACAAGATACTTATAAGAACATGTTTTGAGACAGATCTTTTTTGAGTGCTAAATATGGAAAATCAAAGACAATTTTATTCATTCATTCAAATGCCTATTAATTACTATTTCTTAGGTGGAATCTAAAGATTTATAAATAAGTTTATGTCCCCATGGTGATTATAATAGAAATAATACACTTGTAAATAATTAGAATTCAGTGGGTTAAATGCTATAATACAGAAAAAGAAAAAAATAATTCTGAAGAAAGAAAAGAGAAGAAAGAGAAGGAGCAGCGATTTCATAGAGGAGGCCTAGGAGCTAAACCTGGAAAGAAGGGTAGAATTTGGCAGGGACAGTTCTAGGGAGTCTCCACTCCTTAGTTCAACAAACATTTATTAAATACCTTTAAGATATTTAACACTGTGTTACATACCTGGAATGTAAAGGAAACCAAAACACTTTCTGACTCTAAGCAGTTTTTTCTTTTCTAATTTATTTATTTACATTCATTCTCCATACATAATACAGTATACAAAATGAGATTTTTCTATCCAGAATACACTGTATATTGGCTCAACCAAGGATATTACCATATATGTTATCATCAACAAATAATTTTCCATTTCTTGTTTCTTATATATTTTGTCCCCCCACCCACCCGCCTTGATTCCCTCTCTCTCACCCTCTGCCATTTCCACCTCCTCCCACACTGTCTCTGGTATCCACAGTTGTTTTCCATGCCCTTTTTTTTTTTCACATTTTATTGAAGTCACTAAAGATCTTAATTAATCTAAAAATTTTCAATAACAAGCATAGCTGATATATACATACCTATGAACATATGTATGACTTTAGTGTAAACCTCAGTGAATAAAGTGAACATACTATAAATTAGCACCTAGCTCAGGCTATATAGCTTGCTGCAGTATTAAAAAGGGGTTTTTTTAATGCATTTCTTAATTTCAAGGAAAACAGTATTAGTTTTAATAGATCAAACTAAAAAAATGTTAAGAGAAATTTGCTTATGACTTAAAACCAGGAGAAAGGTTAGAATTCAGTTCAAATAGTAGGTAGATGAAACTATCAACAGTTTGTTGTCTCTCTTCTCTTGAATTTCTGTTAGCTTTGTCACTGTGAATATTTTAAATTCTTTATCTGACATTTCCACAAGAGAAGACAAAAATCCTTAAGTAAATAAAGCATAGAAGAAAATCCATAATGTTTATTCAAAAATCATAAAATTCTATTTCACCAGTTCAGACTTATGTAATTAGTCTCTCTTCTATTGAATTTGTAGTGTTACTGTGATCTGATCTTTTTATTTAAACTCTGGAAGTTAACATTCCACTCTGGACTTGTCCCTACCATTAAGCTGGCCATTTTCTTGGTTGTTTTTTGTACTCTTATTTCTGTGTGTCTGACTTTAGTTTTCCTGGTATAGTACTCCCTTCAGCAATTTTTGAAGAGCTGGTCTGGTGTTGGTAAATTCTTTCAGGTTTTGTTTATCTGAGAATGTTTTTGTCTTCTTTTCCCATATGAAAGATAATCTTGCTGGGTATAGTATCCTTGGTTGAAATTGTTTTTCACTTAACACTTTAAATATATTTCCCCATTCTTTCCTTACTTGCACTATTTCCCATGAAAGGGCCAATATTAGCCTGATGAGATATCCTTTGAAAGTAACTTGATGTTTCTCTCTTGCCAATTTTAGTATCTTGTCTCTGTCTGTGGCTTTGGTCAATCTGGCTATGATGTGCCTTGGAGAAGAAATTCTTTGGTTGATTCTATGTGGGGTCCTTTGTATTTCTTGGGTCTGGATATTTGAATGCCTCTCTCAATTTGGAAAGTTTTCTTTCAGGATTTCATGGAATAGATTATCAATGCCCTTATTTGTTTCTTCACCTTCTGGATACCGATGATCTGTATGTTTGGATGTTTAATGGTATCTAGTATTACTCGTATGTTATTCTCATTTTCGGGGGTTATTTTCTCAGTCTTTTCAATGAATTTTCCAGGTCAGAGGTTGTATCTTCTACATCTGAAATTTGATCTTCTTCATTATCTAATCTGCTTTTAATACTTTTAAGGGAGGTTTTGATTTCCTGTTTTACAGCCTTCATCTCTAACAGTTCCATTTGATTCTATTTTCTGATGTGTATTTCCTCTTTAAGATCATGCAAGAACTTTCTCACTTCCTGGAACTCCTTGTCTCTTTTCTCCTGCATCTTCTGGAGTTTGTTGTCTCTCTTCTCTTGCATCTCTGTTAGCTTTGTCACTATGAATATTTTAAATTCTTTATCTGACATTTACATTGTCTGTGGAGGATGAGAAGGTATTTTTTTTTCCCTTAGGGGAGAGATATTGTCTTGGTTTTTCATATTTCTTGTGCCTCTGCAGTGATTCCTGGTCATCTGATAGATTATACATTTTTTCCTAGTTTTTGGACTTAAAACTGAGCATTCAGAGGCATGCAGAAGGAGGTGACCTGCAATCTCTAAATAGTACCATTTTTCTCCCTTTGTGCAGCAAATTCAATGGAAATTTAGAATTAATCTGATCCTAAAAGTATCTAAAAGTATTCAGATATTTGGTTACCAGGCATCTAGACCTGTCTAGAAACTCAGTGTGTGGAGTCTGAGCAGAAAAGTGAGAAAGGTCAAAAGAAAAGAAAAGAAAAGAAAAGAAAAGAAAAGAAAAGAAAAGAAAAGAAAAAGAAAACATCCATAAAAAAAGGAAAAATCAAGACAAAAACAATTTAAAAAAGAGAAAAAAATGTTTGAAGGAAAATACAAAAACAGCTTAGAACTCAGATTTATACAGCTGGTGACTGACTTGTTCTATGAGGGCAGGGGCAAAGGTAATAATTAGCAAAATAAAAGAAGGACAGAGCTAAGAAGTTTAAAATTTTTTTAAATTAAAAATAAAGAGAGACAGAATAAATAGGACACTCTAACCTGGCTAAATCTGGGGTGGGAAGGAGAATGAAGTCTGGGCAGGTCTTCAGTGGTCCTAATCCCTGAAAGGAGCCACTCAAAACTCAGCTAAAGATGGCTGGTGATTGGCTTGTCCAATGTGGGCAGTGAGAAAGGTAAGAATTAGCAAGAAAAAGAGCAGCAGAAAGCTAAAAAGTTTAAATTTAAAACAAAAAAGTAAAAATAAAGAGAGAGAGAGAGAATAATTAGGGTGCTCTAACATGGCTAGATCTGGGGGAGAAGAAGGTGAAGTCTGGACAGAAGGGTCTTCAGTGGTCCTAATCCCTGAAAGGAGCTCCTCAGAACTCAGATATAGATGACTGGTGACTGGCTTGTCCTGCCTAGATCTTTGGTGACAAGAGGGTGAAGTCTGGGCAGAAGATCTTCAGTGGTCATAATCCCTGAAAGGAGCCACTCAGAACTCAGATATAGATGGCTGGTGATTGGCTTGTCCTGGCTAGATCTGGGGGGCAGGAGGTGGTCCTAATCCTCTGACCCTAAGAGTTTATAATCTAAGTTGGGATACTGGCCAGAAATAAGTAATTAGAAGACTAAAATACAGTATAGTAATATTTATAAACATTATTGAATAAAGTACCGTAGACTAATAAAAGAAGAATTTTGTCTGCCCAAAAGGAATTGGGAAATGATTTCCATAGGTGACATGTGGGACTGTAAAATTTATCATGAAAGTATTTTTTCATATTATTTTAATGCATGTAATTTGAGGATAATACTTAAATTTACAATGTTTTTGTTTTTTTGTTTCTTTGTTTTGGGAGGGGAGAGTTTTTTGCTTTAGGGTGCGTGAGCTCTCTGAAAAGACAGAGAGACAGAAAGTGAGAAATCAACCCCCAGGGGGGATGGCCACGCCACAATCCCTTCTCCTCCATTCTCCTCTCGGGATCTTGGCCATGTACACACATGCACCCGGTGTGTGCTGTTCTGAGTAGAATGCCTTCCCCGCCATGTCTATCCATGTACTTGTACATTTTCCTCACTTCGAAAAGTCTCAATCACATTAAAATATTTCATAATTGTCCATCCAATAATAATCTCACCTCCTCTAATGGTTAAATAATTTTATATGGCCACCTTGTAACATTTTATCTTAAATTTTAGTTTAATACATGTTTATTTACAAGCCTTATATACATTTTTTATATACTTAAAAGTATATAGATCTTTGAGATTGTGAACATCTGCAAAAGTAAGGAGCAGGACCAATCCTTTATCCTCTATGAAGTCTAAAATAATATGTGTATGTCACCAGCACAACAAAAAATGTTTGTTCAAGTCGATGCTAGATATATCCCATTTGTCCTCCAGATCCACTCTGTATCCTGCTACCTGTACTGGCACACTGAGGTATGGACCTCATCAGGAGGCAATGGAGAGGAAAAGTCAAGAGACCAGAAGAAGAGAAGAGAGTGATGTCACATTCTGGCCCTTTCCTCAGAGTAACCTCTGGCGAATTACATCCCTCCACTGAAAGTCACTGCTTCACTTCAGGTAGCTAACTCTATCTTTTCAAAATCCAGGAGCTGCTCTACCCACTTGCTGGCCGTTGGGTATAAAAGTTACTGGCCCTTCATTTTTACATAGCCTCTACCTTTGTAGAGTCCCTTCAATAACCATTCCCCCTTGAATCATCCTAATTTGTATATACCTTTGCTATTGTTGTTGTTTTTAAATTGAGACCATCTACTCAAAGTTCACAGAAAAGCTTTACATATATAGAGAGGAAAGGATGTGGCAAAGTAACTCCTTAGAAATCTATCTTACAAATCAAAGAAGTTGTCTTTGTTCAAATTGAAGAAGACAATAGTGTTGTCAGAGGCTGGAGGAAATTGAAAAAGATTAGAACAACTGAAGAAAATGCTTTAGGAAGTTAGATAATGATGAATAAGAGAATAGCAGAACAGCATGGAGAGCCTAATTGAACAGACCTCCACTGGCAAGCTCTCTTGAATTTCTCCAGCGGTGTTTGGTGTTTAGCAGAACAAGATCAGGAAGATTTGTTAAAACAAAGTGCAACAAAGCAAAACAAACAGGAGTGATAGAGTTTAACTAAATTAGAAATGGTGGGAAATAAAGAACTCCTGGGATTCAAAGGAACTAAATTTTGCAATTAGGATCTGAAGGGAGAGAAGTGAAGCCAAGAAGAGGTTAATGGGTAACCTTTCACTTTTAGTCCATTTAAAGGAAAAATCATTTAAATGATCAGACTAACTGTGCAACATTACTGACAGTGATTGTTTTTCTTCAAATTTATAACCAGACAAGATTTGCTACTTGCAGTATAGCTTATGTGCCAACAATCAGACTTCCTATAAACTACTTTTGAAAAAGTAGGATTTGGATAACGTGCTTGTTGTTACTCTGAATTTCTTTAGAGGACTCCCTTTGAGAATTTGATTTTAAAAACATACATTTCACTTTCTAAAATTTAAGTCTTTAAAACTCCTTCTAAAGTTCTCCTCATTTCTTACTTTGTTTCCAAGAAACATTGCATTTCTGACCCATTGAGAACAACCATCAGATTTTAGATCTTGGCATTAAGCACAAGGGAAAGGAAAAAGAAGAAAGGCAAAATTATCCATTAGCAAAACAATGAAGTTCTTGATTGCAATATGAAAACAGGAGAAACAGCTGTGCTAGCTCACACACTCTGCAAAGGTTACCAGGGGAACCATACCTGTACATTTCCTGGTTCTCAAAAATGTACCAGTGTGATGTTTGTGCCTGTCTCTTTTCTTTTCCTTTTGGATATCTCAACTGAGAATTCCTAAGCTTGTGATTTCTTTGTTTTTCACCTCGTAAATTTATTTTTCAATGCTCACATCACAGAATCCACTGAGTTGGCAATATATAAAAAGGCATTGATTTTTTTTTCCTCCGGAAGTTATGAGTGCAACATCAATAAAAATCTCTGTTCTCCCTGGAGCCTCTAAAAATAGAAAAGTGAAGATTGGTTTTGCCTTTCAGTGTCTTTCATTTTTGTTTACTTTTTACTTTTAGATTATAAGTTCCTCCAGGGCAAGCACCAAGACCTACAATTTTTTATATGATTCCTTACGGAAATCAGACAGTTCTAAGCCCACAGTGAGAGGTAAATCATTCTTTCTGGCTGCTATTACATATAAGATCAAAGAGTAATTTTGGAAATTGTGAAGTGGCTTTGCTTTTCAATTTGTTAAATTTGTTCTTAGATTTTTGCCACAGATAAATAATGACATCTAAGAAAAGAAAACTGCAGAGAAAACGTATTCTATTTTTTTCTGGATAGTAAGTGAATGTTCAATCTTGTCTGAAACCTTTGGAAGCAGATTGAAAAGGAATTGACATTTTCTTCTGTCTAAAGTTTGATCAAAAATATAGCCTTTGTTACTATATTGATGCTGTTTGGCTAAATTGTTAAAAGAGTGTCTTGAACTCAACCTACATGACTGTGAAAGCAGCAATGCACGGTGCACCAAGAAGCTCTCTAATGCTGTTATGAGATCCAACCCTTCCACTAGTCTTCTTGGATGGCTTGAAGTGGTCACTTTTCTGCTCAGGGATGGTTTCCTCATCTGTAAAATAGGGACAATACTTGTTCTAATGGACTCTTTGTGCAGCACATAAGATACATTGGAAATGCCTTGAAAAATTTAATCTATGCAAATAAAAAGTGTTTTTATTGTCAGGAGTGTCTGTATTCTCTTTATTCATCCAATGAACTCAAAGCAACAACTAGTCTACTGCCTTCAAGATCATAAACAAGAGCAGTCATTACCTCCTATGCAAGCTTACATGTATTTTAACTCCTCTAGTGCAATCATTATGACTCCATATTGCAATTATCTAGATATACAGCTTTCTATTCCACAACGTCTTCCTTGAAGCAGGCAGTTTATATTATTCTCCATTGTATCTCCAGTGCCAGCAGTGCATATTTTGATTTCAATAACTACTTCCTGAAAGCATGAATAGTTGTTTCTTAGTTCCAAGAATGTCTACTAAAAGTTCTTTGTCTCTAGTTTTTCTGAAGCAGCACCCTCCAGCAATCAAAGACGCTCTCTTTTCCTGACTCACCTCAGTACCTTCTATGGTAGTAGACCAGAATAAAGACACACATCCCATGGAATTTAAGTCCAAGACAAGCATGTGAAACAAAAATTACAAATTGTCTTTGAAAAATGCCTCAAGAAGTACTTCATTTCTCTTTTTTTTTTTTTTTTTTTTTTTTTTTGGAGAGGTTTTTTGTTTTTTGGGTTTTTTTTTGCTATAGGGCACGTGAGCTCTCCAGACAGACAGAGAGAGACAGAGAGACAGAAAGCGAGAAATCACCCCCCAGGGGGGATGGCCACGCCACAATTCCTTCTCCTCCATTCTCCTCTCGGGATCTTGGGCACTCATGCACACAAGCCCGGCGTGAGTCCGGGACTTGAACTGCAGTCAACTATGTGGGAGTCCAGCGACATAGCCATTATGCTAACTGCTGGTCCCCTTCATTTCTCTTTTGTAATCTTTCTTTCATTAGGGCAATGAAAGAATAAAAAAGTGCAGATTCAAGAGGATTTCCCACACAATCTTTTAGTTAAACATGAGCAATTTCTGTAAGTGACAATTGTATATGATGAGTGCTCTTATGTGGTTGGGTCCAAATTCCACCTTCTGATGCCGTTCTTTACTCACAGATGGAACTTTACAACTCTTGTTTTAGGTTCAAGCCTATATGTTACTCTTTATCAAAGGCAGTACAGAGCAAGCGTACTGGGTAGGTTAAAGTTCACCATGTGCAACTGGCCCCAAATTTTTGTTCCAAATAGTTTGGTCTGATCCTCACTCTGGGTCTCAATTACCATTAAAAGAATTTTCACCTTTTTTCAAAGATCATGTTCTTTGCCTTGTGCCTCATCAAGTTGATTATGTCCCAGCCCTTTCCCTGATACACTGGTCTGTGTCTGAGGAATCTACATGGAAACTGTTTCCTTGGATTTGGATCTGGACTTATAATTGCTAATTGGCTCCTCCTACACATGGCAACTTTAGTTCCTTTCTTCTGCTCTAAAGCTCTTCCTACTTTCTTGCCATAGTTTTTATTGCAATTTTCCAATTTATATGTAATCCTTTTATATCTTTATGAGATGCTGCATTTTTTAAAATCATGCTTACAGTGTGCAATAATCAATTCAAGGATATATGCATACTCACTATCTTCAACAATTACATTATGTTGTATACATGAAAAATCACACTACAAATTACTTTGTCTCTGAATTCACTACCCTCCTCCCTGTCAACACCTCTTTCTACATCATCAACAAACTCATCAAATAACTATTTTCTATTACAAATGGATTTCTGTTCCCAGGACCAACAGCTATTTCCAGATCCTCACAGTCTTATAGCTATGAATCCCATCATCACATTGAACACACCTAGGAGAACTCAGGTGAATGAATGATTTTATAAAGAGATCAGATTATTACTATCACTCATAGTTAATACATTTTAAACAGAGTTAAACAACTTAGAACAAAAATCATCTATTACATAATGATAGATCCATTTACATGTCAACTGCCAAGTGGGTTTTCTGTTTCATGAAGAAAGTCAATATCCAAAAATTAGTCTCCAAGGATTTATTTTCTGAGTCATGAAAAGGCAATTTAACGAGGAAACTGGGATCGGATTGGATTTAACTCATAAAGTTGTGATAAAGAATGATCTCTCCATCAGAAGATGTGAAGGACTGGGATTTAGACAATGGTCACTATGAGATCTGCTGAAGAAAGGTACTTTATTTCCAAGTTAGACTCAAAGATAAGAGGTAATCAGTCAACTCCATAGCCTTGTAGTTAAAGGAACCTGATCCCACATGGCTGCCCATGGTTTAAGGTCTGAACCCGGCAGCTTGAGAAACATGCTGAGAGCATGTACATGTGTGCCCAAAATACTGAAAGGATAGAGAAATGAAGAAGAAGGCATTGCAGTGACACTACATCATTGGGGCGGGGTGGGAAGGGTGTGCTTTTTCCATCATGCGCTCTCTGTTTCATCAACTCTCTCTAGCAAGTGCACATGCCTACTGACAATTAAAAAGAAAGATCTGAGGTCACTTAGTAGGATATCTTTCAAATTAATTCATGTTGTCACATAAGGCAGCATTTCCTTCTTCTAAAATGTAAAATACTATTTTGTTATATGTACATATATTCTTTTAATTCATTCATCTCCTTATGCACATTTAGGTCGATTCTATATCCTTGTTATTGTGAATAATGTTGCAATAAATATAAGAGTGTAGATATAACTTCAAGATCCTGATTTAATTCTTTTGTGTATATTTATCAATCTATCCATCCAGAAATAGGATTCTTGGATCATATTTGTATCATATTACAGTTATATTTCAGTTGTCTGAGAAACTTCCATAGTATTGGGTTATTGGAAAAGTAATGATGTGTTTTTGCATAGAAAAACAGAAAATACATCATGACTTTTCTAATGACTCAGTATTTTCCACAGTGGCTATACCAATTTATCTTTCTGCTAACAGAACACTAGGGTTCCAATCTCTCTATATCCTTGCTGACACTCATTATCTTTTTTTTTATAACAACTATCCTAACAGATATGAAGTTATGTCTTATTATGCTAAGTGACATTAGGCAGTCAAAGAAAGAGAAATACAATTTACATGCTTCCACTTATAGGCAGTATCTACAATAAAATAATCACACTCATAGAAATAGAGAGTAGAATGGTGGTTGCCAGGGGGTGGGAAAAGGGTAAAACAGTGTGAGGAGGCTGCTAGTCAATAGATATAAAATTTCATTCATGAAAGATGAACAGCTCAGGAGATCTTCTGCAAAGCATATGCTTATCCTTAATAATATTATATTATGCACTTAAAGATTTGTTAGAAGGGTCCATCTCAAGTTAAATATTCTTATCATAAAAAAATAATAAAAGCACAATGTAAAGTCAACCAACAAACAAAAAACAGATACAGGGTTAGGTGATTTTCAATTTGGAAAAAACATATCTCTTCATATAGAAGAATTCTATGTGTGAAAGAAATCATTCATTGAATAATTTAATTTTCTATTTTCTTGGAGAGTGGCCAGAAGCATATGACTTCAGATTTTATATATACATATATATATTTATATATATATTTTATATATACTTATATATATTTTTATATATGTATTTATGTATATATACATAAATATATATACACATATCTTTGTCTTGAATTAGATTTAGAATGTGTTAGAAGTGAGGTATAAAATCAAATCCAGGAAGGAGGTGATAGTGAAGATTAAACTTTACATATATATATATATGTGTGTATACATATGTGTGTTTATACATATATGTATTATATATATATATACACATATATTATGTGTTACATACACACACATATATACCAAGAAACTCCAAAAATTGACTCCTCTGGGCAGCCTACGTCTTCTAGTACTTTAGTGAGATTTGATAAGGAATATGCCTGATTTCATACAGTAACATGATTAAATTCTTTCCTACTGCTGTTTCTCCTGCAGGCAACGCACTACCTTTGACCAAACTGTGCAAATATAGTACGTTCATAGCCTTTTTATAGGTTCTTGATTGTGTAAAGGAACGGCAATAAAAATCAAAGTACATTTCAGAAATATCTTGTGAAAAGCTGGCCACATGTTGAAATTACTTGTGTTATGCAATTTAAAACCCTCTCTTCTAAAGTAAGTAGACCATCTGGGAACCAGCAGTTAGCATAATGGCTATGTCGCTGGACTCCCACGTAGTTGACCGCGGTTCGCGTCTCGGACCCAGTGGCTTAAAACTCACGCCGGGCGCGTGTGAGTGCGTGCCCAAGATCCCGAGAGGAGAATGGAGGAGAAGGGATTGTGGCGTGACCATCCCCCCTGGGGGGTGATTTCTCGCTTTCTGTCTCTATGCTATGTCTCTCTCTGTCTGTCTGGCGAGCGCACGCGCCCTATAGCGAAAAACCTCTCCAAAAAAAAAAAAGTAAGTAGACCATCTGAGACTTGGAAAACATGATCGTGGCTCCATTTGTGTCTCAGTATACTGGGAGTCCTATGTGAACTTCTACATTGTATGCTTTGTAAGGTGAGTACATCAAACAATATGAAATGAACACATTGGCCTTTTACTCAGGCTCTCATCAGCCATACTCCATGCCTCTCCTAATCTCGTCTGCTAACTACATGAAAATGGAAAAAGGACAGTACTTAACCACCTTATTTAACTAATCCATTAAGCAGGTTCAAAGCAGGTATACTCAGAGGTATTAGGTCATTTTTTTTTTTTTTGAGCATTTTATATAAACAGACATATTTACATTGCACAGAGAATAAAAAGGTTAAATATTGTATTTGCTGAGGTCAGTGGTTCAAATGAGCCTGACCAACAGGAGGGGAAACGAAACAAAGATTACTTACAGCATGCTTTTTCCTTGAAGCCCTTTCCAACTTCTTACAATGCATGGCAATATTTTGCTAATCTGGTTTCCTGATAATGATTTCAGCTTTTAAGTCAAACACTTTTTAAAAAAGTAAAAATGAGACATATTTTCTCTATTGTTCCCAGGCTTGAGAAAAACTATCACGGGTTTACTGAAGGAATTTGGCATTTGAATGAAGATCTGAATAAGACTATATAGTCTATGAAAGACCAGGGTGAAAACACAGCATTGCAAACTTACATTAAGAAATAGTTATCACCAATATAAAGAAAACCGGGCTTTCATAAGCATCAAAACAGAAAGACAACTGCATAAAAATAATTTAACAACCAATTAGGTTTATGAAAGAAAATGCCTTCCATTGTTACCACTATCAGACCTAGAATTAACAAAAAATGTGTTTTTACTGTGAATGCTATTGGCAAGGGAAAGAAAGATTTTTCAATTTGTCAAGATTAGATTTTTCCGTTTGTCTTAATTGCCTGGAAATCAACTCTTATTTCATTTCTGGGTTCATTCTACTCATTGAGAGCCTAGCAGCCCACGTGGGGACTTAATTCGTAGAGGACTAAACCAGCATCTTCTGTGCTCTCAGCCCCATCATTCAAAAATCCCGCTGTGATGGGGAAACAAAAAGGGCAATTGTTTTCTCTTCATTTTCATAATTACATGCCTATGAGTCCCCTTCATAATTTTTACATGATTTCGTAAATTATATATCAATTCTAAATTGGTTTTCAATTTGCCTCACTCTTGCAAATAATGCCATTTGCTAGAGTCCCTGAATTGATGTATATTGGACCAGTTGTAAATAAATTTGAGGAGCGCAGGGCATCGCTGGGTCAGAACTAGAAATGTTTGCAGTCACCTGTGCCTTGCCTAGAAGGGTAGAAAAGCAAAACTCAATGTAAAACATAGCGAAAGAGAAACGAGGGAGAGAACAAGACAAAGTCCTTAAGAACTACTTTTCCATTTTCTTTCAATTATTTTGTTATTATGTTCAGTTTCTGGTTTTTTTTTTAATTGCCAGAGAGCATGTGCTCTCAATAGAGAGAAACTGAGAGACAGAGAGAGAGAGAGAGAGAGAGAGAGGAGAAACATTATCCAATGGGCTGTAGTCACACTATAATCCCTTCTCTATTACTCCATCCAGTCACGATTTTGGGCACACGCAGACACGCCCATGTGCACTCAGTGGGTTTTTTAGGTTGCAGAGGTGGGAACTCCAACTGCCATCAGCCATGTGGTATCCCGCTTCCAAATCAGTTAGCCATGGGGCAGACCCAATTTTGTTACGATTATTTTCACAGTCACATAAAGAGATTGTAAGAGATTCACTCAGCCTACTCATAGCACCTTTCAATAACATAGACCTCCACTTCACACTCAGGAATCCTGTATCATCCACACTCATTTTGCCTCTGAGGTCGAGACTGGCTTTGAAAATTGCGACAGATTAATATCCCCCTTATAATTCTTAAGACAGTTTTTTAAATTCAGTGCTACATTTTTGAGACCATATCAGCAACTACAAAATGTGATTATATACAAACGACCCCAAATCATTTTTTGATATATAAGACAATATTTTTAGACAACAAAAAAATAATGTTTAGTCCCCTTTTTTATGGTCTTTCCTAATGATACTAGATTTCCGATGCTCTCTTTCAAAGCAGTAAAATTATTAGATGGTACATATGTATAAAATATAAAGTGACAATTTTAGATAACGATTGTAGCCAAAGTCTGTAAATTGAACACATTAGTAACTGTAATTAATGTTGCACAATTTTGACAATTCAGTCGACATATGGCTCCAATTGATTATAGCCTGTATTATGTCAATAAAGAAGGAAATCATTCAGCACAAAATTGTTGGTGATTCATTTGTCCATAGTAAAAAAGGCTCAGTTTTACATAGTTTATATAAGCATGGATGAATGAAATAAGTAATTTAAATTTCCTTTTTAGAACATATTTTTGCCTTTTTATACACAGGGAAGTAAATTCAATGGTTCATAAATATTCTTAAAAATATATGATCATTCAGGCCAGCAGGTGGCATGCAGGTTAAGGAGGCTGGATCTCATATGGCCGACTGCACAGTTCTAGTCCCAGACCTGGTTGCTTGAAAAATACGCTGGGGGCGTGCATGCATGTATGCCTAAAATCCCAAGACGAAGGTGAGATGGAGGAAAAAGGATTGCAATGTGGCATTCCCCTGGAGGATACTTTCTCACTCTCCACCCCCACTCCCACCTCATGTCTCTTTCTGGTGAGTACACATGCCCTACAGCACAAAACGTGTATGTATTATATATGTAATATAATACATCTATATATATGTTCATTCAAGTTTCATACAGTTCATTGTATTAGTAAGGATTCTTCAGAGAAACAGAACCAGTAGGAAATACACACACACACACACACACACACACACACACTAGAACTAATATGAGATATATGTGTGCATTATTTATATATATATATATACACACACACATATATATCTTGTATATTTATAATATATTGTACATCATTTATATGATATTATATATGATTATACAAAAGTTATATATGTATCTGCTAATAAATTATATATGTAGATAAATAGATAGTTACCGGGATTTATTATAAGGAATTGACTGGCATTATTATGGAGGCTGAGAAGTCCCACAGTGCAGCTGGCAAACTGGAGACCCAGGAGAAATAAGGGTGTCAGTCCCAGTTTGAGTACAAGTTCAAAGGCAGTAGATAGTCAGTGTCCTGGCTTAAGGGCATCAGGTGACAGAAGGAATTCTCCCTGACTCTGCCTTTTTATTCTCTTCAGGCCTTCAAAGTTTTAGATGAGGGAGCAACAGTTAGCATAATGGCTATGTCTCTGGACTCCCATGTAGTCAACTGTGGCTCAAGTCCTGGACCCGTGACTTAAACTCACGAGGGGCACGTGTGCGTGCATGCCCAAGATCCAGAGAGGAAAATGGAGGAGAAGGGATTGCAGCATGGCCATCCCCCCTGGGGGGTGATTTCTCGCTCTCTCTCTCTCTCTCTCTCTCTCTCTCTCTCTCTCTGTCTTTCTGGCAAGTGTAAGTGCCCTATAGCAAAAACCTCTCCAAAAAAAGAAAAATAAAAGTTTTAGATGAGGACCACCCACACTGGGAAGGGCAACTACTTCACTTGGTCTATGATTCAGATATTGATCTCATTCACAAAGATTCTCACAGACACATCCAGAATAATGTTTAGCTAAATATCGGGGTCCCTGTGGTCCAGTTAAGTTGACACAAAATTAACAATAATATTAATTATCTTTACAAGGATACACAGCCTACCAATTTAGATCAAAGTTAGCACGGACAAAATTCCTTGAAGCCACTTCTACTCACCAACCAAGTTCATATTTAA
Source organism: Tupaia tana (assembly GCA_026018925.1). Taxonomy (NCBI): domain Eukaryota; kingdom Metazoa; phylum Chordata; class Mammalia; order Scandentia; family Tupaiidae; genus Tupaia; species Tupaia tana. The sequence goes on along the minus strand of JAKSZU010000006.1, from coordinate 194,802,095 downwards.
TCATTCCATTATTGAAATGGTCAACAAATTAGGCTTTTTCTAATAAATTCAAGTATCTTTTTTTTTTTTGAGAGGTTTATGTTGTAGGGCACATACATTCGCCAGAAAGACAGAGAGAGACAGAAAGTGAGAAATCACCCTCTAGGAGGGATGACCACGCCACAATCCCTTCTCCTCCATTCTCCTCTCAGTATCTTGGGCACACACACACACACACACACACACACACACACGTGCCTAGCATGAGTTTAAGCCACCAGGTCCAGGATTCAAACCACAGTCGACTACATGGGAGTTGAGAGACATAGCCATTATGCCAACTGCTGGCCCCTCAAATATCTTGATATATTTTCTGAACAATAAATGCTGGGACTCAAAGACCTGGGTGTTAATCCTAGCTATTTGGATTGGGAAAAGTTTTCTTTTAATCCTGTGCTTTTTATACTTGTTCATCTACTGAATTAGGTCCTCCACCCAGAGGGCCTATGCAGAGAGAGACAGAGAGAAAGAGAGAAAAAACACCTCCTAATGAGGTGTGGTTATGCTGCAGTCCTTTTCCCTTCTTTGTTTCATCCCATCAAGATTTTCAGCATGGGACCAGCAGTTGGCGTAATAGCTGTGTCGCTGGACTCCCATGTAGTTGACCATGGTTTGAGTCCAGGACCCAGTGGCTTAAACTCACGCCGGGTGCATGTGCGTGCGTGCCCAAGATCCCAAGAGGAGAATGGAGGAGAAGGGATTGTGGCGTGGCCATCCCCCCTGGGGGGTGATTTCCTGCTTTCTGTCTCTATGTCTCTCTCTGTCTGTCTGGCGAACGCATGCGCCCTATAGCAAAAACCTCTCCAAAAAAAAAAAAAAGATTTTCAGCATATACACATACATGCCTGGCATGTTTCTCAAGTTCCCAGGGCTGGCACTCAAACCACAGTTGGCACTGGGGGATCCAGCTACCAATGCACAGCACTTAACTGCTGTACTGAGAAGGAACCTGCTAAGTACTGGAAACCTGCAAATTTTCAGCAGATACATAATAGTAGTATTTTGCCACAGTTCATGAATACTTTATCCAAGAGTATTAAATAAATTTGAATTCAGGTATGCCACAATTCATCATAGAATATTAAGGTAGAATTGACATTTAGAGTGATGTATTAGATACGAGCTTTGCTTCTGGCGACAAAGAGACCAAAGTGTGTATGACAGACACTGTGGACTGGGTTTTCTCAAACTTCAATGAAGCTCTTCAGTTTGTCTTCTTGCAGTGCAGAAGCGAGAAAGGATTCTTTTCCCCAAGTCTCTTATAGGTAGAAGCCCAAATGAGATTTAGCGTCCTATTACATATTCAGACGAAGTACTGCAAGATTGGAATCGAATTTGAACTGAATTATTGAAGCAAAAAGGCATCTATTTTTCAAAACGCACATCATAGCCTAGGTGAGAGTTCACAGTATCAATAGAGGCTAAATCTGGCAGAGGAACCTTCCCGAGCTTAGCAATGGCAGCAAGGCTCTGAAGCAGACAGCTGTAAAAATGACTTCTCAATTCCACCAGCAGGACCCCCTCGTGGCAAAGTCCCAGTGCCCTTGTGGTACAGTTCTGTAGTCTATGGCTCTATTATAATATCTTTCTAGGGAACACAAGTTTAGGGAGTCTTTATTCAAAACACATCTAGAAAATCTGAGCAGAAATTGCAAAACGACACATGAAAGTGACATTAGAGACAAGATAGTCTGTATCAATGGATGAAGAAACTGAGTTCAGAGAGATCTAAGGAACTGCCCCTGGTCACCTTGTAAGGAATTGCCATGAAAAAAATTCAAATCCAGTGTGACTCATGTCGACAGCCAGAATGCACCAGCATGTCAATAGTAGCCTTTAAAACATAGAACTAGATGGGCCAGCCAGTGGTGTGATAATTAAGACAGCTGGATCCAACATAGCCAACTGCAAGGTTTAAGTCCCAGATCTGGTGGCTTGAAAAACAAGCCAGGCGTGTATGCCTGCGTGCTTAAAATCCCAAAAAGAAAAACGGAGAAGGGATTGCAGCATGACCATCCCCCATTGGGGGTGCTTTCTCACTTTCTCTTTTCTCTCATCTCTCTCTCTAGGAAGCACACATGCTCTCTAGTGAATCTTTTATAAAGTGAAAATTGTTTTGTATAGGTTGGAAACAGCTGCCACCATGGAAGGAACCCCTGTATGTCCTTGTCCCTTCCCTGAGAGCCCAATAGACTTTCATACCATCTGGAAACAAATAGGTAATGCTTGTATCACAAAGAGATGTAAGTGTTCCAGCCATTGTCATCTCTGTGTGGTGTTAATAATTTTTAATGTTAAATATTTTTATTCTCATCTTTGGGTATGACTTGGCTGCGGAGTGCTTTCTACCACACCAGGTCATGTCTTTGTTTAATATTTACTTTGCTTAATACGTACTTTCTTGAATTCAACAGAATGCTTAGATTTAAAACTGAAGTAATGTGATTTTTATTATTTTAGAACAATAATGTCATTTGGTTTGTGGAGGTGATGCTAGGTACTTGACAAACTTCTGTCAAAGGAAGAGCTCATCCAAAGATGTCAGTTTAAAAAACTTAATTTTTGACAGTTGGGTAGCAGCCTTATAGCACTGGTAAAATACTTAATGACATGAGAAATGAATCTGAGAAGATTCAAAAAAATCTATCTTCAACACAAATAACATACAAAGAGCATGTATATATACATACGGTTTTCTATGTTTTACATTCATAATTTATAACAGAAGTTACCTTTTAGTCAGAAGCCAAGAGAAAATAAACTAAAGGACCATTCCGCAACACAACAGAATACAACCAATTTATTTTATCTCAGAAAACACAAGAATTATGACAATATACTTCACATTTATACCTCTTGGCATCTTGGTTTGACAGCTGCATTTAGCAACAAACACACAGAATAACTATTTTCCCATTATTGCTTGTTATCAGAAATTACTTCTAAATTCGCAAAATGTACACTCCCCAGACTTTCCAGACCCTTGATCAATAATGAGTGAGTCATTACACAAATACTGCTGGGATGATCAGCCTTTATCCGAGAAATGGAAGATAGATTTTCTGATCTTTCCTGGCACCTAATTCTGCTGTAAAATAAATGTGTCATAATTTATTTAAAGCTCAGGGAAAGGAGAAAGCCAAAGAGCTCCAAAAGTTTAGTGCACTTACTTTAAAGAAAAATTGTAAATAGTCAGATAACTACTGCTCCTGAATTTAAAAAATATAGAAAGCATAATAGTATAATGGATAAAAAGAGGGAAAGGAGAAAGCGCGTAAAATTTAGAGAAGCCACAAGATTCACACATGCACACACACAAAATTTTTTTAAGACTCAAAAGAAAAACATTTTTAAATATTTATATAGCTAAAAAAAGGCAATGCTTAATGTTCAGGTAAGCACGGTAATATGAAAACACACATTGATTCTACTCTGCCCTAAAACCCTACTGAAAAAATAGCATTGGTAAATACAAATAAAAGATTTCTTTAGGGCTGGCCCTGTGGTGTAGCATTAGGTGCCATGAAGAGGAAACTTGACCTCATATGTCTGACATAGATTCAAGTCCTAGCCTTAGTCGTTTAAAAAACACCCAGATATGGGGCTGGCAGGTGGTGTGGTGGCTAAGGGTGCTGGACTCCCAAATGGCCGAAAGCAGTTCAAGCCCCTGGCCTGGCGGCTTGCTTTCTCTCTTTCCCTCTCTCACACACACACACTCTGTCCTTCTCTGGTCAAATCTAAAAAATAAATAAAGTTAAAATCATTAAAAAAAAAAAAAGGCAGGCACGTGTGAGTGTTCTCAGGATACTCACAGAATGAAGAATTGGGGGAGGGAAGGACTGTAGCATGACTGGGACCCATTGAAAGGGCTTCCTCTCTCTCTCTTTCTCTCTCTCTCTCTCTCTCTCTCTCGCTCTCTCTCTCTTGCTCATGTATGCACATGTGCCCTCTGGCATTAAAAAAAAAAAAATTTAAGTGAGTTACTGTCACATAATCCAAACAAATGTGATAGGAGAGAGCAGGAGAAAGATGGAAATAGAAAATGGAAAATGGAAATAGCAGAGACTGCCTTAATCCACTATTGTGCTGTTTATAGAAATACCCGAGACTGGATGAATTAGAAAGAAGAGAGATTTATTTGACTTACAGTCTGGTGGTTGGAATGTCAAAAAGTGCAGGTATATAGCTGGCATCGGGCTGGTACGACAGACTGACAGAAGCAGAGAGGACAGACAGCACGTGTGGAGAGAGATGTGAGAGCAGTATCTTCCTTTTCTAACAACCACCATTGTGAGAACCAACCCTTCTCATGAGAGCTAGAACTTACTGGGTCTCACCAGACATCATTAATTCATTCATGAGAGTGGTGCATCTCTAATTTATAAATACATGAGCATCTCATGTATAAATACAAAATCCAGAGGAAAGGGTAAAGAGCCAAAGCAAAAAGTATTTGACTATGATAGGGTGTGTTCAAAGATGTATGTAAACTCAATATGAACTTGTAATGTGAATTGCCCTTTTAAAATTGTCAATATCTGTTTATCAAATCATAATACTAGGGAAATCAGTGATAATACATATAGATGATTGGATTATATTCAGTTATTGATGTGGCGATGTGTGTTCAGATTTCTTGATATGAAACTCTAGCTTTCAAAAGTTAATATATTCACTAATTATTTGATGCCAACTATACCTGAGGCTTTAACTCTGTATTTTATTAATGTGAAATGATATATGTATGTGCTTTTCTCTGACATGGTCAATAAACCAATTTTATAAGAAGAATACTCATACACACACAAAGGAAGTACTTGAAGAAACAAAAAAAAAGCAAAGAGAATTACAGAATCAATTCAAAAGTTAAAACTTTCTATTAGGAAGTACAGAACAAACCAATAAAATAATGTATAACACAATAAAATTTTAAAGAAGACATCTGCAAATCTGCAGAAAGTGAGTTTCGAGATTGCAAAGGATCACCAAATGTCTATTGTAGTGAATGAAGAAGAGGCACATCCAATTACACTATATCAGGGTTATCCTATAAAGTTTCAGAGATAAAAACCAAACAAACAAAAAATTCATATACAAAGAGTCAGAAGGCAGAATGGCATCAGATTCTAAATAGCAACATTTCAAACTGGGGGATAATATATTAGTGTATTCAAATTCTGTAGAGAAAAGAAAATGACCTCTAATACTTTTACTTCCAGCTAACTACCCTTTAATATGAAGATAATGGAATATATATATGTTTGTGGCCATAAAATATCTCTAAAAATTTACCTGCTGTGCATCATCGCTCTGTAAACCACTTAAAGCATACACCAAAATGAGTGTATAATTTGAGATATGATCAGAAAATCAGAAATGTTTTATATGGTATAGAATAAAGAATTCATTGTAAATATTAGATTGTTATATTTTAAGAATTGTTGAAATGATCTGTGAGGCATCAGATGTTGAACCTGCAGTTACTGTGGATTAATCATATAGGCAGTTGGGAAAGAAAGCTGGGTATGGACAAGAAGACAGACAAACTGACACCCGTGGCCGTAGATTATAAGACATGAGAGCAGCTGAAACCTAGTAAGAAAATCTGGAGTCTGCAAGAGAAACCAGAACTCACATCTGTTGCTTGGTGCCTCTAACCTACAGACCTTGAATGACCTGCAGGAGAAGCTGGCCTGCTTTGGTATGGAACCACATGGGTTCTGGCCAGAGCTCAGAGAAGTTGAAGGAGGGTCTGGAAGGAGCTAACTTGTCTATGGCACCAGATGCTATGCCATGCCACCTAGGTGAGACAGCATCAGCAGCAATAGAGAAAGTTCCACGGTGCCTGGTTTGCATCAACTCTCCACAAATAAGAAAGATGACTACTGGGCCAGCTGGTAGCATTGTGGTTAAGGCAGCTGGATTCTGCATGGCTAACCTCACAGTTCAAGTTCCAGACCTGGCACTTCAAAAATATGCCTTGCATAGGATGTGCATACACATCCAAAATCCTGAGAAGATAATGAAAGGGAAGGGATTGTGGGAATGTCCATTCCCCTTGTAGGATGTTTTCTTTTTCTCTTTCTCTCTCTCTCTCTCTCTCTCTCTCTCTCTCTCTCTCTCTCTCTCTCTCTCCAGTGAGCACATGTGCACTATAACAAACCAAAAAAAAAAAAAAAAAAAAAAAAAGAAAAGAAATATACCTACTGTTTCACTTCCATCCTCCCTACCTTGAGTAAAATATCTCATGAAGACAGTGCTAACCTATAACCATATCAGAGGACATTCTGAGAAATTGAGCTCTAGTTTGTCCAAGTTTACACAATACAAAGCCACCACAAAGAATAAGACTTGGCATTCAGGAAATAGGTAACTCAAATAAGGAATTAGACAATAGTACTCTGAGGAGAACAGTGAAAAGAAAACCAAGGAAAACCATCTGAGTGACTTGCCTAGAAAGAAACCGATCCAGATGGGAGCCAGAAGACAGAGGGCTCCAAGTAATATGGATTAAAATAAATAAGTAAAAATAAATAAACTAACTGAGGTGTTTGATTATAATAGGAAGAGGTTTGTTTTGTTTTTGTTTTTTCCAGTTTTTGTTGGAGAGTAAAACTGCAGGAAAAAAAATAAATAACCATCCAAGAAACAAAATGCAATCATAATATGCTACATTGCTCAGTTGATAATGATATTTACATCATTATAATCATCTCTACATTGAATAGAGATTCAACAAAAATGAAGAAGAAAAATGTATATGGAGAAAGGAGAAAAGGTAGCATACGAAAATTAAAACAACATTATCCATAGTAGTAAGTCAGAATGAAATGTGAAGTTTTTTTTAACTAATTGAATTTATTTTTAAAATAGTTTTAGATTTACCAAAATATTGAGCATATAGTACAGAGTTCAAAGTAACTCCTTCACATGCACACAGTGTCCTGTAGCATTATTTTGCATTAGTACTCTACATTTGGGATTCCAATAGGGATGTATAATTATTCATTGTTTAACAGAGCTTAGACTAAGGTTTACATGTTGTCATACAATTCTACGGGTGAGGGGAGGAGCCAAAATGTATAATGTCATGTGTTCACCATTACAGTATCATGCAAAATAGTTGTGTTGCCCTAAAAATCCCCTATGTTTCACTTTGGGTATAAAGCAAGTAAAAGAACATTTTTAAGCACTTCTCAAATTCTCCCTCTTCAAGACCACCAACCCTAATCTTTTCTCCAACCAGAAGGCATTTTACTGTCTTTTAACTGAAGTCAAAGGTACAGAAATGCAGAGCAATAAAATCTTTAACTCGGAGAGACAAAACCACACTCCAGGGAAACAACACTGGCATCACTACCAGCAGTAACAGCAGCAGTCCCTGCCACTGCCACCACTGATACTTATAAGTACACAAAAGGCTAGCAGCCAAAAGGAAGGCTTGACTATTGACCTGAAGAATTTTAGAAAACTAGGAGAGAAGACTTTCACCCAATGTAACTGTCAGTTAATGGGCAATCTTCCTGATATCACTGAAGAGGAAATGAGGAGACCATGAGAAATATGGGAAGGCAGGCAAAGTCTTCATTTGTAAGATCAAAGACTTTGACTTGATCTGATTGGAAACACAAATCCTACCAGAGATTGCCAAGGTAGAACTGGATAATATGCCATGCTCTTCCATCAAAAGCACCTATGCGTGCACTTAGCCTGCCATAGTGTCTCTCTCTCTCATGGCCTAAAATCTTCCTCAGTACACATCTAATGCACTTCTGGAAGAAGTCTCCCCTGCATGCTGTGAGGTGGAGAGAGCTCTAGTCCTTGTGAATGATCAAGGAAGGTTCTCAGGAAAAGGCATTGTTGAGTTCTCAGAGAAGCCAGCTGTTCAGAAACCTCTGGACAGATGAAGGGAAATCTTATTCCTGGTAACCACATTTCCATAATTCCTTACAGTGGAGCTCATGGTCCAGTTAGATGATAAAGTGGAACTTCCAAAGAAGCTCATTATGAAGAACGAGCAATTTCAAAAGGAGCGAGAGCAGCTCCCAGATTTGCACAGCCTGGGAACTTTGAGTGTGAGTATGCCATATGCTGAAAAGCACTCTGAGATGGAGAGGGAGCAACAAAATCAAGTGGACTATAACATCCTGGAAGCTCTTGAGAAGCTGGAGTTTTGTGTGGTACATCCTTTCATCAGTTTCTGTGTGGTGCATTCCTAAAGTCTCAAATGTGATTGTTGAGGACCTGGGAGAGCATAGCAAAATAAATCTAGTTAAAGCCCTATTATTCTTGACCATTCCATTTTTTTGTGTATATAACATATTATTTTCTTTCTCATCTTTATACTCCCTAACCCCAGTGACACTGCCACATATACCACACACAAACACTCACGAAAAAAAAAAAAAAATTCTGCGATGACCTTAGCCCCATTGCTCCATTCACACCCAGGAGAGAATTCAAGCAAATGTTCACAAAGGTCATAGACAAGGTACATAGAATTCTGTTCTATCCTATATATTACCTTTTATGGCCTAAAGAAGACTTTTTCTCTTAGAGATTTTCTTTCCCTTAGTATATCTTAAAAAAAAAAAAAATTCTGTATTAACTGGTCTCTTTTTCTCTTAGTAAAGACACAGGAATGCCTCTTTTATGTGAATGATGCTGCTGTTTACAGTTTTTCTTGATAGGTCTAGGACAGGTTTGCTGTGTGCTGAAGTAGCTCTTGGCCTTGACTATCTCAGGTATTTATGTTGTACATTTTTTATTAGTGTGCCATATTTGATTTATTTCCGATATCATAAATTTGGAGTTTTTCTGAATAATGGAGTAGTAATACAACTCAATTTATTAAAATACATTTAAAACCTTTAAAAAAGTTCTAATTTTAGTTTATTATACTAAAAATAAAACAGGACAATAAAATAAAATGAATGTGTGTCAGAACAGCATAACATGGGACCAGCAGTTAGCTTAATGGCTGTGTCGCTGGACTCCCATGTAGTCGACTGCGGTTCAAGTCCCGGATCCGGTGGCTTAAAACTCACGCTGGGCACATGTGCATGCATTCCCAAGATCCTGAGAGGAGAATGGAGGAAAAGGGATTGCAGCATGCCCATATCCCCTGGGGGGTGATTTCTCACTTTCTGTCTCTCTGTCTCTCTCTGTGTCTCTGGTGAGTGCACACCCCCTATAGCAAAAATAAATAAATAAATAAAAAGAACAGCATAACAAAGATCAGGGTTATAGAAGCCTCCCCTCCCATGTGAGTCAGCCTCTCAGAGTGTCAAGTTTCATTGTTACACCACAGTCTGTCCTCCAGAGTAAAATTTCTGTGACTTTCTATACATAAAAGGCCCAGAACAGTAGGCCCCAAAATGGTAACAGTAGATATTGCTAGCACTGTGATCATAGATGATTTACTTTTATTTGCTTATTCGAATTTTCTAATTTTTGTGCAATGGCTTGAGGAATCAATTTTAAGAGGATTCATTTGCTTCAAATGATGAAATTTGGGAGCCAGAAGGTGAATTTCTAATTAGTGGAGACAGAAAAAGTAAGAATGCTTGAAATAAACTTTCCATATTATTTGATTTCTTAAAAAGCCAGTCTCGATCCCCAAAATGCTGTGAAGTAACAGGACAAAGCCAGAATATGTCTCATTGGCTGAAGAGCTCCCTTCCCTTGCTTATTTTTCAGAGAGTAATACTAGCAGAGGGAAGAGCCTTGATTATTAAGTGTTGATCCCACAGTGGCTATTTGACCATATTTAACTTTCTTTTTCCTTGTTTCATTCTGAAGATGCCTGACATTTCTTGTCAAAAATTTACTCATCTATTCTGCACCACTAAATCTGCGTGGTGTCCTACATTTGAACTCATCTTCTACAACACACATCATCTGTTGACAAATGTCTTTTTTTTTCCACGGCTTTCATGATACAATGACTCATTCCCTGGTGGGTGGTAGGTAACTCTGCCCTTGGTCACTAAGTGAATGATTTGGAAAGCCTTTGTAGCTGAACATATTTGAGCTAAATGATGCAGTGGGAAAGATAGGGTCATGGAAAGAGCATAGCACTGCAGATTGTCAAATGGTGCGTGGCAGGCATCAGAAATGTGGTGCAGATGGAGAGGCCGTAAATACATTTCAGGTACTGCAGCAATTAGAGCAAGCAAAAATCCATGCAGGTTCCCCTTGGATATTGGAATATGGTGTCAGTGTTCTCCAAAATACAGATGGTGTTTCAATACACATAACAGCCTTAACTCTCACCATCTGGACCATGAGAGACTTTTCTGCTTGGAGTCCCTAATCAGTGACCATGTTTTACTGCATTCACAGCAATTAGAAGTGACATTTTCTTTACTTCCTCTTTTAATTTTTTTTTTTCTGATTGCCTTTGCATTCCTATTTTCTTTCTCTGACTTGCTCCTTCTAACATTGTTGCTTAAAGCCTTCTCAGCTCTGAGCTGATTAGGATACCTGATTCCCAGCAATTCTACTCTGCCCCTCATGTATCATGCATGAGCAAATTTGTAGATGAGTATTGGAGCAGCACCCATTCTCCAAGAAAAGCAATGAGGTCATAAATAAAGTGGTTCTGTCAATCAGCATGGAAGAAATATCTGACATGAGATTTTACATTGTCTGTATTTCATGGTTGGAAAAAGAGGCACCATTTCTTGAGCTGCAGTGAAGATGATGCAAAAGCAGTCACTCAAGCTATGAGGCTAGGGCTGGCACCACAGCACAGTGGTTAAGTACTCTGCATAGATAGCCAGATCCCACAGAGCCGTCCATGGTTCAGTCGTAGCCTTAGCAGCCTGAAAGAGATGCTAAGCATATGTATGTGTGCCCCAAATCCTGATAGTTTGGAGAATGGTGGAAAAAGCATTGTGGTATGACAATGCTCCATTGGGGAATGCTTTCTCTTTCAGACTCTGGAGAGCACATATGCCTTCTTACCATAAATTAAATTAAAATAAAATAAAATAAAATAAGAAAATACATCATTGTATCAGAGTAGCAGAATTTTAACTTTGAGATATGAACCAGGCCTCATTATTCATATTCTTGCTTCAGGCTGATAGTAGAGGTTTCCTACAGACACTTTTATTTCCTATAACTGAGCTTCTGAAAAAATTACTAGAGGGCAATTTAAAGAGCAACAGTAAATAAAAATACTGTGGTTAAATTATGACTGCCAAAAAATAATGTGTTGAAGTCCTAACCAACCCTGCTCCTGGTACTTGTGAATCTGACCTAATCTGGCAATAGGGTATTGTAATCAAGTTAAAATGAAGCCATGCTGGATTATAGTGGACCTTAAACTCAATGACTGGTGTCCATGTCAAGACCCAGAGGCACAGAGACTCTCAGGAAGAATCTCATGTGATGATGGAAGCGGAGAGCCGAGTGATACACCTGCAAACCAAGGCATGCCAGTGATTATGGGTAACCACCAAAAGCCCAGAGAGAGGAAAAGAACAGATTCTCCCTAGGAGCCTGCAGGAAACAAAATTGCTGATACTTTGATTATAAACCTCTAGCCTCCAGGATTGTGAAATAATAATTTTTTGTTGTTTTAAATCACCCCAGTTTGTGGTAATTGATTGTATCAGCCCTAGGAAATTAAAATAAAAATGAAATCCTTTTGGGGTAAAAAGAGAGATACTCCTGAGGTTAAAACAAGGTCCTGAAACAGGAGAGAAAATCAAGAGCAGAAACTCTGAATAGCTTCATCACTTATTTATGATAAAGAACAACTTACATGCTGTTGCTAAGGTTCTTTTCCTCCTCTGCAGAAGAGAAAAGGTAATTTGTCTGAGCAAGGGTACTGCTCAATGTCCGACAGCTCTTACTCTTGCAGTCAGTGTCATCATTATCATCATCATCATTGATATCCCTTAACGAAGTCATGAAGTGGAGGCTGGTATTAAAACAAAGATTCCTATTTACTATGGTCCTGACAAAGCTGTGGTCTGCCTGAAATGGTGGCCACAACCTTAGCCTGGCTAGGTCATGGAGCTAACTTGATAAAACCACAGAGGTTCCAACCCAGTTGAAGCACACATCTCTAGTAAAGAAGAGAATACCCATCAGCAATGATGAGTGCCTCCCATCCAACATTATGAAGGTACAAAGTCAAAGTAGCTTTGCAAGCGGAGACGGGATAGACTTCTTACAGCATATTCTCCTCAGAATTGGCTTCACTTTGGCCTACATAGAATGGTAAGGATGCAAGAGACAGAAAGGAGAAATGAAAAAGAAAACTCATGCTTTCAGGTATGTGCATTTTTCCAGCACACGTGTATTCTCTACTCATATGGTTGTCCTGCTTGGAGTCTCTAAGAGAGCCTCCACTGATGAAGTCAAAGTTTTGGATTTGATTGTCTGAAAGAGCTCCTTATCTTAACAGAAAAATAACAGCAATGACAACAAAAGATACCTACAGTTTATGACTGGACTATACCCAGCTCATATCAGCCATCTTACACACTTGAGTTCCTGCAAAGGTAGGAGGCTTTACTACCATCTTGGAAAACATTTGTAATTGGTCTGAACTAACCTGGATGAGAGAGATTTGGTGCTGACTGCTATTTTGTGGGTTTATGTGCAGGACACATGTGCGGAGAAAGCTGAATGACCTAAGGTTGACCTCCCACTGCAGGGAAGGAATAAGAATGCAGGATGGAGCAGAGTGACCAATCAGAAAAGTGCAACTTTTAACAATGGACCAATAGAATTGCTGCTTGAATTCACCAATCAGAGCTGCACAAGTTTCAATGTTTGATTTGCTTTCATAGACTTAATTGAAGACTTAAGCAGAAATTATTTCTCTCTAAAAGCTCATCCCTGAACACATTCATGTAGCCAATCTTCTGAAAAAAAGCCTGTTCTTTGTCTTCCAAATGATATAACCTATAGTTCTAGTCTTCCTCCTCAACAAACCCTGTGATCGGAGTATGGCTTTTCTGGCAGTGAGTGATGGTTTGCAGTCAGTATCTACTTTGATTCACAATCCCTTAAGCCAATGTGTGTGTGTGTGTGTGTGTGTGTGTGTGTGTATTTGTTTTTTCTTTTGTTGTTGTTGTTGTTTTGTTTTGTTTTATAGAGAATTTTGCCATAAGGAGCATGCATTCACTAGAGAGAGACAGACAGACAGTAAAAGGGATACTGAGAAATCACCCCCTGGGGGGATGACCACATCACAACCTCTTCTCCTCCATTCTCCTCTTGGGATCTTGGGCACACACGTGCACACACACACACACACACACACACACACACACACCATGATTTTCAAGCCACCATGTTCAGGATTCAAACTACAGTCAGTCATGTGGGAGTCATTGTAACTGCTATGCTGCCTGCTGGCCCACCAATGTATGTTTTTAATGCCTTTCTAATACATACACTGATTGAATGCTCAACCCATATTATTACAGGAGATAAAGGTTTGATAGCATGTTTCTTTCTAGAGGCAGTCATGACTGTTTTCCAAAAGCCAATGCAGTTACATATTCATATTGCTATGGTTTCACTCACCCCTACCAGTGACATCTGCTTTTTTTCCTGTGTGATAACAGGTTGAAAGGCTATACAACAGAGTAGAGGTTCTCAGCTGGCTATTCAATCTACCAGCCGCGCTTTCGTAGCGAATGGCCACAGGTACTTTAGGATATGGCAGAGGTGATCTAAAGCATCTGCAGTTTTTGTTTTGTTTTGCTTTGTTTTTGCTATAGGACATGTGTACTCACTGGAGAGACAGAGAGACAGAAAGCGAGAAATCACTTCCCACAGGGAATAGCCACACTGCAATCCCTTCTCCATCTTCCTCTCAGGATTTCAGGCATGCACACACATGCGCCCAGCATGAGTTTTAAGCCACTGGGTCTGAGATTCGAACCACAGCCAACTACCTGGGAGTCCAGTGATGTAACCATTATGCCATCTGGTCCCCAAAACAGCAGTTTTTAAATATTATTTTATCATTTTCTTGTGCCCAGTTACCAAAAACTAAGTATTATTATGAAGAAAGGCTCTACATACCTTATGGATATATAATGATACATTCTAACACCAAAATTTTATTCACTATATAGAAAACAACATCTTTAAAAAGTATCTAATAATTGTTGCACTTGTCACTGATCATTTCTATCCCTGTTTTTTTTTTCTTTTTTTTTTTAACAACCATATTTATTTTCTATTTATTTTTACACCAGTATATTTAAAGAAGGGAAGAGGATACAGTTCCTTGGTCCTCACTCTTGGCCCTAGAGACCCAACCTTCTTAAGTCTCATTTTGTAGTTTGTTCTTGGCCTGTACTTGCAAAATGACCTGCAATTAGAGTTTTTAGGGTGATTTGCCTTTGGATTTATCAGATAAACTCCATGGCCCAAGATACAATCATTCCACTGGAAAGGGAGGTGGGAGTCTAACAAGACTAAGAAACCATGGCTAATCTACTCCCAGACTAGTAAGATTGGCAGGATATGACACCCAAAGGTCCTTTGCACATGATCAAAGGAAGTAGGGATTAAAAGAGACAATTGAGTGTCTGAAATTACTGTATGAATGCTGAAATACTACCAGTGTATTACCCATGGCCAGGAGGGTCCTGTAGAACATGTAGCATGAGGAAAATATCATAGAGCTGCTGTTGAGCCCCTGTACTTTACCTTGCACCTAGCATCACCCCTGCATCCTGCCAGTATGTCTATGATGTGAAGAAACTGTGATTTGTGAACCATCTAGCTTAATAAATAAGACTTTGGAAGAGTTGCCATTCAATTATATAAAAGGGATTTTTATTTCACCTAACATTACCTTCTTGAACTTTTGCAGGTGCAAATGATATTAGATTATACTCTGAGCACTCATTATTGACACAAATGGCTTATTTTTAGCAAAATAGCTCCCGAAATACTTCCTCGCACCTACACACAGAAAAAAAAAAAATCTACCTCTTAAAAAAATACAGTGAAGCTGTCAATTTGAACATGCAATTGTGTAATGAACTCTATTAAGCACTTATTTCAGGAAGCAAGGCTATATACTAAAATCTTTCCTTGATGTTTTTCTTTTTCTTTCTTTCTTTTTATTTTTTTAAGAGAGGTTTTTCTGTAGGGCATGTGCACTTTTCAGGGAGACAGAGATAAACAGAAAGAGATAAATCAACCCTCTGCGGGGGTGGCTACTCTGCAATCCCTTATCCTCCAGTCTCCTCTTGGGATTTAGGACATGGTTGTACACGCACCCAGCTTGGGTTTTAAGTCCAGGTCTGGGACTTGAACTGTGGTCAGTTAGTGGGAGTCCAGCAATGTAGCCATTATACCATCTGTTGGTCCCTCCTTGGTATTTTTCTATTAGACCATTTTAACAAGTCAATTCTCACCAAAAAAGTCGATGTGAATATTTACCTAATATTGGGTCATTGGAAAAGTAATAACCCATTTTGCATAGAAAAACAGAAAAATATGTCATGACTTTTCCAACAACCAAACACATTTGGTCAATGATTATGGGAAATTTGGTGTTTAAATGTGGGGATTCATGGAAGTAGGAGACTGCAGCACTTAGAAAAATATTCAGGAAGTGATACCTAATACCCTGACCTCAAGAAGTATATAACCTAATCAGAAAAACATAAACACAAATGGTAAGTAATACCACAAATCAAAATCAACTGAGTTTGTTTGAAGTCATTCTGGTTTTTCGTATTTTAAGATGTCTTAGATGTTCAAACTGTGTAAAAGTAAACGGAAAATCAAAGCCCATTCAACAATTTTATGTAGGTTTTGCATTCTTTTCAATAATACGTACTCTGCACCAAACTCATCTGTATAAACAATGAGGCCTAGAAAATATCAGGTCCTCTAGTTTACACTTGGACAGTTTATACAAACATGTTTCAAAAACGCATGTAGAATTGGCCCTTCCACTGCCTTGGAACATTATACTAGGCTAAATTCTAAGGATATCTTTTCTACTCTGAAATTAAAATCCAGCTCACAAAAGAAAATACAACTTGCTCTGCCATTCTCCTATGTTTACAAAATACACATTGAGTTTTTTCTTAAATACTCTTATAGTTCCACTTGAAATGTTCAGACACTGTGGTCTTTACACATGTAGAAAGAGGTCAGATTATGGCCCAGCCATAATGTCATGCTGCTCCACAGACTGAGACCACATGAAAGGCCTTGGTTTGATTCCTAATCCAACCCAAAGGCCAGAAGCAGTGGTATATGCCTGTAACTGAGGGGACAGGGGAGGTTGAGGCAGGAAGATGTTGGAGCAGAAGCTGGCCTAGGCAACATAGCAAGACCCTATAAAAAAGAGATCCAGGCATGGTGTAAAAAAGAGATCTCTTGGACCCAGCAGGTGGCATGGTGGTTAAGACACTGGACACCCCCACATGGCTGACCGTGGTTCAAGTCTTGGACCTGGTGGCTTGCTTTCTTGCTTTCCCTCTCTTTCTGTGTCTCTCTCTCTGTCTCTCTCTGCCTCTCTTTGGTCAAATTTCTTTAAAAATGAATGAATAAATAAATTAATTAGAATTAAATTAATAAGTCTTTAAAAAAATAAAGAAGAGAGATCTCTGTAAAAAAGGAGATCCAGGTATGATGGCACATGTTTATTTTCCCTACTGGGAAATTGGTGCAGGAGGATCAAGACACAGACAGAGTCTGTGTAAAAAGAAAAAGAGAGAAAGAGAATAAAGGAAAGGCGGTAAGAAGAAAAAGAAATCTGGAAAGATCAGATTCTCCTGGTACTAATCCTCAATGTTTGGCTCATGAAAACTAAAGTTATTACCATTTCTTCAAAGATTTCTATTTGAAGTAAGTTAAAAGTTTTGCAGTTAAGGGAACCAGCAGTTAGCGTAATGGCTATGTTGCTGGACTCCCACGTAGTCGACCACGGTTCGCGTCCCGGACCCGGTGGCTTAGAACTCACGCCGGGCGCGTGTGCGTACGTGCCCAAGATCCCGAGAGGAGAATGGAGGAGAAGGGATTGCGGCGTGACCATCCCCCCTGGGGGGTGATTTCTCACTTTCTATCTCTCTGTCTCTCTCTGTCTGTCTGGCGAGCGCACGCGCCCTATAGCGAAAACCTCTCCAAAAAAAAAAAAAAGTTTTGCAGTTAAGAAACACTGTTCCTGGGAACCAGCAGTTAGTGTAATGGCTATGTCTCTAGACTCCCACGTAGTCAACCGCGGTTCCCGTCCCGGACTCGGTGGCTTAAAACTCACTCCAGGCACGTGTGCGTGCGTGCCCAAGATCCCGAGAGGAGAATGGAGGAGAAGGGATTGCAGGGTGACCATCCCCCCGGGGGGTGATTTCTGGCTTTCTGTCTCTATTGTCTGTCTGGCTAGCACACGCGCCCTATAGTGAAAACCTCTCCAAAAAAAAAAAAAAAAAAAAAAAGAAAAGAAAAAAGAAACACTGTTTCCACTTCATTTTCTTTGTTTTAACAATACTAATTAGAAATTTTAATACAAAATGACATTTAAATAGCAACAAAACCCACATAATATCCAGAAATTAAGATAATAGAGAACATAACATTTGTGAAAAATAGCATAACTCTACTAAAAGCCATATTTTTAAAAATCCATAAATGAAGCAAAATATCATGCTAATGGTGACTTAAAATTTTAAAGTTTTAATTCCTCTCAAATTAATCTGTAAATGCAGCATACTTCTAATAAAAATTCAGGAAAGACTTTTGGAGGGAAGTCAATAGGATGATTTTAAAGTTTAGTTGGTGAATACTTAAATAGGATTATTTTTTTTTTTTGAGAGGTTTTTGCTATAGGGCGTGTGTGCTCGCCAGACAGACAGAGAGACATAGAGACAGAAAGCGAGAAATCACCCCCCAGGGGGGATGGTCACGCCGCAATCCCTTCTCCTCCATTCTCCTCTCGGGATCCTGGACACGCATGCACACGCACCCGGCATGAGTTCTAAGCCACCAGGTCCGGGACGCGAACCGCGGTCAACTACGTGGGAGTCCAGCGACATAGCCATTATGCTAACTGTTGGTTCCCTGGGATTTTGAAAAAAATAATCAAAATCAACTGTAACTGTCACAAAATCGGATCTGAAGTCAAGGGAGCAAGGTAGAAAGTCTTCCAAAAGTTTATAGAAAAACATTATTTTTAGTTACATTGTATATTTTATTTTTATTTTATGTTTAGTCAATGTAATTACTAGGGTAAAGTCTAAGCTGTATAACAAAAACTTCTTAAAATATAGTAGTTCAAATAAGTAGACATTAAAAGTCATGACATATTTTTCTGTATTTTTTATGCAAAAATGTGTCATGACTTTGCTGATGACCCAACATTTCTCTATGCTGTAACACTTCAAAAGGATAGATAAACTCTGTTCCATAGAGTTATTCAGGTACCAAGGACAGTGCAGCAATTCTGCCATCTCCAAGTGGCTTCCAAAGTTGCTCTACTTATGGTTCTTTCCACCATGAAGATCAATATATATCTAGTCTAATGCATATCCAATGCAAATAGAGAAAGTATCCATCATCATTTTTTTTTAAGAAATGAAATAGCAGGCCAGCTCATGTCCTGATGGATAATATATCTAGATCCTACATGGCCAACTATGTAGTTCAAGTCTCAGACTTAGTAACTTGGAAAACACGTGGGGCATGTGTACATATGAATCCCCACAGGATAGAAAAATGGAGAAGAAGGGATCATGGCATGATCATGTCCCATGGGGGTGCTTGCTCTCCCTCCTTTCATCTCTATCTACTGTGAAACTGCACACAATCTTTGGCAATTTTTTTTAATAAAAAAAGAGATGAAATCCCATTCCTATATACTTTTCATTAATGAAAATGTATTAATGTGGCTAAACCTAACGGTTTAGGTGGCTGATAATGAGCTTCACAGGTCAACCATGTAGCCAGAAGGAGAGAACAGATTGGATAGAAACAACTAAAAGTTGAACACTAAGAGGTAACAAATTTTATGGTCCAATTTTCTTTTTTTGCTTTTTTTTTTTTTTTTGAACAAGAATTGCCAGTAGTAAAGGCTATTTGTTTATTTGTTTATTTTCATTGAGGGAGACAGCTAGAGAGCATCACCATTCTGACTGAATTCCAAAACTCAGCTCATACGAAAGTCAACCATAAATCTGGTACTGTTTTCATTCCTTTTCTATTCTGTTTATCCTAAGCCAAACAGAAATATTTCTAGTAGCAGGCAGCAAATCAAGTGCTTTAAAGTTATTTGACCACAGAAATTTCTTGTTCAACAGTCATGGTTTTTGTCTTGTAGAGCTCAGCAGGCTGGCTTTTATCTCCTGAACATTGAAAGTTCTTTCCATCTAATTCAAAGAATTAAGAGAGGTTTTGTGCCTGTTTAGAAAAATCTACAAATGTAACTGAGACAGAAGTGGAAAACTTCAGCCATATCAGGTTTCCAAACATATCACCCAAGCAAACAGTTGTACCAGCATAAAAAAATAGTAGACTATTTCAGAGGAATAAGACATGCTGCCCTAAAGAAAAAGGTAAAAGCTAATTGGACAGATGGCTAAATATTTTTGAAGAATTAACATCAGTATGAATTTGGTTCTGTTTCTCTACATCTACCAAGAACAGTGCAAGAGCTTTCCAGGAATATTCTCAGGCCATCCAGCTAGGGGGACTTGTTCACTCAACTTTTAAGTTTAACTTCTAAGAATATCCATTATCTCATACTTGCCTTTATCAACTATGTCTCTGAATCTTTACATGTAGCCAGTATTTCTACTCACAATGGTGTTGTACACCTAAAATCCAATAGTTGTATGCATTATATGCACTCAATTACAGTCAGCCTTCAGCTTAATTTCTGTACCCATTATTTTATGCTTGCATCTATATTACTTGGTGCCACTATCAACGATTTACTAACAAAACTCAGGCTTGAGATATCTTATTTGCCAGACTACTCTTCACCTAACCATCTTTCTTCTGCACTTCCATTCAAGATAATTAGATTCTCACATTTTAGGTTCTGCAATGGCAGGCATAATTGAGAAAAATATATTTGGGAGGGATCTAAAATCTTTAGTGCAATTAACATTTAATAAAGAGTTATAGTGCACTTTCTGTGAGCAAAGTACTCTACTAGGCAATATAAACACTATAAAGTGCCATTCTTCAATGCTTAAGGAACATGTAATCTAAGTAGAAATACAACTCACAAAAGCAATGGAATTTAACTACATGTAATTTAAGCCAACAACTTCATCTCATAATAGTTCTCTATAATTAATAAGTTTACTTTGGGACCCAGATGATTAATGTAGTGGTCTAAATATCTTACTGTTTGATGCATGAATATATTCAACTTAATAAAATAATTACACTTTCACTGAGATAAAAATTTCATGGTCTTCCTATTATCTTCAGACAAAATATTATTTACCTTACCTCTTTCCTGATATTAGAGACTATAAATAAAAATATAACATTAAAAAGATTATACACCATAATCAGGTTGGCTTTATTCCAGAGATGCAAGGGTGATTCAACATACATAAAACAATAATGTTATACATCATATCAATAGAGGGAAAAATAAAAGCCATATGATCATATCAATTGATGCAGAAAAAAGCACTTGGCAAAATATAACATCCCTTTATAATTAAGACTCTCATTATAATCAGCATAAGGAATATTTCTCAACACAATAAAAGCCATAGATGAAAAGCCCAATATCATCCACTGGGAAAATCTGGAGCAAGACAAGGCTGCCCACTTTCTCCATTTCTTTTCAATATAGTGTTAGAAGTTCTAGCCAATGCAATTAGACAAGAGAATAAATAAAAGGCATTTGAATAGGGAAAGAAGAAATGAAAATATCTCTATTTGCAAATAACAGGACTATATATATAGAAAACCCAAAAGAATTCTCAAAATAAACTTCTGGAAGTGATAAATGAATATAGTAAAGTGACAGGATACAAGATCATCACACAAAAATCTGTAGCATTTCTATACACCAACAGTGAACAGACTGACATAGAATTGAAGAAAGCAATTCTATTTACAATAGCCCAAAAAGAAATGAGATGTCTAGGAATAAACTAACCAAAGAAGCTGAAGACTTGTACAAGAAAAATTATGAAAAACTTAAACAAGAAATTGAAAATGATACAAAAAGTTCAGAAATGTCCCATATTCCTGGATTGGAAGAATTAATATAGTCAAAATGTTAATTCTACCCAAATTAATCTACAAATGTAATACAATTCCAATCACATTACCAGAAACATGCTTCACAGATTTAGTGAAATATGATAATAGAATTTGTCTTGAATTATAAAAGACACTGTATTGCCAAAACAATACTGCACAAGAAGAATGGAGTAGGTGGCATCTAACTCCCTAACACCAAAATATATTGCAAACCTATGATAATCAAAACAGCATGGTACTGGCACAAAAATAAGCATGTAGATCAATGGATGAGAAGAGAGACTACATAAATAAACACCAAAACATACAACCAACTGATTTTTGACAAAGGGCATCAGACAATTCAGTGGAGAAAAGAAAATCTCTTTAGCAAATGGCCCTGGAAAAATTGAATATTCACCTGAAAAACAGATGAAACTTGACCTCTATCTCTAACCTAAGATCTAAAGATCTAAACCTAAGACCTCAAACTATAAAATTACTGGTAGATAACACAGAGGAAACTCTTGGAGACATTAGAGTAGGTAAGGACTTCTTAAATAAAAACTCCAATGCACAGGCAACAATCCTCAAAATAGACAAGTAGGATTTCATCAGGTTAAAAAGCTTCTGCACAGCAAAAGAAAGAATAATTAGAATGACTCAACAACCTTCAGAATGGGAAAATATATTTTCAAACTATGCTTCAGACAAGGGACTGATAATCAGAATATACAGGGAGTTCAAGCAGCTTACCAAAAAATAAAATAAAATAATCAACCCAATTAAAAGATAGGCAAATTAGCTGAACAGGTAACTCTCTAAGGAAAATATATGAACAGTCAAAAAGCATATGGAAAAATGTTTATAATCTCTTATCATAAGGGAGATGTATATCAAAACCACAATGAGATACTACCTAGCCCCAGTCAGAATAGCTAAGATTAAAAAATAATAATAAATAATGAAGTGCTGGTGAAGCTGTGGTGAAAAGGGAACTCTCCTACACTGTTGGTAAGAATGTAAATTAGTACAGTCACTATGGAGAACAATATGGAGATTCTTCAAAGACCTACAGGTAGAACTACCGCATGATTCAGCAATTCCGATCTTAGATATCTACCTGAAGGGTAGGAATACACTCAATCAATCAGAAAAACACTTGAATATCCATGTTTATTGTGGCATTATTAATAATTTCTAAGACATGGAACCTACCCAAATGTCCATGAAGAGATGAATGGATTGAAAAAATGTGGAAAATATACACTATAGAATACTACTCAGCCATTAAAAAAAAAAAAAATGAGACCTTGGTATATGATAGAAAGTAAATAAATATAGAAGCTTTAGTGAAAAGCAAAGCAAGCCAGACTATGAAAGAGAAGCACTGTATGTCCCCAATCAAAATGTACTGAATGTCTGTATTTTATAACAGAAACTGTAAGATTGGAAGTTATAAAATCATCGAGAGCAACTGTGGATACTGGAGACAGTGTAGGAGCAGGGAGGGAAAAGGGGGAAGGGGAGGTAATTAAGGGGGAAAAGAAAGAAGTAAAACATTTAAGAAACACAAATAATGGAAAGTTATCTGTTAATGATAATATGTGTGGCAACATCTTTTTTTTTTTTTTGAGAGAGAGATTTTTGCTATAGGGCGTTTACACTCGTCAGAAAGACAGAGAGACAGAAAGCAAGAAATCACCCCCCAGGGGGGATGGCCACGTCGCAATACCTTCTTCTCCATCCTCCTCTCGGGATCTTGGGCACGCATGCCCACACACCTGGCGTGAGTTTAAGTCACCAGGTCCAGGACTCAAACAGCAGTCGACTACATGGGAGTCCAGCGACATAGACATTACGCTGTTGCTCCTGCAACATCTTTTACTAGACTAATATACAGTGTATTCATTCTGAGAAAATACATTTTGTATGTTCTAACAATATACAATGATTGAATGTAAAAGAAAGAAGATATCTTTTGAAAAAATCATAAAATAAAATGCTTAAAGGGCATAGCAATGCACTAAGGAAAACTGACTTCTTTTCATTCTTTCTCTTAATCATTATTTTAGTTAATGTAGATAATATGTTGAACTGTGTGCTTGATTCTCACTAGGTTCAGCATTGTAAGTACTGATTTGGGGCTTAATTATGAAAAAACTTGACCATTGGATATGACATGTAGTGTGTGTTCTTTGGTCATTCTCCTTATATTGTCAGAAAAACAAGGGACTCAATCTCTGGTAGTGAGTCAGTCTTTTCACATAAAACATTAGGCTACACTTCATGTGGGAAGAAGAAACTGTATCTAATCCTTGCTTGTACCACAGAACCTAACATAGTACCTAGTACCTCATTAAGTGCTCAAAATGTTTTTTTTTAAGTTGAATAAGACTCAGAATTTGTCATAGGCAGAATAATGCCCACTTGCCTATTTAGGATATGTATATTCTAATCTTAAGTACCTATGAATATATTAGATTATATATTAAGTGGTATCCTTAAAATGAGATTATTCTAGATTATCTGGGTGGGCCTAGTATAGGTACAAAGGTCCTTAAATAGGGAAGGACGTAAAAGGTTAAGAATTAGTAAGATAGCATCTTAAGAAAGGTACTGTCACTACAGTCTGGGTAGAGGGCTGAGTCAAAGCATGAGGATAACCACTAGAAGCTAGAAAAGGCCAGAGAACAGATTTTTCCCCCAGAACCTTCAGAAAAAAACACAGCCCTGCCTACACCTTGATCTTAGTCCAGTGAGATCCATTTGGACTTCTGACCTGCAAACTATAAACTAATAAATAGATTTATATTATTTTGTAGGAATATGTTTATAGTAATAATAAAATGTTGAAATTTACGCAATTAGATTGGTCAATTCAAGCAGCAATCCCATTGACCCATTACTGAAACTGGCACTGTTTGAATTGGTCACTCTGATGCAACCAGCATTCACACTTCCTCTTACAGTGGAGACAACCTTAGGTTGCTCAGCCTTCCTGATGCATCCAAGTAAAACCACAAAATAGCAATTAGCGCCAGGCTCATCTCTTCCATCCAGGTTAGTTCTGGCCAGTTATAGCGATGTAAAACTAATACAGTAATAATACAGTAATAAATTACCATTTGAAGATAAAATGAGACATCTACCAGGTCAGCCACTGATGGGAGTTTCTTTTCTTTTAGTTGCCAGAGGGCACATGTGCTTATGAGAGAGAAAGAGAAAACAACTCCCAATGCAGCATGGTCACACCACAACCCTTTTTATCCATCTCTCCATCCTGGCAGGGTTTTGCACTTGGCTTGTTTTTCAAGTTGCCAGGGCCAGGATTTGAACTGTGGTTGACCAACCAGGATCCATGTCCCATGCACAAGGCTTCCCCAATGCACTATATGGCAGTCCATGACTTGGGAGTTTTTAACTCTCCCTATTACAATTTTCTGACGTATGAAATAGAATAACACTAGTCCTTAAGTCCTAGGACTTTTATGAGAGTTATAGCACTTAAAACAGTGTCTGCAGATGCAGATAGCATAATGGTTACATCGCTGGACTACTACATGGATGACATGGTTTGAGTTCCAGATCCAGCAGCTTGTAACTCATGCCAGGTGCATGTGCATGTGTGCCCTAAATCCTGAGAGAAGAATAGAGGAGAAAAGATTTTAGCATGGCCATCCGCATCGGGGATGATTTCTCACTTTCTGTCTGTCTCTGTCTCTATGGCAGGTGTACATGCCCTATAGCAAAAAATCTCCCTTTAAAAAACAGTAGTGTCTGGGACCAGCAGTAGGCGTAATGACTATGTCGCCAGACTCCCATGTAGTCAACCACAGTTCAAGTCCTGGACCTGATGGCTTATATTCATGCTGGGTGTGTGCTCTTGCATGCCCAAGATCCTGAGAGGAGAGTGGAGGAGAAGGGATTGTGGCCTGGCCATCCTCCCTGGGGGGGGGGGGGGGGGGGGGGCGATTTCTCACTGTCTCTCTATGTCTGTCTGGCAAGTGCACACACACTATAGCAAAAACCTCTCAAAAAGAAAAAAAAAGTGGTACATACAACCTAATTTTTTAATGTTTACTGTTGTTATTGTTGTAAGATTATTTAGTAGATTCAGCTATTTTATTCTCCCTGCCATCTCTGTTCTAGCCCCATTCCACAAAAAAATGAAAAGACCCTCAGAAAATATATAAGTGGAATTTATTTGTAATAACCCCAAACTGGAAACAACCCAAATGTTCACTGATAGGTAAATATCCTCCCTGACCTGTTCTGTACACTTGCATGTGCCTATACAGACATGTAGGAACAAAATTCTTCCTTTTTATAACAAACTTTCCTATATCAAGGAAAGACAAAAAGTTATAATAATAAAAAAGCACATACATGGGAGTAATAGAAGATCTAATTTGACACCTAGTAAAGTACGAATGATAAGTATCAGAAACAAAGAACAAAACCATGTACTGAATCATGTCACCCAGTCTTTGTGATTGGATGTGTATCTTATAGGGGGCTGTGTGCATAACTAACCAGGACATACACACAAAAATTAAAGTTTGGACAACGTAGTACGAGAACATGAGGAGGGATGATGAATTCAGCTACGTAAGTCATGAGAAGGTATCAAGGGAGCAGAGCATTAGAGTGAGCCTCAGGAAATTGTCAGGCTTTAAGTCAGTGGAAAATGAAAAAGAACAACTTCTTAGTTTACACCTAAGAACAAGCATATAGGTAATAGGCCCAGACTATAGATCCCATCAATGGAGTACTTTATTCTTAACTCATAACCCAGCGTGTTTATCCTTATCTGAGCAAAACTACTAATACCATACTCCAATCCATTTCTCAAATACCTTCTCAAACAAATGTGCAGCCATTCAGGCTGTCTTAGACCCCTTGGGTTTCCATAGACTAGGTAGTTTAAACAACAGAAACTGATTTTTTTATAGCTCTGGAGGCTGGCTATCTGAGCTCTGGGTGGCAGCATCGTTGGGTTCAGATGAGAGCTCTCATCCTGGTTTTCAGGTGACCAGTCTTCTCAGTATGGGCTCCCTTGGCCTTTCCTCATTGTGTGTGCATGGAGAGAGAGTTATAGAGCTCTCTCTTCTTTTAGGGCCATCAGTCCCATCAGACCAGGTCCTGACCCCTATCCTGATCATTTAACCTAATTACCTCCTAAAAGCCCTATTTCGAAACAGTCTCATTGGAGGGTAAGACTTCAACACACAAGATTAGAAGGGCACAATTCAGTGCATAGCACAGGCTAACTCATTAAAATTCCTTCCATTCTCCTCAGCTGTATATAAATATTTCCATCGCAACAAGGCTTCCTGTCGAGACCTGCTCCTCCTTAGTCCTGGGCCCTGGGATACAGAATATTTGCCCATATAGAGAAATCAATCACTTACAATGTCCTTCAGCTCCATAAAGGTTGCTACTTCAAACCCTGTAGAAAGTAGCAAAAACAAAGGTTTCGACCATAATTCATTTTTAATTTTTATTTATTTTACATTCATTCACTGTATGTCATTATAGCATACAAAAGAAATGTATTTCCCATTCAGAATACACTGCATATTGGTTTAGTCAAAGACATTACTATACATACGATCTTCAACAAATAATTTTCATCTTGTGTTTCTTAACTGTTTTTCTTTTTTCTTTTTTTTAACCCTTGCAAAGAAAGTAGACACATCTTCCTAGACTTAGCAGTTGTGATAAAATATACCCCTTTCCAAATTACTAAAAATGTTCTTTTATAATATGAAAGAATGGGTTTTGAATACAAAAAAAATAGATACTTTAACATTTTTTAAATGAACTATAGTAAACTTTGACTGCAACACAATTGGTCACAAAATATGAATGATCTAATATCCAAGGTATTAGGTCCTCTTCTCGGCAAAGCATAGTTTTATACTAAGGTAATCTCAGAGTAAACGTTTCAAGCTCCTGTGATACATATAAATAAGAACATGTGAAAGGAGTAAACTCAGCTCCTAAATTAGCTGGAATTGGTAGGTCCTAATGTTCGCTTTATTCTTACCAAGACGAAAGGGAAAACAACACACACAAAGTAGAGAGTAATTCACCTGGTCCTGCTTGAAGCTTAACCATAACTTCATTAAATCAACAAATAGTTTTGAGCACTTACTTCAATTAAACTAGAATTATAAAGCTTAGAAAAATTATTTAAAAAGCTGTCCTTACTGAAAAACAAGCAAACAAGCAAAAAACCATAAATGATCAGTTATGTAATTACCTCTCAATCTATTGGCTTGTTGGAAAAGTTATGGTGCATTTTTGCATAGAAAAATATGGCAGGGGAGCTACAGGTGTCATGGTGGTTAAGGTGCTGGAGTGTAATATGGCTGACTACAGTTCAAGGCCCAGACCTGGCAGCTTGCTTTCACACTTTCCCTTTCTTTCTCTGTCTCTTTCTGGTCAAATTAAAAAATAATAAATAAAATAAATAATTCTTAAAAAAAAAAAAGGAAAGGAAAGTATGTCAAGACTTTCCCAATGACCTAACAGCAGGAAGATAGAATTACAAGCAGTTATAGCAGAAATATACACAATCAGAGCTTGGAGTAAACTATGACAAGGAGACAGAGGTATGAACTTTGAGGTAGGGTCCCTTTGGATACTAGAGAACCACCTTTTTTTTTCCCTAGCAGGGGTAATAACGGAGTATTTTATAAGAGAAGAATTCATATGTTCTCTGTCCACATGTGAGGAGAGAACTTTCTGCCCAAGTTCTGTCTTTCTCTGTCATGTATTAGCAACTTTTAAAGGAAGAAATTGTAAACCTTATTAGACAAACTCCAGAATATTCACTGGAACCCGCTTTCTAGTGGGGCAGCTCCTGAGCTGTAGAAAGTATAAGGCCATGCTCATGGCCTCCTCATCTATTTCCTTCCTTTTGCTTCCTGCTCCTACGAGATAAGCATGGGAATGAAGTCTTTCTCATCCATGCAACTATTTTGATGCCTCAGATATTCTAGATTACACAAATAGAAGAGGAAGTCCCTCTTATTTTAGACCTAGACCGTATTTATAATCACAGTTCACCAGAATTGCAGACAACAAGACAATAAAAGGTGATTTCCCAGCAAGTAAAATCACATTTCTCCATTTGGCTGAAATGTTTTGTTTGTAAAGCTCCCTCACTTTCTAATAGGGAACTTTAAGAAGGAGGATGAGTGGGTGTTTAGATTCAGGGACCAAAACTATATTCCCCAAACTTCATCATCAAAAACAGCTTGAGCTGAGTCTTAAATGATAAGTAGGATTTTCTAAGTGAGGGGTAGGAGTTGGGGGTGGGAGGTAACTAGAACAGGCAGCATAAGGAGAGCATTTGAGAGCAGAGGCAGAGCAAACAACATTAGCAAAAGAACAGTGATAGGACTGTGGCATGCATAGTGTACACGGAGAGGAAGAAATGATGGCAAGGCTGGGTAGGCCTGGGTCCCTGTGGAGGGACAGGGGTAGCCTGGCTGTCAGGCTAATATGATTGCATTTATTCTGTAGGCTATCAGAAGGAAATTACACAAAAGAACAACATAAGAAATCAGTACCCTTGAAAGATATCTTTGAAAATAGTATGGATAATCAATAGGATGAAAGCAGCTAGGAGGCGATTGTAAAAATCCTTACAAAAGAGAACAATGGGGAAAAAAAGAGAACAATGGCAAAGAAAGGAAAATAAAACTAATATCTGGGTGTCTAACGTGTGATCAATACCGCTGTTCTAGATACTTCATACCCATTCACTCTTTTTTTTCTATAATTATTTAATTAATTTTAATTTACGATGATGATGATTAGTTTAATTTGCTATAGGGCACATACACTCACCAGAGAGACAGAGGACAAGTGAGAAAGTAAGCTGCCAGGTCTGGGACTCAAACTCCGGTTGGTCATGTGGCAGTCTAGCACCATAACCACCACCCCACCTGCTGGCCCACATTCCCATTCACTCTTTTATTTCCTCAAAATAATCCTGTGAGGATAGAATTGTTTCTCATTTTGTAGTAGGAAGCAAAGGCTAAGAGAGTGTGTGGTACTTAAACTGGAGTCTCAAAAGCCATAAAATGAAAGCCAGGATTAGAATCATGTCTGTCATTTCAAATCATATTCTCTTTTCATAATAAACTGTCTTTCAGCTACAGGGAATGAAGAATCAATAGACATGCAAGAGAAACCTAGCATGTCATAATAATGGAAACACTAATTAGATGTGGTAGAGGGAGGATGAGGAGAGAGGAACTATCTGATTTGTGGCTGATCCAGCACATTGAATACAGATTATTAAGGAGAAACCAAGTGGAGGTACTCAGTGTAGTCGGAGGCGCGTACGTACAATGGCAGAATGCCCTCTGCTAGAGACAGTAGAGTTGGGCGTCACCATCATACGGAATAAAAAGAGCAGACAGAATGAGGAGAGAATAAGAGTAAGGATTATGACGCATTAGTAAGAAACTACATCAGTTTTCTGTTGTTTTCAACAAAGAGAAGTTAATATAAAGATTCTTTAATTTGTATTGAAGAACTGACATGTCAAATGGAACGCTAAGAAAATATGGATGTGTTAACAACGCAAAGCAGCCACCAGCCTGAGGGTAGCGGACACTGGAGAAGTGGAGATTGTCACAGTGGAGGAATTTAAAGAAGGGTCTTGAGGAATTGCAATGCAGACCTCTGAGGAAGGGGAGTGTGTCAGGTGAGAGGACAGCAGGTAGCATGGTGGAGAAGGTGCTGGACTCCCACATGGCTGACTGCAATTCAAGATCTGGACCCAGCGACTTGAGAATTATGCCAGGCATATGTGCATCTGTACCCAAAGTCCCAAGAGGAGAATGGAAAAGAAAGGATTGTAATGTTGCCATCCTGACTAGGGAGTGACTTCTCATTTGCCCTCTCTCTGTCTCTCTACTGTGAGCACATGCACCCTATGGCAAACACACCCATTCCCAGAAAAAAAGAGTGTGCAGGTGTTCCCAAGGCTACTCACACACCATTATTCGTTAGAAGAACTCACAAGGTAAAGAAAAGGAGTTATAGGGAACCAGCAGTTAGCGTAATGGCTATGTCACTGGACTCCCACATAGTCCACCATGGTTCGCGTCCTGGACCCGGTGGCTTAAAAAACTCACGCCGGGCACGTGTGCGTGCATGCCCAAGATCCTGAGAGGAGAATGGAGGAGAAGGGATTGCGGCATGACCATCCCCCCTGGGGGGTGATTTCTCGCTTTCTGTCTCTATGTCTCTCTCTGTCTGTCTGGCGAGCGCACGCGCCCTATAGCGAAAAACCTCTCAAAAAAAAAAAAAAAAAGAAAGAAAAGGAGTTATATTCATGGTTATAGTGTCTTAAGGTGAAACAATACAGATTAAAATCTGCAAAAAAAAATCCAGGGAAACCAGATACAAGTTTCCAAGGGTTCTGAGTGGAGGTCACACAGGTGTATTTAATTCTCTCAGCAACAATGTGTGAAACACCTGTGGGTGCTGGGACCCAGAAAAGTTTACATTAGCAGGAGTGGGCAGGGTTTTTCTTGGGGGTCTTTAGTGGGCTGAATTGTATCTCCTCAAAAGTTTATCCAAATTTGGTGCCTATATTTGTGATTTGGAAATTGGATATTTGCAAAAGTAGTTAAGAATCTCAAGATAATATTACATTGGTTTAGGGTAGTTCTCAAATCTAATCACTAGTGTTATTCTAAGACAAGATGATCCAGATCCAACAGGAAGAAGTCCATGTGAACATAGAGGCAGAGATAGGAATTATGCTGTCCAAACCAAGGAATGCCTGAAAACCACCAGAAGTTTGATGAAAAAAGAAATCTTTCCTTGAGACATGGGAAGGAGCATTTTAAACTACCTTGCGATCATTGTTTTTAACAGTAGGATATTAATACAGATTTTGGTAATAGGAAGTGGGAAGCTCCTGTAATGAGTACTTCAAAATATAGAAGTGGCTTTGGAATATGGTAATAGGCAGAAGCTAGAAGAATTCTTAGGCACATTATTTAAAAAATAATAATAATAATAACTACATTGTCAGGCCAGCAAGTGGTGTGGAGATTAAGGCGCTGGATCTCACATGACCAATAGCACAGGTCAAGTCCCAGGCCTGGTGGCTTGCAAATTCATGTCAGGTGCATGTGCATGTATGCTCCAAATCCCAAAAAGAGAATGGAAGAGAAAATATTGTGGTGTGGTCAACCCCCCTGGGGAGATGATAAGAAGTCACTTTCCACCTCTCTATCTCTTTCTGTTTCACTCCAGTGAGTACATGGGCCCTATGGTAAAAACCTAGGAAAAACAAACAAACCCTATGGCAGAAACCTAAAAAAAAAAAAAAAAAAAAAAAAATGAGGTGAGAAACATGTAGCAAAAGCTTTTATGTTAAAGAATATTCATATAGTCATGAACAGTTAATAGCAACGTGAGCAGTAAAGGTGTTTCTGCTGAGATCTTAAAGTAAAGGAGAAACCAGTTGAAAACTAGAGGAAAGGTGATCTTTGTTATGAAATGCCAGCATCTAGGCTGAATTGTGTTCTGCCATCATGGCGGAAGCAGAACTAGTGAGCAATGACTTGGATATTGAGCTGAGGAAATGTCCAACCAAGAATCGAAGGCACAGCCTTACTGCTTATAATTAACTGCAAGAGGAAAATGATAAATCAAGAAGAAACTTGTAAGTACAAGGAAATCAGCATTTGATAACGTGGAGTATTCTCACTGTACAGGTTGCAAAGGATGCTAAGGCATGCTCCAGAAATAGGGCCAAGGGTGTGCCTGATGTACTGCTAGAGATAGGTCTGTGACTCTCATTTGGGTGAATACAATTAGGTTGATTGGAGCCAATAAACCAACTGAGCAAAATGCGAGAACATAAATGAGATTAGCCAAGAAAGATCTGTGAAGAAGCCTCTTGTCTAATGGTGTGGGTCCCCTTGCATATATGAAAGAGTGACAAGGTTGTTGGGAATAGAATACTACCAAAATCACTTTCGGTTTGGAATCAATGGAATAGAAATGGAATAAAAATAAGCAGGCTGTTGGATTTCTGGAATTTTAGCAGCAGGAGACAAGCTGATAATCTTACTCAGCTTCAAACATGTGTTATTCTTAAAAAAAAAAAAAGAGAGAGAGAGAGAGAGAGGGAGAGAGAGAGAGAGAAATGACTCATTTTTCTGTAATGGCAGTCCATACCTGCCATTGGTGAGGGTGTCTGCCATGGGCCCAGAGAACAGAGTTAACATTTTCTGGCACAAGAGGGCACTGCTTGGTTATTACTAGTATTTTTTTTCTTTAATTGCCAGAGAATAAAGGTGCTGAGAGAGGAATAAAGGTGCTGAGAGAGGAAGAAAGCACTACCCACATGGCACATGGTCATATCACAATCCTTTCTCCTCCATTTCGCTACTCTCTCAGAATTTTTGGACACGCACACAAGCCTGCTGTTTTTCAAGGCACTGGGGCCAGGATTTGAACTGCAGTTGGCCATGTGGTATCTGGCTGCCTTAACCATGAGGCTATAGGACCAGCCCTACTATTGGTATCTAGAATTCAAAAGAATTCCAAACCTCTGTGCAGAGGGCAATAACAAGATGGTGCTAGAATCCATAAGGTGCATTTATAGGCTAGTGTGTTAGTTTTCTGTGGCTATACATCAGCTCACCACAAAGAGTGGCTTACAGCCACACACATTTAGTGCCTTACAGTTCTGTAGATCAGAGGTGTCTGACCAGAAGACTGAGATTAAGGAACTGGCAGGACTTCTACTTTATCTGATGCTCAGGGTTGCCTTTTAAGTTCATTGGCTATTGGCAGAATTCATTTTCCCAAGCATGAAGTGTGGAGGGCATTGCATATGGAAGCCATCTTGAGCTGTCTGCCATCTTAAGAGCTATCCACCATCTTGGAAACCATTAGGTTTCACTTCCTCACTGAGCAAACTGTTTCTCAGAAATCATATGACCAACTGTTCTCCCCGTGGGGTGGTTGGGTTTCTAGGCAATGGGAAAGATCCACCCACATCAATGACTGGCTCATACTGTTCTATCTCATTTGCATTTCGGGCAACCAATCAATGCCCACCAGCCTGTATATAACTGGACATTCTTCCTCAATAAGGAAGACTCGAAGACTTAATCAGCACCTCGTATTATCTCCACTCTGTGTGTGTGCGTGTGTTTGTCACTTCTCTCACTCCCTCCCCCAGGAAACCTGTTTGACTGTACTGCGGGTCGGGACAGTGAAGACTGAGATTTCTGTCGTCTTGTTGGTGGTCACCTGGGGACAAGTCTCAGCTCCTTTTATCCTTGGCCAAGTGGCACCTTTTATCTTCAAAACCATCAGGAGAAAATCTCCTGTGTATTAATCCCTGTTAAAGCTCTAATGTCTTGTTTTGTTTTGGTTTGGTTTTGCTGCAGAGTGCATGCACTCACCAGGGAGAGACAGTGAGAGAGAAAGTGAGAAATCACCCCTCAGGGGGGATGGCCATGCCATGGTCCCCTCTCCTCTATTCTACTCTTGGGATTTTGGGCAGGCATGTACATGTGCCTCTTGTGATTTTTCAAGTCATTGGATCCAGGACTCCAACAGTGATCAGCCATGTGGGAGTCCAGCACCTTAACCACTATGCAAACCACTGGCCCCAAATATCAAATGTCCTTGGATGAGAAGTATCACATCCCTTTCAAAAGCTCAGTCAGGGCCTGCTTGTGACCTGGTGCTTAAGGCAGCTGAATCGCATATGGCCCTCTTCATGATTCCAGTCCTGAACCCAGCAGCTCAAGAAACTCACCAAGTGCATGTGTGTGTGCCCACAGTCCCCAGAGAAGGGGGAGATGGAGAAGAAAGGATTACACTGCGACCATGCCCCCTGGGAGGTGCTTTCTTGCTTTCCCTCTCCACATATTTTTTTTTTTTTTTTTTTTTTTCCAGGAGCACATATGTCTTCTGGCAAATTAAAAAGAGAAAAGAAAAAAAAAGAAAAAAAGTTCTCCTAAGGTCCGGATATGATAGTACAAGCAGGAGGATGTTTCTGAGCAATGGTTGAGGCTGCCTCAAAATCCTGCACTCATTTCCCAGCCCAGCCTACACAGGGCATGCTAGGCAGTGTGCACCTGTGTTCCTAGCTAACTGGGACTGGAGCAGAGGGTGCATATGGCAAGATCCTGTCAAAAATACCTGTGTCTCTATATCTCTCCATCTCATACTTTCTCTCTCTCTCTCATAAAAACTAAATAAATAAATTCATCAGACTAGACCAGTCCCACCAAGGATAGCCCCTCTATTTTAAAGGAATTGATTGTGTAACTTTAATTACAATTAATTTCTATTAATTACATCCCTTCACAGCACTTTCTATAGTAGAGTTCACTCGACTAACGAGGAAAAAGTGTATCAGGAGCCAAAAATTTAGGTTATTGAACAGTTCTTCCTCCCTTCACAGCCTGCTAGTCTTTCTCCCCATCCCCCATGCCCAGTAATGGTCAGGTTGGAGGGGGGATGTGAGACAAAATAGACAGGATGCAAGTGGATTGCTAGAATCATTATTCCACACACACAATTAGAGCATTCTGTGGATTTGGATATGTGTAACTGTTTTGCTATCTATGTAATGATCCAAAGTAACCCTAATTATTCTATAAAAATGGATATAATTTGGAGTGATTTCCTCAGAAGTCCCCCATGACTTCAGGACATAATGGGTTTGTTTATGTTCCTACGTGAGAGATTCAGATAATACCGAAGTCCTCTGAAGGAGACTATTAAAAAAAAAAAATGTGACAATGATTAAGAGCCACTAGAAGCAGAAAGAAAGCTTCATTCCCAAATTCATTAGGAGGTAATGGGGCACACATTTTTGGAGAATGACAAATTGCCTTTAATTTTGTTATTTTCTGTAACTGTTTAAGGTGATAGTTTTTAAAGTTCAGATACATCATAATTTACAGAGGTCAACATACTTCTCAAAAACAACCAAAGTGGATAAAGTTGTGAGAAGGAAATTGAGACACGGGCTCACACTCAGGGAACAGCACTGCCTTTTAACATTTCTACTAATTCCGTTTTTAAACAATGCGTAAGCAACCTACAATCAAGGCGCACACCTAGGAAAACGCTTTACAGAGCCTGCTTTTAATTCTCAGCGTTAAAAATGTGCATATCATGATGGTATCACATTTACCTAGAGATTAATGAATTCCTATTCTCAAGAAGGCACAAGCAAGTAGAAACTCATAAATTTATATCCACTTAATCCTCTGCTAAAGTGAAGAAAAGATGACTTTCTAAGGTAGCAATGTGAACGCCAATTATTTAACCTGCCCTCCCAGGAACATAGGCTGTGGAAATTAAAGCCTCCATGAGCTGACTGACTGATCTGAAAGAAAATTATTAGAAACAAAGTCAACAGTAAAATCATCCACAAATCAATCATTCTTGTGATGGACAGCCTTGCTTTCCAGTGCAGATTGTTCGAGGTAAAGATTTCTTTATTGCTTGTCCTATCTGGACCACACCCCTGCTCTATTGTTCTTTCCCCTTCCTGACAGGAAGCAACCAATCAAAGCCACAGTAGCTTTTTTGCTCTTCCCAAACATTAGCAGACTCCTGCCTCAAGGCCTTTGCATCTGTCATTAATATGCTTGCAGCTCTCCTAGACCCAGACCTCTGTGTAAATGCCACTTTTATACCTAGTACATGCCTGATAATCCTTCATGCAATACTCGTGCCTATCCCAGCAGTCTTTATTTTTCTTCATATGGATTATTGCTACTTATTCCATAGTTTCTGTTTCTTTATTGCCTTTCTCTTTGTCTTTCTCTTTACTCTGAAATGGAAGGTCTAAAAGGATAGAGAATTTTCATTTCTAGGACCAAAAACAATGCCTGATCTTGAGAAGTCTCTCCATAAATATTTGTCTTTGGAGGCCAAATGGTGACACAGTGATGTAGTGCAGTGCTCTGCAAGGCTGGTCAACATGGGGAGGTTCCGGGTTTGTAACCAGACACTTCACTGGATATGTTGGGTCCATGTGTGCCCATGATCTAGGGCTGGCTGAGGTTAGGGGTAGATTGTGGCATGAGGACCTTGTTGGGGGCACCTCTCTTCCTCTGTCTCTCTGTTTTTCTTTTTTTTTTTTTTTAAGAGGAATTTTTGCTATAGGGCACATGCATGCTTGCCAGAGACACAGAAAGACAGAAAGTGAAATATCTCCCCCCCCCCAGGGGGGTTGGCCATGCCACAATCCCTTCTCCTTCATTCTCCTCTCAGGATCTTGGGCACACATGCAATGCACCCAGCATGAGTTTTAAGCAACCTAATCCAGAACTGGAACCATGGTCAACTATGTGGGAGTCCAGTGACACAACCATTACACTGTCGACTGGTCCCATGTCCCTCTGATTTTCTTGCTCCTGGGACAAAGAAAGAAACCTTACAAATTAAATAAATAAATGTTTGTTGACACTTGAAGAAGGTATTAATATTCTCATTGCATCAAGAAGAAAACACAGAGAGAGATGCCTCAATGCCATGGTCACACTAACTTGCACATGAAAAAGCCAAGAATCTCAGCCTAGTTCTGACTGACACTAACCAATTGCTTTAGGCACTCTTACTGCTTATGTGAATTTTAATTCTTTAATAAATATATACAGATGCAATCATTTCTAGGCTTCTTGAAGGCTGTGTCTTTTCCTAGGTCTAATGGCTATACTCTTTGCCTGCCTCTCCTTTCCTCACTGCCTCCGTAGTCCACGTGGCACTTTTGTGCAATTAACAAGGAGCACCCTCTGCTAGCCCAATTTTTAAAAAAGCGCTTCTATTGGGCTAGAAGCAGAAAATGCTTCTGTGTGAAGAAAAAGGTATCTTTTTTTTCCTGGTTGACCTAGAGCTGTTCCAAAAACAACGGCTTGGTTAGTGGGATGCAGGTTGGATTTCAGCACCAGTCACCTCTCAGGACCAACGATTGCACAGAACGAAGCACAATTTCCTGTCCACTTCTTCCACCTGCCTCCCTAGTTTGCTCTGCTGTATCTGTACTTCCTCTTGTTCCTTGGACACCTCAAGTGTGCTACTCTCTTAGGGCCTGTGCATGTGCTGCTCTCTTCGCTCAGAAAATCTCTTTCCCCAGACAGTCTGTAAACCCATCTGGGTTCTGTGCAATTGCCATTTCTAAGAAACCTATTGACCAACCTAAGTAAAACTGACACACTGTAGTTATTATTTGCCTTACTCTGCCCTATTTCTCCTTTTTATAAGTCACTCTAATGACATGACACTATGGAAAAGGTATTTATTTGATTCTTTCATGATTCTTACATGTTATTATACTTCACATGTAAGGACCCAATGCTGCTGATACATTTTTCCTCTTATACTAAAGTTAACTTATCTGTACAGTTGTCTCTGAAGGGATCTGGCCTTTGATTACTGCAAATATATGATCTGTGTTTAAGCACTGGGCATGTGTACAAGCCCCAAATCACAAAAAGTGAATGGAGAAGGACTTCAGCATGGCCGTGCTGAAGGGGGGGAGGGCAGTGATTTTTCCAACTCCCCCCACCCCATGTGTGTGTCTCTCTCTGGTGAATGCACGTGTCCTACAGCAAACAGAAAAAAAAAAAAAAAGTGCATGACCATAGTTCTTTACTCACTAACCTACACAATTAAAGTAAATAATGGCCTTATACACAAATTACAAATTATACCTGAATATTATGTAGGTATCTAGATAAAGTAGAATATATGTACATTAATTTTTAGTATCAGCAAGGAAACACACAGTATAAAAATGTTAATTAATGCCTTATAGAATGCCCTCTTAATTTCCCAAAATGAATATATCAGATCTCAGTTTGAAAAGTACTATTTTTGGGGGGCTGTACAAGGAATCAATGAGAAAAAAATAAATGGAACATAGTAAGTGAACAATAAATCTGAGTTCTTGATGTAATTCCCTATATACACACACACATCATAATATATATTTACATTTCAATTGACCACAGACTGATTGCAAGTCTGTGATTGAAGCAAATGAATAAAAAAAAAGAAATGTCAGTAGGCTCAGATATTTTTATTGCTCGGCATTTACCCTTATGTTTTGAATCCCATAGTTCTTAGTCACCTGGTCAATTGCTCCCATCTTTAATTCATTACTTCTAGTTTGTCCATTGAAAACACAAATATAGGCCATCTGGAATCTAATAAAATCCATTTTTTTTTAATTTCTTACATAATAGTAGTTCAAAATAATTTGAAGAAAAGCCAGACAAATCTGTTAAATAATTTGCTTCATAGTATATATTTATACCCAGTATACTTAAAATGATAGAAGCTGTATTTGCACAATTTTAAAACTAACAAGTGTTACCAGAATATTTTTCTTTTCAGATAAATGTAAGCCTTCTCGTAGTAGAATAGGGAAAAATATGCAGAATAAAGAACATTTGAGAAAATTTATAGAAAAAAGGCAAGTATTCTTCTAAGAGCCCCAAAATGATTTGCAGCTGGGAATGGACATTTAAACGACATTATTTCCCACATGTTTTCTACAGTCAAAAATCTTTTTGATTAGTTGATTCTAAAATAAATGCCAAGTACTCAAAACTTTCATGAGTTTTTAATTATTTAGAGCTAAAGTGGGTTTATCACCTCTGGTATATGCAACACAGACTTTATAATATTCTACAGGTTTTGCTGTAATTCTAATGCATTGTAAACTACCAACATTCATTGTAAAGAGGTGAAAGAAAAGAAGGGAAAGTGAAAAAATATGATTCACAGTAGAATATAATTACCAAATCTTTATTTAATTTCTAAATTAAAATTTATTCTAGAAATAAAATGTATTTCTAGTGGGCCAGCTGGTGGCATGACTGTTAAGGTGCTAGACTCCCAC
Organism: Tupaia tana; assembly: GCA_026018925.1. Taxonomy (NCBI): domain Eukaryota; kingdom Metazoa; phylum Chordata; class Mammalia; order Scandentia; family Tupaiidae; genus Tupaia; species Tupaia tana. The sequence goes on along the minus strand of JAKSZU010000006.1, from coordinate 194,762,923 downwards.
GTGGTTCAAGTCCCAGACCTGGAGACTTAAAAATCATGCCAGGCATATGTGTGTGTGCTCAGAATCGTAGGAGAAGAGTGGAGGAGAAGGAATTGTGGCGTACCCATCCCCACTAGGGGATTTTTCACTTTCCCTCTCTCTTTGTCTCTCTCTGGCAACAGCACATGCCCTATGGCCAAAACAACAGCAAAAAAAATCATTTCTAGCTTCAGCAGTTTCAACAAATCTCCCTGAGAATTCCCTTTGCTCTTAAGGTGAAAAAAAAAAAAAAAAAAAAAAAAAAAAGTGTATTTCCATATTACAGTATACTTCATTATCTATAAGTTCTGACTTGGTAAACCAGCCTTGATATCTATTATAACAAATATTGTACAGTAGCTGTAACAAGTAGCGAGGGATGAAGATAGAGTCTTGGATCCTGCACTGCAAATATAAATTAAACCAGATATTTCTCTCTCTCTGTCCTAGCAAGACATATAAAACCATTTTGTTTGTGAATGAAAATGTAAAGTGGAGATGCAGATCAAGAAATAAAGCTCTTGGGACCAGCATTTAGCGTAATGGCTATGTCGCTGGACTCGCATGTAGTCGACCACGGTTTGAGGCCCAGACCTGGCTTAAACTCACGCCGGGCGCATGTGCGTGCGTGCCCAAGATCCCGAGAGGAGAATGGAGGAGAAGGGATTGCGGCGTGGCTATCCCCCCATGGGGGGTGATTTCTCGCTTTCTGTCTCTCTGTCTCTGTCTTTCTGGCGAGCGCACGCGCCCTATGACAAAAACCTCTCCAAAAAAAAAGAAAAAAAGAAAGCTCTTATTTTAATGATCGAAAAGTATATATGTGTTATATTTCATACAGGCAAAGTTTCTGTTACATAATATCTTTTTTACATATTTAAAGATTTACATATGCAATGCAGTTACATTTACATAGTAAGCTTCTGTAATACAAGACATTCCAAAACAGAGGCTTATATATGATATGTATTTTCCTTTCACAAGGTAGTCCAGAGGTGTGCACAGCTGGCAAGGTCACTCAGTTGCACCTGCCTGTTTAGGGACACAGTTCCTCTATCGTGCTCCACCAACATGATGAACACTGACCTTACCTGTAAGGCAGAAGCTCACAACCTTCATGTCGCCATTCTCCTATATGAGAAAGGAAAAAAGAAGGGCCAGGGGAAGAGCACCATCTTCTTCAGCAGATTAACTGGAAGTCGTGGGCACCACTTGTACATGTACATATTAAACATAGTAACAAGTCTTCACCTGGCTGCAAAGCAGACTAAGAAATGTCTTAGGTGGGTGGACACAAGTCTGTTACAACTCAAAAAACTATATTACCAAAGGGAAAGGGGATACAGAGCCTGCAGATGTAGTAGAGAATTCCACATATGAATTATCCCATATATGTGCATGTGGGCATGCAGGTGTGTGTTCTAAATTAACATCAATAATTGGGACCGCTTGATGCATCACGAATAAGGTAGCTGGGTCCCACATGGCCCACTGTGCAGTTCAAGTCTAGATCTAACAACTTGGAAAATATGTGGGGAGGGGATAATAAGACTATTGTAGAATGTGTACCACATAATATAATGTTCAGTGTTGAAGATCAACATATCAGGGACCAGCACATGGCATAATGATTATGTTGCTGGACTCCCATGTAGTCGAACACAGCTCAAGTCCCAGATCTGGCAGCTTGAAACTCACACCAGGTGCGTGTGTGTGCGTGCCCAAGATCCTGGGAGAAGAATGGAGGAGAAGGGATTGTGGCATGGCCATTCCCCTTTTCTCACTTTCTGTCTCTGTCTGTCTCTGTCTCTCTGGTGAGTGCATGAACCCTATCATAAAAGATCTCTCTCTAAAAACAGTAAAAGAAGTTCAATATGTCTCTATCTGTGATTTAATAATTACAGACTGGGGGCCAGCAGGAGTAGTGGTTATGGCACTAGAGTTCCACATGGCTGACTACAGTTCAAGTTTTGGGCCTGGTGGCTTGAAACTCACACTGGACACATGTGCGTGTGTGCCGAAAATTCTGAGAGGAGAATGAAGTAGAAGTGTTTGTGGTGTGGCCCTTCCCCCTGGAAGGTGTGATTTCTCACTTCCTGTGTCTCTTTCTCTCCAGCACCTTATAGCAAAAATCTTAAACAAAGAAAAAAGAAAAGGACTGTACTTATACTATGGAATAGCATAGTGTGCCCACAAAAATGAACATTTTTTTAAATAAAAAAAACACACATATAACATCTACATTGTGAAATTTTCTAAGGATTAGATATAATTAATTTATTTAGAAAAATACACAAATAGCTGTATAATATGTATTTACCTAGTATAAAGGCACATACTAGGCATCTTATAAGTAGTAAAAGTTACTTTAAACAAACTTTATTTATTAATTGCATTATAGTTATTAGTATTTTGTGATGATGTACATTCCAGTCAAAGGAGCACTTATTCAAGGATAAATTTAATCATGAAAGTCGACTGTTTTAATAATACATAATAAAAATTGCAATGAACTAAAGCTAATGAAGTGTGTGATCTCAAAGAAAATTTATCCAAGCTAGGGAAACTCGTGTACACACACGAGTGTGTGTATGTATAAATTCTAAAGGCTCTGTCAGCACCATATTGTTTTAATTTCACATTGAATTTTATATATGTGTGTATATATATATATAGATATATATATATATACACACATATACATACATATATATATATATACACACACATACACACACATATACATATATATACATACATATATATATGTATATGCCACCCAAGCCTGGGAAAATAGTAAAGGTAGGTGGTGCGTGCCATGTACCTGGTTGCCCTTAAGCTGAAAAAAATGGCTTCCCGAGGCATTCTGCACCTTTGTGCCTATCAAGTTCAGTCTTATTCCTAATCCCTGCCATGTCTGTGCAGGCCCTTCAATAAGACCTCTGTCTTGATTTTCCAAGTGCATATGCTTCTCTTATTGGAATAAAAGTCTTGCTGAAAACTTCAGATGAAGAGAGACTCTGGCCCATCGCTCATTCTGAGAACTGAATTCTGCAGATAAAGATTCCTATTTTGTCTGAAGCTCTGTTTCAAAAACCACTGAGAAATCACAAAGTTATCTCTAATCGCAAGTGTCTTTTCACTGTCTGGATATCTGTGTCTTAGTTTGTTTGGGCTGCAATAACAAATACCTTAAAGTAGGGAGCTTATAAACAACAAAAATATATTTCTCAGTTTCAGAGCCTGGGAAGTCCAAGGTCAAGGTGTCAACGGATTTGATGTCTGGTGAAGTTTTGTTTCCTGGTTCTTGCGTGGCTCCTAGTCCCTGTGTCCTCACACGGTGAAAAGGTCTAACTCCCTGAGAATTTCTTTTTTTTGAGTTTAGCCACAAGATGTGTGTGCTCTCTGGAGGGAGACAGAGACAGTGAAAAGGAAAGTGAGAAATCACCTCTCAAGAGAGATAGGCATGCTGCAATCCTGCCAGGTCTGGGACCTGAACCACAGTGGGCCATGTGAGTCTGGTGCCTCAGTCACCACGCCACCTGCTGGCTCTGGGAATTATTTTTATAAGAGCACTAATCCCATTCATGAAGGCTCTGGCCCCATGACCTAATTACCTCCGAAAGGCCCTACCAACACATTGTTCAGATTGTGAAGGGACAAAAATATTCAGATCATAGCACTCTGGTTATTTTTTTTTACTTTCAACCCAGGTTAACCTCTCTAAATGGCCTTGTATACATACTACCCCTATCCCCACATTTCCACTCCCTATGATCTACTCATGAGTCCCAACATTATAGACAAAAATGACCCTCAGTCCACCACACTGAGCTGATAGCTTTGAGGTATAAAATTCCAAAGAAGGTCAATTTTATTTTCTTTTAATGAAGAACCCATTTCATTTCCTGAATGTTTCAAGACTTTCAGTTACCATAGAATTTATTATTGGTAATTAGCTTATGTTGACACACTCAAAAATAATCAATAGTGGGTCCAGTTCTGTACTCAGCAGCTTAAAACTCACACCAGGCACATGTGCATGATTGCCCCAAATCCTGAGAGGGAATAGAAGAAAAGGGATTGTGGCATGACCATCTCCCAGGGGGTGATTTCTTGCTTTCTGTCTCTCTGTCTCTGTCCAGAGAGAGCATGTTCCCTATGACAAAAATCTCTCCAATAAGTAAATAAATAAATAATAGCAACTATCAATAAGAAAAAATATCAGACAAATCTAATTGAGGGGTACCTTACAAAATACCAGACCACTACTTATCGAAACTGTCAAGACTATCAAAGATAAAAAAATCTCAGTAATTGGTCCCATTCAAAAAAAAACCTAAGGAGACATGACAACTGAATATACTGTGGTATCCTGGATGGGATCTTAGAACAGAAAATTAGATTAAGGAAAACTGAGTTAAAAAGTATAGAAAGTATATAATAAGGTATAGGAAGTATAGACTTTAGTTAAGAACAATTATCCATACTGGTTTATTAATTGTGACAAAAATATGACATTAATATAAAATATTACTAGCAAGGACACCAGACATAAAAAATAGAGGCTTTCTGTATTAGCTTTACCTAATTCTGCACATCTCAAACTGTTTTGAAATAAAAAATTATTAAATATGCAACATAATATGACAATGATTATATTGTTTGTTTCATTCTAGATATTATCCTCCTTGCCATAAATTTTACAAACTTTTCTTTATTAAACTCAGCTTCCTCATTTCTTTTTAAGAGACATGAAGATTTCCTTTTTTTCTTTTTTTCCTAAGCTAATTGATGAGGTTATTTAAGGTCAGGTTATCTATAAATATTAAATCTGGCTTCACTTGGAGTTGAAAGGAGAACACTGAAAATCATTTTTAGTTAATTATTCATTCCTAAAGTTTCTGATTCTTCCTTTTGTATATTGATTTATGTGCGCACAAGCAAACATCTTGACTATTTTATAAAGATTTTATTATGTTTTCTTTTTCTGTCTTCAAAATGCACTTTCTCATTTCCACCATTTCCATCATCTAAACGCCTGTGGAAGAAGATAAAGCTCCCACCCTGAGCGGTGATGGTGATGGAGTATAAGGCAAACTTTGGAAAAATAGAAGCTCCCCCATTTCATAGCTTTTTGACCTTGGCCAGGCTCTGCAACTTTATTTTTTCTCTCTATAAAGCAACTCATAAGTTTATAAGAATTAAGTTAAATATGACATTTAAAATACGATAGGACTTACTATATAATAAGGTCTCAATAAATAGTGTAGGAGGAGAAATAATATCTTTTCCTTAACCTTTGCAAGGTTCACTCTGAAGCCCCTATAATGAACACAAATTAACAAGAGAAAAATATACAAACCTACGTAATAAAAGTTTTAGGTGGCACGAACCTTCAGAAATGGAGACCAAAAGGAAAGGGAAACCTATATATTTTTAAGCTAAAGTTTGATGAAGTCATGGGGACATAAGGATAAAAAAGAAGTATAGTCTAATGTCAAAAACTAGGGGGGAATTGGGACCAGCAGTTAGCATAATGGCTATGTCTCTGAACTCCCATGTAGCCGACCGCAGTTCGAGTCCCGGACCTGGTTGCTTATACTCACACCGGGTATATGTGCGTGCGTGCTCAAGATCCCAAGACGAGAATGAAGGAGAAGGGATTGAGGTGTGGCCATCCCCCCTGGGGGGTGATTTCTCGTTTTCTATCTCTGCCTCTCTTTGTCTTTCTGGTGAGCACATGCACCCTATAGCAAAAACCTCTCCAAAAGAAAAAAAAAAATTAGGGGGAATTGAGCAAGACCTGATCATTTGGATTTTTTCTGGCATCTTTGTCTTTAAGGATAAGAATTTCCTTCAGTATAAGGATAATATTTCAGGAATGAAGGTTTTAAGATATGACGTAGAGGAGAAGGACAAAAGGAAGATGACAATGGCCTTCCTGCTTTGGCTGTTATCTCAAATACCAAGATGCCCTATTTTGGGGGTATTATGTCTTTAACTTTTCAGTGGTTATAGTTTTTAGGGGTGTGGAAACCTATGAACTCAAATGCAACAGAGAAGGCAAATCACCTGGGGTGAAGCAAGTAAAACACGTGTCTTAGCAAAAGTCCAGGTACTCCTAAGACTGGGAGTCAGAATAAAATGAGAAGATAGAGATAAGACTACTTAGTAGTCCCTCTGTATCTGTGGAGGACTTAGGAGATACCAAAATCTGCAGATGCTGAAATCCTTTATATAAAGTGGTGTAGTATTTGTATACAACCCATGTACATCCTCCAGTATACTTTAAATAATCTTTAGAGGGACAAGCTAGTGGGGTGGTGATTAAGGCAGTCAGATGTCCCATGGCTGACTGCACAAGTGGAGTCCCAGATTTGAAAACAAGCTGAGTGTGTGTGCATGAGTGTCCAAAATCCCCAAAGGAGAGAGAGATGGAGGAGAAAGGATTGTAGTGTGATCATTCCCCTTTGAGGGTGGGGGATATGCTTTCTCATTTTTTCTCTTGTGTGGTCTCTCTCTTTCTCTCTGGCAAGTGCACATGCTCTCTTATAAATTAAAAATAGATAGATAGATAGATAGATTACTTATAATATCTAATGCAATATAAACGTTATGTAAATAGTTGTTATACTGTATTGCTTAAGAAATACTGACAAGAAAAAAGTCTATACATGTTCGGCACCAATGCAGCCAATTTAAAAAGATATTTTCGACCTGCAGTTGGTTGTATCAGCAAATGTAGAATCTTCAAATATGGAGAACTGACTCTACATTGATATGGCAATAATGTCAATGCTGCAAAGTCAAGGAAGAATGTGGCAAAGTAGAGGAGATGGGCTTTTGCTGTGGCTTTGTGATATCCATGCAATGCACAACGTCTACTGCCATGTTATGTTTGTAAGGAAGTTGCAAAAGTTATGAGTTCAAATTTAGGACAACTTCATTCTTATATAAAACCGCTCTAGCATTTGCAGGTGACATAAAAAGGGGGAGAAACAAAAGATAATATCTGTATATTAATTCTATCTAGAACTCTATAAGCAATCAAGAAATAAATATTGTGCAGTATTATTCAGTAAATAAGTATTTGTTGATGAAGTTAATCTACAGCATTAGCTAACAGCTGTTTTTACTGAACATTGTATATGTGACTTTTTTAAACCTATCTCATTTACATTCCAGCTCACTACAAACTAGTGAGGTAGATTGGTATTATCTTCATTTTAGACAGAGAAAGTAAAATGAGAGGTTGAAGAGCATGACAAAAGTCAGTCAGCTGGGAAAAGTGATTGAACGCCCGGGCTAACTCCGGATAGACACTGGACTACTTACTCATTGCGGGCATTAGAGATGCAATAATTCACACTCCTGCCGTCACTGTCATCTTCTACCCTGAGAGTCTAGCTTGAGTAAGAAAAGTGGGAGTACCATGGGATCCCACAGGCCGAGGTCCTCCCTCAGAGATCAATAGTTAGCATTCATGGCTCTCATCACTGAGCACAGCACATTTACCACATGGCTCAGATACATGAGCTCTCGGCAGTGGGATGGTATCTTAACCTTGAGTTATGCCATAGTGTAGGTAATGGATCAACATACCTGTTTTAAAGAGAAAATGTGGGGGCTCAAATTCAAGAAGTTATTAATACCACATTGTTTTGGGTATTCTGTGTCTTGGTTTTCTCACTACTTAAAGAGGAATGCTAATGTTCCATCTAAAAAGAAGGCATCTAAAGGATGCACTTAGAATTGTGCCTGTCACATAAGTACTCAAATGTATGTATGACTCCTTCCTCTTGGCAGTTAGCCTGGCAAAAGTGGGCACTCAATCAATGTTTTTGAGTCAATGCAGAAGTGAAAACTCTGAATATATTTTAAGTACCCCTGTTAATACCCTCGGACCAGTGGGCTAAAGAGCCAATTTGGGCTAAAATGGCTTGCAATAGCAAACTAAAAAATATTTTTAAATATTCTCTTCTACCAGGGCTAAGAGATGGTGAAATTACAGGAAAATGTCAGTTATGTAAATGGCAGGGTTTTATCAGGATACTTTCCACTTCTTTATCTGTATGTGTATCTCTTCTACTGCTCCCACGATCACCATGTCCCTATTCCTCAGCTTGAGTGAGGCTGGAAAAGACCCTGTCTCTTAGATAGGAATGATGTGAATGGCAGTGTTGGTTTTCACTGAAACAGATCATGGCCTTGGATACAGGCAGAAAGGTGCAGATCTGCTGGAGCAGGACAGGTTTCCACCATTGTCTATGGCATTTTGCTTTTAACTTACTGGAATAAATCCTTGCTATTCATTACAATAGAAGGGATCAAGAGAAATAAAGTATAATATAGGAAAGAGAACTGAGATAAGACTAATCTGAATTTCGCAGTTTCATTAGAAGAGCAACTGACAGAATGTTCTACAAAATTACCTACAAGATTAATACTCAAACCTTCTTATTTTAATGCCTTCCTCCAGGAAGGAACTAGAAAATATGTTAATAAGCAGCATCATGATAACCATCCAGAACTTTCTAAATGAACCTAGAGGTAATAACAATAGCAGGAATAAATAAATATCATTTTTAAAATAAAAAAAATTATTTTCTTTCCTAGAGTGACCCAAACTCGAATTTCATGTCTCAGTCTCATAAAACTTATCATAATGAATTCATTTAGCATGATTATGGGGTACAGTACAGCTCTTCAGATGGAATTTGGCTCTATTGTAATTTCATTCCAGAGCACTATATCATTAGAGTGAAATAGTAATGATATTTTTATTACAATTGTCAAGAAAATTATGGACAGGATTCCAAAAACATAAAAGCATAGAATCATTTTAGAAACCTACATTTTAAAAATGTACTCTTAAAGACATTCAAGTTCTTAAGAAAATAATACATAGCGACTCTCATTTATCACGGGTATTTATTATTCCAAAACTATATAAATGCTCAGCTGAACCAAAGAGCAGCAGTAAAAGAATTTATATAAAAGATTAATTATCATAGGATAGTTCCCTTTAGAATAATTCTAAAGGAGCTTACTGTGTTGGTGTTCATTTTAATTAGAATGTTCCTTTAAAAAAAAAAAAAAAGGAATGCCTTTTTTCACAACTGTATCTACCCTGAGAAAAAGAATACTTTCAAATCACAGTTCTTTGGGGATATTAAAGTAGTGTTTTTGGCTCTCCAAATGACTATGTGTAACCTAAACCACGAAAATGTGTCTTGTTTTAAATTCCCATGGACAAAATTAGTTTGAGTCCTGAACCACTGTTTCCTGTGGAAAATACTAGCCCACTACTGGGAATAAATATTCCCCTAGAACCTTGCTGGTACTATCGACCAGTTTTGACAATAGAACTGTCAGTAAATAAGAGATTTTTTTGTTTCTTCTTTTGTTTATTCATTTACTATTATTCTCTACCATTATGAAGTTCAGTACATTTTTATCATCTTAAATGTTGAATGAAATTTATTCAAGAACATATTTCAAGAAGAATAAAGAAGCTTTGTGGCACAGGTTTTTTTCCATCTTTATTTTTGTATTTCTTTTTGTCTTTCTTGCTTTTTAAGAGTAGAGCTAACAGATTAATGCAGCAGTAGATTTAGTAGACAGGCCTTAATGATTGAAAAACTCTCTGGGAGAAAGATGAACCTAGAACCTAGAAGAAAAATATATACACTTATCAATAAAGTCAAAATTTATAAATTTAAAGACCCCTGACTTATCCAGAGTTCTTTTATCTGATAGCACAAAAGTCTAGACTGTAGCGAGGTTTGGTAAGAAAAACAAAATTAAGTATTTTCGTTGTCACAAAATTCTTTATTTAATCTCATTTATTCACAGAGAACCATTTCAGAAATATATATATATACACACACACACACACACACACACATACACACACTCTAGTTTCAAACACAACTCAAATTGTTTTGGTTATTACATTATCCAGGCTATGGAGAATCCAAATTGTGATTGGTAACAGTTCTCTGTTGTCCCCAGAGTGGTAAGGGAAGAAGAAATTTTTTTTTTAAAAAAGGACTCATAAATTTAAATAAATTTAAATAAATTTAAAAGGGGGTGAGAGAAACTTGGATCCACTTAAAGGATGCCCCAAGTGATAAAGACCTTGTCAGTTCATGGGAACGTCCATCTTCTCTTGAATTGTATAGTATGGCTTCCAAATACTGTCAAAAACAAACAAGCAAACAAACAAAAACAAAAACAAAAAACCATTCTCAATATCTCAGTTGAAGAGTACATGAGGTGATATTCTGATATGTTGGAATAATCTCTTATCTTATTTAACCCTACTGAAGGTGACACTTTAAACCCCAAATAGTTCTTAAAATATGACCTGAATGCATTGGAGAGACTTAAAAGCAGGAAGATTCTAAAAGGAATTTGAAACTTGAAAGAATAAATTACAAAAAGTGAGTTGCTTGTTTTTATGGCATTTAGCATTAAAATCTCAATAGAGGCCAGCCTTGTAGCATGGCAGTACAATGCCATGAATAAGGAATTGGATCCCGCATGACCAAATTCAGTGCCATTCCTAGACCCCATGGCTTGAAAAACACCTTGGCATGTGTGTATGCATGCCCCAAATCCTGATGGAATGGAGAAATATAAGAAAAAGGATTGTGGTACGCCCACTCCCCATTGAGGGTTTTTTGGTTTTGTTTTGTTTTCTCTATATATATCTCCCTTTATCTCTCTTCCTGGCAAGCACATGTGCTCTCTGGTGATGAAAAACAATAACAAAAAAAAGTCAATAGGAAACCTGTTATTTTTCTAGTCTAAAGATTCAGAGGATAGAGTACAGAGCAAAATCAATAAATCTTGAGAAATGAAGAAATTCCAGGAGAAAAGTTTTAGAGAGGTAAAGTTTTAAAATTTGTGTATAAATTTACACAATTATCTGACCAATTAACTATGCATAAACAGGACAGGTTGAAAACATTCTAGGTAAAAGTGTTTTTAGAATAAACTAAGATCTGAGCTTCCATCTACAACACGGAGTTTGAGGTTTGAGTCTTAAGTTAATTGTTCACTAAGAAAATAAGTATAAGACTCTGCAGTAATATATAATAAAATCCAGAGTCTCCATGATATAATATCTGAAATGTTTATGATACGATCCAAATCTATTTGACATACAAAGATCCAGGATAATGTGCCATATTCTCAAAAGAAAAAACAATCATGACTACACTTAGATGACACAAATTTTGGAATTACAAGGCAAAAAAATGTTAAGAACCTCTTATAATTATTTACTCAATGAGGTAAAGAAAATATACCTGCAGTGAAAGAAACCTTCGAAGAGAAACAGAAACTATAAACTGTATTTAAAGTGTAAATTCTTGAACTGAAAAACACAATCAACAAAAGAAATAACTAGATGAGATTAATAGCAGAATGAAGAAAACAGAGGAAAAGTGACTAGAATATATTCAATCTGAAGAACACAGAGAGAAACATTTAAGAAAAGAAAATTAGAGAATTTTATGGTTTCTGGGACAATAACAGAAGATCAAACACATGTGCAATTGGAGTTGCAGAAGGTTAAAAAATGTGGCAGACACATTAAAATATAGAATGACAAAAATTTGTCCAAATTTGGGACAAACAGAAATTTGCAGTTTAAGAAATGAATCAAATCACAGCAGAAAAAAAAAATACAAAGAAAACCATGCTTTAGCATAAAATTTTACCAGCTGCTGAAAACTGAAAATAGAAACATTTAAAAGCAACCAGAGAAAAATAATATCTAACATGTAGAGGAGCAACTATTTGAAAAATTGTTGACATATCAAAAACTAGGGAGGTCAGAAGAAAGAGGAAGAAATATTTTAGATTGCTGAAAGATAAATGGCAATCCAAAGTTCTCTATCAATTGATAATACTCCTCAAAAGTGATAGTAAAAAAGACACTTTTGTTTAAGAAAAAGGCAAAGGAAATTGGTTACTATCAGACTTGCAGCACAAAAAAATACTAAAAGAGTATCTTTAAGCTGAAAGGAAATGCTCCCAAAAAGCATGTGTATCATCAGAAAGAGATGAAGAACATCAGAAGTATTAAATCATAGACACTTTGGAAGACTCTTTCTTTCTCTTCCATAAATTATATAGGGCCACTTAAAGCAAAATCATAATATTTTTCATGAGTTTATAATGTATGCAGAACAACTATAACCTAAATAATCACAATATTTGTATGGGTTTATAACAACTATAACCTAAATAGGAATGAAGAAGATGAATTTAAAAGGTTGCAAGTTTTCTATGCACCTGAAGTGTTACAAAATAACTAAATATATTCTGAAAATTTAGAATGTATATTGCAACCCTTACAGCAATCAAAAGTTGTAACTAAACCGGGCATTAAAATAGAATTCTAAAAAAAAAAAAATTCAAATAATCTAAATGAAAATAGAAAAGAAAGTACAGATGGACTGAAAACAGATGGGGAAAACATAAAACAAACTGATAGACTTAAATCATATGAACAGTTGCATTAAATTACTGTGGAAAATAAATAAATAAATTTAAAGGTGGAGATTGTTAGAATAGATCAAAAAAGCAGAACCAAGCCATCTCATGGCCCAGCAATAATGTACTGCTCAAGAGAAGCTGGATCCCACATTGCAACCCAGGTTGGAACTCCCTGCCCCATCAGCCTGAAACATCAGGCAGGCATGCAAGTGCCCAATTCCAACAGGATGGAAAACCATAGGCAGGGAATCATGGAGTGACCAGACCCTGTAGAGGGAGCTCATTTCTCTCTGTCTCTTTCATTCCCACATGGATGCTCATGACTGTATTATGAATAAAGAAAATAATTTATATCTCTATAAAAAAGCAGAGTTCAATAATGGCTACAACCAGAGAAGCTCTTTGAATATAAAGACATAAGCTGGAAATAAGTAGCTGGCAAAATATATGCTATGAAAATAAGCTCAATATGGCTACTTTGGTCAAAATTAATCAAGATAGATAATATTACTCAAGAAAAAGAGATGTATATCATAATGAAATGGTCTGTTTATCAAGAAAGTAATAATCATAAATGCATACAGAATAATAGAGCTTCAAAAATTATGAAGATAAAATTGAAAGAATGAGATGGAGAAATAAACAATTCAACTACTATATAAAGAGATTTTAGCAGACTTCTCAGAAATAGAACTAAATGATAATTATAAAGCATTAGACCTTAGAATTGCAAGATAAACCTTTTATTCAAGTGTACATAGTATTAATTATAATAGAAACATATTGGGGAACATTGGTGGCTGAAGAGTAAAAAGCAATACTCTGTGAGGTACTCCCACTCAGAAAGCTGGCTGATTCAAACCAGAGACTTCCCTGAGTATCCTAGGCATGTACATGCACATGATCTAAGGCTAGGAAAACGTGGGTGGGGTGGGTTGCAACACTAAGATCCTATTGGGTGTATTGTCTCCCTCCCTCTTCTTCTCCCTGTCTCTTTCTCATAGACAAAATAAAAACTTAAGAAGAAGAAATGTATGTTGAACCATAAAGCAAGCTTCAACAAATTTAAAAGGATTCCATTTGTAGAGAATGGTTTTTGATTACAAAGGAATAAAATGTAAAGCGAATAACAGAAAATTATCCAAGATAACCCCAAATATTTTGAAACTGTAACAGCACTCCTAAATATTTAACTGGTCAAAGAATAATAAAAAGGTAAATTATAAAAAAACAAACAAACAAAACATGTTTAGATTTTTGCTATAGGGTTCATGTGCTACCAGAGACAGACAGAGAGAAAGTAAAAAATCACCCCCTAGGGAATATGGTCATTCAGCAAACCTTTCTGCTTTCTTCTCTCAGGATTTTAGGAATGTACATACACTAAGCTGCCAGGTCTGAGACTTGAACTGTGGGAGTTTAGCGTCTTAGTCACCCCACCACCTACTGGTCCCAATTATAAAATATTTTTAACTTAAAGATAAAAAATATAGCTTAATGAAAAATGAGGGTTGGGGGCGTGGTGGCGCCCGCCCTACGGCTAAAACCTATGGAGGCTGGAGGATTGCGGCATCGAGTCCATCTCACTCTCTCTCTCTCTGTCTCTCTCCACGAGCGCATGATTTTTGGGACCAGCAGTTAGTATAATGGCTATGTCGGTGGACTCCTATGTAGTCAACTGCGGTTCGAGTTCTCACGCCAGGCGCATGTGCGTGCGTGCTCAAGATCCGGAGAGGAGAATGGAGGAGAAGGGATTGCGGCGTGGCCATCCCCCCTGAGGAGTGATTTCTCGCTTTCTGTCTCTCTGTCTCTCTCTGTCTGTCTGGTGAGCGCACATGCCCTATAGCAAAAACCTCTCCAAAAAAAAAAAAAAAAAAAGAAAAAAAAGAGGGTTGGACCATCCCAGCAGCACAGTGATAAAACACAGTGCATAGGGAGCCCGAAACCATGTAGCCAATTGTGATTTGAATCCAAGTCCTGGCAACTTGAAAAACATGCTGGGCACATACACATGCATGTCCCAAATCCTGGTAGGATGGAGAAATGGCGGTTAAAGGATTGTAACATAATCACACTCCATTGGGGGAATCTTTGTGTGTGTGAGGAGGGGTGTGTGTTGTGTGTGTGTGTGTGTGTGTGTGTGTGTGTGTCTGGTGAGTGCACCTACATTCTGGCAATAAAAAATAAATAAAAGATTTGAGGGATACAGTGAAGCAGTAATTGGAAAGAAATGTATAACTGGAAAAGATTTTATTAATATTAAAGATAGGTATAATCAATAATCTAGGTTTTCATCTTAGAAGCTAAAAATATAACAAATTTGAAATCTTTTTATCTGAAAAGATTGACAAGACTGATATACTTTATCTGTCTAGACTGATCAAGATTAAAAAGACAGAAGATACATGACCAACACAAAGAATTAAAGAGGGAATATCACTACAGATTCTACAGAAATTATAAAAGATAAAGAGAGTGCTATAAACACCTTTATAGTAAGGAATGTGACACCGTAGATAAAAAGTGCAAGCTCTGACAAATACAACTTACCAAAATTGACAAAGGATAAATAGAATATCTGAATATCCCTATACCTATTAAGGTATTGCATTTTGTTTTACCAAAAACTCTCCCAAAAGGAAAACTCCAGGCTTCAGTGTTGTCATTGTTCAGTTCTAGCAAACATAGAGGGAAGAAATATTGCCAATTTATACAAATATTATCAGAAAATAAAGAAGACATTAAAGACATTATTACCAAGTTTTATACAGTATCTCTCACAAATGAGATGTAAAAACACTTAGCAAAATAGTACAAATTGAATCTAAAAGATAAGGGTAAGACATTATAACCAAGTAGAGTTTATCCCAGAACACCAATCTTGACTTAACATTTATCAATTTAATTTGCCACATTGGTAAACTAAAAAGAGAAGGGGAAGAAAAAAACACTATTATTTCAACAATACAGAGAAAACATTTGACAAAATTCAGCATATATTCAGAGTAAAAGCTTTTGGTGAGCAGGGCATGGAAGGAGATTTATTCAAATTTATTATTTAAAAGACAAAATAAAACATACAGCTACCTTCATGATAAAAGACTGACTGCTTTCTCCTTAAGTTTGGTAGTAAGGCATCATTCCAAAGAGGACATCAGTGTAAACAAGAAATAAATCACTGAGATTTTGAGATTGCCATTTGCTGCAGCATAATTAATGCAAGCTGACTGGTGCAGAGATGATGGTTAACCTGTCAGCCTGGGTTTCTGAGGAACAGAGTCCTTCCTACCAGTGAGCCATGGTGAATATGTAGCCTGAGCAAAAATAAGTCTTATTATTTTAAATCACTGAATTTGGGTTGTTCATAATTTTTGCATAATTTAGCCTAACCTGATGGATATATCGTTCATGATGTAATGGGCCATATTTCTATGTTAAAAATTGCTATTTTATGAAAACTTAGAAATACCTGCTTAAATATAATTGTATGCAGGATTTTGAAGAAAGTGACTTCCTATCGTCTCACAAAGAGCTCTAACATTAGCTATGGGGCATTGGGACCAGCAGTTAGCGTAATGGCTATGTCGCTGGACTCCCACGTAGTGGTTCGAGTTTAAACTCACGCCGGGCGCGTGTGCGTGGGCCCAAGATCCCAAGAGGAGAATGGAGGAGAAGGGATTGCAGCGTGGCCAAAAACGCGCCCTATAGCAAAAATAAATAAATAAAATGGGGCAATTTTCTTTTCTAAGTGAAAGATAACAGAGAAAAGAAAAATACACCTTTCTTTTCCACAACCTTTTTGAAAATTCCTGGTATATAAAAGTGTTTGTTTATATGAGATTATGATGTAAATTTGTTTTACATGCCAGAAGATGCATGTACTCATGAGAGAGAGAAAGGAGAAAGTACCACCCAACGGGGCATGGTCATACTGCAATCTGTTCTCCATTACCATCCTGTTGGGATTTGAAATGCATGCGTGCACACACACACACACGAGCCTGACATGTTTTTCAAGGTGCCAGAGCTGAGATTCAAACCACTTAGTCACCCTTGTAGGATTCAGCTCCCTTAACCACTAGGTCATGGGACTGGCCAAAGTTGTAATTTTTTTTTTTTTTCTTTTTCTTTTTGGAGAGGTTTTTACTATAGGGCGTGCATGCTCGCCAGAAAGACAGAGAGAGACAGAGAGACAGAAAGCGAGAAATCACCCCCCAGGGTGGATGGCCACGCCCCAATCCCTTCTCCTCCATTCTCCTCTCGGGATCTTGGGCACGCATGCACACGCACCCAATGTGAGTTTAAGTCACTGGGTCCGGGACTCGAACCACAGTCGATGACGTGGGAGTCCAGTGACATAGCCATTATGCCATCTGCTGGTCCCCAAAGTTGCAAATTTTAACAGGGAAACCTGAATCACATATGAAAAACACTTAGTTCTTGAGCAAAGCAAACTGATAGGTTAGCCTCCTTAGTACTAAGAGATGTGTTATGGTTAAACATTGGTCCAAAGAGCAAAGTGCAATGCCAAAGAAAAAAGATGAATGAGAAAAGAAATAAATGACATGTTTTGTAGTGATGGAAGCAGTAGAGAGGCTGAGCAATGTGCTGCATTATGTTGGGTGCTCTGCTCAGGACTAGGAGTGAGATAGGGCAGGCAAACCGAGAGACACAAGCCTGCAGCAGAGCCATCCCATCAGAACAAAACATGCCTTCATCGTCTGTGTTTCTCTCGGGCACCTTCAAGAACTTCCTATGGACAGTATATTTCCTCTTGTGAGAGGAATTTTCTGTGGTGACTCATTGGCCCATATTCATAACTACAATCCACGCTAAAAACTTGACTATGCCTCTCTTTCTCCCCACTTAGAGCAGATGCCCAAGACCTAGATTTGTCTTACCAGCTTCCCATGAAGTGATATGAAGAGAAGATGTGCTGGTACTGTATTAACTAATGTTGACTGAAAAAAAAAAAAAAATGAAAATCAACTTACTTTGGATTGGGGAGAAAAAGGAGCACTTACTGACTCTTGTACCTGGAAAGTTCCAGATTTGATTCTGACTGTAGACAGACACAGTTGAATTCAGCACCTCAAACAATATGCTGTGCTTTCCACGGGACAGGCAAGGTGACTTAGCAGCTCAGGGAGCTATCCCAACAGTTCGGCAGTACTTAAATGAAGAACTTTTTCTCTTGATACTTTCTGCACCTGTGGCCTAGCTTAGGTGTCAGGTGCTTTGGAACAATTACTGTGGCCAAAAAGTATGGCCACATACCAGGCCTATTATCCCTCAAGCAGAAACAGAATGGTTTCAGGCTCTCCTGAAAAACACATGCCTGGACCAGCAGGTGGTGTAGTGGTTAAAGTGCTGGACTCCTACATGGTCTACCACAGTTAGATTTCTGGGTCCGGTGGCTTGAAACTTATGCTGGGTGCATATGTGTGTATGCCCAAAATCCTGAGAGGAAAATGGAGGAAAAGGGATTGTGGCGTGCCCTCCCCCTCTTGGGTTATTTCTCCCTTCTGTCTCGCTATCTCTGTATCTCTAGCAAGAGCATGTACCCTATAGCCAAAATCTCTTTAAAAAAGAAATGTGCCAAGTTAGGGGTTTGGTGCTTCACTGAAGGAAAATCCTATTGCTTCTATCAGAATAAGGGCAACAGTAACACCAGAAGAACTGTTTCATCCCTGATTTTCCTATTCTGCAGCCTTCTTGAGACTGACATTCCTTGTTTAGATGGAAATCAACCTCAATTTGACCAGCAGCCCAAAGACACTTAGAATCAAGGAGTTTCCAGTCCAATCCTTTCTATTACAGATCATGAGACTGAGACCAACAGAGGTTAAAAGACTTACCCAAAGTAACAGTTTCTCAGAACTGGGCATAGGCTTCTATATCTTTTGAAATATAACTCCTAGTCTTCATCTTCACACTCTGCGTGACTAGCACACAATGATAAGACATGTAATTAAAGAGCAGTTGGTAGTAACATCACTGGCTAATTTGAAGGGATGTGTTAGAATGGCAGCTGACAACTGAAGAAAATGGCACACAATTGCTGAGAAACCAGAAAAGTATACATGGCAGGGACGAAAGCTCAGCAGTTGAAGTACACAGGGCAGCAAGAAACACTAAACACCTCATAGCAAGAATAGTCTGGCCCACACATGGCCACTGAGATGAGTATGTGGGTACTTTAAGAAGTTCATGGAAGAACAAACTTTAAATATTGAGTTTATCTGGGCACAAAAACGTTTTGTAATCTGGGGCCAGGTGGTGGCACAGAAGTAATTTGAATGCTCTGCAGGGCTGCTCCACATGGAAAGGTTCAAGGTTTACATCCAGAGGCCTCCCTGAACATGCCAGGAGCATCTGTGCCCCTTATTTGAGGCTGTCTGAAACTGGGGGTGCTGTCTCTCTGTCACTTTCCCTGTCCCAGTCTTTTATGCTCATAGAAGAAAGAAACTTCAAAAAAACTTCAGAATCCATGCATAGCTTTCTCGTAATACCCATTTTCCATGAGTTTTCCTAAAGCCCACTCCTATGTAGCAAACACTGTTTGTGTCTTTGCATCAGTTGCTCTGCATGCACAATTCCCAAAACGAGTTACCAAGCAAGTTTAACCATACAAAATGTTGGGGCCAGCAGGTAGCATGCTGGTTAAGGCCATACTCTCCCACATGGCCAACTGTGGTTCGTGTCTCAGACCCAGTAGGTTGAAAATCACACTGGATATGTGAGTGTGTATGCCCAAAATCCTGAGAGGAGAAGGAAGAAGGGATTGCGGCACAGCCATACTCCCTGGGGAGGTATTGATTATCACTTTCTCTTTCTGCGTGTCTCTCTGTCTCTCTCCATTGAATGCACATGTCCTATGACAAAAATCAAATATGTGTGTGTGTGTGTGTGTGTGTGTATAAATTAGACACACACACATACACACAAAATGAAGATGGGGTAACTTCCCAAAAAACTGAAGTATATTGGGATGAGTATATTGGGATGGGGCAAAGATGCTGAGAGACCTCAATCTAACATGTAAGCGCTGACTAAGAAAAAGGGTTTGAAGAAATAATAAACATGGCTTTGGTACCATTATAGATCAGGAAATCAACCCTGTCAAAATAAAATAGGGAACTAGCTCCGCATGAACTAGCAGTGTCCATGAGATATGCCTGCTTTGAATTCTTCTCAAATTCCTTTCATTGGAATTCTAGGTGTGGCATTCAGCAATTCAAGTTTAGATGAAGAGAAATGGCAAAAGCAAGGCTTAAATCAAACCACCCCGTGCACTTTTTTTTCTTAAGTCTTAAAATATTTCACTTCGACTACTAGAAAATTTTACTGAGTCTAGTTATACGCACACACACACACACACACACGACTGAGTGTATATGCAGCATTAAGCAGAAAAGTAATCAGACAGAAAACACACCACTCCCATCTTAATAAAGTAAACAGTGCACTGAAGCACGTTACAAATTATTTGTTTTCATTCTATTTCACAGAGAAGATAGCACATCCAGATTCTACTCACCTTATCACAGGGGAGGGAATCTTTCTCTATGTTTGATAATTACCATTTCAAGATTCGTTGTGCCTTTTTTTTTCTCCAACCTACTGTGTGTGTGTGCATGTTCCTATGTGCTTTCTATAAGAATTAAAACAGCTAAGCAATTAAGCAGCTAAATAAATAATAGGCCAAAAGGGAGGAGAGCATTGTGAAGTCAACCCATTCAACTTATTGTTGGTTGCATTTCTGAACTTTAATCAGAGGAATGTACCACAAGCCACATGCTTATAAATTCCTGCTGCATCACAGAAAATGACATTCTGGTGAGGCACCGTGCACCCCACACTGGTCTGTTTCAGAGGCAGCTGCCCACTTGCAATGCTGTTACTTTCTGATGTGAATATCCTAAGCCCTTTAGAGGCTTCTTTGCTCGCCTGTCAGCTGCCCACCTTGGGGTGCCGGCCGCGTCCACCACCTTGGCAGCACGAGTGGATTTGTCAGCTCCAGCAAGGGCTACATTCAGCATCTCTGCTACAGTCTGGGCACACATTGTTCTTTCCGAGTGCTTTGCTCTGGAGCTTCGATCCCTTGAAGGCTACCACGGTTCCGATCATTACCAGACAAAGTACCCAGGGAACGAACACAGCCTTCTGGAAATGCAGATATCTAGCAGAATTAATACTCCCCCGGAGAACTGCCTTTTTGAAGTGATGGAAGACGAAAACTGAAGTTTGCATATTTAGCTAAAAAGAGGTATTACTCCTGACCCTTTATTCATTAGACCTCTCATTTTTATTCTGCACTGCTGCGTTATTAATATTAATGTTTTTTTAAAAATAAAATACTCAGTCTTCTACATTGTAGGGGTTTAAGATGTTTCAAGAAAAAAACTTCCAAAACCCTATGAAGAGATCCAAAACAGAGAATGCCTTCGGGAAACAGGTCCAAGAAACATATTTACTTCAAGAGTAAAAGCCTCACTTAAATTTTTTTTTTAACTTTCAAGACTGAATAACTACTTACCCTAATGGAACAGAGAATTCTCTTTTCCAATATTGAAACAGAGGAATACCTTTGGTTTTTTTTCTCCCTGCATCTTTAAAATCAACATGCCCTAGATAAACATTTTATCTATATTCTCCCCAAACCTGTTTGTCCTATTAATTTCTTATCTAAGTTATGGAATCACTATCCCTCAACCATCCAAACTGGAAATTTCAACTCCAGAAAGTTATCAAAAGAAAAAAATTATCATCCTTCTCTTTATCCAAAAGGTCGTCAAGCGTTGTCAATTCTACCTCCTTTGAATTCTTTCCTCTCGTTCCATCTGTTACTGTCAATGCTTTAATTCAAATCCTTCTCCTGTCTTTTAAATTATAATAATACCACCACCCACAAAAAAAGTATCATCTTGCTTTGTCTCTCCTTTCTACAACAATTCATCCTCTGTATTGCCTTTAGAGTGACTTTTCCTAAAACACCAGCGCCAACCTGAGACTCCCGGCTTGAGATCCTTACCCCGGCGTTCACACCTCTCCGTTCTCCAGCCCTAGGCTTCCTACCCAGCATGTAACCTGTCTAACCCACTGCCTGACCTTCACAAGGATGCACTATTCCCTCTTTCCTAAACATGCGAGATATTCTGAAGCCTCTCTGTTTTCACCTTGTAACAGGTAGAGTCTCATCAGGAAAGAGAAATTAAACAGAAAAAGGTCAATACAAAGAATTATTCATCATAACAGAGGATTTGAGAAATGCAGAATTGGCTAGAAAGAAATAAAGAGAAATTGAAAGAATGCAGGAAGAGTAGCTGTAAGGAGCAGACCTCACCTTTAGGGCTGAGACCAGAAAAGTAAGACCCACCTCTTCCCCAGCCTGAGTTCTCTAGACTTGGCTGTAAGAGTTAAGGCATGACCCAGTGATGGCAGAGAAGTCACTATAGTGCCATGTTGGAGGAATTAGCAGGAAATCCGCTGTCTGGAACTTGTTGGGAAGCTGCTTATACGAAGGTGTCTCATCAGAGGGACTCTGCATGAAATGACAGCAGGGGATTACTGTGAGCAGCTGGCCTCTGGATGCCCCTGGCCGCTGTGTGCAGCAGGAGCTTAGAACTGGGGAAATCATGAGTGCACCTGTTCCACAAACACCCTGGAACAGAGACCAAACCCTTTCCTCTTGCAGTGTTTTTCCAGCACCCACAACTGCCAAAGTGTAACATCCTTCCAGCTGGCAAAAGGAAATTATTAAAGAACCCATCTCCATCGTTATAGGCCATAAAAGGTGAACAGGCATCATGGGTGAATTTGGACCCAAGAAATAATAAATAAATAACTGGTACATGCCCCTCCCTGTTTCTCAGCATAGAATGGCCTTTTCTTATGGTCTAGTTGACTTGTCTTTAAATCTTTTCTCCACAATCACACCCCAATTCCTGAAATGAAACAATTCTCTGGGGGAGTGCTCATATTACTTTAAGAAACTTATATGTCTATATTCTAATTTATTTCTGTGACTTTCAAACCATTTATTTCTTTCTGTGGGATCTTTAAAGACAGGAACCATGAGTGGTGAATCTAGATGTCACAGACCCTAATACAAAACCTAAAATCAGAACAAGTACTCAATAAATGGAACATTTCTTTTTTTTTTTTTTTTTCTATTTTTGGAGAGGTTTTTGCTATAGGGCGTGTGCGCTCACCAGACAGACAGAGAAAGACAGAGAGACAGAAAGTGAGAAGTCACCCCCTAGGAGGGATGGCCACACCTCAATCCCTTTTCCTCCATTCTCTTCTCAGGATCTTGGGCACACACGCACGCATGCCTGGCATGAGTTTGCACCACTGGATCCAGGACTCGAACTGCCGCAGACTACATGGGAGTCCAGCAACATAGCCATTACTCCAACTGCTGGTCCCAAGAATTTCAGAGAATATATAATCAGAGAATTAAAGTGCTTTTGGTTGCTATATACATTTTTTAGTGAGGTGGACCCATAAAATACTTTTGTTCTTTGTCAGCGAAGGCCTAGAGAGGTCATGTAACTTGTGAAACATTGCATACCTAGTTAGTGGCAAAGCAAAACCTACAAACCAATCGACAGGTCTGACTTCAATTCCAGTATTTTCTCCAACCTTTTCTACAACTTCCGACCAGGAGATATAATCTCATCCTATGTACATACATATTTCTTTTTCTATAATTGGTAGTTTAGGTCAACATATTTCAATCAATTATTTATCCATCTACTTGATACTCAAAAATGGGATCATGAAACAGGAATACAGATAAACCGTGTCTCTACGTACCCTGTGCTCTCTTTCATAGACTGATTCATCATTTTCCCACCTCTTTGTAATTTCCTTTCCTACCTTTTCTTCTATATTCATTAAGGCTCTTTATAGTTGAAATAATAGACACACATTAACACAGGCTTAATCAAAGGAGATAAATCAGGGCTCACAAGGCACTGAAAATGCAATATAGGAAATCATAAAGAACCATAGTAATATCTCCCAGTCTCTCTCTTCTTTTTATCTATGCTTTTTGTATATGAATTTACAGAAAATGTACATTATTTTAAAAATATGGATGAATTTTAAACATCTTTGAACCAAAATAAACTCAAATTGTAATTCCATTTTTCCATGAACTTTTTCAATTTCCCTCATAGTCTTCACGTTCTTATTTATACCTAACTAGCCTCCCCTGCTTCTCTATGCTTATGGCAAAATACGCATATGGTCATCCTAAACTCTTAGTTAACATGTCCTAAGAGATCTACCACCAGTCGTTAACTGCCTGAAATCAGTCACAACTACAAATCCCAGGGACGTAAAAAATGATTAGACCGTCTTGGATTGAGACAACTAACGACTATGGTTGGTGTAGTGAAACTGATACCTATTTGGGGTTTTCTCCCAAATAAATGCCTCACTGACAGAATGGAAAGAAAATAAATTACAGAGGCAACTATGATTGAAGTCAGAAACCTTAATGTTCACTATACTCTATTACTGAAATCTAGAGCTTTCAAGCCCAGTTTAAGTGCACCTTCAATGGTAAGATTTTCCTAGATCTAAGAACCAAAGCTCCTATTATTCCTAGTTGTGCCTCTGTTCTACTACTCAAATTATTCTGCCAATACTGTATACACTTTTACTTACATATCTATCTTTTCCACTATGAGATTTGTCTTTGTGTTTTCCAAAGCACTTAAAGCAATATCATTAGACAGTTTATGTGACAGTTTATCAAGAGCAGACTGAATGCCTTAATAAGAAAATACCATATTTCATTCTTTGTCTTAATTTTGAGGTCTCTGAATACCCATGATATGTTCATTACTGCAACAATTATTAATTAAACACATACTATATTTAGACACTTTCACAGACACCATATACATAGTGATGAACAAAACAGATTGCTCCCAGGAATCACCCTTTATCGTACTATTGAAACAATGAAGCAAGTGAACATAAAGTTTCAAATTATGATTAGGGTTTTCAATAAAATATAGGGTACTACGACAGTGTAATGAAGGCGCCTAATTTGAACTGGATGCTCAGAGAAGACCTCCCTGAGTCATTTCATTTGTGATGTGAAGGGTGGCCACAGCCTATTGGTGAATGGTGGGAGAAAATGGGAAGAGCACAGCAGAAGGTTATGCCAGGAAAGAGGGAACGAACGTGTCTGAAGGTTCAGGTGGGAAAGAACTTGGTGTGGCCTAAGAATGACAAAAGGTCAATGTGCCCACAAAGCAATGAGTAATCAGATGAACTGATTTGCTAATGCGCTGATGTGTGCATGGAGTCTAGCTGGAAGGTATGCCAAAATCACCTTGTGTAGGACAGTGCTTGGTATTTGATCCTGCAAGACAGGGGTGCTACCGGGGTGCATTAAGCAGACCAATTTTATGATTCAGATTTGAACCTTTAAAGGTGCACTCTGAAGTCAGATTGGAAAACAAATTGGAAATGGGAAACAGTGGGGAAAATGGAAGCAAAATGAGAAGTTCTATAACAAAGTAATACATGCATTTTGACTTTTTGCAGAGATTTTGATAACTACTCACACAACTAAATGTGTCTTTCTACCTTCACCTTCAGGGCTGCTATTACACTCAATCACTTCTATTCTACATTCCTTTATGGCTAAATCATAATTCCTCTTCTAAACTTTCCTCTTTCTCAGTTCCATCTTCTCCTAAACCAAACCTTCTATTCTCTTTCATGAAAACTCCTGTATTTCTTTCTTTGATTCTGGAATTTCAACCTTGTTTAATCCGAAACATTGTTATTGATTTATATACTTTTATAAACAGCGACACAGCCCAAGTATGACTTGTCATTGGAATCATTTAGGAAACATTTTTAAAGATATAGATATCTTAGCTCCAGTTTGAAATTTCCAATCAATAGGCCTGTGGCAGGTCTTAGAAACTTGTTCACTTATTTTTCATTTCAGCTTACTTATTTATTTATCCCATGAGTAAGAGAGGTAGGGTGAAAGACACTATCTCCAATAGGATCTTGATGTTGGAATACATCCCCTAGACTTTAGCCAGACTCAGATCATAGTCCTGTGTGTGACTGGCATACTCAGGAAGGTCTCCAGACTTAAACCAGTAACCTTCCCATGTGGAATTTCTCTGAAGAGCATTGTGTTTTATCACTGCACAACTATCTGGCCCCAGGAAATTGTTTTAAATAGGCCTTTCAAAAAAAAAAAAAAATGAGGATTAGTCATGTTTGAGAGCCTTTGGCATTAGACTGTAATCAAATTTATAAGATTTTGATTCTAAAAATGTTTAACACCTCTTAGATTTCTAGAAGCCACTTAACAGATATGTTGTAAGTGCAACATATCTCATAGAAATCACAATCCAAGTATTTTTCAATGGTTTTTGGCAACACCCTTTTCAGCAGTGACAATAGCTCTCCAGTTATATACCTGTTCTTGATGAAAGAGTACTGTCTTTTAGATTTAAAATTTGATGCAAAATTCAATGGATTTTTCCGGATCCTGCAACCACATTTTATTTACAATTTTATACCAGTTGCACATAATTCTAGTAGAAGCAATAAGCATTTTGATGTTGATTCATATTAGGAGAAAACATTTGCCTGATGTCTCTGACTCACACACATATAAGGTTAAGACATAAGGTCATATGAGAGAGACATGAAGGATATAAGCTTAGGCGATCTGCCTACAAGCAAAAAAAAAAAAAAAAAAAAAAAAAAAAAAAAAAAAAAAAAACGAGCAAATTCAAAAACTCTGAGCTCCCAAATTTCCAGTCTTCTGTTTCTCATCCAGAGCCATACTACCTCCCACACGGCACATGTTGTAAACTTTATGTGGCCCATCTGTTAAGAAGATTGTTTTCCAAATTTGCAGGGGCTTGGCACTTCTAGACTGAGCACCAGAACTTAATGTGACACATTTACCCTTCTAATGAGTTTGCATTGCAAGGGCACTGCTGCTGGGAAGGGGCAGGAGGGCGGAGGTAACTCCACAGCAGTATGGCAATGGTTAAACACCATGGCCTGGACAAACATGCACTTCACATCCGCCATGATGACAGTGCTAGTGATGCGAAGGGTATATTGAGTTCTCAGGTTCGGTTGTGGGCTGAATGTGGGCACAGCTTGGCATTTGAAATTAGGCAGATTCAGACCATGATGTTTTCTCACAGTTAATGCAGAGACCATAGATAATAATTATGTTGCTGAGCCTACAGAGAATCTTTACGACTGATCCTCTATTAAACTGGCAAAACAAGAGGATAATGTCTCCAGCACTAACAAGTTGGCAGAGAAGTTGCTGGCAGCTCCTCCCACTAATGTTCCATCTGTGCAAACCTTCAGTCTGATCCAGGATATTGTTTCCCCACACAGGTTGTGCCTGCAGTATAATCAAGACAGAGACCGAGAGTAGATATCTTTATTGTTTTTGAAAATCGCAGCCATTGGAGGGTGCGCAGAGCCAGGATTGAGCGTGAATGCTGTCGTGTCATGCTACGAAGTATCCTGCAATGATGTCAGCAGGAAAATAACCATTTCTCAGCTCTGACTTAGAGCTGAGTGACATAGAAGTCATAGAACAAGAACAGTTTTTCACCAAGGTTCGTTTGTTTCTTTTCATGGAAGCCTGGAAAATTGTCTTTGTTAAAAATACTGTCTCTGTTGATAGCTAGCACCGTGCAGGGTGCTTTCCCAGCCTTGGTGTTCCTCCAGCGTCATGAGTTGCTGGCTCATATTTTTCTCTACAGGCATGTGGGGGTGGGGGGGAGGAGGCTCGTGACTGCAAAGGCGAGCACCAACCAGCTGAGGCAAATCCTAACTCCAAAGTGACGGCTGTCTTTCATTGCACACTTCTGATGCCTCCAGGAAGCATTCCCTGGATGCACCAGACAGCAGCCACATCTGCCTCCTCTGAAAACATAAACATTCATTTGATATTTAAAACATACCGTCTTGTGCTGGAATTATTGTCCAGCATGGCTTATTTCTCCTTTCACATGGTTCACAATGCCAAGAACAGGGCTGTCTTGACATACTTTTGCATCATAACCAGTTAAATAGAGTCTAAGCCATCCTTATTGCAGACCATAAACCTGGGAAACATCCTCGGGTTATTCAGCAACACAAGAAGATATTTCAGCACAGCTTACCTCATCTCGGTGGTAGACACACAATGGAAGAACAGAGAGAGATAGCTAATGCTCCAATGGTTTTATGTGCCAAGCTGTTACTAAGCACTTAAAATGTTTAATACACTTAATTCTTACAACAGGAACTAGCTATTGTTACTATTTTCATTTTATTTCGTTTTGGATTTTAAGTGTATTTTATTTCTTTCGTCAGAGAGTAAGAGTGAAAGCAATAAAGAAAGAGACAAGCATTCTCAGCAGAGTCTCATCATGCCCCATCTTCCCCAGCCCTCCAGCTGTTCAGGATCTTAGGTGTGCACATCTGATATGTTTCAGGTATACTCAGGATCCAAACCCACACTCAGTCATGTGGCTTCCAGCACTACAAGACCAATGTACTATTGCCTGTTCCACCATAGGTGTGCTCATTATTTTCATTTCACAGGTGAGAAGACAAAGACCGAAGAGAGTTTACTTTTTTAAAATATTTTACCATTGAGGGTGTTTTGCACATGCTCTGTCTTCAAAGGCCCATAGTTCTCATGCCTTCCATACTGCACCTGGATGGAAGCCTTAAATGTCAACAGGGATATAAATCCTATTACATTATTTTTACAGCATCACTAAGACCTGAGCAGAAATATAGCATAGACAAAGGAATTTATAGTTACCTGATTTTTCATGTGTTCTTCATGGAATGCATGTTGAATACATTTTTAGAAGTTTAAAAAAGCCCAAGAAATTGCTTCTTCCTCTCTTCTCTGCATTAATTTACAACCATACTTTTACCTTACATTCCTCCATTTCCTCCAAAGAAAACTGAAGAAAAGGAAAATATTAATGTTATAAGAATCATTAACAATGCTCTAAGCAATTCCTCCCTCTCTGGAAGGTGCCACCATTACCTGATTCACCTACCAACTCGTATTCATCCAAACATGATCTCAATGGAGTTCTTTGTTTTTCTTTTGAGGGGCGATTGGGGTTTGATTTGATTTTTCTTTTTGAGGGGGGTTAGGGTTTGATTTAGGCTATGGAGGACAACTTAGCATTCACAATGGAAAGTGTAGCCATTTTGAGGTGAGCTTTCCACTTACTAGTTATATGATTGTCAACATGCACTTGGCATTCCCACCCCTCCTGCAGTTTCCTCCTCAGCAAAATGAGAGCTTTGTGCTGAATTCATTAATTTATTCAGAACATACACTTTTAAGTGTCTACTATAAAGCATTAAACATCAAATATTAAATAAATAAAGACCTCATCTGCATTCTCAAAAAGTTTACAGTCTAGGAGAGGAGATCTCAATGCTATTAAACAAGTCTTCTAAGAAGAATCACTGTGGTGTGACTTTGAATAAAGGACTGTGAGAGGCATCTACACTGCCTATAGGTGAGAAAAACCTCACTGGGCCAGACCTTAGCACAGTGATAACACAATGCTCAGTGAGGATGTCCCCACTGGAGACTGTCCACCGTGCCCAACTAAGAATCAGGAATTCCTACTAAAAAGAAGACTACAGGCAGAGCTGGTGGTGTGGTGGCTAAAGGCTACATCCCACATGACTGACTGCATGGTTCGATTTTTAGATCTCCTTAGAAAACATGCCAGGCATGTGTGAGTGTGTGGGTGTGAGTGTGTGTGTGTGTGTGTGTGTGCAAAAATTCTTGAGAGGAGAATGGAGGAGAAGGGATTGCAGCATAGCCATCCTTCTGGAGGAGTGTAGTCTCACTTTCTTTCTCTCTTTCTCATTTTGGTGATTGCACATGCCCTATAGCAAATTTTTAAAAATAATAAAAATAAATAAAATTAATTGACTGTGTATTTCATGGACTGCTTTTCTTTCACAATTAAATACCCATGAGTATAAGATTTAAAAAGAAGAAGGAGAAGGAAGAGGAGGCAGAGGAAGAGGAAGCGGAGGAGGAGGAAAGGAGGGGGAAGGAAGAAGGAAAAAGGAAGAAGGGAGAAGGAAAAAAAAAAGATAGAGGGGATACTTGCGGTCATTACTAGTGTCTGCCATAACTTTCAGTTCCTGTCCTCAATCTATTTCACTTGTTCATAGCTTTGATCGTGGTGATGATCTTTCCTTACTCTTTTAAATCATATCATCCCTAGAATATTGTGACATTCTTCCCTTTTTTATTATTTTTTCTTTTTTATATTGTTTTTCTTCTGTGTGTATGAGTGTGTGTCTGTGTTTGTGTGTGTTGTATTAGATAGGATCTACTGTGTCATGAATCTCCTGCCTCATCTTCAAAGTAGCTGGATTACAGACTTGTACCATTGTTAGCTATCTCCCCCACCCCACCCCACCCCTAGATAGGCACAGACTCAAACCTGGACCTTCCATGTGGCTTCAGCCTACTGAGTTTCAATGTTCAATGTGCACTACCACAGCTAGACCCTGATTAGTTCTTAAACTTTAATTTTCTTAATTTCTGTTTTTCCTGTGCTCGGAATACAGGTGTTCTAAAAGCTCTGTCTTTACCTCTTTGTATCTGTTCTCCTACACTCCCACCATCTCAACTATCATCTGCAACACTTCCTAGTTCTCTCTTTCTCTTCCAACAACCAGGAACATATTTCAGACCATTTGGTAGTCCTTTTTAATTAACTATCCCACCAATTAAAAACAACATCTCTAGAAAAATCTATTGAGATCTTAAAAAAAAATCATATTCAAAATGTAATGCAGAGGTATTTCTTTTTCTTTTCTTTTTTTTTTTTTTTTTTTTTTTTGGAGAGGTTTTTGCTATAGGGTGTGTGCACTCACCAGAAAGACAGAGAGAGACAGAGAGATAGAAAGTGAGAAATCATCCCCCAGGAGAGATGGCCATGCTGCAATCCCTTCTCCTCCATTCTCCTCTCGGGATCTTGGGCACACACACACACGTGCCCTCTGTGAGTTCAAGCCACCAGGTCTGGGACTTGAACCGTGGTCAACTACATGGGAGTCCAGCGACATAGCCATTATGCCAACTGCTGGTTCCAATGCAGAGATATTTCAACAGGGAAACTTTCTATGACTTCCCACATCAGGTAAAGTCATTCATTCCATGCCTGTGTCATACACTGTTGTTTTTCATAGATCTTACAACAATTGTAAAAGTTAATTACTTGTACAATAATTTGTTCAATGCCTCTATACTCCCTGGTAGTATCCTAGATCTTGAGAAAAAAATATATATATCTGTCTAATTACAGTACTGTTGATTCAGTGACTTGTAAAGTACCTGAAACATAGCAGTTATGAAGGAAAACAAATGGACAGGCAAGGGAATGGTTAAAGTATCATTTGAAGTCCTCATGAGGTGACATTACCTTGGTCCTCAGTTTACTACCTGATTTTTCAAACAGACTAATAGTAGGTTTATGCTCCCTGGTGAAATAAACTCCTACATTCCTAAGATCAATGTCTATATTCTAAATAATTTTCAAGGAAAGATAACAAACATCATCATGTATAGAAGAATGTGTCGGCCTGTCTAGTTCTGGAAGAGAGAAGATCATATTATATTCAGAAAGTTGCTTGGGGACTACAGAATGAAAACAAGGAGGTATTGTCAAATGATGGAATATTTAGTATATTCGGGTCCCGATATGCTGACAATTTTATCTTCATAATAAGGGTCATTTTGAACGTAGGGCCATAATACTCTAAATATGTGACATATACTTGTGGTCCCTTGCATAGTTCTTAAGAGTATAATAGATTTAAGGCAGCTGGTCAGATGGTGGGTAAGGTGAATGGATCCCACATGGCCTACTATGTAGTTTGAGTCCCTGATCCAGCAGCTTGAAAAACCACACCAGGTACATGTGCATGTGTGCCCAAAATCCCAGTAGGAGGAAGAAATGGAGAGGAAGGAATTACTATATAACCATTTCCCATGGGAGAGGGAGGGGTGCTTTCTCACTTTTTCTCCACTCCCTCCCACCTACTGCAAGTACATATGCACTCTGACAAAATTAAGGGAAAAAAAAAAAAAGAATACAATTGTTATCAGCTAACTAAGTCCAAATACTTCTCACGGTCAGTGAAATAAGAGGCATAAGCTGGAGAAGAAAGGAGTTTATTTCTATAACGTGTTACAGGGAGATAGCAAGCACCTTCAAACTTTCTTGTAAAGATCAACATATTCTCAGTATTTACATGTACAAGATTCAAGCACATGTAAATCATTGCTCACTATAATCAACCAGTCAATTGCTTTCCTCTGGGTAATTATCCTGATTCCTGCTTTATTCAAATATCCATTCCTAGTTTCTCATCTGACCATTCCCCAAACAACACATTTCAAAATAACCCAGTGTTGCTAAACCTTAAAGCTGACATGCATCACAATAGATCCGAGTTTGAAGTCCAGCTCTGAGTAAGTTTGTTTTCTAATTTTTCTTCTGTTTCCTCTTTTTTTAAAACAAAAAAAGGAAGAAAAAAAAAATACTAATACCTATTGTGAAGATTAATAAGATAATTATATAAATTATTTAGTACAATCCCTGGCATTTAGTAAGTACTCAATAAATGAAGGCTATTGGTCTTGTCTTCCAGGCTGCCTTGAATAATCTCTGTTTAACTTAACCTTTTTATTTACATATGTCACATTAAACTTCAACCTTATTGTTCAAGGAATTCATTTTCTATCTCTAATCTGATACATTTCGTGTTGATTAAATGATTGAACCTTTGGAGAGTCTTATTATCTATTCGTAGTTTAGATGTTCAGATGTCTTCAGACTTCATCACCTATTGTATTTAATAATAATAATAATAATTTACATTTTCTGGTTCCCATCCCCATCCACTTATGGAAGGCTCCTGGCTCTCCTACTCACCTACCTATAAGTGAGTTGTCAGTATCTCATGAATTAAATCAGTATTCCGACTACGGTGAAGGTTCTCTCACTCTGTATCCTACTCCTGCTTCCCTTTATTGACAGCTTTGTTTGCCTTCTGTCAAAGACTGACACAGTCCTAACACCAAGGCTGAAGACAAAACTTCATTCTGTTCTCCATTTTTCTTCTCTAAGTGGAAATGAATTTCTTCTTGCTTTTGTCTTTCTTTAGCCAAAATCTCAAAAACCCACACACTTACCCAAACATGCCATGGACCTCCATTGACCAGAGTGGTGCCTTTGGTCTCAGAATCCCGATCCCTCCTTAGATTCAGCCAGGCCAGCCTGCTGACATATTTATATTATTTTTAAATTGTTGGGTCACACAGCACTATAGTTTTCTATCTAACTATAATTTCTTCTCAAATAACTCATCTTTATGTGGTCCATATTTCTGGTAATGCTACCAGGCTTAAAAATCTCAGAGGAGTCTCGTGTTCACTCTCTCCTTTGTTTCTCACAATCAATTCCAATTACTGTGGGTTTTAACCTCCATAATCTCTCTTGTTTCTATTGTCTTATTTCTCAGTTTTCACAGCTACCAAGCAAGATGAGTCACTAACCACTCTTGCCTGGATTGCTAAAATGTTCTCCTAACTTACCTCTTTGCTGTCTATTTCCTTACCGTCCCCCTATACGACAGTTTTCTGAGCTATAAAATATGGACACATGACTAAAGTTTGCAGTTGTACAAGCCATTGTACCCATAAATATCAGGTTGAACAGACCAGACATTTATCCACAAACTTTACATCACTGTTTCCTTCCATCTTAGGTAAATCTGATCAACTAGGTCATTTTTTTCCCAGTTCAGGCTAAAAACAAGTTGTTAGAAGCTAAGCTATACTCTTTTTATGAAAATAAAAAGTAAATGTCCTAGATTTCAAATAGAGTTGAAGAGGTATCTACCAATTGAAGAGCTTGTCATAGGGATACTTTTATCTAAACTAGAAAAAAGTTAAGTCTGAGAAATAGTTGGAATTATCCATAAGCAATTATGAGTACTTGAACAACAACAAAGAAAGTGTAAGAGTATCCTCCCTAAGACTAGAAGTCCCATGAGAACATGACGGTATGTACATTATAACCCCAGCACCTTGCCCACAGGACTTGATGATACCAGATAATTATTTTTTAAGTAGATGAGTGAATAGATATCTTTTCAAAATACAATTCTGATACTCTATATAACTTACCATGGAATTTCCATGAATTTAAGGGCAGTATCTTAAAGCCCCATATTACCTATATGGGGCTTTACACAGAGAGATGAAATATTCAAATGTATTTAAATAATTGATATCTTAAAATCTGTAAGTGAATATATATATTCATATATATATATATATATGAATACACTTATATATATATATATGAATACTATATATATATATATATATATATATATAGTAAGAGGAATAGTATAATACTCTCAGCATGGCAATCACAACAGCATCTGAAAATAGAAGAAGTTGGAAAATCTTTAAGTTACCTTCAGTTCTCAAATTCTTTGTCAATCTAATCAGAAAACTTTCAAATGAGGTCCCTGTGAGGGAAGTAAAACAATCCCTCTCCAAAGGAATTTCTATGTAGTAAGAAGATGAAGTTATAACACCTCCTTCCTAGCTTTGTTCACACTATCTTCAAACTCCATTATTGCTTTGGAACAAAGAAAAGTAGCTCATCCTCTGATAAATAGAAAAGGAAAGGACCAGTAGATGGCATAATGATTACATTGCTGGACTCCCATGTAATCAACCAGGGGTCAAGTCCCAGACCCAGTAGCTTAAAACTCATACCGGGCTTGTGCATATGTGTCCAAAATCCTGAGAGGTGGCTAGAGATGGGATTATGGAGTGGCCATCCCCCCGGGGGGTGATTTCTCACTTTCTGTCTCTCTGTCTTTCTGGCGAGTGTACACTCCCTATAGCAAAAATCTCTCTAAAATAAGAATAGAAAACTTAATAGTGACAGAATATTTACTAGACTTAGAGTCAGATGAGTAGCCAAGTACTTTGGAGAGGTTCATAAAGCTCAAATGTCACATCTATCAAATGATCTGGGCCTCGTTGCTGTGGCATGGTAACAATATATGTGCCTTGCAAGGCTGAAAGCCATGTGACTGAACTTCGGTTCACCAAGTTGGTTTGAAAACATACTGCGCACATGCAAGCTTCTAGAGTCATAAAGCGCTAGAGGGCTGGCGAAAGGAGACTGCGGCTTAATAAAACTTTGTCAAGGGTGTTTCTCTTTATGTCTCTCTCACTCTTTTGTGCGCATGCACCATTATAAGTTTTTTGTTTGTTTTTATTTCGTTTTTTCGTTTTTTTTTTTTTAATGTGCTGGTGACACCAGCTGTATCATTCTAACACTGTCGATCAGAGAATAAAAAATCATGTATCTTAAAGGCTTTTTAAAACTTGAAGCAAGATATACATTAAATTCCATTACTACTGCTGGCACTATTCTACATGTTGACGACTCTGGTCTGAATTATGAGAATGCCTGTATATCAACAATCACCTGAGTGCACAGCTGTGAGGTATGTATTAATAGGATTTACAAAAAAATGCTATGATCATAAAATTTCTTAGATAAATTTTTAGTTTGGGGCACATCACATTCACATAATTTTAGATTAAGTTCAAAAACATCTCAAGGGAATAAAAAGTAATTAAAACTATTTTAATGAAGCAGGGGGAAATAAATACCAAAAAAAGACGATTGCTGTTGCAAAGGAAGAAAATAAATGTCAA
Source organism: Tupaia tana (assembly GCA_026018925.1). NCBI lineage: Eukaryota > Metazoa > Chordata > Mammalia > Scandentia > Tupaiidae > Tupaia > Tupaia tana. The sequence continues at coordinate 194,727,570 of JAKSZU010000006.1, read as the reverse complement.
GGGAAGGGAGTTGCACATCTAGGATATCAGATACTTTCAGTTAAAATAAAAAGAAAATAAAAATAATTTGACACTCTGGTTTTATTATTGAAAAAAGCCGAACAACAACAACAACAAAAAAAAAACCTCAGTACCCCTTCCCTAAGACTAACCTCTTAATTTAACCATTTTCTTTCACATGTCTTTCTTATCTCTGTTGGTGTTTCTCCTTCTTTTCCTATATGGTGCTTTCAGAGTTTCACAAATAGTTCACTTTTATTGTCTTCTTTTTGTTGCTTTCAAAATAGAAGTCTTTTTTTCCCATCATGCTATCTTATCTTTGCATCAGTGTTTCCATTTTCTATTTCTAGTCATCTTTAATTCCTCAGCATTTGAGCATCTCTTTAATTCTCTTCGGCTCATTTACATGGCTGTTCTGGTGTTTCTGCCTTAAATTGATGTCTCCTCAGTTGTTCACCCCCATCTCTTTCCCAATCCTACCCGTCTGTCCTTCCTCTTTTAACATTATTTTTTAAAACATGGGTGGGTGGCCTTAAAATGTTGCAAGAACAATTTGTTACCAGGATATTTGGGGGAAGGGGAAAGCCACAGTAAAATTCATTTATTCTAATGAGTGTGATTCTGTGAGTGTGTGGGGGCAGATGGTTGATTCAAATCACTAGATGGCAGTATTCCAGAATCTGATTCCACTCCCAGAGCCTTGCCCCTCCCCCTTCTTCCTTAATGTTGATGTCCTATATTCGGATTTTTATTCAAAAATTCATTTGGTCCTCTGCAGCATTACACTTGAAATCTAGGACATGTCACATCAGTTCTCAGAAATAACATAACTTAACACTTAAGGATTTTTGACTGTTGATTTGAGTCTGAACTGAGGAGAAAGTGGTTTGATTTGCTTTGTTTTCTTGCACCAAAAATTGAAAAAAGCAAATTCAAAGGACTTTATATAAAAACACACTGATGAATAAAATTCCATATACCAGTACAAACATCCATTTTGTGGAGCAGAATGTATTAATGAGCATTTCATTAAAACATGCTTTTTAAGACCTCTAGACTGTATTATTAGATGATTTGGGTAAGCCATAGTGTATACTATTGAATTTGTGGTGTGGACTTGCTATTTTTTATCTACCTTGTACCCTTCCTTTTTGGGAACTGGCCCTGCTCTATCATTTACTACCTAGGAGGTTTTTTACTTACAATGAGACTTCATTGTGCCTTATTTTCCTCATCAATAAAATGGGAATATTAATGGTACATACTTCACTCATGTGGTTATTATAAAGTTTAAGTGAGTTAATATGAGTAAAACATTTAGAATGGTATCTGGCATATAGCAAGTTCTCAATGTTAGCCATCCTTCATCCAAGATATTCTCAGACTACCTAATATTTTTAATCATTAGATTAATGGATAAAAGTTAAAAGGGAACTGTTCTCCATGCAAATTATAAAGTATGGGGGCCAACTCCATAGCCTGATGGTTGAGGCAGGCAGATCCTATGTGACTGACAGCATGGTTTGAATCCCGGATCCAGTGGCATGAGCCATGCACCAGGTGCACATGTGTGAGTGTGAGCACAGGTGCACAAAATCTCAAAGGGAAGGAGAAAGGGAGGAAGAGGGATTGTGGCGGGATCATGCCCCATGGGAGGGTTGCTTCTCCTCTCCCTCTCTGTCTCTCTAAAGAGGGCACACATGCTTTAACACACAAAAGAAAGTAAGGGTGCAGGTAAGTAACCAGGTAAAGGAGTATGGAAGATGTGATAGGAAGGAATACAAAATTCTAGAGGATGAAATAAGATCAACTAACACAGTGTATGGGTGGGTATAGGAGAGAGAAAAACACTCCCAGATAAAGTCAAAACTCAATTGCAACCTAAAGCTGGGAAGATTCGAATGGATAAACTAGGGGGAGAGGACTGGGAAAAGTGTTTCTGGGAGAGCGGTGTGCATATACCCTTCCTTATAGGTATTACTGAAAAGGCAAGACTAGCATTATTCATGAATTAGGCCATCTTTTCTTAATGCTCATAGGTATCTGTGAATAATTCATTTTGATTCTCTTTAAAGCAGAAGCAAAGGAGTCGTTTCGAGGGCCAAGAAGAAGCTATTATAGCCGGGCCTGCTGAAGTGTGACTGTGAAATAATGAAACAGATTTTTAAACAAAATGCGGCATGAATCTTTTCTCAGATAATATGCTGGTCTTTTCCCTATGAAACACTACTAAATATTTTTGAACAAAGAATGCATTCATAAATTATATTTCCTGCAAGTGGTGATGGGTTTATACTGAGTCAGCAACAATTCTCTCCTTGGGGTCAGGTGTGTAAATGTGCCCAGCAGCTGGATGTGGAATGAGGGAAGAGCACAATCAGGAGCAGGTCACAAAATGAAGTCATTGAACACAAGAGCAATAAAAGCATGGATTATTTTTTTTTAATCTACCTACAATCAACTGCCCTTAGATTTTATTCACTGCAGTGAGATCACCAGGGGTTAGAGTTGGAGAGAATGAGTTCCCATAAAAATGTAACCCTGATTTCCCAAATGGATAATGCAGACTTCCTATAGTATGCAGAACGAGATCTGGCCTTGCCCTTTTTAAAAAACAGGCAGTAGAAATACAGAAAAAATTAGTTTAACAGCACAGGAATTGAATAAGACAGCCACCTACAAATCCTTACAGGAAATATAGATTTCTGCAAGAAGGAGAATTGTAGACACTCTGTGCGATGAAATATATAAGAGAAGCCCCATGGGTCTATGTACAGATGCAAAGTGATTAAGTTGAGCACTTACTGTAATTGCTTTCTACTGTTTAGTCAAGTGGTGATTAAAATGGCAGCTATGTGGTTTGGGTGGCACAAAAAGGTCAAGTATATTCCTAGCTATGGGTAGGTCCTTAGTTTTCAATTTCCTTTTTTTTTTTTTTAATGCTCCTTCTTATATGCATCTCCCTTTTTTATATGAACACTACCAGACTCCAAAATTAATACTATCAGATACCGACTTCTTACCTCCTTCTCTTTCTCATCCTCAGGACCCAGACTTAGGAATTAAGGACAGTCTAAAATCCTATGTAGCTCCTCCCTGACCTAGACTAATAAAGGACTCCTGTAAGTGTGAGAGGTTTGGGATGAATTAAAGATAAATGTTTCCTCAAGTCCTGCCTGCAGTAGGTTTATCATTCCTACAAAACACTTCACAACCTGAAGGTTAGCAACTGGCAACAACTGAAGAATTTTTCCTGCGTGATGTTTACCAACCTTTAAGGACGGCTTCATTTTCAGTGATTTTTAATCCAATAATTACTTCCTCTTCTTCCTTCAGTTTGGATTATGGCAAACCCTTTTATTTCTTCCAATCAACTTGTGCCATGTGTTTTCTCAGGGATCTCCTGGAATGGAGAGTAAGAAGCTGGTGATGCTGGGTTTTGTTTTCGGCTTCCCTGTGAAACTCTAAAGTCACCACACTCTGGTACAATCAGTACAGATGTTTCTTATTTTGTGAACCTGATCACAGTGTCTTAACTTGAAAAAGAGACCTATCGGCAACACTCATTACACCCTTGTGATAGTGTTTTTTTAACTCACAATGAACTGTAATAACTACATGTTTCTACTAAAATACCCCATAAAACTCAAACAATATTAAATATTCAAAAATGCTTAAAAAATTACTAACCTGCAACACACTAATATGTACAATATATTATCACATTCATTATTCCACCCTTACCCAAATTCCACCAATCCTATTGAATTATAGCCTTAATATTTTTTATTCCATAAAGCTTAATAAGATATTTTAACAAGGGACCAGCAGTTAGCATAATGGCTATGTCACTGGACTCCCACGTAGTCGACCGCGGTTCGCGTCCTGGACCCGGTGGCTTAAAACTCACGCTGGGCGCGTGTGCGTGCATGCCCAAGATCCCGAGAGGAGAATGGAGGAGAAGGGATTGTGGCGTGGCCACCCCCCCTGGGGGCTGATTTCTCACTTTCTCTCTGTCTCTCTCTGTCTGTCTGGCGAGCGCACGTGCCCTATCGCAAAAATCTCTCCAATAAAAAAAAAAGATATTTTAATGAGAAACAAAAACTAATCTTAGCTTCATGTTTCCATCCAAAGACACTCAAAGCTTATCTTTCTCTGACCATGCATTTGAACTGCATCTTTGTGACCATGTAATAAAGGCCAGTTTAAAGATTTTTTTTTTAAAGTCTAAATCTTTTTTCAAAAGATTAAACAATCAGGCTGGCAAAAGGTACTCAATGCATATTTTACTTATATCAAACAAGCTAATATTTCAATACAATGTAACTATACAGAATATAGACAATACACATGCATTCCCAAAGCAAGCACTATAGGCTCAGAAAAGTGGAAAAAACATAATATTCACATTGATTACAATAACTCTAAAAATGATTGTAATGTTGACACAGCACTTGGTTTACAAACAGTCACAAAAATACGTGTGTGTGTGTGTGTGTGTCTGTGTGTGTTTGTAGTCACCAAAAACTATGGTTCTCATAAAATACTAATAGCCAGATACTAGTATATAAAATAGGAAGTATTCCTGGTCTCTTTTCTACTTGAGTTACTGACATTGAGCTGCACCTGCACAGCTTCTTTTATCATAAGGTGCCTCTCGGTATGCCTGTTAGCTTACTTTTTCCTGTTTAGACCTATTTTATTATCTGTCCCAGCCCGTGGGACAGTCGAACAGGTTTCCTGAGAGAGGGAGTGAGAGATGGGACAGACACAGACACACAGAGTAGAGACAAGACGAAGTGCCGATCAAGTCTCGTTTATTAAGGAAGAACAGCGAGCTTATATACAGGCTGGTGGGCATTGATTGATTGCCTGAAATGCAAATGAGATAGAACAACATGAACAAATCATTGATGTGGGTGGATCTCTCCCGTTGCCTAGAAACCCAACCACTTCCTGGGAGAAAGGTTGGTCACATGATTTCTGAGAAACAGTTTGCTCAGTGAGGAAGTGAAGCCTAATGGTTTCCAAGATGGTGGATAGCTCAAGATGGCGGATAGCTCAAGATGGCGGATAGCTCAAGATGGCTTCTGTATGCAGTGCCCTCCACAATTATCTGCTGCCCTCCTCTCTCCTACCTTCCTTGGCTAACTGGTGGCTCCATCATTTATTTACTTTCCTCTTTTTAATCCTTTCAAGCCAGACTCTTAGCACCTAACAAGATTTTAGCAGTTCCCCAAAGTCTTTTGAAAAATTTGCCCAGGGGCCAGCAGGTGGCATGGTGGTTAAAGTGCTAGATTTCAATGTGGTTTACCATAGTTCAAGTCTCAGACCTGGTGGCTTGAAAATCCCACCAAGCACATGAGGGTGCATGCCCAAAATCTCTAGAGGAAAATGTAAGAGAAGGAATTGCAGCATGGCTGTCCCCCCTGGTGAATGATTTCTCACTTTCTGTTTCTTTGTCTCTCTCTGTCTCTCTAACAAGGGCACATACCCTACAACAAAAAAATCTCTCGAAGAAAAAGAAAAAGAAAAGCTTGCCCATGTTGGAAAGGACTCCTACAAAACCAATAGAGTACATTCAAAGAAAAAAATATATTAAAAGTATATATTGAGCATCATGATATAACCCAAGCATCTCCAAAACCTTAGTTTTTGAAGTTGAGACATGGCAAATTCGAAGAGAAATGACTTAGCCTAATGAGCGTTTGTGGTGTGTGTGAGCATTGTGCTGTACATTGCATATGAAAGGATAAGCCATGTGCAGCTACTATGTAGAAGAAGTGAAACAGAAGTAGACAATTCACTACCAATAACTTGCTTCTCTGCCTGCGAAAAATCAATGTCCATTCTCAAGCATTCTGCTGCCCTGGTAACCACAGTTCTGGTCTGAAGGAGGTTTGAACTTAGATACTTGATGTTTTTGTCCCACTCTAGGTTTTGGGAAATGGTATGATTTGTGATCATACTATTTCCCCATGATCCCCTTTCCTCATGCCATTTAAGACTTTTAGTATGACTCATTGAATAACAAATATAGCATCTTTGTGAACTGCAATTTTTCTAATCAGAACATAAACTTTCTTTGTAACAACAAATTAAGACAGAAAAAGACAATGAAAAATGGCCACTGAATCAGGCAGGCTATGAAGGAAAAGTGTCAATGTACTTATTGAGACTTAATATTCTCAGTATTGTCCGGTAATTAAAACACTTCCATTTTTATAGCAGATGCTAAGTGAACAGAGAGAAAAACTTTCTCTAATCCCAAACCATCAGACTCTTTTTCACATAAAAACTTCAGGGAAGACGGTATGTTTAAAGGACTTCATACTTCTGATAGAAAAAGATCCACAAGAAAAATAGCCAGGCACACAAGAGGCTTCCAGGAAGTCAGCAGTGTTCAGGAGAAGACCTAAACTAGTCAGCCATTCTAGGATTGAATTAAAAGAACCATTCCAGTCATCTTCCTCTAATCATCTTCCTTGTTCCCAGCCTCCTCCTCTCTTTCTCAATCAGCATGAAGGATTCTAAAACCTGACCAAGCAGTTCCAGTCAGAATTAGCTCTGCCTTTAGCCATGGGAGAGCAGTTAAGCCTCTCTGGGCCCTTGCCCTGTGGCATCTGACTGGTGGCAGGGTTTCCAAGAATAGCTATTTTCTGTGGTTTTCTCAATCCCTACTCCCTAGGGAAACCAGGAAGTGTAAACTTTTTTGGCTCTAAGGTTGTTTCAAGCATCAGCAAAATGTTTGCCTTGAGTTTTAGCCAGTGTCTTATTTCATCCAAATGAACTTCCAAATCTCAATTTATGCAAACTAAAATGCCCACTGACATCGATAAGTTTCTACCCTATAACATGAAAGGAAATGGAAATGATTAAATAGAGGCTAAGTGACCACTAGAAAGAATATTTGGTTAAGTGGCAGATAGGGCAAATTAAAACTGAAAGCCCCTCACTCTTAGGTTTATAATGCTATTTTAAGTCACAAGTGATATTAATTGCCAGTAAAGGGAGTTCACCCAACACACTTCTTTGACTGACTTTAAAGAAAAATTTAAAAAGGAAAACAGAGTATCTCTGAAAATTCATTCATCATGGACAATAAATGCAGAGCTCAAAACTAAGCAAGAAAGTCCTAACTTCATTCCACCCTGAATACATAAGTCATCCTTTTGAGGGAGATGCTTTTGCCACTTCATTCAAAATTAGAATTACAAATGGGGCACTTATGAATATCTCCACAAACGCGAGGTCATATAACGTTTATTCCTGTCTTCACCTGTCTTATTAACAGAAAGGTTGCTAGAAAGCCAGCAGAGTATGGCAGGGTAGTTCATAGACACTGGGACCACACTGGTTCCATGCCCTCCTCGCTTACCAGCTGTGTGATCTAGGAAAGCCTAGGAAGATTAGAAAACTCTCCCAAGGTCACATGATGACAGTCAAGGTGGGATGGCCCAAACAGTCAGAGCACACGCACTTCTTCGCCACATGGTAGAGCTATGGACACGCAGCCCTCTAAGCTGGCCAGAAAAGACTATTGGCAAATAGTCCTCTCAGTCTGGCAAATAAGGCAACTCTCTGTAGATACTGTTTCCTAACTAGGCCACCAGGAATTCTCCAAAAGAATGACTCCTTTCCCTCCAAGGCTGTCCCTATGGTAAAAGTAGTCTATTAAATTCCTTGGCTGTGGTAACAGATTACCAAAAACTTGGTATCTGAAAATAACAGAAACATGGGCCAGCAGGTTGTGTGGAGGATAAGGTGGCTGGATCCATATGACTGATGTCATGGTTCAAGTTCTGGATCTTGTGGCTTGAAAATCACATTGAGTGATACCAGCAGGTGGTGTAATGGTTATGTTGCTGGATGCTCACATGGTCAACCGTGGTTTGAGTCCCAGACCCGGTAACTTAAATCTCACACTGGGCACGTGTGTGTGCGTGTGTGCCCAAAATTCCAAGAGAAGAATGGGGGAGAAGGGATTGCAGTGTGGTCATCACCCCTGGGGGTGGTGGTGGGGGGTGCTTTCTCACTTTCTGTCTCTCTGTCTGTTTCTGTCTCTCCAGCAAGCACACATGTCTGATAGAAAAAATCTCTTTATGTAAAAAGAAAGAAAAAGAAAGAAAGGATGAAGAAAGAAAGAGAGAAAGAGAAAGAAAGGAAAAAAGGAAAAAGGAAAGAAAGAAAGAAAGAAGAAAGAAAGAAAGAAAGAAAGAAAGAAAGAAAGAAAGAAAGAAAGAAGAGAAAGAAAGAAAGAAGAGAGAGAGAGAGAGAGAGAGAGAGAGAGAGAAAGAGAGAGAGAGAGAGAGAGAAAGAAGAAGAAAGGGAAGCAAGAGAAAGAAAGAAGGAAGAGAAAGAAGGAAAAGAAAGAGAAGAAGAAAAGGAGAATGAAAAAATCACACTGGCTACATGTGCATAGATGCCTAAAATCTCAGGGGGAGATTGGAGGAAATTGAATTGTAGCATGGCCTTCCATCACACCACTTCCCCCACCACTGCAGGGGATGATTTCTCACTTTTCCTCTCTTTCTTTCTGTCTTTCTGGTGAGTACACATGCCTTATAGCAAAAACCAAAACCAAAGCCAAAGAGAAACATAATCTTTCACAGCTCTGGAGGCCAGAAGACTGAAATCAGTTTCATCAGACTCAAATCTAGGTGTTGGCATGTTCATGTTTTCTCCAGAGGCTATAGGAGAGAATCCATTTTTTTACATTTTTTTAGAGAGAGAGGTTTTTGTTATAGGGTACATGCACTCACCAGAGAGACAGAGAGAAAGTGAGAAATCACCCACCAGGGGGTGATGACCACATTGCAATCCCTTCTCCTCCATTCTCTTTTTGGGATTTTTGGGCACACACACATATGCCCGGCATTGAGTTTTAAGCTGCTAGATTTGGGCCTCGAGTTGCGGTCAAACATGTGGAAGTCCAGCACTTTAATCACTACAACACCTGCTGTCCCCCCTCTCAACCTCTGAAGGCTGCTAGCACTTTAGCTTGTAGTGGTCACACTCCAAGAACTACCTCAGTGGTCACATCTTCTCCTTCCCTTTTCTGTGTGTGTATAAAACCTCCCTCTGACTTCCTTTTTTTAAAGAATTATTTGTTAAATTTTATTTATCATTACTATTATTATTATTTTTTTTTAATTTTACCACAGAGAGACAGAGAAAGCAAGGGGGAAAGTGAGAAAGCAAGCCACTAGGTCTGGGACTCAAACCATAGTTGGCCATGTAGGAATCCAGCACCTTAACCACCATGCCATATGCCAGTCCCCCCTGACTTCTTCTTCCAAAAAAAAAAAAAAAAAAAAAAAAGGTTATCTGTGATGTCAGTGAAGACACATCTAGACCATCCAGGATAATCTCCTATCTCAGTATCCTTTATCATATCTGCAAAGACCGTTTTCTCCCCATATAAGTTAACATTCACAGGGTCCAGGCATTGGGTCATGAAAATCTTTTGGAGAGGCCATTTTTCAGCTAGCCACTAATGGACTGAGAACCTTCCTCTTAAAGATCAGAATTATCAGCCTCATTTTCTCCCCCAATGATCAGTACAAAATCAGAGGCTAACTGATTTTCCTTTTCAAACTTAAATAACAGAGATTTTTGTTTTGTTTTCTTTGATCAGATCCCCTTTCTGAAAAAACAAACAAACAAACAAACAAGGCTACCCTTCAGGATGTTTAGTGCAGTTATCGCTTCCAGAAAGCCTCAGACCCTCAAATACAGAAGACATAAAGTCATTATCTGCTTTCCCAAGGAGAGAACTGTCTGCCTTTCCACTAATTGCAGACACAATATTTATATCCCAGGAAAAAATCTACATCTGTTGTAACTTTATGTTGGGGAAAATGGGAAGATTTTCCAGTCCTTCAAGAAAAATCACCTACCTAAGGACACACAAAGAGACTCCTCAGCTTCTTTCTCTCTCTCTCTCTCTCTCTCTCTCTCTCTCTCTCTCTCGCATGTGCGCCAAAGCAAAGCAAGTATAAAGCAATGTTTATTTAGGCAAAGCCAAAACAAATAAATTCCAATCTGAGCTGTGAGGTGGTGAGAAAACCAGAGAGTTGACTAAGGAGACCCTCTTCCTTTTGCACTAATGTATTTTAAGGTAAATTCCCCCTTGCTTCCCATTTGCAATTGACCCCTACTTTCAGGGTAATTTTTTTTTTTCCTCTAGACTTGTCCATTCAGTTTCTATTATGGTTGGCATGCATGGTTTTTAAGGATGTAGGCTCAGGCTCCAAACGCCTGGAGTTTAAAGCTATACTCAGTGTTTTCCTAACTATGTAGTCATGGACAAGTTATTCAATCTCTTCTCTGTACTTGTTTCTGATCTGCAGGATAAAAGTATATGGTCATTCTCTACTATAAAGATTAAAGAAATTAATAAAAGGTTCTGAATAGTGCCTGACACGTACTCCACATTCAGTACACACTAGCTATTACTGTCTTCTTTTCCTCCCGTGTTCTCTGCATGCAGAGAACTGCCATTTATTTATTCCTCATCCATGGAAGATTTGGCATGTGGTTTATAGCCTCCCTTTCTATTCCAAGAACTGGAGCGATGAGAATGACTTTGGCATTCTCAGTAATGATTCATTTTCAAGTTTTAAATCTCCAGGAGAAAATGTACCTTAAAACCAATGAAACTTAAACTTTAACCCTCCCCCAACTTGTATATGATCAGTCCAAAGCCTTAGGAGTTACCTTTGCCATTTATATCCATTGTTTTGTGTTCTGCCTTTTTTTTTTTTTTCTTTTTCTTTTCTTTATGAACAGCACACACACATGCAAGAGAAAGAGAAAAACACCCTCCATGGGGTTCAGGCACACCCAACACCCTTCCTCTGGCCCTCCAGTTCAGCAGACTCCTAGGCACACTGCGAGATTTCCTGTGTGTTTTCTAGTTGACCAGGTCAGGGACTTGAACTGCAGTGGCATGTGGCTTTTAGTTCTGCTGTCCAGGATGCTGCCTACTACACAGGTTGAGCCAGTATTCTGCTTTTCAAAGAGAGTTCTCCTCAGTGGTAAAAGCTTCAGACCCCAAAATACTGACTACATAACTGCTTCTCTTCAGTGATTTTCTACACTCCACACACATTCTCCAGCAGCCTAACCTACTCTTGAACAGAAATCACCTTAACATGATTGGAAAACTCAATTTTTCCACTTTTCTCTTGAGAATTTTTTAAGGAATCAGCTTTTTTCCCCCATCACTATTTTGCTTTCCATAATATCTTTTCTGGACAGGCATATCTTATTCTTTTTTTAACTTTTTAAAAATTTTCAGATTAAGTTCACATTTTATATAAGTCACCATCATGATGTATATAATATGTATAATTATTTTTTTCAGCAGAAGACTTTACCTTTTTTGTCTGTTATGAGTTTCTTCCCTTTACACCTCACACCCAACCTCTACCACCCAGTTTCCACCATTCACTCTTTTCCCTTACAGTCTCTGGTATCTATAGTTATCCTCTCTACTATCATATCTTCAGCTCTTTCAACCTCTGTCAAAGTGTGCAGATATTTGGTACAAATTGAGTGGAGATATACAGTGTGAATCTTTCAAAGTCTACTTCACTTTGCTCAGTATTAACTCTTGCATGCTCATCAACTTTAAATCAAATGATAAAGTCCCATTGTTTCTTATAGCTGAGTAATTCCATAGTATGATATATAGGTGCCACAGTTTTTCAAATTAGTTGTCAGTTTTTAGACTTCAGTTGGTTCAGTGTTTTAGCAATTGTGAAGAACAGTGCAATAAACATGGATATGCAGTGTATTTCTGACTGTTTTCCTATCCACTGGGTAAATACTAAAGAGTGGGATTACCAGTAATATGGTAGCTCTATTTGTAGGTTTTTAAGAAACCTCCATATTGCTTTCCACAAAGATTTTACTAATTTACATTCCCACCATAGTGTAAGAGAGTTCCCTTTCACCACAGCCTCACCAGCACTTTTCTTCTTTTTTTTTTTTTAAATCCTAACCATACTAACTGGAGTCAAATTGTATTTCATTAGGGTTTTAATTTGCATTTCCCATATGACAAAAGATTTCAAATATTTTTTCATATGACTTTTGGGCATTCATAAGTCTCCCTTGGAGAGTTGTCTACTTAATTCATTCACCCATTTTTAAATTGGGTTATTCATTTTATTAATGGGCAAGCTGCTTGAGTTCCCTATATATTTTGGATATAAATCCCCTGTTTGTGGAATAATTTGCAAATATTTTCTCCCATTTTAAGGATTTTACTCTAATTATTGTTTACTTTGCACTGAGGAAGATTTTCAGCTTGATGAAATCCCACTCGTGTATTTGGGGGATTATTGTCTGTGCTTTAGGGCCCTTACTAAAGAAATCTTTGGCTATTCCAATGTCTTCAAGAGTTTCCTGTACATTTTCTACTAGTAGTCTTGTAGTTTGAAGCTTTATATTTAAATCTTTGATGCATTTTGAATTGATTCTTGTTAATGGTGAGAGGTAGGGGTCTAGTTTAATTTTTTCTGTGGGTGGGGTTTATTTTTGGACTTTCTATTCTATTTCATTGGTCAATGTGTCTATTTTTGTGACCGTACCATTCTGTTTTGATTATCACTATTTAGGAGGTAATGAGATATATCCTATTTTATTCCTTTTGTATGATATTGTCTTGGTGATATTTTATTATTCCAGACAAATTTTATATTTTTTTTCTATTTCTATGAAGAATTTCATGGGCACTTGGGCCAGAATCATATTGAAAATGTAAATTAATTTGAATAGAATTGACATTTTGATTATATTGAGTCTTCCAATCCAAGAATATGCACTGTCTTTCCCTTTTATTGTATCATACTCGATTTATTTTTTCAGCTTTTCATAGTTTTCCTTGTAGAGGCTTTTCACTTCTTTGGTTAGGTTTATTCCTACATATCTTACTTTTTTGTGGCTATCATAAATGGGATTACTTTCTTCAATTCAGTCTCAGTCTATTAATTGTTGGTGTATAAAAATGTTATAGATTTTTTATATTGATTTTCTATCCTGCTACCTTACTGAATTTATTTACCACTTACAGGAGTTTTTCTTGTATTCCTTTGGATTTCTCTGTATACAATCACATCATCTGCAAATAGAGACAGTTTAGCCTCTTCTTTTCCTATATGAATACCTTTATTTTCCTCTCATATCTGATTGTACTGGATAGAACTTTTGGCACATGTTGTAAAAAGGTAGAGAAAATGGGCAGCCTTGTTTTGTTCCAGTGTTTAGTGGGAAGGCTTTCAGTTTATCCCCATTCAGTGTGATGTTAGCAATGGGACTGTCATATACGGCTCATATTGTGTTGAGGAATGTCCCTTCTACTCCCATTTTGCTGAGAGTCTTAATCATGAAGAAACATTACATCTTATTAAATGTTTTTTTCTGCTTCTATAGATATGATTCTATGTTTTTCATTCTTTCTATTAATGTAATTTTACTTATTTATTTATTTATTTATTTTAGAGAGAGGGTTTTTTTTGTTTGTTTGTTTTGTTTTGTTTTGTTTTTTGGTATAGGGCATGTGTGTGCTTGCCAAAGAGACAGAGACAAAAGGCAAGAAATAACCTCCTGGGGGGATGGTCACACTGTAATCCCTTCTCTTCCATTCTCCTCTCAGGATTTTGGGCACTCAAACATATGTGCCTGGCATGAGATTTAACTCAGGTCTTGGACTTGAACTACGGTTGACTATGTAGGAGTCCAGCAACATAACCATTATGCCATCTGCTGACCCCATGTATTACATTTATTGTTTCGCCTTTGTTAAACCATCCTTGCATCCCTAGGATAAAACCAATCTGGTCATGGTGTATTATCTCAATATGCTATTGGATTCAGTTTGCTAGTATCCTGCTGAAATTTTTTGCATCAGTATTCATCAGCGATATGGTCTATAGTTTTCTTTTTTTGTTACGTCCATGTCTGGCTTTGGTATCAAGATGTTGGAGGCTTCATAGAATGAGTTGGGGAGGGTGCCTCCCTTTTGAATCTTTAGAAATAGTTTGAGGAAGACTGGAGTTAGCTCTTCTTTCAAAGCTTTGTAGAATTCAGGAGCCAACAGGTGGTGTAGTGGTTAAAGTACTTGACTCCCACATGCTCAACCATGGTTCAAGGCCCAGCTTGGTTTTCTTTTATTGTTCTGAAATAATACAGTAATTTGTAGATAGTATACTTTCAGTGTATAGAATTTGTCCTGATAGATTTTTTTTTCTTTAGAGGTTTTTGCCGTAGGGTCTATGTACTCACCAGAGAGAGAGAGAGACAGATACAGTGAGAGGGAAATTAAGAAGTCACTCCTCCCCTTCCCCCAGGGGATGGTTATACTGCAATTCTTTTTCCTTTATTCTCCTCCTGAAATCATGGGCATTGATCCACATGCACCCAGCGTGATTTTTAAGCCACCAGGTCCAGGATTCAAACCACAGTCAGCCATGTGGGAGTTGGTGACATAACCACTCTGCCATGTGCTGGCCCCATTCTACCAGATTTTAATTCCTGACTTTCAAGTACTAACTATGAAGCTATGATCACATAAACCAATCTCTTCTTGCATCTATTTCTTCATTTGTAAAGTAAAGTTAATATAGTGCCTACTTTTGGGGGTTGTTTTGTGGATTAAATTAAGTTAAAACATGAAACATTACCTGGCTCATAGTAAATACTCAACAAATGTTCTCTATTTTGGGAAAAAAAAAAGTTTATCCATTTATTTCTGTCCTGAGAGAGAGACATAGAAAGAGAAACAAGTATCCCAATATCATCTTCACACTTGATCCAGCCCCAGAATCACCCAGCTCCAATGACAGGCATGAGTGTAAGCACACCCTGTACTCAGGGAGGTTCTGGATGTTCTCATGGGTGTTACCACTGTGCCATCACCTGGCCCCAATAAACGTTAGCTATTTTTACTACCAAACATTACTTCAAATAAGCAGGCCATTCATGAGAAAATAGAAATATTTTTATCATTGGCCGGCAAGTGGCGTGTTGGTTAAGCATGTTGGACTCTCACATGGCAGACTGCAGTTCAAGTCCTGAACCTGGTTGCTTGCCTTTCTCACTTTTCCTCTCTCCCTCTATCCCTCTCTCTCTCTCTCTCTGTACCTCTCTGGTCAAATTAAAATACATAAATAAAATAAAGTTTAAAAAGAAAAGAAGAAAAGATTTCCTATTAAAAAAGGAATATTTTTAATCATACTAAAATGTGTGTATATTTTTAATATGATTATATTTTTTACCTACGACTTTACTTTCAATGTAGACTAGACTAAGATTTTCTTTTGAAACAAAAAGTTATAGAGGAATTGATGTCCAAACTTTACTAAGGTAACTAAAGGAATAGAATTCCAAGTAAATTGTCTTTCAAACATACATTTACATAAAAGATGTAAACCAGAAACACTAAAGACTATGTAAATCAAAGTCTGTGTCTTGCCTCCTAAGAGTATTTTTGCAAAGAATAATTCCTGATCAAATGTTTATTAAGGATAGCACAGTGAATACAACGGGAATAAAAAATAGTAAAGGATGAGTCCTATAACCTGTAAAGGGACTGGATTTCAGTTGACTGACAATGGTTAGAATCCTGGGCCCAGAGGCTTGAGATAAAAAAGCCAGACACATGTGCATATATGCCAAAAATCCTGACAGGATGGAGAAATGGAGGAGAATGAACTGTGGTGTACCTCATCCCATCATCCCATTGAAGATGGGATGAGGTACACCACACCTCTCACTCTCTATCTCTTTCTGGTGAGCACACATGCTCTCTGGCAATAAAAAAAATAATAATAAAAATGTATACTCTAATGAGCTTATAATACAGTAAGAGAGAAAGACAATTTAACACCCCTTTATAACTCTGTGAGAAGTGCTATGTTAGATAAATATATATAGTTTTAGAGTAAACAAGATCATATTACCCTTACCGAATAGTTTCACTATTTGTTTTCATGATTGAATTTATTTTATTTTATTATTATTTTATTTTATATTTTATGCTAAAGAGGACTTAGGCTTACCAAAGAGGAACAGAGAGAAAAGAAGAGAAATCATCCAATCATGGGGAATAGTCATACCACAATTCTTTCTTCTCCATATCTCCCTCATTTCCCGATTTTGAGCATACATGCACATGTGCCCAGTATGTTTCTAAAGCCACCAGGTCCTTGACTCAAACCACATGGTCAGTCATTTGGGATCTGGCTGTCTTAACCACCTTGCCAAGGAGTTGGCCCTATATCATTTTTAATTCCTCATTTTGTAGGAGCTCAGAAATCAAAACCCCAAAGACCGGCACTTTGACATGCTGAGAGATCTTAAAAGTTGATCTGGAATCAAGGTCTCTGTAACCTTGATTTTTTTCCCTGATTCCAAGCTCAAAGAGGATCTCTTTTTCTCTCTGGAATTATCTTATCTGATCGAGAATTCCTTTCCCACAGCAATTCAATTGTCTTGAGTCTCCTCCCATAGGAATCTCATCAAACAACCAGAGACAAGAAAGACTAAAGATCCCCCCCCCCCCCCCCCATCCAGGACATCCATTCTTCTGAGGGCATCTTGGAGAGATTTCCTAAGACATTTTATCTGTAATAAGACATCTGTTCCTCTGCAGTTTCATCTCTTGTCCCTCATCTTTCTGTAACATGTCAGTCTCATTCAGCACCCCAAGAGAATCACTTATTAACCATTGTCTATGTTTTGAGCCCATTCAACCCACTCAGCCTGCCCCATTTATTTCTTTCTTATAAGGAGTATTTAAGCCACAACCACCTAGTTCCTTTTTAAAACACATTATATATAGTTCCTGTGTACACATGTATAGTTTTAAAATAAATCTATATGCTT
This sequence comes from Tupaia tana, assembly GCA_026018925.1. Classification (NCBI taxonomy): domain Eukaryota; kingdom Metazoa; phylum Chordata; class Mammalia; order Scandentia; family Tupaiidae; genus Tupaia; species Tupaia tana. The sequence goes on along the minus strand of JAKSZU010000006.1, from coordinate 194,710,677 downwards.
TTTTTCTTATTAATCTGCTTATAGTCAGTGCTTTTTCAGAAAACCTCAGAGGGGTGGGGGCTATTGTACCCCAACTGTTGACTAGTGAATTTTTCTTTCTGCCATCACTACCTGAGGCCACAAAAATGTATTCTGTTCTATTCCCTTGGAGTTTTGGGGTCGAAAATGGCTCATTTAATTCTTTAAAGAAATTAAATGCAGAAGCATTCACTATTGCTCAGTACAGTTGCATAGCCCAGAGTGTCCTTAGACAGGAAATAATTAAGCCCACTTGTCCTCCCTACCAAATCAGTGCCTAGGAAAAGAAGAAATCCCAGCAGAGGATTAGTGTGAATTTAAATCAGATATACAGCTAATCTAGCACCCAAGATAGGGTTTGCATTTCAATCAATTAAAGCAGAAGGACTTGCATTTTGACACCAAAAGCAAAAAGTCCAAAAGCTCCATTTAGGACTTTGAAGGCTGCTGATGAAATGGAAATGTCTCCTGTGAGTCATTCCACTCTGTGGTGTAAAGCAATTGAGGATTTTTTCCAAGGTGATAAAAAATGTGGAAGTTATTCTCCCACACACTAGGTGTGGGTGCAATGGCTGATGCAGCACTGGGTGCGGCTGGGCTATGATGCAGCAAGTCCCAGCAATGCAATTGCTTAGAATGAACCAAATTCAGCCTCACTTCAGGATCTCAGCATGCAATGGTTGCTTTCTCCACCTCCCAAGGGCAGAAATAAAAGAGACTAGTTGAATGCAGAGGTGGGCGGAAGGGGTAGAGAGGGAAGTAATTTTCTCCCATTTATGTTCAAGGAGAGGTCTAGAAGATAGATGTTATGTGAAATGAATTATACATCTCAACCTCCTTCACTCTTATCTGGAATGAATAGACTGCTTTGTCATACAGCTGCCTGAGGCTAATCCTCCACACTCCCACAATCTTCTCACTCTACTGCCTGAGTACCTTTGAAGCCAGGATTTAAAACCCTAAAAATAGAAGCAGGATTACTGGCTGCAGACTGCTGAAAAACTTTAAATGCTTCCTGGAAAGAAGGGGAAAGATGTAGAATTGCATGAGAAGGAATGAATAGGAAGGGGGATATCAACTTTTAAGAGCAATAGTTAAGTCCAATTTATCACAGTATTTCGATAAATCTGACTTCTCTTTTCCTGTCCTTTAGGAATTTTGTGGATTTTCACCAAGTAAGAATAACGATGATGTGAAAACAAAGAGCACAGTTAACTCTCAGTGGATAACAATGAACCTGTGTTGTTTTAAGTGAGTAACATCTGAAGGCTGTTTGTCACTTCAGCATATCCTAGCCTATCCCCACTAATACGTACCATAAAATGCTTCCTGAGTTCACTAAGTTGTTGAATATCATGATCTTCTACTTTTTTTTTATTTTAGAGAGAGAGATTTTTGCTATAGGGTATGTGCACTTGCCAGAGAGACAGACAGAGAGAGAGAAAGTGAGAAATCACCCCCCAGGAGGGATTATCACACCATAATCCCTTCTCTCAGGATTTTAGGCACACATGCACACATGATTGGCATGAGTTTTAAGCCAATGGGTTCAGTATTTGAACCATGGTCAACTGCATGGGAGTCCCCCAACATAACTATTACACCCTCTGCTGGCCCCATGATCTTCCACTGTTAAATACATCTTTTCAGGAACTTTCTTTCACTGAATGTCTTCAAAGCAATTTTATGCATCTTAAAAGCAGTTAAGGAAAATAAAAGTTGAGCAAACCTGATGAAAGCCAAGCAGAGTAAGAATAGAACTTGAAATTCCAGCTGTTTTCTAGTTTCTAGAATATAAATATTTTCATATAAAAAATGTTTTTCAGACATATTAAGCATATTTCTCCTTCCAGTTCTTCACTAGGGCAAAAGCAAATTTATTACTGAAGTGTTAGAAAATATAGTTTATTCTTAGTTCACTAATTATGGCCTAAAGAATATTATTAAAATTATAAATCAACAAATAATCTTGGAAACAGAAAAGGTAAATAGGTAACTTAATGAGATATCTTCCGCAACTAATTCAATACTCCAAAACATTTTATTAATATCTAACAATTCTTCTTTTAATTCCAATGGGATTATTACTATAATCATTCCCCTTTATCAATAATTGAAATATTTTTATCCCTTTGCAACATTTTTCCTGGGTCTCCTTTATGTTAAAATTCATCATATTACAATTTTTATCTCAAGGTTTTTATTTTTTAACAATTTTGCCAAAGAGGCTACATGTGCTTGTCAGAGAGAGACAGAGAGATGAAGGGGAACACTCCCCATGGAACAGGGTCATGCCAAACCCTTTCTCCTCCATTTCTCCATCCCATCAGGATTGGGGCATGCACACACACATGCACACATGTTTCTCAGGCTGCCAGGTTCACTAAGTTGTTGAATATCATGATCTCCCACTTTTATTTTTAGAGATAGATTTTGTCTTTTTTGCTTTTGATTGTTTTTAGAGAGATTTTTGTCCCAAAGTTAAACCACAGGGTCGGCCATATGGTATCTGGCTGCCTTAACCACCAAGCTAAGGAGCCAACCTGCCTTTGTCAAGATTTTAGTAGAGTAAAACAAAATGCCATCTGTTTATTTGCCAGGAATGAATTAGAACCTGAGATTGAAAAATGGCAAAAGTGTTTCTCCAGAAACTAAAGATGAACTCCAATCCCCCATTATAAGTTACATCACTTTATTCCATAGCATTTGTATTTTATTCACTTTAGTAGTTAATAATAATAATTTTTTTTAAAATATTCTAGAACGCACATGTGTCTCCCTAGCAACAGGGTCAAGTATGACAGAAAGTACCTTTGGTACAGCAGAATTTTCTATGTATCATTCATTGTGAAGAGTCTCTCAGAATTGCACAGAGAAAAGGAAAAACTGGAAACTTTCTAGTGACTCAGATTTGAACCACCTCTTTTGTAATAGCAAAAACAAAACTGGAATCTGTGTCTCTCTGTACCTCTTCTGCATACCAATGCCCTAGTCTTCATAGAGCATGTTAGTCAAACATTTTGACGACAATGGAGATTTGTCTATTTTAGGGTCCAAAGACAACTAACAAAATCTTTCACCCACGTTATTTTTGGCTAAGACTGCTATGCAAAATTAACCTGATCACTATTCTTGGCATTCTACAACTTTCTTCCCTATTTTTCATAGTTAACACATATCACTCTTGTGAATAAGCACAATACATAGTAGTGTTTCAAGATGAGTGGTGACCAGCATCTACATGAGCTCTGTCATGGGGCAGCAGATACTACAGTGAGAAAGGCAGATAATCCAACCAGTAACAATATAAAAGATGATAATGGAGGGTTTTCATGGGTAACGAGAACATGCAGCATAAGAACCTACTCTAGTCTAAGAATGAGAATGGGAGGGGTGAAAAAAAGAAGTCTCTAGCATAGGACCACCAGAAATGAAAGTAGCCATGCAAAAACATATTAAGCATATCACAAGGTGCTGGAAGCTTGGAAAGTACCTCTGAACACAAAATTATGACCATAATCTTTAGAAAACTAAGCTGGACTTATGTTGTGCACAGCTGGAAAGTCCTGTCACATTACTGGCTTTGTAGCTCTCAAATCGCAGGAAATAAAGCCAAGGAATGGGGAGAAGCAAGCATCTAATCATCAGATTGGAAAGGAAAAGATCAAAACGAATTAAGGAAGTAACACAACGTATACTAGCCTAGGACTCAAGGGACTTAGCCAAGGTGTCAGCCTCTGCAATCAGCCTTCTAAACATATTATCACATTCAAACATCACTGTAAAACTGTAAAGTATCAATAAATATCATATACCAGCTTAAAGATGAATAAGTTGCTCACTACTTAGATAGGGTAAGTAGCTAGATCTTTTTGTCTTTCAATTTTGACTTTTGAGTCACTAGGGCTATGCCCATTAGAATTGCCCATTAGAATCACAGAACAAAATTTTTTAAAAAACCCAATGCCCAGGGCAACCCCAGACAAATTAGCTCAAATTCTCTAGAGTAAGGCTCAGATAGCATTTTTAAAAGCTTTCCAGGTAATTCTAATGTGCAGCCAAAATTGAGAACCATTATAGCTCATGCTTACTAAGTCACTAAAATACACTTTATACAGTTTTTCCACTCAGGTTCTTAATCAATAAATTGAAGAGCTAAGACTAGATGATTTCTCAGGTCTCCGCCAGGTCAAATGTTCTACTGTTATACCCAAAGGTATTTCCATTAAAATAAATGTTTCCAAAAGATTTGAAAATGGGCAAGAAAATGTTGGCCTAAACAGGGCATTAATTACATGTATTTCATCTTGTCAATAGTTAGACTCTTGATGAAAATTTATGTATTCGGGAACCAGCAGTTAGCGTAATGGCTATGTCGCTGGACTCCCACATAGTCGACCGTGGTTCGCGTCCCGGACCCGGTGGCTTAAAACTCACGCCGGGCGCGTGTGCGTGTGTGCCCAAGATCCCGAGAGGAGAATGGAGGAGAAGGGATTGCGGTGTGACCACCCCCCCTGGGGGGTGATTTCTCACTTTCTGTCTCTATGTCTCTCTCTGTCTGTCTGGCGAGCGCATGTGCCCTATAGAGAAAATTTCTCCAAAAAAAAAAAAAAGAAAATTTATGTATCATCAAAATCCATGTCTTCCAATATCATAATAAGTCTACTACTGGAATCTCATAAGTGAGTGAGATAATCACTCTCGTGATATGTGATGAATTGGAGCGGACAGGAAGAACCAAAAGTCAATTCCAGTTAGTAATCATAGATGATATATAAGCCATTGCAGTAAAAACTACATAAAATGATGATGCTTATTATTGTTAGAATTACTATGTAGCCTATGTTTTTCTTCCGAGAAGATGCCTTTATCATAGAGTCTCAAAAGATTGCTAAATGGATGCAGCTATGAAATGAAGTTAGATATGTAAGTAGAAAAAATAGAAGCCAGGACTTAGTAATGAGAAGGGGTCTTTTCAGACCAATGGACCAATTTCCATGTTTACTGTAGCCATACAAAGACTAGAATAAAAAAATAAAAAATAAAAAAAAAAATAAAGCAGGTAACCTAACAAAAAGTGAGCCAAAAATTCATGGGAATTTATCATTTAAAAAATAAAAAAATAGTGAATAGTGTCTCTGGGGACACAGATTGAGACCATAAAAAAGAGAAAAAAAAATATTCCTTGCTTTAATAACTAAAGAAGAGACCAGATGAGCTGAGAAGAATGATCCACTTGTGCAACTTTCAAGTTATCAGATCACTGCAAGCTTGAGAGCCATGCCACAGCACCATATTCAATGCATTATGATGAGACAGAACTGTTCATGAAGATATTCAGAGTAGGGTTGACCCTGTAACCTTACGGTTAAGGGAGCCATATCCCACTTGACTGACCACAGTTAAAATCCCAGCATCAGATACTTGAAAAACACTCTAGGTGCATTGACATGTTTATCCCAAATCCCAAAAGGATGAAGAAGTGGAGAAGGAATTGCAGCATGACTATGCTCCATGGGGAAGGGGGTGGCACTCTCTTCTCCTCTCTCTCTCTCTCTTTCTCTCTCTCTCTCTCTTCTGTCTCTGGTAAGCATGCATGCCCTCTGGCAACAACAACAACAACAAATTTTAAAGAAATTCAGACTTTAGTCCCAATAAGGCAGTAATTGAACTTCAAACATAATTGGATATAATCTTACTGGTTAGGCCACAAAAAGCCTCTTCACACAGAATGAGTTGTAAAACTAGGATCAGCAGATGGCATAATGGTTACATCACTGGATTCCCACATTGCCTACCGCAGTTGAAGTCCCAGACCCAGAGTCTTGAAACTCACACCTGGCATGTGTGTGTGTGTTCCCAAGATCCTGAGAGGAGAATGGAGAAGGTATTGTGGCATGGCCATCCCCACTGGGGGGGAGGGGGGATCTTGCTTTCTGTCTCTCTCTCTCTCTGGCAAGCACACACATCCTATTGCAAAAATCTCTCTTAATTTTTAAAAAAAAAAAGAGTTGTAAAACAACCTGGATTTTAGAATGCTTGTACCTTAGTCATGGGCATTAATGCTGATTCACTAATAAATACCACCCAGTACTTTAAATATTTCTTGTGAATGTTGCTTTCTCAGCTAACAATTAAACATGGAAAGACTCAAGAACTCAACCATATTTCTTTATCATTCTTTTCGTATTTATAGAAAAATGATGGTTCTAGCATGAAGCTTAGCTTTTCTCACTTCACATAAACTTTATAACCTGCCACAGTGAAATTTGTCTACAATCTCATCAACCTTTCAAGATAACAACAAATAGGAAGAAGTTTCCACATGGTTCCAGTGAACTAGGTATTTCAGGGAATGAAGATTTTCTACTGATAATTCAGCCTCCAGCAAACGAGCTAGTGGCAGAAGATCCAGTCCCAAGAAATACAAAGGACCCCAAATAGAATCAACCCAAGAAGATCTTCTCCAAGACACATTATAGCCAGGTTCACCAAAACCACAGACAAAAACAAGATACTAAGATTGGCAAGAGAAAAACATCAAGTTACCTACAAAAGACATCCCATCAGGCTAACAGCAGATCTCTCATCGGAAACAATGCGAGCGAGGAGAGAATGGGAAAATATATTCAAAGTGTTAAGAGAGAAGCAATTTCAGCCAAGAATACTGTACCCTGCAAGATTATTTTTCAGGTGGGAAGAAAAGAAAAGAACATTCTCAGATAAACAAAACCTGAAAGAATTCACCAGCACCAGACCAGATCCCCAAGAAGTTCTCAAGGGTGTGCTATGTCAGGAAAATTAAATAAATACAGACACACGGAAATAAGAGCTCAAAAACTAAGAAAGTGGCCAACTTAATCATAGGGACAAGTCTGGAGTTGAATATTATATCCCAGAATTTAATCAGGAAAATTGAACCAGAACAGAAGATAAAAGTATATAAGACTGATAGGTTCATGCACCTACCATTTGAACAGAATCCTAACCTGTTTCCTGGCTTTAAGCAAAGTTCCTTGGCGTTTCTTTGATTTAAGTTAAAACTGGTTTTCTTAATAGTAAGGAGTGAACTCACCATTGAAAGTAGTTAGATTATGTAAGAAATTGTGTGATCAATACAATGTGGGTGGGAAAAGAATGGAAGACAATTGTAGACACCAGAGATGGTGTGAGAAGAGGGTGGGAAAGGACAGAGGGTCAGAAGGAGGGGTAAAATAATTCTAGGAACTAGAAATGGAAAATTTTTTATAATATGCATGATTAAGTCACTATGCAGTATATACTGGATGGGAAATCACATTTTGTATGCTATGCTGATGCTTAGGAAAAGAATGTAAATTAAGTTACGAAAAAAAAAAGTTTCAAGAAAAAAAATATCTATTCAATGACTGCAGTAAGATATATAGCCCCAGCTAGGTGCTACTTTATAGGATGCGTAAAGTTAGACTTGAGTTCATGGAAATGTATATATCACCTGTGTTTGCTATGAAAATATTTAGATTAATTAAGGTCTTTAGTAATTCAATAAAATGTGGGGGGAAAACAGTATAGAAAGCAAACATAGATACCAGAGACAGTGTGAGAGGAGAGGGGGAGATGGCAGAGGGTAAGAGATAGGGAATCAGGGATGGAGGGAAAAAAAAGCAAAACATACAGAAAACAAGAAATGGAAGATTATTTGCTGACAATAACATGTTTGTTGATCTGCTTGATTGAGACAATATACAGTGTACTCTGGATAGAAAAATCTCATTTTGTATGCTGTAATGATGTACAGTGAATGAATGCAAATAAATAAATTGAAGTAAAAAAATTAAAAAAAAAGATAACAACAAATAAAAGAGGCATGAGGAAGAAGTTATATAAATGTTATTAAAGTGAAAGAATAGAAAAAGGAAAAGGAAGATAGAGAAAGCACAACAGAAAGGAAAGAGAGAAGAAGCAGGAAGGATAGAGAAGTAAAAAGAAGAATGCAACAGAAAGGATAATGTTAATGAGCCCTGAACTACATTTGGTGAGAGTCCAGCTCAATTTAACTGATATTTGTTGAATACTAATCAAGTTTCAGGCACTGCTGGATGAGCTATGGATATAACAACATACAAAACCTAGTACTTTATTTAAGGAGCTCATTGTCTCCTGGGGTAAGTAGATGTACACAGGCATTGAAGTATTCAATTGGCAAACCATTTTTTCAGTGAGTACCATGTACTGAGCATTATTTTAGAGGCTTGGCATTCAAAAATCAATGTATTGTCATAAGTCTGTGTTAAAAGTGAGAATAAAATATTAATAGAATACAGAGAAGAGAGTGATGACTTCCAAGATGAGGTCATGGGATGCTTCAGCAAGTGTTAACCTCAGAGGCCTGGCCACATGGACTGGATCTCACACTTACCAGCTGTGGTTCTGGACATGTTTCCAAGTCATCATGGCCGACTATAATATTGTTCGAAAACGAAGAGTATCCTATCCTATGACGATGCTAATAACAGTGCCTGTACATCAAGAGTCAACAATTTAAATAATTGGAGGAATAATTCTTTTCACTCTACTACCCTTAGGTGTGACTCAATCAAATTTCCCTAATTTAAGATAGTTTGCAATTGAGCAATGACCCTATGAGGATCTCATTTCTAGATAAACAGGGTTAAAGACTAAAGGAACGTGTAAAAGAAATTGGATACTTGCTCTCTGACCATCAACTACAGTAATGACAGGCCGGGGAACATAATTATGATAGACACTTAAGTGACTTTAATGAGCACTCCCTTAGCTATCTACCCCCACAACCAATGATGGTACATTGAAGGAAATGAATTCAAAATTTGTCATTTTGTTAAAGAATAGGGTATTGAAAGTACTTAAATATCATTGAATCTAACTCCTTCCTTCTAAGGAAAAAAGGAAGTTCAGTAATATTCCAAAGTCACAGTACAAATTAATAAAATATCTAAAATAAGTGAGTACTAAACTTGAACAAGCAGATGATCAGGTGTTACAGAGTATGAAAAAATGTTGTTCTACAAGTTCATGTGTTTCTGTTCTGGGGGAAATAGTGTTACAATAATAGAAGAGAGGGGAGTCGAAAAGGATTTCCAATAACAAACTAGAAGGTGATGGAAAAACTGATTAGACACACACACAGATTAGTTTTTGACATGGATAACTCACCTGTCCCTTGAAAATTTTAAAAGAAATACTAAGTCTAGGAGAAATAACTCCTATATTTATAACTTTGCATTTTACAGAGAGTTGACTTTTCTATCTTGACAGAAAAGCAACCTAATTTCTTCTCTATGCCTGACATGTTACCAGTTCATAACTGAATAACTAATAAATAGCTATAGACAAGTGAATCTCAAGGGCCCCCAAGATACAACTAGAATGTTTGTGTTAATAAGTCTAGTCTCTGGGACCAGCAGTTGGCATAATGGCTATGTCCCTAGACTCTCATGTAGTCAACCACAGTTCGAGTCCCAGACCTGGTGGCTTAAACTCACACTGGGTGTGTGTGTGTGTGCATGCCCAAGATCCCAAGAGGAGAATGGAGGAGAAGGGATTGTGGCGTGACCATCCCCCCTGCGGAGTGATTTCTCACTTTCTGTCTGTCTCTCTCTGTCTTTCTGGCAAGTGCACGTGCCAGATAGTGAAAACCTCTCCAAAAAAATATAAACAAATAAATCTAGTCTCAGAGTGAAACAGGAAATTGTTCTGAGCAATTCACATCTCCACCCATTACAGCAGGCACCTCTCCACAAGAGTTTAACTAATCCTAACCACCAGCACATAGTGCAAAACTGTAATATGGCTATGTCAGTGTATATTTGTAGAAAGTTTCAGAGAATGGCTAAATATTGCCAATTTTTTTTCTTCTTTTTTTCCTAAGCCTTAAATCATTTTTATTATTGTGAATACATGTTAGTTACTTTCTATGCTGGATACTGCAGCAATCTCAGTAAGCATGTGCCATATTCATGGACTGATTAGTGATCTACCTTGGACAGATCTCTTCATTTTTTGGAAACTTGCATCTGTCTTTGGTACAACAGAAAAACAGTAATACATAATCTTAAAATTAAGAGACATATTGAGTATTTACACTGTGCCAGCTATTTTAAATATATCGAGATTTAAATATACAGATATATGTAGATATAATTTAATCATCACAGAAACCACTATTAACCTTGTTTTATATCAGAGGAAAACTGCAACTCACTGAGACTGTGTAACTGGCCTCAGGTCATACAGTAAGAAAGTGACAGAACTGATTCTCAATCCAGGGTCTGACTTCAATGTCAATCCTCTGACCTCTCATATACTTCCCATTATCCTCCTAGTTCTTTATCTGTCTATGAGATCCATACTGCCAATCTGTTTCTGGTTTTGGTAAAGAAAGCTTTAAGCCTTAGTAACGCTCTTCAGTGTCTTTAAAGAAAGTATGCAGAATTCAGAGGCAGTACAGGCTGCTTCATATAATTAACATACCAAAGAAATTATTGTGTTAGAGGGGACACAGGTAAGTATCTCAAATAAAAAGAACAAACATATTCTTTCTCAATGTGCATTCATGGTAGACACTTTGGGACCCCTTGCTGAATGGCATTGAAAAAACTGCAAGGAGTTACGTACCATGCTTCAAGAGCCTTTCCTTTTTCTCTCCCTGATTTATTGGGAGTTTAATTATTCTAATAGTCTGATATATATCTGGATTTACAAGTAATCTCTTAAGAGTGCCCTGCATACATTTTGCTATTTACTGAAGCTATCCATTTCTGGCTGCTGAAAGTATACAGTTCAACAGCTATGTTTATTTTAATGCTTTTTTCAACTTACGAACCAAAGGTTAGTGACAAGAGGGTAACTCAGAGTGCAGATTCCTTAATCTTTCCTGCCTGCACGCAACAAAAAAATGGCTTTTAAAAATGATGGCATGTTCTACTTTTAGGAAAGCATTCTAAATGCCCCAGATATAACATTGAGATGATTTCATAATCATTTTCCAGACTCTTTTCACCTAGTTTGCATGTGTTTTCCTTTTATTAAAATGAGTTTAGAAACAGAAGAAAGGAACAGTCCACTTTTTTAAAGAGGTGATTGCATACAAAAATATGACAAATTCTTTAGGGTTGTCTATTAAAATCTAACTTACATAAAAACAGGGTGCAATGTAGAGAGATTTGAGATCAGTTATCGGAAAAAAATTTATTAGTTTTTTTGATATAGTGCACTTGCACTAGCTGGAAAGAGAAAATGAAATCACCCCACGGGGTGGTGGGGGGAGTGCTCATTCTGTAATTCCTTTTTTTCAGTCTCCTTTTGAGATTTGGGACATGGAAGTACACATACCTGATGTTTTTGTTTGTTTGTTTTTTTAAGTTGCCAGGTCCAGGACTCAAACCGCATAATCAGTCATGTGGGATCCAGTGCCTTACCCACCATACCACCTGCAGGTCCAGTTGTAAGAAATATTCTCCTGTAGTCTAATCTCAAATTCTAAAATTAAACTGCCTCTTGCCCATGCTACCCTATTCCATTTGTCTCAATCTCAGTCCTCAGCAACTTGACTTGTTTTCTACATTTACACCATTATCTTTCCATTCCTAATGTCTAGGATAATGATTCAAAGACATCATAGTATCAGAATCATCAAGAAAGATCAGGTAGCATTTAATAACCATACTTCCAGTGACATGAAAGCTGCCTAATACTTTTTAGAATGTTTATTCCATAACAATGATTGAAAATAAAAAATAGTCATAGACTTCACTCTTAAATAGTCAGAAATCCAAGTAAACCAAACAACCCATTTACCAAGAAATCTGGTTAGCCATATATTTTAGTGCATTTCATACTTGAATTCACAAGGTCAGGAATATCCTGCTGTCCCTGAAGTTAATTTTGGGTTGATTCATGTATAAACGGGTATTATGGGGAAACCAGGCCAAGTGTTCCTACAGAAAGTCAGTGGATCTGTATGGTTGTTCCACCCTCATGGTGGGAGGCAGGAGGTGATAAAAAGAGACATCAAGGCCTCCGGGGTCAAATGCTAAGTTCTATCGAAGTTCATTCACACTGTCTCACTTATTCAACCTGACTACCTCATAGCAGAGAGCGCGATGCCACGAGCCAGATGTATTCTCTTTTGGAGCTCTCAGACGCTTTCGGTGGTTCACCAGCCTGACCTTCAAAATCATGTTCTTGACATTTCTCTCAAGCCTAAAAGTTCCAAGCCAGAGAATATAAACCATGTAAGCACAGAAATGGCAAGCTCTTACATCAAAGTCCAAATCTCTATTTTAAAAAAAAGAAAAGAAAAACTTTGTCTCTTTGCCTAATTTTTCAATTCTGCTATTATATAATCTGGGAATAGAGGTGAAAAAGAAAAAGTATCTTTGTTATTTTATGACATCAACTATAACAATCAAAACTTAAATATAGGGTGTTAAATATCTTTTCATATATATATATATATATATATATATATATATATATATATATTTAGAGAGAGAGAGAGAGAGAGAGAGACTTTCATGAAAAACCTCATAAAGTTTAGTTTTTCAATGTTAATCATCCCCCATGAGGCAGCATTTTTTTCTATTTATTGTGTTTTCTATTTATTTTGTGTTTTTAAAAGCATCTGAAAAACTCAGTCATGAAATTAAAGTACATAGTGGACATTTTCTAAAGACCTCAAGTGTTTTTATAGCCAGTTGTGTCTGCTGTCCTTCCTTTGCAGAACCATGACCCATGAGTTACCCTCTAAGTAAGGCAGGCGACTGTTCAGTGGGGTATCCTGGAATGATAGGCTATATTCTGTAAAAGTAAACTATATATAATACATTTCCAAAAAAGAAAAAAAAAAGCCAAATGCACCTAGATCTGAGATAATTTAGGAAAAATCCTCCTACAGATGTATCCAACTCTTTTGTCCTCCAGTGCTGATCTGTCCTTCTCTAACTCTGATTACACTTCCCAACAGATCAGCAATGAACATGTAGGCACTTTTTTTTTAAGATTTATTTATTTATTTTGTTATAATTATTTATTTTTTAATTTGACCAGAACGACAAAATGAGAAAGCAAGCCATCAGGTCCAGAACTTGAACCATGGTGAGCCATGTGGCAGTCCAGCACCTTAACCACCAGGACATCTGCCAGCCCCTTCCTGCAGGCACTTTCTAATGGTTCACATGTGCCAATCTCCATAAGCAGCCACATCTTAAGAAAGAAATCTGGTCTTTTGCTCCTTTTGCATCATCCACACTTCTTGTTCTAGTATTTAAGAAGCACTGACTGAAGCAGCACTTCTTCAAAACCTTAAAGCTACATCTACCTGTGTATTAGAAAATAGTCCTACAGGGTCAGCCAGTGGCATGGTAGTTAAGATGACTGGATGCCACATGGTGGACTGCTCTGTTTGAATTCTGGACCCAAAGGTTTGAGAAACATGCCAGGTATATGTGAATGTCTGTCTAAAATCCCAGAAGATGGAAGAAAAGGAGGATAAGGGATTGTGGTGTGACCATACCTTATGGGATGGGTCCCTACTCTCTTTCTCTCTTTCTCTTTCTCTTTCTCTTTCTCTTTCTCTTTCTCTTTCTCTTTCTCTTTCTCTTTCTCTCTTTCTCTATCTCTATCTCTCTGTCTCTGTCTCTGTCTTTCTTGGTAAACACATGCACACACTGGCCAAATTTTTTAAATAAAGAAAATTGCCCTACAAAGATAGAAAGGGAGTTTTTAGTCATACGACAAAGATGACCCACCAAAAAGAAGGAAGTTCTAGTGCTGAAAGTGAATCTAAGATTTACTTCTCCAGGGAGTAATTGTCACAGAACTCTCCGCAGAGCAGGAAAAAAATGAAGTCCTTGCTAACATTTGCACATAACACCTGCTGGCCCACCCCACTAAGTGGGCCAGCAGAGTAAGGAAATTATCCAGGTGACTCATGGAAATAAGCCATTTTTAGCTAAAATATCTAAGCAGCTCAAGCTAAAGTAGGTTGTTACCTGGGTCATTCAGGCAAAAGCAGGTTGTTTTGTTTCGATGTTCTGGTAGTAGGGGGAAGGGAAAAAACTAGCTGAACAAAAAGTTTAGCAAGAAGCTCTCTTGAAATCCTAGAATTGCTGGTTATGGCATAGCAGGTAAGTTCCAAGAGCCACTGAAAAGGGAGAGAAATGAACATTTCCATTGCCTCTATACTGCATACATGCATAGAGTCCGAATTTGAAACTGAGAGCCTTTGGTCTTAAGAAAGTACCTTTTATCATCAGCCATCAGTGGGGATTAGAACTTTGGATTATGGAAATCCTAATTAACTGTTCAAGTACTGAAAGGCACATCACAGCTATCAGTTCATTTAGTGATAGATCTTGACACAGAAACCATAGCAAACTTTCTGCTCCTTGTGGAAATGAACATTGAAGTTCAGTGTTGTTCACAAAACAACACAAATGTAAAAGACCACCTGGTATCCTGTCTCAAGACCACCTTAATTACCCCACCCTAAACCTCTTTCCTTTAAAAGCCCGTAACCCCCATCCTTCTGGACTAATGTAATTCTCCACATCTGGCCCATTTCCCGTCTTGGAAAGTGAATAAACCTTTTCTATCCTCTTAAAAAAAATCAATGTTGTTCTTGTTGAACATGACTGATACTAGTAATTCCTTTAAACACTCTACCAAAAAAAATTGGCTAATGGCTGCCATGGAGAGAGATTAGTGCTGACACAGAACTTTCCTCAGCTTACGATCTGCCCAAGAGCTCTACTAAAAATCTGGTTTCCTGTGTGTCCATGCTATTTCCTGCCAAGGCTAGGTATCATTTTGCTTTGCCTAAACTCTTCAGCAGCATTGCTCGGACTTGTGTTAGAGTGGGATGTTCCTTGTTTTATCTGCATACACTGTGCACTCTACCTCTAAACCATATGCACTGCTAATAAAGCTATTGCAATCCATTGTGCTTTTCCAGAATATAGAAAGCTCAGCTACGGTGGGAAAAGACAGCGAGTGATGCAACAGGGTAGAGCAGAATGCATAAGAGACCCCAAGGAGTACGGACTTTATGCAAGCTTCAGGGACATCTCCTGGCCACAGATCTGTTTAACTATTAATGCTTTGATAGTTAGTGGTTCACTCTTTAGAGTCTGGAGTCAGACTAGTCAGATATAGAATTCTGGTTTTTTCATTTCCTCATGAAATTATTTTAGAAAGTTTCTCTAAGCTTCAATGTCCTCATCTGCTATGTCAGAATAGATCTGCATAGAGCTTTTCACAGTTGCTGAGAAGATTAAGTGAAATAATGTCCATAAAGCACTTAGCATAGGAATAACACATAATCACCTTTCAAAAATGGTAGCTATTTAGTCACTATCATCATCAACTTCTTCCTAGGGCCTTAGGAATTGTCCAGTTCATTGCTCTTCCTAAGTGACATTTCTTTCTTGGAACATCACAACACAATAGATAAATTACTAGTCCCCCCCACCCGACACACACACTCTTATAGCCACAAATTAGGTTCACAATAGAAAAATATATTAGAAATTGACCTTTTCCAAGATATTTAACTAGCAGTAATATTAAGAAAATTAGGAACAAAAGAAAACCAGGAACACAAGTCCTTCAACCTATGAGACTGTCTTCACCATTTTCCATTTCTGATCCCTTTAGCATAAACTTAGGCATTCATAAATTTATATAGATGAGCTAGAAGGACCAAGATTCAAAGGAAAGAGTCATCTTCAAAGACAGAAAAATAACAAGGGCAAGTTATATGGGATATTTAATTTATGGATTGAGGTCCAGGCGATTTGAGTTCAGGTCTTTAAGACTGGACAGAAGGAGAAGGAGGAAGAAGAGGAAGAGGAAAAAAAGTTGAAAGAAGAAGAAGGATAGTCTACGTGGTAACACCAGACTATTTTACTTTTTATAGGTATTTAAAGACATGATATTCACTTCAGTTGTATCACAGATATACATCAGTTTTTTTAATTAAACATTTATCAGGTTAAATTTCCGGATTTTGTTTTTTTATGTTTTTTGTGTTTTGTTGAGGAATTTTTGCCATAGGGCCTGTGCGCTCACCAGACAGAGAGAAAGACAGAGAGAGAAAGCAAGAAATCACCCCCCGGGGGGGATGGCCACACCACAATCCCTTTTTCTCTATTCTCCTCTCAGGATTTGGGGCATGCATATACATGTACCTAGCATGAGTTTCAAACTACCAAGTCAGGCCCTGAACCAGAGTTGGCCATGTAAGAGTCCAGTGCCTTAACACTACCTACTGGCCCCTAAATTTCTGTTATTTGATATTTGGTCCCTGATAAGAAATCTACCATTGCTAAATCCCAAAATGGCAAAAAAGCTAAGTCCAGCAGATTTGCTGTTTATAAATTCTTATCCATCTCAATGACTTCAAGCTAAGAAGAATGTAATCCTTCAATTACATACAAATTATCTCCTATACTATCCGCAAAAGAAATTAGAAAAACAATTAAATAAAAAAAAGTTTTCTGGATTAAAAAAAAACTGACAGATAATTACTTGCACAATAAACAATAGAGTGCTTTATTAAAGTCCTAGTAAGGCAAACAGTTTAGCATGCTGCTTCCCTGCCTGTCAATGACAACTCTTTTCTTTCTGTCCAGTTCCAGCATGATTTAGTCCTTCCATATTTGCAGACTTACATTTTGACATTCTCTCCTTTGGTTTCCTTTTTCTAGCCACACAAACCTTCCCTCTATTCTACCAAAGGGTGAAATCCCTTCCTACCCCAGGCCCTTTGCATATGTAGACATCTTTACTCAGGTACTCTTTCTTCTCATTGTACCTGCCCCCCTTCTTTCTACCATATTGCATGGGCTCCTAGAATACTATACTTCCCCTTATAATAGATGTTCATTTATCATACTTTTTTATTGACGAAAGGCACATGTGCTTGCCAGAGAGAGGTGGGGAGGGGGAGAGAGAGAGAGAGAGAGAACCTCCTTCCAATGGGGCATGGTCATGTTGTAATCATTTTTCTTCCACTTCTTCACTTTGTCAGAATTTGGGGCATGCATACACATGCACCCTACATATTTTTCTATCCTCCAGAGCCAGAATGAACTGCAATTGGCCAGGTAGGATTGATTCAGTTCCCCAGGCAAAGGGCTTACACACTGTGCTATAGAGCTGGCCCTATAATCATAATTAATTTTTAAAGCAGTCTCTTTCTTTCTTCCTGATGGACTCAGATTTCATGATAATGGATACTTTATTCTTCTTACTCATTGCTGTATCCTCTGCTTCTAATAAGAGTACACAGTAAGTGCTTACTAAAAATTGATTGATGGAATAAATACTACAGATTTTAGTGAAACCTATAAAATTACCATATGACTCATATTACATTTTCTTTCTGCTTAATTAAAACATTTTTATCCTTTCATGAAGTAGGAACTCTTTTAAAGGTACTGAGAGAGAGAGAGAGAAGTTAATGTCCATAATTTTTTTTCTTGTATTTAAGTCTCAAAGGAAATGATTACTGTGACAATATCTAGTGGGCAGGATTGCCTTGACTCAGATCTGCCTCACGTGAAAGTACCCAGTTTTTTTGTTTGTTTGTTTGTTTGTTTTATTAAGATTCCTTTCCTCTCTATTTCAACTGGAATTATCTTATGCTACCAAGACTGCAAGAATAAAACACTTCCTTGCCAAAGTTGAATATTACATCTTTCTTTATCTTTAAAAAGGATAATACTAACAACTAAAAACTGGATCTTTATCAAAGTCTTATATATTTTCTCTCTCTCATTCTTTTTAGGTACTATCACAAATTCAACTCTACTGTCCCACCAAATGCTGTAGACCAAGAATGAAAACTACTCTGCAATTGCCTAAATTATAGTGAACATTAGATAAGAGGTTTGCTATCTTCTACTCTCTACTTTCAGGAGTCATAAATAGCCCAGCACAAGTAAAGCTACCCACCGTAAGTAACACACTGTGTTCTGGAAGTTTGAATAGGGGAAGAATAGTCTTCCAGTTTCAGTAATGCAAGTAGAAAGCACACAAATTGTCTTCGTAACAATCCAAGTTGACCAGAACACCATGACCAGTCAAGCCTTCCCTCATGTGCTGCATTTTCTCACCAAAATGTCTACTTTAGAATGCTGCTATTATTTGCTATCCATAAGTAGTTAGCACTAAAATAGAGAACTCAATCACTAATTCCTTATGAGATTTTAAAAAAATGACTTGCATGATAATTGGATAAATTTCAAACTGGCCTGCTCTGAGATTTAAGACACAAGACTCTTTCAAGTAAGTATAATGGAAACAGTATTTCCAATGACCCAAAGAGGCATGTTGATGCTGATATTCTTCAAGTTGTCCTATGATCAAATGAGTCAATAGTACAAATGTCCTCTGGGCCTCTGAGAGGGTTAGCTTAGGGAAAAGCACAGTTTACACAAGATTAGTTGCCAAAATGTGAGCTTGTGCTTGGCTCTACTTCCCTTATGAAAGAAAATATGAAAAGTCTTGTCACACTGGAGATTTAGTTAAACTTGATTCAACTATTTAGGCTATGATTACTCAAAATGAAGTTGAGCTAAAAGACAATTAGTCAAGTATATAATTAGTCAAGTTAATTTGACTAATGTGCTCCTGGACTTCAATACCTTCCTTTTCCCTAACACACACACACACACATACACTTTGGCCTCATCAACTTGTATTTAAAGACACAACTCAGATCTCCTCTTCCACTGAAGTCTTTTCTGAGCTCACCTAATGCCCCAAACCCGGTTAAATGCCCTTTTTGATGCTTCATAGAACTCATGTTTACCTCCATTATATGACTTACAATTTCTTTTCAATTACCTATTTATTTGCCTTTTGCCTTGAAAAGACCATAAGCTGCTTACTGGCAAAAATCTTATTCATTCTTATATCCTAGTACCCAGTTCTATTTCTGGTGAATAACCATTTGACATAAGAATGAATTATGGAATTATACTAAAGATCTGCTTTGGAGCCCCAAAACAACTGATAAGGTAACTACTTTCTTAGAACTGAAGATAATGTATCTGCTTAGTGTTATCCTGAAATCTACAGTCTAAAAGTATAATCTGAGATATTCAGGACTGTTCCAGAAGATAAGATGTTGCCTAAGAGTGATGTATTTGGCTATATAAGTGATAATTTAGAAATTAAAGGGAAATCTTTTCTCTAGAATACTGCCTTTCAATTTAATTTTTTGCAGATTTTATCACTTCCCTCTAACCGTCCATGGGAAGCCCTGTTCCCTCATCTCCAGTCAGCCTTTTACATTAAGGAGGCAGAGCTTATTTTCTATCTTCTCAATAGCTGTTTCCATGCCCTGATCTACCATCTTGTTTCCTTGAAATCTTCGCTCCATTGAGATTACTTTTACCCATTCCAACTACCATCTACCTATATCCAGTGCATTGTGCTGCCTTCTTTCAGGACATTGGCAACTGGATTGCAGTTTTTCTCTTTTGTAGTCTCCACCCATCATCTTAGGTAACTCTACTATCCAAACTAAAGAAATCATTAAAGCCTCCAAATCCTTGACCTCCTGTGCTTCAGGCTCTTGAATACGAGCACCAAAGTCTTTGATTATTGGGTTTATTGGCCCCTTCGTAAGTGTATTCTCTTTCATGAGGATATAGATGAGGAAAGGAGGAAAATGGATGGAGACAGGGGTTTCACTGAGGTTAGGAATCAGTCTTAGGCAAAACAGCAATTGAATGTGAGCTGAAGGGAAACTGATAACTCCATCTTGGGCAAGCAACGCCAAGGAAGAAAGGATGTGTCTAAAACATTGTTAATTAATACACTGAGTTAATATGTTAACATAATGAATGAAGGGAGGTAAAATTAGCCTGACAGATAAAAATCTAGAAAAATGTTACAATAGAAGACGTTGCAGTCTTTAGCACTCTGTTAGCTGCCTAAAAAGACCCTGTCGTTGTCAACCTGCCCTCACATTCCCTGTTTTCACTTTTAATCTCACCTTCGGAGACAAGCCTGACTCTGACAGATCTATTCCTAGACTTTTTCAATGCAGAATGGAAAGAAAGATCTAAAGAGCCAAGAGAAAGAAAAGAATTAATCTATCAGTCAAGAGTTGGGGGAAAATTAGTAGGAGAAATATAAATGGGACAGCATGCCTTGAGAGCTAGAGTGACAGGAGTGGTGGGGTGGGAAATAGGAGGCTCTAGCAGTATAGAGGAGAATAGCAAAGGAAAGGAAAAAAGAATTCAAAAATTCTTTTTTATGACTTTCAAGGAATACAAAAATGGAATCCCTTGGTGTGTATGAGTGTGTATATTGTGTGTGTGCGTCTGTATTTTATTTGGAGCCTGAACCACATAGGTCACAGCAGCAAATGAATCCAACGCGAAGGTTTGTTATCAGACAGTGGACCAGACTGAGTGAGGACATTTAGGATGCAAAGCATTTGTGGAGGGCTAGCGGCCAGCTCCTCAGTGAGCAGGGATCTGAGCCGGCATAGAACCAAGTCGGGCAGCCTCGACCTCCCACTGCGGGTGGTTCGCAGAGTACCAGTTCCTAACCTGGATCAACCCAACCATCTGTTCCTGTGGGCTTGCTCCCAAGCTACCAAATGCAGTTGGAGAAAATTGGCTCTAAAACAAATTTATGATTTTCCAGCTCAGCTGGACCATCAGTGCTGCTCAGCAGTTCTTTTACTTACTCATGGTTGGTTCCCTTCTCCATTCCCAATAGCAGCCAGTATTTTCTTTCTCTTTTTCAGTACTCCAACACCCTTTCTTTATTCATGCATGCATTCAGCACCCATTCACTGAGCATTTACTACATTCCAAGCCCTTTCATAGAGAATTGTGGAAGATAAAAATAGTCATAAGTTCTTAGAAGTGCATCTTATCAAAAAGGTAGAATTTAGGCCCAGCTGCAGTATCCCCCACTGGAATGGGAGAGGTGGGGGAAGGCTTTGGGGGAAAGAGGAAGAAGATAGTGGAAACAATTGTTACAGGTACAGAGTGGAATATAATACTTCCGCACACATGCTATTGTTTTGCATTCAGTCAAATGGCCACGTCTAACTGCAAGGATATTTCAGAAAAAGTCTATGTGCATAGAAAGCAAAGAAAAACAGGTTTCATGAACACATAGACTTCTCTGCAATTGTCCACACTTTTGGTGGCCAAGTGGGTAATTCACTCTTTTCTCTAAACATTAACTTTTTTGCTAGAAAAGACAACTCAGTAATCACTTTACCCAGTTTGAAGTTCTTGATCCCTGGGCCATGTGCAGTTTCTTCCCTTAGGTCTGACAGTGTTATTCATGGACCAACAAAATATATAACAAAAGTAAAGAAACAAAATAGGCACTAAGATCTCAATTTTGTAGAGACGAAGAGTAGAAAACATGCAATTCTGAAATTCTACTGGGTGGGCATGAAAGCTCCTTACCCTGAGATGAAGGAACATCCTGGACAGGTCTGATTCTGTTCTCTGAGAAGAGCTCTCCTGTCCATTGACCTGGCTCCACCCTGCCTGAAACAACCTTCCTGTCCATTATCCTCCATGGTTACATATAAAATAGACTTTGGGGAATATACCCTCTTTGAGGATTTTACAGCTTTTTTTTTTTTGGAGGTTTTTGCTATAGGGCGTGTGCACTCGCCAGACAGACAGAGAGAGACAGAGAGATAGAAAGTAAGAAATCACCCCCCGAGAGGGGATGGCCACACCGCAATCCCTTCTCCTCCATTCTCCTCTCGGGATCTTGGGCATGCATGCACAAGCCCCCAGCGTGAGTTTAAGCCACTGGGTCCGGGACTCGAACCGCAGTCGACTACGTGGGAGTCCAAGAACATAGCCATTACACTAACTGCTGGTCCCAAGGATTTTACAGCTTTTGTAGGAGCATCCTATAGGGACAAAGGTTGAACCCATAGTATGTGCTTGGTTTTGAAAAATCAAAGGTTATTTTTCACTTCAATCTCATGATTTTTTTTTTTTTTTTTTTTTTTTGGAGAGGTTTTTGCTATAGGGCACGTGCGCTTGCCAGACAGACAGACAGAGACAGAGAGATAGAAAGCAAGAAATCACCCCCCAGGGGGGATGGCCACTCCGCAATCCCTTCTCCTCCATTCTCCTCTCAGGATCTTGGGCACACACGCACACGCGCCTGGTGTGAGTTTTAAGCCACCAGGTCCGGGACGCGAACCGTGGTCGACTACATGGGAGTCCAGCGACATAGCCATTACGCTAACTGCTGGTCCCCAATCTCATGAATTTTTGACACCACAGTTGCCACAAGAACTTAGTAAGCTTATGATTTATTTGTTCACTTCCAGTCAGTCCCACATATTAGTAACCCAATGATGCTTTCCTCCATATAATTCTGCATTTTTCACTGCATCTGTGCATTTTCCTCTTTCTTATCATTCTCTTTCACACATTAATGGTAGCTACCTTGAGTCTGTGTGAAACAAAACTTTCCCTATGCTGAATGTTAATAGTCTCTCATTTAAGTGAGATGACTTAATCAGAGCTCTGTCTCAGTTTTCTCTCTAATTATTTGAGATACAAGGAGATACAAAAGCACTATCTTTCCCAATTTCTATAAGATTCATGGTATTTTTCCATTTCCTTCTAGCTCTGCTTAAGAATTAGCCAGTTCTTTCCTGATCTCATACCTTTCATGTAAAACTAGAGCCGCAAATCATGGTTAACACATACTTTCGCCTTGACTATTTTCAGGAATTTCCTCTAGCAACAAAGTCATTGTCTTTAAAGTTCGGTTCTGACATAATTTTCTCACTCTATCATCCATCACATTCACCAGTCTCATCTATGGTCCAGGCCTCTGGACAGCTCTCCATTGTCCAGACAAACTAAGTCTTAACCTTCATTCATCTACAATGATTAAAAATTTTATAGACAGGAGAATGCTCAGTCAGAGAAGTGCTTGTGGTATTATTCACAATTGCTAAGACATGGAACCAACCCAAGTGTCCACAAACAGATGAATGGATTGAAAAAGTATGGCATATACTCCATGGAATACTATTCAGCCATAAAAAACAACAGGACCCTGGCATTTGATAGAAAGTGGACAACTGTGGAAGATTTATCCCTGAGTGAAGCAAGTCAGGTTATAAAAGAGACATGGTATGTCTCCATTTAACATATACTGACACTCTAGGATAGAGACTAAAAGATTGGAGGATATAAAAGCATTGAAAATAGTTATAGACACTGGATACAGAGTGGAAGGAGGGGGAGGGCAGGTAGGGAAGGAAATTAGGGAAAAAATAGAGAAGACATTTGTGGGACACAGGAATGATCTATTACCTGTTGATGAAAATGTAAACAGTATTCTCAGCTGAACTAGTCTGAGGTGTATTTCATATTGGGTAATTTCTCTATATAAGCTAAATGATGTATAGTGATTGAATGTATAATAATAATAATAATAAAATTCAAAATAAAAAAAAATTCTTTTATAGTCCCAGCCTTCATGACGTAATCACTTATGGACTAGAGTATAGAGCTAGAATCCACATGCCAACCACAACTGAATTCCAGTCTAGTTGTCCTGAAACATAATGGGTTCATGCCCATTTGCCCAGGATTCTTTTGGGCTGGAGGACTGGATGAAGGGGATCGCAGTATGACCAGACTCTTTGGAGGGTGTTTCTTTCCCTTGTTTCTCTCTCTCTTTTTCTCCCTTTTTCTCTCTTTCTCGCACATGTACATATTCTATCATGAACAACAACAACACATGCTAATCTAACCTCAAGGCTCTGTGCAAATGTATCTTCTGTGAAATGATCCACAACTTTATCCCATCTGAGGACTTCAGACAGAATGAATTTCTTCTGCTGCTGCTGTCAGAAAGGAATTTGTTTTTGATCACAGTAGAATACAGCATTATGTTATAGTTTATGTGCTTCTCTTTGTCCCTCTATCTGCCTCACTATCATAAGCTACTAAAGAGCAGGCACTTGGAAGAACAGATCTTTGTGTGTCTGGTGTGTAATAGTGGGAAACATAGTAGAAGCTCAGTTAACGTTAGTTAAAATTAAATATATGTGTGCGTGTATATATACACACAGATAACAGTATTCTACTCAATCGAATAATTCTGTCTATTCACATTTTAAAAGCATCATGACCAAATCAAATATGCAACAATCTCCCCTGATAGTTAATTCAACCAAATATACCCAAACCAGCATGGGACCATCAGATTCTTTTGCACTGAGAAAACCATTTGAATATTTTTTCAGAGCATTAAAAAAGAGATGTTCTTAACTATACACAGATGGCCTAAAAGAGCTAATGCACTCTATCTCAAAAGAGCAAGCACTTTATTTTCTTCTTGCCCACCAAGACAGAACTCATTATCTAATTTTGTGCATCTGTCTTAAAATTATTTGTAAATACAGGCCATTACTTTAAAAGGACAATTTCTGGTAGCTGTTTAGAACTACCTCATTTAAATGCATTAAATCCAGAAAATGTAATGCATTTTCAATGCATGAAATCATCAAAAAATGCAAAGTAGCATAGAAAAACAGATATTTTTAGAAGATTCTAGCTCCTCATTGATTTGGAATCTTGCTCATAGAATAAGTTCTGGAAGATGTAATTTCATAGTCCTATTTTGTGAAGGTCATGTGTATATAACGTGTTCTAGTAACCATATTTTCTTTTTCACTTTTATTTATTTTAATTATATCTTGAATTTGAATAACTTTACATTTGCTTTCTGGTTGTGTTTTTATATTTTTTTTTTCTTAGATCTATAGCTTTTGAGAGCCAGATAGTACCTAAAAATCATTCAGCTCAATTCCTATATTTTACTGAAATTCTTAAAGGTCAATAACGTGCCCGAGATTAAGCAATAAGAAAATAGTTAAGATTAACAATCAGCTTTCCTGACCACTAAAAACGGAATGGTATGAATATCTAACATTTATCAAAGAGGTATTAAGATCTCAGAGTTTCACTCTCAGTTCAGTTCAATTAAATAACATTTCTATGTATGGAAAGAAAAATATGATATTGCTTCACTAAATTGGCAGAGCACTATATAAAATATGAAATATATGACTATAATTCTATCAAAGAATCTATGACTTTATAATTCCTATTCATAGTCAGATTAGAGATTTATTTTATATGTCAATAGTTTTCACTTACACACATAACATAAACACAGGAGTGTACATATTCAATAGCCTAGGTTAACTAAAAGATATATCTCCTCAATTAATGTTCATGCCTAACCAACAATAATGAAAATTTTACTAGGCAGCAGCCATTTCTTTCTTGGTGATTTAATCACTTCCTTCCATTTAATTACTTTGAGGATTAACTGTGGGCAAATGTATTCCAATAATAGGCCAGTCTACAAAAACCAGGAAGCTTTCCTCATGATCCCATGGGAAATTTAGCACTCCCGACTATAACTCGGCATTACAGTTCTGATGTTTCTTTTAGCTCTTAAGCCATGTGTGTCACCTTGCCTGTTTGGGTGTAAAAAAACTGTCACAGTTGCACTGTTTACATGCGAGCATTTGTACACCATTGCTGGCAAGAGTAAAAATGACTCTTCTTAATCTGGGCCATACAGGAAGCTATTTCTTTCCAAATCAAGTCATTAATGCTTAAACAAGCAAACGTTGCAGCCAAGACAAAAATCAATTTACAAAAAGGGGAGGCTTTTTTCCAAACACTCTAGCAGTCTCTAGGGAAAGATGCTTTTACAAATCGAACGCTTGAGAGTATTACAGTATTAGTTTAGGTTGATCCTATTTTTTCCTAGTTGGATTTATTATTATTTTACTTGAGAGTCAAGGTGATTAAGAGTATTGAAAACTATCAGCAATGTTTTCATTACAGAAAAAATACATTTTTTTCCTAAATAACAAGCATAGAAATTTGTCTGGTGACCTTCATTTGACCTCTTGCCACATGTGTCGGTATTGTCCAATGAATATTCTATGATAGCAGTTTCCGATCTTTGTTATGTATTAGTATCACTTGGGGAGATTTTAGCCCAATATCCAGGTTGCAGCTATCCCAATTAAATAAGAAGATCTGAAGAGTGTAAGTCAAGCATCAGTATTGTTAAATAATCCCTAAGTGATTGTCACATGCAGCAAAGATTAGGAACCACTATTCATATGTGTCAGAATATTGAGTCATACTTTTGCCAGTAGATAGACTCTCAGAACAGAGGACAAAAAAGAAATTTCTTTTTTGTTCTGACTTCCAGATTTTTAAATTTAAGCAATATTAAATACATATGTGTGTATATATAAAATATATATTTCTATGTGTGTGTGTGTGTGTGTGTGTGTGTATATATATATATATATATATATATATATATATATTTGATTATTTATTTATCTTGGGCACATATTTATTTATTTATTTTTAGTATTTTGCCATAGGGTGTGTGTACTTGCTGGAGAAATAAAGAGAGTGAAAGTGAGAAATGATTCACCAGTGGGGATGGCCACTCAGCAATCCCCTCTCCTCTCAGGATTTTGGGCACACACACACACATGCTCCTGGCATAATTTTTAAGCTACCAGGTCCAGTAATCAAACCACATTCAGCCATGCGGGAGGCCAGTGCCTTAATCATCATGCTATCTGCTGGCTCCAGGGTATTTATTAAAATAGAGGTAAACTAAGTTTATATCAAGAGTCATGAAATGGTTTCTATCCTTTGATCTACCTATTTAAAGTCACAAATCTGTTTTACAGAGATAAAAATGTTTTTAAAAGATAAAGATGTAAAGACACATGTACCAAGACATCCATAACAGCACTCATTAAATTTTAAACTACAGAGTCAATTTTCCTATCAATACAGTAGCTCCCTTTATTAACAAGGAATATATTTTAGACCTCCAGTGGATGTCTGAAGCTGCAAATAGTACCACGCCCTATATATGCTATGCATTTTTCTATACAGACGTACCTATGATAAAATTCAATGTAAAAATTGGCCACACTAAGATACTAACAATCATGACACAAATCAAAATAAAATTATTATAACAATAGATTGTAATAAAAGTTACATAAACGTGGCCTCTCTCTGTCTCTAAATATTTTATATTATTAAAAATAGCCAACTGCAGTTGACCATGGGTAATAGAAACTAAAGAAAAATCAAACCGTAGAAGAGGGAACAACTGTAAGTCATGGCCTAATGAATTATGAAACAGCTGCATGAAAACTACGTGTTCGCTCAAGTGTTTTTCATTACATAGTGAAGTTCTCTCAATATAATGTTAAGTACAGGAACATAATATATATAGGAGGGGACTTGAAAAGTTCACGAAAAGTGAAATTTAAATACAAATTTATTTTGGTGAAAGCAATTGTGAAATTCATGTATGCATTTTTTCATACACGCATTTTCCATGAATTTAGGAAGGTCGCATGTATTTGTGTACCATACATACACACACACAATATATATACACACACATAAATTCTTACCACTTCTGTTTTGGTTTTGGAAGTTTAAGCTTTTCTACTTCAGTGAGAGCACAGGTTTCTGTCCCTTTCAATTCTGACTGAACTTTTGTGTTCTCTAATGATACTAACATATAGGTTTTACAGTCTCCTAATTTGTACTGGTAATACATATTCCAAATAAATAATTGCTTTTCTTCCCCAAAAATATAAAACATAATATAAATCGATATAATATACCTTGTATTTAAAAATACATACATGGACAAATTTATCTACATGCTGAAATGAAAAAGGGCAGGACTGGAAAATCACTCTTTAAATGAGGAGCCATTTACTCTTGACAGAATAATGGGGCTGAGTAAAATAAAGGAAGACTTTATATTTTGAGTACTTCTAAAACATTTTTACAATGTATATTTTTAAAGATTAAAAATAAACAAAATAAAAAAAAAAACAGAAAAGTAAATTCTCACACATAGGAAGAAAAAGACTCACTAAAATATACATAGTCTCTTTGATTTATTGGGCCGTATACATATGTCTTTGTGCATTTATTTTCTCTGTTATAATCTTTCCCCATTTTTAATCCATCGTTTGTAAGCACCCATAATTTTATAATCTGAGAAATAAAAAATACTGACTTTATAAAAATAGATCATTGGATAAATAGATCCCCTGGTTTGGAAGGATTAATACACATTGCAAAAAGGCCCCTGCCTCATTAGCCAGTTCAGGAACAATACTTGTTTCTCATTCAGTTTTTTAGACTGAATTTAGAAGTACTTTAAGAAATACTGCTCAGATCTTGTTAATTCTATTATCATCTTGATTTTAACAGATTTCAAAGGTGTCTTTTATTTTACAGTTCAAAAAAAAAAAAAAGGATAGAAAGCTTCAAGCTGAAGAGACATCTGAACATTGCAGACGGTCTAAATATCCCTACAGTTTAAATTTAAAGACTCTTCACACAGGAAAAAAAGGCCTAACTAAGATAAGCAGCTACCCAAAAAGTGAAGTGTAAATTGTAGCAAAATTGTGTAACCAAAAATAAATAAATAAATAAGTGAGAAGCAATTCCTATCTCAGAGAGAGAAATGAGGGGAGAGGAACAAATAAGAAGGAGGCAATTAAAGATGGTGAGTAAAACGATACAGAAACCTTCAGAAAAATAAGAATTCCAATAGGAGCATGTCCGCATCACTTTTACCAAGGATTTTGATTTCAAGGATTTTCAATAAGGCATGCTTTAAAGAGGTAAAGAATTTTCTGTTTGTGATTTTAAAACTTGAAAATGAGGATATAACAAAGTTAGCCAAGAAGTCAAACCCAGCAAGCTAGAGCAAAGATTTGGAAATCTTTGTAAGTTACTAAAGTTAAAGATTAGATTTGAGAAGGCTGGATGGTATGTGGTGGTGAACTGTGATCTGTGTGAAGTTGACCCACATGGAAGGTTTCCAGGTTCATACCCAGAGACCTCCCTGAGTTTACTGGGCATGGACATAGGTTGGCTGAGGCTGTGGGTGAATTACAGTGTCAAGTCCCTGTTGGGGGTTCTGTATCTCTGTCTTTCTCTCCGTCATGGAATAAATAAATAATCTTAAAGTGGGGGTGGGGGGATGCTGGTGAGAAAAGTATAAACAAATAAGCAATGTCGTCTAGGGAAATAACATGTAGAAAGGTCGGTGGAATTTTCAAGGATTAAACAGGTCTATTCTGAAATAGGTCACGCTCTTTTCGTTCCACTAGAAGATCACTTAAGCTTATGGTCCCAGGTAACCTTTATCTTCTGGTGATTCTAATTCAAAGAAAAACAATGAAATTTAGAAGGTACACTCTATTGATATAGCAGCTGCTGTAATAAACACTTCAGAAAATGTTAGTGACTTAACACCATAAAAATGATTTCCTTGCTCATGCAATAGTTCATTGCAAGAGAGGAGTAGCCTTCCAACTCATGACCACATCTTCTAAGGCCCAGGAATCTTTTACTTCCAGCCAATGGATGGTGAAAGCGGAAATGATAACGTTTGCTTGATAGAAAAGGGAAACACATCACCTTTGCTCACATTCTGCAATGGACTGAATGCTTATGCCTCATCGCACTCACCCACCTCCCACACCCACTCACATGTTGAAATCTAGACTCCCTAATATGAGTGTATTAGGAGGTGGGGCCTTTGGGGGTGATCAGGTTATGAAATAGAACTCTCATAAATAGAATTAGTGTCTTTCTAAAAGAAACCTCAGAGAGGTCCCCACCTCTTCCACTATGCATGGTGATAGCTGTCTATGACCTAGGCAATGGGCTATTGCTAGACATGGAATCTGTCAGTGCCTTGATCTTGAACTGCTCAGCCTCTAGAACTGTTAGCAGTAAATTTCTGTTATTTATAAACCATTCTGTTTATGGTATTTTGTTAAAGCAGCTCTAATAGGCTAAGATACATGCATTCCATTAGCAAGAATGGGACACAAAGCTTCACTTAGATGTAGCACCAGCCTGGGCAGGTGAATCTTAATGACAATATCATATCAAAGAAGGAAAGCATAAATTTTTGACAGACAGTGAGCTATCTTTATCAGATGTAGTTTTATCAGAGGGTCACTTAACAGGCTAAACTAAATATAATTCTAACTGTACCTATTTGCACTGACTCACAGTTGTTCTGTAAATAGAACATAGATATGTGCTTCTAGGTACCAGTTAGACTGTCAGTAATGACATCTTCTCGGATTTTTATCAAATTCTTTCCCTACCGAGAGTTCTAATAGAGCAAAGACAGTACTCAACTAATACTGAGTCTAGGTAAACTGTTTCAACTTTCATCCTCCCTTCAGCCTGAAAAGCACAGAACAGCTCCCCCCTCCCATAAATAATGAATGAATAGCTGAGGTGCTTTAACTTTTTATAATTTTAAGAGAGATTTC
Source organism: Tupaia tana (assembly GCA_026018925.1). Lineage (NCBI taxonomy): Eukaryota > Metazoa > Chordata > Mammalia > Scandentia > Tupaiidae > Tupaia > Tupaia tana. Next base: position 194,680,220 of record JAKSZU010000006.1, on the reverse strand, counting down.
TGCTCTAGGGTGCGTACACTCACCAGAGAGTCAGAGAGAAACAGAGAGACAGAAAGCAAGATGGCTATGCCATGATCCCTTCTCCTCCATTCTCCTCTCAGGATCTGGGACATGCACGCACATGCACCGAGTGTGAGTTTTAAGCCACCGGGTCTGAAAATCAAACCACAGTGAACCACATGGGAGTCCAGTGACATACACATTATGCTATCTGCTGACCCCACTTTCACTTTTTAAGACAAATAAATAGATGGCGATTTAGTTGAATCAACCTAATTTTTAAATTTTTTATTTCTTTCTTTCATGAAAGAGCGTGAGATAAAGCACCCTCAATGAGATCTCACACTGTGATTTCCCCCTCCAGCCTTCTCAGCCAGCCATGATAATGGGCACAAGTACCCCACGTGTACAGGTTAGACCAGAGAACAAAGCCCATGATCTTGCATGTGGATCCAGCTTAGTTTGAATATTGAGTTACTGTGAGCCACCTAGCCAGCCCTGTAACCTGGTTTTAAGATAGGCAGATACCACCTTTAATTTAGATTACCCTCACTGCCTATTTACTTCTTTCCTTTTCTTTTTTTTTTCTTATTGATTTACTATGTATTTGCTTTTACTAGTGTTTTACTCCCTCTTTTCACCAATGTTTGTGAAAGACTCTATTCTGTTTTAACTCCTCGATAGCAGATTCATACGTCACCTGGGTTATTTATTACACAACCAGTTTTTAGACCCAATAATATGCGGTTATCGGACAAACTATTTGCCTGATTTCCAAAGTTCCACAATCACAACTACATATTGCTTTACAGAACTGTTATCCCAGTACAGATTACAAACACTCCCAGTTATTTTGAAAAAGATAACATCTGAATTTAAGATTCTCCTCCATTATAGCAATCTCATCAGTCATTCCATACCTGTAGAAACAGGCCTCATGACTTCTTGCCTCCCCAAGCACTGCCTGTAAATCAGTCAGACATTGCCTGTGGAAAATCCCCAGTACACATGAACTAGGACTAGAGACTAGTCCTTAACTGCTGGGTCAGACACTAGAAATGGGCCCAGTCAGACCCATTACTGCTACTGGAAAAGCACATGCCCTCCTGAGAGTGCATCACACATTAAGATCAGTCTGTGTTTTATGCCTTTACATTTATAGCCCAGATGATTCTAGTATAACTTTATTATAATAATTCAAACCCTGTTGTCTAAGTTGATTACCATACACTGTCATTGAGATAGAAGTCCTCTGGTGGTGTGGGAAATATCTAAAAATATGTCTTTGAATGGCAACCAAAAAAATATAAAATAGCTCTCTAGTTCTGTAAAACAGACAACCGTTCTCTATTATCTTACCTCATTTTATACCAGTGGCTAAGAAAATAGAATACCTAGATGTTTCTTTGATCTAAATACATTTGCCTTCTGTCTTTCTGCCAGAGTTGCAAGCATTTCTCAATTGTGTTTGAGAGAGAGAGAGAATCTGTGATCTGTGAACACAGTCTCGAGTGGTACAATCAAAGCTCTGGAACTGCTTTAAGTTTCTTACAGAACTCAGTAAGAGGTTTTTTTACATCTATTATTATACCCCTCTCTGAGGCCATGTTATGGTCATCATTTCCTAAGTGTTCCTTAAAATCCGTCCTCATTAACAAATGTGTAATAATCACCTATGACACACCAGGCACTGTGTATGACAATGGGGTAGAAATGAAGAGTGGGAAGGCCTCCTGTGAAAAAATGGAAACACTCCATTATTTCAGCAACCCAGATTTTAACGTAAACCTCTAGTGTGTCATGTAAACGTTGTCCTGTCTGTTAACATAACAGCAGCTGCAAAGAATTTTGAATCTCCAGGTTAGAGTCCATGTTGCTGTCTATTCCCTCCTTTTTACACGCCACCAAACCTGATTGCATAATCGCAATGTTTTGGGTTGAAATTATCTTTAACTTGAGCCTCCTGGAAAAGACCTCGCAGTCTTATCGAACAACTTTCTTTATTTTGATTTCAAATTCTAGGTAACTTCATTTACATTATCTTTTTCAAGCTATGATAGGCATTCTTTCTTTTCTGGGCTTTTCCCACTTCAGAACAGACCCTGTAAAATTTTAGCCTGGCTAAATTGTTATCGTGTAAAAATACCATCATTTTTTTCTGACTTCATTACATGCACTGCAATGAGATTGCTATAGAAGTCTCTATTCTTGTCAGTGGTAGAGTATTTTCTGCTCATAATAGTTCTAATAAATATTTTTTAATATAGGATTAGGTTTTTTTTTTTTCTCATGCATTTAGAGCCATTGCTTTGTAGATTAATTTGCTGGGTAGAACATTTTCAGGGACTGCTGTTTATTGCTGATAAATATAGCTTGCTTATTTAAGCTCTTTACCTTGCTCTAACCCTGCTGAGAGATCTTCTGAAGCAAGAAGCTTTAGCGTGACATCGGCAGGTAATGTGCTGAAAGCATGGGACAACGTCTTTTGGAGGCACCATGATCAGATAATAAAGCAACCACTGTAACTCAAGGTCAAATGATCCTTAATCTAAAAACAATCTCTAAATGACATAAGAAGGGCTTTAACCTTAACATCCACTGCATTCGAGGCCTTATTTCATCTCTCTGCTGAGTAAAGTCAATAATATGAGAATCATAAACCGAACAGGACTGCAAATCCTCTTATGCTACCTGCTGGAAAACAAGTGAGAGGGAGAAAGCATTGTTTCAAAATTTCATTAATGCAAAAAAATGAGAAAACAGTTCATAAGGTTATTTTTCTATATAAGCCGTGGTCAAATAATGTTATTTGATGGGAATTGTTTGCTTTCCTGAATCCTCCATTTGACATGCTAAGAAATCATTCTGATGAAAAGGTCAAAGATGTGGAAAAATAAAATTAGGCTTATTAGTCATGTTTGGAAATATGATAGCTTGGACATTTTTATTCAAAGAGAACCTTCCTAACTCTACCCTATTCCTTCAATTACTGAGAATCTAAAATAGATATTAAATTCAAAAACTCACCTTTCTGCATTAAGTTTTATGCCTAAGTATACTTTATACTCTGGTTTATTCCTACAGCCAAAGGGAGAAGGCTGCCATTTGGATAACTTTTAAAAAATAGAATTCTAACTTCAATTTCTTAGAGACAAATGTGTTGAGGAACGTTTGTCAGTTTAATGTGCCTTCACCTGGGTAGGTTATCAAATGCAGACTCCAGCAGATCAGGGGTGACTAGGTGACGAGTGGCTGAGAATCAGCATTTCTTTCTTCTTTTTTCTTTTTCCCTTTTTCCCTTTTCTTCTTTCTTTCTCTCTCCTGCTTTCTTTCTTTTTTTTCCTGCTTTCCTTTCTTTCTTCTTTTTCTTCTTGTTTTCTCTCTTTCTTTTCCTTTTTTATTAATTTTGCCAGAGAGCATGCATCACCAAGAGAAATGGGGGAGGAGAGTGGTAAGAAACTACTATCCGAATGGGATCTGGTCACACCTCAATCTGTCCCGCTCCATCTCTTCATTTCCTTGGGATTTTGGGCAAGCATGCATGAGCACATTTCTGGTGTGTTTTTCAAGCTACTAGGGCCAAGATCCAAACCACGTACTCAGTCACATGAGAAAGCAAGCCGCCAGTTCAGGACTCAAACTGCAGTCAGCCATGTGGGAGTCCAGGGCCCTTAATCACCATGCCGCCTGCTGTTCCCCAGAGAACCAGCATTTCTAACAAGCTGCCAGGTAATGCCAATCTTTGGTCTGAGTTTCATACTTCAAGCGGTTAAATCATAGAATTTGCAACCAGACACTGGCACAATGGAAACAAAACTGGTATCACATGGGAATGTCTGAGGTTCACATCCCCTATATTCCCGCTGCAGGTACCTGTAATCCAAGTGGCCAAGGCTGGAGTGAATCACAGCATGAACACCCTGTGGACAGTGCCTATTTTTCTCTCTCTCTCATGGGAGAAACAACTAAATAAACTATAAAAATAGTCAGAATGTTGTACCTGCAGGAATTCTGCAGAAGAGAAGATATGAAAAGTGGAAAAATGGATTTTCCAAATTTATTTTCTTATTCTCCACTGTCATTTGCATACAGATATATCTTTTATAAAAAACACAACCAGGAAGTATGTGATTTATCCTTTTGAAAATGTAAAACATGATACCAACGCAAGATGATTACTACCATGATTTATACTAAGGTTTGCATCAACATCTAATGTGCCTTCCATTAATTTGTGGACTACTGATTTAATCTTTTACTGTCATCAGTCAACAAATAAACTGCTTTTGGATTGTTGAGAAAATGCACATTTAAATATGACCAATCAAAATATTCAATTTGGTTTCATCAAATCACTTATAAGTAAGAGAATAAAAAAAGATCATTTTAAATTGCAAATGCACTAAAAGTAACATTTTTCTTTATGGAATTCATTAATTAGCATATTTACTGAAATTGCTGACTCAGACCTTGGGCAAGCCATTGATTTCACTGAGGAGTTCAAACTATGTTAAAGCTTTTAATAAAACTCTGGGGGAAATTCCACTGCCATGTAATGAAATTCCATTATGTAATGACTTATTTTTGGCCCTCTAATTGATAATAAAATATTTCAAATGGCATTTCCTTTCTTTATTTCCTCCTAAGGTTTAGTTGTTGCCCTACTATTTATGTATTCTTCAAGGAGAGTGTTTTTACTTAAAAGTGTTTTTAATTTTACTAATCAAGAAGTAGTGAAAATATGTAAATTTTGTTACTATAATTAAGTCATAGTGTATTAAAAATTGTGTATCAGCAATTATCCTGCTTAATGAGTGCCATAAATATTTTACTATTTATGGTGTTAAAAATGCCAAGAAATAACTTTATGGCAGAAAAAGATTCATTCTTCCAAATTCTTACACATAGTTAGCATTCAGTGTATACCGTAACCTGACATTTCAATGATTGACTGAAAGCCACTGCATTGAGTCTAAAAGACTATAAATTTTATTTTTTTTTTTTATTTTTAATGTTGTTTATTTCTTCCATGAGGAAGAGGGTACCACAGTCCACCTCTAGCTTCAGCCAGTCAGGATCATAAGTACTCACATGTGTTCAGAAAGATCTCTAGATGTGAACCTGAAACTTCATCATGTGAATGGGTCAGGCTTGCAGAGGGTCACATTTTACCACTGTTTTGTCATTAGACCTCAAAAGACTATCAATTTTTTAAAAGAAAATAATACATATTTTAAAAAGAATTCAGGCTTACTATTTTTAAATGTATTATTATTATTATTATTATTATTATTGTAGCCAGAGGGCACATGTACTTGCCAGAAAGAAACAAAGAGAAAAAGAGGAAGAGGGAGAAAGCACCCCCTAATGGAGCTTAGTCATGACACAATCCATTCTCCTCTGTTTCTCCATCCAGTTGGGACTCTAGGCACACATGCTCACACAGGGTGTGTTTTTCAAGCCAGTGGGGCTAAGATTTGAACCACTGTGGTTAACCTTGTAGGACCCAGCTCCCTTAACACTAGGCCATGGGTTGGTTTAATATTTTAACTCATACCAAGTAGCTATCACAGAGTAGACTCTTAATAAATGTTTGATGATCATAATATTGATTATAAAGTTAAGTACCATTTGTAGTGATTTGAAAAGGTAATAAAACATGATTTTTTTCCATAGAACACTATTCAATAGGTAAGAAACACAGAGACATGAATTGTCCAGATCCCCCTTGAGAAATGATACTTTTGTGTGTCCCCACTGCTGGGAGTGCTACCAGCAGACATCTTTCAACTGACAGCCCCTTCAGGGAGCACAGTCACCACCTTCCCAGAATGGCCCATAACCAAAGATTAATGAAGACAAGGGTATAAAGGTTCAGGCATTTCAGAGCAATGCAAGACGAAATCAGACTTGACTTTTTCCCTCTGCACAATTCTGGTTGTCACTCAAGATTTCATAGGTGTTGATCCTAAGAGCCTTCCCTAGCAATACTCCAGGTAAACCTACTTGCCAGAGATCCAACTTGGCATAGTAAGCACCACCATTTTCATCTCACAGGTATAAAAAAACAAAGGCTCAAAAGATGACAAATGACTCGTCCAAGGTTAGGCACCTTGGCCAACTCTCACACTGAACTCTACTCATTGCAAATCCTAATTACTCTCTATGGGACCTTCATCTCTATCTGTCAGGTCTTTGACATTCTGACTTTATCTGAATTTTAGGAAATGAACTCAACTAAAGCAGCTGAAACTCTCCTTAATTATTTCCTAAATGTTTAGTGCCAGTTCTTATCCTCTTTTCTTTCTTTTACCTCCTCTGCAAAAGGTACAAAGAAAACTTATAAATGCTTAACGGTGAGTGTCTTCAGGCATACTGCTCACTCTTACATGGAATTTGGAATGTCATTATCCCCAGGACCTTGGCTACAAGGAAAGGGCAGAGACTGAGATAGGAGAAGAGGTTGAGGCAGGGCCAAAGACAGGGAACAAACCAAAGAAGGGCCAAGGTTCATAACAAAGCACAGAGATGAAGTAAGGCTGAGGGAATGACTTCTGTCAAAATGAAGATACAAACAGAGGCAGAACAAATGACAGAGACAGAGACAAGAAAAGACTGCAACAGAGGCCTTCCCTTTAAAGTTTCTGCAGCTTCTCTGCAAACCCTCAGACCTAGCAGGTACTTGCCACACTGTGAAAAAGATCTGCTGTTAATACTTGTGAACCATTTTTCTCTTCATTTTTACTGCTTCAGCCCTTAGGGACAGAAGAATCCTTAAAAGCTCCGCATGGATCATATTCTATAGTTGTGAATAACTTTGAGCAGGTATTAGAAATATTGAGACAAACTAGGACCAGCAGATGGCATAATGGCTATGTCACTGGACTCCTGTGTAGTCGACCACAGTTTGAGTCCTGGACCTGGTGGCTTAGAACTCACGCCGGACACATGTGTGTGCTTGCCCAAGATCCCGAGGGGAGAATGGAGAAGGGATTACAGGGTAGCCACTCCCCCTGGGGGGTGATTTCCCGCTTTCTGTTTCTCTGTCTCTCTCTGTCTTTCTGGCAAGCGCATACAACCTATGGCAAAGACCTCTCAAAAAAATAAATAAAATAAAAAAAAATATTAAGACAAACCAAACACCAGTCACAATTCAAAGATATTACACATCTCCCTTGCAAGAATTGTTATAAAAGGAGGAATTTTGTAAACCCAACCCATGGGCCGACTTCTTTTAACTATTATTTGACTGTACATGTTTTCAATATAGATAGAAAAATATAGAAAGGCTTCTTTTTGCATTTGTTGTAATACAATTTACCTATTTTGCTAAGGAAAAGAATGTGCTCATTGGGGTATCTGTCAGGTTTTTATAGAGGATTTAGAATTGTAGCAGGGAGAGAACAAATAAGGGAGAGATGCCCAGGAAAAACTCTCAAGTATGAAACCAGTGTAGAATTAACCCAGCAGATCATGGCAGAAAATTATTCAGGAGGCAGTAGGACATAGTGCTTAGGTTTTTAGTTGCGTAAATACTGATATTCCAAGCAAACGATCTGATGGTCACACAAGAAAATGAACACTGCACTATTGCATCTTGCAAATTGACATTCTCTCACGAATGCCACATTGTACCAAACGTATCATATTGCCCAGAGGGAGTAGCATTCTGTCAAGAAGATATTTACCTTTGCAAAAACTCCAAAACCAGAGATGACAGAATGATGAAGAGCATCTGGACAGGGATAAAAGACAAGGGTATCAAAATTATATTACTATTGATGGTAGGGCTCAGAGTGATTGGGGTTAGCCTTTCCAGGCAGAAAGATTGGACAATTGCATCCTGAAATTGATTACAGATCTGACATAGGTACAGAGGCAAGATATAGACATGATGAAGGACTGTGTTTATCTACACATCTCCAGAAACTCACAGTCAGCTAAAAACAAAACATTGGACTTGTCTGATAACTTTACCTTTTAGAAAACCAAAAAAGTAATGAAGGGAGCTTCTTAGAACCTAACTCTGACCAGCAAAGAAAATAGTGGATGGCAAAATGGAAATGACAGAATTCTTGGGGAGAGCAGCATCTTATAGTCTATAATAGTCAAAGCTCTGAATCCTAAGCATATATAGATATTTTCCCTAGGCAAAAAGAAAACAGCTTTCCAGATATTCAGAGATAAGAATGATACAATGACCAGAGATGGGAGAGAAGAAAGAAGGACCCTAGCTTTTATTTTATTTTATTTTATTTTATTTTATTTTATTTATTGTCAGAGGGCATATGCACTCACCAGAGAGACACAGAGAGCCAGAGAGAGGAGAAAAGCACTGAACAATGGGGTGTGGTTATGCCACAATCCCTTTTCCTCCATTTTTCCTTCCCATTGAAATTAGGAGCACACATGTACATGTACCCAGCACGTTTATCAAACAGCTGGGCCCAGGATTCTAATTGTCTATTGACCATGCAGGATATGACTCCCTTAACCACTAAGCTATGGGAAAGGCCCTAATTGTTTTTTCATTGTCAGAGGGTGCTGAACTCACCAGAGAGAGAGAGACAGAAAGAGAGGGAGAGGGAGAAAATATCACTCTCCCAAAGAGAGCATGGTCATACCACAGTCCCTTTTTTTCCTCCATTCCGTCAGTATTTTGGGCACACATTCATGTGTGTGTGTCAGACACATTTTTCAAAATGCTGAATCCAAAATTCCTACCGCAGTCGGCCATGTAGGGTCCAGCTTCCTTAATGACTAGGCCTGGCACTAGGTTTTAAATACACAGTTATGAGGGTCTAATCATGGTGGGTGACAGAGAATTGGCTAAAGAAACCACTCTGACTGCTCACCAGTTCTTAAGTAAACATTTCGAAAATTACATTATATTTATAAACAATAGTAAGACAAGGCAGGCCTCACAGCCTAGTGATTAAAGAAGCCAACCTCACCTTTCAAATCCCAGCTCCAGTAGCTTGAAAAACATGCTTGGTGTATGGGTGTGTGTGAGCATGTCCCAAATCCTGATGGGATGAGAAATGGAGGGAAAACGATCGTGGCATGACCTCACCTAACAGGAAGAGGCTTTCTCCCTCCCCCCACCTCCATCTCTTTCTGGTGAATGCACACACTCTCTGGCAACTAGGAAAAAAAAATATGGAATACCAGAACATAGCCACATCAAGGGAAAATTATTAACAAGGAAATTAAAAAAATTTGTGAAAATTGTCAAGAGAAATGAAATGGGTTTTCGATTATAAGAGGATAGAAGGAGCAACCGAAAGATTTGAGGACAATGGTTTAAAGTTGATAAGAGAGAGGCAGAAAGAAAAAAACCTTTTCAGGTCTTTCTCTGCAGGAATACATCTCTTTCATTGTCTGTCCATATCCCTTCTATGTCTCCTGATCTCAATGAGCTGCCCTACCTTGGCCATGGCCATGAACACAATGTCAAACAGAATCAGACACTCACCATGAGATTCGATACAGAGGTGAAAGAGAGGACGTTTCTATTGTTTTGAATTTGAATAAAAACAGGAGCTATCTTCCCTACCATGTAAAAAGCCCATCCACAGAAGAAATCAGAGCTCCAATATGGCAAGAAAACTGGGCTCCCAATGACATTCCCTAAATCCTTGTGTCCAACCATGTTTTAAAAATGCCTTAGCCCTGAATCTCCCAGCTATGTGAGCTAAGGTATTCTTTTTTTATCCTGAGAGAGTTTAAAATGGATTTCTTACATTTTTAATCAAGTCTTGATTAATACACTGGTTAAGAAGGTTAATTGTCAGATTAGAAAAGAGAAAGCAAATATTAGGAAGAGGAAATTAAAATCCAAGCTCTGCAAAGAGGTTGAAAAAAAAATGCACATTTCAAAGGACTTTGAAGACCAAAGAAGGCTCCATTCTATAAGGCCAAAAGAAGGCTCAGATGACATTCGTGAACTGTAAATAGTCATCTTTGAAGAACTGTGAAGAATAGAATTCTTGCTGGCAGGTAGGAAAAGGGCAAATAAATGTTTCCATTTTTGAAAAGGTAAAAGCAGTTCAACTCTTTAAACTTTATGCCAAAATGATTGGATAGATAGCTAGCAAAATTTTAGATTATGAAAAGTTGGTAAACACCCAAGAAGTAGAGAGATGATCACTAGGTTTGTGAAATTCAAATCATGTCAGGATTATTGCATTTTAACTACATTTACCAGAGAGGCTGAAGGGAATATCCATTATGCCAGGTACTGTTCAAGGCATTGTTCTAATGTAATGATATACCATGTATGATGGTTGTAGTCATAATTGGTTTACCTTGTTAGTTGTAACATGTACTAATATATGTCAGATTACATACACAATCCCATGCATATATCTATACTTAATTGTATACACAGACATATGCACAATATGTACTGTCATATACACACAATCATGTGCACACAGAAATATACACATCCACATAAACATAAAACTCATGTATATGCACATATGTACACAACTACACACATAATGTGCAAGGACTTTTTTTAAGGTCAAACACACACATAACCATTGCACATATACACATAATGTATAAACATGTGTACACAAGTACAAATGTACACACACATGCATATACATATATATAACACACACATCAGGATAATAATGTGGACAATAAACATTCCCATAATGCAGAGGAGAAAATTAGAATGAGGTTTTTATCCAAGGTTATACAATTCATAATACAGATAAGATTTTAAACTAGGACCTTCTGATTCTTTCTTTTTTTTTTTTTTTTTTTTTTTTTTTTTTTTGAGAGAGGTTTTTGCTATAGGACTGGTGCACTCGCCAAACAGACAGAGAGAGACAGAAAGTGAGAAATCAGCCTCCAGGGGGGATGGCCATGCCGCAATCCCTTCTCCTCCATTCTCCTCTCGGGATCTTGGGCACGCACGCACACGTGCCCGGCGTTAGTTTTAAGCCACCGGGTCCAGGACACAAAACGCAGTCGACTACATGGGAGTCCGGCAGCATAACCATCACGCTAACTGCTGGTCTCCAGGACTTTTATTTTATTTTATTGTTTTTGGAGAGGTTTTCACTATAGGGTGCGTGCACTCTCCAGACAGAGAGACATAGAGACAGAAAGCGAGAAATCATCCCCCAGAGGGGATGGTCACACAGCAATCCCTTCTCCTCCATTCTCCTCTTGGATCTTGGGCACGCACGCACATGCACCCGACGTGAGTTTTAAGCCACCGGGTCCGGGACGCGAACCACGGTCGACTATGTGGGAGTCCAGCGACATAGCCATTACGCTAACTGCTGGTTCCCCGGGACTTTCTGATTCCTAAATTAAAATTCCCTATCAGAAAAAGGTATCTTTGGGGCCAGCTGGTGGCATGGTGGTTAAGGTGGCTGGATCCCACATGGCCAATAGTATAGTTCAAGTCTTGGACCCAGTGGCTTGAAAGACATGTTTGGAAGACCAGCAGCTGGTATGGTGGCTAAGGTAATGGATTCCCATATGGCCAACCACAGTTCAAGTCCTAGATCTGAAGGCTTTCTTTCTCACTTTCTATCTCTCCCTCTGTCTCTCCGTGTGAGCACACATGCCCTATAGCAAATTAAAAATAACAATAATAAGTAAAATTAAATAATTCTTTCTTAAAAAAGACAGACAGACAGACATTCTGTGCACGTGGTGCACAAAATCCTAAGAGGAGAGTAGAAGAGAGGGGATTGTGGTGTGGCTATCCTCCCTAAGGGGGTGCTTTCTCACTTTCCCACTTTCTCTCTCTCTTTCATTTTCTAGCAAGCACACACACACTATTGCAAAATTGGAAACTTTTTTTTTTAAAAAAAGGGTATCTTTGTGTGCCATTGCACAAACAGTGCTAACGAAAAGAAAGATGGCAGGCTGAAGGAAGATCTGAAGTATCTTTGGTCTCTTCAACTTTCAAAAATTTGAATTATGATAGGGAAAGCATTGTAATCAAATCTAAAAGTAGTTGAAAAATAAGTAAAATGTTGTTGAAAGGCAATCTAAACTGAATATAATAAAATACATGTAATAGGATAAAATGATTCTCAGACCTGGGCCACATAACATCACAAGTACCTTAAGGAGAATTTTACTTGGCTGTGAGCTCAAGGAATTGACAGTGAAAAGTTGCTCTTAGAAGAATAAACCAGACCCTAAGCTGCATTAACGGTATATCATGTCTTGAAGAGAGAGAATTTTCCTTTTTAATCCTATGTAAGCTAAATTAACACATTGGCATTTGCCCAGCAAGCATTGATCATGATGATGAAAATTCATACCTTGTTATATAATAGATTAGAGAAAGATGACCCCTTGTTTGACGAGAAATGCAAAGACCCACACAGAAGATGTGTGAGGCGAATTCATTATGTATTCCTAGTGTCATCCAGAGAGCTTTAAAAGACAAAATAGGAATTAATGGGGAGAAGTTACTATGAGTCAGAATTCAACAAAATAAACATATAAGAGGTTCATATTAAGGCAGAGTCTAACTGCAGTGCCATGTAACAGAGTCATTTAATGTTTTATTTATAGTACGATGATGTTTCCCTGACATAAAGGAAGTCAGAGTCACCTTGGTCTTGAAAAGAATCAGTTAAGTGGGCTCTCAAATGTAAATGGAGTAGAGTGGGTATTCATGGCCTAAACAGGTCCCCAGCAAAACTATTTCTGGGGAAGTGGGTCTCCTGGCACAATTAATCTAAGATTCTTTGTGAAAGACAAAATTTGGATGCTTGCCGGCACATCCCAAAACTTAAAATTAAGGAAACCTGGGACCAGAAGATGGTATAATGGTTATGTCACTGGACTCCCACATAGTAGACTGCGGTTTGAGTCCCAGACTCAGCAACTTAAAAAACATGCCAGATGCCAGGCACGAGTGCGTGTGTGCCCAAGGTCCTGAGAGAAGAGAACGGAAGAGAAAGTATTGTGGCATGGCCATTCCCCCCTCCCTGAGGGGTGACTTCTTACTTTCTGTCTCCCTGTCTCTCTCTGTCTCTCTGGTGAGTGCACACAACCTATATTTAAAAAATAAGTAAATAAAATTAAGGAAACCTATAAACGAGGGCTGCAGTGACTTTAACACTGGAGGGAGAATTCATCAGGAGTTCAGGAGAAAATGGTTTATTACTTTAAGTTCATCACATGGAAATCAATGTTTATGAGAAAAGTCTAGTTGTTGCACAATATATGACTGAGGCTGAAACTCTTAGACTGTAGAATAATTCAGGGTAATCTCCACATTTCATTTTACTGGGCCTTGTGTTTGAAGAACAATTAATGAGCACAAAAGCAATCACCTTGGCATCCAAGCGTGACACTCCAATATGACTCGTGCAGCCACTTGGCCTAACGAAAGCATAACCCAAATGAAGCAAACAGCAGTTCATCTGCTCAGACCAGTTTGCATCAGGACACCACATGGCAACAAAGGCAGTAGGAATCCATCCTCCTCTCCAGCTCTGTGTCATCCCTACCGTCAGAAGCACAGTGGACTGCTGCCCCTTCTTTGTGCTGATTAGCCTCTGGGAGTCCTCTACAACTGCAGTGGGCAGTGATCCAAGAGGAGATAGTGTGCTTCTGTAAGTAGAATAGGTGGGTGCTCATCTGCCAAACGTTAAAGGAGGCTTACCTCTAATCCACATGAGCTTTTACTCTTCTAACTACAAGAGATGGAAATGACAGGACTGAAGAAACAGACATTAGTTAAAGGCTTTCACACATATTCTATTTTCTTATTAATCCAATATGCAACCATATGTAATATTACCTATACTGCTTCAAGGATGATGTCTGAAATTGGAAAACTTTAAATGTTACAAAACTTCTGAGTCCTAAGAGCTGCTTATTAGGCAATGAACAAGGGAACGTATGTGTAGCTTTATTAGATGCCTATTGCTGCTGTAACAAATGACCACAAACCTACAGCCTGAAACAATACACATTTTTTATTTTATAGTGCTAGAAGCCGGAAGTGTGAAATGTGTCTTACTGGACTAAAAATCAAGGTGTCGACAGAGCTGTGTTCCTTCTAGAGGCTCTAGAGGATAATTTGTTTCCTTTCCCAGCTTCCAGAAGCTGCTCACATACTTTGGCTTGTCATCCCCCCCACTCCCCACCAAATATCCTCATCACTGTGATCTATACTCCCTCGGCCATCTTAGCCTCTCACCCTCCTACCTCTCTCTTGCCCTTTGAAGGACCTTTCCAATTACATTGGGTCTACCAAAATAATTCAGAGTAATCTCCCCAGTTCAAGATTTTTAATTTATCACAGCTGTAAAGTCTTTTTGTCCATTAACACACACGACCTGTTCCAGGAGGCAGCACGTGGACATCTATGATCGTGCAGCATCTTTCTACCACAGCAGCCTGTGGCTACTTCAGTCAGAATTCTGAGTGATCACTCCCAGAAGCAACTGGAATGAATGTCCAGGTCCCTCCTTTTTATTTTCTTCTTTTTCTTTTTGGAATCTCTATCAAAGCTAAAAGGACAGAGATTAAACATTCAATAAAATATGCACGAAACTTAAACCCATTCGACCTTAGAGAAGAGAGTTGCTTAAGGACTCACTTCTCTCAAACTAGATGTAGAAGAGCGGTAAGAAAACCAACAGAATCACTTAAAAAAAATCTCTTCCCTTCAGTGTGGGTGTATAGACACCCTATATGAGGATAACAAGGATCTCTGGCTTACTTGTTTTTCAAACAGTTTTAGTTTTAGTATTTACTAATATCATGAGAAATGAAAATCATTATTTGGCAAGGCATTAAGTGAATAGGGCCGTTGTAAGAGAATCTCCCCCAGGTTTCCCACGAGTGCTTAATTGGGGAAATAAAGAGGAAGTGTCTCCCTTGAACTGTACTTGGTAAAGTAGGTCACAAAATCTATATCAAGAAAACTTTTTTATTTAGTACAGTTTCCAATGGCACCTGCTTCTTTGACACATTTCTTATTTCTGTGTCTGCCAACACCAGACAGTAGCCAATTCCAGAATGTGTTCATTTCTTTCCCTTGAGAAAGAGTCAGACAAACAGGACAGGCACCCGAGACAAGGTCTCATCACACCATGATCTCCTTCCCCCAGCCCTCTAGCTATTCAGGATCTTGGGCATGATGAATGCCTAGAGTTTCCAGGTGACTTGGGATCTAAACCTGCAGTTGGCCATGTGGCTTCCAGCACCACACATCAATACAATACCACCTACGCCAAATAGGCAGGGCTAGATGTTGTTCACGTTACGATGATGCCAAAAATCAAGCCAAAAGTGCCTTTTCTTCTTATGGCCCAATTTGTTTATAAAATTGGAAAGATTAGATCCCATGCTCACATCGACCAAAATCTGAAAATTGAAGGACACAATAAAACACAAAATATAAAATTGTGCTTTATGGTCAGCTATGAGGACAAAACCAGTGAAGGCAACCATTTTCCCTTTACCTGGGGCAATTCAGGCAATTTAGGATTAATAGCCACAAAGAATGACTGCCTAGGAAGGAAGGTCAAAGTAGATATCTAGGAATATTCTGTCTATAAATAAAATATGATGTTCTCCATATCACTATCTATAAATAAAATATAGTGTTTTTCTTATTGGCATTTTAACCTGGTAAAAGAAATATTTCTTCTTTTTTTAGCAGCAAAAAGCTGGTGCTATTCAGTTTCAGTGGTGGCAATCATAAAATGAGGATGTCACCTCACATGTCCCAGAAGGAACGAATTGTTCTGTTAAACAAAGACATATCAAATGGCCACGGATGAAACCAATCATGAAACAATGACTTCTAGAACTTCTCGCAATACTTTTATAATCTGTGTGTGCTACAAATCTTTCTCATGAATGTACATATAAGATTACATGATGTCAATGTAATTTTTTCTAGCACATATAGAACTATTAATTTCAGTGCATTTTTATTTAAGAATAACTTATGAAAAAAATAAGAAGAGGGATGTGATTTCAAAATTAATCCTATGTAATCTCTGTTCTAAGATTTTCCCTGACTGATTCACTCTATTGCATTAAGACAGAACTTAGATATACTCCCTCCTGGAATATAGACAAGTGAGAAAAGCCTTGCTCAGTCCCTGGATGGAAGGAGAGTACTCAGTACGGGCTCTGCCAAGACACACTCCCTTCATCTCTGACTGCGGAGTTTCATGAACAGCCACTGAGCTGCAGTAGAAATCATATTTTCCATGATTCACTTAACAAACATTTATTAACTGATTGCTCTGGTAATGGTCTTGAAGACTCTTACCAGGAAATTCAAGACTTATTTCTGGTTTTTTGTTTTGTTTTGTTAGAGAGACAGAGATTTTTGCTATAGGGCATGCATGCTTGCCTGAGAGAGACAGAAAGGCAGAAAGCAAGAAATCACCCCCTGGGGGAATGGCCACACCACAGCCCCTTCTCCTCCATTCTCCTCTTGGGATTTTGGGCACACACATATGTGCCCAGCGTAAGTCTTAAATTGCCGGGTCCAGGACTTGAACCGCAGTCAACTACATGGGAATCCAGTAATGCAACCATTATGCCATCTGCTGGTCCCAAGACTTTTAATTATTTTTTAGCAGTTTGAGGATTTAGCTTTACTTTCCAATCATAGAAGAATATTCTTATCCCCATATCCCCTTTATAAACAAAACGATGTATCACTGTATTTTTAAAATTAAAAAAAGATACATAACCACATACTATCACATTATCTGCTATTTCTACTATACTGTCTTAGACAAATGACTTAGCTTCATTAAGTCTCAGTTTCCCAATCTATATAAAGGGGAAAATAATACCTCTTTTATATACATATAAAAAGAAAAAGAGTATTAGTAAAAGAGGGCACATGCACTCACCAGAGAGAAAAAAAAAAAAAAGAGAGAAGAAGCACCCCCGATGTGGTCACACCACAATCTTTTTTTCTCCATTTCTTCATCCTGTCAGAATTTGGGGTGTACAACCACATGTACCCAGCACGTTTCTCAAGCTCCCAGGACCTAGATTTGATCCATAGTCAGCCATGCGGGACCCAACTCTCAATTCACAGAGTTTAACCACTGTGCTATGGGGCTGGCCTTCAGGATATTTTTTTAATGAAATGATACTGGTTATTCATGCTCTTCACAGGTAAGCACTTGTGAAGTGAATCTCAGTGCAGACTCTGGCTAGCCTGTTTGAGATCAAATCTCAGCTTTGTCACTTACCAGCTATCTGGTTATGACCTTGGACTTGTTACTTTTCTTAACTTTAGTACCTTCACCGGTGAAAGAGAGAAATAATATTTATGGTGCATTGTTTTAATGATAGCTGAGTAGATACACATAAAGTACCTAAAAGAGCACCTGGAACATAGCACGATCTTTCAGTTCCATCTAAAACTCAACCAGAAGTGACTTACATGCAAAAGAAAATTGTAAGGAAAATAGAAGAAGTCATTGTGCATTTGGGCACAGCTGGTTTTAGAAGCTAAAGAGAAGTCAAGTTTCTGTCTTACCATTTATGGCTCTGCTTGTTTCTGTCTGGCTATGTTCTCAGGCTTCTTTTCCACCCTAATGGAAAGTGTTTTCCCAAGATATCATGGTGAAAGGCCCCCAGAAGATTCTGGTGTGTTTTTTGTTTTGTTTTGGTTTGTTTTTTTTGTTTGTTTGTTGTTTTTTTGTGGGGGGGGAGGTTGAGGTTTTTGCTATTGGGTGCGTGCGCTCACCAGAAAGACAGAGACAGAGAGACAGAAAGCGAGAAATCACCCCCCAGGAGGGATGGCCATGCCGCAGTCCCTTCTCCTCTATTCTCTTCTCAGGACGCACACACACGTCCCCAGTGTGAGTTTAAGCCACCGGGTCCAGGACTTGAACTGCAGTCGACCACATGGGAGTCTAGAGACATAGCCATTAAGCAAACTGCTGGTCACCCACAGGAAGATTCAGATTTGTTCTGTTTGGATCATGTGCCCAATCCTGAACCAATCACTCTGGGTAGAAAAATGAATGAGAACACCAACTAACTTCTCACGCCCCTCAGATCTTTGGGAAGAAGCTGGGTCTGCCCCACGTGTTCATAATAAATGGACCCTCACAGGAAAGAGGGATTACCAAACCTAAAAAGGAATGGGATACTGAACAGACAAAAATAACAAATGTCCACTATGATCAGTACACATTAGCTATTATTATCAGTGTTATTATTTAGACTATTGGTGTATAAGTCTGTGTTCTCCAAAGAAGTAGAAGTATATATATATATGTATTTATATCTGCGCTAAGCCTGTATATAAGTTTCTTGAGTTTGATGTTAGCAGATGAAGTTTCAAACCTAATTTTTTCAACTCTGTCTTGGTATGCAGACCACCTAGGTAACATTTTCCAAAAAAGTTCAAGGCTAGAAAGGACTTCACTCATATGCTTAAAAGAGCTTCTGGTTTGTTCTGAGTAGTGATAGATGTCCTCAGAATTAGCATCTATTTTCCCTCAAATCAGACGGCACAACTTAGGCTAGCGTTTCTCAACTATGGCACTGTTGACATTTGGGGCTAAATAATTCTTGTTTGTAAGGAGCTCTTCTGTATACTATAGGATGTTTATAGCATCCTTTATCTCTAATCACTAGATGCCAGTAGCACCTCCCAGGTGGCAACAAGGGAAATGTCTTTAGATAGTGTCAAATGTTTCCTGGGATTAAAATCACCCCAGGTGGAGAACCACTAATTTAGGTAAATTGCTGCTTTTGAGTATTAAAAAGGTTTAGGTTGCCCAAAAGTTCCTTGGTGTTCTTTCTTTATTTTTTCATAAATTAAAATAATTCTGACTTTACCCACTAATTTATAACATGTCTTGCCACCTTGTTTGAGTAGATAATAAGAGTTTTATTACCAAGTTTTTAGAAGAAACTCTCAAAGAGGAAGATACCTAACTCTACCAAATGTGTCTTTACTTTTGATTTTTTGATTAATAAAAGAAACAAGGAAAAAGAAAGAAAATTCATAAATCACAGACAAGAACCAACCTAAAATTTTTTGACATTCAGAGACCATTAAATGATTATTTTAATTTAATTTAATTCTTTGAATCATTCCAAAAAGAATGCAGTGCCAAGATACATATCAAAAGAAAAAAAAAACTATTTTCTAAAAATATAATCTCTAAAATTTAACTCATGGAAAAAAATAATTTACAGCATTTCCCATTTACAGGTCTTAGGTGTTTGACTAAGATATAAGATACAATGTTCCACAGCTTTCCATTGAATAGTTATCAGCTACGACGATTTATTTTGCAACATCTCTATCTAAAGATAACATGTTATTCCCATGAGACTACTTACCATAAGCATTCAGTGAAGCTGTGGGTCCATCTGATAAACTAGTTTAGCAAATAAATATCAAGTTCTTCATTCTTTGTAAAAATAAAATCAAAGCTTACAATCCACCACTCTAAAGCTTAGTTATGTCTATATTTATCTATCTGAAATAATATTCAATGTTAAGTGAAAAAAGCAAGTTCTCAAGCTATTGTGTGTATCATATGTATTTATTTAGAAGAAAAGTAATGTATGAATGTATATAAAAATGAACCTAAGTGTAGGAGGATACAAGGCAAATTGAACTTAAGAATTTGGTGAAAATTCTGATATTGTTCACAATGAGTATTCAAAGTTTCTTTAATATGTATTTTCTCTTTATACGTAATTCATTAAAGCCAATTATTTCTTCTCCTTCATATTTATAGCACAGAAATGGAAAACTTGAGCAATCCAAATGGTCAAGAAGAGTTCATTGTAATTCACATGGATCCTGAACTTCAGCTATGAAATATTGTTTTCAGGGACTTAAAATGAAGATTTTCTGCTTAGACTTCCCCCTCCACACTCATTTCTACCGAGTAGTGCTTCTTGTCTCCTTTTCTCCATTTCTCTCTCTGTCTCTCTCTGTCTCACTGTGTCTTAATTTTTTTATTTTAATTTTTTTTAAGGTAAAGCATTCTCTGGGCTCTCAAGCCCCTTTTTTATTGTGCTAATTGTGCCTTTCCCAATTCTATTTAGGAAAGGCACAAATCCAGGCCCATCTTCACATGGATCCTGAACTTCAGCTGTGAAAGCCTGCTCCATGGTTTTCAATTTTTACTTTTTATTCTTTTTATTTTATATTTTCTTCTCCTTTCCTTTTCTCTAATTCTTTTCCTTTTGCTTTATCTTTATTCATTGGCTTCTCAGCTCCTACACACTAAGTGTCTAGACAGGTCTAAGTAAACAGGATCTAAACATCTGAATATGATAAGGGTCAGAATATGCCTCCATTCCCACTGATTCTGATTCACAAGAGTGAAAATTGGGAACCAGCAGTTAGCGTAATGGCTATGTCGTTGGACTTCCACGTAGTCGACCGCGGTTCAAGTCCCGGACCCGGTGGCTTAAAACTCACGCCGGGCGCGTGTGCGTGCGTGCCCAAGATCCCGAGAGGAGAATGGAGGAGAAGGGATTGCGGCGTGACCATCCCCCCTGGGGGGTGATTTCTCGCTTTCTGTCTCTATGTCTCTCTCTGTCTGTCTGGCGAGCGCACGCGCCCTATAGAAGAAAAAAAAAAAAAAAAAACCCTCTCCAAAAAAAAAGAAAAGAGTGAAAATTGAACAGAATAGAGATTGTAGATCACCTCCTCCTGCACGCCTCTGAATGCTCAGATTGAACTTTAAGAATTAGGGAGAAATGCACCATCCATTAGATGACCAGAAATCACCACGGGGTCACAAGAAATATGGAAATACAAGAAAATACCTCTCCTCTAAGGAAAAATAATAACTTCTCTTCATCTTCAGACAGTACAATGAAATTCATGGAAATGTCAGATAAAGAATTTAGAATTTTCATGGTGACAAAGCTCACAGAGATCGAAGAGAGAAAGTGAACTGCTGAAGAGGCAAGGGAAAGAAGCTGACGAGCTCCAAGAGGTGAAGAAATTCTTCCAAGATCTAAAAGGATGGGAACCAGCAGTTAGCGTAATGGCTATGTCTCTGGACTCCCACATAGTCGACCGCAGTTCGCGTCCCGGACCTGGTGGCTTAAAACTCATGCCAGGCGCGTGTGTGTGCGTGCCCAAGATCCCGAGAGGAGAATGGAGGAGAAGGGATTGCGGCGTGACCATCCCCTCTGGGGGGTGATTTCTCACTTTCTGTCTCTATGTCTCTCTGTGTCTGTCTGGCGAGCGCACGCGCCCTATAGCGAAAACCTCTCCAAAAAAATAAATAAATAAATAAAATAAAAGGAAATTCACACTGTAAAAAAGAATCAAATCAACCTGTTAGAGATGAAGACTATAATATAGGAAGTCAAAACCTCCCTTGAAAGTATTAAAAGCAGACTAGATCATACTGAAAATTGAATCTCAGATGTAGAAGATAGAATCACTGGCCTAGAAAAATCCACCATGAAGACTGAGAAAATTGCCCAAAAAAATGAGAATACTATATGAGAAATACTAGATACCATCAAACATCCAAACATCTGGATAATTGGTATCCCAGAAGTAGAAGAGACTCATAAGGCCATTGACAATCTATTCCATTAAATCCTGGAAGAAAACTTTCCAAACCTAGAGAGGCATTCAAAGGTCCAGTCCAAAGAAATACAAAGGACCTCCAATAGAATAACCCAAGAAGATCTTTTACAAGACACATTAGAGTCAGATTGACCAAAACCGCAAAGACAAGATACTGATTGGCAAGAGAAAAATGGCAAGTTACCTACAAACGATATCCCATCAGGCTAATAGTAGACCTCTCACTGGAAACAATGCGAGTGAGGAAAGAATGGGAAAATATATACAAAGTGTTAAGGAAAAAACAATTTCAACCAAGAATACTGTACCTGGTAAGATTATCCTTCATATGGGAAGAAAAGACAAGAATATTCTCAGATAAAACCTGAAAGACTTTACCAGCACCAGACCAGATCTCCAAGAAGTTCTTCAAAGAACGCTATACCAGGAAAATTAAATACAGTCACACAGAAATAAGAATTCAAAAACTAAGAAAATGGCCAACTTAATCATGGGGACAAGTCTGGAGTTGAATATTACATCCCAGAATATTATCGGGAAGATTGGACCACAACAGAAGATAGATTAAGTACATGAGACTGAACTGGTGAAATAGAATTTTATGACTTTGACTAAAACACTGCTGATTTTCTTCTAGGCTTTGTTTTCTGGTTTTAAGGATTTTTGTCCTGCCTTGAGCTGCTGACAGATAGGTCCACAGTACCTACTATTTGAACAGAATCCCAACCTGTTTCCTGGCTTTAAGTTTTAAGCATGGTTCCTTAACATTTCTTTGATTTATTAAAGCTAAAACAGCTTTTCTTGAAATTAAAAAAATAGTAAAAAATTTAAAAGAGTTCATTATACTGACATTTAAAATATGGTTCCTATATGTAGATTACTAACATACACATTTGAAAGAATATTAGAAAAATACTTTGAAAAATATTCATCATGGCATCTCTGGCTGAATCATGAGAGTACATTGTTGCGCTTGTCTATATTTTGTTTTTTAATGAATATGTATTGATTTTTGTAATAAGGGGCTAAAAAAAGGAAACGGATTTGGGGAGTGGGAAAGGAGATGAAGAAGCAGTTGACTTTCCAGAACACTGAATAATAATATGTCAGAAAATGCTGGGTGAATAAGCAGTCTTAAGATGTGTAGGATTGGTTTTGAAATTTGTTTCAGAGACACTAGTCAAGAGCTGCTAGAGGAACTGAATCATACTTTCACAGGAATCTCTTAGTAAAGGAGGCAGAATGAATTCCAGGAGATAAAACAGGTTGGTGGAAAATGGCTTCTGGGGATATGTTCTCTTCTGGGGATGAGTTTTATTTCAGTTTGAGATTTTGTGGATTATGTATAGATATGAGAATATACACTGATGTGATTAGAAAGATAATTTATGTAGGACTAAATCAAAGAATTCATGTCCCCATTGAATGAACTTCCTAAGAACTAGTGCCACTCTCTTCTTCCCTAGGCATAGCCTGGGCTGTAAATAACCAGGAATAGGGTGGAGAAAGGTGTGTGTGTGTGTGTGTGTGTGTGTGTGTGTGTATGCGTGTGTGTACTAACAAAACCTCATTTGGAAAACAACTGGAGATCCAGAGACATAATCACAGCCCCTGAAGTTGTAGTTGGTTTTGCTTTCCCAGCTCGTTTATTCTTTTCATGCACAGGCTTGCAGCTGTCACACTCCTCCTGGCCTTTAGCTCCTTATAGCTCTTTTCTTTCTACCTCCTCAGAGCTGGAAAACTGTATAGAAAGCCATGATTTAAAAAAAACTATATATAATAAGTGAACCTTTCAGTTTTTTTAATGGAGATTTTAAAATGCAGTTTAGAGCCAGTCAGTGGCCTGTTGGTTAAAGTGATTTGATCCCATATGGCTAACTACACAGTCCAAATCTTGGATCCAGTGCCTTGTGAAACATGCCAAGTACATGTGCACATGTGCCCAAAATCCTGTAAAAGGGGAGAAATAAAATAGAAGGGATTGCAGTGTGACCATCTTCCATGGCAGGTGCTTTCTACTTTCTCTCTCTCTCTCTCTCTGGTGAGCATATGAGTCCTGCAGAAAATTGGAGAGGGAGAGGGAATATAATTAGAAATATAGAATACATATAGAATGCATACAGAATTATTATTTCTAATTGTTTTACACCAAAGCATGTATGTGTACAATGAAAGAGAGAGTACACTTCCAGTGGAACTTAGTCATGCCACAATCCTCCCTCTTCTAGTTCTCTACCCTGTCAGGAGCTCAGGCAAGTGCACTTGGTAGTGAAGCCAATGGGACCAGGTCTCCGACCATGACTGACTGTGTGGATCTGGCTTCCTGCGAGTAGCACCTGACCACTGCTCTTCAGGGTGGCTGTTTTTCTAATTTGTTTTTATTATCATTTTTTCTGAACACTGTCATTTTAACAAGACTAAAAGGTGAAACAGTTTGGTCAAGGAAGTATATAGGGTCATAAGGATACTGACAATATTTAATTTAATTTAATTTAATTTAACTATGGGCTGCATTTAAAATAAGCAGAGACAAAACTAGATGTTTTAACTGTGGTAATCACGTACAAAAAATATGTTGAATTCCAAAATGATTTGTTGGACCACTGATCAGAAGCTTTTTATTAGGGGACCTAGAGCTGGTGTGAAGACCCTAAGCCCCTTAGAAAGACATAACAAAGTATAAGAGTAGTAACAAAGACTAGCTTTGGGAAGAGCTACTTTAGAAAGAGCTGCTTGATTACTCTGAGTCTCTCACCCCTACCCACATAGGAGGAAGTGAGCTACTCTCCCCTCACTTCAGGACTCCAGAGTAGGGCTTTAGCAGGACTTACAGAGAGCTGCATTGGTGTCCTCCGAAATCGGATGCACACTCTGCTGATGCCAAAGGAGCCTGATGGTTGGCAGATAAGAGATCTGAGGGTAGAGTTAAGAAAGAGGCTGTTATATAGGATTCATCTGATCCTCTTGAGTTTTACTAATGTAAAGTGTAAGAGTGTAATTCCAGAGACCTATGTAGGAGAGGGTGGTTAGTAGGCAGTAGGAGAGAAGAGCTCAGAGGAAAGGAAAAAACAAACAAACAAAAAAATAAAAAACAGACACAATGTAAAGTTATCTCTTGAAAATTATGTATTTGGCGATATCCTTGGCTTGTCTGACATGCACTGCATGCATGCTTTGAAAAACCATATTGTATGCTATAAATATGTACAATGAAAATGAAAATTTTTTTTTAAAAAAAGGGAGAGAGTGTGTCCTAGGAACAGGATGTGGGCCATGCCAGAAAGCAAGAGAGAGAGAGAGAGAAAGACAGACAGAGAGGGACAGACTGTCTGAGGGCATTTTTAAAAGTCTGCTCAAAGGGACTTTACTCGGAGGAAAGCAGACCTCCATGGAGTGTCTGTATACTTTAGAATGGACCATGGGAAACTGGAACCTGAGAGAGAAGTCTAAAGAGGCAGCCAAAGAAAAGTGTCACAGCACCTGAATCACGGAGTTCTGATGGGCCAGTAAGGAGATCTTCGAAGAATTCACCAGCGGGAAAGAAAACTTTCCCATCTTGCAAACCCAGAGAACATCAAGTCACTTTATAGGAGTCATGCCTACCTGTCCCCATAAGTAGGTCCTGAAGTAAGACAGAAACAGCAGTTAATGGGTAATGGAGAAACAGGTAAGCTAGAAACACAACCACTCCCAGAAAATAAGAGTGCTTGCCTACAGCCAAGGCCTTGCTTGAAAAGGAGGACACAGGTCTTATCTTGGAATTAAAATCTAAGGGCGGATATTTTAGTTACCAAATTAACTACCAAATTAAGATGGTATTTGATGAATGAAAGTGTACACAGAACTCTGTATTACCTAAGAGTGATTAGGAAATTCAGGAATCTGACAAATTGTTCATTCAGAGGGGAGAGAAGAATTTCTACCACTGAAGCATTTTAAAGAGACATTGGAAGATTTAAAACAATAACAATGACAACATAAACTTGCATCTTTATTACTTCGCATGAGGTTTATTTGTTTAAAATACCTGAGACGGTAATTTCTAGAATAAAGAGGGTGAAGATCACATTCTTCTTAGCAGTGCTCAGACCAGTATGATATTCTATTCTGTGTGTTTTTCAAGACATATTTGACAGAGTAATTAAGGTGGGGTAGGGAGACAAAAATCAACTCACAGAAGGGACAACTCAAGAAACTCTAGTACTCGGGCTGAAAAAAACTGATAAGAAACAGTAGCCCATTTTACTTATTTTTTCATTATTTATTTAATTTCATTTATTTTTTTTTCATTTGCTATAGCGCACATGTGCTCACCAGAGAGAGACAAAGAGAGAAAGAAAGATAGAGAAACTGAGAAAGCAAGCCACCAGGTCCGGCCTTGAATCAAAGTCGGCCATGTGGGAATTGAATGCCTTAACCTCCACACCACCTGCTGGTGAATAGCTAGCATATGGACAACAGATGAGAAAAATGCTGTGCTATCATGAGGTCCAGATAAGAACCTGCACAGAGATTAGTGCAAAATGAGGAGGCATATATAATAATTTGAAAACAAATGTTTTAAATTGTTTTGGATGGTCTTGTCTTGAATTTATTTCTCATTAGTGGTTGTTCAAGTTATCAAGCTGGATGATATTGTCATGGTTCTTGCACACAGGATCCATTAATCATTTGTCTCTGAGTACAACTGCCAGAGACTAATTTGTCATAAGTCAGCTTGCCAAATGATCAGCCTACCCAAATGACCATTTTACTGAAAACCAACTCATCCAATGTAATTTGCCACATCTCCTTGTTTCCTTTAACCGTTCCATTTTAGTTGACTAGATTTCATTTTGTCTTCATGGGAGAGTACTTTATGAATATTTATTTGATAATGGCCTTAGTTTTCTAGAGTCTTAGAAAGGGGAGCTTGAGGGACCAGCATTTGTCACAATGGCTATGTCACTGGACTCCTATGTAGTCAACCATGGTTTGAGTTCTGGACCCAGCGGCTTAAACTCATGCCAGGTGCATGTGTGTGGGTGCCCAAGATCCTGAGAGGAAAATGAGGGAGACGGGATTACGGTGTGGCCATCCCCCCTGGGGGGTGATTTCTCACTTTCTGTCTCTCTGTCTCTCTCTGTCTTTCTGATGAGTGCAAGCACCCTATAGCAAAAACCTCTCCAAAAAAAGAAAGAGGAGCTTGAGATACAGAAAATGCATTCTTGACTATATACCTTAAATAGGAAGGGCCTTCAAAAGAAATTTGTGAATAAAATAGAATCAAAGTAAAAATTTTTTTTGGTGCAAAAAAATGTTGAAATCCATGGATAGTTTTTGCATATCTGCATGTTCCATAGACTTTTTGAAGACCCTTTATGTAATTCTAAATGTAATTATTACAATTGTATTCTTTTTAAAAAGAAGTATTTATTTAATTTTATTATTAATATTATTATTTTAATTTCTTATAAGGCACCACCAGAGAGAGACAGAGAGAGAGGGAAAGTGAAAAAGCAAGCCACCTACCTGATCCAGGACTCAAACTGCAGTCGGTCATGTAGGAGTCCAGTGCCCCAACCACCATGCCACTTGCTGGCCCCTACAATTTTATTAAGAAATACTATTATTCCTCTCCAAAACCTCATTGTCTCTCCTCTGTGCCTCTTTCTTCACCCTTGTCTCAAGTTATAGCACCAAAGCCCTAGAGCAGAAACAGCACATACCTGGTGTAGTGGTGTCAAAAATAATAGCCCTCGGGGCCAGCAGGTGGTGTGGTGGTTGAAGCATTGGACTCTCACCTGACTGACTACAGTTTAAGTCCTGGACACAGCGACTTGCTCTCTCACTTTCCCTCTCTCTCTCTCTCTCTCTCTCTCTCTCTCTCTCTCTCTCTCTGTGTGTGTGTGTGTGTGTCTGATCAAATTAAAATAATAATGAATACAATTAAACAAAAAATTATTAAAAAATATAAGCTAAAATATCAGCCCTCTTGGTACCAGCATATTGTGTAATGGTTCTGTCGCTGGACTCCCAATCAACCACGGTTCGTGTCCCAGACCAGATGGCTTAAAACTCACACTGGGTGCATGTGGGTGTGTGCCCAAAATCCCAAAAGGAGAATGGAGAAGGGATTGTGGCAATTTCTCATGGGAAATGATTTCTCAATTTCTGTCTCTCTTTCTCTGTTTGTCCTGTGAGCACATGCACCCTATAGCAAAAATCTCTCTAAAACAAAAAGGAAAGAAAAGAAAAAAGTCCTCATTTTCCTCCATTTTGGAACCAATTGAGAGATAGATGTAGGAACCTGTCAAGCAGAGATGAAATAATACCTTTATTTTTGGTAAGTTATATCAGAAGCTATGGCCCAAGTCTGGCCAAATGACCCCAAACTGCAGGTACAGGCCTTCCTGACAGAAGCAGCCGGAAATAAGATTTCTAAACTGTTCCCATACCCACAAAATTTTAAATATGTCAATTCCCAGCTTCTAAAACATTATCACAGGCAAAAACATGACCCAGAACCCAGGAAATCCAGTCATATCTGAAAGAAAGAAAATGGAGAAAAATAGAGAATAGAGAGAGTAAAATATAGATAGAGAATGAAGTTTATTTTATATGGAAAATAAAATGTATTTATATTT
Organism: Tupaia tana; assembly: GCA_026018925.1. Lineage (NCBI taxonomy): Eukaryota > Metazoa > Chordata > Mammalia > Scandentia > Tupaiidae > Tupaia > Tupaia tana. Next base: position 194,652,023 of record JAKSZU010000006.1, on the reverse strand, counting down.
CCTTTTTCTTTTTTTTTCTATTTTTTTTTTTTTGAGAGGTTTTTGCTATAGGGCACGTGCGCTCGCCAGACAGACAGAGAGAGACAGAGAGACAGAAAGCGAGAAATCACCTCCCGGGGGGATGGCCACGCTGCAATCCCTTCTCCTCCATTCTCCTCTCAGGATCTTAGACACGCACGCACATTCACCCAGTGTGAGTTTAAGCCACCAGGTCCGGGACTTGAACTGCAGTCAATTACGTGGAAGTCCAGCGACATAGCCATTACACTAACTGCTGGTCCTGGAAAATAAAATTTAAATGTTTATTTTGGGGATTGGCAGATAGCATAGTGGTTATATTGCTGGACTCCCACAGGACCAACAGCTATTCAAGTCCCAAATCTGGAGGCTTGAAATCCATACCCAGCATGTGTGCATGCATGCCTAAGATCCTGAGAGGAGAATAGAGAAGGGATTGCGGTGTGGCCATCGCCCTGCAGATGATATTTTGCTTTATCTCTCTGTGTCTCTCTCTGTCTCTCTGGCAAGTGCATATACCCTATAGCAAAAATCTCTCTCTAAAATAAAATAAATAAATAAATCTATGGCTTTTTGGTGCAATTTTTAAAAATTTACGTATAGGTTTTCATAATACGCATTTTTTCTATGAATTTTTGGAAGTCTCCTCCTAGTTCGGTTTTTATCTCATTCAATTAAAATTTCAAGTTAGGTTGTTAGAAAGGTCATGACATGGGACCAGCAGATGGCATTAGAGTTTACATCACTGGACTCCCACGTAGTCAATCATGGGCTGAGTCCTGGATCCTGTGGCTTAAAACTCACGTGTGCATGTGCCCAAGATCCCAAGGAGAATGGAGGAGAAGGGATTGAGGCGTGGTCATCTCCACTGAGAGATGGATGATTTCTTGCTTTCTGTTTCTGTCTCTGTCTCTCCAGCAAGCGCATGCACTCTATAGCACAAAATCCCTCTCTCACAAAAAGAAAAGTCATGATGAATTTTTTTCTATGTTTTTCTATGCAAAAATGCATCATTTCTTTTCCAATAACCTAATGTATACATTCTCTTGTTAAATGATAAAATCCTAAAGGATAGTGCCGTATGAGGTACAAAGTGGATGAATAAATGAATGGATGAGAATATTTTCATATTGCTGGTTGTAAACACCATCAGCAAAGGACAAAGTCCCATGGAAGCTGTTGTTCTCACCTGAACGGTACAAGATATGGTTCTCCAGAAACCCTTGGTCTCACTTATAATCAAACTGTTCAAAGTTATTCATGGTCCTAAGTCAGTCTTATCAGAGATATCTGGTCACTATGCTCCTGTGTTCCACCATATTCCCATCTGATACCACCATCCTTCTCGTATCACTAATGCATCCAAATTCCCTTAATATGGCTATTTTGAAGCTTACAATATTGTACAGAGTTTGTAAAATGTAAAGTACTTTATACTTTGTAGGCATTCATCATATTTCATATTCACCAGACTCAGTGATCATTTGGTCTGATCACTCTCCTCTTTTTATCCAGACTAGACAGTAATGTGTCACAACTTGTCCTCAACAGCTAATCTCAAGGATTTCCCATTCATAGTTTTCTTATTCTAGATAGGTTATACCCACCTGAGTCACAGATTTCTCCCCAATAAGACCTAGTCCTTGCCAAGTAAGATAACACATCTTTTCAATACATTTCAGGCAGGGAAAACAGATTACTGTAATTAGCAAATTAATATGACCATATCTGAGCACCCAACCCCAGGTTTTGTCTCTACTGTTATGTGTAGATTAGACTGGAGAAGCTGGTTATTTTCTACCATAGGTAATTCACCTATGGTGACAGGGTACAGGTGAATCTTTGATTCCATCTATTTATTTTTCAGGGTAATGATGTGTGTACATGCTAAAGAGACTGCATTTATATATTTTTGTATATGTACATACAAGTATATATATGTTTATGAATACACACAGATATACATATATATGTATATACACATGCATATATGTATAATTTACACACTCTAACTAGAAAATAAAATTTTCCCAGATGGTAAATTTTCTTGCTCCTTTCACCAGATTCATCTTTTTTTTTAAGAATTATTTTATTTAACTTTATTTATTTACTTATTTTTTAATTTGACCAGAGAGGGACAGAACAAGAGAGAGAGAGAAAGAGAGAGAGTGAGAAAGCAAGCTGCCAGGTCCAGGACTCAAACCAAGGTCGACCACATGGGAGTCCAGTGGCCCTAACCACTACGCTACCAGCCCACCCCCAACCAGATTCATCTTATATTTTTTTCTTCCTTTATAATTCTTTTAAAATTTCATACATTATTCAGATCACAAAAATGCTCTTCTCCAAGTCTAAATTTTGTTTTTAATGACTCATTCTTCTATTCATCCATTTGAAATTAATTTATTTTCTTCATTTGTTCTCTCTACTGTCTCCCAAAATAATCACTCAAAACTCTGTCAGAAATTTTTTTTAATTAAATAGAATTAAAGCAGAAGCCAATAGTTCTGATTTCTACCAATTCTCATAGAGCTGTTCAAGAGAACAGTACAGTATATTTTGACAGGTATCATCTATATTTGTAAGTTGCCTATACATTCATGGAATCATAAAAAGTTTTGCCATCCTAAAGTCTAAATCCACCCTTTGCTTATATAGAAGTCAATGAGGCCCAGATAACTTAATGAGTTCCCCAAGATCACACAGCAAATATAGATAAAACCAAAACTGGAAACCAGTTATTCTAAAGACTCAAGATTCTTTGTAGCCCAAAATACTGCCTCCCTAAGCAAAGACAAAGTATAATTTCTAAGGTTGAAATTCTACCAGGACAACCTTTTGTAAGAATCACGTTACAGGAAAAAACATATTATGGTTCCTTTGTGGTGCAGGCGGGGCTATGGGATATATCTGACCCCCAAAAAAGCAGTATTTAGAGCAAAATGTAAAGATTTCAGGCGATCTTTGCTCTATTATACTTAAAATGACAAAATGATTTGGTTGAGCTAAATACTATAAAATATAATTATAGTCCTCGGGAACAACTCAGCAGAACTGGAGCTATATTTTGCTGTCTTAGCTCACCAAAGCCCTGGACGATAGTCAAGAAGAGATTGTATAACAAGTGGCATGCATCGTTCTCTTCAGGTTCCAGCTCTGGGGCATCAGAAAATAGGACCACTTTGTACTCATTCATAATCAGTGCTGATCGCCAAAGCTGTATTGATCACATGTCAGTGTGTGTTGACTAATGTCGGACGCTAGTTATCTCTCTCTCTCTCTGCAGATAAATATATATATGTATATATTTATGTATATGTAATCAGTAAATACTTGTCGTTCTTTTACTGTAGCCTATATATTTCTGTCTTAAGAGAGATAAAGCTACTGCTTTGAATAACCAGCTTTTCCAACTTAATCTGAATCTGACTTTTTGTCATCTTTATTTTTAGTTTATAAACTGCTTCAGAAGGGATTTTTTTTCTTCCTGGTTCCTGGCTGGAGTTGAAACTGAGATTACGGAAATACCTCAAGAGTGGTTATTTCGATCCACGCTGAAAGGAGAAATTTGGGGATGCTTAGCTGAACATTCAAATGTTTCTGCTTTAACCCTTCAGTATTAATAATACCATCATCTGTCTTTCACACAGAAAAATCTTTCTGTAACTTCACACTTGAGAATTTTGTTACTTTCATATTTCCTTATAAACTCTTCCAGGGGTGATTCATAGCATAGCAAGGTCATGTCACCTGCATCTTGTTACACAGGAAGATACTTCGTCCCTAAACAGTGCTACCACATCCATCAACATAGGTGTCATCAGTCTTTAAACAAGGCCATTTATGTTAAAGATCCCAACAGATGGGAAGCTGAGTCAGAGCCTTCTCCAAACTGCTGGTGCCATTTAGGATGTACAAAAGGAAATGGAGAGATTTCTTATCACCATAGGCTTTGGTCCCTTTTTATAGGGATTCACTTAATTTAATAGTGGTGAGTGAGTGACACAGGAGGTAAGTGGCATAACTATCCCCCCCCCCCCCCGCCCCAATAGCTAAGTCTCTAAAAATTAGCTTTAAAAAGAGCTTCAGCTTTATTCCTTTCTTTCTTTCTTCCTTTCTTTCCTTCTTTCTTCCTTCCTTTCTTTCTTCCTTTCTTTCTTTCTTCCTTTCTTTTTCTTTCTTTATTGGTTTTGCCATAGGATGTGTTCACTCTCCAAAGACAAATACAGAGACATAAGTGATAAATCACCCCCTCGGGGCCATGGCCATCCTGTAAGCCCTTCTCCACTATTCTGTCAGGATTGAGGGTATGAATGTTCACACCCAGTGTGCTTTTCAAGCCACCAGGTCTGGGACTTGAACCACACAGTAATTCATGTGGGATCCCAGCCATTTTAACCTTCATGCCACCTGCTGGCTCCACTCAAAAATAAAACCAGCAGCTTTTAACCCCACATGTTGTTTTACTCATTTTAAGAAGTTCAAATTAGGATATGAACAGCTGAAAAAATTAATTTCAAATTATACATTACATGTATACATTACATGTAGGGGAATTAGAATTCCCCTGCATGATTCACTATTCTCTCATAAAGTGAGGTGGTGTCGTTTTTTGTGTGGATGTAGATGTGTGAGAAAGGACAGGATTTTACAGTTTCAGTTTTATCCTCGATTTACTATCCTTCCCTTATCATGGACATTTCATGTCCCACTGTTTTTGTAAATTTCACTACGGACTCCTATACAGAAAGATTAATCTTATTGCAGAGACCCTAAGTTTCTTTATTTTCTAGTAGCATTCTGATTAAAATACTGAGTCTTTGCTGAAAGTTATCCATGTATTTTGTTTTATACAGACACTACTGTTGGAATAAATATATTCAACTGCTAGTCTCAAATCTATGTAAATTATAGCCCAGTTTGTCCCTTCACTTTTATTACCTCCTTCCTCTACTTCTTCCTGTGGTAGTCACAGGCTGACACAACTTTCAGACTGAAATAGAACTTAGAGATTGATTATTCATTCAATTCCTCGCTTTATAGAAAAGAAAGGCTGAAGGGGCCAGCCCCACAGTCTCGTGGTTAAGAGAGTCAGAGTTTTCATCGAAGACCATGGTTTGAGTCCCATCTCCAGTGTGCTTAAGAAACACACGGGCATTTGTGTGTGCATTCCTGAGGTCCCAATAGAATAGAGAAATGGAACGAAGGGATTGCAGTGTTACCACCCCCATTGGGGGTGTTTTATCTCTCTTCCCTGCCCCCTAGTTAGTATATGTGCCCTCTGGCAAGCAAATTTAAAGATGTTTGCAACAGGTCCAAACTAGTTAGTGGCAGGTCTGGGAGAGACACCCAAGATTCTAGATTCTTAGTCTAACGTTCTCAGGCCCTAACTCTGGTTTTGACTGTGCTCACTCCATTGCCACCATTTTCAGCCCTCTTGTGCATTGCGTTGTCCTTTTTTAGTATCCACCTAGCAAAGCAACAGCTGTGGTCAGTCCAATTCTCAATCTGCTGAGAATTGTTGGAAAAATCACTTACTTGGCCAAGTTACCGCTACTTAATTTCAGAACCTCCCTGTCAACTGGCATATCATGCTGCATGGATGTCCTTACATAGTTCCATAGTTCCATGGGTGTTGACCTCAATAGTCAGCATTCATGGTAGACACAAAAGTGATTCCAAACTTTGTCTATTACTCTAAACTCTGACCTGCCAAGTAACTGCATTGTACTTTCCAGGAAAAATACAGTTTAGCTTTCTGTTTTGTAATCTCCAAGTTCACTCATCCTCTCTCTTTTCTTTCTTAGAAGAAAGAATGAGTTGTTTTCTATTTAAGACTAATCCCATTGTTCATGCTTCAGATCACATCCCTCCAGCACTTCTAAGAAGGGGTCTATGGTATTCTCTCTCCCAAATGTTCATAACTGAGACCTTTACTGTCTTCTTTCCAAAATCATTTATACATATTCAAGCATCTTTATTTGTCTAATAGCTCTGACTTCATCTCTCTTTTGGTTCTTCTTCCTTTGCCTCACTGAAACATCTCTATATTCCTAGGACTCTGTCCTGGAAAATTCACTGTATTTATTCTCATTCTTGACTCCATTCATGTCCACTTACAGACCCAAGAGGCATCTCAAATTTAATATACCTAGAACCAAATGCATAATTTTCTCTCACAAATCCATTTTTTTTCTTTCTGTTGTTTCTTGTCCCATCAAATGACACCACCATCCAGCTAGGAATTATCTGCAACTCCTAGTCCCAGAGTGCACTACAAAGTATTTCTATTTAGCACAGCAGTTTGGAGAATGATCTTGGTTCTGGTACTGCACCTTAGGTGATGCACAATCTTAAGCAAATTGCTTAAGAATTTGGTTTGACCTTTCTATAAAATAGAGAAACTAATAATGACTATTGAGAATTAGATGGAATAATGCAAATATGGCATCTAGCATGAGGTGAATTTCTATTACTACAAATATCATGATTATGAATACTATTATTATAATCAGTTTACATCTAAAATCAAAGTTCACTTCTCTGTTTCTATGGTCTTTAGCTTAGCCCAGGTCACCCTCATCTCTTCTTTGTGTCTCAACTAACCACCATGCCCCTAGTCATACTCCTTGCAATCTACTTTCACATGGCATCCATAAGCAATTCACCAATTCTTCCAAGTTTGTTTTTTGTTGTATTGCTTTGTTTTGTTTTGTTTTTTTACAAAAAGTATTTAATATCTTCTTCTTGCTAATAACTTAACCTCTAAATTTCTTGGAATGGGACCAGCAGTTAGCGTAATGGCTATGTCGCTGGACTCCCACGTAGTCGACCGCGGTTTGAGTCCCAGACCCGGTGGCTTAAACTCACACTGAGTGCGTGTGCATGCGTGCCCAAGATCCCGAGAGGAGAATGGAGGAGAAGGGATTGTGGTGTGGCCATCGCGTCTGGGGGTGATTTCTCACTTTCTGTCTCTCTGTCTCTCTCTGTCTCTGGTGAGCGCACGCGCTCTATAGCAAAAACCTCTCCATAAATAAATAAATAAATAAATAAATAAATTTCTTGGAATAATTCCAATTTTATCAGCTAGCTATCGTTTACCTCTCCAGCCTCATCTTTTGATTTTTTCCATTCAGTCTTCATAATTGAATCAAATGATCTCTTTTTTTAAAATCCCTTAAACTAGGCCTTTCTCGCACAAAGACCTTCATGAAGTTTTATGCTTAAAATACTCTGTATGAACACATGGCCGTGTTAATTCTTACCCATAGTTTAGGTCTCAGGTTATACTTTTTCTTTCTTTTTTCTTTTTTTTAAGAAATCTTTAGCTAACTAGCACTCCATTTAGGTTAGCAAATATCCTATCTACTTATAGAGCCATCCTATCTTCTATGAAAGCACTATCCAATAGCATTCTACCCATTTGTTTATTAGATATTATTAATGTTCTGTAGCAGCTGTAACAAAGTCTCTAAAACTTGATGGCTTAAACAAAACAGATATTTCTTCAGTCACAGTTCAGGGGGTCAGAAGACAGTAATCAAGGTTTTAGCAGGACCAGATTTTCTTCAAATTTCTAAGGAAGAATTCTTTTCCTCATCCAGCTTCTGGTGGTTCTTGGTGTTCCTTGGCTTGTGCCAGCATAATTCTAATCTCTATCTCAGTCTTCACATGGCATTCTTCTCTGTATCCCTTTCTGTTCTTATAGGACATGTTAAGTTTTCAAGATGATTTCATTCTGAGATCTTTAATTACAACAATGCTTCTTTCAAATAAGGGCACTTTCTATGGTTAACATGAATTATTAGAAGACACTATTTAACTTATTACACTTATCAACCTAGGGCCAGCTAGGTGATGTGTCAGTAATATACTTCTAGTAATACTTGATCTATATGAAAGATTGCAGGTCTGGTTCCCTGGACAACCTGTACACACCAGGCATGCACGCTCATGATCCTAGCTGGGTGGGAAGGTTGGGGGTAGGTAGAGTGATCATGGCATGAGACCCTGTTCCCCACCCCCCACCATATATTACTCTTACACAAGAAAAACCAATTTACAAAAAAGGAAAAATTATAAAACCTAAACAAACCAATAACAAATCACAAGGCCCAATCAATAATAGTATCTCCACAAAGAAAAGCCCAGGAACAGGTGGCTTTACTGCTGAATTCTATAAAACCTTGAAAGAAGAATTATCACCAATGCTTCTCCAACTACTCAAAAATATTCAAAGAGAGAGAATCTTCCCAAACTCCTCTTATGAGGCCAACATTACACTGATAGCAGAACCAGAAAAGGATGTAACAACAAAAAAGAAAACTACAGTCTAATAATTATAATGAATGAAGATGCAAAAATTCTCAGTGAAGTTTTAGCAAACAGAGCTAGACAGCACATTAGAAATATTATATACTATGATCAATTTAGTTATTTCAGGGTGCAAGATGGTTCAACATGCTTAAATCAATAAAAATGATACATTACAACAGAATAAAAGATGTTTAAAAGTATAACCATCTCAATCAATGTAGAAAAAGCAGTTGATAAAACAAATATTCTTCTGTAATAAAACCTCTCCATGATTTAGGGATAGAAGATAGATAGATATATTAACATAATAAAGGCTACATATGACAAACCCACAGCTAACATGATGCTGAATGGAAAACAGTTGGAATTTTCTTTTCTAAGAACTATAACAGGGGCTAGCAGGTGGAACAGTGGTTAAGGCACTGAACTTCCACATGGCTGATGGCAGTTTGAGTCCCAAACTTGGTGGCTTGAAACTCTCACTGGACACATGTGAGTGTGTGCCCAAAATCCCAAGAGGAGAATGGAGAAGGAGAAACTGTGGCATGACTATCCCCCCTGGGGGATGATTTCTCACTTTCTCTCTGTGTCTCTCTTTGTTTTTCTCTGGTGAGCACATGTGCCTTATGGTAAAAAAAAAAAAAAAAAAAAAAAGGATTGAAACAAGAAAGTATGTCCACTTTCTGCACTGTGAAACATAGTACTGGAAATCCAGGACTAGCAGATGGTGTAATGGTTATGACGTTCATTTCCCACATAGTGGACTGTGGTTTGAGTCCTAGAACCGGTGGCTTAAAACTCAGGCTGGGCGTGTGTGTGTGTGCATGTCCAAGATCCTGAGAGGAGAATGGAAGAGAAGGTATTGCAGCATGGCCAACCACCCTGGAAGGTGATTTCTTGTTTTCAGTCTCTCTGTCTCTGTCTCTACAGTGAGCACACATGCCCTATAGCAAAAATATCTCTCTAAAAAAACAAAACACATAGTACTGGAAATCCTAACTAGGGAAATTAGTCGAGAAAAGAAATTAAAGGCATCAAAATTTGGAAAGGTCAAACTATCACTGTTTATAAGACAATATGATTATATACATAGAAAAATGTAAAGATTCCACCAAAAAATTTTTAAACCAGATCATTGAATTTAATAAAGTTGTTATATACTAAATAAACATACAAAAATTGTTAGTGTTCTTATATACCAGTAATTAACTATCTGAAAGAGAAATTAATTCTATTTACAATAAACAAACAAAACCTAGGTCTAAATATAACCAAAGATGTGAAGCATATCTACAATGAGAACTATAGAACATTGCTGAAAAAAACTGAAGAATACAAAAAATGGAAAAATGTTCATAGATTGGAAAAATCAACACTGCTAAAATATCTATACTACCCAAGATGATTGCCAGATTCAGTATAATTCTTATCAAAATAGCAACAGTATTCCTCACAGAAATAGAAAAGAATTATAAAATTTTTATCAAATTACAAAAGACATGAATAAACAAATTCTGTGCAAAAAAGCAAAACAAAACAAAGCTAGAGGCATCACATTATCTACAGATCAATGGAATAGAATATAGAACCTACAAATAAATTTACAAACATCTAGCAGCCTTATTTTCGACAAAGGTGCTGATAACATTCACTGGGGAATATTCAATAAACAGTGTTGGAAAAATTGGATTTCCATATGCAGAAGAACTAGACTTCTATCTCTGGCCATATACTAAAATCAACCTAACTCATTTTATATACCATAATTATGTATAGTGAATGAATGCAAATTAATTAATTAATTAATTAAATACAAAAAAGCAATCTAAATGGATTACAGACTTAAATATAAGAACTTAAATATGAAATAGCTAAAAAAATAGAGAAAATGTTACAAGATATTGATCCCAGTAAAGATTTTTTAGACAAAATTTTAAAAGCACAGAAAACAAAAGAACAAATAAATGAAATCACATCAATTAAAAAGCTATACAAAGCCAAGGGAACAATCAACGAGCAAAACAGATATCCTACAAAATGGGAGAAAATATTTGCAAGATATACATGTAAGAAGGGATTAATAAACAGAGTTCAAATAAGCAACCAAGGGCCACCAGGTGGTGTGGTGTGGCCACCACTGGATGCCCACATGACTGACCAGAGTTCAAGTCCTGAACCCAACAGCTTGAACAATCACATTGGGCATGTGTATATGTGTGCCTAAAATCTTGAGAATGGAAGAGAAGAGATTGTAGTGTGTCCTCCTCCCCCAGGAGTGATGGCTGATTTCTAGCTCTCCCTCTTTCTGACTCTTTGCCAAGCACACATGCCCTATGGCTTAAACCTAAAACAAAACAAAACAAAACAAAACAAAACAAAACAAAACCGCAATCGATCTTAACAGGCAGTTCATAAAATAAAATATACAAATGGCCAAGAAGTATATGGAAAAACTGCTGTCACTCATCAGAAAGTGCAAATCAAAATCACAGTGAGGTATCACCTCTGCTCATTTAGAATGGCATTATTAGCAAGATTTACCTACAGATTGGCAAGGAGATAGCGCCGAAGCCTCACGAGGAGTCTGTTCGCCAAGCCCTGTGCTGGACTGTCAGAATGAAGACTGAGTCGGGGGTGATCAAGTACAAGAATCTGGTGAAGGAATATCCCTATTCTGCTCCCAGAAGATCTCGGATTGAGCCCACCTGTGAAGAAGACAATTAGCTGAACTGAGTTCTACCGCCACAGATGCACGGGTCCCGACAGGAGATCTCTCTGTGCTGCAAATAACACTCCTGGAAAGTAACAAGATAAAACACCAGAAGGCTTTTTGAACTAGATGTTGTAAGACAGTAAATAAATAAAATTACATGTGAAAACAAAACAAAAAAGAATGGCATTATCAAAAAATATAATGAATATCAAGTGCTGGTGAGATTGGGGAAAAGGAGCTTTTCTGCTGTTAGTGGGAATGTAAATAAACAAAATAGAACTGCTATCTGATCCAGAAATCCCATTTCTGGGACATATCCAAAAAAAAAAAAGGAAATCAGCGTGTCAAAGAGATACCTGCATTCTAATTTTTATTGTGGCACTGTTCATAATAGGCAATATACAGAATCAATCTAAATGCCATCAATGGATGAATGGATTAAAAATGTGATACATATACACACTGGAATATTATATAGCTATAAAAAGATAAAATCCTGTCATCTGCAGCAACATGAATAAATCTAGAAGAAATTATACTGTGAAATAAACCAAGCACTGAAAGAGAAATACCGTGCGACAGTTTCTTATAAAATTAAACATGTTATCGTAAGATCCAGTAATCAATCACACTACTTTGTAGTTAGCCAAAGAAGCTGAAAAATAAGGTTCACACAAGAACCTATACAGAGATGTTTAAAGAAAATTTATTTAAAATTGCCCAAACCTGGAAGTCTGGAAGACGTCTTTTGGTAGGTGAGCAGATAATTAAATTGTAATACATTTAAACAATAGAGTATTATTGAGTACTAAGAAATAAGCTATCAAGTCATGAAATAAACATGAGGGGAATGTAAATGCATTCCCCAACTAAAGAACCAACTAAAAGAAACCAATTTGATGGTGTAGATGTAAGGCACTATTGTCTAATACTGAAGCCATATAGTAAGGTCTAACATTTAGAGCTAAGGTTGGCCTGAACATGCTGAAAATACTTGTTGGCACACTTGTGACCTTGGCTGGCTAGAAGGCTAGGGGAAAGATTGAAGTATGACAAGATCCCTCTCTCTCCTCTCATAAAGAAAATAGTAAACAGACTTTCTAATCCCTAAGGTTTATATACTGTATAATGTCAACTATATAACATTGTTTAAAAAAACAAAACTATGAAGACAATTAAATAATCAATGGTGGCCATAGGATATAGGCAGGGAGATGAAAGGCGGAAAACAAAAGATTTTCTAGGACAACAAATCTATTCCATGTGATACTATAATGATAGATGCATACCATTATACATTAGTCCAAACCTATAGAATGTACAGCATCAAAAATAGATTCTAGGGAACCAGCAGTTAGCGTAATGGCTATGTCACTGGACTCCCACGTAGTCAACCACGGTTCGCGTCCCGGACCCTGTGGCTTAAAACTCACGCCGGGCGCATGTGCGTGCGTGCCCAAGATCCCGAGAGGAGAATAGAGGAGAAGGGATTGCGGCGTGACCATCCCCCCTGGGGGGGTGATTTCTCGCTTTCTGTCTCTATGTCTCTCTCTGTCTGGCGAGCACATGCGCCCTATAATGAAAAAAAAAAAATCTCTCCAAAAAAAAAAAAAAATAGATTCTAATGTAAACTATGGACTTTGGGTGAGAATTCTGTGTCAATGGAGGTTCAACAATTGTAACAAATATACTATTTTAGTGGGGAATGTTGATAATGGGTGAAGCTAGGCATATTTGATGTCAGGGAGTATAGGGAAAAATCTTTGTACCTTCTGTTCGATTTTGCTGTGAACCTAAAACTGCTTTAAGCAATAAAGTCTATTTTTAAAAAATTAAATGAGGAAAATTTAATTACTAATTTAGAAGCAATCCTTTCTCACATTTGTATTCACAAAGCTCTTTACCAGATTTTCTTTTCTCAGAAATTTATAAATTTCCACCTTGTAGTATATTTAAATATTTCTTTTATAATTTCTTTAAGAGCAAGAATTATAACTCTTTTCCTTATATGCCTCTAAAAATCAATCACAATAGCTCACAAAGATTTTTAATAAGTGTTCATTCATTATGTAAATATAGATCATTTATTAATATATAATTTCAGTTTTAGTGGAGTTAGCTGAAAGTTTCTGCGAAGCAAAGGAAATAATAATTAGAGTTAAGTGACAACCCTCAGAATGGGAGAAGATATTTGTAAGATATGCTTCAGATAAGGAATTGATAACCAAAATATATAGGGAACTAAAGAAGCTCACCTGCAAAATATTATCAATCCAATTAAAAGATGGGCAAATGAGCTGAATAGGCAATTTTCCAAGGAAAACATAAAAACAACCAAAACTCATATGAAAAAATGTTCAACATACCTTATCATAAGGGAGATGCAAATCAAAACCACAATAAGATACTTCCTACCCCAATCAAAATGGCTAAGATTAAAAAAAGTAAAGAATGATACAGGCTGGAAAGGCTGTGGTGAAAAGGGAACCCTTTTGTTGGTGAGAATGTAAATTAGTACAGCCTCTGTGGAAACAATATGGAGCTTTCTCAAAAACCAGCAAACAAAACTACTGTACAACCCAGCAACTCCACTCCTGGGTATCTACCCAAAGGATAGCAAAACATTCAGTAGGAAAAACATGTGTATATCCATGTTTATTGCAGCATTATTCACAATTGCTAAGACATGAAATCAACTCAAATGTCCAAGAACAAATGAATGGACTGAAAAAGTGTTGCACATATACATTGTGAAATACTACTTGGCCATTGAAAACAATGACCCTAAAAAATGGGCGAATATGGAAGATTTAATGCTGAGTGAAGCTACCCAGACTATGAAAGAGAGGCATTGTATGTCCCCATATACCAAATGTCTGCACTCTATGGCAGCAACTGAAAGCCTGAAATTTTTAAAAGCAGGGAGAGCAACTGAGGATATAGAACAGCGTGGGAGGAGGGTGGGCAATGGATTACAAAGGGAGTGAATCAAGTGGAAAAAAAGAGCGAAACATTTAATGGATACAAAAACAAAATTGATCTGTTCATGATAATATATATGGCAATATCTTTGACTAGACTAATATATAGTATTCTTGTGCCCATAAAGTCCATGTTGTATTCTGTAAAGATGTATAGTAATTAAATGTTAAAAATAATAAGAAATAAACAATATTTTTTAGGAAAAGCATGGAGAGCATATGTGGATACAAAAGAATGTGGGAGGGGGTGGGCAATGAAGGGCAAAAGGGGAAAAAAACCAAGGGGAAAAAAATCAAAACATTTAACGGACACAAAAGTAGAAAATTATCTGTTATGATAACGTGTTTAGCAATATCTTTAACTGGACTGATATACAGTGTATTCATGCTAAGAAAATTCATTTTGTATGCTCTAAAATGTTCAGTGATGAGATGTAATTTAAAAAGTGTAAGAAAATAAAACTTTAAAACTAAATTTAATTTAATTTTTAAAAAGAAAAACACCTGAAACTATTCAACCAAAATAGTTTTGGTTTTCTAACCAAAAGAGAGAGGGAGAGTTAACTATACCTTAAAGTAATAGAATACGCACATTACTTCTTGTAGTCTCTGTGACAATTTCATGTGATAGTTTTACTATCTTCCTAGTTTTACATATAAGGAAATCAAAAATTTGTAAGGTTAAGTAAAAGCCACAGATAATACAGTCTTTGTGTAACAGCATGTTTAAAACAAGTTGTCTGACTACAAAGGGGCTGCACTTACCCTTCTAAAATTTATCAACTAAAAAATATATTTTTTTTTACTAGTTTCTGCTTCAGAGCACCATACCTTTTGTTGTTGTTGTTATCATTGTTGTTTTATTTTGTTATGTTTTAGAGATTTTTGTCACAAGGCATGTGTGCTCACCAGAGAAAGAGGAAAATGGGAAATTACCCCAGGGGAATAGGCATGCCACAATCCCCTTCCTCCACTTTCTTCTCGGGATTTTGGACACACAGGCACATGTACCCAGCATGTTTTTTAAGCCACAGGTCCAGAACTCAAACCATGGAGTCAGCCATGTGCGATCCAGCACCTTAACCACAACACCCCCTGCTTACCTGTACCATGCTTGTTTTTAAAAGCCGGATAGATTATGTCACAGAATAAAGGCATTGAATTGATTTTAGGATTGCATTACACTTTAGCATCTAGTGCTGCTGGAATTTTTTTCTTTAGAGAGAGATTTTTGCTATATGGCACGTGTACTCACCGGAGAGACAGAATACAATAAATCACCCTTCAGCGGGGACAGTCCCACTGCAATACCTTCTCCAGTCTCCTCTCATGATTTTGAGCACACATGCACATGCTCATGGCATGAGTCACCAGTCCGGGACTCGAACCACAGTCAACTATGTGGGAGTCCAGCGATGTAACTATTACACTTATCTGCTGGCCCCACTATTGGAAATATTATAATCATAATCTGTCTAAAAGAAAAAGAAAGGTCTAATGTATGGTCTACAATCATTTGACCATGGAGTATCTCCTTTTCCAGTTTCCATAGTGCTCCTAAAGGCTTAGTCCTTTACATTCTTCTGGTTTAGATGATTACCCTATCTTGCTAATAGTGTCACTGAGTTTAAAGTACTAGGAAGAATAAATAAACACTGTATAAATTTCAGAAATGAAAAAATATGTGGGAGAAACAGGATCCAATCTTTCTTTTAGTAAATATAGTTTGCTACATCAAAGACTTTTTATGCTTCCAAGGTTTAAATGTGTTAGTTGTATATTTATATTTATATTTATATTTGTATTTATATTATTTATATACAACTTTGCTTGGAATCACCTTTTAAATTTTTCATATGCTTCTTTCTGAATCCAGAAAACCATCATTCTATGCTTTCATGTCACACTCACATAACTTATATTTGTTTTTGTAGATTCTGTTTTTAAAGTAAGCGAGCATCTCTTTTTATTACAAATCATTAAATGATCATTTAGTCAGTGTGCTTTTTACCTATGTAGTTTCAAGCTAATTGCACTGCTGTGCATTCATCCAAACAAAAGTAATTGTGCTTTTTTTTTTCTTTAGTCAATCTTTAATCTAAAAATGAATGATCGAAAGGACAAATTTGTGGGGGCAGGGCTGTCCTTTAAAGGGTGATGGGCCTGATGTCAGGGGCAGGCACTTTCTATGCAGAGTACTCACAGGGGCATGGTCGTGATTTGCCAAGGAAAGCTGAATTTATGCCAACTGATGCCTCAGGTGTTTTCATTATTTGTTAAATACCAGAATATAAGGTGCTGATCAGCTATGTGGTAGCTGCTTTTTATTTATTTTTTTTTTTTGAGAGGTTTTTGCTATAGGGCGCATGTGCTCGCCAGAAAGACAGTGAGAGACAGAGAGATAGAAAGCAAGAAATCACCCCCCCCCCCCCAGGGGTGATGGCCATGCCGCAATCCCTTCTCCTCCATTCTCCTCTCGGGATCTTGGGCATGCACGCACACACGCCCGGCGTGAGTTTTAAGCCACCGGGTCTGGGACTCGAAACACGTTCGGCTACGTGGGAGCTCAGCAACATAGCCATTACACTAACTACTGGCCCCTGTGGTAGCTGCTTGAAGCCAGTTTAGAGTATAGGAAGCACCAAAACATAATAAAATATTGACAACTCTGAGGTTCTTATTTCTTCCACTAATACCAACCTAATGATCAACACACTTTTCCTGTAATAGGTTAAGAAAAAATGTTAGATATGTTTTAAAAGAAGAAAAATGACTATGCTGATCAATTGATGAATTTGCCAAGTGGTGTTCAGAATTATAAAAATCTGAAATACATTTCTCCTTGGGCATTAAAACAAACGATTCTCTTCTGGTTATTTTAAGATTTGCTGGGTTTGGGGGCCAGCCAGTGGCTTGGTAGTTAAGGAAGCTGGATCCTACATGGCCAACTGAGACTTAAGTGCCAGTACTAGTGTCTTGAAAATACACACCAGACGCACATGCGTGTGTGCCCAAAATTCTAAGAGGAGAATGGAGGAAAAGGGATTTCAGCATGGTCATTTCATGGGGGAAGGAGGAGCTCTCACTTTCTCTCGCTCCATCTCTCTCCAACAAGCATACATACCCTATAACAAAAAAAAAAAAAAAAAGAAGTTGCTAGGTTTCTGTGATATTTGACAATTTGACATATCAGTTAAAGAAAGTTTGTCAGCCACATGATATCGGTTATGGCCAGCTGGTGTTAAGTCAGATTAGTTAAACCTAATTTGACATTCATATTATATAAATCATTGTTGAAGGTCAAAAAAAAAAAAACAAGTACAGATCATTGCTCTGGCCGGCCTCTAAGAATGACAGACCTGTTTTCCAAGCTAGCAAAAGTTAGCCATCCCTAGAACAGGTAACACCAACATTAACTCCAACTGATATTAATAAATACACACAAAATGCAATAGATTTAGTGACTGTAAATGCTGTCTCTCATCGCAACACGAACTGGTGCTGTGTCTGGGAATAAATGAGTATTTATCATTTCCTGAATTCTGCTCTGGCCAGCAGCCAACAGAGAATGTACATCAAAATTAGAAAAGATGGGAGGTGGGACTTGGTTCCAAATTGATCTGAATGACGATAGCATGTTTAAAATCTGCCTCCCTGCTTGTAAGGTTCACTGTTTTCAATAGTAAAAGAAAACATTCAAGAAAATAACAGGAAGCCAGACTGCAGCTTAGAGAAAATCTTGCTTATTTGATTCCTTTTAAGCATTGCATTATCATCTACATGAAAGCAGAACTCACCCTTGCCAAAACCTGAAATGCATAAAATGGAAATGAGAAGGGAAAATGCCTTTACCACTCATCTGTTTCTGTCTTAGGAAATGTCTCCAGTGCATCTGCTTGCTGTCTTACCAAAGCGTTTTATGTGACCACATTACATAGTGCAGATGCCATGGAGGGACAAACCTGGATGTTTGCTGGCTTGATCCACGTCTTAGCAAATCCCAGACGCATTTCATCTTAATGAAACACCCACATGAATCCACACAAAGGGAATCTCTGGTCTTTCAAGCCCAGAAGTCACTTGCTCCCTAATCAAGTTAAGTCCTGTTTGGAATTTTGAGACAGCTTCCTGCAAAATGCTATCAAGTTTTCTATTGAGAGAGTCAGAAAAGCACATGGATAAGAAAATCTATTCTGAGTTGTCATCTTAGAAGTAATATTTAACTAATTACATTGTTTTCTGGAAAAGGATATATCCCAATAGCCACCTTGAATAAGGAGATATAATCTAAGTAGTATCTATGAAGAATATTTGTTTAATATTTTTTTTGTGGGGGAAGGCAGCCTATAGCCTAGTGGTTAGGATGGCTGGATACCATTATAACTGACTGTGTGGTTCAAGTCCCAGACCCAGCAGCTTGAAAAACACTCTAGCATTTGTGTGTGCATGCCCAAAATCCTGAAAGGAGGGAGAAATGGAGAAAGGCTTATAATAAGAGTGACTTTTCTCCATGTGGGTACTTTCTCAGTTTCTCCCTCCAGCAAATGCACATGTTCTCTGGTAAAAACAAAACAAAAACAGAAAATAAACTTTAAAAAAAATAATTTTTAAAAATATACAAAATTAGGGGCCAGCAGATGGCATAGTGTTCAAGGCACTGGACTCTTAGATGACCAAACACAGTTTGAGCCTTCGACCTGGCACCTTGAAAAATTACACCAGACATGTGTGCATGCGTGCTCAAAGTCCCAGGAGGAAAATTGAGGAGAAGAGATTATGGGTTTTTGTTTTTGTTTTGTTTTGTTTTGTTTTAAGAGGTTTTTGCTATAGGACATGTGCACTCACCAGAAAGACAGAGAGAGACAGAGAGACAGAAAGTGAGAAATCACCCCAGGGGGATGGCCATGCCGCAATCCCTTTTCCTCCATTCTCCTCTCGGGATCTTGGGCACATACGCACGCATGCCTGGCGTGAGTTTAAGCCACCAGGTCCAGGATTCAAACCATAGTAGAGTCCAGCGACACAGCCATTATGCCAACTGCTGGTCCCAGGGGAGAAGGGATTATGGGGTGGCGATCTCCCCTAGGGGCGTGATTTCTCACTTACTCTCTCACTGTCTCTGTCTCTCTCTGTCTCTCCCCAGAATGCATGTACCCTATGGCCAAAACCTTAAAAATAATAATAATACAAAGATGGCAGAAATTTAAAATAGGTCATAACTTCTCCTACATATAAAACCACACATACATGCATGTACTCAAATCCAAAGGCACTTTTACTTTTCTAGGGCTGCAGTATCAAAGCACCACAAAGCATTGAACAACTTCAAACAAGATAAATTTATTCTTATTCTCTCACAGTTACAGATGCTAGAAGTCTAAAATCAAGGTGTCCCCAGGATCACAATCCCTCTGAAGGTTCTAGAAAAATGATCTTTCTTTGCATCTTAATATTTTCTGATGGTTGACCAGCAAGCCCTAGATCTTCTTGACTTACAGATGCACCACTATTATCTCAATTTTTATTTCTCTATTGCCCTACCTAATCCAGTATTACCCCTCCTCTTAACCTGATTACATGTAGAGACCCTATTTCCAAATAAGATCATGTTTATAGGTAGCAAGGGTTAGTACTTTGACATATCTTTCGGGGAGAATATAATTTAATCCCCAACAGACACGATTAAAATAAATGAGAGCAGTTACATAAAAATGTAACTGAGGGGGACCAGAAGGTGGTATGGTGGTTAAGTGCACTGGACTCCCACATGGCCAGCCGTGGTTCAAGTCCCAGACCTGGTGGCTTCCTTTCTCACTTTCCCTCTCTGTGTCTGTCTCTGTTTCTCTTTGTTCAAATTAAAATAATAATGATAATGATCAAAATTAAAATAATTCTTTAAAAAAAAAACAAAATGTAACTAAAGAACAATTATTATGAAAATAATGACAAAACGTTCTTATACTTTTATAGGTCAGCCATAAGTTTAACATCAACATAAAAAGAGAAATCTGATCATTTATACAATCTAGGATGCACATGAATTTAGAAATAAACTCAGCACCATGGAAAAATATTAACATTACTAGTAACAATGCCATAAATAAATAAATCTCATTTTAAGACTGTGCATAAAAATTATTTTCTTAGAGGCAAAAATATGACTACATAGAAAGTAAAGCATTATTTTTAAGTCCTTTTTGATTTATTCTTCTTAAACCAGTAAAACTTTCACATTGGGCAAGATTATTTTGTCATTTTGTATTTTAGAGAAAAAAAAGTAAACATATCCACTCCACTCTATTCAAGTTAAAAGTAGTTTCTCCAGTACAATAGAGCAACTGACTCAACCTCATTTAGGACATTTTTTAGCTCTTTTTTATTTCACAGAGCACAAAATCCTTCACGAGGGGAAGGTTCTTTTTTTTTTCTTTTTAATTTGTTTCCATGGACTTTGAAGCTAAATATGCTGACTCTAGTGGAAAAACTCATTTTAATTGCAAGATGTCTGTTCTTACCAGAGAAAGACAGAGCAAGGGAGAAAGCATCCCTCAATGGAGCATGGCATGCCACAATTCCTTCTCCATTTCTCTATCCTGTCTAGATTTTGAGCATGCATTCACACAGCCCAGCATGTTTTTCAAGTCATCAGGATTAGGTTCTGAACCTGCCAGTCATGTGTGAGCTCATTCACTAACAGCATGGCTGCGAGCCTGGCTGCCCAAATTTTTCAAAGTTGTTACTGTTTTATTTTTTACTCGAAAAAACATCAAACTAATTACATTAATGGTTCTTGTTGCATTTTTCATATTTCATTCACTGTTTTCATGATTCTAAATCCATTTGGGGTCTAGGACAAAACCTGTGAATGCTCACTACGTATTGAAGATCTAGGAAAATCTAGTAAATTTACTAAACTGCAATTAGGATTTGGACCTAAATGCAAATGGTCATACCATAAATTTTCTATACAGGGACCAGCAGTTAGTGTAATGGCTGTGTCGCTGGACTCCCATGTAGTCAGCCGTAGTTCGAGTCCTGGACCCAGTGGCTTAAATTCATGCCAGGCACATATGCGTGCATGCCCAGGATCCCGAGAGGAGAATGAAGGAGAAGGGATTGTGGCGTAGCCATGCCTCATGGGGGGTGATTTCTTGCTTTCTGTCTCTCTCTGTCTCTGTCTTTCTGGCAAGCAGACATGCCCTATAGCAAAAACCTCTCAAAAAAAAAATAATAATTCTATACGTTCTATATATGTAGGAAGTTTATTAGCTTATAGTAGTCTACAGATATGTTTAATTTGATTTAATCACGTTGCATACGCTGGATTTGGTATTTTAAACGTGCTGAGAGTTTAATGTTTATTTTTGTAATCCATTGACTTTCTTAAAAAATGCAGAAAATTTTTCTGGCTGGCCAGAAGGATAACATTTTGGTGTTGATAAATCCATTGATTGTAACAGCCTAGGAAGTGTGCTACAGGTACAGTAGAAGAGATGTCCCCCTTTGAGTAGCTGTTTTGCCAATTCCAGTTGATGATTGTTCATTAACTTTTTGTTTATAACCGCCACAAGTGGTTTTCCTCTCTCCAGAGTCACCAAACAGCTTCCTGCACCTGCGTGACTAATAACAAGATCTGCTTTCTGAAGGTCTTCTTTCAAGGAATCCGTATGCCTGTAAACATCCGGAGTAAAGGACTCGGTACCGAATGGTTCAGGTGCCACTGTTCCTCTACCAATTTGAAGAATAAGTCGATCGTAACCAAGGCTCTTCATTATTGCCTCACTGGTGGGGCTGCAAGAACTGCCAGCCCTCAAGAGGTACTGCAATGCTCAAGGAAGTCAGCCACATGCATGTCCAGGCAGGGAAAGATATGGGCACAGGCTGAGCATGGCGGGGTCAAGACAGGGTGGGAACGACACGCCAGAAATGCCAACAGCCTGATCAGGGTCCTGAGGCACCAGGCACCTACAGGGCAACCCGCAGAGGTCCCAGTAAAGCATTATTTTCTTAGATGCATATACACTTTTCATTTTAAAAGAGCATTAAATATATAATTACATAACAGAATAATAAAGTGGGAAAGTGTTTTATAAGTCATGTAAGTCCTAAGATTGTATTTAAATATTCGATGTCATCAAAAAAGTTCAACTTTCTTTGAAATTATAAGGTGCGTCCAATCCATTGAGAAGAACTATAAATACACTGTTCAGTGATGCCCCATTAAAAGACATTCCTGGGACCAGCAGATGGCATAGTGGTTATGTCACTGGACTCCCACGTAGTCAACCGTGGTTTGAGTCCTGGAACCAGTAGCTTAAACTCACAATGGGCACATGTGCAAATGTGCCGACAATTCTAAGAGGAGAATGGAGGAAAAGGGTTTATGGTGTGGCCAACCCTCCTGGGGGTGATTTCTCGCTTTCTGTCTTTCTGTCTCTCTGGCAAGTACATACACCCCTTAACAAAAATCTCTCCAAAAAAAAAAAAAAAAAGGTATTCCCATAAGTCAGGGAAAATTCCAGAAAGTTACAGGTAGGAAAGCTCTGTTACATTTAGAATGCAGGCCTGTAAACAGATTAATTCAGTGAAAATTGGCATGACTCTGTGAAAGTTTCAGCTCAGATCACAGTGAAGATTTTTACATAGATGTATAACTCCAATTTTATAGACAAAATCAGTGACCAAATAAGATATGATTTCTGGAGATTTACTTTAGAGTTAACTGTTAAAAGAACTTGCAAAGTAACTGATACTACATTTTTGTCATCGTTGTTTAAAATCTCAATTTTTTTTAAAGAATTATTTATTTAATTTATTATTTCTATTTTTTTTATTTTTCTATAGGGCACATATGCTCACCAGAGAGAAAAAGAGAATGAGTAAGCAAGCCACAAGGTCTGGGACTCAACCACAGTCGGCCATGTGGGAGTCCAGCACCTTAACTGCCACACCACCTGCTGGCTCCTCTTTATTTTTTATATGATGGTTTATTAGATGCTCACTTCAGGTTTTCCTTTCCATAATTCTGGAAGATAAGTCCTCTGTTCCTATACACTCTTTCTTAAGTTCACTTTAAAGGAAATTTAAAATTGTTTCTAAAATATTACTCGTTAGACTTTATTTTTATAAGAATTTCTGAGCCAGCCAGTGGCATGGTGGTTAAGGTGGCTGGATTCCAAGTGGCTGACTACATAGTTCAAATCCTAGACTTGAGAGCTTGAAAATTATGCTGGGCACATATGAATGCATGCCAAAAATATTGCCAGTAGGGAGAAGGGGAGGAGAAGAGATTGTGGCATGACCGTGCCTTATACAGGGTAATTTCCCTCTTTCCCCTTTCTTTTCTTCCTGTCTCTCTCTCTTTCTCTCTAGCAAGTGCATGCATCCTGTGACAATTTTTTTTCATTTCTTACATAATTTAGGCAAGTGTAGTAGGTAGAAAAAAAAAATGCCTATATATATGTGACTAAATTAAGGATCTGGAGAGAAAACTTTATCCTGAGTTGTCTGGGTTGGCCTTAAATACAATGACATAGACCCTTATAAGTGAGAAGCAAAGTGAAAATAGTGGACAACACTCAGAGGAAAAGGCAACACAAAGACAGAATAGAAGAAGAAGCAGCCACAGGCCAAAGAACACCCACAGCTACCAGAGAGAGAAGTACTAAAACAAGCTTATGCATCAATTTCAGATTTCTGACCTCCAGGACTGTGAGAGAACAGATTTATTTTTATTTTTATATCTTTGTCAGAGAGCACATGTGCCTGCCAGAGAGAGAGAGAAAGAAGGAGGAAGAGAGAGAGAGAGAGAAATAACCATCACACCCTTAAGTAGGGCATGGTCACGCCACAATTATTTTTCCTTTATTTTCCATCCCATTAGAATTTTGGGTATGCATATTTTTTCAATTTCTCAGGGTCAGGATTCAAATCATACTTAGCCATATGGAATCTGGTTTCCTCTGCACAGAGCTTACCAAGGGGTTGTCTTATTTGTTTGTTCGTTTGTTTGTTTGTTTGCCATAGGGCCCATGTATTCACTGGAGAGAGACAGAGAGAGAGAGAGAAGTGAGAAAGCCCTCCCCATGGGGGATGGTCACACTGAAATTCCTTTTTCTCTATTTTCCTCTCCTTTGAAGATTTTGGGCATGCACATGCACATGCACATGCCTGGCACGTTTTTCAAACCGTTGAGTCTGGGACTCAAACCATGCATCAGCCATGTGAGGGGCCATCACATCGCCATCTAGCCCCTTCCATATATTTTTTTAAGCCACTAAATATATAGTAATTTGTTACAGCAGTCACAGAAAACTAATACAATAGGTGAAACACAAGAAACAAAAACAGATAGAGGACCACCCTGCAGTACAGTGGTTAAGAACTCTGCATTGGATGTCAGATTCGATGTAACTAAATGTGGTTTGATTCTCAGCCTTGGTAGTTGGAGAAACACCAGGCATGCATATGTGCATGCCTGAAATCCTGATGGAATGAATAAATGTAGGAAAAAGAACTGTAGCATGATCATGCCCCATTAGGAGATGTTTCTCTCTCTCTCTCTCTCTCTCTCTCTCTCTCTCTCTCTCTCTCTCTCTCTCTCTCTTTCTCAGGTTCATATGTGCCCTCCAGCAATAAAAAATAAAGAAGGTGTCAAAAAAGCTCAGCATCCTAAGCATGATTATTCCCATCAAGTATATGAGAAAGCTGACTAACCCAAGGTCACGCACAGTCAGTAGACAGAAGTTCTGGATTAAACCCAGATGCGTTTGACTCCAAATTTTCCATGGTTTCCGTAACACCCTGCTGTACATAAACTTCTCCCTCCTGCCTTGCCACCCTTTCCTTGGCAGCCCTGTCTCCATCCATCGGCAGAGCACAATTGCAACCATGTTTTTCACTCTTACTCAGTGTCAAACATTTCCTTCCATATGCCCAGGGGCCAACCAATTGCATTCCTAGATTTTGTAGGAAATATAAAACATAAAAATAACCCATAAGGCAACGTGTTTCAAAAACCATGGCATGTCATTTTCTTTCATCTCCAGAATTCCTAAACCTTGGCCCTAAAGCTATCTAGACAGGATAATTGCTCCTCCACACTAAACTAAACTTGATTTTTCCTAGATTAGACAAATTGCCAGCAATTCCCTGGTTTCCATAACTACACCTTTGTCGGGGTAAAAACGAAATTTGAGATTACTGGTCACATCTTATTCATCCTGCTGAACTCTCTCTTTCTCCTAGCCTCCATATCTGTTCCCTCTGCAACCTTTCCACTGGCTGTCCATCTTTGACCACAGTAATTTAGTCCTCAGTGTGTTTCCTGAGAGCAGAGAATTACTACCAAAATTGTTTCCTCTGAGATTTATATTTGTAAAACACACACACACACACACACACACACCACAGTTTGAATAGGTTTTTATTTCTTGATGCACAAAAATAGAAGTTTCTTGATTTCTATTTCTCCATCCCATTAGAATTTGGGGTATGCATGGTTTTTTTTCAAGTTCTCAGGGTCAGGATTCAAAAAGGTGTGCAGAAATAGAAAGTTCTTGATTTCTTTATAGTTAAAAGGAACCTGGGCTTCAAGCCCCCATGTCTGTTAGTAGGCAAGGATTTCTTCTATTTTCAAGCTTGCTCTTGACATTTGCTCTTCTCCACCTGGTACTTCCCCATCCTTTGTTCTCCTTTCTTCTAGGTGAAATCTAAATTCCAAAGGCTTTGGTATTATCCTAGCTTCTGAGCTGTGAGTACTTCTCTGGACTGGTTCACAGCTCATCGTCCCATCAGATTTTAGTCTGTTTCCATTATATTCAGGATGGGTGTTCCCAGATGGTAATGGGGCTCTGTCTCCAGGATCCAGTGTCTATAACACCCTGCTTAGGAGCTCTGCTGTCTTGCTGTTTCCCCCCTCAGCACTGCTGATCCTCTGAACTCTCTGGTCTGGGTCTCTACTATTGAGGTGAAGGGCTCTCTCAACATGTTGTTGCCCCCTGACAGACAGACATCTCACACTTCTCAGTTACATTTCATATCCCCTCAGAGGCAGATTTTCTAGATTCGTGCAATGAGGTAGATTTAAGAGACAGAGGATGGTGGTAACTTCTGTGTGAAGCACCATGTCACCATCTCCATCTAAAAATGGAGCCCTGCACAGACACAGGTATGGGAATATCCAGAGTTCCAGACAAGAGGCAGGACTCTACAGAATTCACTCTGAGGCTCTTCTTTGAAAAGCCTCCCTGAGTTCCTCAATTAAGTTGAACAAGAGTTCAAAACTCTTCTCCACGTGGGAAGGACAGCCACCCCAGAAGCATCGCAATTCTTCCCTCATCATTGCATCATGGTGTAAACGCAACACTTTCATTCATCAGCCTTTGCTTTGGCTTGGCCAAGTCAAGTTTTAAAATTTCAATGAAATCTTCTCTCCCAAGTGCCTCATAAAAGTACATTGGCAGGCCAGCTAGTGCCAGGGTAGATGGGGCAGCTGGATCTCACATGGCCAACTGCGCACTTCTGTCTCAGATCTGGCAGCTCAAGAGCACTCCAGGCATGTGTATGTACATGCACAAAATTCAAAATGGAGGGAGAGATGGAAAAGGCTTTGCAGCATGGCCATTCCCAGGAGGGAGTTCTTTCTCACTTTCTCTCTTTTTCCCTCTCTATCTGACAGGGGAACACACATGTCCTCTGGCAAAAAAGAAAAAAAAAAAAAAAAAAAAAATTAAGATACATTAGCATTTAGAGTATGTGTATCTGCTGTAGGATTAAAAAAAAAAAAATGAAGCCAAATAAGGATACTTTTTCAGCTATGCCTGCCTATCAATGAATGCCACTGTTTCAGTGGCTGAAGGGACTTCACATATAATCAGTGATTTTTTAAAATGAGCAATGAATCAGTTAGTTTGTTAAAGGCACTATTTTGCAACATTATGTAAATGCTATAATCTAAGTTTATGATATGTTTTACAAATTTATATGCTACTATTATTTTAGTAGTGTTAATTAGCCATTTCTTCAAACAGTTTAAATTCATTTTGTTTAATTTTGAAATTAAACAATACATTTATTTGCTTGTTTTTATTTGAAAGTCAAAATAATATAGGGTATGCATTTAGAGTTTGACAAAGGATGAAATAGCAGACATGAGAATACCATTATTCACAAGAGATGTACATATTTTACAGATATTATTTTCTCATTTTGTCATACTATATTGTTGAAATTTTATAAAAGCAAATAATTGGAAAAAAAATTTTAGACTTACTCTTAGTTCTTCTATACTATGTGGCTAAGAGGATGGGCTATAAGTTCCTAAATTAATTCCATTGTACTGAATTTTATTTTTTCTAATTATGCATGGTTACAGAAAATGATGCAATAACTAACTTTGCATGTATGTATGTCTTTTTCATTAGATTACTTACTAGTGATCAACTGCCAAGATATCAATTAGTGGGGTCAAAGGGTAAAGTTGTCATCAATCAATGTGTCTCTACAATGTGTAAAGGTTACCCCAATGCCTTCCCTTGATAAACTCAGTGCCCTATAATGTTACTTGTGAGGTTTTTTAATGAGAATAAGATCGTTGCAATTTAAAAAAAAAAAAATTATAAAAGGAGGTATCACTTGTTTTTATAGGAAAGTGACCTGCTACTTTCTCTTTAAAGTCTGCATAATATATCATAAAACAACCTTCAAAATTTAATAGGTCTAAACTCAGTAACCTATAATGTTATCTGTAATAATTTTTTCTGACCGTCTCAGAGTTCGAGTGAACTTATTGACACATGGTATGAGTCAAAGTGCAATGTGAGACAAATTTCACATGTGACCTCAAATGGAGATAAGATACTAAATGAGAATAAGTACTCCTTAAACACATAGTAAAATTGTAAAATGAGATTGCTTCTATAATTTATTCTATTAAGTTTGTATCATTGTGCTAAACATTAGACTGAATAACTGAAATAAGTACTGATAAGGTTCAGTGTGTATATCTTCCAATAGAAAGACTTCTTAGATGGGAGCAGGGTGCAAAATGGGAAAGAGTGAGAGGGAGGGAATCAAGGAGAAAAAGAAAGACACAAACATTTAAGGGACACACAAAAAAAGGAAAATCATCTCTTAATGATAATATCTTTGATTAAACCAATATACAGTATATTCAGGATGGGAAATTTTATTTGGTGTGTTGTAATAATACACAGTGATTGAATATAAAAAAATACAAATAAAAATTTAAAAAGAAAAAAGAAAAGAAGCTGACTAAGAAATGCATAGGATAGAGTTTAACATAGATAATAAAATATACCCCCTGGTAAAATACTAAAAAATAAATAAATAAAAGATTTCTTAGATATTTGAAGGCTCATTCTTTATATCAATGCTAGGCTTTTCTAGAACTTTTTTGAATGTCTTTAAGCTTATCTTCATTATGGAAAGCAATTTTATATATATCTAAACCCATTAACAGGTAGTAAAGATGAATATCACGATGTCATTATCACTCCTCTCTCAGATATGTATTTGTTGGTTCACTGTGGTCTTACAAAGAAAGAACATATCAAGACAACAAGTCATTAAATCACTACAGATGCAATACATTTTGGTAGCTGAGAGACAAGTATTTAAGCTAAACAATGTGAAGGAAGTATCTTATTTTATGTCTACTGGAATGAGTTTTAGGAAACTTAAGTTCTAGAAAATTGAATGAACATCTGAGTTCCTCCACCAAAGGTTGAGACATTCTTTCTGAACTTCAGTTTAGACAATGACAACATCAGAGAGAGGCCTGTATGAAGTGAGTTCTAAGATCTCTACAAGTTTTGTAGTATTATCCTTATATAGAAAGAAAATCACCAGTAACAACAACTCCATCATAAAAAGATTCAATGATGATATAAAAACTAATATAAAAAGTTGTAATTCTAATGTAAGCTTCTTTGTAATTAGCCAGGCAAGCAGTATACACACATATCCCTTCACCTCTCAAAGTATGATTGGCGTCAAGTATAGTCAAATATTCATGGCATTAAAATCTTTATCTTGTTTTTGTACTTCATGATCTGCAGAAATATTGGATGGTACTACCACATGACACAATTGTTAATGTATAGGCCCCTAGGAATTTTTTTTTTAAATGAAACCATTCCTAGGAATGGAATTTCTGCAGACAAAACCAAAGAAAAAGAAAAAAGAAAAGAAAGAATAAATAAAAAGAGAAAAAGAAGAAAAGAAAGAAGAAAATGAAGAAAAAGAAACAAGAAAGAAAAAAAGAAAGAGAAAAAAAAGAAAAAGGAAGAAGAAAGAAAAGGAAATGAAATTAAAGGTTGATGGCAAAAAAATAAAATCACACCATTTGCTTTCCTTGCTCTTTTGTTATCATTTCTGATTCTACCTCCTTTGTGAGGCCTTTTCTGATGTTCAAAAGTTGGAAGTCATTTCTTTCCACTGCCATCACCCTCACATCTCTCTTCTATAGTTCTGCCTTTTTGAAGTACCTCATCACAGCTTCAGATCACATTGGTCTCTCTCTCTCTCTCTCTTTAGTTAGCATTGGCCATATTCGTCCTAATATCTCCTCTGAGATTTTAAAAGTTTTTGAGGTTAAGGTTTTATCATCCACATATTGCTCATAATACATAGTATCTGGACAGTAAGAATTACGTTACTTGTTGACTTGAGTCAATAATGTTATTAATTTGCTCAATATTATTTTGTGTAAGAGTATTTATGTGTTGAGTGATGATACCACACCACTCCAATAGATCTAAATGGTGTGATTACACAGGAGCCTACAATAAAAACCACATCTTTCTTATTTGAGTCTCATGCTACATCTGGACAACATAAGTTGTGGTTATGAAGTCATGGGAACCAATGAGAACACTTGGGCCAATGCACAAAGAGATGCTATTATGAGCCTCTCATCAAGTTTATATTTTCTGAATACTTCTCTCAAATTGTCTTCTTGCCTTGCCAAAGCACAAAATCACCTTGATTATATTAATAGCTTTTCTAGGTCGGAAAAGAGCATCTGCCCCTAGCTGCTATGCTCACAGAAATAATTTAGTGCAATCCAAACTGTGGGTTCTGCCCTTTTTTAGGTCTTGTCACTCTGATATCTGATCAGCAGGGACTGTGGAGGCAACTTTTCGATTTTTCTCATAAAGAAGAGTCCCTAAAAGGCCTCAAGGACCACAGACAGCTTGAAGATAAAATCAGGGTCACTAGTTTCTAATCACAACACCTCTTTGGGGAATAGATTATCCTTGTATAAGTCAGCACAAATCAAAGTCATAAAGCATTTTTAAGTCACTAAAATTAATTGTAGCCTTTAGCTATAGTATTAGGCAAGACTAGATCAAGATATTTGGCAAAAATAAGTCCCATAATGTCATTGGCTTACCATGCTCAATTTTTGTTTTGCAGATAAAAACGTATCACCAGCCAACAAGAACAAAACAATGTCGAGTACCAGATATAAATGGTAATGTTTGTGAATCTTTGCAAAAACTCTGTTTTTTACATCAATTAAGATACAACCTACAGAATCTATGGTTTTACAAAGTCTCTTTTAAACCACTTGGTTAAATGTTGTTTTATGTTTAAGTTTCACTGACAAGTCAAATAAAAACAAAACTCTGACAAATGTATTTGCTAAATATGCCCAAAATTGAATCAGTAGTAGTTTGATGAATCCATATTGTGTTGTTCAACTAGATTAGATTGAAGACCATGCTTCTTATGTCTCTAGAATCTCAAATGCAAAATGCAGCTATATGTAAATATTAGGCAATGGTAGCTAAATGAAAATGTAATATAACTCAGAAATTAGAAAGAGGGTCTAATTAAGACCAACTCACAAAACACTCACAAAATGAAATGTCTCTGACACCTCACTTTATCTTTACCTATATAAATCTTCTTAACCTTCCAAAGTCAGGTCAAGCTTATGTTTTCTACATGTCCTCCTGATCTCTCTGCACATTTCTATACTTACCCTCTTTAGATTATCCAATTTAGAAAAAACAATTAAATGGGTATAATATTTTTTGTTCCTGTGTCCTCTGTATTGTCTTCTTTTTACCATGAGAGGTTGTGGTAAATTCTTGAAGGGAAGATATGAGTCTTTGTTTTGTGTATTCTCCAAAGTTGCTAGTGCTGTATTTAGCACAGAATGAGTATCCTATTAAATGCATCAAATTCTAAAGATAATGCATAATTCAAGATTCCTGAAAAGAAATCTTTTAGTAAAATGCATTCCAAATCATCTGGATTATTGTCACTTTTCAATATTTGAAAATTATATGTCCAAGAGATCTCTACATATTTTCAGTAAATCACAGTAGAATATTCATGTGACTTTAATGACTACCTAAGGTCTATGCTACCTAAGATGCATCATGACACAAATATAAGGGGTGGGGAAAGAGATGTAATTATAAGCTTCAGGTATTTTTGTACGCCTTTTCTTGCATGCAGCAGCTATTACCTCTACTTATCATTGACATGTCATTTTACATTCTGGCAGCGATGATTATTCCTAATTATATATGGGAAAATAAATTGTAATATGTGTTTAATACAAACAGTCTATCATCTGAGTAGTCATGTCAAATGGTTAATCATGTTTTAAACTAACAGAAACAGGTTAGAGGACAAAAATAATGCAATTAAAAGACAACTGCCTCTCTTCTTAATCTTGATTTAAAATTTAATATGAAGGTCAGAAAAAATAGTTTCAAGAAACATCTTAGCCTTTTTAGTAAAGAATAGTTTCTCCTTGTACTATAAATAATTCTTTGAAGTTAGATAACATACCCACTTACCCTTGTTTAAATAGCTCTACAGATAAGTCTTTTCCCTATGAGACTTATCTTCCACATTTGACCACTTAACTCTGCCCCATAGTCAAAGAAGGTAAAAGAATCCATGGTTTGAGCTGCAGCTTAGCTGTTTTCTAA
This sequence comes from Tupaia tana, assembly GCA_026018925.1. Taxonomy (NCBI): domain Eukaryota; kingdom Metazoa; phylum Chordata; class Mammalia; order Scandentia; family Tupaiidae; genus Tupaia; species Tupaia tana. Next base: position 194,620,020 of record JAKSZU010000006.1, on the reverse strand, counting down.
CTGAAGAAATGTTAAGGAGATTCGATTCCAAAAGGAAGCCCAGTTCAGCATTTTATCCCCAATCTCTTCTGTAAATGTGATTATGCTGGTTTGGCCCAAGCTCAACTCTTCCTTCAGACAAAACCAATTCAGTTCAATAAATTAAAATACAAAAAACAAACAAACAAACATTATTCTGCAATCAACCTAATACCAGGCTATTAGACATGGGTATTTACAAAATAGGCTTAAACAGTGCATATTGCTTCTCAGCTCAATGCCCTTACTGTTAGTAAATTTGGAAAAAGAAAAGCAAAGGGAGCACAAAAGTAATAGCCACATCTATGAGCCCCCAAAATATTTTTAGACTCGTGCAAATCTACTCATGGTCCCATGACAGCTATTTGTTTACAAGGTCTTCTTTCTTTTGCAAGGAAAAAAGTTACAGTTTTCATCAATGACTACAGTATTTCTCTATAAAATAAGATTTCCAGCTGGTAAAATTCTGGAAAGGACAGTATTTTTTTAAATAGCTCAGTGACTTCTACATTCATTGCAGAGATCATTTACAGCTCTAATACTCTGAACATCATAAAAGTCAAGCATTTAACATTTTAAGACCCAGTAGTGAAAAATAATGGGAATCCAAAGTCACCCCATCTAACTGGAAGCTAGTATATATGTTAAACTATATCTGCAATGAGTTGGAGCCTCCCCACACCCAGTTTGGAGAACACTAAAGCAATATACAAGACAGTAAATTTTCTAGGATTTCAGGAGAATGGATACACAGACAGAGGCTGAGCATGAGACAAGAGATGAGGGAAAGCTGGTGTGTGTTAGAAGAAAGTGGGAGGGGATGTGGGGGGTGACCACAAGTTGGACCCAGCAGAGGGAAATGATAACAGCTGTCGTCAGTCTGATCACAGGCAGCATATTTCCCAAGAGCAGAAGATATTTTACACTCCAAGAAGCAGATAAAATAAAAGCAGAGGATGATATTGTAGTGATGTGAAGTCAAGATTCTGAGGCATTGGGACCCTCTTAGACCCCCATGACCATTCAACTATTATTAATAAGCCAAAAATAGAGGAACAGAACCCACATTCTTCATTTCCAATAGGTTGACACAGCTATTCATCTTCAGTGAGATGGAGGTCACAGGAAAACCTGGTTTTATGAGCAAAAGGAGTCTAGAAATAAACACTCCCAGCTTGCCATTAACCATTATGAATAAGGCAGCAAAATTAATTTATTTTAATGTTATACCCAAGAGCCACATGCTTTCCTTCCTATGTGATTACAAAAATACCGAATGTCCCCTGAGGAAAGAAGTTCTTTTTTAGCCTTCAAGAACAGACAACCCAATTTTGTCTGAATTTGTTTTATTTTCTCCTTCGAGAGCGCACTTAATTTGTTAATGCAGGAGTGCATTTGTCACCAATAAAATTCATATTCACTCTATAAACAGACTGCCTGAAATTAGTCCTGATAGAGGGAAAGCTAGGGGGAGTGTACTTGTTGCATGTTAAGAAAATATAATTCAATGGTATCATTTGTAATAAGATTTTTTTTATATCCAACGATTGAATGAACAACATCCAAAAGATTGTAAAAGATCATGATTTTATTCACTTCTACCAAGCACTGGCTTTTAGGCTTAGAGTTCAAAATAGCAGACTCAATTTTTTAACAGAGGCATCACTGCTGATAAATGGAGTCAAAAGCTGTCAGGGTATAACCTTTAACATTGTTATTTATCAACAAATAGTGAAATTGTGACTATATGCAAGGTACTATGTTTTGAAAAAAATTTAAAAAGTGGATGAGAAATGGCTGCTGCTCTCAAAGGCCTGCTAGCAACTTCATTTTGACATACATACATAACTGCTTACACGGCAATGTGGGGAAATGAGTTTGTTAAAGCATTTTGGGTTGCAAATAACAGAAACGCACAGTAACTAATTTAAGGAAAAGAAAATTCAGTATAATGCAGAGGAGGAAGTGCAGAGGTAGTGCAGCTCCTCCATGTCCTCAGGGACTCACTTCCTCCCATCTCTCCTTGTTGCCAATCAAAGCTCCAGAGAAGCTGGCTGCCCTGTCCTAAAATGGCTGCCAGTAGCAATCAGAGCAACATGCCTCTTCGTTCGAAATCCAGCAGGAGAGAAAGTCTGGGTTCATTTTCCAAAATCTCTTCTTGTGTTGTATTAGCCCACACCAAGCTCACGTCTGACAAGGGAGGATAAGGTTGCCGTGATTGATTTAGACTAAGCGATGGGGTAAAATAGAGCTTGGAGAGCCAAACACAATGTCCATCAATGTATGATTGAAGAATTAAACCTGATGCAGATCCGGTTACTGCCAGCACTGGAGAGCCTCCTTGGGGTTTAGTGGGTTATGCTGAGGTTCAGAATGCCAGCAATGGTAGGAAATAGGCAATACTTAGTATGTGAAAAATGTTTTTAAAGACTTTGAAAGATGATTCATTGTGCCTCCATGGCATTTCTAAATTTGGGTAAGAGGAATACCTCAGTATTCTCCCTTTCTCCTTAAGTCAGATAATCATCCTAAAGTGGTTGCCAAGCATTTTTCAAACTGATATTTCAAGCTCCTTCCAAAACAGTCTGTCACTAAACTCACCCACTCTACAGAGGAGGGGGAAAAGGAGGAGAAGTTGCAGTGATATTACTTTTTATAGCGACGTGAATTCTTCAGTTTTGTCAGCTTTTGAAGGGTAATAAAATGCTCTAGATCTTATTATGCCTCTTCTTTGTGGGCACCTTGCCCTATTCTGAGTCCACACCTGATTTTTTTGCAATTAATTATAAGATTACTTATTTCTTTTTGAAAATTTTAGTGTTTACAATATGCCATGTGCCGTTATAAGCTCATTACAGGTGTTGTAAGCTCATTACATATAAAAATTCATTTGATTTTCATAACAGCCCTTGAAATAGGAAGTATTATTATCCTCACTTTAGGTGAGAAAACCTGAGCCAGAGAGAAACTGAGTAGCTAAACCAAGGTCGCATGGCAGTCACTGCCAGAGCTGGGATTTGAACCCAAGGAATCAAGGTCCAGATCTAGATCCTGACCCAAAAGATCACAATTGCTTCTTTGGCCACTAGGTGGGGAGTACAGCAGGGCACAAAAAATCTAAGAAAGGCAATGCTATGGAGATTGAACATTATCTTTAAGGATAGTGACCATATCCTGTCAGGTCATCAGGAAAGTTAGATAACCAATATTAAAATAAATCAACAATGAGGAACAGAGTATTGTTTCTGAGAAAAGTTAGAGGAAAAAGGAATTGACATTTATTGTATCCCTGCTGTACAGATCACCAGTACTCAATGCTTTAGTCATCTTACGTCATTTAGTAAGAACTTTCCCAGATTCGCTGTTGCTCATTTTAGAACTCAAAGAAGTTAGGTGGTCTGCCTTTGGTCTCAGGGTAGAACTAAAATTTGAACCTATATTTGGTTCTAAATTCCATATTTTTTTGCATTATCCTCAGTAAGGACTCCAGAGCTCCTCCAAATCAAAAAAAAGGAAAAAGAACTCCTATCTACAAGCTTTTATTGACTCTACAAAATATATTCCTCTTAAATAACAATAATTGCATATCAAAGAACTAAATATTGCTCTGAGAATTTTTTTTTCTCTCAGATTATTTAACTGAAGGCATAAAAAGAATAATGACTTGAATATGTATGAATAGCAAAAGGTATTAAGAAAGAAACCCCTCCCATACACTCAATAAAATCCAGCACCTGATATCCAGCCAGGGTAGAAACATGATCACAGACTGAAAGTATCTTTTCTGCTTCCGCTGAAAAAGGAAAACTGAAAACCCCTATGTCCCCAGGAAGAGGATAAAGTTCCCTGGAGCTGCCTTGAGTTGCTCAGTGCATCAGTTTTGTATTTGTAAAGTACACCAACCATGAAGGATGTGAGGTCCATTTCTGCTTCTGACAGGGTGACCTTATAGGCCTAAGCCTCTAGCAGAAGAACAAGCTTCGGGAGAAGAATGCTCATTATTGGATAAGGCTTAGTCTTTGTTTATTACGTTCACATGAATAACTTATAGCTGTGCAGCCTCATGAAGAGCAGCCTTTACACAGCTTGACATGACAGCATCATACACTGAATCCTGGTCCACCCTCCCAGGAGAAAATGGGATATTTGCTCGTTTTACATTTCACCAAGACAGGTTCTTCAACTATTTATAAGTTGAATAGAAATTTCCACTACTTCAGCTGACACAACGGGCTCTACCTAGCAATTGATAAGAGAGAGCCAACTTCCTCCTTTAGGAAGGTAGCAGTGGCAAGAAAAAAAAAAAAAAGAAAGAAAGTGGCAGGGAGTAGACAACACGAAAAGACATACTCTGTCAGCAGGTGCTGCTCTTTTCCTCCTCATTCATCCTCCTCCTCTTTTTCTACCACCATCAGAACTAAGACCCCAAGTCGACAGTATACCTAGAATGGGTTTTGCCTAGAATGGGTTTTGCGAATAGCATTTTGTAAACATGACTTAAGGTAGGTGTCTGTCCCATATCAGTACTTAGGGAAGACTCATTGAACTTGACATTGATCAATATCAGAGTGCCCTTATTCTGGAAGAAGGGCTGTCACCTCTAATTCAATCCTATTCAATTCAAAATAGAGTCATTAAGGACCTACAAGTTCTGGGAATTTAAAGATTAATAAAATTAATTCCTTGCCCTCCAAAGCCTTAAAACTTAGTGGGAGAATAGCTACCCAAACAGAAAATATTGACTAGGATAATTGCTCTGACACAGGAAAACCCAAGGGACTACTGGAAAGCAGAGGAGGGACTTAACCCAGGCTGGAGGATTATTTTATTGATAACACATGCAGACTCAGTGCTGAGCTCATTCTTCATTTTACTTAATCCTCACAACAATCCTTCTCATAAGGCTAATCCTGCTACTAGCCTAATTTTTCAGGTAAGGAAACCCAGGTTAAGAAAGATTAAATCATTTTCTTAATCAGACATAAAAGTGGCAGATATAAAAATCAAACTGTCCAGCTTAACTACAAAGACCATGTATTTATATAATATTGTATTGGCTCCCAACAGCAACTTACAGTTTAAAATTCATGACTCTATTCATTTAAAATTCAAGAACTAATTGCTTTATGTCTACTATGTTCACAGCACTCAAGGCAAGGGGCGCAAACTGCACCAGGGTCATCCTTCTGGACTTCGAGCCTTGCCTTTGAAGATCATCAAAGGCAAAGATATTGAAAGAGATTCTTCAGTCAGTTATCCCAGATGCATTTGGAGAGTACTGTTATGAACCAGGCAACATGTTGTTCTGAGAACATGGAGTAGTCTCTATTTTCTAAGAATTATTCATCTAATTTTTTACTTCTTATTAGTTTAATTTGCTATAGGGCACATGTCCTCACCAGAGAGAGAAAGTGAGAAAGCAAGCCATCAGGTCTGGGACGTGAACTATGGCTGGCCATGTGGGAGTCCAGGGCATTAACCACCACACCACCTGCTGGCCTCAAACACGGAGTAGTCTTTCTTTAAAAAAACATCTCTGTTCTCATGTAACTTATATTCTAGAAAATATCCAAATAAACACATATTTCATTGAAAGTGGCAAAGGTGATAAAGAAATATGAAGCAAGGGGTTAGAAAGAAAGAATGAGAGATTAAAACTTGGCATTTTGAAGTAGATGGTCAATAAATCTCTGAGAATTTGAGAATAAACCTAAAGAAAAAGAAATGGGTTCTGCAATAACCTATGGAAGACTTTGTGTGACCAGGCAGAAGCAACAGTAAGTCCAATGGTTCTGAGGCAGGAACCATTTAGAGTGTCCCATGAATGGCCATGGGCCAGATCACAGTGAGCAAGGCCAGTAGTATGAGATGGGTGGAAAATCAAAGGCTAGATCATCCAGGACCTTGTCGGCTATAAAAGGAGTTCCCATTTTCTTGTCAGGATGCAGGGAAACCACTGGAGAACTTTGAATAGGGGAGTGACATGCTCTGATTAACTTTTTAACCTCACTCTGGCTGCCATGCAGAGAACTGATTATGGGGGTGCATGAGCAGAAACAGGAAGCCAATTAGAAGACTATTATACAAGCCTAAGTTTGAGATGATGGTGGGTTAAACTAAAGAGAAAATGCAGAAGTTGTCAGATTGGGGATATATTTTTCAGAGTAGTGCTGACAGACAAGATTAGATGTGGGCTGTGAGGAAAAGAAAGATGATCAAATGCACTTAGATTGCTGGAACAGCGCCTAGAATATAGTTTGAACTCAATATGTGGAAATTCTCTCCCCTTTTCTTAGAACTCAAGACAGTTTAGTTGGGGAAAATAAGTCATGCACGTAACTACACACAGGGTCTATAAGAGCAGCCATCACGCAAATCTAATCTCAGAGCCACAGCCCAGTCATGAGCAGTAGATATATTCTGCCTCAATTCTTTTGACCAAGCTAGTAAGTATCCTCTGTTTGCTTTCAAATGAACCAAGTAAGAGAAATGCTGAAAGAATTGAAGTTGCACCACTATAAAGAAAGTTCTAGTCCCAGTGAAAGTGTCAGTTGTTACTCTAGGTAGAACATAGATCTATTTATTACAAACTACATTTTTGTTTTCTGAGAGATGTCTTCTATAGAAATTCCCTAGTTTAGAACAAATCTCCACGTTATAGCCCCTAAACACTAAACACTCCTGTATATTTCCATCACAGCTGTTCTCACTTTGAAATTTGATAGATATTTATGTAATATGTCATTGATATCCACCCCTGCCATCCCACTATTCTTAACTTTGAAACAGTTTGGCTAGCGAAAGAACATAGTAGATGTTCAAAAACATTTGACAAAAAAGTGAAAAAATATGTTTAAAAATACATTCTATTTCTTTTTTAAAGTTTATTTACACTGTGAGGGACAAAGAGAGAGATAAAGAGAGGTGAGGAGAGGGAGAGGTACCCACAACGGGGTCTTCATGGCACAATCCATCCCAGCCTCCATCAGCCAGAATTATGAGAGTACATGTACATACCCAGAGTTTAAAGGGAGGGCTTAGAACATCCTATATGGGTCCAGGTCTGAAGAGTATTGCACTACTACAGCAGATGACCTGTGAAGAAAAAATATTGATAGAATGACATTTACAAGTGAAGCATACTTTATTACATTTTTAACATTCTATTCAAAGTCACTAGATATTCCACTAATAATATGAAAGATTTGCTTTAAGAGAACCAGAGCTGACATGACAAATTGGCTCTTCCAAGTCTTCATGGACTTTCAGCCACGGTAAAGTTTCTTTTTTTTTCTTTTTTTTCCTTATATTTATTTATTTTTACATTTTACCACAAACATTTACTTTACATATCAAAACATTTTTGCTCATACTCCATAGTTCTTGAGTTAATATATAACTTTCAAAATTTCAGAATACTGAATTTTAAAGATAATGTTCAAAATATTTCTTATAATTTTGTATAATTTTGTTTGTGATTCTATAACAACAGAGACAGTATGGTTTTAAATATTTTTGAGAAAATATTTACATGTCAGCTACTCAAATTGTTGAAAAGCAAATGCCCAGCACATTAGTCACACATAAACCTCAATTCAGGCCAGCCTACCAAGTATTCTGTGATATACCATCTGCTAGCAAAGATCAATCTTTTCTTCGTCCTTGAAAGTCTTTCTCAAAATAATCCTCTGGTGTGGTTGTTCTTTTGCAATCTCTGCTGATTACAATGCTGGCCTGGAAAAGTCCAGGTTATTTTATATTATAAATTCTTTTCGTATAGCTTCTCTAATCCTCTCTGCCAGGCAGAACTATTTATGGTGCCGGGCCATCTTTCTAAGAACTTCTGTTGGCTTACTTGAGATCCACCTTAGTTCCATAGTTTTCTGATTAATCTTCAAGTATGACATTCCAGTCAAAGCCCTGTCCAATAATTAGTATTTCCAATTTCTGATTCAATGCAACAAGCATTATCTAACTTATGCAAAGAACCCTTCTGTCACAAAATAATAATATTCCCAAATATTTCCAATTTAAGAGGGGTCAGGAAGGAAGAAAAGTTTATGTTTCCATTTAAAGAAACAAACAAGAGAAATATTTTAACAAATTGCTGAACTTATCAACATCTCAAAAGAAAGTAAAATGTTTAAATTGGGAAAACAAAGTATAGTAAAAAAAAATCAGTATTACTCAAAAGTCAAAAAATTCTATTTCGTAATTTCGGTCTTTTTTAAAAAAAATTTGGGGAGAGGTTTTTGCTATACGGCACGTATGCTCACCAGAAAGACAGAGAGGGACAGAGGGACAGAAAGCAAGAAATCACCCCCCAGGGGGGATGGCCACACTGCAATCCCTTCTCCTCCAGTCTCCTCCCAGGATCTTGGGCATGCACGCACACGAGCCCAGCATAGTTTTGAGTCACCGGGTCCGGGACTCAAATCACGGTTGACCACATGGGAGTCCAGCAACATAGCCATTATGCTAACTGTTGGTCCCAAGAGTAGTAGCTTTTGAGCAATAAAAATTCATTTCTACATTCTGGAATCTGGGAAGTCCAAGATCAAGGTGTCATCAGATTCAGCATCTGGTGAGAAATCACTTTCTGCTTCATAGATGGAGCCTTCTTGCTATGTCCCCACATGGCAGAAGGGCTAGGCAGTTCTCTAGGGCATCTTTCATAAGGGCATGAATCCCCTAGCCATGAAGGATCCACCCTCATGACCTAATCACCTGCAAAGGCCCCCACCTCTTAATACTATTATTGGGGCTTAAATTTCAATGTATGCATTGTAGGGGGACACAAACATTCAAACCACAGCAAGGGATATTTATCCAAATAAAGATGAGAATTTTAAAAAATCGGTTATAAACACTGTGCTGCTCTGAGACCAGCAATGGTACAGAGCCATTATACCAGACCTAGTCTAATGGGGCAAGAGGAAAAACCAGTTATAGGAGGCTAAGAGAAAGGAATAGATCTGAAGAAGCAAATGGAAAACGTTCAGCATACTACCCTATGTGATCTGCCCCTTGCCTCTCCTTTGTTCCTTCTGCACATTCACCCTCGCCTCCTTGAAATATCTTGACACTCCAAGCTCTGTTCAACTTTGAAGTCTTTGCATTTGCTGTTCCCTCTGCTTTGAACGTTTTTTTCTTTAAATGTCTACATAGCTCACTCCCTCACTTACTTCAAACTCAGATGTCACCATATCTATGAAATCTATCTGAGAAGTCTATTTAAAATCATAAACCTCTTCTGACATCCTAATCTCTTTACCTTCTTCTTTTTTTTTCCCTCTCTGTTCCATTGCATTTATCACACACTATATTATATATGATGTTGTGTTGTATACTATATTACTTAATTTTTAGTGCATCTACTGTTAATTGTCAGCATCCCCTTACTTCCTTAGTAAAATAGGAGCTCCAAGGAAGTATGCTGGTTTGCTTTTTAAATGTTTATATTCTAAGTGCCTAGAAATGGTAAATAAAATAAAATAAAATAAAATAAAATAAAATAAAATAAAATAAAATAAAAAACAAATAGAAAAAATCATCTCATGTGCAGTATTCAGATGTCTTCATGTTGCATCTTATGATTGTTAGGTGTAAATAGATCTATTATAACCTAATAGTCCTACTGCCTACTCTGTCAAAAGATTGGTTAAGTCTTATCAAATATTAAAGGAATATCTAGCCTGCTTTAGGTAATTTCATATAAAACCATTCCTGAGTGGAAGCTCATCCTTTTACAGCTCATTAAGCTGCTTCAATAAGTGACAATGAGTCAAAGACTATGTCCCCCAGAGTCTGATCTCTTTCAAAATAGAAGTATGAAACATCTGAAACTCTGCTTATACTCTTTGAAATCTCTAAGAATCCTTAGAAAAGAATGCAGTGAAGTCAGTATCCAAGTGGTGCTTGCTTAATTGTACTAAAGGAAAAATAAAATCACATACAGTGTTCAATTGTGTATCTTGTAAGTCATAGTCTTATAGAATTGAAAGAACATATAAAAAGCCTTGAGAAGAGTCAAACAGTGGTACAATGATAAAATCTGATACTCTGGAACCTCATATAAGAAAGTTCTGGAGACTCCCTGAATATCCTGGATGAGGGCATGGCCATGATGTGAGCTGGCTGAGGCTGGGAGTGGAACGCAGTATCGAGACTCTGCTAGGGATTCTCTTGTTCTCTTTCTCATTCTTTCTCTTTGACTGTCTCTCTTACTTGTGGAAGAAATAAATAAAAAAAACTTTTTAAAAAGCATAGAAAAAGTGAAAAAAAAAAAACGCATAGAAAAAGTGTAATGATCTCACTTTGCAGACAAAGAATCTAAAGTTTCAGGAAGTCCAGTATCTTGGTCAGAATCACACCAGACAGCAAGCAAATAGCCTACATAAAACATAGAACCCAGGTCTCTATTCCACCAGGTCTCTTCCGGTTCATGGGAAAAAAATAAACTTTAAAAACCAAGAAACAGAAAGCTTTTAAAATGATTCTCTTAGTGCAGTCTCTTAGTGCAGTCAATCTATATTCCACTAGCATAGGGAGACTTAAAACCAAAACAAAATGTTTATTAACTAAGTGTATGAGAAAAGGTATATTGCACCAAATACACATTATTAAACTACAATTATCCTAGAAAATTTCTTTGTAAGGGCAAATATGTATACATATGAGGGTAATAAAAATGACTATAGCAATACAGTAAAGAATAGTACATTCTGGGACCAGCAGTTGGATTAATGGCTATGTCACTGGGCTTCCATGTAGTCGACCACGGTTGGAGTCCCGGACCTGGTGGCTTAAATTCACACCAGCCACATGTGCATGTGTGTCCAAGATTTCGAGAGGAGAATGGAGGAGAAGAGATTGTGGCATGGCCATCCCCCCTGGGGGTGATTTCTCGCTTTCTGCCTCTCTGTCTCTCTCTATCTTTCTGGAGAGCACATGCGCCCTATAGCAAAAACCCCTCAAAAAAGAAAGAAGAGTACATTCTAATCAGGCATCCCACAAAATTAAATAAGTATAGAAGAAGATAATGATCTCACCTTTCCCATCAGTGCTTCTCCCAGAAAGCAGGGAACTCTAGAGCTTATGCAGATGTCCAAATATTCTAGAGTTCTTAAAATGAAGGTGTATTTTTTACTGTTTTCCGTGGCCATAACATCTTTGCCAACAGTATTTATGTGCATTATGGTAGCATTTTTAAATGTTTGTTCAGTTTCTTATAAGAAATTTTAAGTAGATAGTCTTTAAAAGCAGAAATTTGACCTTCTTGAAATATCCAATTTACTTGCAAGCCAAAGGGAAAAGCTTTTCTTTAGCGACAACATCCAAATTTTCCATTTGAAGTCATCTAAAATGAGAAAGAGAAGATCTACCTAAGGAACTATGGACCTCATAATAAAAAGGATCTTCCTTTAAATTCCCCCATTAAAGGAATATATTAAAAATAGGTTAGGTATATCCTTGAAACAACAAAGTATTTCAGATGTCTAGTTTTAGTACCCTTCAGGCTATTGTATCATTCAACCTACTTTGTCCAATTCACAGGGGTTATAGCTTCTGAGAAGTGACGTAGTTAGATAAAGGGTTGCTTCTGTAGATCTTTGCCTTCATTCATTTCCACCTCAGGCAGTTCTTTTACAAGCTCCTTTCTTGGTTAAAATTCTATAGAATCAACTCAGAAAATATAAGGTGCCTTTAAAGTGGATGTTTTCTTCTTACATCATATGCCAACCATGATTTTATACGTGTATGAACATCAAGAACTATGACTGAGGCTCATCAATGTTAGACAATCTAATCTTGGTAAGTGACAAGGTAGGCAAAGAAGTCAGAGAAAAGAAATAGGTGTGTCTGACATATATTTATTGAATCCAGGTAAATCAAAATTTCTCTTTATTTGGTGCAGATAAAATGTGTACATTCAAATATTAGCTCATAGAAACCTCTGGAAATTATTTTTTTTCCTGCCTTTAGAAAATTTGTGCAGTAGACTCATTCCAACTCATGTGGGGAAAATATAGAGATCTCAGAATTTGATTTTGCTTTGATCAACTGTGGAATAAATAAAATTATTTTGCATATACTCTTCACATTCATTTTTCTGTCATTTTGATTTGTGTTATGCTGCTTTGAATTTTAAAGTATGGACCATGAGAATCTTCAATTTGGAATTCCTTAAACTTTTATTAAAAAAAAAAACTTGAACCATTCTTCCAAAAAAAGGCTTAATTATGCATTTATATTAGTCATATTTTAATAATCATATAGTACATATAGAAATATGCACTTCAGAAAGTAAAGAGCAGCATTCCCAAGCCAAAGAAAAGAGAAATCTTGCCAATAAATGGGAATGCAAGTGCAATCTAGTAACTAAGCTGTGACAATTAAGATACAAGCTCCTCTACACTATTGGTGGGAGCATAAACTAGTACAACCACTTTGAAGAGCAATACATAGGTTCCTCAAAAACCTACAAATAGGACTACTGTATGATCCAGCAATTCCACTCCTGGGTATCTACCCAAAAGATAGGAAAACAATCAGAAAACATTTGCACATTCATGTTTGTTGCAGCATTATTCACAATTGCTAAGACATGGAATCAGCCCAAATGTCCAAGATCAGATGAATGGATTGAAAAAATGTGGCACATTTACACTACGGAATACCACTCAGCCATATAAAACAATGAAACCCTGATATTTGATACAAAGAGTACAAATATGGAAGATTTAATGTTATGTGAAGAAAGACAGACTATGAAAGAGAGGCATTGTATGTCTCTGCTTAATATATACCAAATGTCTGCATTCTAGTGCAGAAACTGAAAGACTGGAAGCTATAAAAATAGGGGGTGCAAATGCAGACACTAGGAATAGTATGGTGAGATGGGTAGTAAAGAGCAGGATGGGGAGAATCAGGGGAAGAAAGAACAGTTAACACATACAAACATGAAAAGGTATCTCTTGATAATAATGTGTATGGTGATGTCTTGGACAAGACTATGCATTATATTCATGCTGGGGAAAATCACTATGTATGCCTACAAATGCTGTAAGGATGTACAGGGATTAAATATAAATTTAAAAAATTAAAAAATTAACGTTTCATGCAGTCAGAAATAATGTCTGTATTGATTATCACTCTATTACCAATACCTAGCATATTGGTTAGCACATTACAGCAGCTCAATAAATAATGCTTAAGTAAATGACTAGTACAACAGATAAATGAACAAATGCAAATAAAACATCTCCAGCAAAAAAATAGATCAGGGAACCAGCAGTTAGCGTAATGGCTATGTCGCTGGACTCCCACGTAGTCGACCGTGGTTCACGTCCCGGACCCGGTGGCTTAAAACTCACGCCGGGCGCGTGTGCGTGCGTGCCCAAGATCCCGATAGGAGAATGGAGGAGAAGGGATTGCGGCATGACCATCCCCCCTGGGGGGTGATTTCTCGCTTTCTGTCTCTATGTCTCTCTCTGTCTGTCTGGCGAGCGCACGCGCCCTATAGCGAAAAAACCTCTCCAAAAAAAAAAAAAAAAATAGATCAATTCTTCAGAAGGCATTTCTAGCTAGATGAAACTCTCCTGTAAGAATATCAAGGAGAAAATAGAGAGGCAAGACATCTATGAGACACAGAAATGAATGATTAGCTGTTGATGATAATATGTATGATATATTCAACTAGACTAATGTGAAGTGTATTCATGTTGGACAAATTCACTTTACAAGCTGTAGTGATATATAGTGATTGAATATATTAAATAAATTAAGATTTAAAAACTCATGCCATAAAACTAAACTATGAAAACAATTTGATTTAAATATGGACAAAATTTTGAACAAACAGCTCACCCTAGAAGACATACAAGTGGCAAATAATCAAATGAAAAGATGCGCACTATCATCCATTAGAGATTTTCAAGTTAAAGCAGCAATTAGATATCATAATACACCTTCTGGAGTAGCTAAATCCAATTCACTCACAAACACCACTGCTCTTGAGTACGTGGAATGACAAAAATTCCCATTCATTGTTGCTAGGCATGCAAAATGATACTGCATTGGAAGACAATTTGGTGGTTTCCTACAAGACTAAATATATGCTTGCTATATGACCCAGTAATTGTGCCCCTTGGAGATTATTCAGATGAACTGAAAATTTGTGGGAGCATAAACTAGTACAAGCATGTGCTACACACACATGCTTATAGCAACATTTTTCTTAATTGTCAAAATCTAGGAGGGTAAAAAAAAATATCCTTTAATAGGTGAATAGATAACTATAAAAATCCAGAAAATGGATTGCTATTTAGTGCTATAAACAAGTAAGTCATCCAAGGATGAAAAGACATTGAGGTCACTTAATTGAATATTACAAAGTAGAAGGACCATTCTAAAAAGTGTACAAACTGTGTGACTCCAACTGCGTATTCTAGAAAAGATAAAACTATGGATACAGTAAAAATATCAGTAACTACTACTGATTTGATGGGATGAGTAGGTGGCACACAGGGAATCTGTAGGACAGTAAAGCTGT